>CM062365.1:20000000-21331679 GCA_031216115.1 Senna siamea | reverse complement strand
TAAATTTTAAATTTTTTACCAAGTTGATTCACTGAGTCCCATTTGGGTTAGTCTCTACTCTCAGGTTCTCTCAACATTGCAGTAGAATAAATATATATAGAGTACACCTAGATTAACTATACATAAACATACATCCTTAATTAAATATAATCAATTACCTATTAGGAATGGAGGCAATAATCCTACCACTCATAACCCTATCAATTAGTCTATTCATCAATCCAGCATAATTCCTATACAGATAAGTTAGAATAGGCTATACAAAATAATCCTACACTAGCCTTTCCCAAAATATCATGAAGTCTAGCTCAATTCTACCATGTACTTAAGCTATTCAAATTAAACAGTCTGTATGCTCAGAAGGGACACTTCTTCCTATTTTACCTCTTTCTCCCGCCCAAGGGGACCTACACATCTAGTACATGCCAACATTATCGTGAGAAATGAATCCCAGTAGCAATGCAACTTGTTACGAAATCCATTGACCTTTACCACTGTGCTTGCATGGAAAACTCTACATTCTTTCATAAAACATATCACATGCTATTAGGATGTAATGCATGTAGCATTTAATCATGCTATGTACTCATACATATACATATTCATCAAACATATCATCTTTAGAACATGGGAAGTGCATTCATCATCATTCTCATCATAAAACATTTCTTATAAACCATATGTGTGATAGTAAACATGTCATCATTTCACTTTCATAACATATGAGCAGTACATAAAACACCCTAAGAGTAATCAGGAGAGTCGCCCAACAACAATTCCATGCACCACTGTCTATATGAATGAGTGCATGGCTATCTAGTTATGCCTTAACTTTTGTACATTATGAGGCATCCCCCAATGGATCCAAGTACTGTAATTGTCCCTGCCCCTTACTAGCAGATCATCCCTGTCTAGCGGGATTCCTCTCTTTTATCCCAAACAGGGCTGGTATACTCTCATAGGATCACCGTCAACTCTACCTGGATCATTTCATCTCCAATTTTGGGTGGATCGTACTACTATGGAATCACCACTATTCCTTAGAGGTGGATCACAGTCCTGGTATGCTATTCCCTATATATACTCTAGGGTGAATCAGCCTATGCTCATGGTTATGCTTAAATCTAAGTATGTGTTTCTCATATAGCCTTTGAGAGATGACACTAACTTAAAGTTCGCAACCATCACGACATTTTCAAAATCATTTAAGTTCGAGTGGATGTTTAACCATTCCAATTTATGGCACAACGGTGGAATGCCCAATGACTATCCCATACCGACAATCGATCACTCAATCATGAGCCTATCTACCCTAAGGCATTCACTGAGAATACTTTACTCTTTCCCTTTTTGTGTTTTCTGCTCTCTCTTTGGTTCACTATCACTAGGGTTCTATCTCCCTGCAATGCTACCTATAAAAGGTTATTAAGCAAGAATTTCTACAATTCAGACTCAATAACATCATCTAAGATATCTATAGGATAAACAGGATCATCATGATTGAAATAATGTCTTAAAGAAGTTGCTAAGTCGGAATAAACCTTCTCCTTCTTCAATCTAGCAGGGTATGGAATAGGTAGGCTATATTCCCTCAAAGGACTCTTGTCCTCCATTTTCACTGGCTCACTTACCTCAGGTTCTGGCTCTTTACTGACTGGCACATGCTGTTCAATAGTATAATCATCAGTCAATGTTAAAGGGTACTTGCTTACCAGATGTCGAAGTGATAGCATCGCGATGCTCCCTTGGTTTGTACTATGTGGTGCTGGGGAGTGTCTCTGCTGTGTTTCAGCTAATATCTAAAAAATCTGGCCTGCTTGATATTCTATGGTATGAATGGAGGCCTGTTGATTTCTAAGGATTGTATCCGTCTTAGACACAAATTTCATGAGCATTTCCTCAAGATTGGACTCCTCCTGTCCTTAAGGAAATTAATCAAAAGTAATTTGTTGTTGAAGCTGCTGTTGGTGTAGCCACTGAGAATCTTGTGGACCTTAGGTATTGTTGATCCATCTGAAATTTGGATTGTTACTCCACCTATAGTTGTATGTATTGCTGTACGGATCATTTTGCTAACTTAGGGTATTCCCCATATAATCGACTAGTTCGAAATTAGCAGAAACAGTGTAAGGATAAAAGAGAGAAGTGTAAGGATTAGAGAACATACCATTACAATGTTCACTATAATGCAGGTCACCACAGAACTCACAGCCAAATTGTGCGGCCTGCTCTGGCATCAGGCATTGATAAATTTGCTTGGCCAGAACCTCCCTTTGTATTTGAGATGCCAAGACTGATATAGAATCCATGGTCATAAATTACCTGAAACCAACAACAACAAAAAAACCCAACAACTTGATCAAAGACTATTAAATCAAAACAAAAATAAAACAAAACAAATAAAAATCAATAACTGAAACAAAGACAAAATAAATAAATAAAACACAAACAAATAAATAGAAAAATAATTAATCAAAAATAAAGGTAAAAAAAGATAAAATAGAACTAATAAAATCCAATAACTGAGTGGAACGAAAGAAACAACTAACTAGAAAAAAAAACAAAATAAAACAAATAAAAGTGGCTAAAGTAACAAATAGCAATTTCACTTTAGTTTTCACAAAAAGTCCTCTGCAATAGCGCCAAAAACTTGATGTGCTTGCTACCAATGCAACTACACCTAAGGTAGTTAACCTATTGATGTAGCCTAGTGTAATGGTGAGTATTAAGGTCATATTCCTCAGGAACGGGAAAGTCTAGAGTTACTACTTATTCTCTGTTATCTAGCCCAGTAATTAGAGTGATTAATTTTTTTAACTAAACTAGTAATTAATTAAGTGCAATAAACAATAACCAGTGACAATGAATGAAAGAGAATATACCGAGGCAAGAAATGCAAACCCAAAGGGGACCTGTACCAGTTGGCAAATACACAAGGATGATGGATTATTGAATTTGATTATGCTACCTATGAGTGAATTTTAAGTTAAATTTAATTTCCCTCTCGAGACAATTAAATTTCTAAACCTAAGAATATATCACTGTAATATCTTCCTAATGATTGATTTCAGATCAGGCTTATCATTCTAATTCACCACTATTAAGAACAGCTACTCCTTAATCCAGCAATTAATTAACCTCATCTCTAAGCGAAAATTAATTGTTCTCTGCAATTATGTTCCAATTTCAATTATCATCTCTCGATCTCAAAAAGAAATCTAATTAGCATTCACAACTACGTCTCGTAATGAAAACTTAAATAATACATCCATAATCGTAAATAAGATCACAACATCAAAATCAATATCCATACAAATTAAATCAAAATACCAACACAGTCAAGAACCTTAATGGATTTTACAAATGTAGCCACACATAACAACAAACAATTCCAGTAGTAGATAATCCATCAGACACTTAATTAAACGGGAGATAAAAAAAATTAAAAATTATGCAAGCCCTGTCTTCTCAAATGTCTAATGGTCACTGTACAGAATGGTCACCAGAAAACCACCAAAATCTCATCAAAAAACTGCCAATAAATTGCTAGAAAAATACAATTCAAATCTATCTAGAAAATGGGCGCAGGTCAAAACAGGTCGGATCTTGAGTTCTCAAGTACCCAATGAAAAACTATTGCAACGATGATCAAAGATGAGGCAGAAGGTCCCAGACGAGGCATTGAGCGACAAAGGAATGATTTTTGGTGGCTAATAAGACAAATGGCATCAGACGGTTCATGAAATCACTCTTGGATTGCGTCTCATGTCTGTCTTAGATCTTTTGATCTAGCGCGTTGTGGTGGCCGGCGAGCAGAGGGAATGTTGCGGTTGCGTTGCCTAAAGTTGTGGGGATGGACATGGATGATAGTTGACCAAAAAATGCTACAGAACAGTCGCAATGTGGACGGATCTTCTTCTCAGGTCACACGGGTCTATCACCGAAACTCCACGATTTTGTAGAGTTTCAGTGGATGAAACCGATGGCGGTGTCCCGCTCGTCATCCCCTGGCATCGGCATGTTGTCGCGCCACCGCAAAGCTCCGCCCAGAACCACCATTTCTTACCTCAAACTCTCACCTCCCTCTCTCGTGCAATGAACACGAGTATCCTTCAAAACTCGTGGCTCCCTCCTTCAAAACGCGATGCACCCTCTTCCCAGCCCAGTCTAAGGTCCAATAAGACATTAGCTTGGCCCAATAAGCAAAAATTGGCCCAAATGGCCTATTTTGGGTGCTCTAAAGGCTATCCAAGCTCAAAATTACTCTGTTTGTTGATGATAACTTGATAAAATGCCTGAAAATGAAAATGATGCAAACTTAGGTTATTTTTTAGAATAAAATTACATAAAATGGACAATTAACATCAAGTAAATATTTATAAAATAAGACACATCAATGTTGTCAATACTTTAATATTCACAATTACCCAACATTTCATAGGAGATCCATCTCTACAGAGAGATAAATATGTAGATATTTTATCAAACCTTAAATGTAGAACCTTTGTTAATTTTAGGTGGTATAGAGACCTTTTTTGTCTAGGGTGTACACTAGAGAAGATAGCAATCATCTTATCCAGAAAGAAAAATTCCTTGATAGTCTTCACAGATCTTTAGGAGATAAAGTTAGCGAAAAACTTCGTAACCAATCTGGTGACAATCAAATCCATTATGAAGACTTAAGTTATGGTTAAATCATAACTTATGTCTAAAAAAAACCTTAAAAATTTGTCAAGATGATAAAATCCAACATCAACTTAACAAAGAGAAAGCTTTGAGCAAAAAGGAATTAAGTTCTTTCAGTGAATAGTTCAGTTTCCTTGCTTGTAAAAAATCTAAACCAAGAATAAAACATAAGGATAACCATCTTCAAAAACAATCCAAATCCCATTGGACAAGACCTAGGAATAACTACCCTAGAAAACTTAAAAAAGAATTGACATCCAAAACCAGTTTTTGAACTTACAAAACCCAAAACAACCTATTTTAAATGTGGAAAAGAAGGTCACATAGCCAAATATTGTAGATTTAGCAAAAGGATTAGAAGTCTAAGTCTCGAAGAAGAAACTCTTCAACAAATTAATAAATTAATGATTGAATCTTCATCTGAAGATGAAGCAAAAAAAGCATTAGAAGAAGTTAATGAACTTCAAGATGATATTCCTTCTTCATCTTCTGATAAAGAAGAATTTCAAATAAATGCTTTGACAAAGGATCAAGAATTAATCTTTGAAATTATTGATTCTTTACCAAACAATGAAGAAAAAATCAAATACTTTTACAAAATCAAAGAAACCTTGAATTCTTCTGATTAAAACCTTTTTTCTTCAAAATTTATCCAACCTACAAACAAAGGTTATAATTTTACTGAAATCATGAAACATTTTCAAAGTAAAACTAAACCAGGGACCCTCCAAGATTTACAAATTGAAATAAACCAACTTAAAGTTGAAATAAAAGAGTTAAAAAAAAATTATAGTCTTTTATTGTTAAACAAATTCAAATTACCCTTTTTGTTTCAAGAAGAAGAACCAGTTCAAGAAAGCCCTTTTGAAAAAGGAAAATATCTTAGAACCATTTTTTAGTTTGATTTCAAAAATAACTATTAGAAAATGACACATTCCAATATGGCTTATTATCAATAATGAATTCGTTATTGAATAAATTGCCTTCTTTGATATAGGAGCAATTCTAAATTGTATCTTAGAAGGCTTAGTGCCAACAAAATATTTTGAAAAAACAAAAGAAACTCTTAGGACAGTTAATGGGCCAAAACTTTAAATTAATTACAAACTTTCAAATATTTTCATCGAAAACAATGGTTTAAAAATTGAAACTCCTTTTCTCTTGGTAAAAACTATCCAAAGAAATTACTCTTAGGAAACCCTTTATCGATCACCTTTTTCCTTATTATGCTTCACAAGAAGGTATTCAAACCCAATATTTGGGAAAAAATTACTTTTCAATTTGTTAATCCCTCTTCAACCAAATTTCTGAATTCAATTTAGTATAAAGAAAATCATATCAATTTTCTTAAAGAAGAAATTTCTTTCAAAGTAATTGAATCTCAACTAGAAAAGTCTAGTACCAAAAAGAAAATCCAAAATATCCTTGAAAATATTCAAACTTCAATTTTCTTAGATCTTCTGAATGCCTTTTGGAAAACAAAAAAACATGTAGTTAGTCTTCCTTATGAAAAGGATTTTGATGAAAAAAAATCCTAACTAAAGCTAGGCCAATCCAAATGAATCAACAATTTCTTCAACATCGTCGAAAAGAAATCCAAGATCTCTTAACAAAAAATCTCCTTAGAAAGAGTCAAAGTCATTGGTCTTGTTCTGCATTTTATGTTAACAAAAGTGCTGAACTTGAACGAGGAGTTCCTAGGCTTGTTATTAATTACAACCCACTTAACCAAGCCCTCCAATGGATTAGGTACCCTATTCCCAATAAAAAAAGATATCTTAAATTGCTTATATAAGGCAAAAATTTTGCCAAATCTTATATGAAGTCAAGATTCTGGCAGATTCAAATTAAATAAGAAGATCGATACAAAAATGCTTTTACAGTTCCTTTTAAGCAATACGAATGGAACGTAATGTCCTTTGGTCTTAAAAATGCTCCCTCTGAATTTCAGAGGATAATGAATGAAATTTTCAATCCATATACTAATTTCATTACCATTTATATTGATGATGTTTTGGTATATTCTGAAACTTTAGACCAACATGAAAAACACATTAGAACTTTTATTAGTGTCATCAAACAAAATGGTCTCACTGTTTCTAAAACAAAAATCAATCTTTGTAAAAAAGTTTAGATTTCTTGGTCGTTTAATCCACCAAGGAACAATCACTCCTATCAATAGAGCTATTCAATTTTCTTATAAAATTCCAGATCAAGTTATAGACAAAACTCAACTTCAAAGGTTCTTAGATTGTTTAAATTATGTAGGAGATTTCATTCCCAATTTAAACAATATTATCAAACCACTTCATGATCATCTTAAGAAAAATCCTCCTTTTTGGACAAATGATCATAGAAAAATTGTCCAAATCATCAAGAGTAAGTTCAAAGAAGTTCCTTGTTTATATCTTTCTAATCCTCTTACCCTAAAAATTGTTGAAATTGATGCCTCTGATTTAGGTTATGGAGGTATTCTCAAATAGTGTGTCAACAACAAAGAACAATGCATTGCATACACATCAAAGCATTGGAATAAAGCTCAACAGAAATATTCCACAATTAAAAAAGAAATTTTAGCAATTTTTGTGTGTATAAATAAATTTCAAAGTGATTTGCTAAATCAAAAATTTTTAGTCCGAGTGGATTACAAGTCTTCCAAAGAAGTTCTACAAAAGGATGTTAAAAATTTAGCATCAAAATAAATCTTTGCTAGATGGCAAGCAATCTTAAGTATTTTTGACTTTGACATAGAATTTATTAAAGGTTCTTCAAACTCCCTTCCAAATTTTTTCACCAGAGAATTTTTACAGCGGACAAATGGTGCCCCAAAGAAAAAAGGAAAAGAGAAGAATTCAAAAGACATATAGTCTACTGCTGGCTCTATCAAGAGCATCGAACTTTCACAAAGTGCAAAAAAAATTTGATGGGTCTTCTACCTAAATTAAACTAGGGTTTTCTACCTAAAACCACTTTAGTTCATCCACTAGTCTAAACCTTCTTCTTCCAAAATAAGTCCATTAAACTATGTGTTTCCTATGGAAACCCTATTGGCACTTCAAACACAATTAACCCAAAAAGTCCCAAAAATCCCAAAAGAATCTTAGGCAAACATTGCCGAAGCTAAAGACCAGAATAAGTCTTTGACTTGGTAAGAGAGAAAAAGAAAAATGAAATCACTATTGCTAACCCTCTTAATTTAGTGGTGATTTCTAAAAACCTTCCAAAATCAATCTATGTCCAAAAGGCAGACAGAGCTTTAAACATTTTTCAAATGGAACTAAACTTCAGAGAATCCTATCCTCTTTCTCTTGCAACTAGGATTTTTTCATTTGAAACCCATTTTAAGCCTACTGTCCCAAATAAAACACAATTGTTCTATGAATTCATTCTTGTGGACACTGGGTCAGTACAAATTAAACATAACCCACCAAAAAATGATGAATTATCTCATGCGTTTTCTCAAATTCAAATCTTAAAAGTTCCTAGAGAGAGTTTAATTTGTAAATATGATATGTTTTAATTTGTTAATGACAATGTTTAATTTGTAAATATGATATTTTTTATTTTTTATTATTGAATATGATTTAATTCATCATATAATAGTCAAGTTAGTATTTGTTAATGCCACTGTAAATTAATTTTTTTTCCTTATCTTATTCATCAAAGAACTAAATTGATTAAGAATTGATATTTCATGGATCCAATTGAGATGTTTCATCTTTCATTGCCTAAGTTGAGAAGATATGTATACTTCAAGGACCAAATTATTAATCTACTCATAAATAAATATCTTTTTCATTAATTTCTCTAATCAAAGATTAACATATATATGATTTATACAACTCATTTTTTTTATGATTAGTTCTTTTTAAAAAAAATGTAAATACTTTATTTTTATTAAAATAAATTGATCGCTTCAATATCATGTATTGTAAATATTTAAAAGTGTGATTTAATATATGATAATTATTTACACATTATCATATATTAATTATCTCATATTAATTATGTATTTAATTTAAATTATTAATTAAAGATATCTAAAATATTTAAAAATAATAACATATCTATATAATATTTAAAATTTAGTATATCCATTTTTTATCTGGAAAATGCGTTTAGTGAATATGAAATTTTTCAAAAAACGTGCACATATGTAAGATGATAAGATGAGTATGTATGCATTTTACCAAAAATCCATGTCAAATTTATTTTTTCATAAACCTCCCTTTTTGTCATTTAGTAAAAGGTAATCTTTTGCATATTTTGATGAATTTCTCATTTAATCCGTGTGAATATGTAATGACTTTTATTTTCTATTTTTACTAAATATTATTACTAGCCTCTTTGTCTCTAGTAATTGTTTATATATATAAGATGATTGAAAGTCTTTCAATCAATCCAGTAATTTTAACATCAATCAAATCAATCCAAATTGACTACAGCAAGTTAGGATTGAATTGAATAATTATTTTTTCATAAGAAAATTTTATAAATTATAAAAAAGTTATTTTAATTTAATATTTTTTTTTCAATTTCAACTATGAAAAAATTGAAATATATACAAAACTAAATAGACAAATAGCCACATTCACAATAATATATATATACATATATATGGGTGAGTATATCCAAATCAAATTAAACTTAATCAAATTGATACTTTAAATATATTAATTATACTTCTTCTTCTGCATAAAAATGAAGATATATGCACCTTCATGATCTTTGTGAGTCTTGGAATAGAGACTAAGATGTTGTCTATGAATACCACTACTAATTGGTCCAAGTATGGTCTAAAAATTTTGTTCATGTAGTCCATAAAGACAGCAGGTGCATTTGTCAATCCAAACACATCATTAGAAACTCATAGTGGCTGTACCTAGTGCTAAATGCTATCTTAGGGATATCTTTCTCCCTAACCCTAATCTGCTGGTATCCTGACCTTAAGTCTATCTTAGAGAATACCGTCGCACCTTGCAATTGGTCAAATAGGTCATCAATCCGTGGTAATGGGTACTTATTCCTAATGGTCACCTTGTTTAATTGCCAATAGTCGATGCATAACCTTAAACTCCTGTCTTTCTTCTTTACGAATAGGACAGGCACTCTCTGTGGTGACACACTCGGCCTAATGAATCCCTTTTCTAACAAATCCTCTATCTGGACCTTAAGTTTCCTCAATTCTGCTGGGGCCATTCTATATGGGTTCATGGCTATTGGGCCTGCACTCGGAATCAAGTCAATTGTAAATTCTATCTCTCTAGGTGGGGGTAGCCTACTTACTTCCAAAGGAAACACCTTCAGAAAGTCACTAACAATAGGGATTAGATTTAACCTTTCTTGTAATTCTACCTGAGAGATATTTAGGGAAACATCACTTATCTCACACGCTTTGGCGCTCCCACGTACAGGCAAGGTATCCAAATAAGTGATAGTCCTCTCGGAATAATTTAACAGAACCTGATTCCTAGACAACCAATCCATTCCCAGAATGACGTCGATCCCAGTCAGGGGTAAACACACAAGGTTCACAATAAATAAGGTGTCATCGATGAAAAGGGGACAATTTAGGCATATTTGTAGGGATATGGTGGTCTCTCTTGAAGGTGTGGAAATGTGTAGGTCACAGGGCATGGTTTGTAAGGGTAGGTTTATTCTTCCCATGCATGCATCAGAAATAAAAGAGTACGTGGCACCCAAATCAAACAATATTATTAAAGGAAAATTATAAATTTTACCTCCACCCTACATTAATCCTAATGACTTGTCAACATTCGCTGCATCTAGAGTAAAGAATCTCCCTGGAGCTTATGGTCTTCGGCCACCTAGACTCTGCTGGCTTCCACCTGATGGGCAGTACTTTACAAAATTTCCTGTACCCCCACATTTGTAACACTATACCAGTGTCTGATGCCAGCAAGGTTGGTTGGGATGCCTTATTCCACACTTCGGGTAGTTTGCACTTTCAGGCCATCTGTCACTGCTGGATGACCCTGGCTATGGCTTGAACATTCTGCCCTTCACATTAAGGTTTCTGGCTGGTTGTTTCGACCTATTACCTATTCTTTGAGTCATGTTATATTTTTGTTCCAGGTTCTTGCTAAGGATTCGACACTTATTCACCATCACTGCGAAATCTCTGATCTCGAGTAGAGCAATCTGGGTTTTCATCGGCAAGTCCAATCCTTCTTCTAGTTGACTTGCTTTTTAGGCGTCGTCGTAGTGCATCCTCAGGTAAGTGGAATATCTAGCCAGTTCTTCAAATTTTCCAAATATTCCTCAAACGGTCTGCCTCCCTATCTGAGTTGCAATAATTTTGTCTCTTTGGCCTGTCTTACACTTTCTGGGAAGTACTTATTCAGGAAGACCCTCTTGAAGGAGTCCCAAGTAAGTGGAATGCCCCTGCTCTCCATTAGTTGCTGGGATCCTGTCCACCACTGTTTTGCTTCACCTTTGAGCATGTATGTCACATAGGTCACTCTTTGTTCATCATTACTATACAATAGGTGAAAGATTTTCTCCATTTCCTTCAGCCATGCTTCAACTGTGGCTGGATAAGAGGTGTCTGTGAATGGGGCTGGCCCTACCCTCTGGAATTCTATCCACCCTTGGTACATGGGGTTGGCGTTTTGATAATTTTCTTCATTTCTATTTTATCGGTCTTCTTGTTACTGTTTCATGACGTTGGCACTTGTAGTAGCCTGATCTCTCATGGTGTCAGCCATCATTCGAATAGATTCCATCATTTCTCGCATATCAATGTTGATCTCCATGCTACTACTCCCTGAGGTGCCTTGGCTTCTGTGTCTCGGCCTTCCTCTTGGCCTCCGTGTACTGTCCCTGCTAGGATCTACCATGGCTATCTGACACAGAGAGAGAATTGATTAGTCTTTAATAGCAACAATTAGCAGCATAATATTGATTCATGCCTATCATCTAACTTACAGATCAGTTCCTAGATATTCCAGAGTCAAATCAATTTAAAGTCCTAAAGCTACAAGCCCAAGAATTCCCAACCACTAACCCACAAAGCTAGTCAACTGATCAACTAAGCTCTGATACCACTATTGTAACGACCACCTAATTCACAATACACTTACCTCTATTAGAGTAACGGAAGCATATGGGTTTTCAAATCAATTTTTCATTTTTCCCTAATTCAGGACTATCGAAGGGTCGCTATAGGTTGAGTGTAACCCAAATAGACTCTTACCACTGTCCATTCAGATTCCACTCAACCCTACGTTATATGCAGCTATTTTAATTTTAACATACAATCATGACACACTCTGGAATATTAGTTCTAATAACCATAAAATCAAAATATGCAATCCATTCACATGCAATTCAACTTAAACCAATATTCAAGCATTCATTTCTGCCAAAAATTTGGCAGAGTTTCCCCTGTAAATTGGACGTTCCCCAAAGTACAAATAGTCAATAACCAATAATTTACATCCAGTCCAATCCAACAATAAATAGCAACATCAATACATTTAATTACATAATCAATTCAAGCCTAAAACTACACAGCAACGTCCTTCCATTATCCTGCTCCTACCCAGCTATCTCCTAGGCATACCCTATTCCTAATCATCTGAGCAAAAACTTCATGAGATAGTTAAATCCCAATAGAGTAATTTACAATATACAGTTATAAACTAGCTGAATGCTTAGCTGTGACAATGCACAGAAAACATCTCCCCGTATTAAAATTAAAATCATGTGAATTACCTTATTCTTTAAAATGTGAAATCACATGGAAAACGATTCAATAAATTAAATGAGTATAAGATACTATTTTTGAAAATTCATACTGAAGTTCTAGTTTAAAATCATGCTTGGTGGTTTTCACATACACATCAGTCACAAGTCTCATGTGACTGTTTACAAATCTATCCAATTACATGCTGTTTTTACGAAAATCATACTTTTCCGTTGGGTGTGATCCATGACACCAACCACCCGAAATCATGCCTATATTGTGAGTGTGATTCATGACACCAATCACTCACTTAAGGACTGGGTGAGAATCAACATCTACGGCATCCCCTAGCATGTGCACAAATGCCAATTCTCATCCTCATACAATCTATTTGGAACTACATGCACACAATTAACCAGTTCTCAAGGTTCTAGGAGATTATACCTAAACCACAATGTTACCCCATATAGGTTATCCCCCCTTATACACCTTAAACCTTTCCTAGGGTTGTCCTGGTTTATTGAGTAATCCCTAACAAATGCAGGCTAAATCTAATTAAAATTATACATTTACAAAACCATCTGCACTCGAGATACTCAATGGCCGTCCCATACCGGCTATTGAATACCCTACCTTAAGTCAACCCGTTCCTATGGCATCTAAATCCGATGGCCAATCAATCTAACATGCAATAGGCATTTACACCACGCAGGTATATAGATATACTCAGCAATTATAGCACCCATCCCTATGCAATCAAACTACTATAAATTAGGCATTCACAGAGTTAAATAAAATTCAGTGGAGCGTAAATCACTCTACCTTTTTATCATTTTCTCCTACACAGTCTAGGGCTTCTTGTTTCCTCAAAAATTAAGCCTAGTTAGTTCCCTAGGCAATTTAATTAAAATCTCAGGCAGTTTCCTATTCAATTAAACTTCCCTATGTCCGATTACAATTTTCCTAGCCTAGTGTAATTCCTATGCATGTTTGGCATTAAATTTCAATCAGAAAACATTAGATCGGGGCAATTTAGACCATACCAGGGGTTTCGAAAGATGGAATTTTGGTTCTGGACACTTTCTGGCAACTCCGACAATGACGCATGGTGGAGCACGGTAATGGACGGCGGCTTATGATGGTGCACGGGGGACGAATGCGGCTGAGGTAAGAAATTACACCAGAACATAGCTCGCAAGTTGAGGAGGCCGGATCTGGAGTCTGTTTAGCGGTTATTAGCCATTTGGACAGCGTTTTTTAGCAGAGAAGAGTGATGCACAGTAGATAATTTTTTGCTCTATTCTGGGTGCGTGACGGTGGTGTTTGCCGGTTGAGAACTGTCAAAGGAAGCTGGTAGCTCAACCTTTCCAACGGTGGGGGCGGTGTCGTCGAACGGGATCAAACGACGGAGATTACGACGGTGAAGGAAAAATTGCGATGGAGGAAAATGTGGTGTTTTTTAGCCGCTATGGTGTCTGTCGGTGGCTGGGGTTGGTTACTGGAGGTCGGGGGCGTCGAGTTGAGCCGGTGGCTGGGTCTGGTAGCAGTGCAGGGTGGCGTTCCGGTTGTGCACGGTGGTTGGAAGTGGAGGAGAGAGGTAGAAGAAAAATGGAGAGAGGAAAGAGAGAGGAAAGTGGAAATGTGAGGGAAAATTAGAGTTTTTGAAACTTTAAAGCCTCCAGGGGCATTTTGATCTTTTGACACTTTGCTCGAGAGAATTTTTGGATACCTTCTCTGATTCGGGCAAGGGCACGGATTCCCATGGAAGGAATTCAAGATCCTTTTAAGGAATTAAAGTCTGTTACTTTATCTGTCCATTCCCTGATGTCGGGCCGAGTTTCCCTCCATCAGATCAGATTTTGACTCTGAAAAATTCCCAAATTTCGACTGTAGACTCAAAAAATTACACTAGGTTTGATTTTAATAAAATCGATATTTAATTTGTCCAATTAAATTATTTTTAAAATTTGATTTATTACAATTAGGGATAGATAGGTCTAAGTCAAATATATAGGAAACGACCATTGAACATTCCATGGTTGAATCATAAATTGGAATAGTCAAACATCCATTTGATCAATGAAGATATTTCAAAAATACTATGATGATTGTAAATTGTAAGTTAGTGTACTCTATTTAGAAAATTGAGAGTCACATACGTAGAATTAGGCATAATCATGACTTGGGCCAAATTATTCTAGTTATATACTTGAGAATCACATGCCAAGAGTTTGATCCGTCTAGGACAATGATTCATTAGCTTCATGATTTGTCCAAAGAAGAAGTGGAAATGATTTTTTTAGGACTATATGGTCCCTTGAGTATAGCCACACCCATCTAGGACAGAGGGAGATGAATTGTCTAGGAAAGTGATCTTATTGGTTGAGATATGATCTATTTGGGATGGTGATATATTTTTATACTTGGATACACTAGAGGACACCCTAGTAAGTACTATGATCTGGGACCATATAGGGACTCATTCATGTAGAGCTTGCATGGTACATTAGGGTGACAAGAAGGAATGGTTATTGGTGATGTGTTCATTGGGCAATGCTTTCTTGGGAGTTATCCAACCAGCTTTACTCCCACGATTCTCATTTTTCAAAATATGTGGCTAGAGTGCCTATATGGTTTATGAATTTTTATTCCTTGCCCATTTTGTATAATTGTTTTATATTACTGTGAATTCCTATGAAAATTTTCATGAACATGCTGTGAACACTGTATTTTTTTAGAAAAATTTTAAAATATAACTAAAAATTAAATAAATGATGAAAGAAGATGATATCCCTATCCATTTTTATTTTCCTTTGGAGGGCTTCCTAGAGATGATGTCTCTGCCTTTTTCCCTTTGCTTTGAAGGTGATGTCACCTGAAAACAATGTTTATACCTTTATACTCCTTGGTCCTTTTTTTAGCTAAGTGATTTTTTCTATTTTGATTGTTTTTCAGAGTTGTTGTGCCAGACAAAATACGAGTTGTTTTTATCTTTAATTGTTCCTTAGGAAAGAATATCTCAAATGACATTTTTACTCTTCTTACCTAAAAAAAAAAAATTAAAAAGGATAATTGTCATCATTGTATTTTTTCAGAGATTTTTATAATTTTAAAAAATATATAAAAATGAAAATAAAATGAATTTAAGCATACTTTTGACTTTTATTTTTATTTAAAAAATAAAAATTAAAAATTAAAAATGAAAATTAAGGAAAAGAGAAAATTAAAATTTAAAAAAGAAATTAAAAAAAAAGAAGAGACAAAGAAAATAATTAAAAAAACAAAATAAATAGCTTTCATACTTATCTTAGTTTATATTCAAAAAATAAAAAAAATAAATAGAAGTTAATTAAAATAAAAAGATAAAGAAAAGAGATATTTTTATTCCTATGATTTTCCTATTTTACCATTTCCTTATTCCCATTCTACCCCATTTTGCCCCTCTTAAACCTAAATATAAAAAATCAAAAGAAAAGAAAATGGGGGCTATCCTCTGATATTACGGTGTAAAGAAGACAACGTTTTCTTCTGAGTGTGAGCTAGGGACCATCGTTTTTTCTGCTTTTGGATCCTCGCTGGCGCTCCTGTTTGGTGCCTCTTTGGGCTTTTAGCGGCGATTTTATCCGTCGCTAAAGTGTGTTTTAATATTATTGCAACGAATATTATTGCTGCTATCAATTTTGTTTAAATAATTAATTTAACAAAAGTTATAGTGACAATAATATTTGTTGCAAAAAACTTTAGCAACGGAAAAAATCGCTGCTAAAACGCCCAGCAGGGAATCCGGACGCGTTTTTTCTATGGGAAAAGAGAGAACCAAGAGAGAGCCTCACCATAAGAGGCCAATTGAGAGCTTCACCAAGAGACACCACATTTTTGAGAAGCTTCTTCTCCATTCTCCTTTATTCACTGTGAGAGAGCTAGAGTGTGAGAAGGATGGAGAGCTCGAGGAGAAGACTCTCATTGCTTACCGTCGAGATTATCGGAGCTGTTGGAGGGACCTGTCATCGCCGCCGCGTGGTTGGTTGATTGTTGAGCATTGCAGACCGCCACAAACCACGTCTTGTTCTCTGTTCGTGAAGGTGCTCTTAGTTTGTACGAGAGTGGGGTGCATTTCGTCCCTTCCATTTTTGTTTCCTTCCCCTGTTAATTCTATTATGCTTGCTGAATGATATTCCCTTTTCTCCTCCATATACGATTTGCTTGAGTAGGAATAAGGGTTGTCTTGGATTGTGCTTCCATGAACAGTGGATGTGTTTAAATTAGTTTTTGGGTTGTAAAGACTAAGCTCTGTAATGTTGGAAATGTAAACTTCTAGAAGATTTCTTTTTCTGATTTGAGTTATTTTAGTGACATAAATTGCTGAGTAATGGATTGAAATGCTAAATCACTTGTTTCATGCATCCCTGTTCTGATTTAAAATCTATTTTGGTATATTTTACGATGCTAAATGACTTGTTCACATTTTCTTATCCTGGTTGAATTTGCTTTGGGTTATTTTAAGATGCCAAATGATGTGTTTCATAACTTCCTATTTTGGTGTGGATCTGTTTGGGATATTTAAAGAGCTAAGAATGGGTTAAAATATCACATAATATGTTGGGATTCTCTCTTTTGAGGTTAAATCTATTTTGGGATGAGTTAAGCATTGACAAAGGGTAAAATGTAAATGATATGTGTGATTTCCTCTATTTTTTGGTATATATTTGTTTTAAGATAATTAAAATGGTAAGAAATTGGTGTTGGAAGATTTTTGCTGGTATGGTTCTGTTTTGGGACATTTAAAGTGGTGAGAAAGTGGTTAAATGCTAAATAATATGTTTGAGTGTTCTTTTCTGCTATGGATCTATTTTGGGGGTGTAACAACCGAAAGAGTTTTTAAAGGATAAAATTGAACTTTTAACGCTAATTCCTTTTAAACGGGGGTTGGCACGTATTTTGAGGACGAGGATTTGCAACAGAAGGTCGTTCGAAGTCAGAAACACAAGTGAATGGAAGGAAACACAATCCGGAGATCAGAAACTGACAGATGACGTTTCGTGCATCAATTTCACTGACGGAGGCCAAAACCTTCGCATAGAAACACATGCCGACATCTGGAAGGAAGCCGACACCCTAAAGTATCCCCGAGTGGTCCGGGAAAAGTCAAAATCACCCCCGGAGGCTTTAAATTTCCCGGATTCCCTCCATTTCTCTCAAATCCCTCTCTCTCCTCACCACACTTTCTCTCTCCTCCTTCCTCCACCGTGCACCGCCACCACAGCCACCATGGGCCGCAACTTGGCACACCAATCGATAGCCCTCGCCACCCACAACCTCCAGCAACCACCCACGGCCACCAACGGCTGTTGAAAAATGCCACTTTTCTTCTCTACCGCGAAAAAACTTCGCCAGCTCAGATCGCCGCTGTTCGCCACCGTTGGCCATCACCGCCCCCACCACCGTGTAGCCTGAGCTGCCACCTTCTTCCAGCAACTCGCCGAAGTCGAACGGAGGCCCGACGCGCCCGGATCGAGGATTTTTCCCAAAAACTCAGGTCATTCTTCGTGGCCGAAAAATGCCATCCAAACGGCCGTGAACCACCGCGCCACCACCATATTCAGACTCTTGGACTTGCAGGCTTCTCCGTGGTGTAAATTTTGAGGCAAACTGCACCCCTCCGCCATGCAACACCGTACGCCGTCGTGCACCGCCGTGCACTGCAGTGCCAGAGTTTCTGGACATACATCGGGAGAAATTGAGACCACCCCAAGACAGAATTCCATCATCCGATCACATTGGTAAGGTCTGATTTCCCAAAAACTGATGATATCTGATTGAAATAGCTACCGAACATAATTAGGCAATAAATTGACCTAGGTATTAGGGCAACCGAACTTAGAATTGTTAAACAGATGACGTGACAAGTTTGAATATTCAATTTAATGTCCAAGAAATTAATTAGACTCAGAAACTGAGATTACGTGAAGTTCTGAATCGATTTGGAGCGACAGGAGACCAGGTAGGATCATTTACACTTCCCGAACCCTAGATTTGACCTAGTGGATACCTGAACGATTTATATTATTTGTATGGAGTTACGTGCTGCTTTCGATGGAATAAATTGCATGCCTGTGTGCTGAAACCCCTAATTGCATGTTAGACGCTTTGTTTATCGAGTTTAGATGCCCTTAGGACGGATTTACTTAGGGTAGGGTACTTGATAGTCGGTATGGGACAACCGTTAAGTATCCCGAGTATAGGGAGCTTTTAATTGACCTTATTTTTACCTGATTTGGCCTGTACTGCCTTAGGGATCACGTGATAAATCAGGACAACCCTAAGAAAGGTTTAAGGAGTATAATGGGGGATACCTAGACGGGGAAACGTTGTGATTTAGGCGCAATACCCTAGAACCCTAAGGAAGAGCCGACCGTGTGCATGTGAGTTCGAATAGACTGTATGAGGATGAGAATTGGCGTATGTGCACATGCTAGGGGACGCCCTAGATGTTGATTCTCACCCGGTCCTTGAGTGAGTGATTGGTGTTACGGATCACACTCACAATATAGGCTTGATTCGGGTGATTGGTGTTACGGATCACACCCAATGATAAGAGAGGTATTCTCTCTAGATGACGTGCAATTAGATGACGATTTAAACTTGGTTACAGTGGATTTGTGGCCAACGTGGATTTAGATACATCGGGCATGGGATTTTATTTGATTTCAAGTATTGGTTTTAAAAGAAATGGACTTTTATGATTTTTATTATCTACCGTAATTTCCATGTGATAAAACGATTTTAAAAAGATAAGGTATTTCAATGATTTCGGGAAGATGATTTCGATGTTCGCACCGCTGAGTATTCAGCCAGATTTTGAATTGTATTTGAACTGTAAATTATTCTACTGGGATTTTATATCTCACCAGGTTTTTTACTCAGATGAACAGGGACAGGGACAGGAACCTAGACGATAGCTGATGATGCCTTGGTAATAAACAGGAGAATGACTTAGTTTAGGCTTGAACTATCTTGTATATATATTTTGATGACGTTGCTGTATATGGATTTCTGTCATTTATGTTTTCTGTTATTGTTAGACTGGCTGTATGATTGTAAACAAGTGATTATTGTATTTTGGGTATGTTCGAAATACAGAGGAAACTCTGCTGGATTTTTGGTAGAGTTTACCGCCGTAAACTTGTGAATTTAAGTTGGAATGTATATGAATGCATGATGTGATGTATATATGGATTTTAGATTTCATTCCAGAGTAATTTATGATGTACGTATGTATAATTAGTTAGCTGCGTGTGAATTAGGGTTGAACGGAATCCGAATGGACAACGGGAAGTCTATTTGGATTCCGCTAATCAGATAAACATCGCGTATGTTGTATTAGGGGGTCTTTACAATTATGGTATCAGAGCCCTGTTTGTTGGATCATCTAGTTTAGTGGGTTAAGGACTTTGAATCTTTGGGCTTGCAGCTTTAGGGTTTTGATTGATTTAACTCTGAAATGTTAGGACCTGATTTTGAATTGATAATGAACGAAATGAATTTAATGTATTTCTGTTAACTGTTGCTGTTATGACTGATCTATTTGCTTCTATGTCAGATAAGCATGGTAGAATCTAGCAGGGATGCCACTCGCAGGCCCAGAGGAAGGCCAAGGCACAGGAATCAGGGTGCATCGAGTAGTGGTAGCATGGAGACTAATGTCGACATGCGCAATATGATGGAATCCATCCGATTAATGGCTGATGCGATGAGAGATCAGGCCACTACCAGTGCTAATGTGATGAGACAGCAGTAGGAAGACAGACAGACGAGAAATGACGGAGCCACTCAACATGCAAACCCACTATATCAGGGATGGATCGAGTTTCAGAGAGCAGGTCCATCTCCGTTTGTAAGTGCCTCCGATCCAGCTATTGTAGAAGCTTGGGTGAAAGAAATTGAAAAGATTTTCAGATTATTGCAGTGCGACGACAAGCAGAAGGTCACATATGCAACATACATGTTGAAAGGCGAAGCAGAACTCTGGTGGACAGATGCCCAGCAACTGATGGAGAGCTGAGGAATTCCACTTACTTAGGAGTCTTTCAAGAGAGTTTTTATGGATCAATACATCCCTAAGAGCGTAAAACAATCAAAGGAAGCACAGTTTCTGAAGCTCACATAGGGAGGTAGGCCATTTGAGGAGTATTTGAAACAGTTTGAAGAATTATCACGATACTCCACCTACCTGCAAATGCATTATGACGAGGCCTGGAAAGCAAAGCAATTAGAAGAAGGGCTAGATTTACACATGAAGACTCAGTTAGCTACCCTAGAGATTTGAGACTTCACCACGCTGGTAAACAAGTGCTGAATTTTGAGCAAGAATCTAGAACAGAGACAGGCTTAGAATATGACACAGAGAACAGGGAACTGGCCCAGACAAGAAACCAGAAACCTTAACGTGAGAAGCGGTATGTTTAAACCGCAACCAGGGGCTTCTAGTAGCAGTGGAAGGTGACTTGATAATAATTCCTGTCCGAAGTGTGGCACCAGACATCGGAATCAGCCCTGCTGGCATCAGACTCCACTTCAGTGTTACAGGTGTGGAGGTACAGGACATATGGCCAGATACTGCCCTTCCACTGGGAACCAAAGAGACATCCCAGAACCAAAGACCCATGTGCTCTCTAGGGAGAGTTTTTACTATGAATGCTGCCAATGTCGACAGGTCTTCGGGCTTGATGCAGGGTAGAGGTAAAATTTACAATTTTTCTTTGATAGTATTGTTTGATTCGGGTGCTACGCACTCCTTTATCGCTGATGCATGTGTAGAAAGAATAAGATTACCTGTTTAAACCCTGCCCTGTGACCTATACATATCCACACCCTTGGGAGAAGCCACTATGTCCCCACGAATATGCATAAATTTTCCCTTAATCATTGAAGATACTTTATTCCTTGTGGACTTAGTGTGTATACCACTATCTGGGATCGACATTATTTTAGGAATGGATTGGTTGACTAGGAATCGGGTCTTGTTGAATTGTTTTGAAAGGATAATTACTTATCTGGATAATATGCCAATGCGAGGGAGTGACAGGGCTTGTGAGATAGGTGATATGTCCCTCAATCTCTCTAAGGTAGAGTTGCAGGATAGACTAAGTCAAATCCTAATCGTTAGTGATTTTTCAGAGGTATTTCCTTTGGAAATAAGTAAACTGCCACCACCTAGGGAGATAGAATTCACCATTGACCTGATTCTGGGAGCGAGCCCAATAGCCATGACCCCATATCGTATGGTCCCAGCGAAATTAAGAGAACTAAAGGTCCAAATCGAAGATATGTTGGAAAAAGGGTTCATTAGGCTGAGTGTATCGCCATGGGGAGCTCCGGTCTTATTCGTAAAGAAGAAAGACGGGAGTTTAAGATTGTGTATTGATTACCGACAATTGAATAAGGTGACCATCAAGAACAAATACCCATTACCATGCATCGATGACTTGTTTGATCAGTTGCAAGGCGCGACTGTATTTTCTAAGATAGATTTAAGATCAGGATACCACCAGATTAGGGTTAGAGAAGAGGATATTTCGAAGATAGCGTTTAGGTCAAGATACAGCCACTATGAGTTTCTAGTGATGCCGTTTGGATTGACGAACGCCTCAGTTGTCTTTATGGATTATATGAACAGGATTTTCAGACTCTATTTAGATCAATTTGTTGTGGTATTCATCGATGATATCTTAGTCTATTGCAAGAATCATGAAGAGCATGCCCAACATCTTAGTAAGGTGCTACAGATACTGGAAGAGAAGCAATTGTATGCAAAGATGGAAAAATGTGAGTTTTGGTTAGAAGAAGTGAAATTCTTAGGACACGTGGTTAATGGGGAAGGGATAGCAGTCAACCCAAAGAAAATTGAAGCAGTATTGGATTGGGATCGACCTAGAACGGTCACCGAGATTAGGAGTTTCCTGGGTTTGGCCGACTATTATCGGAAATTCATTCAAGGATTTTCTCAGATAGCTGTGCCATTAACCCGGTTGACTCAGAAAGGGGTAGATTTTGAATGGAGCGAACAGTGTGAGACTAGTTTTCAAATTCTAAAAGAGAAATTAACCACCGCTCCTGTACTAATTATTTCGAAACCCCTAGAACCCTTTACCGTGTACACAGATGCATCCCTGAGAGGCCTAGGTTGCGTATTGATGCAGGATGGGAAAGTTGTGGCTTATGCATCACGGCAATTGAAACCTGCATAGGAGAACTATCCCACCCATGACTTAGAATTAGCTGTCGTCGTGTTTGCCCTAAAGATTTGGAGACATTACCTATATGGCACTGTATTTGAGTTATATAGTGATCATAAGAGCCTTAGGTATTTGTTGATCAAAAGGAATTAAACATGAGGTAGCGTAGGTGGGTAGAATATTTGAAAGACTTTGATTTTGAATTGAAATATCATGCAGGGAAAGAGAATGTCATGGCTGATGCATTAAGCTGAAAGTCACTACAATTAGCTAGTTTATGATTAGTGAGATGAGGTTACTTGAGGATTTTGGGAATCTCAGCCTCAACGTAATCTCGTTCCCACAAAGATTAGTGATGAGTGACTTTTTGATAACCTGTGAATTGAGAGAGTTAATTAGACAAGCCCAACTTGAGGATGAATCCTTGGAAGTATATGCAGACCAACCCGATTTTTGACTGGCACCTGATGGAGTCTTAATGTTTAGAAAGAGGGTGGTGATTCCGAACCATCAGTAAATAAAGGAAAAAGTGTTAGCAGAAGCCCATAGAAACCATTACACTATTCACCCTGGTATTTCCAAGATGTATCAGGACTTAAAGAGGAACTTTTGGTGGCCCGGTATGCGAAAGGATATCACGAACTACGTGAATGCCTGTTTGACTTGTCAACAGGTTAAGATAGAACATCAGAAACCCACAGGGCTACTAAAACCATTGGAGATACCAGAGAGGAAATGGGATCAAATCACTATGGATTTTATGGTAGGATTACCTAGAACACCGGCAGGATTTGATGCCATTTGGGTGATAGTGGATAGGTTGACCAAATCTGCTCACTTTTTACCTGTTAAGGTGCGTTACTCCATGGAGAAATTAGCTGAAGTATACCTTAGGGAAATCGTGAGACTACATGGAATACCGTCAGGTATAGTATCTGATAGAGACCCTAGGTTTACTTCGAGATTCTGGCAATCCTTACAGCAAGCCTTAGGAACCCAGCTTAAATTTAGCACAGCCTATCATCCTCAGACTGACAGGAAGTCTGAGAGGACTATTCAAACCCTAGAAGATATGTTAAGGGCTTGTGTGCTTGAGCAGAAAGGAAGTTGGGATAAACACCTGCCGTTGATAGAGTTTGCATACAATAACAGTTATCACTCTACCATCAGTATGGCAATCAGATGAGGCGTCAGATGGGAGGAGTTGTAAGTCACCTTTAAGTTAGGTAGAGATGGGGGAGAGTGCACTGTTGGGACCCGAAATGGTACAAGAAACCACTGATTAAATTAAAATGATCAAGAAAAAGATAAGAATTGCCCAACAGAGGCAAGAATCATATGCTAACAAGAGAAGAAGGCCTTTGGAATTTAATGAGGGAGATCACGTATTTCTGAGAGTGTCCTCCACCACGGGTATTGGTAGACAGATAAGGACCAAGAAACTAAGCCCTAGATTCCTAGGACCATTCCAAATTTTACAAAGAGTCGATCCCGTTGCCTACCAAATTGCCTTACCTCCCTATTTGTCCAATCTACATAATTTTTTCCACGTCTCCTAAATTCGTAAATATGTCCCAGATCCTGCGCATGTATTAGGGAATCAACCGATAATATTAAATAAAAATTTGACTTATGAATCTACTCTTGTTCAAATCCTTGACTTTAAGACTAAGCAACTTCGAAGTAAAATAATCACTTTAGTTAAGGTACTTTGGCAAGATGTAGCATCGCAGGAGATGACGTGGGAGAAAGAAGAAGAAATAAGGCAAAGACACCCAGAACTGTTTACAGGGATGAATTTTGGGGACAAAATTTCTTTTAAGGGAGGGAGAATGTAACAATTGAAAGAGTTTTTAAAGGATAAAATTGAACTTTTAACCCTAATTCCTTTTAAATGGGGGCTGGCACGTATTTTGAGGATGAGGATTTGTAACAGAACGTCGTTCGAAGTCAGAAACACAAGTGAATGGAAGGAAACACAATCCGGCGATCAGAAACTGATAGACGACGTTTCGTGCATCAATTTCACTGACGGAGGCCAAAACCTTCACATAGAAATGCATGCCGACGTCTGGAAGGAAGCTGACACCCTAAAGTATCCCTGGGTGGTACGGGAAAAGTCAGAATCAACCCCGGAGGCTTTAAATTTCCTGGATTCCCTCTATTTCTCTCAAATCCCTCTCTCTCCTCACCACACTTTGTCTCTCCTCTCTCTCCTCCTTCCTCCACTGTGCACCGCCACCACAGCCAACGTGGGCTACCACTTGGTACACCAATTGACAGCCCCCGCCACCCACGACCTCTAGCAACCACCCACGGCCACCAACGGCTGCCAGCGCCGTCGAAAAATGCCACTTTTCTTCTCCAGCGCGCGAAAACTTCACCAGCTCAGATAGCTACCGTCCGCCACCGTTGGCCATCACCGCCCCCACCACCGTGTAGCCTGAGCTGCCAGCTTCCTTCAGCATCTCACCGACGTCGAACGGAGGCCTGACGCGTCCGGATCAAGGATTTTTCCCAAAAACCCACGTCGTTCTTCGTGGCCGAAAAACACCATCCAAACGGCCGTGAACCGCCGCGCCACCACCATATTCAGACTCTTGGACTTGTGGGCTTCACCATGGTGTAAATTTCGAGGCAAACCGCACCCCTCCCACATGCGCTGCCGTGCGCCGCTGTGCCGGAGTTTTTGGACATACAATGGGAGAAACTGAGACCACCCCGAGACAGAATTCCATCATCCGATCACTTTGGTAAGGTCTGATTTCTCAAAAACTGATGATATCTGACTGAAATAGCTGTCGAACGTAATTAGGCAATAAATTGACCTAGGTATTAGTGCAACCAGACTTAGAATTGTTAAACGGATGACGTGACAAGTTTGAATATTCAATTTAATGTCCAGGAAATTAATTGGACTCAGAAACTGAGATTACGTGAAGTTCTGAATCGATTTGGAGCGATAGGAGACCAGGTAGGATAATTTACGCTTCCCGAACCCTAGATTTGACCTAGTGGATACCTGAACGATTTAGATTATTTACATGGAGTTACGTGCTGCTTTCGATGGAATAAATTTCATGCCTGTGTGTTGAAAACCCTAATTGCATGTTAGACGCTTTGTTTATCGAGTTGAGATGCCCTTAGGACAGATTTACTTAGAGTAGGGTACTTGATAGCCGGTATGGGACGACCGTTAAGTATCCCGAGTACAGGGAGCTTTTAATTGACATTATTTTTACCTGATTTGGCCTGTACTGCCTTAGAGATCACGCGATAAATCAGGACGACCTTAAGAAAGGTTTAAGGAGTATAAGGGGGGATAACCTAGACGGGGAAACGTTGTGATTTAAGCGTAATACCCTAGAACCCTGAGAAATAGCCGACCGTGTGCATGTGAGTTTGAATAGACTGTATGAGGATGAGAATTGGCGTATGTGCACATGCTAGGGGACACCCTATATGTTGATTCTCACCCGGTCCTTGAGTGAGTGATTGGTGTTACGGATCACACCCAATGATAAGAGAGGTATTCTCTCTAGATGACGTGCAATTAGATGACGATTTAGACTTGGTTACAGTGGATTTGTGGCCAACGTGGATTTAGATACACCGGGCATGGGATTTTATTTGATTTCGAGTATTGGTTTTAAAAGAAATGGACTTTTATGATTTTTATTATCTACCGTAATTTCCATGTGATAAAACGATTTTAAAAAGATAAGGTATTTCAATGATTTCGGGAAGATGATTTCGATGTTCGCACCGCTGAGTATTCAGCCAGATTTTGAATTGTATTTGAACTGTAAATTATTCTACTGGGATTTTATATCTCACCAGGTTGTTTACTCAGATGAACAGGGACAAGGACAGGAACCCAGACGATAGTTGATGATGCCTTGGTGATAAACAAGAGAATGACTTAGTTTAGGCTTGAAATGTCTTGTATATATATTTTTATGACATTGCTGTATATGGATTTCTATCATTTATGTTTTCTGTTGTTGTTGTACTGGCTGTATGATTGTAAACAGGTGATTATTGTATTTTGGGTATGTTCAAAATACAAAGGAAACTCTGTCAGATTTTCAGTAGGGTTTATCGCTGTAAACTTGTGAATTTAAGTTGGAATGTATATGAATGCATGATGTGATATATATATGGATTTTAGATTTCATTCCAGAGTAATTTATGATGTACGTATGTATAATTAGTTAGCTGCGTGTGAATTAGGGTTGAACGAAATTCAAATGGACAACAGGAAGTCTATTTGGATTACGCTCAACCAGTAGCGATCCCCTGACATTCCCACATCGGGAATAACTATGTACATCAACCCATATGCTTCCGCTAGTTAGATAAGCATCGCGTATGTTGTATTAGGGGGTCGTTACAGGGGGCATTTAAGATGTTGAGGAAGTTTATTAAAACTCTGAATAATATGTTTCATGCTTTCTTTTCTAGTGTGGATCTATTTGGTATAATTTAAAGTGATGAGAAACTGGTTAAGATACAGAAAAATGTGTTTGATGTCCACTTTTCTGTCATGGATCTATTTTGAGATATTTAAAGTGTTGAGTAATTGATTTAAGTACTGAGTAATGTGTTTCATGTTTTCCTCTCTTGGTTAAATTTATTTTGGGACTATAAGAAATTGGTGAAAGTACTTAGTGATGTGTATCATGCTTCCTTATCATGGTCTGAACGTGTTTTGGATGGTTAAAATGATGAAAAAGGATTGAAATGGTGGATAATGTGCTAGATACTCTATTCTTCTGATATGAATTGAATGGATGGTGGACAAATTAACTAAATACGCACATTTCCTACCTATTAAGGTGAACTACTCCTTAGATAAGCTGGCTCAATGGTACATCCAAGAGTAGTTAGACTCCATGAGATACCATCTAATATAGTTTTAGACCAAGACCCTAGGTTTACTTCTAAATTTTGGAGAGCTTTAACTACAAAACTGAACTTCAACATTGCTTATCATATTGAAAGTGATGGACAAACTGAGAGGACAATACAAATGCTAGATGATATGCTTAAAGCTTGTATCCTAGAGCAAGAGAGTTGGGATAGAAGCCTACCATTAGTTGAGTTAGCCTTTAATAATAGTTTTCATTCTAGTATAGGAATGACCCTTTATGAAGCCTTGTATAAGGGAAAATATAGATCATCCATTTGTTGGTTTGAAACTAGAGAGAGGCAATTGTTAGGGCTTGAGTTAGTGCAAAAAACCACTTATCAGATAAAGATAACTAGGAAGAAAATGACTAAAGCCCAAGATAGGCAAAAGAGTTATCTAATAAGAGGAGAAAACCACTAAAATTTTAAGAAGAGGATCATGTTTTCTTGAGGGTTTCTCCAATTATTGGTATTAGTAGGGCTATTAAGTCCAAAAAGTTAAATCTAAGATATATTTGTTCAAATTTTAAAAAGGGTTGATTTATTTGCATACCAAATTGCCTTACTACCTTTCTTTTCAAATCTCCACAATGTCTTTCATGTTTCTCAACTTCATAAATATATCGTAGATCAATCACATGTTTTGGATGCCAGAATAGTATGATTAAAAGATAATTTAACTTATCATCTTAAGCCAATAAGAATCATAGGATTGATGTCAAACAGTGAAGAAATAAGACTATTCCATTGGTTAAAGTATTGTGGTATAACTATTCATCACAGAAGGCCACTTAGGAGAAGGAAGAAGATATGAGATAGTCATATCCATAATTATTTGATTAGGTATGTCTAAATTTATAGGACAATTTTCTTTTTAAAAGTTGTAGAGAATTGTAATGTCTACTTGCAAATAATTGTAACATTTATATGCAAATTAACTTGACTATATTGCCTATGTTTGACATTGGATGTTGCATTAGAAAGCATATAGCTGCGTTAAAAGTTTTAGCTGAAAAACTAGATAAAAATAGTATCAAAAGAGAATAGGAGAATGAATTAAAGAGGATGGTGTAAAAATATAATTTAGTTAGAAAGGAAAAGTGTCACATAGATGTGGAAAATGAAGAAAGAAGGACCTTGGAAGACTAAACATTGAACTCTAAGATGGGTAAATTTCCCCACAAGTTCGGAAATATGTAAAAATGTCCTTAAATTATTTTCAAATTGAGGTTGGACAACTTTTCTTTTAAGTTGTTGAAGAGAGAGAAAGTACAAAATTTTAGCACTTAGAGAGAGAAAATAAGTTGAGAAAAGACAAAAGAGAGGGAGAAGGATAGCTAAGGAATTAAGGAAGTTTAAGCTAGGAAATTGCAGTAGAAAGGATTTGTACTCAATCACGTACTAGAATCTAGCTAGGAAATGAGGTAATCAAACATCCTTACCCCTTATTTTTTGAAATGAGTTTTGAACCATATGAAACTTAAATTCTAGAAGTTGGGGTTTTTGTGCATGTTAGGCGTTACAAACTCACATTATATGCTATTTAAATTCATTTGTATGCTGAATGCTTGCTGCATATACTTAGATTTTCCTGTATGTAAGTTTGAATTTGTGGGCCTGTTCTCTTTCTTTTAAACAGCCTAATTCTTGATTTGAGTGTGATTAATCATGGATTTGAGCTATTTTTGTGTGGTTTACTTTGCATAACTGAATTATATCAATTTTGTGATTTGAAAACTAGTAAAACAACAAATTTTGGGGCTATTTTTTAATGGAACAATGATTGCAAAAAATAGAGCAGAATGTAATAGCCAAATGCTAGTCTCTAGCAATCGATTGTGGCATTCCAAACATTCCTAGAAATTATGTCAAAAAAAAGCAGCTGACTTCTAGACTTAGTAAAGTTGACTACCATGTTCAAAGTTACCCAGTAATGAAGTAAGATCCCATCAGCCAACAGGCAGCCTAGCCAATTGACCATCAAGATCATATTATCTAGAAAATTCATATAGAGGGCAAGTAACTGATTGCCAAACTTGTGGTAGCCGACTGGCTGCTCTTGGATTAAAACGCTCTGCTTTATTGTGAGCTACTAGTCAACTGCCAACATGCTAGCGGGTCGACTGGTAGACCCCGTTTTAGAATATAAATTATAGGGAATTACTAGCCACCTAATATGACTATAGTAGCTGACTAGTACTTCTCTAGAATGCCAAATGAACTTGATTACCTTTCTTTGGTTAGTAAAGCTTAGTAATCCGCGTAAACAAGAGATTTAAGTATGGAAAGTAATATGGAACATGGGTTGAGAGGTAATAATAGAGGAGTGGTAAGGAATTATTCCTAGTATGTGTATTAGGGATTGATAGGTTCAAGATTGAATGATCGATAATCGGTATGGAAATATCGTTTGACATTTCACGATTGAACCATAAATTTAATGTACTCTATCTAACTAATTGAAAATCACATACTTAGAATTAGGCATAACCATAACTTAAGCCAAATCATCCTAGTATATATACTTGTAAATCACGTGCTGAGAGTGTGATTTATCTAGGACAATGATTCCTTAGCCTCATAAATTTTCTAGGATGGAGTGGAGATGATTTATTTGGGACAATGATCTTGTGAGTATAGCTATACCGGTTTGAGATTGAGGGAGATGAACTGCCTAAGACAGAGATCTTATTGGCTAAGATATGATTTGTCTATGATGGTGATGTATTTTTATACTTGGATCTACTAAGGGCGTCTTGTTAAGTATTATGGTTTGGAACCATTTAGGGATTCATTCATATAGAGCAAGCATGGCATGTTAAAGTGATAGGAAGGAATGGTTGCTAGTTCACTGGGCAATGCTTTCCAAGGAGTTGTCCATCTGACAATACTCCAATGAGATATTCAATTCTAGCATGCTTATAAAGAAGGCAATATGTGTGTTGATTATCTTGCCAATCATAGATTTAATTTTATCAGAGGTTTACATGTCTTGAATAATCCTTCCAATGACCTGATGGGGCTACTTCTTGCAGATATTTGTTGAGTTCATACTCTTAGAATTGTTTTAGTATAGTCTTATATTTTTTTTCTCTTCTTTTGTGCCCTATGTTCTCACAAAAGAAAAAAGGACCAGGTTAGGATTTAGGTTTTTCCAATACCTGGTCCCACCTGACTTGTATACATCCCTACCCATAATAAGTAGATATAATTAAAATATAATTTAAATTAAGGATTTACCTTAACTAATTATTAAAAAAAAATATAATTGTATAGTTTCTTTTATTTTTTGCTTAAATTTTTTACTTATTTATGGTTTTTCTTGTTATTCTTCCTTAGTATTATCATCATAGGTATTTTATTCTATATTAATATAAATTATAAATATTTTTATATTAAAATTTATTTAAACTCAAAAACTTAAATTATTAAAATATTATAAATTTATATCATGTATTTTTTATACATTAAAATATTTTTTATTACAAAATTATCTTAAATTAAGTTATCCTTATTAGATTTTTAATTATTATTTACTATGAGAAATATTTAATTCTATATAATATATATATTCGATAATTAGCACATATAATTTTTATTTCGATTTTAAAAATTTATAATAAATTTTATTTGTACATATTTTTTATTAAAATTTTTTCTTTGTCTAATCTTAACTATCTTAGTTTGATCTTAACCTCTTTTTCCAAGAAAACATGTAAATATAAATAAAAAAACATAACCAACATTATCAAAAAATTATTTGCAAAACTAAAAGTCTAAAAAAAATAACATAAATAATTAAATCATATAAACTAATTTTATACCATTTCCACGCTTTTTAAGACACTTTAATTTTATGTTTTAATTATTTTTGCTATTTTTTTAGTTTTGCAAATAATTTTCTTGATAATGTTGATTTTTTTATTTAAATTTATAAGATTTGTGATAGACAAAGAAATTAAGATCAAATAAAAGAAGTTTATATTAGATAAATTAAAAAAAATTTATACTTATAAAATTTATTAATAAATTTTTAAAATCAAAATATAATTTATAAATTTTTTTTAATGAAAACAATTATCATAGTTTATTAAAATATAATTTAATAATAAAGTAATAAATATTGTTTTATTTGAAATGTTTATATTAAAATATTATTTATACATATAAAATTTATTAATAATCTTTTATAATAAAAATTTATTTAACTTTATAAATATATAAATTTATTTAATTTTATAATTGAAAAAAAATGATCTTAACTGTTTTTTATTTAAATTATTTTCTTTGTCTAATTTTAAGTTCATTTTTTATTTTAAATTCTTTTTCTAACCTTAAATTTTTTTCTCTCTTTTATTGTATTATTTCTTTATTATTATTATTATTATTATTATTATTATTATTATTATTATTATTATTATTTCTATGATTATTTTTCTTTTTTCTCTATTTCCCATTCTCTCTCTTTCTCTTTGTCCTTCTCTCATTCCCTTGTTTCTATGTCTCATGTTGGGCATCTCTTTTTTATTTTCTTCAAGTATTTGGCCAAAATGTGTTATCATTGTTCATTAATAAAAGTCCTGAGTTCTTTCAGTTTAAGGTGTGTCAATCTAAATAGTGTTGTAACTTTTATCATTCTCATGATTAAAAATCATCTCAACGCTTTCTATTATTCATAGTGATATATAGGGTTTGTCTCATGTTCTTACCTTAACTGTTATTCATTAGTTTTTATCTCTTATAAATGACCAAACTCATGTCATGTGGGTATTTCTTTTAAAGGATAAGTCAGAAACTACTCCCATTTCCCAAAACATTGATTTCATGATTGAAAATTAATTTCAAGAGAAAATTCAAGTTGTTATAATTGATAATCCTCGAGAGTATTTTAATTTTTTCCTTGGAAAGTTTTTTCTTAAAAAGGGTATTAATCATCAAAGCTTTTGTGTTTATACACTTGAACAAAATGGGATAGCTAAAAGAAAAACTAGGCACCTACTTGAAGTTGCTTGTTCTCTAATGTTTACTAGTAATGTTCCTAAATGGTTATAGGGAGATTTTTTCTTAACTGCCACCTATCTCATAAATCGAATGCCCTCTAACACTCTTAAATTTGATTCACTGTGCCAAATCCTCTCAAAAATCTTTCCTCACACTAGACTTATCTCTAATTTTCCCTTAAAGGTGTTTGGATGTTCAACCTTTGTTCATTTTTCCTCACTACAACGGAGTAAACTTGATCTTAAATTTTTCAAATACATTTTCCTTGGATATTATCTAAATTAAAAGGGATACATATGTTACTCACCCATCACTGGGAAGTTTTATGCCACTTTGGATGCTACTTTCTTTGAAGAGGTGCCATAATATCCCAAAACTCATATCCATGAGGAGAATCCAACAAACAGTGAGGAGGAATATCAGTTTTGGGCAATCCCTACTAAAGTTGAGCCTATACCTAATAATCCACTTGAAATTGAAATTAAAGCTCCTCACAAAGCTATCCTAGAGGCAAATAAGGAACTCAAGGTGTATTTCAAACGTTGTAAAGTTGTAACTCAACAAGAGCATTGCCAAATTAACCTGAATCAACTCTATTTGAGAGCATCCTAACTCTTATTGAAAGCATTCAAGGTAATTTTGATTTTGAATCTCTTACTGATGTGAACCTACCTACTGATCTTCATCTTCCTATTGCTCTTTAGGAAAGGAACTAGATCTTGTACACAACATATTATATATAATTTTGTTACTTATGAGAAATTGTCTCCTAGGTATAAGGCCTTTACTACCAAACTAGACAACATAGAAGTGATAAACAATATTGAAGAATCTCTCAAACATTTGAAATGGAGAGATGCTATAAATGAAGAACTTAAAGCCATGCAAAATAATAGCACATGGAAGCTTAAATACCCCAAGGGAAACAACTCGTGGGATGTAAATGGGTATTCAATTTGAAATACAAAGCTCATGGGGATATCAAGAGATACAAGGCAAGGTTGGTAGCGAAAGGATTCACTCAAAATTTTGGGATAGATCCCAAGAAACATTCGCTCTTGTTACCAAGCTCAATACAATCTGAGTTCTCTTTGTAACACCCCTTATCTTATCTTAACAATGTCATATAACAAATTCAGATAAGTGGTTACATTATTCTTTACCTTATTATTCTCAATAAATGGCCTGAGCATATAATCCACCAGTAATTTAATATATGATTAGGCCTAAGTTTTTTTGCTTAGGTAAACATACTTTATGCACAACGGAAATAGAATTTCATATATCATAGCGGAAATTAGAAAAACATTCCATTACTAAATACATATTAATTAAATCTCTTGATACATATTCTTGTAAATATTAAATATATATATATGTATCTATAGGGGTAAGGAGACAACAATCCTATCACTTAAACCCCTTTTTTACCAAAAGAACAGTAGTCCTAATTCTATATCAAAATATTGATGACAGCAATTAGGACTAATGTTGCTACATTATATAGTCACTATTTACTCCTTACATATGCTAGAGGATGCATCATTATGCGGATTCTATGCATTTGATACATATCAACACAATAATGAGAAATATATTCCCAGTAGCTAAACAAACCAGTTTATTTAAAACAACTAATATGTACCACTGTATGAATACAGAAAGTAACTCTACATTCCATTCAGCATCAAATTCTTTTCATATGGATATATGGGTATGACATGTGTGAAACATGTGTCTATAAACATGAGATATGCAACAAGTTAGGTAATTCATGGGACATTCACATAATTTAATCATACTCACATAGAACACATTCTTGCCATACAAATCATAACATCACATAATGCTTTAATTTTGAAACGTATACACTAGATCATTCCCTTCCACATAATTATGTTCTCTGGAGGTATACACCAGATCATTCCTCCTGCAATTAATTCCTTGGGAGTATACATTAGATCATTCCCCACAAGGTAGCTTGCTAGGGAGGTATATATCAGATCATTCCTCCTCATGATTTTGGTCTCAGCAGGTATTCACCAGATCATTCCTCCCTTTATCTTTGATTTTGCCATTCACAAATACATTAAGCATTTATATGCTATTCAATCAAATTCACATAATTTTGGAAATCTTTCTATCAATGGCAAAAAGGTATACTAATTAGCATTCATTCTTGACCATTACATCTTTTCACTTAGTATAGGCCATTTTTGGATGGCATCTTAAGCTAATTTCCATTAACACATGAATTTAGCCATTATAGGGAAATTACTACATAGCATTTGGCCAAGGCAAGAAAAGCATGAGGGTTTGACATTTTTAACCCATTTGGTTCATTTCTAGCATTATTTCTACCAATTAGAAATTATGGTGACCATTTCTATAATTATGGGTAATGTTTTCTTACACCTCATTTTTCCTTGTAAGTGTACATTAACCCTCTTTTCACACATTTTTCTACTCCACTTTTTTATGCTAAATTTTTCAATGCATATTATTTTTCATTTTCACATAGTTATGCATAATTTCCAAGTGAAATGGTAAGAAATTTAAAATGGTTCCTTTACTAAAACCTAAAAGTACCATAATTTTCTCTCTCCTCTTTTATTAGGACAATTTTTGCAAGGTTTTCTAGCCACTTTCAAGTGAAATTCCAACACCATTTACATGGGTCCATTTAGCCAAGGTAAGTGTGACACATTTTCATGGTTTATGGTGAAGTTAGAAAATGGGAAAAGTGCTTAAACATTAACCTAAATAGATTTTCTCTCTCTTACCATTTTGTAACACTTTCTTACACTTTTTCTAACACCATTTTAACCAAATTTCAGCACCCATAAGAAACCTAGCAATTCGGCCAAAGAGGAAAAACCAAGAAAATGGAGTTCTCTCACCATCTTGCTTACAATACAACTATATTCAAGCAAAAACCATGCAAGAACATCATTTTGTCACTCTTTAAAATACCATTTCAACCTGGGTATAGTTTAGGGTTTTTCAAGACAAAGGTTCCATCCATGAAAATTACCATCTCTTATGTTTTCAAGCATTTCAACATGTCCATAGCCATAAACACAAGTATTTTTCAACATATTTCAAACCCATTCAAGCAAATCAACCATAAGAATGTAGAGAGAGAAAAGCCATCCTTCTTGAAAGATTAAGAACATCATAAACAGACCATAAAACAAGAAAAGAATGGCATAGGCATGTTTAGCTACCTTGAAAATGCAAAACAAGTGAAATCTCCAAGTTGTTTTGGTTTGAAAATCCTTTCCTCCAAGCTTAAGATGGAATTTGGCCAGCCCACTCTTCTCCTCCCTTCTTTGACATTTCTAGCACCTTGAGGAAGAAGAAGACTTAAATTAGGATTTTGGTGAAATTATCAAAATGCCCTTGGTGTGAAATGACCAATTTACCCTTATTACTTCTTCTTTTCAAGAATGGCATCTACTCTCCTCAAGAATGTAATTTTATGCAACTTCCATGGGCTGGGACGTTTCTGCCCCTCAAGAATTTTGAAATTATAGAATGGTCCCTCAACTTCTCAAAAATTGTAAATAAGCCCCTAAGGAAATTGCCAATTTGCCATTTAAACCTAATTGGCCATTTTAGCTCTATTTTTCACCCTTTTCGATTTTAATGTGTAAAAATCACTTAAATAAGATTTCATAAAACTTATTTTTGTGAATTTACTAATTTACCCTTCTTTTAGCAAAATCACCCTTTTGCCCTTTATGTCAATGTTATTATTTTCACCCTTATTCTTTCTTCTTTTGAGTAAGAATGGGTAAAGGTTTCTAATTTCTATTTCCTTGAAATATTTAAGGTAAAAACTAGATTTTCTACATTATGTAAAATTAATATTATGCCCTTAGGATAAAATTACGATTTTGTCATTTTTAGGGAAAATTTCCTTTTTGACCTCAAGCATATAATCACTTACATAACTAGATTCTTCTTCTCTCTTAAATGAAAATGATAAGAGTCCTTTAATATGATTTCATGAAATAAGAAAATTAAATAAATTTTTTCTTTCATGGTAAATTTACTATTTTGCCCTCCTTTACCAGATTTCTCCAACGTCATTCTTTTATGACCAAAATGACTCTATCATGATGAAAATTTCTGTTCTATCATTTTAATAAACTATCTTTATCATCACATAATTAATAATAACAATAATAACATTAAAGAATGCAAGGTATTGGGGGCGGGTGTTTCACCTTCCATTCATGAGATATGTTTATTAGTTATTAAACAAGTTCATTGCTTGTGTATGTTGCATTAGACTGCATGTAGTTACATTAAACTAAGGCACTAAAATGAAAAGAAAATGATAGGGACTAAAATGAAAAGGAAAAGATTCTGTTGAGGAATTTATGTAGCTCTCATGAGTCTAGGGGTAGCAAAACGTAATTTTAGCCAACAGAAAAGTAACCATAGCTAACAGATTTTTGAAAATTCCCCCCAAGGCTTTAGAGGCGAAATGGTAGTTTTCAATATGGATAGAGAAGTTGTTAATTGAGGTTGAATGATCAAAAATTAACCTTGACATCAGAGACGGGTTGTAGTTTCTCTGACCACCTAGAATGCCTATATATAGAGCCAACATCAGAACGCTCACCATTTCCACCCTAAATTCACCTATAAAGAGAGAAAGAAAATGAGTTATAAAGAGAGTGAGAAATTAATAAGAAAGAGGATCTTCGGACAAAGTTTGACATCTTCAAGAGTAAGGAAAATGCACCAAGAAACTTTCAAACAAGCATCTACACCCTTTACACCAGCAATATGGTATCAAACAATCTAATTCCCTATATTTTGAAAATTATTATTCAATTGGTTGAAAATGGTGATTTTGATACTATTAAGTTAAGAGAAGTATTTAAACCTATATTCTTTGTGTTTTTAACTTCGATTGGGTGTTTTATGCTAATTAAATGTACTTAGAAATGCTTGTTTCAGATTTTGTGAAATGGGTGCATTGTTCACCATGGTTGAATTGAGTTTGAATCCATTGTGATGGATAATTTTGAGCATATATGTGAGTTTTGATGTAGGATAAATGATGATGTGGTATTAAAAACTAATCTTATGCTTTTTTCTATACTTGAAAGGAGGTGAAATATGGATTTTGTAACATTTCATAGCAGTAAAACTGAAGCTCAAGATCCTACAAGTTCACTTTCATATTCTTCATCTTGAAATTTTTTAGAAAATGCAGGTAGCAACTAACTGCCAACTCTTGGTAACCAACTATCGGGCCTTTTGTAACTGACTATCAGCTTATAGAAGCTTAACAGTCAACTGCCATATGGCTGCAACTCGATTGGGAGCTCTCTGTTAGCCAATAGTCAACTGCTACTATTTTGGCAATCGACTTATAGAATCTTATTTGTGTTTTTTAAGACTTTATTTCTATAAGCTGAATGCTATGAGGTGTAAGTCAACTGATAGGTGGAAAAAGTATTATTTTTCATGAATAAAGTGTTTTGAAAGAGGCACCTAGCCTTTGAAATTAAAACTCAAGTTTAAAACGATATGTGTGAATTCAAGTTTCTATTTTCTTGAAGGTATGCTCAATAGAGTCAACAATAATGTCATTACATGAGAAAATTAAAGTTTTTGGGTAACATGTAACATGAGACTAAAAAGAAAGAGAGGAAAACGTAAAAGAGAACAGAGAAGAGTATTTTAGGTGTATGCTATAATATCCACTTTTTATATCCTCAAGTATGTTTTTAATTCTTAAATTTTGGTTATTGCTACCTAAATGTCCATGTTTAAATTGCCCTAGGTTCTCCTAAAGTGAATGGGGGCTAAATTGAAAGGAAAGTTATAGGGACTAAAGTGAAAGGAAAAAAGTTTCTAAAAATATCTAAACGTCATGATTACTTTAGAAAATATCTACGGTGTAATGATGGCGCATATTAATGACGTTATAAAATATCTAAAAGGTAATGGTTACTTTAGAAAATATCTAGAAAAAATATCTTAAAAGTCATGATTACCCTAGGAAAATATCTTAAGGAAAAAATGGTAATTTTTCCCAAAGGGTAAAATGGTAATTTACCAAAAGGACAAAATGTTAATTTTTTCATAAGGATAAAATGGAAATTTCACTCTAATAACTTATGAAATTCCATAAAAGGTCAAACTTCTCTTAAAATTTGAAAAAGAGAGAAAATGATGGTAAAATAGACATTTTCACACCAAGGGAATTTTGGTAAATTGTTATTAATTTGATTAAAACTCCCATTTCCTCCATGGAAAGGAAAAAGCCAAGAAAAGAGAGAAAGAGAGAGGTAGACCGTGAGGAAGAAGAAGGGAGGAAGAATAAGGAAAAGCTAAGCACCCAAGGCAAATCATCCATCTTTCTTGCATAAACAAGGTAGCTAAAAAATCCTAACCCTCTTATTTCAAGTTTTATGGATTATCTTGCTTGAATATAAAATTCTGTGGTTTTCATAAAAAATGGGGTTTCTCTCTCTACATTCTTTTATGATGCAATTGCTATTGGGTATTGATTGTATGATTGTTTTGGATGTATTTATGAATGTATTGAATGGTATTGGAATGAATTTTCTGAAGAAATGGGATTGTTAGTTCACCTAGATTCATGTTGAAACCCTTGATGTTTGATAGCATAAAGTGTGGAAATTTGTATGGAAATGGAAGGAAATTGATGTATTTATGCTTGTATGATGTAAAGGATGGAAGAAAGGGAATAAATGGCATGAAAGGCCCTTTTTCCCTCACTTCCTTCCATTGGCTGAGACCACCCCTCTTATTTCCCTCGAATTGGCTGAATTTTTTTAGTGTAATTGTGAAGGAAAAATGCTAAATCTTTATGTTAACCAATTGCAAGAGAAAAAGAAGTGGGTGACTGTAACGACCCCCTAAATCATACTATGCATTCATACATCAGAGTAGCCAAAGCATAAAAAAGTTTGAATAAATTTTTCCCTTTTACCATGTTAGGGAACGTCAGAGGGTCGCTACAGGTTAAATGTAACCTAAATAGACTTTTCTCACAGTCCATTCAAATTTTACTCAACCCTAAATCCTGTGCAGCATTTCTATTATCACAATATAAACCATATCACACTCTGGAATATAAATTCTAACAACCATAGAAATACAATTGAGATGTACTATATCATGGTACTAAGTCTATTTATACGTTAGCAAATAAAATTACTATTCCTTAAATCCATTTTAAAAATATATTCTTCCAAAACATTTTTCTATCGAAAATTTAGTAGAATTTCACCTAAAAATTGGATGTTTCCCATTTATACAACAGCCCAATATTCAGCATATACAACCAGCAAATTCATTAATCAAACTAAAAATCAGCATTATAGATATATATATAAATTCAAGCCTAAATTACAGATATTCACAACACAGCGCTATCTTGATGTCCATCTTCTGCCCAGCTATCTCCTAGGCATTCCTTGTTCCTGGTCATATGAGAAAACAACTTAATGAGATGGTTAAATCCCAGTAGAGAAATTTACAGTTAAATACTTATAAAATAATTGGATGCTCAGCTGTGACAACACATAAAAAACATCTCCCTAATTTGATTTAAATGCATGTGAATCACTAAATACGTTTAAATTTAAATGTATATGAAAAATCGATGCAAAACAATATAATAAGCATAATATCTTTAATCTAAAAAGAAATACTTAAAATCATACTTAAAATCATGCTTGAAAATTTTCATGTACTCATCTGTCACCAATCTCAGGTGACCATTCATTATTCATTTCAAGTTGCATGCCATTTTAACTAAAAACATGGTTTTAGTTTGGGTGTGATCCGTAACATCAATCACCCAAAAACAACGCCTATATTGTGAGTGTGATCCGTTACACCAATCACCCACTCAAGGACCGGGTGAGAACCAACATCCAGGGCATCCCCCAGCATGTGCACAAATGCTAATTCTCATCCTCATACAGTCTATATAGCACTACATATGCATGGTCGACTAATACTTACGGTTATAGGATATCATACTTAAACCAAAACGTCACCTTGTATAGGTTATCCACCCTTTTACTGCTTGAACCTTTCATAAGGTTGTCCTGGTTTAATGAACAATTCCTAAAAGATGCAGACCAATTTAATTTAAAATAAATCAATTTACAATATCGTTTGCATAGGGCATATCCAATAGCCATCCCATACTGGCTATTGAATATCCACCCTAAGTTTGTCCATCCCTATGGCATATAATCATAATAGCCAAATTCTATTAAACATGCAACGAATATTCTCAATACAGAGGCAATCTTATATACTCATATATATATTTTTAGCACTCATTCCCAGTCAATACAATCATACTTAAAACAGTAATTCACAACGTCAATTTAAAATTCAAGGGAGTGTAAATTACTCTACCTTTTAGCATTTTCTCCTATTCGGGTCAGGGTTTTCCTTTTTCCTCAAAGATTGGTCCCAATTAGTTTCCTGAGGAAACAATTCAAATCTTATGCGGGTTTTCCTTTCATTTATACTTTCCTACAGTTAATTACCTAATTTCTAGGTTAGTCTAATCCTTAAACATGTTTAGAGTCAAAATTGATAAGAAAACATCAAATTGGAGTATTTTAAATTGTACTAGAGGTTTCGAAAGTTTGAAATTTGATTCCTGCTACTTTTTAGCAACTCTAGCGATGGCGATGGTGGAGCACGGCGGGGCACGGAGGCTTACGATGGCGCATGGTGGTGGATGGTAGCTGGCGTCAAAATTTACTTCAAAATGTAGACCGCAGCTTTAGGATGCTGGATCTGGGGTCAGTTCGGTGAAACACAGCAATTTAACTATGATTTTTTTACGAAAAATGTGACGGCCTTCGAAACTGTTTTTCCTCAGTTCACGGTGCGTGGTGGTGGTTCATTGCCCTTTGGCAGCTGGCGAAGGAAGCTAGCAGCTTGGGCTAGCTGATGGTGGAGGCAGTGTGGTTGGACGGTGTCAGATAGCAGAGATCGAAGCTGGCTTTTGAACTCCCGATGGAGGGAAACATTGCTATTTTTGGCCATTGTGGTGGCTGTTGGTCGTTTCCAGGGCTTGCTACGGTGTTAGGCTGAGCTGCTGAACCTTTCGACAATGACGGGCGGCGGTGACTTGGTCAAATGATGGATGAGTGTGGTGAAGGTGGCGAAGGAGAAAAATTTCGCAAGAAAGAGAGAGATAAAGAGAGAAAAAGGGAAAAATGAGAGGAAAATATGATATTTTGGCATTTTATGGCATCCAAGGGCATTTTGGTCTTTTTCCACTTTGTCCCCGCTAGATTTCAGATGCATTCTCCCATATGGAAGGGATTTGGAAATCTTTTGAGGCTTTTAAGCCTTCCAAAAACATCTGCTAAGTTCTTAAAGGCAGATCAAATTTTCTCTGTCAGATAAGATTTTTATTTCAAAAAATTCTCAAATTTTAACTGCAAGCTCAGAAAAATATCCTTAATTTAATTCCAACAAAATTTCAATTTATTTTACCTAATTTAATTTATTTTAAAATCAGGTTATTACAGTGACTATGAAAAAGACTTTAATGATGTATTTTATGAATTGTATAAAAGGAAAAGAATGACCTTCCATATCCATGCTTTTTTATATGAAAAAGGTTGTCAAACAAGAAGGGATAATTTTAGAAATGTGAGGAAGGTATAATCAAAAAATGAAAGTAAGGAAGGGAAACCATGAAAGTTAAAGAAAAGAGAGAAACTAGAGGAAGTGTTCGTAATATATGCTTTAGGATAGATAGACTTGTGATTGAGTGACTAATTGTTGGTATGGGATAGTCATTGGGCATTCTATGATTTTGTCATAAAATTGGATGGTAAAACGTCCACTCGGATATAATAATTTTAGAAAACACTCTGATAGTTGCAAATTCTAAGTTAGTGTAACTTAGTATGGCCAATAAAAGGGACATTTACTTAGGATTTGGCATAACCATGTGCACAAGTTATATCATCCTAAAGTATATGTATAGGATAGCATGCTAGGAATGTGACCCACCAGTAAAGGGTGGTGATTCCATAGCATAATGATCTACCTAAAAGCAGAGAGGAAATGATTCATGTAAGGTGATAGTGATCCTGTGGGCTTAATTAATTGAGGTTAGGGATGATTTGTCTCGATGACAAGGACTATTAAGGGGAACTTGGATCCACTGGGAAACACCTTAGATAGTACTAGTGGCAAAATTGTCACATATGAGATTTAATGAACTCATGTAAGTAGGGGTACATGGAGTAGTTCACTGGGTGACTCTTTAGATACTCTTATGTTTCTCTTACGAGGATAGCATTAGCTGTAATGTGAGGATTTGTTTTCCCTGATTATATAATCTGTATGATTTCTATGATGATATTCATGATAACATATAATGATGTTTTTATATAATGATGTTATGAAATGTTTTGAAGGGTGAACTATCCTTATGTTAATTTATGTTTATGCTTTCATAAATACATGTCATATTTTAATATATGAAATATTCATAATATCTCAATAGTATGTATTGTATTTAAAAGAAAATAATGTAGAATGTTTTTCATATTATTACAGTGGTACATGCCAGAGGTTTTTCAAAAAGAATGGAATGTTTGGCTATTGGCAATTTATTTCTCATAATTATCCTGGTATGTATCAAATGACTAGGTACACTATGTGGCTAGAAATTAAAGTGGCCTTAGTAGACATTGTAACACCCCATAACTTTAATTAGCTTAAATTAATATCCTTTACATTAGATGGAATTAATTGTGTCATTTAATGAGTAGTATAAATTCCATGCTTCATAATTAATTAATGAGTTATCATAATGGCTCAAAATGGGTATACTAAAAGATAATCTTGCATAAAATTATGTGCTTAATTTAATTATCTATTTCTCCTTTTGAGTCAACTAGCCTAAGTGTTAAGAGAAAAGCAAGATAGGATGCAATATTTAAAATATGTGCATATGTGTGGGTGCACATGCAAGTGGGGTAGTTTAAGTATGCATTGGTGTGTTTTGCATGCAAGGAATGATTTACATGAGGTGAGAAGGGAAAGGTACAGAAGGGATGCAACAATTAATATATATATATGAACATAAGGTGGAGTAAAAAGGAAGCAAGAGTGCAAAAGCTCTTAAAGCCACATGAGGTATAGAATTATAATTAAGAAGAGAAAACACCAAGTGCAGCGTCTTTCCCTCCATGTGGCCGAATAGAGATTTGAAATTGAGAAAAGAAGGGAATGGAGAGTTAAAATGGAAAGGAAAGGGAGGTAACTTGCAAGGGAGGAAAAGTGTACTTGCAAGTACACTTAGTGTAGAATTTTATGGGAGGAAAATGAGATTGAGTATGCAACAAGAAATCCATACACATTATATAAATAAAAGGTATGCAACAATTATAGCCATAAAATAACAAAGAAAAAGAAAAAAGAGCAAGTGCAGCGTCCCTTGACATAGCCAAATGGAAAGTGCAATGAGGGAAGAAATAGAGGTGGCGTGACAAACAAGTAAAGCAAAGAAAAAGAGTGCAGAATTTCTTTTAGTAAATTAAACATATATGGGAGAAGAAAGAAGTGTAGCTATGAAATAAATAAAAGAAAAGGTGCAACGTCCTCCCCTTCATTTTGGCTGAATGAAATTGGAAAAAGGGAGAAGAGCATTGAAGGAAAAAATGGCAGCACTTAATTACCCATGGAACACATGAATTGATCTTCTCTCCCTTCCCTCTTACATGACCAAGTGTGCAAGAGAGAAGAGTGCAGAAATTTTTATTCTACAAATGTAGTTGCTTGTAGGCAACCACTAACGTGCAAGGAGAGGAAATGAGGAGAATGCAGTGTGAATGGAGGGAAAAATAATAGAAATAAGAATGGGGCTGCACCTAAACTCTAAATAATGCCAAGTTTGTAAGTAATTGTAACACCCGCCTCTAATACCTTGCATTCTCTAATGTCATTATTATTATTATTAATTATGTGATGATAAGGATAGTTCATTCAAATGATAGAACGAACATTTTCATCAAGATAGAGTCATTTTTGTCAAAGAAGGACGAAGTTGGAAAAAAAATCTGGTAAAGGAGGGCAAAATAGTAATTTTATCATGAAAGGGAAAATTTATTTAATTTTCTTATTTCATGAAATCATATTAAAGGACTCTTATCATTTTTATTTAAGAGAGAAGAAGAATCTAGTTATGTAAAAGATTCCGTGCTTTTGATGTCAAAAAGGTAATTTTCCTTAAAAAGGGCAAAATTGTAATTTTACCCTAAGGGCAAATTAGTAATTTTACATAATGTAGAAAATCTAGTTTTTACCTTAAATATTTCAAGGAAATAGAAATTAGAAACCCTTACCTATTCTTACTCAAAAGAAGAAAGAATAAGGGTGAAAATGATAACATTGGCATAAAGGGCAAAAGGATAATTTTGCTAAAATAAGGGTAAATTAGTAAATTCACAAAAATAAGTTTTATGAAATCTTATTTATGTGATTTCTACACATTAAAATCGAAAAGAGTGAAAAATGGAGCTAAAATGGCCAATTGGACTTGAATGGCAAAATGGAAATTTCCTTAGGGGCATATTTGTAATTTCTAAAAATTTGAGGGACCATTCTGTAATTTCAAAATTCTTGAGGGGAAGAAATGTCCCAGCCCATGAAAGTTCCACAAAATTACATTCCTGAGGAGAGTGGATGCCATTCTTGAAAAGGAGAAGTAATAAGGGTAAATTGGACATTTCACACCAAGGGCTTTTTGGTAATTTCACCAAAACCCTAATTTAAGTCTTCTTCTTCCTTAAGGTGCTAGAAATGTCAAGAAGGGAGGAGAAGAAGGGGCTGGCCGAATTGCTTCCTAAACTTGGAGAAAAGGAATTTCAAACCAAAACAACTTGGAGATTTCACTTGTTTTGCATTTTCAAGGTAGTTAAACAGGCCTATACCATTCTTTTCTTGTTTTATGGTGTGTTTATGGTGTTCTTACTCTTGCAAGAAAGAGGTCTTTCTCTCTCTACATTCTTATGGTTGATTTACTTGAATGGGTTTGAAATATGTTGCAATGAGGAATATTGTTGTTAAGGAAGATTATGGATAATTAATGATGAACATTGTTAGGAAATTTGGCTAGTTAATGATGTGTTAAGTATAAGAGAGAAATTATCCCATTTTGAAGGTATTATTTAAAGAATTTAAAGGGTAAAAATTTAATGATAAAACATGAATTTCCATTGAAGTTTCCTTAGGCCTAAAATCATGAAAATTTTTTGTTAGAAATTTAGAAAAATTTGATAAGAGAAATATATATTATTTAATAATGGAGAATTAAATTAATGTAGGCAAAAATTGTCATAAATAAATATGACAAGAGATATTGTATGCCTATAGAAAAAGGGAAACATAACTAACAAGGGAAAGCACAGGAAGGTACACAATTATGAAAAGAAATATGGCCAAGTGTCCACGAATTACAAGGTGTGGCTGAAGGTGCCTCACACGAGTGACCTAGTAAGGTGTGGCCGAAGGTGTTCCACGCTCGTGACCTAGTGCTCATGATAACTCTATATGCGTGGCTGAGTGTCCACGATTTATGAGGTCTGACCAAAGGTGCCCCACACGAGTGACCTAGCAAGGTGTGGCCGAAGGTGCTCCTCGCTTGTAACCTAGTGCTCATGATGACTTTATATGTGTGGCCGAGTGTCCATGATTTATGAGGTGTGGCCAAAGGTGCTCCACACGAGTGACCTAGCAAGGTGTGGCTGAAGGTGCTCCACGCCCGTGACCTAGAGCTCACGATGACTCTATATGCGTGGCCAAGTGTCCATAATTTATGACGTGTGGCCAAAGGTGCTCCACATGAGTGACCTAGTGAGGTGTGGCCGAAGGTGCTCCATACCCATGACCTAGTGTTCACGATGATTTCATGAAGGTAGCCTAGTATCCACGTAACCCCAGAACATTCAATTAATCTATAACGGTAAGTGTAAGAATTTAATGCATAAGCACTTGGTGTAATTCCGCAATAACACACGTAATTTTATGAGAATATGTTTTCACTTGAGAAAAGAATATCTGATTTTCACTTTTACCTCTAAATTTATCATGCAATGCTTCCCTGTTTGTATTTATGAATAATGTTACATTTTAATATCAAGGATGTAGAATAAAATGTTTTGGTGCTTACACCCTAATACATATTAGTTAATTTCTAAACCCTAAATTGTTAAGCTACTGGAAAACTTGTGTTTTTAATCTATGTGCTAATATGTATCAGATACGGATGCGTAGCAGGGCCGAGAGGTAAACGCTATATTTTAACTTACGTGGGATTTTGTAACCCTTATTTTTGGTCCTAGTCTAGATATATTGATTTAGATTAAGACTTTATTTTTGGTTATATATATGAGATGTATATGGGATATCCTGAGGGACGGATATGTGAAGGACTGGTCCATCCTTAGAAATTTTAAGGGAGTCTGAGTGACATACCTGTTGTCTCCTGACTTCCTATGGACGGGTACTTCATAAATCCGGGGACATGTTTACCAGAATGTAATGGACATTATTGGACATGTATTATTTGAATTATATGAAGGCTTTAATTTCAACAGTGTAGTATAGTATTTCTTTTCATTCCACTGTGCATACAAGTTTTGATCTGAGCAAAAGATCTCGAACCTAATCTTCTTAATATAACTTAATGGTATAACTGTTTAGACATTAATTAAATAAAAGGATAAGAATAATGTACCGAACCTATCTGTTTACATCGGATGAATTGTAATACTAAATAAGGGCGTTATAGACATAACCTTTTTAGGGTCCTTGACTATATTGCAAGGAATTTGGGTGATAGTTATCATGGAAGTCCCTACACCCTAGTGAGAATGAAGAAATATTTCCTTTTTTTTGACTATGTAAATAAGTAGATGGTAGCCCTGTTTATCCTAATTATGAATATGTTGTTGGAATGGAATTAGGATAACTTATTTTTATATCTATAAAATATAAAGGGACATATATGTATTAGGATATGTGAAAGTTATATCCAGTAACAAGAAAATTTTGATAAGGGTTTAAGTGGCAGGTTTGTTACCTCCTTATCCTAATATATGTCTGACGTTGTAAATATTTAAGGAATGTATATATTAATGATGCTTTATCTTTCGCTATATTATTATTATTATTTTCTACTATTTAGTCTTCTGCTGTGCAATGCAAAAATATGAATAGCTGAGTAAGGAAACCCGAACCTAACTCATGATTAAATAGTAATTAAAATCATACTCAAGTAAAAGTAAGAATAATACATCACTCTTATAGCAATACAGTTTATATAAGTAACAAAACTAAAAAAGCTATAAAATTACAGTGTTAAATATGCATTATTGGTAGATAGACTCATGATTGAGTGACCGACTATCGGTATGGGATGGTTGTTACGAATTCCCTAGTTGAACCATACTTTTGGGATGGTAAAATGTCCACTTAATCATAAATAATTTTGAAAATACTGTAATGGTTACGAATTCTAAGTTAGTGATCTTTACTATGGCCAACAAAAAGAGTTACATACTTAGGGTTAAGCATAACCATAACATGAGTCGATTCACCCTAGAATATATGTTGAATAGCGTGCTGAGAATGTGATCTGTAAGACCTCTTATTTCCATGATTATTTCTAAATTAATATCCTTTTAATTAATTAGATGAATTTTCCATAAAGTGTGATGAATTTGCTTGTGTAATTTAGTGTTTAGAATAAATAAGTTAAGGGAGAACACCTTCTTTCTTATGCTAACCAAATTAGCATGTGAGTAGGAGGAAACACCACATAAAAATTTAGGTGCTTGTATTAAAATATGGATACATACAGCAACAATAAATTAGAGAAAAGGAGGAACCATTCAGTGGAAGAAAAATAAGTGAGGTGCTTGAGGTGCTTACATAAAGGATGAGGTGCTTGAGGTGCTTACATAAAGAATGCGGTGCTTGAGGTGCTTGAGGTGCTTGATTTAATTTTTAATTTTCTTCCTCTTATCTAGCCAAATTGCAAAAGGAAAGAGTGAGTTAAACCTATATAAGTATACACGGTGAGAATCATTAGGAGAAGCTTAGACCTTAGTCAAAGCTATCTAAACTCACGGCAAGGACAATTGGGAAAGGAAAGAAGAGTATAGCATTTAAATATATATATATTTAGTGAAGTGTCAAAATGGAAGAGAGAAGGAAGAGACGTGTATTAGTTTCCTTTTCCTTTCCTTGTGTTATCTTCAAGGTAATCGAAAGATGAGACAATTGAGATGCTTGGATGGAATTAAGGTGCTTAACCTATTTTCCTTTTATTCCTTTGATTCCACCACATAGGCATCACATGGATTAAATTAGGCTATATAAACGTATAATGCTAAAATGTGTAGCTTGCGTGAAGTATGCATCTTGCGTGAAATGGGTGCCTTGCATGAATCTCTCTCCTTGCTTTCCTTTGGCGTGACTGAGTGGTTAATGCAAGATTGCAAGGAAATGGATTGTACTTAAGAACACATGTGGCTATTAAATAATAATAATTAAGAATGAGAAAGAGAGTAGCATCCCATTTAGCCAAGTAGACAACATACACAAGAGAGATTGCATTAAACATCGAGAGATGGATACAACAAGTGCATAGGTGAGAGTGAGAGCAGCTTGAGAATTAGACAAGGCACAAGAACATATTTGGTGAGGGAAGAAGGAGCTAACTTGGCCAAGAAAGTAAGAAGCAAAAGAGCAAAGGGAAATTCAAAGAGGAATCCAAGATAATTCCATTTTATTTCATCCTTGAGGTAGCTTAGTAATTCTATGTTTTGATTTCATGAATTAAATTATGTAGTATGATTCAAAGTTTTCATGGAATCAATTTCTGTAGCTCTACATTCCTTAAGATGTAATATTTCTATTGGCTAATTTTGTATGATAAATGGAATGGGTTGTGATTGTTGATGTGTGGTGGTAGATGTAGCTAAAATCATGAGAGTATGGTTAATGGAAAATTTCAGCATGCCTAAAGAGAAATTTTAGAATTATAAAGTGTGGAAATTTCATGTTCTTGAAGGGTCAATGTATGTATTTTTGTTACAAGTAACCAAGGGGATAATGTTAGCTAAAATTTGGCATGAGACCATAGTATGACTCTTTTTAACCTACTTAGGCGGAAAGTATTTCATTTGGTAATGTAAAAGTGCTGTTGAAAAATATATCGGAAAAAGTTACCTTTTGGATTAGTAAGGAAAGAAAATAAAGAATGATAAATGTATATGAAAAGGGCTCCATTTTGGTTTGGTAAAAAGGGGAAGAGAATATATATAGCAAGAAAATAACATATGGCAAAAGGTTACCTTGTTACATAATGAATTAATACATGGTACATTGGTTACTTTTTATAAATAGATGTAGAATGGGGATGTATGGAACCTTAAGTTTATGACACAAAATAAGCCAAGGAAGTAAGAAAAAAAAAGTGCCAATAGTATGAATACATAATTTTAAATATGATAGAAAATACCAAAATATAATTTTATACATAGTACCATTAAGTTTAAATTATAGCAAGGAGATGAAAATATAGCAATGTGACAAGCAAAACATTGGATTTCATTCCCTTCCCATGATGGCCAAATGTAACCTTTTAGATATTATATATGAAAATCAAATTACTATGCTATTTGTAAATGAATTATAAAGTGTCTTACCCTAGCTAAGGTCAAGGACCTTAGTAAAATAAATTATGGTTACTAATTGTACATAGGAGTGACCAAGTGTTCACAATTATTTTATAACGTGGCTAAGAGTCCACAATGTGGCCAAGTGTTCACAATTATTTTATAAAGTGGCCGAGAGTCCACAATATGACAAAGTGTTCACAACTATTTTGTAAAGTGGCCAAGAGTCCACAATGTGACCAAGTGTTCACAATTATTTCTCTAAAGTGGCCAAGAGTCCACTATGTGACCAAGTGTTCACAATCCTTACTAAAGTGGCCAAGTGTCCACGTTTCTTGTGGTGTGACCAAATGTGCTTCACACTATCAAGCCAGGTAAGTTTTAAGAAATGAGAATATATAGATAATCATTGGCTATTTCATTGATTACATGTATACTTTTGGTCAAAGTATGACATATGAGGATGACCATCTTTATCACATTGACATTCCCAATGATCATGCAATGCTTACCAATATGTATATGTGAATAAGACTATGTTTTAGATGACTGGAATGTAGATGAAAATGTTTTCTATGCTTGCACACTGATACATATTAGTATGTTTTTAAAAATGTGGAGTTGTTAAGTGTAACACCCTCTATTCTCTCAGTTATATTTAAATTAATGTTTTATTAATTAATTGGATGGGATTGCTATAAAGTATGATGAATTTGCTTGTGTGACCTAATATTTAAAATAAATGTGCTAAAGGATAACACCTTCATTCCTTGTGGCAATCAAATTATAATATGAATGGGAGAAAAACACCGCATAAAATTTCTAGGTGCTTGAGGTGCCTAAGGTTCTTGAGGTGCTTAAGGAGCTTGATACATTTAACATGCTTAAATTAATTTTCCTTTTACCTAAACGAATTACCAAAGGAGAGAAGAGTATACCAAATTCAATATACATGCACGTGCAATTGGTGAAGCCAAGGAAAAGAATTAGCATCCATTACATATGTGTACACATGCATTCGGTGGAGTGAAATGGAAGCAAAGGAGAGACGTGTGGCATTAAACCTCTTTTCTTCCCTTTAGCCTTAATCTCAACGTGACCCAATGGGTAATACAAAAATTACAAGGATAATGGGCTACATTTGATTACATGTGAGGCTATGAAATAATAATAATAATTAAGAAGGGAGTGTAATATCCATATATGCATTTGATGAAGGAAGAAAAGTACAGCACTCAAGTGTAGCTTGTGTGGAGGGTGCATCTAACGTGAAGGAGTAGCTTGCATAAATATATTTTTCCTTTCCTTTTGGCACCACCGAATAAGCATTAAGGGGTGGAGTTAAATATACATATATCTATGCATGCAGTAATTTAGGGAGATAACTTCACACTTACACAATATGAAATGTCATTTGGCAATAGCTAATGAGAAGAAGGAAAGGAGAGTGTGTAGCATTCAAAGACCCCCCTTGCCATAACCATACATTGGCGTGAGGAAGGGAGATTGCGTGACCTCCTTTCATGCCTTCTTGGCATGACTTCCTTCCTTCTTTCCTTCAACATAGCTGAGTGGGATTACCAAGCTTGCAAGCAATGTGAATTGCACTTGAAAGTACACGCGTGGCTAGTAAACAATTCCAATTAAGGATGAGAAAGATGTGCAGCCTCCCATTACCCAATTGGAAAATATACAAGAGGTAGATTTAATTAAGTAGAAACACAGCAAGTGCATCCAAAAAGGAGAGAGAGAGAGCACTTCATATTTTAGAAAACACACCAACACTTATAGCAAGGGGAAAAGGAGAGAGAGGGCAGCATGAGAGTTAGAGAGAACCTCAAAGCTTTGGTGAGGAATACCTTGCCTAACCAAGAGAGAAAGGAGCAAAGGAGAAAAAAAGCAAGGGAAATTCAAGATAGTCGCATCCTAGAGGTAGGTTAGCAATTCTTTGACTTTGTTCCATGTCTTAGAATATATGCATCATGATTTGCCAAGCTTTCATGGAACATTAGTCTCCTCTCTTCATTCTTAAATATGTGAATGTTTCTTGGCTAAGATTGTGTGATGATTTGATGTGTTATGGATGTGATGATGTGGAAGTATTTGTTCTTCATAGAAAAGTAATGGCTAAAGAGAACATTCAGCATGCTACATAAAGAACCTAGAATAAGAAAAGGTTGAAATATCATGCTTGCATGGTTAATATCTCTTTTGTGCTAACATAGATGTTGTGACTTCCATGAAAGGACTTTGGTTAGTAAAATGTAACATGTATAATGGAGAGCCCTAACTTAAGATAATGCTGGAAAACTATATTTTTTTATGGTTAATAAAGGTTCTAAGTTATAGATACCAAAATAATAAAAAAAAACCTAGTTAGCATGTGACGAAAAATTTGACATCCTCCTTGTTGTCTTGCCAAACCCAAAATGGCCTTAGTAAGGTAGGAAATATTTTATTGAGAATTGTGTAAGGGAGATCTTAATTCATTTTGGCAAAGAGAAAGAAAGAAAATATGGCTAATTAAGGTATACTTAATTAGTTCACCTTTTGCACATAATAAGGCCCTACATTATTTTAGAATGTAAAAATGGAGAAAAGTGTGTAAGCCTTAAACTTAGTGTGTAGCAAGAACCAAGAAAACAAGTAAAATAAATGGTTAATGGCAATGGTTGCGCAAATTAAATGTGGGAGAAAGTACCCTAAAAATTAATGCATAAAGACAAGAAGTTTAATTTATGGTAAGCATGGAAAAACTTGACAATGTGGTATGAAAAACCTAAAGGATTATTATCCTATCATGGTGGCCGAAACCAATGGCTCATTTTAATTTTAGTGGCCGAATCACCATGCTAATTGTATGCGTAATTAAAAAGTGTAATGAATTATGGTTGCAAATTAAATTATAAAGGTGGCCAAGTGTCCATGATTCTTGAGGTGTGGTTGAAGGTGCTCAACTCATGTGACCTAGTGAGGTGTGACCGAAGGTGCTTCACACTCGTGACCTAGTGTTCAAAATTATAAAGGTGGCCAAGTGTCCACAATTCTTGAGGTGTGGCCAAAGGTGCTCCACACATGTGACCTAGTGAGGTTTGAAAAAAGGTGCTTCACACCCGTGACCTGGTGTTCACAATTATAAAGGTGGCCAAGTGTCCACGATTCTTGAGGTGTAGCCGAAGGTGCTTCACACATGTGACTTAATGAGGTATGACAGAAGGTGCTTCACACCCGTGACCTAGTGTTCGCAATTATAAAGGTGGCCAAGTGTCCATGATTCTTGAGATGTGGCCAAAGGTGCTCCACACATGTGACCTAGTGAGGTGTGACCGAAGGTGCTTCACACTCGTGACCTTGTAACACCCTCTATCCTGCGGTTCCTTTAGTTATTTTAGAAACTATAATATGAAAATAATTATCAGAGTGTTGGTGTTACTATCACTTCTACCCAAGTAAATTTTAAACATTTTACCAAGTGAATTAATTTACTATCATTTGGTTGGTCTCTACTCTCGGGTTCTCTCAATAACACAGCAGAATAAACACATATAGCATACACCTGAATTCACTATACATAGACATGCATTCTTAATTAAATCTAATCAATTAACTATTGGGTATGGAGGCAACAATCCCACCACTCATAACCCCAGTAAATAGTCTAATCATCAATCCAACCTAATTCATATATAGATAAGTTAGAATAGGCTATACAAAATAATCTTACAGTAGCCTTTCTCAAAATATCATGAAAGCTAGCTCAATCCTAACGTGTATTTATACTATCCAAAATAAATAGTTTGTGTGCCTAGATTGGACACTTCTGCATACCTTACCTTCTTCCTTCAGCTAAAGGGAACCTACACATCTGGTACATGTCAACACTATTGTGAGAAATGAATCTCAGTAGCAATACAACCAGTTACAAAATCCAATAACCTGTACCACCGTGCTCGCACAAAAAACCTCTACATTCTTTCATAGAACATATAACATACTATAGGGATGCAATGAGTGAATCATGGTATATACTCATATGTATGCATGTGCATTTAAAACATATCAACTTGTAAACACGAGAAGTGTATTCATCATCATTCTCATCATAAAGCATTTTTTATCAAAACATATGTGGCATAGTAAGCATAACATCATTTCATTTTCATAACATGCAAGCAGTACATAAAACACCCTGAGAGTAATCGAGAGAGTCGCCCAGCAACAACTCCACGCACCACTGTCTATATGAATGAGCGTATGTCTATTTAGCCATGCCTTAACCTTTTGTACATTCTGAGGCGTCCCTAAGTGGATCCAAGTACCATAATGGTCCCTGCCACTTTCTGGTAGATCATCCCTAACCAGCGGGATTCCTCCCTTTTGTCCCAAACGGGGTTGGTATACTCTCATAGGATCACTGTTAACTCTACCCAGATCATTTCCTCTCCGCTTTTGGGGGAATCATAATACTATGGAATCACTATCCCTTTCTGATAGATCACACTCCCGGTACGCTATTCTCTACATATACTATAGGGTGAATCAGCCCATGGTCATGGCTATGCTTAACTCTAAGTATGTGTTTATCATATGGCCTTTGGGAGATGACACTAACTTAAAGTTTGCAACCATCATGGTATTTTCAAAATCATCTAAGTTCAAGTGGATGTTTAAGCATCCCAATTTATGGCACGATTGTGGAATGCCCAACGGTCGTCCTATACCGACAACCGATCACTCGATAATGAGCCTATCTACCTTAAGGCATACATTGAGAATATTTTCCTCTCTCCCTCTTTGTGTTTTCTACTCTCTTTTGTTTCACTATCCCAAGGGTATCATCACCTAAAATTCCTAGATTCTTGGCTTACCTATGTTGTGAGCCTTTAATTAAGTTAGTATGAAGAATCACTAAGCTCAATTGCCATTAAAAACCTCGTTTCGCAAGTTAGAGGGCTGCCATTCGACTATTGGAAGGCTAGCAGTTGGCTGGTGGCTCTCTGTAATCCTCTAGTGCCAATCAGTAAGCTAGCAGTTAGCTGCCAGCGTGTTGGCAGCTGGCTGTTGACTTTCTGGAATGCATTTTAGGTAAAATATAAGCACGATAGTCAACTGCTAGGACTTCCATTCGACTGCTCAGTGTAAACATGGGCCCGATAGTCGACTGTTAGGAACCTAGCAGTCAGCTGCTAAGCCTCTGTTTGCACTTTTGGGTTTCTAAGAACACGACAGTCAATTGGGAGGATGGCCAGTCAACTGCTTATTGTAGACCCGGGCTCGACAGTTGACTCCTAAGTATCTGGCAGTCGGCTGCTAAGCCTCTATCTACACTTCTAGGTTTTCCAGGAACACAGCAGCCGATCGCCTACTTAGCGCTCAAGCATGCTCCGCTCCAGTTCAGAAAATATGATTTTTTTTAGAATACCCAGTCCAGAATGCATTCTATTTTCAATTCTGAATACATGAGCTTAGTTCCCATACAACAAACTTTACTTTTCATTAAACATTTTCCATCCATTAGCTCAAACATGGTACAATCAAGGAAAACTAGTCTATATCCCTAGATGAACACAACTTAGCCCTTCCAATCCATTACAAGCAGATATATGAGCATACATTCAGCAACACAACATCCTATAGAAGTAGAAAAGCATACAGAATGTAAGTTTAACCCCAATCTTTGTTCAAACATGTAAAAATCCACATTTTTCAACAATAGTAACATTTCAGAAAAATATGGGGTTTAGGATGGATTACTACCTTGATTCCTACGAAATGTGTGTGTTTAATGTATTAGGAATGATCCTCCCTTACTACAGAACTAGTTTCTAGCTTTAATTAGCCCTTTCCTTCACCAAAATCTCCCTCCTTTGCCCTAACTCGCCCCTTTCTCTCTCTACTCGCCCCTTCTGCTTCTCTCTCTAAAATCTGAAGGTTTGGAAGTGTGTGGGAGTTTTGGCTACAACTAAGGTTTAAGGGGAAGTTTGGGAAATTGCTCTTTGGTCCCTGGGCTATTTTGCACTCTTGGCCTCACTTACTTTTCCCTTTTCAATTGAGTCCCTAACCACCTCTTACTAAACCCTCATTTATTTCCTTTCAATTTATTCCCTAAGCTAATGCAACTACATGTATTAATGCAACATACACAAGCATTAAACATTAAATTAACAACTATTAAACATCTCTTTAATAATAATTGGAGAGAATGTTACATTCTCCCCTCCATTAAAATAATTTCGTCCTCGAAATTAAAACGTACCTATTCAAATAGTTTAGGGTGGAACTTCCTCATGTCCTCTTCCTTCTCCTACGTCGCCTCTTGTGGAGATGACTGATGCCATAAAACCTTAACTAGAGGGATGGCCTTGTTCCTCAATTGCTTAACCTTATTCCCGATGATTCTCAATGGTTTTGGATGGTAAGTTAAATTCTCTTTTAACTGTATTGTACTGGCATCAAGAATATGGGATGGGTTATAGATATACTTTTAAAGTTAAGACATGGAAAACATCATGGAGTTTCGATAAGAATGGGGCTAAAGCTATTTGGTATGTTGATTGACCATCCTTTCTTAGGATTTGGAATGGCCCAATATACCTTGGATTTAATTTTTTAGACTTAATGGCTCTACCTATACCAATACCAGGAGATACCCTGAGGAAAACATGATCCTTTTCATTGAATTCCAATGGTCTCCTTCTTTTGTCAGCATACTTCTTTTGCCTATCTTGGGCTCTAGCCATTTTATCCCTGATTATCTTGATTTGGTCTGTAGTTTACTGAACCAACTCCGGTCTAAGAAATTTTCTTTCCCCTACCTCATACCAACGCAAAGGTGATCTACACTTCCTCCTATATAAGGCTTCATAGGTGCCATCCCTATGCTAGAATGGAAACTGTTATTGTATGAGAATTCTATCAATGCTAGGCTTTGATCCCAACTTCATGCTCTAAGGCACACGAGCTAAGCATATCCTCTAAGGTCTGAATTGTTCTCTCAGTTTGTCCATCAGTTTGAGGATGATATGCGGTACTCGAGCTTAGCTTAGTGTCGAAGGCTTCTTGGAAAGCTCTCCAAAATCTAGAAGTAAATCTAGGGTCTCTATCTGAAACAATGCTAGTAGGGACTCCATGCAGTCTCACTATCTCCTATATGTACAAATGAGCTAACTTGTCCAAGGAGAAATTAATCTTAATGGGAAGGAAATGAGCAGACTTAGTTAATCGGTCTACTATCACCCAAATAGCATCATTTCCTGACTATGTCCTTGGCAATCCCACTACAAAAGCCATAGAGATTTTGTCCCACTTCCATTCAAGGATATCAAGAGGTTGTAACAACCCGGCAGGTTTCTGATCTTTAATTTTCACCTGCTGACACACTAAACACTTAGCAACATACTCAGTGATGTGCTTTTTCATGCCTAGCCACCAAAATCTTCCCTTTAAGTCTTGGTACATCTTGGTGGCACCAGGATGAATAGTATAGTTGCTCTTATGGGCTTCCTCTAAAATTTTCCCTCTGATTTCCCGTAGACTCGGGACATAAACCTTATTTTGAAAAGTGATTACTCCATCAACTTCCTTATGGAATTCCTTTAGGTCCTTCAGGGACTTCAGGAACTCATCCTCCTGCTGGGCCTCTAGGATCTGAATCCTAAGGTCACTCTTAATCCGCAATTCTCCTAGACATATTCTATCTGGTAATCTGATTGTAGATAAGCTCAAGTTCCTAAAATTCTCAATTAAAGTCATCTCACTCACCATCATTTGAGCTATGTGAAGGGATTTCCTACTCAAGGAATCCGCCACCACATTGGCTTTGCCTGGATGGTATTTTAGCTAAAAATCACAATCCTTAATGAACTCCATCCATCTCCTCTATCTCATGTTCAGCTCCTTTTGATCAAAGAGGTACTTGAGACTTTTATTGTAACACCCCTTATCATAACTTAACAACGTCATAACGCTTATTTAGATAAGTGGTTACATTAATTATAGTCTTTAATTACATTCATTTCTCCTAAGCATCCAATCCATCATAGGTTTGTTATGCAATTAGGTTTGAGTTCTTTTGCTTTGGTAACATGCTTTGGCACAGCGAAATATAAAATGTTAAATAATACAACAAAATATATATAAACTTTTCTAATATACATACATTATATAACTGTTTAGTACATCATTTGGTATACATACACTGGGATAGATGAAGTACCCATCCATAAGGAGTAAGGAGACAACAAGTCTGCCACTCATACTCCTTTACAAAATACCATGAGAGAATAGGTCCTTCACATATCCCTATACATATGCCTTTTTTCTTTCTATATACAACCAAAAATATCAACCCTAATTCCAAACCCAAAAAATATATGAAGAATTAGGACTCCAAAAGGTCAGGCTATAGCTATATATATTTACGTACTCATCTATTCTATAGGAAATTCAAAAATAGTGATAACATACACATTCTTGATAATAGTGAAAACTCCTAAGAAAGGAATTTCCACCGTGTCTAACTTTACCTCGATTACCATGCAATATCTAACCATCTGATACATATCAGTTCAGAAGTGAGAAATACATTCCCAGTAGATAAAAAATTAGTTTATTTTAAAATAATTGACATGTACCACTGTAATAATACAGAAAACACTCTACATGCAGTTAATTTTCAAAACTATTCTCTTATAGATACTTGGATATGACATATCACGAAAACATATGTGGATGTAGCTATAGAAATGAAATACACATTCAATTAGGTCATTTAAGGAATAGGCTACAAGCATTCAATGCTTACATGCCATAATCATAATCACATAAATCACATTCATGCAATACATACATAACATTTCATAATTACTCAATTCTGGGAAGGTATACATGAGATTATTCCTCCTACATTTCAATTTCTTGGGGTTTACATCAGATTATTCCCCTTAAGGCACTTCCCTGGAAGGTATACATTAGATCAGTCCTTCACAGGCTTTTAATCTCAGGAGGTATTCACCAGATCATTCCTCCTCATTTAATTCCTTGGGAGTATACACCAGATCATTCCCCACAAGGAAGCTTTAACCTTGTCTTTCACAATTACATTAAGCATTCTTTGCCATTCAATTACTTTTGTATAAATGTAAACATTGCACTATTTGTGGCAAAATGCATGCTATTATTCATTCATTCTTGACCCTTGCATATTTGGTCTCTCTTCCCTTAACATAGGCCATTTAGATGACACTTTAGGCTATTTCCAACTCATTCATAAATCTAGCCACTCTAGAGAAAATTTCACATAATATTCGGCCAAGGTAGAATGAACATGAATACTTTGTATTTCTAACCCTTTTAGCACATTTCTAGCCTTACTCTCATTAATGGAACATCATGGTGACAATTCCCATAATTATGCCTAACACTTTCTCACACCTAAAAATTAGGTAAGTGTACTTTAAGCCATTGTTTTTCATACTTTTCTAGCTTATTTTTCATGCCAAACATAATTACACATCTAATCTCACAATTTCACATTTTTATACACACTTTTAAAGTGAACAAGTAAGACTTTAAATTGGCAACATTGCTTGAAACATAATTTTCCATAATTTTCTCTCTCCTCCTTTCTTGGAACTAAACTTATATGATTTCTAAATCATTTTCAAGAGCAATTTCAGCACCATTCATATACATCCATTCGGCCAAGGTGACTAAAGCACATTTGCTTGGCTACTTGTGAAGCTAGACAATGAGAAAAGTACCTAAATGCAAATCCAATTAGAATTTCTCTCTCTTACCATTTTCTAATACTTTCTCTCACTCTTTCTAACATAAAATTTGGCAAAAAATTCAGCACTCTTATAACCCTAGTAATTTGGGCAAGGTGAGAAAAACAAGAAAAATGGAGTTGTTTCATCACTTTGCTTACATTACAACAACATTTCATGCAAAATTCATGAAAAATACCACTTTCTCAATCTTAAAATCATAAATTCAGCCTTGACACCATTTAGGGTTTGACAAAATCAAGTTTCATCCATGCAAATTCACCATTTCATGGGTTTCCATGCTTTCTTACATATCTATAATCATAACCACAAGTTATTTCCAACATATCACATATCCAAGCATACAAATCCACCATACCCATGCAGAGAGAGAAATTGCCATCATGCTTACAAGTTTGAAAACACCATGAACATACCATAAAACATGAAATTAATGGCATAAGATTGTTTATCTACCTTGAAAAGCTAATAGATGTGTGATTTCCTTGTTGATTTGGTGGAAGCTTCTTCTTCTCCAAGGCAAAATTCAATTCATCCACTTCTCCTTCTTCTCCACCTTTCATGACATTTCCAGTAGTTAGGAGAAGAAATAGGCTGAATTAAGGTTTGACTTATTTACAAAAATGCCACTCTTGCAAATTTGTCAATTTCATCCTTTTTCTTTTCTTTTTATAATAATGGCATTGTCTCTCCTTACCATTGTAATTTTATGCAATTTCCATGGGCTGGGACTATTCTGCCCTTCCAAAATTTCAAAATTGCATAGTGGTCGCTCAACTTTTTGGAATTTGCATTTTAGTCCCTAAGAAAAGTGCCTTTTTGCCATTAAGTCCAAATTGGCCATTTTTGCTCCCTTTTTCATTCCTTTCGGTTTCAAGGAGTAAAATTACTTAAATAAAATTTCATAAGGCTCATTTTCATGAATTTACTAATTTACTTCTATTTTTGGCAAGATTACAATTTTTCCCCTAAGGCAAAATTACCTTTTTGCCCTTTATGTTAAAACTATCATTTCACTCTCTTACTTTCTTCTTTTGATCAAGAATGAGTAAGGATTTCTAATTCCCACCTTCATAGAATATTTAGGGTAAAAACTAAATTTTTCTCACCTCATATAAGATTGCTATCATACTCATAGTGTGAAATTACAATTTTTACCCTTTTTAGGAAAAATTTCCTTTCAACATCAATGTAAGTAATTTCTTGCATAACTAGATTCTTCTTCTCTCTTAAATGAAAATAATAAGAGTCCTTTAACATAACTTCATGAAATAAAAGAATTAAACTAATTATTCATTTCATGGTAAAATTACCATTTTACCCTTCCTTAACAAATTCTCAACTTAATTCTTTTATCCAAAAAGTGATTATATAAGGATTAAAATGTTCATTCTAACTCCTTAATAAATCGTCCTTAACCCTTCACAATTAATTCTGACAATAATAATAACAACAACATCATCTTAAGATACAAATGTTAGGAGCGGATGTTACATTTGTGGTCACTGAATACCTCGAACCTAGACCCATAAAGGTAATGCCTCCAAATTTTCAAGGCAAAAACTATGGCTGCTAGTTCTAGGTCATGAGTAGGGTAGTTGCACTCATGAGGCCTTAACTGTCTAGAAGCATAGGCCACTACCTTTTCCTCTTGTATCAGGACACATCCCAGACCTTTCTTGGATGCATTACAATACAACTCAAATTTTTCTAAAGGATTTGGCATAACTAGCACAGGTGCAGTGGTTAACCTTTCCTTCAAGGTTTGGAAACTATGCTCACATTCATAGTCCCATCTAAATGGAACATCCTTTCGAGTTAACTTGGTTATAGGCATCGCTATCTGCGAAAACCCTTAGATAAACCTTCTATAGTAACCGGCTAATTTGAGGAAACTACGGATTTCAGTCACTATTGTAGGTCTCTCCCAATGAACCACAACTTCAGTCTTACTGGGATCTACTGCTACCCATCCTGGGTAATCACATGCCATAGAAACTTCACCTCATTTAACCAAAACTCACACTTCTCTAGTTTTGCATATAGCTGTCTCTCCCTAAGAACTTGTAACACAATCCTAAGGTGTTGTTCATGCTTTTCCCTATTTCTAGAATATACAAGAATATCATCAATGAACACTACCACAAAATGATCAAGGTAAGGTCTAAAGATGCGATTCATGTAATCCATGAAGATAGCTGGAGCATTCGTTAGACCAAATGGTACCCTGACCTGATGGTACCCTGACCTCACGATCTTACTAAACACATCCGCTCCTCTTAATTGATCTAATAAGTCATCAATCCTAGGGAGTGGGTATTTTTTTTTCATGATTACTTTATTCGATTGCCTATAGTCTGTGCACATTCTCATACTTTCATCCTTTTTCTTCACAAAAAACATCGGTGCTCCCCATGATGAAGAACTGGGTCTAATGAATTGCTTCTCTAAGAGGTATTCTATTTGAACCTTAAGTTCACTCAGCTCTAAGGGAGACATCCTATACAGTGCTATAGAGATTGGTCCTGCCCCGGGAACTAACTCTACAGAGAATTCCACTTCTCTCTCTAGTGGAAGACTAGAGATCTCCTCAGGAAAGACATCAGAAAACTCTCTAACTATAGGGATACTATCAAGCTTATGCTGACTCTCAACCTCAGAAGAACACAGAAAATATAATCATTGGATCTTTTCCTCAGTACCCCTATTCACAGGTATAGTATCCATAAAAGTCATAGACTTCTCATAACAATTTAAAACCACTTTATTAAAAGACAGCCAATCCATTCCTAGGATAACATTTAAATCTACCAAAGGTAGATAGATAAGGTCAATAGCAAAAGGTTTACTTTCAACAATGATAGGGAAATTTAAAAAAGTCAAGGAAGTTAAGATATATTTTCCAACCGCAGTAGAAATAGGCAAATCATATGGGAGTTTGGTTACAGGTAAGCTCAACTTTTCCACACATTCATGTGAAATAAATGAATGAGTAGTGCCAGAATCATACAATACAATTAAAGGAATATCATTTATGAAACACTGACCTTTTATAGAATCATCGGATCGGTCCACTTCTTTGCCCTTGAGGGTGTAGACTCTCCCTCTAGTTAGAGGCTTAAGGCCCTCTAGTTAGAGGTTTAGGTGCCTCAGCTGGTTTCCTCCATAATGGGCACTCCCTGCTAAAGTGTCCTGGCTTGCCACACTTGTAGCAGACGTTCTGTCCCACCAAACAGGGCTTATTCCCATGACTCTTCCCACACTAGGGGCAGTTACCTGGAGTAGTTTGCCCACCTATGGGCTTCTTCCTAGTCTGTACCTCTTTACCCTTACCCAAGTCTTGTGGCACTTTCTATTAAGGGGATTATACTCCTTTTTCCCCTTAGCAGCCTCTGTTAAGCCCTTTGCCACTATGCGACACTTATTCGCTAACAAGGCATAGTTCTTTATCTCTATGGGAGCTACAACATTTTTTAACTGCTGATTTAGCCCAGCCTGTAAGTGCATGGCCTTCCATGCTTCATCCTGCCTAACTTTCAAGTAAGAGAAAAACTTAGATAGCTCCTCAAACTTAGCCAGGTACTCATCAAAGTACTTGTTATCCTGTCTTAACTTCATAAACTCTACTTCCTTATCATTCCTTACATTTTGAGGGAAGTACTTCTTTAAAAACACCCCCTTAAAAGATTCCAGGTGATTTAGACTCCTTGGGCCTCCATTAACTACTTGCCCCCTTTCCACTAGTGCTCAGCCTCCCCAACTAGCATGTAGGTAGAGAAATGTGCCTTCTGGGCATCTGTATTCCCTAGTATTGCAAACATCTTCTCCATTTGAGTTAGCCATTCTTCATCAATCTTCAGGTTAAACTCACCCCTAAAAGTCAGAGGTTTGGCTTTCTGAAACTCAAACCATCCCTTATAGGTCTGATCCCTCACTGGTTTTCCCTCAATGATAGGGTTTCTATTCACACTCCTATCCTCCTGTATTTGCCTTAGCACTTTAGTAGTGGTAGCTGCCTATTGTGCGGCAAAAGTAGCCTGTTGGGTGGCAGCAGCAGCCTGTTGGGTGGCAGCAGCGGCCTGTTTCCTCATGGCCTCTACCATCCCCATCAAGGTCTCAATTACCCCAACCATATTTACTTTTCCATCCTTGTCCCTTATACTGTTTCTCTTGGGAGGCGCCATACTTTACTCTACAAAATAGATATTAATGAGGTGATCAGTCTCAATAATAGACATTTATAAGAGAATATATGGCTCCACAGGAAGTACTGTACATCCCAACCTAACACTTTATTCCTCAGGTTAAAACATAGTACAAGTAGTCAACTGCTTAGGCTTAGCTAACTAACTTGTAATAGTCTCTATCCTAAGGAATGTACCCTTACTACCTAGTTAGCATTTACTGCTATCGAGTCAGCTATGTGCTAACCGTGACAGCCATGCTCTGATACCAACAAATGTAACACCCTCTATCCTACGGTTCCTTTAGTTATTTTAGAAGCTATAATATGAAAATAATTATCAGAGTGTTGGTGTTACTATCACTTCTACCCGAGTAAATTTTAAACATTTTACCAAGTGAATTAATTTACTGTCATTTGGTTGGTCTCTACTCTCGGGTTCTCTCAATAAGACAGTGGAATAAACACATATAGCATACACCTGAATTCACTATACATAGACATGCATTATTAATTAAATCTAATCAATTAACTATTGGGTTTGGAGGCAACAATCCCGCCACTCATAACCCCAGTAAATAGTCTAATCATCAATCCAACCTAATCCATATACAGATAAGTTAGAATAGGCTATACAAAATAATCCTACACTAGTATTTCTCAAAATATCATGAAAGCTAGCTCAATCCTAACGTGTACTTATACTATCCAAAATAAATAGTTCGTGTGCCTAGATTGGACACTTCTGTATACCTTACCTTCTTCCTCCAGCTCAAGGGAACCTACACATCTGGTACATGTCAACACTATTGTGAGAAATGAATCTTAGTAGCAATACAACCAGTTACAAAATTTGTTAACCTGTACCACCGTGCTCGCACGGAAAACCTCTACATTCCTTCATAGAACATATAACATACTATGGGGATGCAATGAGTGAAGCATTTAATCATGATATATACTCATATGTATGCATGTGCATTTAAAACATATCAACTTGTAAACACAGGAAGTGTATTCATCATCATTCTCATCATAAAGCATTTCTTATAAAACATATGTAGGATAGTAAGCATAACATCATTTCATTTTCATAACATGTGAGCAGTACATAAAACACCCTGAAAGTAATTGGGAGAGTCACTCAGTAATAACTCCATGCACCACTGTCTATATGAATGAGCGCATGTCTATTTATCCATGCCTTAACCTTTTGTACATTCTGAGGCGTCCCTCAGTAGATCCAAGTACCGTAATGGTCCCTGCCCCTTCCTGGCAGATCATCCCTAACCAGCGGGATTTCTCCCTTTCGTCCTAAACGGGGCTGGTATACTCTCATGGGATCACCATCAACTCTACCCAGATCATTTCCTCTCTGCTTTTGGGTGGATCATAATACTATGGAATCTCCATCCCTTTCTGATGGATCACACTCCTGGTACGCTATTCTCTACATATACTATGGGGTGAATCAGCCCATGGTCATGGCTATGCTTAACTCTAAGTATGTGTTTCTCATATAGCCTTTGGGAGATGACACTAACATACAGCTCGCAACCATCACGGTGTTTTCAAAATTATCTAAGTTCAAGTGGATGTTTAACCATCCCAATTTATGACACAACCGTGGAATACCCAACGGCAGTCCCATACCGACAATCGGTCACTCGATCATGAGACTATCTACCCTAAGGTATACATTGAGAATACTTTCCTCTCTTCCTCTTTGTGTTTTCTGCTCTCTTTTCTTTCACTATCCTAAGGGTATCACCACCCAAAACTTCTAGTTTCCTGGCTGATCTATGTTGTGAGCCTTTAATTAAGTTAGTATAAAGAATCACTAAGCTAAATTACCATTAAAAACCTTCTTTCGAAAGTTAGAGGGCTGCCAGTCGACTTTTAGAAGGCTAGCAGTTAGTTGGTGGCTCTCTGTAATCCTCTAGTGCCAATCAGTAAGCTAGTAGTTAGCCAACGTCTTTGTGATCAATACCGGTGGCCAAGTGTTCACGATTCTTGAGGTGTAGCCAAGTGTTCACGATTCCTGCGAAATGTGTGTTTGATGTGTTAGGAATGATCCCCCCTTGCTGCAGAACTAGTTTCTAGCTTCAATCAGCCCTTTCCTTCAGCAAAATCTCCTTCCTTTGCCCTAACTTATCCTTTTCTCTCTCTACTTGCCCCTTCTACTTCTCTCTCTAAAATCTGAAGGTTTGGAAGTGTGTGGGATTTTTGGCTACAGTTAGGGTTTAAGGGAATGTTTGGGAAATTGCTCTTTGGTCCTTGGGCTGTTTTGCACTCTTAGCCTCACTTACTTTTCCCTTTTCAATTAAGTCCCTAACCACCTCTTACTAAACCCTCATTTATTTCCTTTCAATTTAGTCCCTAAGCTAATGTAACTACATGCATTAATGCAACATACACAAGCATTAAACATCAAATTAACAACTATTAAACATCTCTTTAATAATAATTGGAGCGGATGTTACAGACCTAGTATTCATAATTATAAAGGTGGCCAAGTGTTCACGATTCTTGAGGTGTGGCGAAAGGTATTCCACACATGTGACCTAGTGAGGTGTGGCCGAAGGTACTTCATACTTGTGACCTATTTTTCCCAACTATTTTATAAAGGTGGCCAAGTGTCCAAAACTCCTTAAAGTGCGACCGAAGGCGCTTCACACTTTGAGTTGAGGTAAGTTTAGCTAATCATTATTTATTTTAGTTTTAACATGTATGATCCCATGAAAAGATGTTATATTTGAAATAAGAATATCCACTTTATCACATTGACATTTCAAATAATCATGCGATGCTTGACAATCGTTATATAAATAAGACTATGTTTTAAATAACTAGAATGTAGAGAAAAATGTTTTTGGTGCTTGCACCTTGGTACATATTAGTTCAGTTTACAATACTGAATTGTTAAGCTACTAGGAAACTTGTGTTTCTCATTTATATTCTAATATGTATCAGATGTAGACGTTTAGCAGTGCCGGGGAAGATGGAAGTCCCTTTTTGTCAAGAGCATTTTGTATTCCTTTATTTCAAGTCTTGAATCTTTATAGTGTTTTGGATTAGAGTTAGGACTGTCTTTTTTTGTTGTAGATAGTGAAGGAAAATTATTGGGAAAGGATATGTGAAGGACCTATTCATCCCCATTATTTTGTAAGAGGAGTTTGAGTGACAGGCTTGTTGTCTCCTAACTCCTTATGGACGGGTACTTGATATATCCTAGAATATGTTAACAAAAAGAATGTAATAGATATTTATTATTGGACATTTATTATTTGTATTATATGTAAGTTTTACAAATTTAATTTTTTCTATGCATAAAGTATGGTTATCTGAGCAAAAGAACCCAAACCTAATCCATAATATTAATACTTAATGGTATAAATGCTCAGATGTTGTAATTGAATAAATAAGGTTAAGAATAATGTACCGAACTTATCTGTTTACATCGAAGGACTTGTAATACTAGATAAGGGCATTACATTAAGCTACTAGGAAACTTATTTCTCATTTATATGCTAATATGTATCAAATACAGAGATATAGCATTGACATAGAGATTGAAAGGGGTATAGGTGGAGGTTTCTTTTTGAAGAATGTGTAACTTTTCATTTTGGGTCCTAATTCTATATGTTCTTTTTAGGTTAGAACTGGATTGCTATTTTTTAGCTATATATAGAAAGGGAAAAAGGGTAATTATGGGGAAAAGGATATATAAAGAACTTGTTCACCCATAGTAATTTGTAAAAAGGAGATTGAGTGACAGGTTTGTTGTCTCCTTACTCCTTATGGATGGGTACTTCACATATCCTGGTATACGTGTACTAAATGATGTAACAGAAAGTCACCATATATGTTATGAAATTTTTTTATATAAGTTCCGTTGTGATGTATGAGATTTTATTTTTGCTGTGTAAAAGTATGTTTACCTCAGCAAAAGGGACCCAAACCTAATTATATATTAAATTACTTATGGATTAAATGCTCGGGCAAATGATCAAGATAAAAGGCTAAGAATAATGTAACCATTTATCTAAACATGTTATACGACGCTGTTAAGATAAGATAATGGGGTATTACATGATCCATCAGTGAGGATCGTGATTCCATAGTCTCATAATCTGCAAGGGCGTAGTAGGCATGATCTGTCAAAAGTGGCAGTAATCTCGTGTGTTATGCTAGTCCCTTTATGGGATGAAATGGAAAAGAAGTATCCAAAGGGATATCGATCCCACTAGTTAGGGGATGATTTGTCAGAGTTAGTAAGGACCATTGAGTGAGTCCGGGATGATCTGTCAATAGGGCAGGGACCTTGTGTACTCGGATCCACTAGGGGACACTCTAGATAGTACATAGCAGTCATGGACTATTAGTAGTTAGGGACCACAAGTTGTTCGCTGGGTGACTCTCCCGATGGCTCATATTGATGATATGGCATTGGCTATTATAATATGATTACTTTCCTTACTCATGTTATGAATGTGAATATGCTTATGTTACCATGGTTTTTATATATATATATATGATGGAATGATATATTATGTATTGTTGACATCTGGTTAATTGTAACTGTTCGTGCATTCATAAATACATTATATTCTATCATGTGATGTGTAACACCCCATATTCTTTTGATCAGTCTAAATTAATGTGTCCTTAATTAATTGGATGAGTTTTCTATAAAGTATGATGAATTTTCTTGTGTGATTTAATATTTAGAATAATTATGCTGAAGGATAACACTTTTATTCCTTGTCGCAACCGAATTATAATGTGAGTAAGGAGAAAAACGCTACAAAGAATTAAGGTGCTTGATTTGCTTTTTCTTTCTTTTCCTAGCTAAATTGCCAAGGAAAAGAGTGAGTGAAATAAAATACACATAAGTGAATTGGACCTTGGTCAATTGATAAGTAAAATAAACCAATGGAAATTAGGAGGAAGGACGCGTATTTTAATATGTAACCACATGGCTAGGACAATTGAGAAAGACAAGAAGAGTAGGACATTTAAATATATCTACATGTGCACTAGGTGGAAGGAATGCAAGGGATGAACAAAATTAGTTATTCCTCATACGGTGTAGCCAAGATTACAAATGAGTGGGGAGAGATTTATTTTATTCTTATTAAAGTGATGACTCCATTTGGTGAAGATAGAAGTGAGAAGGGGAAGAAGGATGTTACTTTTAAATAACCACAAGATAATAGAAATTGAGAATAGAAAAAGAAAAAGAGGCGTGTGGGATTGGCTTTCCCCTTTTCTTCCCTTTTTTTTATTTCCTTTTCCAATACGATATGGCCAAGAGATGAGTGAGCTTGCGTAAAGAAGGGAGAAACGTGTGCTATAAGTTCTCTTCTCCTCCCTTGTGTTGCTTCTAAAGTGCCTAAGAATAGAAACTCACATGTTCCTTGTATGAAACTTGGGTCTTGCATAGAGGTGTAGCTTTCGTATCATGTGTGCAGTCAAATATATAAATATGCAATGCAACCAAATGATGAAATTATATACGCATAATGTTGGAACATGTGCCATGCGTGAACCGTACAGCACGTAAATCCCTCTCTTTTTCCTTTCTTTTGGCGCCACCAAGTGATGGAGTGCATGCATAAGATGTTGGCCCTTGTGTGAGGTAAAAGAAATCCACATAAGCTTGTAGGACGATGAGACATGGTATCTAACATAAAGGTGCAGTTTGCATAAATCCACTTTTCCTTTTCCTTTTTGTACCACCGAGTGATAGAGTACACCTACATGCATGAGGCTAAGACATGAGGCTAGAGTGGAAGGTGCAGATTATGTGGAGGGAGAAGCCTTGTGCCCACCCCCTTTTTCCCTTCCTTAGCGTGACCAAATGAATAACCTAATAGCATAAGAAAGTGGCTTATACTTGGTCACACATGGGGCTACTAAATAATAAAACTAAAGATGAAAAAGGGTAGCGTCCTAGGGGAACCGAATGAGAATGTGAGGGAAAAGCCTTGCATGTAAGCATGAAGCTGGTGACTTCCTGTCTTCTTTCCTCCAATGTAGCATAGTGGGATTACCAAATTTGCAAGCAATGAGAATTGTACTTAAAATTACGATGTGTCTAGTGAATAATAATGATTATAAATAAGAAAGACAAGTAGCATCCCATTAACCGAATGACAATATGCAAGAGGGAAATGGAATTGAAATTCTATTTTTAACATACATGTAAACACACACGGCATGACATTTGGTAAGAAGGTGATGAGATGTATGTTGCATAAGGAATGAAGATTTCGTGACTTCTCTCTCCCTCCTTTCCTTTAGCATGATCAAGTGGTAATGTATGAGAGCAAAGAATGAGTTGTAATTAATAATAATAATTAAGACTAAGGAGAAGGAGTAGCATTCCCTTAGTTGAGTAAACAAAATACATGAGGGAAAAAGAAAAGGAAGCAATGTGAATATTGGATTAAGTGACACAAAATTTACAAGAAAGGGAGCTGCACCTAAACTACATGTAAGCCTATTAACTAAGAATAATAAAAGAAAAAGAGAAAGGGAGTAGCTCACATTTTGGAAAAACACACACACGTGGAAATATATCCAAAAGGAGAGGGAGTAGAGTGAGTGTTAAACAAAAATACAAAGGCTTTGGTGAGGTGAGGAAGACCCAAGGGGACTAAAGAAAAGAGGAAGAAAGGAGTAAAGGAAAGTTCAAAGGGAGGGCCAAGAAAATCTCATCTTAGATCATCCTTGAGGTAGGTTAACAATTCTTGTAAATTGTTCCATGGTTTTATATATATTCACCATGTTTTTCCAAGCTTTCATGGAACATTAATTTCTACTCTACATTCTTGATGATATGGATGTCATGTTGGCTAAGCTTGTATGATAAATTGGTATGCTGGTTGATGTGCTAAAATGGATAATGTTGTTTATGGACGAATTATGGTTGCAAGAAAAATTCAGCATGCATGATAGAAAGCTCTCACCTAAGATAGTGCCGAAATTTTATTTTTGCATGACTAGTATGAGTTTTAAGTTAGAGACATCAAAATGAAGGTTGCTAGCTAGAATTTGGTTTACAATTTATGACATTGCTTTTGTTCCCTTGGTATGAATGGCTTGATGAAAATTTGTATAAGAGAAGTTACACTTCGGTATTGACTAAGAGAAAGAAAGGAAATATGGTTAATTAAAGTATAGCTAATTATTTCACCTTTTTGCACATAATATAGCCTACATTATTAGTAAAATGTGCGAACTTAAATAGTTGTGTAATTTTAAAATTTAGTGTGTAACATGAACCAATAAAGTAAGGGAAAATAAGAAAGTTAGAGTTAAAGGAAGGGTGATTGCAATTCATTTCAATTTATGCCATTAATGTTCTTATGTTGAAAAATTTAAGAAATTATGGATGGGTAATTTAAGACCACATATCAATAGACAATTGCAACACAATTAATTTATAAAGGTGGCCAAGTGCCCACAAGGTGCCCAAGTGTGCAAAATTAATTTATAAAGGTGGCCAAGTATCCATAAAGTGCCCAAGTGTGCAAAAATAATTTATAAAGGTGGCCAAGTGTCCACAAGGTGCCCAAGTGTGCACAATTAAATTATAAAGGTGGCCGAGTGTCCACAAGACTTGAGGTGACTAAGAGAAGGTAAGTTTTTAGAATAACATGTATAATTAATCATTGATGTTTTCTGTTTTCTCTTAACATGTATAATTCGATGAAAAGATGCTTTACTTGAAAGAGAACATCTACTTTTATCACATTGACATTTTCAATAATCGTGTGTTGCTTGCCAATTTGTATCTAGAATAAGGCTATGTTTTCAAACACCGAGAATGTAGATGTAAATGGTTTGGTGCGTGTTCCTTGGTACATATTAGTATATTTTAAAATAATGAATTGTTAAGCTACTAGGAAACTTGTGTTTCTCATTTGTATGCTAATATGTATCAGATGCGAACGTTTAGCAATGCTGGGGAAGATAGGAGCCCTTTTTGTTAAAATCATTTTTTAATTCCTTATTTTGGGTTCTAATTCTAGATATATTTTTGGATTAGAATTAAGATCATTATTTTGGCAGTGTAAATGAAAGGGAAACGAGAAATTATTAGGGAAAGGATATATGAAGGATTGATTCATCCCTAGTATTTTGTAAAAAGAGTCTGAGTGACAAGCTTGTTATCTCCTGACTCCTTATGGACGGGTACTTCATATATCCTAGTATATGATCATCGACGAATGTAATGGACATTCATTATTGGACATTTATTACTTGTATTATATGTAAGTTTTATAAATTTTGCTGTGATATATGATATTTAATTTTTGTTGTGCATAAAGTATGGTTATTTGAGCAACAAAACCTGAACCTCATCCATAATAATAATACTTAATGGTATACATGCTCAGACGTTGCTAATGAATAATTAAGGTTAAGAGTAATGTATCGAACTTAAATGTTTAGTTCGGAGGAGTAGTAATACTAGATAAGGGCGTTACATGATGATGTGAAAATGGCATAAATGCATAAATCATGCATTGCATGCCAATAGATAATTTTTTTTATTTATGATGGAAAGTAATGTAGTGTATTTATGTATGATTATGGTGGTACAGACCAGTGGTTTTTAAAATAGGTTGTTCTGCTACTGAGATTTATTCTCACATAAATGCTGGTGTGTATCAGATGCCTTGATATCAATTGGTGCTGGAGGTTGGTAGAGATACCATTTTTAGGATATTTTATGCTAGTGAAGGAGATCTGGGTGATAGCAGTAATAGACATTCCCCCATTGCCCCAACCTATGGGAGGAATGGACATGCAGGATTAGTATTGTAGTTTTATATTTTGACATGTAAATATGTGAAGTGCACATGCCCCACTATCCTAATCGCTTGATTATATTTTGGAGAGGGTCAGGATGATGCATTTTTGGTGTACAAGGAATGAGGGCATATATGTATTAAGATATGTGAGAGAAATATCAACTAGTAGGAATTTGATAAGGGTATGAGTGGCAAGTTTGTTGCCTCCTTACCTTGACTATTACTAAACTCACATATCTATAGGTATATGTCTTTTGTAAAGTAATTATGTATGTGAATTTATATGAATATATCTATGTATTTTTATTTTAATTATTTTCGCTACATTATGTGTGAGAACCCAAGTGTAGAAATCCCAAACCAATGGCACTTAATTATTTAACTTGTTAAAAGTCAAAATTTACTCGGGGTAGAGGTAGTAGTAACTCACCAATCTTATGATATATTTTATTATATTATTTAATTAACTAGGAGGAACTATAGGATTAGGGGTTTTACAGTGGTTAGATGGAAGAGACCCACCACAGTGACCAAAATTCATAGTTTTCTCAAATTAATGGGTTATTATAGGAGATTCATTCAAGGGTTTTCACAGATTGTATTACCTTTGACTAAGTTGACCAAGAAAGATGTTCCATTTGTGTGGGATTCTAAATTTGAACATAGTTTTCAAACTTTAAAGGAGTGACTGACGACTTCACTAGTCTTACTATTCCTGATCCCTTAGGATACTTTGAATTGCACTATGACGCATCCAAGAAAGGCCTGGGGTGTCTCTTGATGCAAAATAGGAAAGTAGTAGCCTATGCTTCTACACAATTAAAACCTCATGAAGGAAATTCTCCTACTCATGATTCAGATTTACTAGCCATAGTGTTTGCCTTAAAACTGTGGAGACACTACCTTGATAGATCTAGATTTGAGGTATTTATTGACCATAAAAGTCTCAAATATCTCTTCAATCAGAAGTGTAACACCCCTAACCCTATATTCCTTTTTGGTAATAAAATAATATAAGGTAATATGATATAGGATTGGTGAGTTACTACTACCTTTACCCGAGTATATTTTTAACTCTTTCTAAGTTAAATAGTTGAGTGCCACTAGTTTGGGTTACTACACTCGGGTTCTCACACGTTACACAGCGAAAATAAATAAAGTAATTTAAATGAAATAGATAGATATAGAGATATTCACATTCACATTCAATTGTACAGAATATTTATACATACATAAACAGTAATGTGTACTAGACATATACCTATAGATATACGAGCCTGAGCAGGGTAAGGAGACAACAAGCCTACCACTCATACCTTATTTTAAGAAAATTTCTCGATCTCGCATATCTTAATACATATATGCCCTCCTTATACCAAAATCATTCTCCTGATCCCTTCAAAATACTAATAAGGATTCAGGGAAATAGGCATGTAAAAATACTATATATTTCTAATTATGCATATAGTTAAGGGGTTGGTGATACTTCAATTATAAATAGGATCCAGAGTCCCGTGATTATAGGAAAATACCCCAAAAAGGTATCTCCACTATCTTTATCTCTACCTCCATCAACACTTGGTACCTGGGCATATGATACAAATCAGCTTTAATGAGAATTATTTCTCAGTAGTAATAATCACCTGTGTTTAAAAAAAAAATAGTTGCTTGTACCACCGTACGAATACAAAAATCCATCACATTCTTTTTCAAAATATTTTAAAATATTATGCTATTGGAATAATGTAAATGTATTAAACAACTATTTCATGTATATATTTATGATTACACATACACTTCGACCGATACTCATCACACAGGATGCATTTTCAAGTTGTAATGGTAACAACTCATATTCTCATGTCAGTATAGAGCATAAGCAAAGAAATTATGCAATTTGATATAGCCATAGTCAAAAGCATCACATAGTAATTCTTTCAAATTTCCATTTCATAAATGAGATTCTCCTGTGGTCATGAGCTACCTGCAATCATTCTCGTGGTTTTCATCATCAGCATTTATTCTCAGGTTATCCGTCAGCAATTATTCTCGTGATTAGTTGTCTACAAAAATTTTCCTAGATTAAAGCCAGTTGCAACTATTCTCGCAGTATAACCAATTGCATCCCTTCTCGTGGAATAACTAAATGCATCCCTTCTCGTGGATCAACCATTTGTAGTTATTCTTATTTATGGTTTATGCTCTATCAAAATCTCTTATTTTTCTTCTCTTTCTCATAATTTCTCAAATCTTCTCATTTCTCATGTTACCCATTACAATTCAAGATTGAATCCTACGTTTGAGCGAAGTATTAGGCCAATTGTGGATAAAAATAGGTTATTGAGTCAAATTTTCCAAAACAGAGAGCTACAAGTTGACTTCCAGGATCCCGACAATTGACTACTCTGTTCTTGGCTAATTTCTAGAAAATAAGAACACAGTAATTGACTTTCAGCCCTTGGAAGTCGACTGCTAGCATTCTGAATACGTTTTTAGACAACTCAAGAGCACGAAAGTCAACTGGTAGAGCCTACAAGTCGACTGCTACGTTATGCTCTATTTTAAAACTCGTCGTTGACCAATTAATTTAACCCAAGAACATGTTTTTAAAATAGTTTTGATGATTGAAAACTCAATAATAGCATAAAAGCTTCATTTACCACTCAAAAACAGCCCAAACCACTGATTATTCATGCTCAAATCTTAGATTTAAACCCTTTCTTGAAAACCATGAAAAAACTATTTCTCATATTTGCACTCATGCATTCACAAGTATATTCAAGCAGTTTAAAACATCCAATAGCAATCAAAAACACTAAGAGTGTAGGTTTTTAACCTTCTTTCAGTTTAAAATCATAAAACTCAAAATTTTCAGCCATAAACAGTAATTTCAAAAATAAAGGAGATAAGTAATTTGTTACCTTTTTGCTTATTTAAAATTGGTATTTGATGAAGGTGTAGTGTTCTGGTAAGTTTTCCTAGCTTCTAGAATGCTTAAATCTATCTAACAACTCTCCTCCTTCACAATTTCCTGACTTTCTCTTTAGCTCATCATCTCTCTCTCTCTAAGATTCTGAAATCAGGGTGCAAATGAGGAGCTCTAGAGACTTCACCTATTTATAGGTGATCTGGTCTCTTGCAATTCTATTCCTAATTCCCAGCCATTCGATCTAAATTGATAATTCTTCTAACTTTATGTTAAATGACCGTTTCATCCCTAACTCACTGGTGGGAAATTTTCAGAATTTTGTTGCTATAGTAAATTATTTGGTTAAAATTATGGCCTATTGCCCTAAATTTTTGGATATTCATACCATTTCCCACTATATCATTTTCATTTTCAATTTAGTCCTTATTCTTTCTTTTCCCTTAAAACTCTTTTCCTAATGCAACTACATGCAACCTAATGCAATAAACATAAAAATTTAATTCATTTAAAATCAACAAACAACTGCATAGAAGGAGCAAATGTTACAAGAAGGAATTGAATATGAGGCAAAGGAGATGGATGAAGTTCATTAAGGATTATGATTTTGAGTTAAAATACCATCCAAGGATGGAAAATATAGTGGCAGATGCATTAAGTAGGAAATCCCTCCATGTGGCTTAATTGATGATAAATGAGATAAGCTTAATAAAGAAGTTTAGAAATTTAAGTTTTTCCACATTGGTCTTGCAAGATAGGATCTATTTAAGTGAAATGAGAGTTGAAAATAACTTTAGAACTCATATCCTAGACGCTTAAAAAGAGGATAAATTCTTAAAGTCCCTGAAGAACCCAAAGGAATTCAAGAGAGGAACCAATGGGATAGTAACCTTCCAAGATAGGATATATGTCCCCGAATCAAATGGACTGAGGGAAAAAACCTTAAAGGAACCCCATAAGAGCAATTATACTATTCATCTTGGTACCACTGAGATGTACCAAGATTTGAAGGAAAATTTCTGGTGGCCAAGTATGAAGAAACACATAGCTGAGAATGTTACTAGATGTTTAGTGTGGGAGCAAGTGAAGATGAAACATCAGAAACCTATAGAAGTATTAAAACCCTTATAAATCCTTGAATGGAAATGGGATAAAATTTCTATGGATTTTATGGTTGGTTTTCCTAGAAGTCACTCATGAAATGATGCAATTTTGGTGATAATGATCGATTGACTAAGTCTGCACATTTCCTACCCATTAAGATAAATTTCTCATTAGATAAACTAGCCCAATTGTATATTCAAGAAATAGTGAGACTCCACAGAGTGCCCATTAGCATTATGTCAGATAGAGACCCTAGATTTACTTCTAGATTCTAGAAAGCCTTGTAAAAGGCCTTCAGTACCAAACTTAACTTTAGCACTGCTTATCATCCACAAACTAATGGGTAAACTGAAATGACCATACAGAATCTAGAAGATATGCTTAGGGCTTATGCTTTAGAACAGAAAGGGAATTAGGTTAAGAATTTTCCATTAGTGGAGATTGCCTATAATTATAGTTTCCACTCTAGCATAGGAATGAATCTGTATGAAGCCCTGTATGGGAGGAAGTGTCGATCACCTTTGTGTTGGTTTGTGTAATATTCATTTTCCATATCCCCAAGTATGTTCTAAAATTTGAAATTTAGCAATTTCATACCTAAAAGATTGTATTTAAATTGCCTTAAGTTTGCTTAAATGGGAGAGGGACCAAATTCAAAGAAAAGTCTAAGGACTAAAGAGAAAATAGGAAAAGTTGTTAAAATATCTAAAGCGTAATCATTACGCCTCCAAAATATGATTTTGGATCCTCTGCTTGGCACCTACTTGGCACTTTTTCGACAATTTTTTTCACTACTTAAATGCTTTTTAATATTATTGCAATAAATATTACTGCGGCTATAACTTTTGTTTAAATAATTAATTTTAAAAAAATTATAGTGGCAATACTTTTTGTTGCAAGAAATTTTAACACCAGAAAATGTAACACCCACCCTTAATACTTTGCATTCTTTATTGTCATCATTATTATTATTAATTATGTGATGATAAGGAGGGTTCGTTGAAAAGATAGAATGGACATTTTCATCAAAATAGAGTCACTTTTGTCATAAAAGAGTGAAACTGGAAAATTTGGTAAAGAAGGGCAAAATAGTAATTTTACCAAGAAGGGAAAAATTAATTTAATTTTCTTATTTTATGAAATTACATTAAAGGACTCTCATCATTTTCATTTAAGAGAGAAGAAGAATTTAGTTTGGAAAGTGATTATGTTCATTTTGGTGGCAAAATGGCAACTTTTCCTAAAAAAGGGCAAAAGCGTAACTTTATCCCAAGGGCATATTAGTAATTTTACATAATGTAGAAAATTTAATTTTTACCTAAATATTTCAAGGAAATAGAAATTGGAAGTCTTTACCCTTTTATTTTCAAGAGGAGAAATAATAAGTTTAAAAAAATAATGGTATTGACATAAAGGCAAAAAGGTAATTTTGCCCTAAGGAAAAAATGGTAATTTTTCCATAAGGGCAAAATGGTAATTTTTTCAAAATAAGGGTAAATTAATAACTTCACAAAAACAAGTTTTATGAAACTTTATTTAAGTGATTTTGACCCATTAAATCCGAAAAGGGTGAAAAATGGGGTTAAAATGGCCATTCGGACTTAAATGGCAAAATGGTAATTTCCTTAGGGGCATATTTGCAATTTCCAAAAAGATGAGGGACCATTCTAAAATTTCAAAATTCTTAAGGGGAAGAAATGTCCCAGCCCATGAAAGTTCCACAAAATTACATTCTTAAGGAAAGTGGATGCCATTATTGAAAAGGAGAAGTAGTAAGGGTAAATTGGTCATTTCACACCAAGGGCATTTTGGTAATTTTACCAAAACCCTAATTTAAGTCTTTTTCTGCCTTTAGGAGAAGAAGAAGTCGAAGAAGAGAAGAGAAGAGGGTGCTGGCCAAACACACATCTAGGCTTGGAGAAGAAGGATTTCAAGGCAAAACAACTTGGAGATTCCACTTATCTTGCATTTTTAAGGTAGCTAAACATGCCTAAACTATTCTTTTCTTGTTTTATGGTTTGTTTAAAGTGTTCTTACTCTTGCAAGAAGGATGGTTTTTCTCTCTTTACATTCTTATGGATGATTTGCCTGAATGGGTTTGAAATATGTTGAAAACTTGTTGTGTTTATGGCTATGGATATGTTGAAATGCTTGATAACCTAAGAGATAGAAATTTTTCAAGATTGGAACCTTAGTCTTGAAATACCCTAGCTTGTATCATGGCTAAAATGGTGTCTTAAAGAGTGAGAAAATGATAGTCTTGCACTTGAATATGGTTGTATTGTAAGCAAGATGGTGAAATAACTCCATTTTCTTATTTTTCTCTCTTTGGTTGAATGCTAGCTCTTGTGATGGTGCTAAAATTGGTTTAAAATGGTGCTAGAAAGAGTGAGAGAAAGTTTCAAGAAATGTTAAGGGAGAGAAAATCTAGTTAGGTTAATGTCTATGCACTTTTTCCATTTCTAACTTCACCATAAACCATGAAATTGTGACTTACCCATCTTGGCCGAATGGATCCATGCAAATGGTGTTGAAATTTCATTTGAAAATGGCTAGAAAACCTTGTAAGATTTGTCATAAGAAAGGAGGAGAGAGAAAGTTATGGTATTTTTATGTTTTTAGCCAATGTAACATTCCAAAATTTTACCATTTTACCTTAAAGGTGTGCTTAGAAATGTGAAGTTCTAAGATTGTGTGCATTTCCATATTTGACATGAAAAATGAGCTAGAGGAGTATTAATAAAGATGACCTAAAGTGCACTTACCAAATTTTTAGGTGTGAGAAAGTGTTAGGCATAACATGGAATTTGTTACCATAATGTTCAAATGATAGAAGTAATGCTAGAAATGAACCAAATGGGTTAGAAATGCCATTTCCTGATGATTTTTCTTGCCTTGGCCGAATGCTATGTAAACTTTCCCCTTAAATGGCTAAACCTATGTATTAATAGAAACTAGCCTAAGGTGCCACCCAAAATGGCTTATGATAAGTGAAATGAGGGGAAATGATGAAATGATTAATTATGGATGATAAATAGCATACAATTTTGCCATTGGTAGAAATATGTTCAAAACCATATAAATGTGATTGAATGGCATAAGAGTGCTTATAATGTTTGAGAAAGGCAAGATGAGAACCCTGAAGAGGAATGATCTGGTGTATACCTCCCAAGAATAACACCTTATGGGGAATGATCTAATGTATACTCCCTAGGAATTAATTTTATGGAGGAATGATTTGGTGTACACCTCCAGAGAATACAACTATGTGGAGGAATGATCTGGTGAATACCTCCGCAGAGCAAAACATTTAGGAGACATTATGATTTATATTGCTTGAATGTGTTATAAGTATGAATGGTTAATGTATGTGAACATTGAAAGCTTGTTATCCATTCCATTAATGATATTACATGCTGCATATCTCATGTTCATAGATGCATACACATATGTTTCACATATGGCATACCCATAGATGTGTATGAAAATAATTTTGGAACTGAATAGAATGTAGAATTGTTTTCTATATTCTTATAGTGGTACGTATCAGTTATTTCAAAGAATTGGTTTGTTTAGCTACTGGGAATATATTTCTTATTATTGTACTAATATGTATCATATGCCTAGATACTGTTTGATTGTGGAGATCAAGGTAGCAATAGTGAAAGTCCCCTTCTTAGGTACTTTCACCATATTGAAAGATATATATATTATGTCCATTATAGAACTTCCCCCAGAGTAAATTGGATACTTTAGTTATGTTTATGTAACCCTTTATTTTAGTCCTGATTCAATATGTTCTTTTTTAGGTTAGAATTAGGACTGCTATTTTTTTGGCTGTATATAGAAAGGGAAAAGGGACAATTACGGAGGAAAGGATATGTGAAGAACCTATTCATCCTCAGTATTTTGTAAACGGAGTTTGAGTGATAGGCTTGTTGTCTCCTTACTCCTTATGGATAGGTACTTCATATATCTTGGTAGACGTATACAGAACAATGTATCAGACATCTAATATATATATAGTATGAAAGTATTTATAAATTCCACTATGATGTATGAAATTTTTATTTTCGCTGTGCAAAAGTATGTTTACCTGAGCAAAAGGACCCGAACCTATTTATATATTAACTTACTAATGGATTAAATGCTCGGGAAAAATTAACAAGATAAAAGGCTAAGAATAATGTAACCACTTATCTTAATATATTATATGATGTTGTTAAGCTAAGATAAAGGGTGTTATAAAAAAAACCGCCAATAAAAGTGCCAAGCAGAGAATCAGACGCCCAAAATATCTAACGCATTTATGACGCATAATTATGACGCTAGAAAAAATCCAAAATGCAATGATTATATCAGGAAATATCTGAAAAAAAATCTAAAAGTCATGATGACTTTAAGAAAATATCTTAGGGGTAAAATAGTCCATTTTTACCTAGGGGCAAAATGGTAATTTGACCCAAGGGTAAAATGGTAATTTTTACCTAAGGGGTAAAATATTCATTTCATCATGACAATTTTCATGAAGTTCCTCTTTCACCACTTTTCAAAATTATGAAGCAAAATGAGGGATATAATGGTTTTTTCAACACAAAGGGCAAAACATCTTCTTCTTTCTAAAGGAAGAAGAAAGTGACAGGCAAGAAGAGACAAGGGAGAACATGGCCGAGAAGGAAGAAGGAGAAGAAGAAGAAGAAAAAGGGAGGAGAAAGCCAAGGTGAAGCTACTTTCATTGATAAAACAAGATAGCTAAACAATCCTACACCCTTGATTTTGTGTTTCATTGATGCTTTTAAGATTTTGCAAATTTCTATGGCTTCCATGAATAGTGAGGGTTTCTCACTCTACATTCTTTCTTGCTTAAATTTCTATTAGATTACGCTTATGTTGTTGTATGGATGTGTTTATGAGTAATTAATAGTTTGATTGAATGGTTTATGGAAAGAATGAGATTTTTGATTCACCATGCTTATGAAGCTCTTCTTATTGGAATTGAATACATAATGCTTGGATTGTCATGGTTATGGCAAATAGATGATTTTTTCATGATTGTTTATTGTTGAAAATGGGAAGAAAAATGAAAGATTTGAGTTGCAAGCACTTTGGTTCCCTACTTTTTCCCTTTTGGCTAAGAGGGTGTATATTGTTATCATGCATGAGATTTTTCAAATTTTGGCTCATTAATAGTGTTAATGTTGGCCATAAATAAGGGGGAGAGAGAGAATTAACATTTTAATGAAACTCTTTCATTTCCCTTTTCTTCATGCGTTGTCCGAGAAGCTTTGAAAGGAAATTGATATGGAAATTGTTCTTTTTATGTGACATAATGTTAGTCAAGGCAAAAGAAAAGGAGATGATGGTATGGTTTATGGCTTGCAAGATGAATAGTCTATCATAACCATGAAATCTAAGTTGTGCACATGTATACCAATGAGAAGGAAGAGAAATATCCATGTATTCATCTATGTTTAATATGAGAAAAAGAGTGTTTATATGCATGCATAGATATATTGAAAGAAAAGTGTAATGAAAATGGTGAAAGGATAGTTTGAAAGTTCACCTATGACCCTTGATGTGTAAGGATATGTAATATGGAAATTGTATTGGAAATGGAAGGAAAAATATGCCATTTTAATTCTATCATGATAAGGGTAGAAGAAAGGGAATTTATTGTATGAAATTGTCACCTTTCCCTTGATTGTTCCTCTTGGCCGAGACCATTGCTTACCTCTCTTTGAAATAGATTGAATTTGTGAATAATGTCAAAGCTATTATGTTAACCACTTTCAAGGAAGGAGAAGTATATGGTTAAAAGTATAGAATTTTAGAAATGTATGTTGTGAATGGTTTAAAGAGAATGAAAGGCCTTCCATGTCCATACAATTCCATTATGAAAGTGTTAGTACACACATAAGGGTTAGGTTTTAGATAAGAATGTAGTGTCATGATAGATGAAAGAGAGGAAAGGAATGAATTGTTCCAATAGAAAGGGAAACATAAAAAGTAAAGGAAAACATAGAATGATAAAGGAGAGAACTTAAAGGAAGTATTTCCAATGTTTGTTCTACGATAGATAGGCTTGTAACCGAGTGACCAATTTTCGGTATAAGACAGCCATTGGCTATTCCATGATTATGTCATAAATTTGGATGGTTAAACATCCACTCGATATAAGAATTTTAGAAAATATCATGATGGTTACAAATTCTAAGTTAGTGTAACCTAGATGGCCAATCAAAAGGGGACATTTACTTAGAATTTAGCAAGATCATGGGTACAAGCCAAGTCATCCTAGATTATGTAAAATAGTGTATTGGGGATTGTGATCCACCAAAAAAGGGGTGGTGATTCCATAGCATCATGATCCACCTTAAAAGTGGAGAGGAAATGATCTACGAGTTAGCAAAGATCCCGTGAGCTTAATTTTCATAGGATCTGTCAAAAGGAAATAACTAATAAATAAAAAGCGGTACTCAGATCCACTAGGGGATGCCTCAGGTAGTATCGGTGGCAAAATTGTCACATAGGAGAAAATTATCTCATTCAAGTAAGTAGTAATATATGGAGTAGTTCACTAGGTGACTCTCCTGATACTCTTAAGTTTCTCTTATTTTAATTGTGGCTTTTAGCCAAAGATTTATGAACATTTTCCTTGTAAATGATGAATGTTTTCCCTATTTTTGAATGGAAATGTTTTAAAATCATGACACTAGAATATCATATGTGGTGAACATATATGCTAAGCTGCCACGCTATATAAATGCATGCCATACTCACTTAAGTAAATTATCTGTTGCATCCCAATATAATATATTGTGTTTTTAATTAAAGAGTGTATAACTATTTTCCCTATCACTATGATGATACATGCCAGAATGTTTTTAAATGTGAATTGTCTAACTACTGAGAAATTATTTCTCACGATTGTATCTGGTATGTATCAAATAACTAGATACATGCTGTAGCTCGAGATAGATGTGGCTTTAGTGAAAATCCCCTTCTTAGGAACTTTTTCTATAATCCAAGGAATATATGTGGTGATAGTCATGAAAGTCCCTCTTCTATAGAGGGGATGAGGATAAAATCTTTTTGGATATAATGTAATTAAGTAGGATGTAGCCCATTTATCCTAATTCTCTTATATTTTGGAAATGGAATTAGGATGAGTCAATTTTTGATATATATAATGAGATGGGTGTAACACCCCTTATCTTGTCTTAACAATGCCATATAACATATTCAGATAAGTGGTTACATTATTCTTAACCTTTTATCATATAAATTTTACCGAGCCTTTAATCTATCAGTAATTTAATATATGATTAGGTTCGGGTCCTTTTGCTCAATTAAATGAACTTTTGCACAGCAGAAATAATTATCACATACATTACAGCGAAATTTAAAATAACTTCATACATATATCATAACTATTTGAACATAGTTCCACATACACATTCTAGGACATATGAAGTACTCATTCTTAAGGAGTAAGGAGACAACAAGCCTGTCACTCAAACTCCTTTTAAAAAATACCATGGGTGAATAAGTCCTTCACATATCCTCATATATCTGCCCTTTTCCCCCTATGTATAGCCAAAAAAATGACAGTCCCAATTCCACCCAAAAAGAACATATAGAATCAGGACCAAAATATTAAGGGTACATATAAATAACTATAATACCTAGTTCACTCTGGGGCCATTTCTATAATAGACAAGATATAGATATCCTTCAATATGGTGAAAGTTCCCAGGAAGGGAACTTCCACTTCCACTGTGGCTATTTCAATCTCCAGGATTAAGCAATATCTAGGCATCTGATACATATTAGTACAATAATGAGAAATATATTCCCAGTAGCTAAACAAACCATTTTCTTTAAAACAATTGATATGTACCACTGTACGAATATAGAAAAAAACTCTACATTTAGTTCAGTTCCAAAATTCTTTTCATAGAAATCTATGGGTATGACATATGTGAAACATATGTGTATGTATCTATAAACATGAAATATGCAACATGTGATATCATTAATGTAATGAATAACAAGCTTTCAATATTCACATATTTTAATCATGCTCATATAGAATACATTCATGCAATACAATTCATGATATCTAATAAATACTTCACTCTTGGGAGGTATACACCAGATTATTCCCCTCCATGTTTGTATTCTCTAGAGTTATTCACTAGATCATTCCTCCTGAACTTAATTCCTTGGGAGTATACACCAGATCATTCCCCACAAGGTGTTATTCTTGGGAGGTTTACACGAGATCATTCCTCCTCAAAATTCTAGTCTTTGGAGGTATTCACCAGATCATTCCTCCCTTGAGCTTTGACTTTGCCATTTACAAATACATTAAGAATTTCTATGCTATTCAATCATTTTCATATGATTTTGGACATCTTTTTATCAATGGCAAAATGCATGCTATTTACTATCCATTCTTGACCATTACATCATTTCCCATCTTTTCGCTTAGCATAGGCCATTTTGGATGGCACCTTAGGCTACTTTCAATTAACCTATAAGTTTAACCATTCTAGGGGAAATTCTACATAGCATTCGGCCAAGGCAAGAAAGGCATGAAGTATTGGCATTTCTAACCCATATGGTTCATTTCTAGCATTATTTTTACCATTTAAGCATTATGGTAACTATTTCCATAATTATGGGTAATGTTTTCTCACACCTCATTTTCTTGTAAGTGTACATTAAACTCTTCTTTAACACATCTTTCTAGCCCATTTTTCATGTTAAATTTGTAAATGCATATTATCTTACAACTTCACATGCTTATGCACATTTTCAAAGTGAAATGGTAAAATTTTGAAATGGTTCTTTTGATAAAACATAAGAATACCATAATTTTCTCTCTCTTATTTTCTATAACAAATCTTGCAATGTTTTCTAGGCATTTTTAGGTGAGATTTCAGCACCATTTGCATGAGTCCATTCGGCTAAGATGGGTATGTCACATTCTCATGGTTTATGGTGAAGCTAGAAAATGGAAAAAGTGCTTAAACATTAACCTAACTAGATTTTCTCTCTCTTACCATTTTATGACACTTTCTCTCACTCTTTCTAACACCATTTTTAACCAAATTTCAGCACCATCACAAGACCTAGCATTCAGCCAAAGAGGGAAAAGCAAGAAAATGAAGTTATCTCACCATCTTGCTTACAATACAACCATATTCAAGTAAATCCCATGCAAGAACATCATTTTCTCACTCTTTAAAACACCATTTCAGCCTTGGTACAAGTTAAGGTTTTTCAAGACTAGGATTTCATTCTTGAAAAGTTGCCATCTCTTAAGTTTTCAAGCATTTCAACATGTCTATAGCCATAAACACAAGTAGTTTTCAACATATTTCAAGCCCATTCAAGCAAATCAACCATAAGAATGTAGAGAGAGAAAGACCATCCTTCTTGCAAGAGTAAGAACACCATAAACAAACCATAAAACAAGAAAAGAATGGCATAGGCATGTTTAGCTACCTTGAAAATGCAAAACAAGTGGAATCTCCAAGTTGTTTTGGTTTGAAAATCTCCTTTTCCAAGCCTAGGAAGCTATTCGGCTAGCACCTCCTTCTCCTCTCTTCTTCGACTTCTTCTTCTCCTAAAGGAAGAAGAAGACTTAAATTAGGGTTTTGGTGAAATTACCAAAATACCCTTGGTGTGAAATGACCCATTTACCCTTACTAATTTTCCTTTTCAAGAATGGCATCCACTCTCCTTAGGAATGTAATTTTGTGCAACTTCCATGGGCTGGGATGTTTTTGCCCCTCAAGAATTTCAAAGTTGCAGAATGGTCTCTCAACTTTTTAAAAATTACAAATATGCCCTTAATAAAATTGCCATTTTGCCATTCAAGTCCAATAAGATTTCATAAAACTTATGCCCATTGTAACACCTGCCCCTAATACCTTGCATTCTTTAATGTCATCATTATTAATATTAATTATGTAATGATAAGGATAGTTCATTAAAATGATAGAATGGACATTTTTGTCAAGATAGAGTCATTTTTGTCATAGAAGAACGAAGTTGGAAAATCTAGTAAAGAAGGGTAAAATAGTAATTTTATCATGAACAAGAAAATTTATTTAATTTTATTATTTCATGAAATTATATTAAAGGACTCTCATCATTTTCATTTAAGAGAGAAGAAGAATCTAGTTATGTAAGTGATTATGTTCTTTTGATGTGAAAAAGGCAATTTTCCCTAAAAAGGGCAAAATTGTAATTTTACCCTAAGGGCATATTAGTAATTTTACATAATGTAGAAAATCTAGTTTTTACCTTAAATATTTCAAGGAAATAGAAATTAGAAGCCCTTACTCATTTATGCTCAAAAGAAGAAAGAATAAGGGTAAAAATGATAACATTGGCATAAAGGGCAAAAAGGTCATTTTGCCTTAGGGGCAAAATTGTAATTTTGATAAAAGAAGGGTAAATTATTAAATTGACAAAAATAAGTTTTGTGAAATCTTATTTAAGTGATTTTTACACATTAAAACTGAAAAGGGTGAAAAATAGAGCTAAAATGGCCAATTGACTTGAATGGCAAAATGGCAATTTCCTTATGGGCATATTTGTAATTTTTGAAAAGTTGAGGGCCCATTCTGTAATTTCAAAATTCTTGAGGGGCAGAAACGTCCCAGCCCATTTAAGTTCCACAAAATTACATTCTTGAGGAGAGTGGATGCCATTCTTGAAAAGGAGTAGTAAGGGTAAATTGGTCATTTCACACTAAGGGCATTTTGGTAATTTCACCAAAACCCTAATTTAAGTCTTTTTCTTCCTTAGGATGCTAGAAATTTCAAAGAAGGGAGGAGATGAGAAGGCTGGCCGTATTGCTTCCTAAGATTGGAGAAGAGGATTTTCAAACCAAAATAACTTGGAGATTCCACTTGTTTTGCATTTTCAAGATAGCTAAACATGTCTATGCCATTCTTTTCTTGTTTTATGGTGTGTTTATGGTGTTCTTACTCTTTCAAGAAGGATGGTCTTTCTCTCTCTACATTCTTATGGTTGATTTGCTTGAATGGGTTTGAAATATGTTGGAAAATACTTGTGTTTATGGCTATAGACATGTTGAAATGCTTGAAAACTTAAGAGATGGCAATTTTTCAAGAATGAAACCCTAGTCTTGAAAAACCCTAACTTATATCAAGGCTGAAATGGGGTTTTAAAGAGTGAGAAAATGATGTTCTTGCATGGTTTTTGCTTGAATATGGTTGTATTGTAAGCAAGATGGTGAGATAACTCCATTTTCTTGCTTTTCCCTCTTTGGCCGAATTCTAGGTCTCTTAATGGTGCTAAAATTTGGTTAAGAATGGTGTTAGAAAGAGTGTGAGAAATTTGTATAAAATGGTAAGAGAGAGAAAATCTAGTTAGGTTAATGTTTAAGCACTTTTCCCATTTTCTAACTTCACCATAAACCATGAAAATGTGTCATACTCATCTTGGCCGAATGGACTAAATGGTGCTGAAATCTCACTTGAAAATGGCTAGAAAACCTTGCAAGATTTGTCATAAGAAAAGAGGAGAGAGAAAATTATGGTATTCTTATGTTTTAGTAAAAGAAACATTTCAAAATTTCACCATTTCACTTTGAAAGTGTGCAAAAGCATGTGAAGTTGTAAGTTAATATGCATTGACAAATTTAGCATGAAAAATGGGCTAGAAAGATGTGTGAAAGAAGGGTTTAATGTACACTTACAAGAAAAATGAGGTGTGAGAAAACATTACCCATAGTTATGGAAATGGTAACCATAATTCCTAATTGGTAGAAATAATGCTAAAACTGAACCAAATGGGTAAGAAATGTCAATCCTTTATGTCTATCTTGCCTTGGCTGAATGCTATCTAGAATTTCCCCTAGGATGGCTAAACTTATGTGTTAATTGAAAGTAGCCTAAGATGCCATCCAAAAATAGCCTATGCTAAGTGAAAAGATGGGAAATGATGTAATTGTCAAGAATGAATGGTAATTAGTATACATTTTGCCATTGATAGAAAAATGTCCAAAATCATGTGAAAATGATTGAATAGCATAGAAATGCTTAATGTACTTGTGATTGTCAAAGTTAAAGCTAAAGGGAGGAATGATCTGGTGAACACCTCCCAAAGACTAGAATTTTGAGGAGGAATGATCTGGTGTAAACCTCCTAAGAATAACACCTTGTGGGGAATGATCTGATGTATACTCCCAAGGAATTATGTTCAGGAGGAATGATCTAGTGTATACCTCTTGAGAATATAAATATGTGGGGGAATGATCTGGTATATATCTCCCAAAAGTAAAGCATTTATGAGATGGTATGATTGGTATTGTATGAATGTGTTCTGTGAGAATGTTTGAAAAATTTGAAACTTGAAAGCTTGTTATACATGCCAATAATGATAATATATGTTTCATATCTCATGTTTATAGATGCATAGACACACGTTTCACATATGTCATACCCAGAGATCTATATGAAAAGAGTTTTGAAACTGAACTGAATGTAGATTTGTTTTTTGTATTAGTACAATGGTACTTATGAGTTGTTTTAAATAAAATGGTTTGTTTAGCTACTAGGCATATATTTCTCATTATTGTGTTGATATGTATCAGATGCATAGAACCCGAGTAATGATGCATCATCTAGCAAATGTAAGGAGTAAATAGAGATTATATAATGTAGCACCGTTAGTCCTAATTTCTGCCATCGGTATTTTGAGATAGAATTAGGACTACTTCTCTTTTGGAAAATGGGGTTTGAGTGATAGGATTATTGTCTCCTTACCCCTATAGATATGTATATATTTGATATTTCCAAGAATATGTATCAGAAGATTTAAATGATATGCATATAGTTATGGAATGTTTTATAAATTCCGCTGTGATGTATGAAATTCTATTTCCACTGTGCATAAAGTTGTTTACCTGAGTAAAAGAACTCAGACCTAATTATATATTAAATTACTGATGGATTAAATGCTCAGGAAATTTATTGAAAATAAAAAGGTAAAGAATAATGTAACCACTTAGCTGAATTTGTTATATGACATTGTTAAGATAAGATAAAGGGTGTTACACATAGGAGAGGTACAAAAACTTACTGAGGTGTTGCCCACATCACGGATTGCCTATGTGGATGCAATTGTAGACTTTTTACAGCGGTTTAAATACAGCCACAAGGCAGATGGTGGATGTGGCAATAAGGGGTGCATTGAACAATAAAACCCCTGAACAGGCACAAAATTTAATAGAGGAAATGGCCATGAATAACTATTAGTGGCAATCCTTAAGGGATAGGTTAGGACGGCAGGGAGTCGTCAACTAGTCAAAATCTATATCAACCTTGGCTGCTCAAGTGAAGCTTCTATCCAAGAAGATTGACTAACTCTATATGCCAGTGCAATCAACACAGTCAAGCTGTGAGTTTTATGGTGGCTGGCATTATGGTGTCAATTGTAATGCAGAAGGCATGTTTGATAACCCCTCTTCTTCATTTTCTTCTCACAGTGGTTCTTCTGATTTTGAATAGGTAGATTACATAGGGAACACTCTAAGATAGTAGAACAATCCATATAATAACACGTATAACCTGGGTGGAAGAATCATCCAAATTTTGGATGGAGAAATACTAATAACCAGGGTCCACTAGGTTTTCAGTGGTTGCACCAGCAACAACCCTAGTAGCAAGTTGCTCTAAATCAATTTCCTCAAGGGCAGTAGAAGAAGCCCAATCTGGAGGAATTGATCATGAAATTTGTGTCCACTTTAGAGAGAAAGTTCTAACAGATGGACACAGCCCTTAGAAACCAGCAGGCCTCCATTTAGAACTTGGAGAACTAGATAGGCTAGATTTCTAAGGTGTTGGCTGAGAGACAGCCAGGGACGCTCTCCAACACCATAGAGTCTAATCTAAGAGAGCATTGCAAGGCTATTACTTTGAGATCAAGCAAGCAAGTATCTAGTCCTTTACTTGTACCTGATGATGATAATACTGATGTGCAGGATGCAACAATCAGTAAGGACCTAAAACCTGAGGTAACTAAGCCAGCACAAGTTGAGGGCAAGAAAAGCCCTATAAGAAAGTACTAGCTACCCATTCCATACCCTGCTAGACTAAAACATGAGAAGGTTGATCAGCAATTTGGTAAGTTTCTTGATCTATTTAAATAGCTGAGGATTAACCTTCCTTTTGTTGAAGTTATTTTGCAGATGCCTCGCTATGCGAAGTTCTTGAAGGAAATATTGAGCAACAAGATTAAACTTCTTGATGCAGGTTTGATTTATCCCATTTTTGATAGCTCTTGGGTGAGTCCTTTGTAGGTTGTACCTAAGAAGGGTGGCATGACAGTGATCAAGAATTAGAAGGATGAACTCATACCCACTAGGACAATAACAAGTTTTTAGTTTTTCATTGATTATAGGAGGCTCAATGATGCAACCCAAAAAGGCCATTTTCCTCTTCCTTTCATTAACCAGATGCTTGAATGTTTGGCACATCACATGTTTTATTGCTTTCTTGATGGTTTTTCAGGTTATTTTTCTGATTCCCATTACACCTGAAGACCAAGAGAAGACCACCTTTACTTGCCCATATGGGACATTCGCTTACAGGAGGATGCCTTTTGGGTTATGCAACACACCAGCCACTTTTCAGCAATGCATGATGGCAATCTTCCATGACATGATTGAGGAGTCTATGGAGGTATTTATGGATGACTTCTTAATTTTTAGTAAATCTTTCTCTCATTATTTGCTTAATTTAGAGCGTATGCTTGCAAGATGTATAGAAGCAAACTTAGTTCTTAATTGGGAAAAGTGTCACTTTATGGTAAGAGAGGGGATTGTTCTTGGGCATAAGATATCACATGTAGGGATGGAGGTAGATAAAGCTAAGGTTGAGACCATATAAAAACTACCACCCCTTAGGTCTGTTAAGGCTATTAGGAGTTTCTTAGGGCATTCTGGCTTTTATAAGAGATTTATTAGAGATTTCTCTAAGATTGCTAGGCCCTTAACTCAATTGTTTTTCAAGGATGTACCTTTTGTGTTTGATATTGATTGTTTGCATGCATTTGAGTTAATAAAGGAATGACTAACCACAACCCTTACTATGGTTTAACTTAAGTAGGGGCTACCTTTTGAACTAATGTGTGATGCTAGTGACTTTGCAGTTAGAGCTGTGTTAGGTTAGAGGGTTGATAAAAATTTCTAGCCAATATAATTATACTAGCAAGACCTTGAATAATGCCTAGGAGCACTATACCACTAATGAAAAGGAGTTACTTACAGTGGTCTATGCTTTCAACAAATTTTGATGCTATTTGGTGCTATCCAAGACCATGGTTTGCACGGATCATTCAGCCTTGAGGTGTTTGTTCGATAAGCATGATGCTAAGCCTAGACTCATTAGATGAATTTTGCTTTTGCAGAAATTTGATATAAAGATCAAGGATAAGAAGGGTGCAGAGAACTTGGCTACAAATTAGCTATCAAGGTTGGAGAATCCAAACTTAAAAGCCTTAAATGAGAGAGCCATTGAGGATAACTTCCCAGATAAGCATTTAGAGGCAGTTCAGGTAGATAAGCATTTGGAGCCAATTTAAGTATATACTAATTCCCCTTAGTTTTGTGATTATGTTAACTATCTAGTGGTAAGGGTTTTACAAAAGAGTATGACTACTCAACAAAAGAAGAAATTCTTTTCTGAGTTAAAATACTACATTTGGGAAGATCATTTTCTATTTCGCATTTGTGCAAACCAGGTAATCAGGCGATGTGTATATGGGAAAGAAATCCACTAGATCCTAAAGCACTGCCATGAAGGACCAACAAGAGGCCACTAGGCTACAAACCACACTGCTAAGAAGGTGCTTGAGGTAGGGTTCTACTGGCCAACCATCTTCCAGGATGCTAGAGCATATGTCCAGGTTTGTGATGCTTGTCAGAGGTCAGGTAATATCTCAGCTCGTGATGAAATTCCCCAAACAAGTATATAAGTGGCTAAAATTTTTGATGTTAGGAGTATTGACTTTATAGGTCCTTTTCCCTCCTCCTATGGAAATAAGTATATTCTGCTAGCTGTTGAGTATTTCTCTAAGTGGCCAAAGGCTTAAGCCTTCCCTACTAATGATGTTAAGGTAGTGACTAGGTTCCTCAAGAAATTTTTTGCTAGGTTTGCTACACATAGGGCGCTGATTAGTGATAGGGGAACCTATTTTTGCAACTCCTAACTTGAGAAAGTGGTTAAGCGTTATGAGGTATCTCAGATTTTCAACACCCTAGCACCTACAGACTAGTGGGCAAGTAAAATTAACTAATAGAGGTATAAAGAGAATATTAGAGAAAACTATAGGGGTAAGAAGGAAGGACTGGGATGCCAATTTAGATGATGCATTGTGGGCATTTAGGATAGCCTATAGGATCTCAACTAGATTTACACGATATAGGCTAGTTTATGGAAAGACTTGTCATTTACCTATTGAATTAGAACATAAGGCACTGTGGGCCCTTAAAACATGTACTTTTGATGTTAGTTCAATAGGTAAAGAGAGATTGTGGCAGCTGGATGAGCTAAAATAATGGCATTACCAAGCTTATGGAAACTCTTCCATTTACAAAGCTTGAACTAAGAAGTGGCATGACCAGAGGTTGCGTAGCTCTAAAGATTTTCAGGTGGGACATAGAGTATTACTTTATAACTCACATTGTCATCTTTTTTCAGGAAAGTTTAGGAGTCGATGGTCAGGACCATTTGTGGTCAAGCATATCTTTCCTTATGGCACAGTTGAAGTGTATCACCCTGACCAAGGAGATTTCAAAGTGAATGGGCAGTGTCTAAAGCACTACTATGGAGACCCATTGGAGGTAGAGGAAAGAGTGCATATGGTGTTTTTGTTGAAAGAATGATCAAGGGAATGAGTCCAGCTAGACGACTCTAAGAAAAAGAAGCGATCTTTTTATTTAATTCCCTTTATTTTTGTCTTTCTCAATCTTATGATGTACTTTAAGGCTATTGGATTTTCTATTTATTTCTGCTTTATGTTTTATTTAGTGATACCTCTTTGCTGCACACTGAGGACAGTGTGTTTCTCAAGTATGGGGTGAATGGGTATCCATTTCCATTATTTTGACCATTTAGACTCTTTTCTGTTATTTCGGCCCTCTCTCTTGAGTTAGTTCTGGATGGTTGTATGTTGTATCTATGCTGATAGAGGATGTAGGGTAAGATACTTGATTTATGATTGATTCTATGCACTTGAGTCTTTGATTTTCTTTTGAGCATGTATGATTCATCATGAATGGGCAGACATTATTTCTCATAATGCATGTTAGAAAGCAGTATTAATGTCTAATGCATTTTTTACCACAGTCGATTCATACTAGTGTTTCTTGGTTATTTTTCAAATTGTTCAATTTTGATTTAGGATGTTGATAATGCAATTTGCATGCACTGCTTGATTGGTAATTCATATGAAAATATTTGAGAACCATATGCAATTTAGCCATACTTAAAACGTGAGATTTGAGCCTAAGATAAGAATTCATTATAAATATGCTCTGAATTTTTGTTGTTGAGTGTGTAGTTCACTTGATTTTGTCTCTAGAACTTGCTCTGTAATACTTGTTGAAGTTACATGAACTTTTGAATATCATATGATTTAGGAAACTTTGGATACACTATTTTTAGCCAAAAAGCCTACCACATGTGTCTTCCCTAGTTAGCCACTATTGGGCCTTGACTTTTCCTTCATCACTTACATTTTACACCTCATATTTTCTTTCTATACATTGTCTTCTTTCTTCACCCCATTTTTTGGAATTTGTGTGATTTACTCTTTATACAAGGATTAAAATGCATTGCCTTAATTGGTGATAGTACACTAAGTTCTTTTTATCATTCTAGATGCTCCCTTCAATCCCAAAAGTGCAAGCATGCAGACTACATGTGAAAAAAAAAATGAAAATGAAAAAATGAAAAGAAATGAAAAAAAGAGATAATAATAAGAGTAGTCTGTCTGTTGATATTGTATTCTTTGAGCATCACCAACTTCATTGAAAACTTAGTAAAAATTGTTATGCTCAGCATTTGTTGCATTTAATCCTTTAATCCTTTAATCCTTCATGATGCTTAAATTGCATGAATTTTTAGCATATATGCCACTTCTACCCCAAAAAAAATTTCTTCCTTACCTTTACCTTAACCTCATCACAACCCTGTTAAAACCACTTGATTTTGGTATTCAAATTTAAGCAGTAGCGGAGATGAGATTTATGAGCAAGCATATAGTAAGCATATTCTTATGAATTTGCTTGAGGAATTTGTATCTTACCAGTATACACTTTGAGTGATCTAAGTAATCTCTATGAGGCATTGATTCTTAAATAATTGACGTTGAATTGTTGGCTAAGTTGTGTATGCATCGTTATTATCTCCATTTTGTGTCAAGGTTTTGTAATTTGCTCTATGATTAAGTTTCACGGGGAATTGTTGCTGTTTGTTTGAGGACTGAGTTAGTGTTTGCTTGAGGACAAGCAAAGACTTAAGTGTGGGGTGATTGATATGTCTTATTTTACACAATTTTTACCTAATATTTTATGTCCATTTTATAGGTGCTTTGTGTATTTTTATTCTAAGAATCACCTAAATTTGTATCTTATTACATTTCAGGGTTTTATCAATCTATCTTCAGCAAACAAGGCTTTTCTGGAGTCAAAACACCCATTTTGGGTCATTTGGGCCATTTTCTCTTATTGGGCCGAGCTAAAACCCTTAATGGGCCTTTAGGGCATGACAAAGGAAGGAGACCACGGAAGGAAAATAAAAATAAGCAAGGAACAGTGAAAAATAGGAGAGCAGCGTGCATTGGCTTGGAATAGTACCAATTTTTGAAGGTTGCGATTTGGAGAAGAGAATGCGCAATTTTTGGCTCAGCTAGGGCACATGAATTTTGACCAATAGCGGTGACGAGTGGACCTCCGGTGACCAAGGGACAAAGAGCGGGGCACCACTGTTGACATGAGACACCGAATCACGACCATCCGTGGTGTTTTACGCGACCGACCCCTAAGACCTTAGACAATGACCCATTGGAGATTTGCAGACTATGCGGCATTTTCGATTCGGTCTGCTATCAGCGACCAACTATCTGACCTCCAATGACTCACCTGCCACCTTTCCATCGGTTCTTTGGCTACTGTCGGTGTCATTTTTGTAGGGTACTTGAGAACTTGAGATAGCGACCTGCGAGGCATTTCACGACCTGTGGACATTTTTCATTGGGTTTCTGCGTGCTTAACCACTTGCTGACCTCAAGTGAGTTATTTGTGGTGTTCACCAGTTCTCTAGAAGTCTAGTTATGTTGTTTTCGTCGAGTACCCGCTAACCTGTGACCTAACCCATTTGCAACCCATAGAGCATTTGGGCATAATTGAATTTGAATTTTTTGGTCCTTTTTCGGTAGCTTTCTGGTGATTACTTTGCACTGTTATGTCTGGAATTTGATAAAAGAGGGATGTATATGATTTTTGCTCTTTTATTCTTCTGATTATTGAATTTTCTAGACTGTTAGATGATGTTTATGTGCAACTAAATTTGTAAAACCCATTGGCTTCTGAACTATATTGGTATCCTGAGTTTAATTTGCTTGGATGATTAAATATTGGTTGTGATCTCCATTACTTTTATGAATGAATGCTAATGTTTTCATTGACAAGACATTGTAATGGAAGCTCATTAGATTTCTTTTAGTAATCGACAGATTTTAATTGAAATTGGACACCTAATTGTAACGAACAATTTGTTAACACTTAGAATTAAGGTTAATAAATTTATGGATTAAGAAGTAACGACTCTTAATAGTAGTGAATTAGATCGATAATGTTGATCTAAAACTAACCATTAGGAAGAACTAGCCAGTGGTAGGATTTTATGTTTAAGAAATTCATTGAGACAGACAAAGAATTTGAATTTAAATTAGGATTCACTTATAGGTAGCATAATCAGATTCAGTCATCTATTGTCTTTTGTGTTTACCAACTAGTTTAGGGTTTACTTTTCTGTCTTGATTAATTCCTCTTCTTGCCAATTATCCCTGATTAGTTATTGTTGCATTTAACTTAATCATTAGTTTAGTTAGAACCCAATCACTTTGAATCATAGGCTAGATAACAGAGAACAAGTTATAATTCTGGGCTTTCCCATTATGTGGGATACGCCCTTGATACTCACCATTACACTAGACTGCATTGATAGGTTCATTACCTTAGATGTAGTAGCATTGGCAGCACACATCAATTACATTATTTAATTAATTAAAATGAATCATAAGGTTGAGGGCCTTATATGAGCCGAATCACTCTAGAATATATGCTTGTGAATAACATGCTGGGAATGTGATCCATTAGTGAGGATGGTGATTCCATAGCCTTATGATCCTCAAGGGTAGAGTAAGCATGATCTGTTAGAGGTGTCATGAGTTATACTAGCCTCTTTATGGGACAAAAGGGAAATGAAGTATCCAAAGGGGTATCAATCTTGCTGGTCAGGAATGAGCTGTCAGAGTTGGCAGGGACCATTGAGTGAGTTAGGGATGATCTGTCAGAGAGGGCAGGGACTTATGTGTACTTGGTATCCACTAGGGGACGCTTTAGATATTACATGGCAGGAAGAGGACTGCTAAGTGGTCAGGGACCATAGAGACTCAACTCAGAACTTTTTCATGAGTGTTGTAAGTACACGTGGAGTTATTCGCTAGACGACTCTCCCGATGGCTCTTATGATGATTTTGGCATTAGCCAATATGAGGTGCTTATTTTCCATGCTCATGTTTTATATGTGAATATGATCATGTTACCATGGTAAATATGTGTGATGAAATGACATATCTGGTATTTTTGACATCTGGTGAATTATATCTATACATGCATTGATAAGTACATGCTATAATTTCATAATTATATATCCATGCATTGCATCCCAATAGATAGTGTTTTCTACTTGATGGGAAAAAGAATGTAGTTGATTTTCATATAAATACGGTGGTGCAGGCCAGTAATTTTTAAATAGGTTATTCTGCTACTGAGATTTATTCTCTCATAAATGCTAGTGTGCATCAGATGCCTAGATATAAAATTCTATTGGAGTTAGAAGTGGCAGTAAGTGAGATATCCTTCTTGGGGTATTTCACAGTAATTAAGAAAATATGGGTTATTGCAATTATAGAACATCCTCCATCACCTACACCTACAGGAGGGATAGAATTGCAAGATTATTGTAGTAATCATCATATTCTGAAATGTAAATAATTTGTATGCAGTGTACATGCACCAGTACCTTGTGTAATGCCCCTATCTAGTATTACCATTTATTCTGACAAAAACAAATAGGTTCAGTACATTAACTTTATCCTTTATTTATTTAAAGTTTGAGCAGTTAAACCATTAGATTATGTTATACGTGTTAGGTTCGGGATCCTTTGCTCAGATGAATTAAACTTACATGCACATCAGAATAAAAGAAATACTAGCATATTTAATTCCATCCACCTTCTTTGTCTCATATTTAATTCTTTTTTATTAAATAGGTACTTAAGGCTTTTATGATCACTATTCCATAGCCTCTTGATAACCTAAAGAGGGAGGCGTGATTACTAACCAAAAGAGGGAGGCATGAATAGGTGCAAACACCAAGATAATTGAAGCCCACGGACTACACTTATGCTAAAAGAAGAATGGAAGGTGAGCTCACGGAGTACACGTGTTCTTAAAGGAGAATGGGAGGTGGGATCATATCACCATCATAAGGAGAATTCGATGCAGTAAACAGAAAGGAAAAGCCATGCGTAAACAGCCTATGCCCCTTGTTTTAATCCATGCAGCATTTAAATCCCACTAAAGGAGGGAGAAGAAGCATGCATGCGGTGAAAAGGTGAAAAAGTGAGGAAGGACGTGTGGAAATGCATTAATCCTTTTCCCTCACCTTACTATTCCCTTCATGTAAGCCAGGGTGAGTAAGCTATTTAATCCCTCGCCTACTGTTTCTCTTTCTTCCTATGACCTACTTCCGTCAACCTAACTGAGAAGTTATAAAAAAAAAATAGCCATATAGCCAACACCTCTTCCCTAGCTTATAGGAGGAATGACCCAGCTTAGAATAGGCATGATTAACTCTACCCAGGTGTCGCACATAAGGAGAAAAAGGATTTATAAGAATGTAGGAAAGCCATTCGGTGGGGAATAAGAGAGGAAAAAGAAAGGAAAGCCTGAGGAGAGGAGGAAAAATGCATAGATGAAATGAAACGAAAGCAGCTAGACCGAAGGAGAAACAGGCACGTTCATCATCAATTCCCAAGCACAAGGTAACTTAATAATTCTCTTAGTTTTGGTTTGAAAATAAGGAACCATATAGAGAGAGATTCTGAGCCCTAAAACGATGCATAAAACATTTACACCCCTCCTTGTGAATAGGAAAACATTTTTGCTTCCTGTATAGAGCGATGAACTAGAAATTTAGGGGTGTGGGTTCTCCTTTAATGATTATAAAAGTGGTGGAGAAAGTTCGTAGATTAACCTGGCGTGTAGCTGGGCGTGTGTAACTAATTAGAGGACGGCATGAGCTGGTATAAACTAGTACTGTTACTAGAGTTTTACGGAATCTGACACACAATATGCATGGATTAGTAATATATCTATATATATATATCAGTGAGGTAGTGCTGTGATTTCAATGTGTAATATATCCGTAAATATGCCATGAACTAGATTATTGTGAATAGGAAGTAAACTGTATAAGAATCCATTAAGACGCTGGTACACAAAGTTTAAATGAATTGATATTATAAATGTATATATTTTTATATTAATGATGTAGTGATGGAGTTTTAACAGATTATCTGTTGTAGCTGCTTCATAGCCACCGTGAGTGGAATTTAGAATACACCAGCACTTAGTTAACGTTGGGCTACGAAAGTATATGGAGAAAAAAAATTTAGTACGTGGCAGGAGATTAAGGCCAATGAATTGATCTAGATTAAATAAGGAACATAGTAATATGAACAGAACGACACATGGATAGAAAATATATAGATATACTTTGTATGGGAGTTGGCATGAAACATAAATGGGTGAAAAGAATAGAGGACCCTAGCAATAAAATAAAATTAAAAGGGATTTAAAGGCATAGGCCAGAATAATATTAATGACAAATAAAACACTCAGGTTACTAATGATAAAATTTATAGAATCTAGTTAATTATGTATGTTGAATAAGAAGGGTCAAAGGAAAATTAGGAAAAGTAGTGGAATGTTGAGGTTAATCCAATCTTTTAAAGGTAAAATGGAAAGATCATCTGAGTGAAGTAATTACGACCATATTATTGCAAGGTTAAAATAAAAAATAAAAAATGTTATGTATAAATGGTAGCCAGTGTAATAATGATGGTAGGGATTAAGATAAGTGACCAAGTGTTCACTAATAGTAAAAGTGGCCAAGTGCCCATAACGTGACCAAGAGTTCACAAAAGCTATATGAGTGGCCAAGAGTCCACCATGTGTCCCAGTGTACACATAAAAACTTTAGTGGCCAAGTGTCCACTTTTGCTGCAGGTATATATGCAAGGTAAGTTTTAAGAATGAGTACCGTACATATATATATATATAGAAAATTACCAGCTGATGCAACTACTACTTAGAATTATATTCTGGCGTCATGACTAATGTTACTGTAGGTTATTAAAAATCTTCTGTGTTTGTATATTTATACAAAGCTTTAAATTGTGAATTATTAAGTTACTAAGAAATTAGTTCTCATATATTTGTTAATATGTATCAAATGCAGGAAATTAGTGAAGTTCTGAATAAGACGAGATTAGTATTAAGAAAGAATGCTGTAAGAATCCTCTGTAACTACGGGTTTGAGTAACAAAAATTATGTTGTCTCCTAACCCTAAGTTGGTAATCCTGAGAGTAAGACACTATTGTAATATTCACAGATATATAGTAATGTAGCCCACTGAAAAAGATATGTTCATTTCACTGTGCTTATCCGATTTATCATAATCAAAGAATCAATAATCATAATTGTATGATAATAAGGATGTGAGAGACGCTCAATTAATAATAATAATGAATAAACAATGATAAAGATAAATGTAATGAAATTATCTATCTACCAGCGTTAAGTGGTAATACTGGATAAGGGCGTTACAGTGTACATGTAATAACCGCATTTTCTTGAGTTTAGGTATATTTTAAATGTATGAATTTGGCAATTTTATGTCTAAAGATTTTAATGAAATTGGCTTAAAGATCTCTAAGATGATGGAAGGTACTAAATTGAAAGAAAATGTTAAGGACTAAAGTGAAGGAAATAAAGTTTTCATAAAAGGACGAAATATAATCATTACACCTCCAAAATATCTCGCGCATTTATGATACATCATTATAATGCTGGGAAAATATCTGAAAGCGTAATGATTATGTCGATAAAATATTTGAAAGTCATTATGGCGTTGAAAAATATCCGAGGGCAAAACAGAAAATTTTTACCTAAGGGTAAAATAGTAATTTCATCCAGGGGTCAAATAGTAATATTACCACAAGGGTAAAATTATCATTTTACTTAAAAAATGATGATAAATTCCCTCAAGAATAATCCCTCAAAATTTCAAAATTGTTGGAAGCCCATAAAGGGGTAAAATAGCCATTTTGGCAAAAAGGGCAAAATAGAAATTTTACACCAAGGGCAAAATTGTAATTTTACACCTTGGAGATAAAATTGCCATTTTATCATAAAAATATTTGTGGAATTTATATTGTGTCAATTTTCAAAATTATGAAGCAAAAATGAAGAGAAAAGGATGAAAAAAATTAGAGAATAAAGTAAGAAATTTTTTTTAAAAAGGACAAAATGGTCTTTTACCCTAATTTTTAAAGCCCACTGCCCTTCTTATTCTTCCTCAAAGCAGCATACAAGATGTGAGAAAAAGGGAGAAAAATGTTGTTGCACATTGAAGAAGGAAGGGAGGGAAAAACATGAAAGAAGCAAGGAAAGATCAAAGTAGAATCATTTGTATTGGTAAACCAAGGTAGCTTTACATTCCTATGCAATTTATTTCATGTTTCATGGTTGTTTTCAAGCTCTTGAATGTCATCCATGGCTGTCATGAACAGTACCACTTTCCTTTCTACATGCTTAAAATGCCAAAAATTCTATTGGGATTTGCTTAAAATGATGTATGGTTGCATATTTGAATGTTAATTTAAAGCTTTGAAGTGTTTGTGACAATTTTGCAATTTTAGTTCCATTTCCATGAAAATTCCCTATGGTTGAATCATGATAATATAATGCTTGGATGAACATGATTTTTTTGGAAAGATGATGTTTCATAACCTTTTTATGTTGAAAATGGAATAAACGAAGAGATTTGATGGAAACCATGATGTCTTCTATTTTCTTTCATCTTGGCCATGACTATGTTTCACTGTGGAAGAGAAAAGGTTGTAGAGAATTGCCTATTTTCCTATCATGATTTCGGTCAAAGATGAAGGAGGAAAGCAGGAGTGAATTTGTTATGAAATAATATGGTTTTCCTTTTTCTCTATGCTTGGCCAAAAACACTAAGTTGTTTGGGAAAGAAGTTTTGGTTGAAATTGCTTAATCTTGTCCATGTAACATGAAATTGTCTTGGCTAAGAGAGGCTAAGATGTATATCTTGATGAAATGATGGATTTTTCTTAAAATTTCCTCCTTGGCCAAGGCATCATATTGGTAGGCAAGAGATAGATCAATTTAAACTTAACATGAATAAATGTTAGTGTTTTTTATAGCCAAGGTAGAGAAAGAGAATTTTTATTCAATAACAAAACATTAGTTTTCCCTTTTTCCTTCACTTGGCCAAAATTAATGAAGTGTAAAACAAAGGACTTTTGTTTGAATATTATCCATTTCACATAATATTGTCTTAGTTATGGATGAAAGGAGAAAGAAAATTTTGTAGCTTGATGAAATGACATATTTCCATTAATTCTCCTTCCTTGGCCAAGACATCATGTTGTTTGACAAAGAATATTGTGAAACCTTGCTTAAGATTCTCATGGCATTTTGGCTAATAGTAAAAGAAAAAGGGAAATTGATGATTGGTTAGATTATTCCATTTTCTCTAAAATCATATCCTTGACCGAAAGCATGATGGACTTTGTGAGAAATGGTTTACAAAAATATTTCATAGCTTTTAGTCAAGATAGGGAAAGAATGGACGTCTTTGTGTTAATGGGTTTCTTAAAATGAAAAGCTTCAAAATCATGTTATCCTAGTAATTTTAAGGTGTATTGAGAATGGGAAAATTTGTTTGTATACATACCTGTAAGTGTATTATGAGAATAGAAATACTTTTAGGTATGTATAGATGGATAAAGAATGAAATGGAAATGGATGGCAAAGAAAAAGTGCAAATGTTCACCTTAGGACCCTAAATGTGAAAGGGCAAAATATGGCATGAAAAGTTGTATAGAAATGGAAGGGAAATTATAGAATTACGTTTGTGAAAAGGGCTAGAGTAGAAATTGGGAAACTAAATTAAGAAATTGCTATTTTTCCCTTATTTTCTTCTCTTGGCCAAGAATAACACCTCCATTTCTATGCAATTTGACCTTGAAATTGTTACAAGGGTCATAAATTGTGAAGATATAGTATCATGATAAGTTAAAGAAAAAGAGAGGGAAACATAGATAAAGAAAGGAAAACATCGCAAGAAAGGAAAACATAGAAATATAAGAAAGAAAACTTAGAGGAAGTATTTCTGATATATGTTCTAGTATAGATAAGCTTGTAATCGAGTGACCAATTATAGGTATGGGATGGTCATTGGGCATTCCATGGTTGTGTCATGAATATGGATGGTTAAACATCCACTCGGAGTGACAATTTTAGAAAATGTCGTGATGGTTGCAAATTCTAATTTAGTGTAGCCTAGATGGGCAATAAAAGGAAACATTTACTTAGAATTTAGCATAATCATGGGTACAAGCTAAATCATCCTAGAATATATGTAAGAGATAGCATACTAGGAATATGATCCACTGGTAAGGGGTGGTGATTCTATAGCAGCATGATTTGCCCAGAAAGCATAAAGGAAATGATCTACGCAGTAGTAGTGATCCTATGAGCTTAATTTTAATAGTGTGCCTTTGGGCATAGACATATAGTTGCCTCCAAGCATAGATACACATAAGGGTACTAGAACCACCGAGGGACACCTCAGATAGTACTAGTGGCAGAATTGTCACATAGAGAATAAAATTATCTCATTCATGCAAGTAGTGGTACATGGAGTAGTTCACTAGATGACGCTCTCGACACTCTTAAGTCTTTCTTTCTTAGAGAATTAGCTGTTAGCTACAAATTTTTTATAGTTTTCCTTATGAATAATAAATCATTTCCCTATATATCATTGATGTTCTACAAACGTTTCATATAATCATGATACTGGAAAATGTATAAGGTAAATGGTTAGAATTGTCATAATACACTGCCATATAATGTAATCATATATGTAGACTATACACATTTAAGACAATCATTTATTTAATCCCATAGAATGAAATATGAAATTTTTGATAAAGAATTTAGAACTATTTCTGTATCACTATGGTTGTACATACCAATGCTTTCAAAATAAATTGGGAATGTTTAGCTATTGAGAATTTGTTTCTCATAAGTTATCCTGGTATGTATCAGATAACCAGGTATAATCTACAAATGAAGATAGGAGTAACATTGATTGAAAGATTAATTTAGCAAGAGAATGAGAGTTCAGGTAGTCTATGGAGAAATGATATAGGAACATTATTAAAAAGGGTTTGAGTGGTAGAATTGTTGCCTCATTACCCTATGAAACTAATTGGATTTGTATAGCATTGCAAACATTAGTTGTATGGAAATAGATGAAGGAAGTTTAAATTTTTCTGTTACGTTGTTATTTTAATTTATGTAGTCTTCCGCTGTGCAATGTATGGATGTAAAACCGAGTAAATAATCCCAGATCTAATTCAATTAATAAATGGAGAAAATCAAAATAAAAATTTTACTCAGGTAATAACTAAGGACGAAAGTATAGGTAACATGCCAGCTAATTGGTTTATTATGGAAATTATTTCTAAAAAGAAGCTATAAGATTGGGTGTTACAGTACATGCCCCAGCTAATTTTGATGTATATAGAAATCAGGGCATATATGTATCCAAGATGTGTGAAAGAAAGACTATTATCCACTAGTAGGATTTTTTATAAGGGTATAAGTGGCAAGGTTATTGCCTCGTAACCCTAACTAATTGACTAATGCTGACCTCACATATCTATAGGTATATGTCTTTGAAAAGAAATCAATGTATGTGACTATAAACATATATCAATTAATATGCATGTAAATATATATATATTGCTTTATTTGATTTCCATTGCATTACATGTGAGAACCTGACTGTAGAAACCTAAACTAATGTCACTTAATCACTTAACTTGGTAAAAGTTAACATTTTACTTGGGTAGAGGTAGTAGTAAGTCTTTAATCTCATAGTATATTATATTATATTACTTAATTAACTAAAAGGAACTATAGGATTGGGGGTGTCATATTTAGTTGGTATTAAAGCATAGTTACCTAGGTTTAAAAGGGTAGAATTCCTCAAAATAGGGAATGATTCAGGTTAGTTGGCTGAGCCTAGGCATTAACTAACTTGTATTGTATTTTGACTTGAGGAATGGAGTGTTAGATTGGGGTAAAACATATTTCTTATTGGTGCCATGTATCCTCTTATAAATTTTATGTTATTAAGACTGATCACCTCGGTAATGTTTGTTTTGTAGAGTGAGATATGGCCCCACCTAAGAGGAATGTTGGAAAGGAGAGAGAGAATGACGCTAGTCTTACAGAGGTAATATAGGCTAAATGGGAGTCGATGAAGGTATGAGGGAGCAAATTACTATTACTACCCAAGTCCTTGGACAATTTTAGGAGACTAGGAATAATAACTATCTTAACCCTAATCCTAATGAAGGATAAGTGGATAAACCAATTTATCATGGCTGGTCAAAATTTTAGAAAGCTAAGTCTCCCTCCTTTAGGGTTAAGTTTGACTTAAAAGTAACTAAAGAATGGTTGAGAGAGATGGAGAAGTTGTTTGTAGTTCTTAAGAGCATGGATGCCCAGAAGGTGTTGTTTTCCACCTATATGCTAGTTGAAGAAACAAAGCATTGGTGGAAAGGGGCAAAACAATTAATGGAGGCTCAAGGAGTCTAGATCACCTAGGAATCATTTAAAGAGGTGTTTATAGAGAAGTATTTTCCTCAGAATGTGAGGAATGAGAAGGAAATTGAATTTATACAGATTAAGCAGGGTAATCTAACTTTTGATGAGTGTCTTGCTAGATTTAAGGAATTTTCCAAATTCTCTTCATACCTAAAGCTTCAACCGGATGAGGTATGGGAGGCCATGTATATGGAGGTTTAGGGTTAAGGCTTGAACTGAAGAGTGTTGTTAATCTGTTAGAAATATGGAATTATGCTACACAAGCAAATGAGTGCCGCATAGTTGTTAAAAATATGGCGAAGATTGAGAAAGAAAAATAGAGAATCAACTTCCTCAGAAAGCAACCAGGATCCTTTAGAGGAAGAGATAATAGGTTTGTCAAAGTCCAAGGAGGTAAGAAACTAATGGTAAGACAGATGGAACCTAATGCTTGTTTAAAGTGAGGGAAGAGTCATGATGGGCGTGCAAGTGGCAACAAGGTGCTTGTTACAAATGTGGGAAACAGGGACATTTTGCTAGGGATTGTCCACAGTGGAGGAAACCAACTGAAACTAGTAAACCTCCAACTTCTGGAAGATTCTTTACCCTTAAAGGCAAAGAAGTAGCTCAATCCAATGATTTGATAAAAGGTAATTGTTTAATAGGTGATGTTTCTTTGATTATACTGTTTGATTTTGGCGCTACTCATTCTTTCATTTACTATAAATCTGTGAAACGATTGAAATTACCTGTATTTTACTTACCCTATGAGTTATTTGTTTCCATCTCTACAGAAGAGCAGGTTTTGACTTCTTTAGCCTGCTTGAATTTTCTAATCATTGTTGAAAATAAGCCTTTTATTATGGACTTTATTTGTTTACCATTAATTATTTTAGATGTTATTCCTGGGATGAACTGGTTATCTTTAAACAATGTAATCTTGGATTGTTCTGCGAAATCTAGGACTTTTATAGATACCATATCTATGAATAGGGACATCAAGGAAAAGAATCAAAGAATGTATTTTCTATGTTCTTTTGAGACTAAAATTCAACATAATCTCAATGATATCCTTGTAGTTAGTGAACTTCCAGATGTCTTTCCAGAAGAAATCTCAACTCTTCCACTTAAGGGGGAAGTAGAATTCTTTATAGAGTTAGTTCCTAGCACGAGACCAATCTCTATAACACCCCATAGGATGTCTCCTTTAGAGTTAACTGAGTTGAAAGTGCAAATAGAGGATCTCTTAGATAAATAATTCGTGAGACCCAATGCTTCACCTTGGGGAGCACTAATATTATTTGTGAAGAAGAAAGATGGAAGTATGAGATTATGTATAGACTATAGGTAATTAAACAGGGTGGCTATGAAAAAAAATACCCTCTCCCTAGAATTGATGACTTGTTAGATCAGTTGAGAGGAGTTACTGTATTCTTAAAAATTGATTTGAGGTTAGAGTACCATCAAATCAAAGTTAGAGCTGAAGATATACCTAAGACTGATATTAGGACTAGGTATGGGCATTACGAATTCTTGGTGAAGCCATTTGGATTGACTAATGCTCCAGTTATTTTAACAGATTACATGAATTGTATCTTTAGACCCTACCTTGATCAATTCAAGGTAATTTTTATTAATGATATTCCTGTATTTTTTGAAAATAGGGATGAGCATAAATAACATCTTAGGATTATGCTACAGTTACGTAGGGAAAAGTACTTGTATGCCAAACTTGAGAAGTATATAGAAAAGGTGAAGTTCTTAAGGCATGTGATTACTAAAGATGGGGTGGTAGTAGATCCAAGTAAAACAGAGGCGATGGTTGGTTAGGAGAGACCTACCACATTAATTGAAATCCATAGTTTGCTCATACTAGCGGGTTATTATAGCAGATTCATTCAAGGGTTTTTGTAGATTTCATTACCTTTGACTAAAAACTATCTACTCAATCATAAATGATTATAAAAAAACCATGATGGTTGTGAATTCTGAGTTAGTGAACTCTTCTATGGCCAAAACAATGAGTCACAAACTTAGAATTAAGCAACTATAGCATGAGCCAAACCACCCTAGTATATATACTTATGAGTAGCGTGTTAGGAATGTGATCTGCAAGGTCGGAGTAGGTGCAATCTATCAAAGGTGGCAATGATCTTATAAGTTATACCAGTCCCTTTATGGGACAAAAGGGAAATGAGGCATCCAAAGGGATATCGATCCCACTAGTCATGGGATGATCTGTCAAAGTTGGCATGAACCAATGAGCAAGTGTAGGATGATTTGTCAGAGAGGACAAGGACTACAATGTACTTGGGATCCAATTGTAACACCCCTTATCTTTTCTTAACAACGTTATATAACATATTCAGATAAGTGGTTACATTATTCTTAGCCTTTTATCATATTAATTTTACTGAGCATTTAATCCATCAGTAATTTAATATATGATTAGGTTCAGGTCCTTTTGCTCAGGTAAACGTACTTTTGCACAGTAAAATTAAATATCACATACATTGCAGCGAAATTTAAAAGAACTTTGATATCATGTATATATATCATAACTATTTGATACATAGTTCCACATACATATTCTAGGATACATGAAGTACCCATTCTTAAGGAGTAAGGAGACAACAAGCCTATCACTCAAACTCCTTTTACAAAATATCATGGATGAACAGGTCCTTTACATATCCTCATACATCTGCCCTTTTCCCTCTATGTACAACTAAAAGATGACTTCCCAATTCCAACCCAAAAAGAACATAGAGATTTAGGACCAAAATGTTAGGGCTACATATACATAACTATAGTACCCAGTTCACTATGGGGTCATTTCTATAATAGACATGATATATCCTTCAGTATGGTGAAAGTTCCCAGGAAGGGAATTTCTACTGTAGCTATTTCAATCTCCAGAATTAAGCAATATCTAGGCATCTGATACATATCAGCACAATAATGAGAAAATATATTCCTAGTAGATAAAAAAACCATTTTCTTTAAAACCACTGATATGTACCACTATACGAATATAGAAAATAACTCTACATTCAGTTCAGTTTCAAAACTCTTTTCATACAGATCTATGGGTATGACATGTGTGAAACATGTGTGTATGCATCTATAAACATGAGATATGCAACATATGATATCAATAATGGAATGAATAACAAACTTTCAATATTCACATACTTCAACCATTCTCACATAAAACACATTCATGCCATACAAATTATAAAATCTCATAAATGCTTTACTCTTGGGAGGTATACACCAGATCATTCCTCCAAAACTTAATCCCTTGGGAGTATACACCGTATCATTCCCCACAAGGTGTTATTCTTGGGAGGTTTAAACCAGATCATTTTTCCTCAAAATTATAGTCTTTGGAGGTATTCACCAGATCATTCCTCCCTTGAGCTTTGACCTTGCCTTTCACAAGTACAATAAGCATTTCTATGTTATTCAATCATATTCACATGATTTTGGACATATTTCTATCAATGGCAGAATGAATGTTGTTTACCATCCATTCTTGACCATTACATCATTTCCCCTCTTTTCACTTAGTTTAGGCCATTTTGGATGGCACCTTAGGCTACTTTCAATTCACGTAAGTTTAGCCATTCTAGGGAAAATTCTACATAGCATTCGTCCAAGGCAAGAAAAGCATGAAGTATTGGCATTTCTAACCCATTTGGTTCATTTCTAGCATTATTTTTACCATTTAAAGATTATGGTAACAATTTTCATAATTATGAGTAATGCTTTCTCACACCTCATTTTCTTGTAAGTGTACATCAAGCCTTTCTTTTACACACCTTTCTAGCTCATTTTTCATGTTAAGTATGAAAATGCATATTATCTTACAACTTCACATGCTTATGCACATTTTCAAAGTGAAATGGTAAAATTTTGAAATGGTTCATTGGTTAAAACATAAGAATACCATAATTTTCTCTCTCCTCTTTTCTTATGACAAATCTTACAAGGCTTTCTAGCCATTTTCAAGTGAAATTTCAACATCATTTGCATGGGTCCATTCGAGCAAGATGGGTGAGTTAGAATTTCATGGTTTATGGTAAAGTTAGAAAATGGGAAAAGTTTCTAGAAATTAACCTAACTAGATTTTCTCTCTCTTACGATTTCATGACACTTTCTCTCATCCTTTCTAACACCATATTAAACCAAATTTTAGCACCATCATAAGAGCTAGCATTTAGCTAAAGAGGGAAAAACAAGAAAATGGAGTTATCTCACCATCTTGCTTACAATACAACCATATTCAAGTAAATCCCATGCAAGACCATCATTTTCTCACTCTTTAAAACACCATTTCAGCCTTGGTACAAGCTAGGGTTTTTCAAGACTAGGGTTTCATTCTTCAAAAATTGCTATCTCTTAAGTTTTCAAGCCTTTCAACAAGTTTATAGCTATAAACAAAAATAGCTTTCAACATATTCCAAACCCATTCAAGAAAATCAATCGTAAGAATGTAGAGAGAGACAAACCATCCTTCTTGCAAGAGTAAGAACACCATAAACAAACCATAAAATAAGAAAAGAATGGCATAGGCATGTTTAGCTACCTTAAAAATGCAAGACAAGTGGAATCTCCCAGATGTTTTGCCTTAAAAACCTTCTTCTCCAAGCCTAGGAAGCTTTCGGCCAGCACCTCTTCTCCCTCACTTCTTCGACTTCTTCTTCTCCTAAAGGAAGAAGAAGACTTAAATTAGGGTTATGGTGAAATTACCAAAATGCCCTTAGTGTGAAATGACCCATTTATCTTTACTAATTCTCCTTTTCAAGAATGGCATCCACTCTCCTTAGGAATGTAATTTTGTGTTGATTTCTGCCCCTTAAGAATTTTGAAATTATAGAATGGTCCTCATCATTTTGGAAATTGGCAATATGCCTCTAAAGAAATTGCGATTTTGCCATTCAAGTCCAAATGGCCATTTCAGCTCCATTTTTTACCCTTTTAGGCTTTAATGTGTACAAATCACTTAAATGAGGTTTCAAAAAATTGATTTTTGTGAATTTACTAATTTACCCTTATTTTAGCAAAATTACCATTTTGCCCTTATGACAAAATTACCTTTTTTCCCTTTATGCCAATGTTGTTATTTTCACTCTTATTCTTTCTCCTTTTGATCATAAAAGGGCAAAGTCTTCTAATTTCTATTTCCTTGGAATATTTAAGGTAAAAATTAAATTTTATACATTATGTAAAATTACTAATATGCCCTTAGGATAAAATTACATTTTTACCCTTTTCAGGAGAAATTGCCATTTTGACATCAAATGCATATAACCACTTACATAACTAAATTCTTCTTCTCTCTTAAATGAAAATGATGAAAGTACTTTAATGTGATTTCATGAAATAAGAAAATTAAATTAATTTTCCCTTTCATGGTAAAATTACTATTTTGCCTTTCTTTATCAAATTTTTCCAATTTCACTCTTCTATGACAAAAGTGACTCTATCTTGATGAAAATGTCCATTCTATCTTTTTAATGAACCCTCCTTATCATCACATACTTAATAATAATAATGATGACATTAAAGAATACAAAGTATTAGGGGTGGGTGTTACATACTGAGGAATGCTCCAGATAGTATAGGGCTGGCGTTGGACTGCTGGGTTGTTAGGGACCGTGATACTCAATTCAGAACTCATTCATGAGTGCCGTAGGAGCATGTGGAGTTGTTCAATAGGTGACTCTCCCAATGGCTCATACAATGAATATGGCAATAGTCATCATGATATGTTTTGTTTTCCTTGCTCATGTTTTAAATATGAATATAATTATGTTACCATGGCAAATATATATATGATGAAATGACACATTGGTATTGTTAACATCCTATGAAATGTATCTGTACATGCATACATAAGTATATGCTACACATATTATGATGTTATAATGGCATACATGTATAAATCATGCATTGAATCTGATGCGTGCTGCCAGTGCTATCTAGCAACTACACCTAAGGCAGTGAACCTATCGATGCAGCTAGTGCAATGGTGAGTATCAAGGTTGTATCCCATGGGAACAGGAAAGCCTAGAGTTACTACTTGTTTTCTGTTATCTAGCCTGCAATTCGAAGTGATTTCGGTTCTAATTAAACTAATAACTAAGCTAAATGCAATAATAACTAGTCAGCGCTAATTGAAAGGAAGAAGAATTAATCAAGACAGAAAAGCAAACCCAATGGGAACTTAAACTAGTTGGTAAATATGAAAGATAATGGATGACTGAATCTAATTCTGCTACCTGTGAGTGAATTCTAATTCAAATTCAAATTCTCTGTCAGTCTTAATGAATTTCTTAAACCTAAAATCTACCATTGGCTGGTTCTTCCTAATGGTTAATTTTAGATCAGCCTTATCGGTCAAATTCACTACTATTAAGAGTCGTTACTTCTTAATCCAGCAATTTATTAACCTTAGTTCTAAGCGATAACAAATTGTCTATTACAATTAGGTGTCCAATTTCAATTAAAATCTGTCGATTATTAAAAGAAATCTAAAGAGCTTCCATTACAATGTCTTGCCAATGAAAAAATAAACAATCATTCATAATAGTAACGGAGATCACATAATCAATGTTCAATCATCCATGTAAATTAAATTCAGGCTACCAACATAGTTCAGGACCCAATGGGTTTTACAAATTTAGTTACCCATAAACATCATCCAATAGTCTAGAAAAATCCACAATCCAGAGAAATAACAGTGTAAAAAATTATATATATCCCTCTTCTCTTGAACAGCAGATGGAACAATGAAGAATAGTCATAGAAAAGTTGCCGGAAAAGGACCTGAAAATGCAATTTAAAAGTTATCCCACGAGCCACAATCAGGTCGGGTTGCAGGTCGCAAATACCCGACGAAAAATGGCTCCACAAACCACCATAGCTATGGTGGAAGGTTGTAAGAGAGGCACCGTAGGACGGAGGGACGATTTTCGATGGCTAACGGGGCAGAAGACGCCAAATGAGTCACGAAACACGACTGGATTACGTCACTCGGTCCTTCTCAGGTCGCACAATCTATCATGTTAAAGCAGCCGATGACTACTCGAAAGGTGCGACTGGGTTTCCTGAAGCTGTAAGGAGCGACGACGGGCGGTGGGTTGGTTGGAAAATGCCGCAAAACACTATGAACTCGAACGAGTTTTCTCTCTGATCATGCGCCTTTTCTTGCCGTTTTATTGCTTTTCGACGGCAATGGGCGATGGTGGTGGGTTGCCTAACGTCTCCTGCTGCCAAGGTAAGGTCGTGCAACCACAAAGCTCAGGTCAGACGCTCCATTTGAGTCTTCAACACGCCGTGGGTTCTCCTTGGGTGTGCACTCGTGTATGTGTTTTTGTGTACTATTCAATGCGTCCCTTTTCTCTAATTTCTTCACTATTCCAAGCTCTAAAATTTCCACACTTGCACGCTGCTCGGCTTACCTCACTTGGACGCACGCTCTAAAGGCCCATTAAAGGCTTTGGCTCGGCCCAATAAGAGAAAAATAGCCCAAATGACCCAAAATGGTTGTTTTGACTCTAGAAAAGTTTCGTTTACTGATGATAGATTGATAAAAGCCTGAAATGCAATAAGATATACATTTAGGTGATTCCTAGAATAAAAATACACAAAAATACATATAAAATGGACAGAAAATACTAGGTAAGATTGTGTAAAATAAGACATATCAGAATCCTAATGGATACTATCTTTGATATTTGAAGGGAAAAGAATGTTGTGGATTTCTATACATGTACAGTGGTACAAACCAATAGTTTTGAAATAAATTGTTATGCTACTAAGATTTATTCTCATAAATTTTGGTGTGTAACAAATGCATAGATTCTAGATGGTGTTGAAGGTGGAAGTTAAGTTAGTAGAGATACCATTTTTAAGATATTTTAGTTAGTAAAAGAGATATGGGTGGTCACAATTATTGAAGTTCCTCAATCGGCCCCACCTATAGTAGCGATGGATATGCAAGATTAGTATCTTTTATATTTTAACCTGTAAATATGTGAAGTGTGCATGCCTAATACCCTAATTCCTTATTATATTTTTGGAGGGGATCAGGATGATGATTTTTTGTGTACAGAGAATAAGGGCATATATGTATGAAAATATGTGAGAAAGGTATCCACTAGTAGGATTTTTACAGGGGGTATAAGTGGCAGGGTTGTTGCCTCTTTACCCTAAATGACAAAAGTCTCACATATCTATAGGTATATGTCTTATGTAAAGAAATTATGACTGTTGTAAATAAATTATGTATGAATGTGAATGTATATGAAGATACCTATATTTTTTATTTCATTTATTTTCACTGTGTTACATGTGATAACTTGAGTATAGAAACCCAAACAAATTGGCACTTAATTATTTGGCTTGGCAAAAGTTAAAATTTACTTGGGTAAAGATAGTATTAACTCACCAGTCTTATATTACATCATCTAAATAACTAAAAAGAACAATACGATTGGAGGCATTACACTAAGTTGGTATCAGAGCATAGTTACCTAGTTTAGAAGGGTAGAATTCCTCAAATAGGGATAATTTTAGGTTAGTTAGCTGAGCTTAGGCAGTTAACTAGCTTGTATTATATTAATTTAAGGAATAGAGTGCTAAGTTTAGGGTAGAAAGTACTTTGATTGGTGCCATATATCCTCTTACAAATATTATGTTATTGAGATTGATGTAGTTTTGTAGAGTGAAGAATGGCCCCACTTAGAAGGAACTCTAGAAAGTGAAGGAGACTGAAGCTAGCCTGACAAGAATGATGCAGGTTATGATGGGAGTTATTGGAGGGAGTAAGCTACTACTAGACCCAAGTCCTCAAGCAATTTCAAGGGGCTGGGAATAATAATCATCCTAACCCTAACCCTAATAAAGGATAAGTAGGAAACCTTATTTATTATGGCTGGTTAAAATTCCAAAAGGCCAAACCTCATTCCTTTAGGGGTGAGTTTGACCCGCAAGCAGCTAAAGAGTAGCTAAATGAGATGGAGAAGTTGATTGTAATTCTCAAGATGATAGATGCTCAAAAGGTGTTATTTTCCACCTATATGCTGGCTAGAAAGGCAAAACATTGGTGGAAGGAGGCAAAACAATTAATGAAGGCCTGGAGGATCTAGATCACCTAGAGTCGTTTAAAGAGGTATTTCTGGAAAAATATTTTCCTCATAATGTGAGAAATGAGAAGGAGATAGAATTCATGCAAATTAAACAAGGCAACCTAACATTTCATGAATACCTTACTAAGTTTGAGGAGTTGTCCAAATTCTCTTCTTACCTGAAGCTTCAACCAAATGAGGCATGGAAGGCCATGCATCTATAGGCTGGCTTGAGGTCGGAGTTGAAAAGTGTTGTGGCTCAGTTAGAAATTAGGAAGTATGCCACACTGGTGAATAATTGTCGCATAGTTGCTAAGAACCTGGCAAAGACTGAGAAAGGAAAAATAAAAAGCCAACTTCCTTAAATAGAAGCAACCAAGATCCTTTAGAGGTAGAGATAATAGAGTTGGCCAAGCTCAAGGAAGTAGAAGGCCAATGATGAAAAAAATGGTACCTAGTGTTTGCCCAAAGTGCATGAAAAATCATGATGGGCCCTGCAAATGGCAATAAGATGGTTGCTATAAGTGTGGAAAGGTAAGACATTTTGCTAAGGATTGTCCACAATAGAGGAGACCAATAAACCTCCAACCACTAGGAGAGTTTATGCTCTAAAAGGTAAAGAAGTGGCTTAGTCTAATGATTTCATCAAAGGTAAAGTTTGATGGGTGATGTATCTTTAATTGTATTGTTTGATTCTAGCACGACTGATTCTTTCATGAATGTGTGAAAATATTGGACTTTCCTGTATCCAATTTACCCTATGAGCTAATTGTTTCTATTCCTACTAGAGATCAGGTTTTGACTTCTTTAGCCTAATTGAATTTTCCAATCACTACTGAAAACCAATCTTTTGTTGTTGACCTTATTTACTTGCCATTGATTGAGTTAGATGTTATTCTTGGGATGAACTAGCTATCTGTAAACAATGTAATCTTGGATATTTTAGAAAAATATGTGATTTTCATAGATACCATGCTTGTGAATAGGGTATTGAGAAAAAAAAAGGATATATTTTCTGTGTTCTTCTGAGATCAAAATTCAACATAAACTCAATGATATCCTATAAAATGTCTCCCTTAGAGTTAATAGAGTTGAAGTTTCAGATAGAGGATCTCTTAGAGAAGTAATTTGTGAGACATAGTGCTTCACCATAGAGGGCACTAGTATTGTTTGTGAAGAAGAAAGATGGGAGCTTGAGATTATGTTTAGAATATAGATAATTAAATAGGGTGATTGTAAAAAATAAGTATCCTCTCCCTAGGATTGATGATTTATTAGATCAACTAAGAGAAGCCATAGTATTTTCTAAAATTTATTTGAGGTTGGGATATAATCAAATCAGAGTTAGAGCTAAAGATATATTTAAGACTACCTTTAGAACTAGGTATAAGCATTATGAATTCCTAGTAATGCCATTTGGACTAACGAGTGCTCCAACTTTTTTATAGATTACATGAATCGTATCTATAGACCCTACCTTGATCAATTCATGGTAGTGTTTATTGATGACATTCTTGTATATTCTAAATGTAAGGAAGAGCATGAACAACATCTTCAGATTTTGTTGCAGTTGCTTAAGGAAAAGCAATTGTATGCTAAACTTGAAAAGTATGAATTCTGGTTAGAAGAAATAAAATTCTTAGGATATGTGATTGCTAAAGATGGGGTAGCAATAGACCTTAGTAAGACAAAGGTAGTGGTTGATTGGGGAAGACCTACCACAGTAACCGAAATTCATAGTTTTCTTAGATTAGTTGGTTAGTATACGAGATTTATTCAAGGGTTTTTGCAGATCGCATTGCCTTTGACTAGGTTGACTAGGGAAAAATGTTCCATTTGTGTAGGATTCCAAATGTGAACATAGTTTCTAGACCTTGAAGGAGAGATTAATGACCGCACCTGTCTTGATCATTCCCGATCCTTTAGGAAATTTTAAAGTATATTGTGACACATCCAGAAGGGCCTAGGGTGTGTCTTGATGCAAGATAGAAAAGTGGTAGATATGCATCTAGGCTACTAAGACCTCATGAAGAAAATTATCCTACTCATGATCTTGAGTTAGCAGCTATAGTGTTTGCCTTAAAAATTTGGAGGCACTACCTTTATGGGTCAAGATTTGAGGTATTTAGTGACTACAAAATTCTCAAATATCTCTTTGATGAGAAAGAATTGAATATGAGGCAAAGGAGATGGATGGAATTCATTGAAGATTATGATTTTGAACTTAAATACCATCCAGGGAAGGCAAATGTAGTGGCGGATGCATTAAGAAGGAAATCCCTTCATTTAGCTCACATTATGGTCAATGAGATGAGCTTAATTAAGAAGTTTAGGATATTAAGTTTGTTTACTTTGGTATTGCCAAATAGGATATACTTTAGTAAAATAAGAGTTGAAGATAATATTAGAACTCAAATTCTAGAAGCCCAAAGAGAGGATGAATTCTTAATGTCTCTAAAGGACTTAAAGGAATTCAAGAAAAGAGCTGACGAGGTGATAACCTTCCAGAATAGAGTATATGTCCCAGGACTATGAGGATTGAGGGATAAAATCTTAAAAGAAGCCTATAAGAGCAACTATACTATTCATCCTGGTGCCACTAAGATGTACCAAGATTTGAAAGAAAACTTCCGGTGGCTAGATATGAAGAGGCACATAGGTGAGTATGTTGTTAAATTTTTAATAAACCAGTAGGTGAAGATTGAACATAAAAAACCTGTAGGATGATTACAACATTTAGAAATCCCTAAATGGAAATGGAATAAAATTACCACGGATTTTGTGGTGGGATTGACTAGAACTCAATCAAGAAATGATGCAATTTAGGTGATTGTAGTAGATAAGTTAACTAAGTCTGCACATGTCCTACCCATTAAAATAAATTTTTCATTGGATAAGTTGCCCCAATTGTACATACAAGAAATAATGAGACTCCACAGAGTACCCACTAGTATTGTATCAAACAGAGACCCTAAATTTACTTCTAAATTTTGGAGAGCCTCACAAAAAGCCTTCAGTACTCAATTGAACTTCAGTACTGCTTATCATCCACAAACTAATGGGTAAACTAAAATAATCATACAAACTCTAAAAGATGTGCTTAGAGCCTATACATTTGAACAAAGAGGGAGTTAGGATAAGAATTTTCATTTAGTAGAGTTTAGGGTTTAGTGGTCTCTGTTTGATAAGAATTTTCCTTCATAGAGTTTGCATATAATAATAGTTTCCACTCTAGTATAGGAATGGCACATTATGAAGCCTTGTATGGGAGAAAATGTAGATCACCCTTATGTTGGTTTAAAGTAGAGGAAAGACAATTGTTAAGGATCAAGATAGGTAAAAGAGTTATGCTAATAAGAGAGGAAGACCACTAGAATTTGATGAAAGAGACTATATTTTCCTTAGGGTATCCCCAATTACTAGTATTGGTATAGCTATTAAGTCAAGAAAGTTGAACCCTAGATATATTGTACCATACCAAATTTTGAAAAGAATTGGTTCATCTGTATACCAAGTAGCTTTACCCTCATTTTTGTCCATTCTCCACAATATTTTTCATGTTTCACAACTTTGAAAATATATTCCAAATCCTTCTCATATTCTTAATGCTAGTATAATATAGTTAAAAGGAAATTTAACTTATCACCCTCAACCTTTGAGAATCATTGGTATTGAAGCCAAACAGTTAAGAAGTAAAGTAATTCCAGTAGTGAGAGTGGTGTGGAATCAGTCATTACCATAAGAAGCCACGTGGGAGAAGGAATAACATATGAGAAGAATCTAACTAGAGTTATTCAATTAGGCACATGTTATTTTCGAGGACGAAATTATTTTAAAGGAGGGGAGAAATGTAACATCCGCTCCTTCTATTCATGAGAAATGTTTGCTAATTATTAAATAAGTTAAATCCTTGTGTATGCTGAACTAGCTGCATATAGTTGCATTAGTGGGGGACTAAATTGAAAAAAGAGAATAGGGACTAAAATTTAAAGGGGAAAGGTTAAGTTGAGGGAATTATGTAAATTCCCATTAGCCTAGGGATAGAAATGCGATTTTAGCCAAAAGAGGGTTACTGTAGCGAATAGATTTTTGAAATTTTTTTCCAATAATTCAGGGGTAAAATTTTAATTCTCCATATTACTAGAGAAATTGCAATTTTGAAGCCAAGTGACTAAAACACAACCTTGGCTTCAGATTAAAGTTATCGTTTCCCATACTCTGGGGAATTACCTACATATATAGGCTAAAAATCTGAAACCCTCCATCATAACCATACTTTCAGACTTCTTAGTGAGAAAATGGGTATTTTAGAGAGAGAAAGGGAGAGAATTTGAAGGAAAAGGCTTCTAACTTGAATGCAAATTCGGTTTGAAGAGGGGAATCACAAGGAGAAACATCAAAAAGGGCATTAAACATCACTAGCACCTATTGTAACAACGAGAAAGACCTAAAAGAGTTTTTAAAGGATTTTTAAAAGATAAAACTTGATTTTAACCCTAATCCCAATCAAACGAAGACTGACACATATTTCGAGGATAATGACTGGACATAGAAGGTCCTTTGAAGCCAGAAACACAATCAAATAGAAAGAAATGTAATCCGGCGATCAGAAACTGACGGAAGGAGTTTCGTGCGTCACTTTCGTTGACAGAGGCCAAGACTTTAGCATGGAAATGCATTCCAACATCTGGAAGGATGCCGACACCCTAAAACATCCTCGGGTGGCCTGGGAAAAGTCAGAATCGCCCCTGGAGGCTTTAAATTACGCGAACTCCCGCCATTTCTCTCATTCCACTCTTTCTCCTCTCTCTTTTCTCTCTCCACTTTCCTCCACCGTGAACGGCCGCCACAACCACCGTGGGCCGCCACCAAGGGTACCAACCGACAGCCCTCACTGCCCACAACCACCAGCAACCAACCACGGCCACCAACGGTCGCCGGAGCCGCCGGAAAAATGCCATTTTTCCCCTCCATCGCGCGAAACTTCCCAGCTCGAATCACCGCTGTCCGTCGCCGTTGACCCTCACCGCCCCCACCACCGTGTAGCCCGAGCCGCCACCGCCTCCGATGCTCGACGCCGTCGAAAGGAGGCCGGACGTGCCCGGATCGAGGCAAAACGCCGTCCGCCATGCGAGAATTTTCGTGGCTGGAAAACACCGCCCAAACGGCCGTGAACTGCCGCGCCACCACCGTATTCGGACTCCTGGGCTTGCGGGCTTCACCGTGGTGTGATTTTCGAGGCAAACCGCACCTCCTCGCCTTGCGCCGTGCCGTGCCGTGCGTGCGTGTCTTGGCCGTCTTGGAGCTTACGGGCGTCCCAAACCGAGACCACCGTGGCGTAGAATTCCATCATCCGAAACGCGATGGTAAGGTCTGTTTCCCAAAAACTAATGTTATATGACTGAAATGATCACGAACATAATTAAGCAACTAATTAACCTAGGAAAGCGTATGTAGACCAGTTTAGGATTGAAAAACGGATGACATGACAAGTTTAAATATTCCATTTAATGTCCAGGGAATTAATTGGGCTCAGAAACTGAGATTTCGTGGAGTCCTGACTTGAGTTGGAGCGACCGGACACCAGTTAGGATAATTTACACTTCCCGAACCCTAGAATTGATTTAGTGAATACCTGAATGATTTAGATGACTTGCATGGAATTGCGTCTTTGCTTCGATGGGATAAATTGCATGCTGTGTCTTTGAAAACCCTAATTGCATGTTAGACACCTTGTTTATCGAGTTTAGATGCCTTTAGGACGGATTTACTTAGGGTTGGGTACTTGATAGCCGTTATGGGACGGGCGTTAAGTATTCCTCGTACAGGAAACTTTTAAACGAAACTATTTTTATCATATTTAGCCTGTATTGAGTTAGGGATTACGCATTAAACCAGGACGACCCTAAGAAAGGTTTAGGGAGTATAAGGGTGGATAACCTACACGGAGAAACATTGTGATTTAGGCGTAATACCCTAGAACCCTGAGGAATAGCCGACCGAGTGCATGTGAGTTCGAATAGACTGTATGAGGATGAGAATTGGCGTATGTGCACATTATAGGGGACGCCCTAGATGTTGATTCTCACCCGGTCCTTGAGTAAGTGATTGGTGTTACGGATGACACTCACAATATAGGCTTGATTCGGGTGATTGGTGTTACGGATCACACCCAACAATAAGAGAGGTATTCTCTCTAGACTACGTGCAATTAGAAGATGATTTAGATTCTAAGCATAACGGATTTGTAGCCAACATGGATTGAGATACACAGGGCATGGGATTTCACTTGATTTCGATAACTGATTTTAAAAGAAATGGATTTCATGATTGTGATATATTACCGCAATTTCCATGTGTTTAAACGATTTTAAAGATAAGGTATTCCACTTGTTTTGAATCGATTTCGGAAGAAGATTTTGGTGTTAAGCATTTGGGTATTCAACTGGTTTTAGAATGATAATTGATTTGTAAATTATTCTACTGGGATTCATATCTCATTAGGTTGTTTACCCAGATGAACAGGGACAAGGGCAGGAGCCCAGACGATAGCCGAAGCTGACTTGAGGATAGACGGAGAATGATTAGCTTAGGCTTGAATCATTTGTATATATACTTTGATGATGATGTTATTTATCGGATTTTGTTTCTTGTAAATTCTGTATGGACTAAACTAAATGTACATATAACATTTTAGATAGTATGTATGGATTTTAGTGATGGATTGATGTTGCTGTGTATGGATTTATATTAGTTATGTTTACTGCTATTGTTGGACTGGCTGTTGATTTATAAACAGGTGATTCTGTATTTGGGATATGATCAATTTACAGAGGAAACTCTGCCGGATTTTCGGTAGAATTTACCGCTGTAAATTTATGGATTTGAATTGAAATGTGTATAAACGTATGACGTGACATGTATATGAGTTTAAGATTTCATCCCAGAGTTATTATTGATGATGTACGTATGTGTATTTAGTTAGCTGCGTGTGAATCAGGGTTGAACGGAATCCGAATGGACAGCGGAGAATCTATTTGGGTTATGCTCAACCAGTAGCGATCCCTTGATGTTCCCACATAGGGAATAAACATTCAGAATACCCCATATGCTTCCGCTAATCAGATAAGCATCACGTATGACGTATTAGGGGGTCGTTACACCTATTATAAGAAGAATCAACGTATTAAACAATCTAATCTCCTTTATTTTTGAAAAACACTGTTCATCCTACTAAAAGTGGTGATCTTGATGTTGTTTGGGATAAGAAATGAGATTAAACCTACATTCTTTGTATTTTTGAATTCTATGGGATGTTGTATGCCGAATAAATATACTTATGCATGATTATATTTGATTATATGGAATGGGTTTCATTATTCATTGCGTTTGACTTTTTATGATTTGTAATATTGAGCAAGAAAAGTGAATAATGTTTGGGAGAAAGGATGAATTAACACAGAAAGTAAGTTTAATGACTTTTCTAGACTTGAAAAGAGGTGGAAAATAGACTAAGTGAATTTTCATAGTAGCAAAATTGAGTTTCAAGAGCCTACCAGTCGACTTCTATGTTCTTCAAATTCAAATTTTATAGTATAAGAAGGTAGCAACTAACTGCTAGCTTATAGCAACCAACTTTCATGCTCCTGAGACAGATTTTCCAGAATATACCAGACTAGTAGCTGACTACCAAGAAGCTGATAGCCAATTGGTAGCTCTTTGTTAGCTGCTAGCCAACTAGTAACATCCGGGTTGCTGACTGGTAGCTCTTTATTAAATTTTTCACTATATTGTTGCTACAAGCCGATTGCTATAAAGTATAACTCTACTACTAGGTAGAAAAATACTATTTTTCACAAAGAAATTGTGTTGAAAGGGCCACCTAGTCTTGGAATAAACACTGCAATCGTCTATAAGAAGTTTTTAAGCCTAAGTTTCTATTTTCTTTAGTGTATGCTCAATAGAGTCAACAATATTGTCATCATATAAGAAGGCTATAAATCGCAGGTAACATGAAGTTAAGAGTGAAAAATATAAAAGAGGAAAGAGAAAAGTATTCCAAGTGTATGCATTAGTGGTAGATAGGCTCATGATTGAGTGACCGACTATCAGTATGGGACGATCGTTGGGCATTCCATGGTCAAACCATAAATTTTGGGATGGTAAAACATCCACTTAATCATAAATGATTTTGAAAACACCATGATAGTTGCAAATTCTGAGTTAGTGAACTCTTTTATGGCTAACAAAAAGAGTCACTGATGTGTCTTATTTTGTACATAATTGCTTGAAGTGAATTGTCCATTTTAAGAGCATTTTATGTGATTTTATTTCAAAAATTACCAACATTTGCATCATTTTCATTTTCATGCATTTTATCAAGTCATCATCAGCAAATGGATCAATTTTGAGCCTGGAAAACCTTTAGAGCACCTAAAATAGGCCATTTGGGCCAATTTTACTTATTGGGCCAAGCGAAAGCCTTATTGGGCCTTAGACTAAGCTAAAAATAGGCGGACCAAGCTAAAAAAGTAAGGAGCCATGTGAGGAAAAAAAATATCTTGGAACAGTGCATTGGCATTTTTGCATCGCGTGAGAGGTGAGACTCATTGAGCTTTGTGTGAACGGAGGTGGTTCTGGATGGAGTCCACGGTGGCGTGACCTCACTCCAGTAACAGGGGATGATGGGCGAGCCACCACCACTATGCATAACCTCCGAAAAGTAGCAGATAGACGAGAGAAGATGCATGACCCGAGAGAAAGACTAGTCCACATTGCGGTTGTCTACAGCATTTTCTGGCTGACCCATTGTCTGTCGTTGCTCTCTGAAACTTTAGGAAACCCAACCACAACCTCCCCTAGCTTTCCACCCATCTAAACGCCTCAGATCGCGAGATCTGTGACAGACTCGAGTCCATAACCCGTCCACATTTGGAGCTGCTTTGACGTCGTCCGTTTAGTCTGCTGTTAGAAACTACCCCTCTGTCACTCAGCGCATTGCCTGTGACCTTTTGCCTTAGCTCCAATTGCTATTGTAGCTATTTTTCATTGGGTACCCGAGACCTCAAATCTGACCCATTTTGACCCGATTTCATGACCCGTTTTTATACAACTTGGGATTTGAATTTTCTGGCAAAGTTTTGGCAATTTTCCAGCGAGATTTCAATAGTTTTTTGGTGACCAATCCGTGTAGCTAATTTTTATTTTTTTCATCTCTGTATAATTGATTGTCTGACAGATTATCTAATGGAATTGACTGTAAATATATGTGGCTGAATTTGTAAACTCCATTGGGGTCCTGACTATGTTAGCATCTTTTCTAATCTGTACAGGTATTGTTTTTGATGTTGTGATCTTCTTTGCATTTATGCATTGATTGTTTAAGTTTTCATTACGAGACATCTTTGTGAATGCTAATTAGATTTCTTTTTGAGATTGAGAGATGATAATTGAAATTGAAACTTAATCACAAAGAACAGTTAATTTTCACTCAGAGATGAGGTTAATTAATTGTTGTATTAAGGAGTAGCTATTCTTCATAGTGGTGAATTAGAACGATAAGGTTGATATGAAATCAATCATTAGGAAGAGATTCCAATGGTAGATTCTTAGATTTAGAAATTTAATTGTCTCGAGCGGGAAATTGAATTTAACTTAGAATTCACTCATAGGTAACATCATTATATTCAATAGATCATTATCCTTTATGTGTTTTCCAACCAGTACAGGTCCCCAATGGGTTTAATTTTCTTATGTCGGTATATTCTCTTTCATTCCTTGTAGCTGGTTATTGTTTATTTCATTTAACTTAGTCATTATTTTAATTAGAACACAATTACTTTGAATCTTAGGCTAGATAATAGAAAACAAGCAGTAACTCTAGGCTTTCCTATTCTCATGGAATACGACCTTGATATTCACCATTGCACTAGGCTGCATCGATAGGTTCACTGCCTTAGGTGTTGTTGCATTGGCAACACACATTAGTTATATACTTAGAGTTAAGCATAACCATGGCATGAGCCGAATCACCCTAGTATATATACTTGTGAGTAACATGCTGGGAATGTGATCTATCGAAAGGGATGGTGATTCCATAGCCTCATCATCCACAAGGGTGGAGTAAGTTTGATCTGTTAGAGGTGGCAGTGATCTCGTGAGTTATACCAGTCCCTTTATGGGCAAAAATGGAAATGAAGTATCTAAAGGAATATCGATCCCGCTAATCATAGGATGAATTGTCAGAGTTAGCAAGGACCAACGAGCGAGTGTAGGATGATATGTCAGAGAGGACAGGGACTACAATGTACTTGGGATCCACTAGGGGATGCTCCAATAGTACAAGGCAGGCATTGGACTACTAGATGGTCAGGGACCATGATACTCGACTCAAAACTCATTCATGAGTACTGTTGGAGCACATGGAGTTGTTCGATGGGCGACTCTCTCGATGGCTCATACAATGAATATGGCTATGGCCATCAATATGTTTTGTTTTCCTTTTTCATGTTTTAAATGTGAATATGATTATGTTACCATGGCAAATATATATGATGAAATGACACATTGGTATTGTTGACATCCAATTAACTATATCTGTACATGCATCCATAAGTACATACTACACATATTTTGATTATAACAGCATAAATGTGTAAATTGTGGCATCCCAATGGATACTATCTTTAAAATTTGAAGAGAAAAAAATGTAGTGAATTTTTGTACACGTACGGTGGTATAAACTAGTAGTTTTGAAATAGAATGTCATGCTAATGAGATTTATTCTCATATAAATGCTGGTGTGTATCAGATGCCTACACACCAGATGGTACTGGAGGTAGAAGTTCAGTTAGTAGATATACCATTTTGGGGATATTTTATATCAGTAAACAAGATATGGGCAGTCACAGTTATTGAAGTTCTTCCATCACCCCGACCTACGGGAGGGATGGATATGCAAGATTAATGGTTTTTATATTTTGACATGTAAATATGTGAGGTGTGCATACTCGATACCCTGATTCCTTATTATACTTTTACAGAGGATCAAGATGATGATTTTGGTATACTAATGGATATCCACTAGTAGGGCTTTTGCAGGGGTTATGAGTGGCAGGGTTGTTGCCTCCTTACCTTAAATGACAAAATTCTCACATATATGTAGGTATATGTCTTATGTAAAGAAATTATGACTATTGTAAATAAATTATGTATGAATGTGAATGTATATGAAGATACCTATATATTTTATTTCATTTATTTTCACTGCTTTATGCATAAGAACCCAAGTGTAGAAACCCGAACCAATTGGCACTTAATTATTTAACTTGGTAAGAGTTAAAATTTACTCAGGTATAGGTAGTAGTAACTCATCAATCTTATATTATATTATATCATATAAATAACTAAAAGGAATTATAGGATTGGCGGTGTTATAAAAGTGGTTTGCCAAGTGTGGGAGGTACTAACACTGGTAGCTTCTGAAGCTATTCTTTGATCTTATTAAAGGCCTGTTGGCATTCTTCGTTCCATTCTTGTGGTTGTTCCTCCTTATAAGTTTGAAGATGGGTTCACAAGTGGTACTTACGTTCTTTATGAATCAGGAAATGTAGTTTAGTCTACCCAAAAAACTTCGAGCTTGCTTCTTAGTCTTAGGTGTAGGCATGTCATAGATGGCCTTGATTTTGTCAAGGTCCACCTCTATGCCCTTTTGACTGAAAAAAAAACCCAAGAAGCTTAGGTTTAGTTAGAGTCTAAATTTTTGCAGCCTTTCAAATAGCTTATGAAGGACCTTCATATGGCTTTCCCCCTTTGGTAATTTGGTGACCACCTCATGAAATTGAACGACCATTGCGTGCTAGTAAGTTACCCCAACATTCTTTAATCGAAAAGGCATAACCTTGTAGTAGAAGGTGCCCTATTATGTAATGAATGTAGTCTTCTCTTTATCTTTTGGATGCATAAAATCTGATTGTATCCTATACCCATCCATGAATGAGTATCGATAGCTACATGTAGTATTTTCTACTAGGACATATATATGTGATAACGGGAAGTTATCCTTTAGGCTGGCCTCATTAAGATTGTAGTAGTCAATGCACATCCTTATTTTGCCATCCTTCTTAGGTACTAGGACAATATCAGCTACCTATTAAGGGTAGGTAGCCACTTCTAGGAATCTATTATTCGATTACTTTGGCACCTCCTCCTTTATCTTTAGAGACATGTCAAGGCTCATTCTTCTCAATATTGTTTCTTCAGCTCAATGTTAGGACATATTGGTGTATGGTGTGATGTAATGTAAGGATTGAGGCCTATCATGTCTTGGTATGACAGTGCGAAGATGTCAACATACTCTTAACATAGGTTAATGATATCATCTCTTTCAAGGTTATCAACTATTTTTTTCTCCTTTTTGTCTTCTTCCATCCCCAATTTAACAATTTCAATTATTTTCTCATGGGGATCTATCCCTATTTCATCTGATTCTACCATTTTGGAAAATATGTGAGACTTTTATTCGTTATCATGATCGTCATGATTGTGTATATCTATGGTATCTTATGCTTTATTCAAAGTGTGTGCAAGGATCACCATGTTGCACAAGATCTTCGATAACTCTAATTCCTTAGAAAGTGCAAAGAATTAAATGTAGAAAAGAGGGAGATAGGAGATAGTAGACAAGAGGCATGAAGCTGAAAAATACACGTATAATAGTTGCTTATTTTATTCTCAAATAAAAATTTGTTGTTTAACAATTCATTCTTATGTCCAATTACCCTAGAAAACACCACTAAAACTTGAAACAGAAATACAAAATTACTTTGTAATAAACTATTGGGATTGATTTCACCTCCTAGTTGGTAAGCATTACCCCTATTTTAGCCTTCTTAATGCAGGTTCCCACTAAGCCATTACAATCTTCGTCTATCGCAGCCATAGTACCTCCTTGGTTGATCACCTCTGAAGATGAGGGGAAGGTATCCCTAATGTCAGGAATCCCTTCCTCTTGGACTTTGTCCTTCCTAGCCCTGACTAAACCCATAGCGAGCCTCAGTCCATCTGACCAACTTCGTAGCGCAGGCCCTATCTACTTGGATTTTTTGGTAGCTCCAAATTGTGTGGGATTCCTTGTAGATTGGGGCCAAGGCCTTTTCCTATTTGGAATCCATGCTTGGAAATGATTTACTCCACTAGTGTGTTATCCTTACTTTTACTTGAGTGTGATTCAAATTTCTATTTAATAATTGAATAGGTTTGGGTTCCTTTACTTAGGCATTCTTAATACATACATTGCTTAGTGGAAGACTATACAAAAATTTTCAATAATTACATAGTGGAAGATTAAACATCATTCATATATACTCCTCATACATAAGGTTTTGGTCAATACATAGGGCAAGGAGGCAACAATCCTACCACTCAAACCCTTTTCAATAATATTCTTGTACCCTTTTCCATATACTGCCAAAACCTATGCCCTTGCAAAATTGTGAATGACCATAAAGAGGATATTCCAACCAACGTTACTTCTATCTCCATTTGTAGATTATTCCTGGTTATCTAATAAATACCAGGATAATAATGAGAAATAGATTCCTAGTAGCTAGACAATCCACTTTTAAAAACTCTAGTATGTACTACCGCAGTGAGACAAAAAATATTTTTACATTCTTTTCTTTAAAATACCATATAATCTATTGGGATATCATGCATGATTCATGTATTCAATTGTGGCATGTATTTATGATTTCATAAACATAAATCAATGTGAAGATAGTTCACCATTAGTAGTCTCAGCGAAATATCATTTCATGATGAAAGCATCATATAGGTATCATGGGTATATACAGATTTCCATTCATGATCATAAGATCATAAAGATCATAAAATCAGGGAAAAAGGAAAATAATTATAATATTATGGCTAATGTCACTTTACTTAAAAAAGTAACATAAGAGTATCTAGAGAGTCACCAAGTGAACTACTCCACGTACCATTATCTACATGAGAGTGTTAATTTAGCTAGTCATGTGACAATTCTACCACTAGTACTATCTAAGGCATCCCCTAATGAATCCAAGTACCCTTCATTAGACTGTCTCTTAGACCGATCCTCCCAGTGAAATTATTCCCTTTCATCCTTAATGGGGCTAGTATAATGTTAATGAATAACCTCAATGAACCGTCTCTTAGATCGATCCCACCGGTGGGATTACTCCCCTTTGTCCCGAGTGGGGCTAGTTGAGGTTTCATGTTATAGGTATAACCTCGATGAATTGTCTCCTAGATCAATTCCACCCGCGAGATTATTCCCCTTTTGTCCCTAATGGGGTTGGTTGAGGTTTAATCTTATAAATTAAACTCATGGGATCACTGTTATCTCACAAAGATCATTTCCTCTACACTTTTTTAGTGGATCATGATATTATGGAATCACCACCTTTTACTGGTGGATCACCTTTCTAATATGTTATCCTATATATATACTTTAGAATGATGTGACTTATGCACATTGTTATACTAAATTCTAAGTAAATTTCCCTTTCATTGGCCATACTAAGTTACACTAACTTAGAATTTGCAACCATCACGGTGTTTTCAAAAATCCTTGTATCTGAGTGGATGTTTATAATCCAAATTTATGACACAATTGTGGAATGCCCAATGGCCGTCCCATACCGACAATTGGTCACTCAGCCACAAGTCCATCTATCCTAAAGCATACATTAAAGATACTTCCTCTAGTTTCTCTAATTTCTTTTCTTTTATGTTTTCCTTTCTTCACTTTCATTTTCATGATACCTATCTTACATTTCTAAAATATTACTCTTTCTTGTTTGACAAAAACACTTTCAAAATTGGATTCTATGGATATGAAAGGTTATATATTCCTTTCATGAAATTTATGACACACATCATTATAACCCCTTGCCATACTCATTCATTCCTCTTTTTCTCTTGAATGTGGCCAACATAATTCATCATATTTCTTTTCAAGATTTCATTTCCAAGTCTTGGCTAACACAAGGAAAAAGGGTGAGATCTTTGCCAAGGGAGGTTATTCCTTTCCTTTTTTATAATTTATAAAATACATCATGAAAGTCTCTTGCCATAGCTACCCACTTCCTTTTTCTCTTGGATTTTGTTAACATAAAGATTTAGCATTTTTCCTTCACAATTATAATAATAAAAATTCAACCAATCCAAGGGAAATAAGAATGTTGGTCTCAACCTAGCTAGGAAAATGAGGGAAGAGAGGGAATTTCAGACACATCATTTTAAAACATTATTTTCTCTCTTTTTCTTGCTTATGGCCTAAGAGAAAAACACACATAGGGAATTTATTCATGCGAAACTTTCCCATGGTGTCCCTTAAAGCTCTTGTCCACTTGCTAAAAAGAGAAGAAACAAGAGAATTTTAAGCCATTACTTCCCTTTCTTCCATCTTTTCCATCAAACAAACATAAATACACGAATTTCCTTTTTATTATACAAACATACATACATAAATTTCCCTTTCTTTTCCAATTCAGCCAAGGGAAGGAAGTGAGGAAAAAATGGGACTTTTATGCCATTTCTTCACTTTCTTCAATTCTTAACATCATTCAACCATAAATACATCAATTTCCTTCCATTTCCATACAAATTTCCACCCTTCATGCTATCAAACATCAAGGGTTTCAACATGAATCAAGGTGAACTAAAAATCATTTCTTTCACAAATTTCATCTCAATAACGTTCAAAACATTCATAAATACATCCAAAACAATGATACAATTAAGATCCAATAGCCAATTCACCATGAAAGAATGTAGAGAGAGAAATCTCCTTTTTCATGAAAACCATAGAAATTTCCATTCAAGCAAAATAATCCATAAAACTTGAAATAAAAGGGGTAGGTTTGTTTAGCTACCTTGATTTTGCAATAGATATAGTGTTTTTGCTAATTTTCTTTAGCTTTTCCTTGGATTTCTTCTTCCTCCTTCTTCTTCCTCTTCCTCTCATTTTTCTCCTTTTTCTTTCTCCTTCACGCCTTCTTTTCCTTTCATGAAGGAAATGGTGTTTTAATCTTTTAATGGCAATTTACCAAATTTCCCTTAGTGTAACATGACCATTTTACCCATCCTTTTTTCCCTTTTTTGAATTCTAAGAGGAATTTGCCTTTCCATGTAATTTCATAAATCATTTGGATCAAGTTTCCATTTTGCCCTTATAGCAAAATGGTAATTTTGCCCTTTTATGCCAAAATGACCATTTTACCCTTCATTCAACCTCATTTTCAAAAAGTGTAAGGAAATAGCTTTCAAAGAAATTATCATGGAGTTTCTAAGTGAAATTACAATTTTTACCCTTGAGGTATAAATTACCATTTCACCCTTAAGTAAAAATCACCATTTTTCCTATTGGATATTTTCCTAGGGTAATCATGACTTTCAAATATTTCTCTCCAGATATTTTCCAAAGTAATCATTACTTTTTAGATATTTTCAAGCTTCATGATTACGGTTAGATATTTTCTAAACATCATCATGACCTTTAGATATTTTAGGAACCTTTTTCCTTTTCACTTTAGTCCCTTTACTTTTCTTTCAATTTGGTCCCTCTCCACCTTGAGAAAACCTAGGGCAATTTAAACAGATACATTTAGGTATGTAATTGCTAAATTTGAGATTTTAGAACATACCTGAAGATATGAAAAGTGGATATTATAGACACTAGGACAAATTTTGGCTTGAGAGAACATAATTGCAAAGGTGTGTTAGACTGCATTCACTAGGTTCACCACTTTTTCTGGCATAATGTGTAATGCCCCTATCTAGTATTACCATTAGTTATGATATAAATAGATAGGTTTGGTACATTAAATTTATCCTTTATTTAATTAAATTCTGAATAGTTAAACCATCGATTTATATTAAGTGGATTAGGTTCAGCATCTTTTGCTCAGATTAAATAAACTTACATGCACAGTGGAATAAAAGAAATTCTATGCTACACTGCGGAATTTAACTTTCATGCAATTCAATAAGTTTCATAGTGTCTATTACATTACAGTAAACATGTATCAGGATATGCGAAGTACCCGTCCATAGGAAGTCAGGAGACAACAATCCTGTCACTCAAACTCCCTTTACAAATTTTCCAAACGGACTGGTCCTTCACCTATCCCTTCCCCTATTCTTTCCTAAATACATCTCAGGACTACTGCCAAAAGAATAATCCTAGCTCTATTTGGAGTAGGTCTAGACTAGGACCAAAAAAAAATATAGGGGTTACAAAAATTTCTTAACCCAAAGAGAACTCGAACTCCTGACCCAGCTATGCATCTGCATATGATACATATTAGCATATAATGATAAACACAAGTTTCCCAGTAGCTTAACAATTCGATTTTAAAATAACCAATATGTATCAGGGTGCAAGCACCAAAATAGTAATTCTACATTCTTGGAATAAAATATAGCATAATTCACAATATAACTAGCAAGCAATATGTGATCAATTAAATGTTAATAGGATGAAAACAACATACTTGTAAATACTCATGCTGTGACTTACATTATCATAACAGTAACAATTTACTTAAGCTTATCCTTAAATTGTTTGTGTACTTTAGCTGTGCACACTTGGGCACTCGTGGACACTTTGCCACCTTTAAAATTCTTTGTGTACACTTGGGCACATGTGGACACTTGGCCACCTTCCTAGGGTCATTGTGCACACTTGGGTACTATGTGGATACTTGGCCACCACCTCGGGTAATTGTGCACACTTGGACACTATGTGCACACCTCGCCACCTTCCTAGGGTCATTGTACACACCTGGGCACTATGTGGACACTGGGCCACCATGTAACACCCTTTATCTTATCTTAACAACGTTATAACACTTCTTCAGATAAGTGGTTACATTATCTTTAGCCTTTAATTACATTAACTCCTCCTGAGCATTCAATCCATCATGAATTTATTTTGCAATTAGGTCTGGTTTCTTTTGCTCAAGTAAAAGATGCTTTGGCATAGCAAAAGAAATAAATAAATTAATAAATTAATAAATAAAATACATACACCACAATAGAATATATAAAAACTTTCCCACTATACATATATTTTCATAACTGTCTGGTACATTGTTTTGTGTACATATACTAGGATAAATGAAGTACCCATCTATAAGGAGTAAGGAAACAACAAGCTTGCCACTCATACTCCTTTACAGAATATCGTGGGTGAATAGGTCCTTCACATATCCCTATACATATGCCCTTTTTCCTTTTATATACAGCCAAAAAATGTCAGTCCTAACTCTAATCCAAAAAGAACATGTAAGGTTAAGACCATAAAATGATTGGGATATAGCTACATAATTAAGTACTTATCTACTCCAGAGGGAATTTGAAGACAGTTATAACATAAACATCCTTCACTATAGTGAAAGTTCCTAAAAATGGAATTTCCACTGTTTCTAGTTCAACCTCCATTATCAGGTAGTATCTACGCATTTGATACGTATCAGTCCAATAATGAGAAATACATTCCCAGTAGCTAAACAAACCAGTTTATTTTAAAACAACTGACATGTACCACTGTAATAATACAGAAAACACCTCTACATTCAATTAAAATTTCAAACTCTTATCATAAAGACTCTTAGGTATGTCATATGTGAAACAGATGTGTATGCAGCTATATGCATGAGATATGCAACAAATTATATCATTCATGGAATGAACAACAAGCTTTTAATGCTTATAAGTCTAAATCATATTCACAAAAGTCATATTCATGCAATACAACTAATGGCCATACAAAAGTACTTTACTTTGGAAAGGTATACACTAGATCATTCCCTTCCACATCATGATGTTCTTTGGAGGTTTACACCAGATCATTCCTCCTACATTTTATCCCTTGGGAGTATACATTAGATCATTACCAACAAGGTAACTTACTATAGAGGTATACATCAGATCATTCCTCCTCATAATTTTGCTCTCAGGAGGTATTCACCAGATCATTCCTCCTTGATCTTTAACTTTGGCATTCATACTTGCATTTAAGCATTTTCATGTTATCCAGTTACTTTCACATGAATTTAAACATCTTGTTATCAATGACAAAATTTCATGCTATTTACTATTCATTCTTAACCATTACCTCTTTTTCCCTTTTGTAACTTAACATAGGCCAATTTTGATGGCACCTTAGGCTATTTTCAATTCACACAGAAATTTACCCATTTGAGGGAAAATCACACATAGCATTCGGCCAAGGTAAGGAAATCATGGTAAAATGGCATTTCTAACTCATTTGGCTCATTTCTAGCCTTTTTCTTACCATTTAAACATTTTGGTAACAATTCCCATAATTATGCCTAACACTTTCTCACACCTCAAAATTTGGTAAGTGCACTTTAGGCTATTCTTTCCCATGCTTTTCTAACCTATTTTTCATGCCAAAAATGGTCACATATCTAATCCCACAATTTCACATTATTAGGCACACTTTTAAAGTGAAATGGTAAGACTTTAAATTGGCAACTTTGCTTAAAACATAAATTGTCATAATTTTCGCTCTCTTCCTTTCTTGGAAATAAACTTATATGGTTTCTAAGTCATTCCTCAAGAGCAAACTCAGCACCATTTATATGTATCCATTCGGCCAAGGTGAATAAAACACACTTTTTTGATTACTTGTGAAATTAGAAAATGGAAAAAGTACCTAAATGTAAATCTAACTAGATTTTCTCTCTCTTACCATTTTCTAACACTTTCTCTCACTCTTTCTAATACCAAATTTTGCCAAAATTCAGCCCCATTCCAAACCCTAGCATTCGGCCAAGAGGAGAAATCAAGCTAAATAGAGTGGTTTTATCACCTTACTTACAATACCATAACATTCATCACCCTTTTTCTTTCTTCTTTGAAGTATACTTGAATAAGGATTTCTAATTTCTATGTTCCTAAAATACTGAAGATAAAATTTAAATTTTCTACATTATGTAAAATTACTACTATGCCCTTAGGGTAAAATTATGATTTTGTCCTTCCTCAAGAAAATTTCCTTTTAACATCAAATGCAAGTAATCTCTTACATAACTAGATTCTTCTTCTCTCTTAAATTAAAATAATGAGAATCCTTTGATGTAAATTCATGAAATAAAAAGATTAAATAAATTTTTCCCTTCATGGTAAAATTACTATTTTACCCTTCCTTACCAAATTTCCAATTTCATTCTTTTATCACAAAAGTGACTATATCATGATAAAAATGTCCCTTCTAACTCCTTAATAAATCATCCTTAACATCCCGTAAATAATAATAACTAATAATGGTAACAACGTCATCATAAAAATGCAAGTGTTTGGAGTGGATGTTACACACCACCTAGGGTAATTGTGCACACTTGGGCACTATGTGGACACTTGGCCACCTTCCTAGGGTCATTGTGCACACTTTAGCACTATGTTGACACTAGACCACCACCTAGGGTAATTGTGCACACTTGGACACTATGTGGACACTTGGCCACCTTTGAAGTTCTTTGTCAATTTTTCAAGGGAAATTCTCTTTTTCTTGTAAGTTTAATGCAAGTATACATTTCATATGGAAAAATTCAATATTTAAGGGATGATTTCTACTTTTTTTAGAAATAATTTCTAAGGTATATTTCCTTATAGAATTCTAGTAATTCCAATATTAATTTCTTTTCTTTGAAATGTATATTTTCTTTCTAATAATTTCAATAATAAATTCCCTTTCTTGGAAATAAATTCCCATGTACCTTTTCTTTCTAATAATTCTCATAATTTCCATAATAATTCTTTTTTTTGCTTGGGAAATTAATTCCAATATATAATTTCTTTCTAAAAATTCTAATAATGTCCATAATTATTTCCTTTCTTGGAAAATTAATTCCAATATATAATTTCTTTCTACAAATTCTAATAATGTCCATAATAATTTCTTTTTTTGGAAAATTAATTCCAATATATAATTTCTTTCTAAAAATTATAATAATGTCCATAATAATTTCTTTTCTTGGAAAATTAATTCCAATATATAATTTCTTTCTAAAAATTCTAATAATGTCCATAATTACTTCTTTTTCTTGGAAAACAAATTCCAATGTACAATTTCTTTCTCAAAATTCTAATAAATTCCATAACAATTTCTTTCTCTTGGAAATTAATTTCAAATGTACATATTCTTTCTAAAAACTATAATAATTTCCATAGTTTGATTCAAAGTCATATTGCATAGCTTATAAAATTCCAAGAATGAATCTCATGGACTTAGCCTAGGGAGTTTTATTCATTTGGCAATTCCATTTCCTTTCTTTTTTTTTCTTTACTTAATACACTTAGAAGATTAGGGTTTCTTTCCTTTGTGGTCATCACAACTTCTAACCCTAATCCATAATCCAACAACATCCTCGTGCTATTACATCCATCAATAATTTCATAACCACACATGCTAGCCAACAACCATACATTTAAATCAAGAATGTAGAGACAACCTAAGTTCCATGGAAAGCTTGAATGTAGACATTGGATTGCATAGCTAGAACATGGAAAAAAAATTTGAATTGTTAACCTACCTCTTTGATGCCCTAAGATGGTTTTGCTTGGCTTCCCCTTGATGCTTTGCTTCTTTTACTTTCCTTCTTGACCACCTTTCCTTCTTCCTCTTCAAGCTTTAGTGTTTCTCCCCTTTTCCCTCTTTTTCACGTGTATATGTGTAGTTTTTGTATTTTGCAAGGTCACTGTTCCTTTTCTCCCTTATTTCCCCTTCCCCTCACATGTGGTTTGTAGTGTAAAAGTCAAATTCTCAATTCCCTCTTGTCTCTTTCTTAGGTGGTGTGTCATAAAAATAAAACAACAAAAATAACTTTAACTCTCTCCCTCTTCCCTTATTTCACGTGTACTTTACAGCCTAGGTGGCATATGCATATCTTCATTTCATTTTCATCTTCCTCTCCACATGTAGCCCATTCCTCATTTAACTTTGGTTTATTTTTGTTTATGCCACATGTGAACTTTAATTCCCTTGCACTCCACCTTAGTCACATGCTTTACGTCACTCTCACCTTAACACAAGGAAATTTGCTGCACCTTTTCCTTTTAATTAAATTCCTTTTGTTTGCTTGAATTTTCTTTTCCTCATCTTACACGTTAGGTGCATCCCACAAGCAAAATAAATTTGCACTCTTTATATATTTTCTTGCAAGTTTAGATTACCCACCTTCACAAGAAACTACTTTATAGGCTTCATAAAAAATTCTGCATCTTTGCCTAATGGTTTTCCCTTAATTCATGTGTCCTCTAGTGCATGTCCCACAAAAATTCTGACCACTTTTCACTAGCCTATTCGGTCATGTGAGAGGGGAGGGAAGAATGCATTCTTGCTTGGGAATTAAAGGCTACACCTTTTGGCTTCTTTTCCTACCTTGCGTGTGGTTCTATGTAATCCTTCAATTAAAATTCTACACTATTATTTTTACTTGTGTCATGCTTATAAAATTAATTTCCCATCCCCCTTTGTGTTGTCCATTGGTCCCACACACAATATACATGCAACTTCTTTCCTTCTTAGTTCACGTGTGACTTGGAGGCTTCATGTATGAAATTATAATTTCCATTTACTTCTTTCATGCAAGACACATGTAAGGCACACTCATGCATACAGTTAATTAGTTGCATCTTGTTTTGCATCTCTCTTGATACTTAGGCTAGGTAATAAAAAAGAGAATTTAAAGAATTAAATTTAAGCACCAAATTTACATGCAAGCTTACTTTTTAATATAACCATTTGGGCCATTAAATTGTGTAAGCAAGAAATTTATACTAATTCCTTAATGACACCATTAATTCCATCCATTTAATTAAAAATCATTAATTTAGGCTAATTAAATTATAGGGTGTTACATAATGTCAAGATGGAAATTTGCCTCATTAAGTACTTTTTGGAGCTCCTTGCGGTGGACATTTGAGCTTAAGGCCAGTGATAAAATTAAAATTTTAGAAGGAGTCATCTTTACTTGGTCAATTATATCATAGTTACTTTGCTTCATTATTTTTAGGAACTCCTCTTTAGGCTTCTTAGACATGCTTGACTTATTAGCAAGTTCCATTATGTGCTTGATAGTCTCCTTTGTATATATTCACCCACTACAGGTCACTCTCCTTGTTTCTGTGATGTTGGCACTTTCAAGAATCTCCTTCATTTTGTTCTCTAATTATTAAATAAGTTAATTTCTTGTGTATATTACATTAGATTGCATATAGTTGCATTAGAGTGAGGGAGTAAATTGAAAAGAAAAGGATAGGGACTTGAATGAAAACGAAAGGATTCAATTGAGGAAGTTATGTAGCTTTCCTTAGTCTAGGGGTAGAAAAAATAATTTTAGCCAAAAGAGGAGTTACTGTAGCTAACAGATTTTTTCAATTTTTTGCCAAGGTTTCAGGGGTAAAATGGTAATTCTTCATATAGCTGAAGAAGTTGCTAATTGAGGTTGGACAATCAAGACTTGACCCTAACATTGAAGGGTTATAGTTTCCCTAACCACCCGAACCACCTATAAATAGATAAAAATATCAAAACCCTCACCATTTCCACCCTAAATTTAGATTTCTAGAGAGAGAATGAGAAATTGAGAAGAAAGAGGATCTTAGGATGAAGTTTGACAACTTAGGAGAAAGGAAAATGCACCAGGAAACTTTCACTCAAATAATTACGTGTTTTAAACTAGCAACAAGGTAAAAAACAACCTAATCTTACTTTTGAAAGTTACTACTTATCTTTTTGAAAAAGGTGATTTTAGTGCTTTTTGAATAAGAGAGGAGTTTCAACCTACATTCTTTGTGCTTTTAACTTCTACTAGGTGTTTTATGCTGATTAGATTACTTAGAAATGCTTGTATCAGATTGTATGAAATGGATTGACTTAAATTTGAATCCATTATGATGGATGAATTTAAGCATATATGTGAGTTTTGATGTAGAATAAATGATGATATGGTGTTAGAAACTAATCTAATGCTTTTTCTAGACTTTAAAAGAGGTAAAATATGGATTTTGTGACAGGTATAATGTATATAATTATCATACTACTGGTGTGTTACTATCACTTCTACCTCGAGTAAATTTTTCAAATTTTTACTAAGTTAATTAATTGAGTGCCATTTGGGTTATTCTTGACTCTTGAGTTCTCCCAACATCGCAGCAGAATAAATATATATAGAATACACCTAGATTAACTATACATAGACATGCATTCTTAATTAAATATAGTTAATTAACTATTGGGGATGGAGGCAACAATCTTGCCACTCATAACCTCATCAATTAGTATTTTCGTCAATCTAGCCTAATTCATATACAGATAAGTTAGAATAGGCTATAGAAAATAATCCTACACTAGCCTTTCTTAAAATATCATGAAGGCTAGCTCAATCCTACCATGTATTTATACTATTCAAATTAAACAATCTTTATGCCCAGATTGGACACTTCTTCATACTTTACCTTTATCTCCAGCCCAAGGGGACTTACACATCTGGTACATGCCAACACTATTGTAAGAAATGAATCTCAATAGTAATGCAACCTATTATGAAATCCATTGACCTGTACCATCGTTCTCACACGAAAAGCTCTACATTCTTTTATAAAACACACCACATACTATTTGGATGCAAAGCATGTTGCATTTAATCATGTTATGTACTCATACATATGCATATTCATTAAAACATATTATCTTTAAAATATGGGAAGTGCATTCATCAACATCATTCTCATCATAAAACATTCCTTTAGGGTATTTACAAGCCTTTTGAGTAGGTGAAAACAATCACATCATATGAGCTATAGGGAGTGTCGCCCATCAATAACTCCACATACCACTACATATATGAATGAGCCATTCTTGTGACTACTGCATCACTACAGTAACATACTGCTCTTCTACATCTGAGGTGTCCCCTAGTTGGATCCATTTTACATTCTTATTAACTCGTGGGATCACCGTATTCCTTTAAACAAATCCTATCCTCTCTACTTCCACAGATCATGAGGCCCCGGGATCACCACCATTCCTTCGAGGAGGATCACTCGCTAGAACTTATCCTCTCTGCTTTTACAGATCATGACGCTATGGAGTCATCACCATTCCTTCAAGGTGGATCACCCTCTCGGTATGCTATCTTCTAACATATGCATAAGGGTGATTCGGCTCGTGCCTATGGTTATGTTTTAACCTTAAATATGTGTTTCTTAATGGCCTTTGGAAGACACACTAACTTAGGGTTTACAAACATCACAGTTTTTTTGAAATTATCTATGTTCAAGTGGATGTTAAACTATCCAAATACATGGCACAACCGTGGAATGCCAACGGCCGTCCCATATTGACAATTGATCACTCAACTCATGAGTCTATCTGCCACTAATGCATATGCCTAGGATACTTCACTCTTCCTTTTTGATGTCTCTCTACTCCCTTTTTTATCACTATCACAAGGACTATTCTTATCCTAGTGAAAAGTGACTTTATCCTTTATACATTACCCAAAACTTGTAGTTCCCTTACTTACCTATGTTGTGAGCCCTTAATTAAGTTAGTATGAAGGATTACTAAGCTTAATTGCCATTAAAAAATTTATTCGTAAGATAGAGGTCTGCTAGTTAACTGTTGGAAAGCTAGCAGTGAGCTGGTAGCTCTCTGTATTCCTCCATTACCAGTCAGTGCTCGCAGCTGGCTGGTGGCTTGGTGGAATGCACCCTAGGCAAAATATGAGCATGACAGGCGATTGCTAGGATAGCCAGTTGAATGCTTAGTGCAAACCTAGGCCCGACAGTCGACTATTAGGAATCTTCCAACAGGTATGGGATAACTAAAATAGGTACAATGGTCAATTTTTCCTTCAAGGTTTGGAAGCTTTGCTCACATTTGGTATCCCATATAAATGGAACATCCTTTTGGGTTAGTTTAGTCATTGGCATCGCTATTTTTGAAAACCCTTGAATAAACCGTCTATAATATCCTGCTAAACCCAGAAAACTACAAACTTATGTTACAGTAGTAGGTCTTTCCCAATTTACTACTGCTTCAGTTTTACTAGGATCCACTGACACTCTATCCTTAGAAATCACATGCCCCAAGAATTTCAATTCTTTCAACCAAAACTCACATTTTTCTAGTTTAGCATACAATTGTTTTTCTCTAAGAATTCCCAACACATTCCTAAGATGTTGTTCATTCTCCTGCCTATCTCTAGAGTACACCAAAATATCGTCAATGAATACTACCACAAATTGATCTAAATAAGGCCTAAAAATGCAGTTCATTTAATCCATAAAAATATTTGGAGCATTGGTTAGGCCAAATGGCATTACAAGGAACTCATAATGTCCATACCTAGTCCTAAGCGCAGTCTTGGGTATGTCCTCTTTTCTTACTCTAATTTGATGGTATCCTGACCTCAAATCAATCTTAGAGAAAATAGTGGCTCCTCTCAATTGATCTAACAAATCATCAATTCTAGGGAGGGGATATTTATTTTTCATAGTTACCTTATTTAACTGTCTATAATCTATGCACATTCTTAGGCTACCATCCTTTTTCTTCATAAACAACACTGAGGCTCCCCATGATGAGGTACTAGGTTTAATGAATCCCTTCTTCATGATATCCTCTATTTGTAACTTCAACTCACTCAATTCTATAGGAGACATCCTATACGGTGCTATGGAAATGGGTCCTGTACCAGGAACTAGCTCTATAGAAAATTCTACCTCTCTCTCTGGTGGAAGACTTAAAATCTCCTTTGGAAACACATCAGGAAATTCACACACCATTGGTATGTCACTTAGTTTCTGTTGAATTTCAACCTCTGAAGAACATAGAAAACTCATTCTTTGATTTTTCCTCTCAATTCCCCTATTTACTGGTTTGGTATCTATAAAAGTCACAGACTTAGCTGAACAGTCCAAAATCACATTGTTAGAAGAGAGCCAATCCATTCCCAGAATAACATCCAAGTCAACCAAAGGTAGGCATATAAGGTTTATGAGGAAATGTTTACTTTCAATCACAATAGGACGATTTAAACAGACAATTGAAGTCATTACATGTTTATCAATAGGAATAGCCACAAGCAACTCATAAGGTAAGCTAGACATGTGTAGGCTCAATTTTCGGGCACACTCTATTGAAATAAAAGAATGGGTAGCGTTAGAATCATAAAATACATTCAAAGGAACATCATTAATAAAACATATACCTTTCATTAAATTCTCAGACTGAGCCACTTCTTTACCTTTGAGAGTATACACCCTTACCATGGTGGTAGGTCTTTAGGCCTCAGTTGGCTTCTTTGGGAGTGTACAATCTTTAGCATAATGTCCTGGTTTCTCACATTTGAAGCAGACATTTTGCCCTCTCAGACATGGTCTGTCTGCATGATATCTTCCACATTTCTGACAGTTCTTTATAGTAGCAGTGACATTCACAAGTCTTTTACCTGTCTGCCCTCTTGAAAATTTATTGTCTCATCCTTTACCATACTTAAATGATGCTTTTCTTTTAAAGGAGCCTAATTCTTGTTTACCTTTCTTCAACGTAGCTAATGACTTGGAAGCGATACGGCATTTATTAACTAGAGTGGCGTAATCTCAGATTTCTTGGGAGGCTACTTCATGGTATAATTCTGGATCCAGACTACTCTCCAAGTACATAACCTTCTATGTATCATCTGGTCTCCACTGCAGATAAGAGGAGAACTTGGACAACTCCTCAAAATAGGCTAAGTGCTCTTCAAAGGGTCTGCCTTCCTATTTAATTCTCAGAAATTCACCTTCCTTAGCATTTCTTTCATTTTGAGGAAAATATTTGTTTAAGAAGGCCCTTTTAAAAGTTTCCCATGTGATCTGTACTTCTTGACTCTTCATCAGATGTCTAGCCCCTTTCCACCAATGCTTGGCTTCTCCTTCCAATTGGTAGGTTGCAAAAGAGACCTTCTGCCCTTCAGTACTCCCTAGAACCTCAAAAAGTTCTTCCATCTTTTGTAACCACTCCTTAACCAATTTATGATCCAATTCACCCTTAAAGGTAGGGGGTCTAGCCCTTTGAAATTCGGTCCATCCTCCTATGGCCTGGTTCCTTGCTTGTTCATTTCTAGGTTGAGTAGCTTCGCTCCTATCAAATTGAAGCTACCGAAGTGCTTTAACTGTAACTACAACTTGAGATCTCATAGCTTCAACCAATCCTCTCATTTTCTGCATCATCTTAGACACACTCACTTCATTATCTTGGCTCTGGTTTTCACTTCTCTTAGATGGTGCCATTGTATTCTCTGTAAAGCAAACATCACTGAGGTGATCAGTCTCAATAATATATCATTAAGTAGAGAATTTATAACACTTATAGGAGCTACTATCTTCCCAAACCTAATGCTTCATTCCTCAAGTTCAAAATAAAATTACAAGTTAGCCAACCGCCTAGGTACAACCAACTAACCTGAACTAGTCCCTTCCTTGAGGAATCTACCCTTTTCTAACCTAGGTAGTTGTGCTTTGATACTAACTTTAATGTAACACCCCTTATCTTATCTTAACAACGTTATAATTCTCATTCAGATAAGTGGTTACATTATCTTTAGTCTTTAATTACATTAATTCCTCCTTAGCATTCAATCCTTCATGAATTTATTTTGCAATTAGGTCTGGGTTCTTTTGCTCAAGTAAAAGATGCTTTGGCATAGCGTAATAAAAATACATACACCACAATAGCATATATAAAAACTTTTCTACTATACATACATTATGATAACCATTTGTACTAGGATAGATGAAGTACCCATCCCTAAGGAGTAAGGAGACAACAAGCTTTTTACTCAAACTCAATTTTCAAAATATCAAGGATGAATAGGTCCTTCACATATCCTTATACATATGCCTTTTTCCCTCTATTTACAGCCAAAAAAATGATAGTCCCAATTCTAACCCCAAAAAGACTATATATAGAATCAGGACCAAAAATAAAAGGGCTATGACTACATGCTTAAGTGTCTAATTTACTCTAGGGGAAATTCAAAGATGGATATAACATAGATATCCTTTATGATAGTGAAAGTCCCTAAAAAGGGAACTTCCATAGTGGCCAACTCAATCTCCATTATCAAGCAGTATCTAGGCATCTGATACATATCAACACAACAATGAGAAATATATTCCCAATAGCTAAACAAACCAGTTTATTTAAAATAACTAGTATGTACCACTATAATAATATAGAAAATACCTCTACATTCAATTAAATTTCAAAATTTTTCTCATATAGATCCCTGGGTATGATATATGTGAAACATGTGTGTATGCATCTATAAACATGTGATATGCAATAAGTTATGTCATTCATGGAATAGATAACAGACTTTCAACATTCATCTCACATAATCTATCTATATACAATACAAATTATAGCCACACATAAATACTTTATTTTAGAAAGGTATACACCAAATCATTCCCTTCCACATCATTGTATTCTTTGGAGGTTTACACCAGATCATTCCTCCTATATTTGATCCCTTGGGAGTATACATTAGATCATTCCCTACAAGGTAACTCACTAGGGAGGTATACATTAGATCATTCCTCCTTATAATTTTGGTCTCAGGAGGTATTCACCAGATCATTCCTCCTTCATCTTTAACTTTGGCATTCATAACTACATTAAACATTTTTATGCTATTCAGTCACTTTCACATGAATTTAGACATCTTGCTATCAATAGCAAAATTTCATGCTATTTGCTATTCATTCTTGACCATTACATCATTTTCCCTCTTGTCACTTAACATAGGCCAATTTTGATGGTTTTCAATTAACATAGAAGTTTAGCCATTCTAGGGAAAATTATACAAGGCATTCGGCTAAGGCAAGGAAATCATGAGAAAATCGCATTTTTAACTCATTTGGTTCATTTCTAGCCTTTTTCTTACCATTTAAACATTATGGTAACAATTCCCATAATTATGCCTAACCCTTTCTCACACCTCAAATTTTAATGAGTGCACTTTAGGTCTTCCTTTTTCCCATTTTTCTAGCTCATTATTCATACCAAACATGACAATACACCTAACCACACAACTTCACGTGTTTATACACACTTTTTAGGTGAAATGGTAAGGCTTTAAATTGGTAAAATGGCTAAAGCATAGAATTACCATAACTTTCTCTCTCTTACTTTCTTGGAACTAAATTTAAATGGTTTCTAGGTCATTTTCAAGAAAAATTTCAGCACCACTTACATGCATTAATTTGGCCAAGATGAGTAAGTTACACAGTCATGGTTCATGGTGGAATTAGAAAATGGGAAAAATGCTTAAACACTAACTTACCTAGATTTTCTCTCTCTTAACATTTTCTAACACTTTCTCACACTTTTTCTAACACCAATTTAAACAAATTCCACCAAATTTCAGCACCCTTATACAAGCAACAATTCGGCCAAAGTGAAGAATGCAAGGAAATGGAGTTATTTCACCATCTAGCTTACAAAACCATCATATCCATGCAAAAACCATGAAAAAACATCATTTTCTCACTCTATACAATACCATTTCAGCCTTGGTATAGGTTAGGGTTTTGCAAGACTATATTTCCATCCATGAAAATTTACCATCTCTTAGGTATTCAAGCTTTCCAACATGTATATAGCCATAGACACAAGTAGTTTTCAACATATTTCAAACCCAATCATGCAATCAACCATATGAATGTAGAGAGAGAAAAACCATCATTCTTGCAAGTTTGAAAACACCATAAACATTGTAACACCCCTTTAGCCTATGGTTCCTTTTAGGTATTTAAAAAGATATAATATGAAAATAATTATCAGAGTATTGGTGTTACTATTACCTCTACCCAGTCTAATTAAAACTTTTACCAAGTTAATTAATTAACTGTCATTTGGGTTGGTCTCTACTCTCGGGTTCTCTCAATATCACAGCGGAATAAACACATATATCATACACCTGAATTAACTATACATAGACATGACTTCTTAATTAAATATAATCAATTAACTATTGGGTATGGAGGCAAAAATCCTGCCACTCATAACCCCATTGAGTAGTCTAATCATCAATCCAGCCTAATTAATATACAAATAAGTTGGAATAGGCTATACAAAATAATCCTATGCTAACCTTTCTCAAAATATCATGAAGGCTAGCTCAATTCTAACATGTGCTTATACTATCTAAACTAAATAGTTTGTGTGCCTATATGGGACACTTCTGCATACCTTACCTTCTTTCTCCAGCTCAAGGGAACCTACACATCTGGTACATGTCAACATTATTGTGAGAAATGAATCTCAGTAGCAATACAACCAGTTATAAAATCCGTTAACCTGTACCGCCATGCTTGCACGAAAAACCTCTACATTCTTTCATAGAACATATAACATACTATGGGGATGCAATGAGTGAAGCATTTAATCATGGTATATACTCATATGTATGCATGTGCATTTAAAACATATCAACTTGTAAACATGGGAAGTGTATTCATCATCATTATCATCATAAAGCATTTCTTATAAAACATGTGGGATAGTAAGCATAACATCATTTCATTTTCATAACATGCGAGCAGTATATAAAACACCCTGAGAGTAATCGGGAGAGTCGCCCAGCAATAACTCCATGCACCACTGTCTATATGAATGAGCGCATGTATATTTAGCCATGCCTTAACCTTTTGTACATTCTGAGGCATCCCCCAGTGGATTCAAGTACCATGATGGTCCCTGCCCCTTTCTGGTAAATCATCCCTGACTAGCGGGATTTCTCCCTTTCATCCCAAATGGTGTTGGTATACTCTCATAGGATCACCGTCAACTCTACCCATATTATTTCCTCTCCACTTTTAGGCAGATCATAATGCTATGGAATCACCATCCCTTTTCGATGGATCACACTCCCGGTACGCTATCCTTTACATATACTATAGGGTGAATCGGCCCATGGTCATGGTTATGCTTAACTCTATGTGTTTCTCATATGGCCTTTGGGAGATGACATTAACTTAAAGTTCACAACCATCATGGTGTTTTCGAAATCATCTAAGTGCAAGTGGATGTTTAACCATCCCAATTTATGGCACAACCGTGGAATGCCCAACGACCGTCCCATACTGACAATCGATCACTCAATCATGAGCCTATCTACCCTAAGGCACACAATGAGAATACTTTTCTCTCTCCCTCTTTTTGTTTTCTGCTCTCTTTTCTTTCACTATCCCAAGGGTATCATCACCCAAAACTCCTAGTTTCTTATCTTACCTATGTTTTGATCCTTTAATTAAGTTAGTATGAAGAATTACTAAGCTCAATTGCCATTAAAAACCTCATTTCGTAGGTTAAAGGACTGCCAGTCGACTGTTGGAAGGCTAGCATCGGCTGGTGGCTCTCTGTAATCCTCTAGTCCCAATCAGTAAGCTACGCTGGTAGCTTGCTGGTGGCTTTTTGGAATGCATTCTGGATAAAAATATGAGCATGATAGTCGACTGCTAGGACTGCCAGTTGACTGCTTAGTGCAAACCTGGGCCCGATAGTCGACTGCTAGGAACCTGACAGTCGGCTGCTAAGCCTCTGTCTGCACTTTTGGGTTTCCAAGAACACGATAGTTGATTGTGAGGATGGCTAGTCGACTGCTTAGTGCAGACCCGAGCCCGATAGTCAACTGCTAAGTATCTGGCTGTCGACTGCTAAGCCTCTGTCTACACTTTTGGATTTTCCAGGAACACGGCAGTTAACTACCCTCGCTAGCAATCAATTTCTGTGCTCTGCTCGATTCGAAAAACATGATTTTGATAAAACCCATTCCAACATGCATTCTATTTTCAAATCTAAACATATGAGCTTATTCCCATACAATAAACTTTACTTTTTCATTAAATATTTCTCATTCATTAGCTCAAACATGGTACAATCAAGGAAAACTAGTCTATATCCTTAGATGAACATAACCTAGCCCTTCCAATCCATTACAAGCACATATATAAGCATACATTCAGCAACACAACATCCCATAGGAGTAGAAAAGCATACAGAATGTAGGTTTAATCCCAATCTTAGTTTAAACATGCAAAAATCCACATTTTCTAACAAGAGTAACATTTTAGAAAGATATGGGGTTTAGGATGGATTGCTACCTTGTTTCCTGCAAAATATGTGTGTTTGATGTGTTAGGAATGATCCCCCCTTGCTACAGAACTAATTTCTAGCTTTAATCAGCCCTTTCCTTCAGCAAAATCTCCCTCTTTTGCCCTGACTCGCCCCTTTCTCTCTCTACTCGCCCCTTCTGCTTCTCTTTCTAAAATATGAAGGTTTGGAAGTGTGTGGGAGTTTTGGCTATAGCTAGGGTTTAAGGGGAAGTTTGGGAAATTGCTCTTTATGTAACACCCCTTATCATAACTTAACAACATCATAACGCTTATTTAGATAAGTGGTTACATTAATGCTAGTCTTTAATTACCTTTATTTCTCCTGAGCATCCAATCCATCATAGATTTGTTATGCAATTAGTTTTGGGTTCTTTTGCTTAGGTAACATGTTTTGGCACAGCGAAATATAAAATATTAAATAATACAACAGAATATATAAAAAATTTTCTAATATACAAACATTATACAACTGTTTAGTACATCATTTGGTATACATACACTGGGATATATGAAGTACCCATCCATAAGGAGTAAGGAGATAACAGGTCTCACACTCATACTCCTTTACAAAATACCATGAGTGAATAGGTCCTTCACATATCCCTATACATATTCCCTTTTTCTTTCTATATTCAGCCAAAAATATCAACCCTAATTCCAAACAAACAAAAAATAAACGAAGAATTAGGACTGCAAAAGGTCGGGCTATAGCTATATATATTTACGTACTCATTTATTCTATAGAACAACCAGTTTTAAAACCACTAGCTTGTACCACCATAACTATACGAAAATACACTATATTCTTTTCCATCATCAATTAGAAAACAATATCTATTGGGATGCAATGTATGAATTATGCATTTATTCCATTCTAGTATCATCACATGTATAATATGTACTTATGAATGTGTGTATTATAACACCCTTATCTTTACTTTACAATGTCATAAATTGTAAATAGATAGGTGTGTTACATTTATCTTTTCCATATTGGCTTATAAATCTGCTCGAGCATTTAATTCATCAATAATTTAATATTTGATTAGGTTTGGGTTCCTTTGCTCAGGTTAACAAACTTTAGCATAGCAAAATTAAAATTATATTCATCACAGTAGAATAAATAAAATATATTATAAACATATATATATATATATAAACCATTAACTATACTATTACTGTATTTTACATAAACCAGGATATATGAAGAACTTTTTCTAAGGGTAAGGAGACAACAAACCTATCACTTATACCCTTTTTTTCCAAAAAGACTCTTACTAGTGGATATATTCTTCACATATCATGTTCTAGAAAAATGTCCTTTTTTGTTATATACAGCCAAAAAGAATAATGGTCCTAATTCTATCCAAAAAGAATATATTTATAGATTCAGAACCAACAGGGCTGCAGCTACATATTCATAGTCATTTCTAAGTTTAAGTTTCTGTAGTAGGAATTTCAAAGACAGCAAATATATATATCATTTAATACTGTAAAGGTTCCCAAAAGTGGAACCTCTATGGTGGCCACTTCAATCTCTATCCAAACACTATATTGAGGCATCTCATACATATCGGTACAATAATGAGAAATAATTTTCCAATAGTTAACAAATCATTTATTTTCAAATAACTGATATGTATCACTGTACAAATACATAAAATATTTCTATATTCTATTCATTTAAAAATAATTTCCATGTAATTATGAAGGCATGCTTTATGTGAAATATAAACATGTGCATTTGTGCATGTGAATCTAAAAAAATTTCATGTTATGAACATAATTCATGACATTACATAGTCATGCTTTATTAATCCATAAAATACATCATTATGCATTCATTCTTTTCATATCGGTAATAACGCACTGATGCCATCAATTTATTGCCACTAAGGTGACTTTTACTAGTGCTGTTGCACATACCTTAAGGGGATACATAGTACCATTGTCTACCCTTTCTAGGTAATGTAACACCCCTTATTTTCATGATTAGTTCTAAATTAATGTTTCCTTAATTAATCAGTGACTTGGTCATAAAATGTTATGAGATTGCTTTGATGATGTAATGTAGAATAAATGTCACAAGAGAAAGAATAGATCTAGGAATTAAGTAGCATGAAATGTTCATAAAAAGGAAACATGTGAAGATTGTCTCTTTTATTTCTTATGGTAGCCGAATTAAGAAATGGATTAGAGTTTCTTCACGCTAAGGAGTTATAAGAGGGAAGACAATTTGATATGTGAAGAAAGAAAGGAGAAAGTAACCTTGCCAAGTAAGGTTCTTGATTTAATTCCTTCTTTACCTCCTTTCATCTAGTCAAACTTCCAAAGGAAAAAGTTAAATTAAAAAAAATATAAGCATGCATGGTGAGAACAATTAAGAAGAGCTTGGCATTTATTGGAATATCATTCTACACATTCGGTGTAGAAAAATGGGAAGGAGAATGTGAATATTATCTTAACTTAAGCTATATAACCCCACGACAATAGAAATTGAGAAGAGAGATGTGTATGATTTTCTATTTTTCTTCCCTTACTTTTGTCTTCAACATGACCAAGAGATGAAGATTGAGGTGCTTGAGGTGCTTACATAAAGAATGAAGTGCTTACATTAAAGTTGAGGAGCTTAAATTCCTTTCTCTTGTTCCTTTTGATGCAACCGAATAGACATTACCTAAATTAAATTAAATTAAATGATACAAATACATACGACAACATTTGAAGAATGACCAAGAAGCTTGTAACATGGGAAATGAAGTGTAATCATAAGAGTGATTTGGTGATGGAGAAAAGAAGGGAGAAGGAAGAAATGTATACCAATTGTGATCTTTCTATTCTCATTCCTTTTTCTCACTTCAGCAATTTTTACCAAAATCTCTAATTTTTACCCTTTTTATGATAAAAGTGGTTCTATCTTGATGAAAATATCCATTATATCTCCTTAATGAACCATTCTTATCATCACATAAATAATAATAATAATTATTATTATTATGCCACGATAAAATACAAAGCATTAGAGGCAGATGTTAGATGTATAGTTACAATTTACCAGATATCAACAATATAGATATAATTTGTCATTTCATTACATATATAAACCATGGTAACATAAGCATATTCACATTCAAAACATGAGTAAGGAAAATAGTCATATCTAATGGCCAATGCCATATTATCATATAAGCCATTGGGAGAGTCGCCCAGCAAACAACTCCACGTGATCTTATAGCACTCATGGATGAATTTTGAGTCAAGTATCATGGTCGCTGACCATCTACTAGCCTTATGTCTACCTTGTACTACCTAGAGTATCCCAAGGACACTGTGGTTCTTGTCCTCTTTGATAGATTATCCCACACTTGGTCAATGGTCCCTACCAACTCTGATAGATTATCCCTTGACTAGTGGGATTGATATCCCTTTGGATACCTTATTCCCCTTTTATACCATGAAAGGGACTGGTATAACTCACGAGATCACTGTTACCTCTGGTGGATCATTCCTACTCAACCCTTACGGATTATAAGGCTACTAGAATCACCATCCTCACTGATGGATCACATTCTAGCATGTTATTAACAAGCATATATTTTAGGGTGAATTGGCTTATGCTATGGTTATGCTTAACCCTAAGTATGTGACTCCTTTTGTTGGCCATAAAGAGTTCACTAACCTAGAATTCACAACATCACAGTTTTTTCAAAATCATTTAAGATTGAGTTGATGTTTCACAATCCCAAATTATGGCTTGACTGTGGAATGCCCAACGACCATTCTTTACTGATAGTCGATCACTCAATCACAAGCCTATCTACCACTAATGCATACACTTGGAATATTTTTCTCTCTTCTCTTTTATGTTTTCCTCTCTTTCTGTTTAACCTCATGTTATATGTTACCCATAAACTACACTTTTCTTGTGTGATTACATAATTATTGACTCTATTGAGCATATCCTTTAAGAAAATAGTAACTTGGACTCAAACTTAATCTAAAATCTTGAGGTTTCATATAAAAGGCTAGGTGGTTCTTTTAAAAAATTTTCATAAAAAACAACACATTTTTCACCTATCAATAGACTTACACCTTATAGCAGTCAGATAGAAATAAAATCTTGAAAAACACACGCAAGATGTTACAAGTTAGCTACCAAAATAGTAATAGTCAACTATCGACCAACAGAGAGCTACCAGTTGACTACAGCTACATGGCAGTCGACTGTTAAGCTTCTGTAAGTTGGTAGTCAATTGCTGAAGGCTCAACAGTCGGTTGCTAGGAGCTGGCAGTCGGCTTCTACCTGTATCTTTTGGAAAATTTCAAGCTGAAGAAATTGGAAGTCAACTTGTAGGATATTGAGGCTTCATTTTGTTGCTATGTGTAACATCCGCTTCAATTATGATTAAAGAGATGTTTGATAATTGTTAATTTGATGTTTAATGCTTGTGTATGTTGCATTAATGCATATAGTTGCATTAGTCGAGGGACTAAATTGAAAGAAAATACATGAAGGTTTAGCAAAAGGTGGTTAGAGACTTAATTGAAAAGGGAAAAGTGAGGGAGTCTAAGAGTGTAAAATAGCCTAGGGACTAAAAAGCAAATTCTCCAAACTTCCTTAAACCCTAGCTACAACCCTAAACCCTTTACACACTTTCACTATCTATATTTTAGAGAGAGAAGTATAAGGGACAGGTAGAGAGAGAAAAGGGCGAGCTAGGGTAAGAAAAGAGAGATTTTGTTAAGGGAAAGGCAAATTTGGGGCTAGAAATCAGTCCTACAATAAGGAGAGAGCCTTTCTATCACATCCAACACACACATTTGCAAGGAATCAAGGTAGCAATTCATCCTAAACCCCTCTCTTTTTTGAAAAGTTTACTGTTGTTGAAAAAGTATAAATTTCTAAATGTTTAAATTGAGATTGGGGTTAAACCTACATTCTGTATGCTTTTCTATTTCTATGAGATGCTTTGCTACTGAATGTATGCTCATATATGTTCTTGTAATGCATTGGAAGGAATGGGTTGTATTCATCTAGAGGTATAGGCTAGTTTTCCTTGAATGTACCATGTTTGAGCTCATGGATGAGAAATGTTTAATGAGAAGTAAAGTTTGTTCTATGGAAATTAATCTCATGTGTTTAGAATTGAAAACAGAATGCATTATAGACTGGGTATTATCAAAATTATGTTTTTTGAATTGTAGTTGAGCATAATAGCCAACTGCTAAATATGAGGCAGTCGACTATTGTGTTTCTGAAAACCCAGAAGTGCATATAGAGGCTTAGCAGCCAACTACTAGATTCTTAGCAATCAACTTTCGGGCCCGTATTTTGCCTAGGGCACATTCTAGCAAGCCACCAGTCGGTTGTCAGCACTGATTGGCACTGGAGGAATACAGAGAGCCACTAGCCGACTGCTAGCCTTCCAACAGTCGACTGGCAGCCCTTTAACTTGCGAAATGAAGTTTTTAATGGCAATTAAGCTTATTAATCCTTCATACTGACTTGATTAAGGGCTCACAACATGGGTAAGCAAGGGAACTAGGAGTTTTGGGTAATATATAAAGGATAAAGTCACTTTTCACTTGGATGAGAATAGTCCTTATGATAGTGATACAAAAGGGAGCGGAGAGACATCAAAAAGGAGGAGTGAAGTATCCTAGGCATATGTATTAGTGGTAATAGGCTCATGAGTTGTGTGACCGATTGTTGGCATGGGATGACTGTTGGCATTCCACGGTTGTGCCATGTATTTGGAAGGTTTAACATCTACTTGAACATAGATAATTTCAAAATACCATGATGGTTGTGAACCCTAAGTTAGCGTGTCTTCCAAAGGCCATTAAGAAACACATACTTAAGGTTAAAGCATAACCATAGCCATGAGCCAAATCACCCTAGTGCATATGTTAGAAGATAGCATACTAGGAGGGTGATCTACCTTGAAGGAATTATGGTAACTCCAGAATGCCATGATTTGTAAAAGAAGAGAGGATAAGGTCTAGCAGGTGATCCATCTCGAAGGAATGGTGGTGATCCTAGGGCCTCATGATCCATGGAGTAGAGAGGATAGGATCTGTTCAAAGGAATACGGTGATCCTATAAGTTAATGAGAATGTACAAATGGATCCAACTGGGGGACGCCTCTGATGTACTAAAGCAGTATGTTACTATAGTGACCCAGTGGTCACAAGGATGACTCATTCATGTATGTAGTGGTACGTGGAGTTGTTGCTGGGTGACACTCCCAATAACTTATATGATGTGATTGCTTTCTCCTGCTCAAAAGGCATGTAAATATCCTAAAGGAATGTTTTATGATGAGAATGATGATGATGAATGCACTTCCCATGTTCTAAAGATAATATGTTTTGACAAATATAAATATGTATGAGTACATAACATGATTAAATGCTATATGTCCTGCATCTCAATAGTATGTGGTATGTTTTATGAAAGAATGTAGAGTTTTCCATGCAGGCACAGTGGTACAGGTCAATGAATTTCGTAATAGGCTGCATTACTGCTGAGATTCATTTCTCATGATAGTGTTGGCATGTACTAGATGTGTAGGTCCCCTTGGGCTAAAGATGAAGGTAATGTATGAAGAAGTGTCCAATCTAGGCATAGAGACTGTTTAATATGAATAGTATAAATAGATGGTAGGATTGAGCTAGCCTTCATGATATTTTGAGAAAGGCTAGTGTAGGATTATTTTGTATAGCCTATTCTAACTTATTTGTATATGAATTAGGCTGGATTGACAAATAGACTAATTGATGGGTTATAAGTGGTAGGATTGTTACCTCCATGCCCAATAGTTAATTAACTATATTTAATTAAGAATGCATGTTTATGTATAGTTAATCCAAGTGTATTCTATATATATTTATTTCACTGCAATGTTAGGAGAACCCAAGAGTAGAGGCCAACCCAAATGACACTCAATTAATCAACTTGGTAAAAAGTTTAAAATTTACTCGGGTAGAAGTGATAGTAACAAACGATTATTATGCTAATTATATAAATTATACCTTAAAACACTTAAAAGGAACCATAGGCTAATGGGGGTGTTACATTGGTCTGTATCAGAGCATGGCTACCACAGTTAGCACATAGCTGATTTGGTAGTGATAGGTGCTAATTAGGTATATGGGTAGATTCCTCAGTATAGAGACTACTACAGGTTAGTTAGCTAAGCCATGGCAGTTGGCTACTTGTACTATGTTTTAACTTGAGGAATGGAGTGCTAGGTTAGGATGTACAGTATTTCCTATAGAGCTATATATTCTCTTATAAATGTCTGTTGTTAAGACTGATCACCTCAGTAATATCTATTTTGTAAAGTAAAGTATAGCACCTCCTATGAGAAATGGTATAAGGGACAAGGATAGAGAAGCAAATTTGGCTGGGGTAATGCAGACCTTGATGGGGATGGTGGAGGCCATAAAGGAACAGGCCGCTGCTGCCACCCAACAGGCTGCTGCTGCCACACAACAGGCAGCTACCACTGCTGAGGTGCTAAGATAAATGCAAGAGGATATGAATACAAATAGAACCCTATCCTTGAGGGAGAACCAGTGAGGGATCAGACCTATAAGGGGTGGTTTGAATTTCAGAAGGCCAAACCTCCAACCTTTAGGGTTGAGTTTAACCCGAAGTTAGCTAAATAGTTGTTGGCTGAGATGGAAAAGTTATTTTGCAAGTCTAAGGAACATAAAGGCCCAGAAAGTTTAATTCTCCACTACATGCTGGCAGGGGAGGCTGAGCATTAGTGGAAGGGGGCTAAACAGTTGATGGAGGTCTAAGGAGTCCAAATCAACTGAAATTCCTTCAAGAAGGTATTTTTGGAGAAGTACTTCCCCCAAAATGTAAGGAATGATAAGAAAGTAGAGTTTATGAAGATAAGACAGGGTAACATGTCCTTTGATGAGTACCTAGCTAAGTTTAAGGAGCTATCTAAGTTTTTCTCTTACTTGCAAGTGAGACAGGATGAGGCATGGAAGGCCATGCACTTACAAGCTGGATTGAATCTGAAGCTGAAGTGGAGTTTTCCTATGGAAATAAAGAATTATGCTTTATTAGCAAACAAGTGCCATATAGTGGTGGGAGGCCTAACAAAGGCTGTTAAGGGGAGAAAAGACTATAACCCCCTTAAGAGGAAAATGCCACAGGACCATTCTAGGGGGAAGGAGATCCAGACTAGAAAGAAGCCCATGGGTGGACAAACTACTTCAGGTAATTGACTTAAGTGCAGGAAGAACCATGGGAATAAGCCCTATCTTCTCAGAAAAAATGCCTGCTACAAGTGTGGTGAGCCAGGACACTATAACAGAGAATACCTATTGTTGAAGAAACTAGCTGAGGCCCTTAAGCCTCAGACTAGAGAGAGTCTATACCTTAAGGGCAAAGAGATGGACCAATTCGATGATTCTATAAAAGGTTAGTGTTTTATAAATGACATTCCTTTAATTGTACTATATAATTTTAGAGCTACTTATTCCTTTATTTCTCATGAATGTGTGGAAAAGTTAAGCCTACCTGTGACCAAACTCCCATATAACTTGTTTATTTCTACTGTGGCTAGAAAACATATTTTAAATTCCTTGACTTGTTTAAATTTCCTTATCATTGATGAAAGTAAACCTTTTGCTATTGACCTTATCTGTTTGCCTTTGGTGGATTTAGATGTTATCTTAGGAATGGATTGGCTGTCTTTTAATAAGTTGTTTTAAATTATATGAGAAGTCTGTGACTTTTATGGATACCATACTTGTAAATAGGGGTACTAAGGAAAAGATCCAAGGATTATGTTTTCTGTGTTCTTCTAAGGTTGAGAGTCAGCATAAGCTTGATACTATCCCTATAGTTAGAGAGTTTTCTAATGTCTTTCCTGAGGGTATCTCTAGTCTTCCACCAGAAAGAGAGGTAGATTTCTCTATAGAATTAGTTCCTGAGGTAGGACATTCTCTATAGCACCATATAGGATGTCTTAGAGCTTAGTGAACTCAAGGTTCAAATAGAAGACCTCCTAGAGAAGCAATTCATTAGGCCCAATGCTTCATCATAGGGAACACTAGTCTTATTTGTTAAGAAAAAGGATGGAAGTATGAGAATGTGCATAGATTATAGGCAATTGAATAAAGTGACAATGAAAAACAAGTATTGCCTCCCTAGGATTGATGATTGTTAAATCAATTGAGAGGAGTAGCTATATTCACAAAGATTAATTTAAGGTCGAGATACCATCAGATCAAAGTAAGAGGTGAGAATATACCTAAGACCACTTTTAGGACTAGGTATAGGCATTACGAATTTGTTGTGATGCCATTTGTCCTAACAAATGCTCTAGCTATTTTCATGGATTACATGAATCGCATCTTTAGAACCTACCTTGATCAGTTCGTGGTAGTGTTCATTGATGATATTCTTGTATATTCAAGAAAAAGGGAAGAGCATGAACAACACCTTAGAATTGTGTTGCAAGTGCTTAGGGAGAGGTAGCTATATACAAAACTTGAGAAATGTGAGTTCTGGTTAGAGGAGGTGAGATTCCTAAGGTATGTGATTACCCAGGATAGGGTAGCAGGAGATCCCAATAAGACTGAAGCTGTGATTCATTGGGAGAGACCTACCATAGTGACCAAAATTCATAGTTTCCTTGATTTAGCCAGTTACTATAGAAGGTTCATCCAAGGGTTTTTGCAGATAGCGATGCTTATGACTAAGCTGACTAGGAAGGATGTTCCATTTAGGTGGGACTCTGAATGTGAGCATAGTTTCCAAACCTTGAAGGAAAAATTAACTACTCCACCTGTGCTAGTGATCCCAAATCCTTTGTAGAGATTTGAGCTATATTGTAATGCATCTAATAAAGGTCTAGGATGTGTCTTGATGCAAGAGGGAAAGGTAGTGGCCTATGCTTCTAGACAATTAAGGCCTCATGAGAGTAATTGTAACACCCCATACTCTCTTAATTATATTTAAATTAATGTTTCCTTAATTTATTAGATGAGTTGTCGTAAAATGTGATGCAAATGTTTTGGTGATGTAATGAAGAATAAATGTCACAAGGGAAAAATGGACCTAGGTATTAAGTAGCATGTAATAAAAAGGGAACATGTGTAATTAAGGTGTTTAATTTACTTTCCAAATTTCTCTTCCGTCCACCTAGCCTAATTTCCAAGGAGACAAGCAAACTAAAAACACATATATACATACACATGCAATTAGGAAAGGAAAGAAGTGTAGCATTGATATATATATATAAATATATATATATATAGTGATGTGGCTAAAGGTGCAGAATTTATTTCAATAAATTAAGCCACCACCTAAACATCATGTGAACTAGGAAGAAAAAAAAAGAAAGAAAAAAGGGATTAGCATCCACTAAACCTAAATATATACACATGCAATCGGTGGAGTGAAATGGGAGCAAGAGAGTGACGTGTGGCCTTAAAATTCCCTTTTTCCCTTTAGCCTTTAATCTCAATAGACCGAGTGGGCTCTCCAATTAAAGAGTAAAATAAACCCAGGAAGAGTGGCTAAAAATGTGTGTAGGTACGGTGAAATAGGAGTGCAGAAATTTTGTGAATAAATACACAACTAGGTAGGCATAAAGCAAGGATCATTAGGAATGGAAGAGTACGGTTGGTGGGAGAAAGAAGAGACATGTGAGACAAGTCTCCTTCCTTTCCCTCATGTTGCCTCCAATGTACCCAAGGAAGGAGATTCACGTGTGCATTGCATGAAGCAAGGGTCCTATGTGAAGGGAGAAGCCCACGTGTAAGGCGTGGAGTTAAATATATATATGCATGCAGAAAGCTAGGGAAATAACTTCAAAACTTCATAAAAAAATAGAAATGCCAAGCCGTGTGGATTACATGAGAAGTAAGGCTTTCATGGAAGGACACTCGGTGAGTGATGTAAGTTTCCTTTTCCTTTCCCTTGTGTTACCATCCACGTGCCTGAGAGAGGAGAATAAAGAGCCTTGCGTGACTGTACAACCCTGCATGATGTGGCGTGGGCAGCTTGTATGGGTGTGACTTCTTCCTTCCCTTCCTTGGCATGACTTCCCTCCTCCTTCCCATTGACATGCCCGAGTGGCTAATCCAAGCTTGCAAGGAAATGTTAATGGTAGTTAGAAGTACACATGTGGCAAGTAAATAACAATAATCAACGATGAAAGAGGCAACACACCGCCTTAACAAAATAGAGAAGATGAAGGGAAGTGAGAGGGAGGGGTTGAGAGCGTTTGGAAAGAGCGTACAAGATTGCATAGAAAATGGAGTGTACTTAAGTACACGTGTGGCAACAATGTAAGGACCATAGAAAAAAGGGAAGGGAATTGAAATTTGCATTTTAATATACATGCATGCACACGCCTGGCAGGAGGGTAAGAGAAAGTACTTAATATTTTGGAAAAAACCACACACACAAGGAAAGTGCACCCAAAAGGGAGATAGAGTGGCATGAGTGTTAAAGGAAATACAAAAGCTTTGGTGAGGGAAGAGCATTTAAAAGGTGAGAGTAGCTCACATTTGGGGGAAAACACACACAAGCACATTTCATGTTAGTAAAGAAAGAGCTTGGCCAAAAAGGGATCAAAGGGAAACTCAAAGAGAAAACCTAAGATAATCTCCTACTAAGTTCATCCTTGAGGTAGGTTAGCAATTCCTTAACTTTTGTTCCATGTTTTAGAATATATGCATCATGATTTTCCAAGCTTCCATGGAACATTAGTTACTTCTCTACATTCTTGCAAAAGTGAATGTTTCTTGGCTAAGCTTGCATGATAAATAGATGTGGTTGTTAATGTGCTAAAATGGATGTTGTTATTATCATAAGAGAACTACTGTTAGTAGAATTTAGCATGTGCTATAGGAACTTCAAACATAATAAAGTGCTAAAATTTTATATTCTTGAATGATTAGTATATGCTTTAAGTTATAGATATGAGCATGGAGGTTGCTAACTAGCCATTAGTTTAAAATTATGGCATAGCTCTTGTGGGCCTACCAAAACCAAAAATGGCCTTTGCATGGTATGAAATTAGTTGTTGAAAATTATGTAAGAGAGAGTATAATTCGGTTTTGGGCTAATAAAAGGAGAGAAAATATGGTGAATTAATATAAAGTAAAGGGTTTACCATTTTTCACATAATAAGGGTCCACCTTTAATGTTGAAATGTAAAAATTGGGGGGGGGGGTGTGTGTAACCTTAAGTCTCATATGAAAAATAAGCCAAGAAAGTAAGTAGGAAGAAGTGTCATTAGTATGACTACATAATTTTGAATTCTAAAATAATTTTATGCATAGTACCATTGGGGATTAAATTATGGCAAGGATATGGAAATGTGGCAATGTGACATGTAAACCATTCGATTTCCTTCCTTATCTATAATGGCCGAATGTAATCTTTTATGTTATATATGATAACCAAATTACTATGCTGGTAGTAAATGAATTATGGTTATAACTAATTTATAAAGGTGGCCAAGTGTCCACATAAGAGCCCAAGTATGCACAATTAATTTATCAAGGTGGCCTGTCCACATAGTGTCCAAGTACGCACAATTAATTTATCAAGGTGGCCAAGTGTCCACATAGTGTCTAAGTGTGCACAATTAATTTATAAAGGTATCCAAGTGTCCACATAGTGCCTAAGTGTGCACAATTAATTTATAAAGGTGGTCGAGTGTCCATGAGGTGCCCAAGCATGCACAAGTCGCAAGGTAAGTTTTAAGAATGAAATGTACAAATGATTATTGCCTATTCCAGTTTTAACATGCACCCTATGAAAGAAATGTTTTACTTAGAAAGGGAATATCTACTTTTATCACATTGAAATTTCCAATAATCATGCACTGCTTGCCAATTTGTATTTATGAAGAAGGCTATGCTTTCAAATACCAAGAATGTAGATGTAAATGTTTTGGTGCTTGCACCCTAGTACATATTGGTATATTTTTAAAATAATGAATTGTTAAGCTACTGGGAAACTTGTGTTTCTCACTTGTATGCTAATATGTATTAGATGGACATTTAGCAGTGCCGGGGAAGATAGGAGTCCTTTTTGGGTCCTGCTTCTAGATATACTTTTGGATTAGAATTACGACTATTATTTTAGCTGTGTATATGAAAGGGAAATGAGAAATTGCTGGGGAAAGGATATGTGAAGAACCGGTCCATCCCTGTTATTTTAAAGGGAGTTTGAGTGACAGGTTTGTTGTCTCCTGACTCCTTATAGACGGGTACTCCATATATCCTGGTACATGTATACAAAGGATGTAATATACATGTATTAGAAATTTAATATTTGTATTGTATGTAAGTTTTATAAATTTTGCTATGATAGATTGAATTTTATTTCTGCTGTGCATATGAGATTTGATCTAAGTAAAAAGGACCCGAACCTAATCCACTTTACGAAAACTTAATGGTATAAATGCTCAGACGATGTAAATGAAAGGATAAGAATAATATATCGAACTTATCTGTTTACAACAGAGGAAATGTAATACTAGATAAGGGCGATACATTAAGTTGGTATCAGAGCACAGCTACCTAGGATAGAAATAGGGTAGAATTCCTCAAGGAAGGGACTAGTTCAAGTTAGTTGGTCGTACCTAGGCGGTTGGCTAACTTGTATTTTGTTTTGAACTTGAGGAATGGAGTATTAGGTTTAGAAAGATAGAAGCTCCTGTTGGTGTTATATGTTATATGCTTAATAATTTGTTATTGAGACTGATCACCTCAGTAATGCTTATTTTGTAGAGTAACAATATGGCACCGACATGGAGGAGTGGACCACAGGCTCAAAATACGGAGGTAGATTTGAACGAGGTTATGCAAACCATGAGAGATATGACAGAAGCCATGAGAGCCCAGGCTGCAGTCACAGCCGAAGCACTCTGTTAAGCCCAGACTGATCGGAGTGAAGATACTCTGAATGGGGCTGAACAGATGAGAACCCAAGTTAGGAAAGGCTGGACTAAGGTCCAAAGAGCCAGGCCTCCTATCTTTACGGGATTGATGAACTCAAAGAAAGCTAAAGAATAGATATAGAAGATGGAGGAATTGTTTAAGGTATTGGGGAGCGCTGAACTACAGAAAGTCTCTTTTACCGTATATTAACTGGAAGGGGAGGCTAAATATTAGTGGAAAGGAATGAAGTAGTTGATAGAGGTTCAGGGGACCCAAATGACTTGAGACAAGTTTAAATATGCCTTCTTGGAAAAATATTTCCCCCAGAGTGAAAGGAATGCGAAGGAGGGGGAATTTATGTAGATTAAATAGGGTGGAAGACTGTTTGAAGAGCATCTCGCTAGGTTTGAAGAGTTATCAAAATTCTCCTCATACCTGAAGTGGAAACCATACGGGGTATGGAAGGCCATGCACTTGGAGAATAGTTTGGACCTAGAGTTGTATCATAAGGTGGCATCCCAGGAGATTAGGGATTACCCCCTTAGTTAATAAATGTAGAATAGCCTCCCGATCCTTAGCAGCACTGAAGAAAGGGAGGCAGAAAGCTAGAATCCTTAAGAGAAAGAACCCCTCCAGATTTACCAGGGACCGTCATAGTAAGTTCCCGAGGATTCAGATTGGGAAGAGGCCAATGAACACTCCAACTTTCCAAAATAACTACTCAAAGTGTGGGTAGAATCATAGAGACAAACCATGTATGATGGGTCAAAATGTGTGCTATAGATGTGAGAAGCCAGGGCATATCTCTTAGGTTTGTCTTACCCTGAAGAAGCCAGAGGAGACCGCAAGACCCCTTACCAAGGGAAGGGTATATACCCTTAACGGTAAAGAGGTAGCCCAGTCCGAGGATCTAATGAAAGGTATGTGTTTCATTAACGATGCTTCTTTAATTGTATTTTATGATTCTGACGCCACCCACTCCTTTGTTTCAGTAAACTGTATTCAAAAATTGAAATTACCAACAACCACCTTGCCTTATGAACTCTCCATAGCAGTACCAACTAATGAACATGTGTTTACCTCATTGATTTGTATGAATTTCCCTATTATGGTTGAAAATAGGACCTTCACTATAGACCTTATTTGTTTACCCATGGTTAAACTAGATATCATCCTTGGTATGGATTGGCTCTCTTCAAATAATGTCATCTTGGACTAATTTGCTAAGTCTATGACCTTCATAGATATTAAACCAGTAGGTATGGGAATTGAGAGGAAAAACCAGAGAATGGGTTTCTTGTGTTCCTCAGAATTGGAAAGTCAACGAAGCTAGAAACCATCCCTGTAGTCAATGAATTTCCTAATATATTCCCTAAAGAGATTTCGAGTCTCCCACCAGAGAGAGAAATAAAGTTTTTCATAGACCTAGTTCTTGGGGCAGGACCAATTTCCATAGCACCTTATAGGATGTCCCCAATTGAATTAAATGAGTTGAAAGAGCAAATAAAGGACCTTTTAGCAAAACAATTTATCAGACCCAGTGTGTCATCATAGGGAGCACATGTGTTGTTTGTTAAGAAAAAGGATGGAAGCATGAGGATGTGTATAGATTATAGGCAGCTGAATAAGGTGACTATGAAGAATAAGTATCCTCTCCCTAGAATCGATGACTTGTTAGACCAATTGAGACGGGCCACTATCTTTTCTAAGATTGATTTGAGATCGGGGTATCATCAAATCTGGGTTAGGAATGAGGACATACTTAAGACTGCCTTTAAAACTAGGTATGGGCATTATGAATTTCTCGTGTTGCCCTTTGGCCTGACAAATGCTTCAGCTATTTTTATAGACTATATGAACTGTAGCTTTAGACCCTACCTCGATTAGTTCGTAGTGGTGTTTATCAATGACATATTAGTGTATTCTAAAAATAAACAAGAGCATGAACAACACTTCAAGATAGTGTTGCAAGTGCTTAGGGAGAAACAATTGTATGCCCAGTTAGAGAAGTGCAAATTTTGGCTAGATGAAGCAAAAATCCTAGGGCATGTAATTTTTGATGAGGGAGTGTCAGTTGATCTGAGTAAGACCAAAGCAGTAGTAAACTAGGAAAGACCTACTACTATGACTAAAATCAGGAGTTTTCTGGGGTTAGCAAGATACTATAGGCAATTCATTCAGGGATTTTTGCAAATAGTGATGCTTATGGCCAAGCTGACCCGGAAGGATGTTCTATGTGTGGGACACAAAATATGAACAAAGCTTCCAAAGTTTGAAGGAGAAATTGACCACAACACCTATCTTTGATTATCCCTGACCCTTTGGAAAAATTTGAAGTATACTATGATGCATCCAAGAAAGGGTTAGGATGTGTTATGATGTAAGAAGGGAGAGTAGTAGCCTATGCTTCTAGGCAGTTAAGACCACATGAGAGAAACTATCCTACCCATGACCTAGAATTAGTAGCCATAGTATTTGTGTAACACCCCATAATTTTATTTAGTCTAAATTAATGCTCTTTAATTGATTGGATGAAGTTACTTGTGTCATTTAATGATTAGCTATAAATGAAATACTTTGTAATTAATTAGATGAATTATCTTAAAGAAGGGCAAATTTTCTTGCCTAATTTCATAGCTCAAAATAGGTATATTAAAAGATAATCTTGCATAAAATTAGGTGCTTAATTTAATTCTCTATTTCTCCTTTTGAGTCACCTAGCCTAAGTGCCAAGAGAAAAGCAAGAGAGGATAGAACATTTGAAAAAAATGTGCATGTGTCTGTGTGAACTTGCAAGTAGGGAAGATTAAGTATGCATGAAAGAATTTAAATATATATGCATGTGTGTGCTTTGCATGCATCCTACGTGAGAGAAGGGAATGGAAATTCCATTTTTTCTTATGCATGAGAAGTACATGTGCAATTGAAAGAAGGGATGCCACAATTAAACATATACCACATGCACATAAGGTGGAGTAAAAGAAAAGCAAGAGTGCAGAATTTTATTGCAAAATAATATATATATGCATGTTGTAACACCCCATAATTTAATTAGCCTAAATTAATGTTCTTTAATTAAATGGATGGAATTAATGGTGTCAATTAATGATTAGTATGAATTGCTTGCTTCATAATTAATTAGATGAATTAGCTTAAGGAGGGGCAAATTTTGCTTGCATAATTTAATGGGCCAAAATGGTTATATTAGAAGGTAAGCTTGCATGAAAATTTGGTGCTTAATTTAATTCTTTATTTTCCTTTTCAGTTACCTAGCCTAAGTACCAAGAGAGAAGAAATATAGGATGCAACAATTTAAATATATGCATGTGTGTGTCCATGCATGCATCCTACATGAGAGAAGGGATTGGAAATCCTACTTTATTACATGGAAAATTTTAAAGCCACGTGAAAGGGAGAGGAAAGAAGGATGAAACACCAAAAAAAAAAATGTGTGTGTGAGTTTCACGTGCATTAAGAAAGAAAGGCACTACATGTGCCTTGAGTGGGACCAAAGAACAATAGGAAATAAGATGGAAATTGATTATGTATATATATATGTACGCAACAAGTAACCCAATAGGTGCAGAATTTTTTATTGGATTATTGCATATGAGAAGCACATGTGAAGTAGGGAATTATGGTTAGGACAAGAAGACAATAGGTGCAGAATTTTTTATTGGATTGTTGCACATGAGAAGCACATGTGAAGTAGGAAATTATGGTTAGGAAAAGAAGACAAAAGGTGCAGAAAATTTTTTATGCAACATATGAATTTAGTTGCTTGTGAGAGTAGATAACCTAAACTTGCAAGCAAAAGAATTACCAAGATTGCAAGCAAAGGAAAAGTGTACTTGCAAGTACACTTAGTGTAAGAAAATATATATATGAATAAATAGGGTACAAAATTTTCTTGCAAGAAAATGACAGCATGAATTATTCAAAATTGCTAATCAAGGAAGAGGATACACATGCAATTGTAAGAAGGGATACCACAATTGAGTATCTATTTAATATTGAACATATATGTATACCATGTGCACAATTGGTGGAGTAGAAAGAAAGCAAGAGTGCATAATTTTTTTACAAATAAAGTTGCTTATGGGAAGAGGCTAACGTACAAGAGAAGGGATTACCAAATTGCAAGCAAAGAGGGAATTGAAAATTAGATTGTATGCACACAACGCACTCCCACACGACAAGAAGAGAGATAGAGAAATGGAATTAAAATTTTAGTCTCACAAGAGGCATGCACACGTGAAGGGAAAGAAAACAAAAAGGAGTGAAGAGTTTCATTGTCTTATGCATGAAACACACCCAACGTGAACATAGAGAGGAAGAAAGAAAGAAAATAAGAGAGAAAGAAGTGAGAGGGAGGAGGTGAGTTGAAGAATAAGAAGTGAAGACATCAAGAAAGGAAACAAAGGAAGCCAAGCACACCACCCTAGTATGTAATGCCCCTATCTAGTCTTATTGTTAACTCCAATATCAAGAGATAGGTTTGGTACATTATCTTTATCCTTCATTTTATTAAAGTCTGAACAATTAAACCATCATATTATATTATGCGCATTAGGTTCGGGATTCTTTGCTCATAATAAAAACTTACATGCACATCGAAAAAAAATACTACACTACACAGCTAAAATTAAAAGCCTCATGTAATTCAAATAAATACATGTCGAATAATTTCCATTACATGATGATAAGACATATCCCCGGATATATGAAGTACTCAACTATCAAAAGTTAGGAGACAACAGACTTTTCACTCAGACTCCTGTATAAATGAAGGGTGGTCCGATCCTTTAGATATCTGTTTTCCTTGTATACCCCCAATACAGCTTATATATATAATCAAAATAATGTCTTATCCTAAATCAGATCTAGCTAGGACCTAAAATAGGGGATTACAAAAAAAATCTTACTCGATCAAAAAGAAGCAGCTATCTTGCAGCCCTGCTACGCGTCTATATCTAATACAAGTTTTCCAGTAGCTTAGCAAATTCATAATTTAAAAGTACTTTGGTGAGAAACACAAGTTTCCCAGTAGCTTAGCAATTCATAATTTAAAAGTAACTAATATATACCAGGGTACAAGCACCAAAATATTCAATCTACATCCTTGATTTTAGGCGTAATATTACACATAACTGTAAACTAACAATCATTGCATGATAAATTTAGAAGTTAACAAAAATTAGATATCTTTTTCAAATAACACATATTCTCATAAGCTTACCGGTTTATTACAAAAGTATCAGGGCGTTTATGCATGTTACATGAACACTAGGTCACGGGTGTAGAGCACTTTCGACCACACCTCCCTAGGTCACCCATGTGGAGCACCTTTGACCACACCTCGTAAGTCGTGGACACTCGGACATGTATATAATGTAATTGCGAGTACTAGGTCATGGGCATGGACAACCTTCAGCCACGCCTCACTAGGCCACCTGTGTAGAGCACCTTTGGCCACACCTCATAAATTGTGGACACTCGGCCATGTATATAGCATAATCACGAGCACTAGGTCATGGACATGGAGCACCTTCAGCCACGCCTCGCTAGGGCGCCCGTGTGGAGCACCTTTGGCCACACCTTGTAACTCGTGGACACTCAACCACGTATATAACGTAAACGCGAGCACTAGGTTATGGGCATGGTGTAATAACCAGAATTATTTTTAAACGATTAAAACTAAAATTTGAGGTTTATTTTTTTAAAACTAAGTTTAGCACGATTTTTGGAGTCGAAGGTTGAAATTGGAGGGTTTTTTAGAGTCAAAAACGTAATCTGATGAAAGGAAACACGGCCTTGCGATAAGAGACTGATAGATGAAGTTTTGGACTTCAGTTCCTCAGACAGAGGCCAAAACCCTTGCATGGGAACTCGTGCCATCGTCTGGATCGAAGACGATATCCAAAAGTTTCCCAGGGTGGTCCGAAAAAAGTACAAAATGCCTATGAAAGTTTTAAATTTCCTGGAATCCCATAAATTTCCATCATTTCCATCCTTTTTCTCTCTCTCTTCACTTTACTTTCTCTCTCCTCTCTCTCTTCCTTCCACCACTGCGTATCACCACCAAGGCCACCATAGGCCACCACCTGACTCACCAATCGATGCATCTCACCACTATCTACCTCCAACAACCACCCACAGCCACCAACAGTCGCCACCATCACCGGAAAGAGGATATTTTTCTCCTCCATCGCCCACTCTGATCTTTCGCCCACTCTGATCTTTGTTGTCAGCCACTGTTGGATGTCACCACCACCACCAGCATGTACGCTGAGCTGCCAGCTTCCTCCCTCAGTTCGCCACCGTCAAACGGAGCTCCCACAAGCCCAGATCGAGGCAAAAGGCATCTGCCGTGCGTCACTTTTTGTTGCCAGAAAAATGACTTCTAAATGGCCGTGAACCGCCACGCTAACCTCAGATTCGGACTCCCCATCTTGGGGGCTTCACCATGGTGTAATTTTCGAGCTCAACTGCACCCCTCTGCCGTGCGCCACCGTGCACTGCTGTGCTCTGCTAGCGCCATCGCCCGAGAAGCCAGAAAGATGCCAGAGACTGTCTCGAAACATATTTCCATCATTTGGAACCCTGGTAAGGTCTAAATCACCTACACCTAATGTATTTTGACTGAATTCGATGCCGAACATGAATAGAAAATTAATCGGCTTAGGAAATTATGTAATCGAACGTAGGAAAGTGAAACCGATGATGTAACAGACTAAAATACTCATTTAAATGCCCAAGAAATTGATTAGGCTCGAACTTTGAGGATATGAGAAGTCCCAGATCGATTTAGAGCAAACGAAGATCAGGTAGGATAATTTACGCTTCCTGAACTTTAGATTTTACCTTATGGATACTTGAATGATTTAGATTAATTGCATAGATTTACGTGTTACTTCTGATGGACTAAATTGCATGCCTGTGTGCTAGAAAATACCCTTTGCATGTTAGACGATTTTCCTATCGAGTTTAGATGCCATAGGGACGGATTGACTTAGGGTAGGATACTTAATAGCCAGTATAGGACAGCCGTTAAGTATCCCGAGTGCAGGGATTTTATAAATATATTGTTTTAACCAGAATTAGCCTACATTACGTTAGGGATCACATGGTAAATCAGGACGACCCTAAGAAAGGCTTAAATCAGTATAAGGGGGGACAGCCTATACGGGGAAACATTGTGATTTAGGCGTAATACCCTAGAACCCTGAGGAATAGCTGACCGTGTGCATGTGAGTTCGAATAAACTATATGAGGATGAGAATTGGCGTATGTGCACATGCTAGGGGATGCCCTAGATTTTGATTCTCACCCGGTCCTTGAGTGAGTGATTGTTATTACAGATCACACTCACAACATAGGCGAGATTTCAGTGATTGGTGTTATGGATCACACCCAATGACAAGAGATAGAATTTCTTTAGATGACTTGCAATTGGATGGTTTTAGACTCGGTCGCATATGACATGTGGTCGACACAGCTTTAAAAACACTGGGTATGGGATTTGACTCAATTTTACTACAGATTTTCCAAAAAATAGACTTTTATAACTATTGAGAAATTGCATCGATTTCCATGGTAAATAATGATTTTAAAAGATAAGGTATTTCACTGATTTCGAACTGAACACGGGAAGTTTATTTTCGGTGTATGCACCGCTGAGTAATCAACCAGTTTTTGAACAGTATGATTAATTGTAAATTATTCTACTAGGATTTAAATATCTCATAAGGTTGTTTGCTTAGATGAACAGGAACAGAGGCCTAGACGATAGTTGGGAAACGACGTGATGATAGATGGACGAGCAGCTTAATTCTAGGCTTGAATTGTGATGTATATATTCTATTGATGTTTTGTATTGGATTGTGTAATTATTGGTTTTATTTTGTTGTTAGACTAAATGTAAATTCCTGAACTGTTGTCTGTTTGTACTTGGGAAACATTCGAAATACAGGGGAGACTCTGCCGAATTTTTGGCAGGATTTAATGTTATAAATGTTTAAGTTTAAATGGAATTTATATGAATGGATTACATGTTTATGTATGGATTGTAGTTTTATTATTTCAGAGTTTATTGTGATGATTTTATGTGTAGTTAGTATAGCTACATTCGATTTTGGGTTGAACGAAATCTGAATGGATGATAGAATGTCTATTTGGGTTACACTCAACCAGTAGCGATCCCCTGACGTTCCCATATCGGGAATAACTATTTCAAAAACCCATATGCTTTCACTATGCAGATAGAAGATAGTATATTGTGGATTAGGGGGTCATTACAATTATGGTATCAGAGCCCGGTTTATCGGTTATCTGGCTTAGTGGGCTAGGGATTGTGAATTCTTAGGCTTGCAGCTTTAGGGTTTTAATTGACTTAACTCTGGAATATTAGGACCTGATCTTGAATCGATAAGTGATAGATCAAATTTAATGCATTTCTGTTAACTATTTCTATTAAGACTGATCTATTTTCTCTCTGTGTCAGATAGCCATGGGATAACACCCGGAGGCCAAGAGGAAGGCCATGACACAGGAGCCAGGGTGGTTCAGGTAGTGGTAGCATGGAGACCAACGTCGACATGCAAGACATGATGGAGTCTATACGGATGATGGCCGATGCCATGAGGGACCAAGCTACTACTAATGCCAACATAACGAGGCAGCAACAGGAGGACAGGCAGACCAGGAATGATGGAGCCACCCAGAATGTCAATCCGTTGTATCAGGGATAGATTGAATTTCAGAGAACTGGTCCACCCTCATTTGTAGATGCCTCTAATCCAGCCGCAGTGGAAGTATGGATGAAGGACATAGAGAAGATCCTCCGATTGTTACAATGTGACGACGAACAGAAGGTTACATATGCAACATACATGCTGAAGGGTGAAGCGGAACAATGGTGGACAGGTGCCCAGTAGTTGATGGAAAGCAGGAGTATCCCGCTCACCTGGGAATATTTTAAGGGAGTCTTCATGGAGCAATACTTCTCTGAGAGCGTCAAATAGTCAAAGAAAGCACAGTACTTAAAGCTCACGAATGGAGGTAGACCATTCGAGGAATATTTGAAATAGTTTGAAGAGTTATCTAGATATTCCACGTACTTGCGGATGTATTATGACGAAGCCTAGAAGGCAAAGCAGTTAGAAGAGGGCCTAGACTTACCAATGAAGACGCAGCTTGCCCCACTTGAGATCTGAGACTTTGCTATGCTAGTGAACAAATGTTGGATCCTGAGTAAAAACCTAGAGTAGAAACAGGCCCAGAACATGACACAAAGGACAGGAAACCGGTCGAGACCACCAGCCAAAAATCTCAATGTGAGAAGCGAGATCTTTAAACTGCAACCAGGGTCTTTAAGCAACAGTAAACGGCCCGATAACACACACTGTCAAAAATATGGGACCAGGCATCCTAATCAACCCTGCTGGCATCAAACTCCATTACAATGTTACAAGTGTGGGGGTATGGGACACATGGCAAGGTATTGCCCCTCTAGTAGGAGCCAGCAGACATCCGGTGGTCGAAGACCGTAGGCTCCAGGGAGAGTTTTCACTCTGGATGCAGCTAACATCGACAGGTCATCAGGTTTGATGTAGGGTAGAGGTAAAATTTATAATTTTCCTTTGATAGTATTATTTGATTCAGGTGCAACGCACTCTTTTATTGCCAATGCATGCGTAGAGAAAATAATATTACCTGACAAACCCTGCCCTGTGATCTATACATATCCACACCTTTGGGAGAAGTCACTATGTCCCCACGTATATGCCTAAATTGGCCCTTAACCATTGATGATACCTTGTTTATCGTGGACCTAGTGTGTATACCCTTGACTGGGATCGACATCATCTTGGGAATGGATTGGTTAACTAGGAATCGGGTCTTGTTAAACTATTCCGAGAGGACAATCACTTACTTGGATAACGTGTCTATGCATGGGAGTGACAGAGCGTGTGAGATGGGTGATGTGTCCCTCAATCTCTCTCTGGTAGAATTGCAGGATAAGTTAAACCTAATCCCAATCGTTAGTGACTTTCTGGAGGTGTTTCCTTTGGAAATAAGTAAACTGCCACCACCTAGAGAAATATAATTTACCATTGACCTAATTTCGGGCGCGGGCCTAATAGCCATGACTCCGTACCGAATGGCCCCATCAGAATTGAGGGAATTAAAGGTCCAAATTGAAGATATGTTGGAGAAGGGGTTCATTAGGCTGAGTGTATCACCATGGGAAGCTTCGATCTTATTCATAAAGAAGAAAGACGAGAATTTGAGATTATGTATCGATTATTGGCAATTAAACAGGGTGACCATTAGGAATAAATACCCAATTACCACGGATTGATGATTTCTTTGATCAGTTGCAAGGTTCGGCAGTGTTTTTTAAGATAGACTTAAGATCAGGATTACACCAGATTAGGGTTAGAGAGGAAGACATCCTTAAGACAGCGTTTAGCACTTGATATGGCCACTATGAGTTTTTAGTGATGCCGTTTGGATTGACAAATGCACTTGCTGTCTTTATGGAGTATATGAATAGAATCTTTAGACTCTACTTAGATTAGTTTGTAGTGGTGTTCATTGATGATATCTTAGTCTACTCCAAGACTCACGAAGAGCATACCCAGCATCTTAGCACGATGCTACAGATACTAGAAGAGAAGCAATTGTATGCCAAGTTAGAAAAATGTGAGTTTTGGTTAGAAGAAGTGAAATTCCTTGGAAATGTGGTAAATGGGGAAGGAATAGCAATAGACCCTAAGAAGATTGAAGCAGTATTAGATTAGGGTCAACCGAGGATGGTCACCGAGGTTAAGAGTTTTTTGGGTTTGGCTAGCTATTACAGGAAATTCATTCATGGATTTTCTCATATAGCCTTACCATTAACCCGGTTAACTCGCAAGGGTATGAACTTTGAATGGAGCGAGCAGTGTGAGGATAGTTTCCAAACTTTGAAAGAGAAATTGACCACCGCTCCTGTATTAATTATTTCGAAACCCTTAGAAGCCTTCACAGTATATACAGATGCATCTTTGAAAGGCTTAGGATGTGTCTTAATGCAAGATGGGAAGGTAGTGCATCACGACAATTGAAACCTGCAGAGGAAAACTACCCCACCCATGACTTAGAACTAGCTGTCGTCGTGTTTGCCCTGAAGATTTGGAGACATTACTTGTATGGGGCTGTATTTGAGGTGTATAGTGATCATAAGAGCCTTAGGTACTTGTTTGATCAGAAGGAATTGAATATGAGGCAGCGTAGGTGGGTAAAATACCTAAAGGATTTTGATTTTGAATTGAGATACCATACAGGGAAAGCTAATGTCATAGCAAATATATTAAGCTGGAAGTCATTGCAATTAGCTAGCCTAATGATAGATGAGATGAGGTTACTTGAGGATTTTAGGAATCTCAGCCTCAACGTAATCTCATTTCTTAAGAGATTAGTGGTGAGTGACTTCTTGATAACCTGCGAGCTGAGAGAGCAGATTAGACAAGCCCAACTAGAGGACGAATCCTTGGAGTTATACACCAACCAACCTGATTTTGGACTAGCCCCTAATGGAGTATTGATGTTTAAGAAGAGGGTAGTGATTCCAAACCATCAGGAGTTTAGGGAAAAAGTCCTAGCAGAGGCTCATCGAAGCCATTATACTATCCACCTAGGTATTTCCAAGATGTATCAAGATCTGAAGAGGAACTTTTGGTGGCCCGGTATGCGGAAGGACATCACAAACTATGTGAATGCCTGTTTGACTTGTCAACAAGTTAAGATAGAACATCAGAAACCCGCAGGGCTACTAAAACCATTAGAGATACCAAAAAGAAAATGAGATCAAATAACCATGGACTTTGTGGTAGGATTACCTAGGACACTAGCTGGATTTGATGCCATTTGGGTGATAGTGGACAGATTAACCAAGTCTGCTCACTTTTTGCCTGTTAAGATGTGATACTCCATGGAGAAATTGACCGAGGTATACCTTAGGGAAATCGTGTGATTATATAGAATACCATCAGGTATAGTATTCGATCGATACCCTAGGTTTACTTCGAGATTCTGGCAATCCCTACAACAAGCCTTAGGAACCTAGCTTAAGTTTAGCACGGCCTATCATCCCCAGACTGATGGCAGTCTGAGAGGATTATCTAGACTTTAGAAGACATGTTAAGGGCTTGTGTGCTAGAACAGAAAGGGAGTTTGAATAAACACTTGTCTTTGATAGAGTTTGCATACAATAACAGTTATTACTCTACCATCGGTATGGCACCTTATGAGGCTCTGTATGGGAGGAGTTGTAAATCACCCTTGAGTTGGGTAGAGATAGGGGAGAGTACACTGTTGGGACCAAATATTGTACAAGAAACCACTGATTAGATTAAAATGATCAGGGAAAAGATGAGGGTTGCCCAACAAAGGCAGGAAGCCTATGCAAATAAAAGAAGAAGACCTTTAGAATTCAATTAGGGAGAGCATGTATTTTTTAAGAGTGTCCCCCACCATAGGTATCGGTAGACAAGTAAGGACCAAGAAATTAAGCCCTAGATTCCTAGGACCATTCCAAATCCTACAAAGGGTCGGTCCAGTCGCCTACCAGATTGCCTTGCCTCCCCACCTGTCCAATTTTCATGATGTCTTCCACATCTCATAACTTCATAAATATGTCCCAGATCCTACGGATGTATTAGGGAATCAACCAATAATGTTAAAGGAAAATTTAACTTATGAATCTACAACTGTACAAATCCTTAACTTTAAGATTAAGCAACTCCAAAATAAGATAATCCCTTTAGTTAAGGTACTTTGGCAAGATGTAGCGTCGCAGGAGATGACGTGGGAGAAGGAAGATGAGATGAGGCAACGATACCCAGAGCTGTTCACAGGTATAAATTTTGGGGATAAAATTTCTTTTAAGGGGGGGAGAATGTAATAACCGAAATTATTTTTAAATGATTAAAACTAAATTTTGAGGTTGATTTTGTTAAAACTAAGTCTGACACGATTTTCAGAATCGACGGTTGAAAATGGAGGGTTTTTCAGACTCAGAAACGTAATCTGATGAAAGGAAACACGGCCTGGCGATTAGAGACTAACAGACGGAGTTTTGGACTTCGGTTCCTCAGACGGAGGTCGAAACCCCTGTATGGGAACCTGTGCCATCATCCAGATCGAAGACGACATCCAGAAGTTTCCCCGCGCGGTTCAAAAAAAGTCAGAATTGCCCCCAAAAGTTTTAAATTTCCCAGAATCCCATAAATTCCCATTATTTCCATCCTTTTTCTCTCTCTCTTCACTCTACTTTCTCTCTCCTCTCTCTCTTCCTTCCACCACTGTGTGCCACCACCAGGGCCACCGTAGGCCATGACCTGACCCATCAATTGACGCATCTCACCACCCTCTACCACTAGCAACCACCCACGACCACCAACGGTTGCCACTGTCACTGGAAAGAGGATGTTTTTCTCCTCCATCGCGTGATTTTTTGCCTACTATGATCTCCGCTTTTAGCCACCATTGGACGTCACTGCCGCCACTAGCCTATAGGCCGAGCTGCCAGCTTCCTCCCCTAGCTCGCCGCCGCCGAACAAAGCTCCCACGCACCTGGATAGAGGCAAAAGGCCTCCGTCATGCGTTACTTTTCATCACCGAAAAATGCCTTCCAAATGGCCGTGAACCGCTGTGGTAACCTCAGATTCATACTCGCCATCTTGAGGGCTTCACCGTGGTGTAATTTTTGAGCTCAACCGCACCTCTCCGCCATGCGTCGCCGTGAGCCATCGCTAGAGAAGCTAGAAAGAAGCTAGAGACTATCTTGGAACAGACTTCCATCATCCAGAACCCCTGGTAAGGTCTAAATCACTTACACCTAATGTATTTTGACTAAATTCGATGTCGAACATGAATAGGAAATTAATCGGCTTAGGAAATTGTGCAATCGGACGTAGGAAAGTGAAACTGATGACGTAACAGACTAAAATACTCATTTAAATGCCCAAAAAATTGATTAGGCTCAAATTTCGAGGATACGAGAAGTCCCAGATCGATTTGGAGCGAACAGAGACTAGGTAGGATAATTTACGCTTCCCAAACTTTAGATTTTACCTTGTGGATACCTGAACGATTTAGATTAATTGCATGGATTTGCATGCTTCTTTCGATAGACTAAATTGCATGCCTATGTGTTGAAAAATACCCTTTGCATGTTAGACGATTTGCCTATCGAGTTTAGATGCCATAAGGACGGATTGACTTAGGGTAGGATACTTAATAGCCGGTATGGGACGGCCGTTAAGTATCCCGAGTGCAGGGATTTTATAAATATATTGTTTTAACCAGAATTAGCCTACATTACGTTAGGGATCACGCGGTAAATCAGGACGACCCTAAGAAAGGTTTAAAGGGGTATAAGGGGGGATAGCCTATACGGGTAAACATTGTGATTTAGGCGTAATACCCTAGAACCCTCAGGAATAGCTGACTGTGTGCATGTGAGTTTAAATAGTTTGTGTAAGGATGAGAATTGGCGTATGTGCACATGTTAGGGGACGCCCTAGATGATGATTCTTACCTGGTCCTTGAGTGAGTGATTGGTGTTACGGATCACACTCACAACATATGCAAGATTTCGGGTGATTGGTGTTATGGATCACACCCAATGACAAGAGATAGAATTTCTCTAGATGACATGCAATTGGATCGTTTTAGACTCGGTCGCATATGACATGTGGCCGACACAGATTTAGAAACACTGGGTATGGGATTTGACTCGATTTTACTACAGATTTTTAGAAAAATACACTTTTATAGCTATTGAGGAATTGCCTCGATTTCCATGCTAAGTAATGATTTTAAAAGATAAGGTATTTCACTGATTTCGAACTGAACACGGGAAGTTTTTTTTCAGTGCGTGCACCGTTAAGTAATCAACTAGTTTTTGAACAGTATGATTAATTGTAAATTATTCTACTGGGATTTAAATATCTCATAAGGTTGTTTGCTCAGATGAACAGGAACAGAGGCCTAGACGATAGCTAGGAAACGGCGTGATGATAGACGGACGAGCAGCTTAATTCTAGGCTTGAATTGTGATGTATACATTCTGTTGATGTTTTCTTTTGGATTTTGTAATTACTGGTTTTATTTTGTTGTTGGACTGAATGTAAATTCCTGAACTGTTGTCTGTTTGTACTTAGGAAACATTCGAAATACAGGGGAGACTCTGCCAAATTTTTGGCAGGATTTAATGTTGTAAATGTTTAAGTTTAAGATGGAATTTATATGAATGGATTACATGTTTATGTATGGATTCTAGTTTTATTATTCCAGAGTTTATTGTGATGATTGTATGTGTAGTTAGTATAGCCGCATTCAATTTTGGGTTGAATGAAATCTGAATGGACGGCGGAATGTCTATTTGGGTTACGCTCAATTAGTAGCGATCCCCTGACGTTCCCATATCGGGAATAACTATTTCAAAAACCCATATGCTTCTGCTATGTAGATAGAGGATAGTATATTGTGGATTAGGGGGTCGTTACACATGGAGCAACTTCGGCCATGCCTCACTAGGTCACTAGTGTACACTTGAGACCCTATAGGGCGCGGGGTTACCTTACACCTTTCTTTAATTGTCTAGGGAAAAGTGTCTTGGAATATTAGATCTAATATGATTTCCTTCTAAGATACTTGTAATAGCCATAAAATTCCACTTTCTAGGAAAATTAAATCTCATATAATTTCCTTCCAAAAGTACTCATAATAGCCATAAAATTCTACTTTTCTTGGAAATTAAATCTCATATAATTTCCTTCCAAAACTACCAATAATAGCCATAAGAATTCTACTTTTCTTGGAAATCAAATCTCGTATAATTTCCTTCCAAAAATACTAATAGTAGCCATAAAATTTCTACTTTCCTTGGAAATTAAATCTCATATAGTTTCCCTCTCAAAATACTAATAATAGCCATAAAAATTCTACTTTTCTTGGAAATTAATCCTCATATAATTTCCTTCTAAAAAGTTAATAATTTCCATAATAATGTTCCTCCTATCCATAATCATTATTAATCTTAAACCCTCTCAATCACATTTCTCATGATGGTATTCATCATTAATTAGTTTCATAGGTGGTCATAACCATAAATTTCCAATACTAACTTAGTCAATCAATTTCTTTTTTATCATCACATGCATTTATTTAGCAAACATAAATATTCAATAACATTATTAATTTCATTCACCTTAGCCAACTCCTATATTTATCATGCATACTATATCAAGCTTTATCTCAAAATCAAGGATGGAGCTAACTACCCTAGTCCCATGGAAGCAAAATTTTTAAGCACATAAACTAACTCATGGAACTAAAATAAAGGAGTTGCTAACCTGCCTTTTTTCCTTTGCTCTTTCCTTCCCTTTGATCACATTTGTTTCTTCCTTCTTCCAAATGCCAGTGCTTCACGTGTCTTCTCCAAATGCTTTCCCAACCCTTGCAATTTTCTTCCCTTTTTCCTTCCTCTCTTATGATTGTGTAATGTCTTTCCAAAGATGTCAAGTGCTCTTCCTTCCCTTTGAGTTTTGCTTTTGGCTATAGAGTGGCATTTTTCCCTCTCTCTTTTTATTATGCTCATTAATTGGAACTTCCGTGCAGCTCCAAAATTTTGGAATTTGGTATTAATTAATTTACCTTTTATGCAAGCTCCTCACTCCTTCACCCTATGCAATGTCGTGTGTGTGCATGTGTGTATTTTAAATCCCAATTCCCTCACGTATGGCCATCATTTGGATAAGGGGAGGCTGAATTGAGAAAATCATGAAAATCATGCCACCTCTTTGTTACATGCAAGGAATGTACGGCTCCTCCCAATGCACACAAGTTCCTCACGTATGTCCCTTGTGTATATTGATTCCTCCAAGCGATGCCACTAAGAGGGGACAAAGTGTATTTAAGGTGTGCACGTGTACAAGGAGTTCCATCCCACTTATTTATATATATACTCTTGCCACCCATTGAGTTGCTTACTTGGTCAACCAACAAGGAGGGAAGGAGGTCAAGCACCTTCTGACCACTTCCCACATTGACAATTTGCTTTCCCATTAAATTGCACATCCTTTCCCATAAAAGGTGCTAGTCCCTTTGCCATGCAAGCTCTTCCCCCTTAGCATCATTCATGTCTTTGTAAACTTTCCCCTCACGCAACGTGGTATGGCTTTAAGCCAATTTCACGCTGCTACACCCTTTTTTTTTTATTTTGTTGTAACAAAATCTAATCCCTTCGTGAATGCATCATTAAGTGGCGCCAAGGGGAAGGAGAATTGCATACGTAAAATTCCCTCACGCTAGATTCACCTCTCATGCAAGCTACAGGATATAACATTTCACTTGATTCCTATCTCTACTTCTTAGTTGGTGAATTCAAAAAGAAATTACCCTCACTGTACACCATAATTCACTTTTGTTTTAGATGGATGGGACACTATCATGCCACTTAATTCATGTTTGTATCTCATGGCATCTCTTTTGCTTCATGGTGTCTTCCTTTCCTATTCAAAAATATCTACATTTCGTGTGGTCCAAAGTGCAACAAGTCAATAAAATTCTGCACTTTGTTTAATTTTTGTTTAATTGTTGCTTATTTTGCATCACCATCCCTCACATGTGGCATTCAAAAAGGAAAGGAAAATTAGGTTTATGCTAGCTTTTCCCCTTAATCCACGTGTCCTCTCTCTCCCTTTTTCTATTCTCTCTTTTCTTTGGCAATTTGGCTAGCCTAATGAAAGGATAAAAATTTAATTCAAGTACTTTAATTTGTGCAAGCTTACCTTCAATATAACTATTTTAGGCCCTTTACTTATGCAAGTAGAATTTTCCCCTCCTTAAGCTAATTCATTAGATTAATTAGCAAGCAAGAAATTAATTAAATGACACCTTAAATTCTTTCCATTAAAATCATTAATTTAAGCTAATTAAATTATGGATGTTACATAGTACATCAAAGAGGTAGGTTGACAATTCTTTAATTCTAGTTCCATGATCTAGTGTGCATTTTGCTTCCATGGAACATGAATATTTACTTACATTCTTGATAGAAGAGTGACCTTTGACTAGCTTGCATGATAAACACATGAGGGAATTAATGCTTAAAAAGTGATAATGTTGTTTTCTTAAATCATGAAAGAGCCTAGAACAAGTGAACATGGTAATGGTATGTGTTGTTTAGTTTATGACTCCTAGCATGGGAATAGAATTGTAATTTCCATAATAAAAATTATTGTAGTAAGAGAATATTTTTAAAGAAAGGAAACTCTAACCCAAGTTGATATGGGAAAACTTATGCTTAAATTAATGATGACCATTGTTATGGGAGAGCTATAGTTAGTTAGTGTTGAATATGGTGATAGAAAATGATGGTTAGTAAGGATGAATATTGTGTTATGGTTGAAATTTATGATTAAATTAATGATGAATTTTATTGGGGAAAAATTTAGGCTAATTAATGATAAACATTATTATGGAAAAATATTTGACTAGATTCATGAGAAATATTGATATTAAGAATTTAAGACTAATAACGATGACCATCGTTATGGGAAAATTATGGCTAAATTAATGGTGAATGTTTTCATGGAAAAATCATGCTTAGAAATGAGGAATAATGGTGTTATGAAAAATTATGAGCAATTAATGATCAACATTATTATGAAAAATGATGACCATTGTTGTGAAAAATTGTGGTTAGTAATGTTGAATAATGATGTTAGGGAAAAATCATGGTTAATAATGATAAAACATTATTGTTATGGAAAAAGGAAATTATCCCATTTCATTAATATGATTTAATGAATGGAAAGAGTAAAATTTAAATGATAAAATATGAAATTCTCTTGAATTTTTCCTTAGGCCAAAATCATGGAAATTCTCCCCTGAAAAATTATTAAGGTTTTATAATTGAATATACTATTCAAAATGAAGAATTAGATTGATTTAGGCAAAATTTGTCATAAATAAATATGAAAAAGGGTAATGTGTGTCAATAGAAAAAAAAAAAAAGGCAACTAACATAGGAAAAACAAAGAAAGATTCACATATTATGAGGTGTGGCCAAAGGTGCTCCACACCGGTGACCTAGTGAAGCGTGGCTGAAGGTGCTCCATGCCCTTGACCTAGTACTCACAATTACTCTATGCATGTGGCCGAGTGTCCACAACTTACGAGGTGTGGCCGAAGGTGCTCCACACGAGGGACTTAGGGGGTGTGGCCAAAGGTGCTCCACACCTATGACCTAGTGTCCACAGTGATCTCATAAAGGTGGCTTAGTGGTCCTGTAACACCCCAGAGTGTGTGATTAATCCATAAAGGTAAGAGTAGGAATTTAATGCATGAGCACTCCGTTTCATTCCACAATAACCCATGTAATTTTATGATAAAATGTGTCACTTGAAAAAGGGTCATCTGATTTTCTATTTCCCTCTAAATTTTTCATGCTGTGCTTTCCTGTTTACATTTATGAATAACATTATGTTTTAATGTCAAGAATGTAGATTAAATGTTTTGGTGCTTGCACCCTAATACATATTAGTTAATTTCTAAACCCTGAATTGTTAAGCTACTAGGAAACTTGTGTTTCTCATCTATGTGCTAATATGTATCAAATAAGGACGCGTAATCGGGCTGCGAGGTAGCAGTTCTTTTTTATCAAGATTTTTTTTGTAACCCCTATTTTGGGTCCTAGATATATTCGATTTAGAATAGGACAATTATTTTAACTGTATACATGAAATGTATATGGGGTATACAACAAAAACGGATATGTAAAGGACCAGTCTATCCTTAATTTGTACAGGAGTCTGAGTGATAGACCGGTTGTCTCCTAACTTCCAAGGGACATGTACTTTATATATCCAGGGACATGTTTAACAGTATGTAATGGACATTATTAGACTTGTACTATTTGAATTACATGAAAGTTATATTCTCACTGTGCAGTATAGTATTTCTTTATTCTGCTTTGCATGTAAGTTTTTTTTAATCTGAGCAAAAGATCCCGAACCTAATCCACTTAATATAATTTAGTGGTATAAATGCTCAGACATTAATTTAATGAGGATAAAGATAATGTACCGAACCTATCTAATTATATATGAATTAATGGTAATACTAGATAGAGGTGTTACACATACGCCCACTTAGGCCTTGCGTGAGGGAGAGGGAAAGAGTTGAAGAAAGAAAAAACAAACAAAGCAAAGCTAAGCTTCACGTGATGGCCGAATGAGAAAGAAAGGGGGATATTAACATGAAGGGGAAAGGAATAGAGTGCAACGTGACTCTAGGAGAAAACACCAAAAAAGTGAATGAGGAAGGACAATGTAGGTGAAGGTGGAGTAACCAAAGAGATGAAGTAACTTGCAACCAAAGGAAAAGTGTACTTGCAAGTACACTTAGTACAAGAAAAATATATTTATATATATAAAGGGTGTAGAATTTTTCTACTCCCTCACACAGCAAAGACAAGGAAAATATAGTGTAGAATTTCTTTTTATAAACTAAACATGCATGGGAGAAGAAAAGGATGCAGCGTAGATTAGGGAGGAAAGAAAGAAAGCTCATGTGAAAACAAAGAAAAGGGGGGGATGCAGCGGATGGTCACGTGAAAGAGGAGAAAACAAAATTTTTGTTCTTCCTTTCTCCTTCCCATTGACGCGTCCTAGTAGATAAACCAAAGAGTGCAAGTAGTGCACATGACACGTGTGGCAGCAATAGACAAAAGAAATGGAAGGGGAAGTACACGTAAGGGTTACACTTTGGAATACATGTAACACACATGAAGGAGAGAAGAAGAAAAACATAATGGCGTGAGAGAAGGGGATTTTATTTTTTGAGAAGGAGCATGCACACATGAAAAGAAAGGAAACAAAAGGGAGTTGAGAATCACATTTTTTTTCATGCATGCAATACACTCCCACATGGCAAGAAGAGAGAAAGAGAGAAAAGAAAAAGAGAGACTCCTTTTAGAAATACACATCACCCCCTCACGTGAAGAAGAAAAAAGAAAAGAGAGAAGAAGGGCGTGAGGTTGAGAGAAACACCAAGGGTTTGAAGAGGAAGAAGGAAAGGTGATTAAGAAAGGAAGAAGCAAGGGAAGAAGTTAAAGAGGGAGCTTGACCGAAAAATGGAAATAGCAAAGGAAGCAAGGTAGGTTGACAATTCCAATAAAATCATGTTCCATATTTTAGTATGTGTAACTACCATGTTTTCATAAGTCCTCCATGGAGCATGATGTTATTTCTCTACATTCTTGATAATATTGCATGCTTTATTGGCTAAGCTTGTATAATAAGTTGATGTGATGAAATGAGCATTGTGTAATGTAAAAGTGATATATAGTTAATGACATGCTCATAATGAACTAGGCTTGAGTATGAGAAAATGGGAGGTATGATTTAGGGAACCATTATTTTCCCCATGGAACTCCTTTTTGGCCAAATAGAAGATGAGATTTGATACTAAATTAAGGTTGAACTATTGTTATGATTGGGTTAGAGAATTTACCTTAAGTGAAAATTATTCTTGAACTTGGTAGACTTTTAGAAAAAAAAAAAAAGAAGAGAAGAAGATGATGGTGACCATGGAGGAAAGAAACCCTACCACTTTAATGCTCTTAGTAAAGAATAAAAGAGGGAAAGTAAATTGCAAATTAACCAATCTCCTTAGGCCAAGTCTATGAAATTCATTCTTAGAATGTAAAAGCTATGCACCATGATATTGATTCAAAATATAGGAATTGATTTTTGAAGTCATAAGAGAAGATATTATTATTATTGCAAGAAAAGAAAATATTTTTAAAATGCTAGAATTTTTAGAACAAATGTACATTAAATTTAAGGAGAATTTATCCTTGAAAATATTAGAATTTTTCATAAGAAAGGTGCATTAGAATAAATCTTCAAGAAAGGATAAAATTTCCTTGAAATATTAGAATTTTTATAAGAAATGTACATTTGAAATTAATTTCCAAGAAGGAAGAATTTATTCTTGGGATATTAAAAATTTTTATAAGAAATGTACATTTGAAATTAATTTCCAAGAAGGAAGAAGTTATTCTTGGGATATTAGAATTATTGATAAGAAATGTACATTTGAAATTAATTTCCAAGAAGGAAGAATTTATTCTTGGGAGATTAAAAATTTTTATAAGAAATGTACATTTGAAATTAATTTCCAAGAAGAAAGAATTTATTCTTGGGATATTAGAATTTTTCATAAGAAATGTGCATTGGAATTAATTTCCAAGAGTGGAGAAATTATCTTTGAAGATATTAGAATTTTTCTTAAGAATTATACATTTACTTTAATTTCCAAGAAAGGGAAATTATCCTTGAAGTTAATAGAATATGCACAATGACCCTAGGAAGGTGGCCAAGTGTCCACATAGTGCCCAAGTGTAGACAGTGTCCCTAGAAAGGTGGTCAAGTGTCCACAAATGCCCAAGTGCGCACAAGAGGTTTTATAAAGGTAGCCATGTATCTACATAGTGCCCAAGTGTGCACTTCCATTATATAACAGTAAGTTTTAAGAATGACAAGCATAAATATTTTGTTAACATTGTGATAATGTGTTTCACAGCATGCCAGATGTTTTACTTGAAAGAATATTATTTTTATCATATTGACATCCCAATTGATCATACATTTCTTTCCATTTTATATTTATGAATAATGCTAAATTTTTATTTTCAAGAATGTGGAGTTAAATATTTTGGTGCTTGCACTCTGATATATATTAGTTGTTTTAAAACCGAATTGTTAAACTACTGTGAAACTTGTGTTTCTCATTTATATGCTAATATGTATTATATGTGAACGCATAGCCGGGCCGGGAGATAAAGGTTATTTTGGTCTAAAGAAATTTTTGTAACTCCTATTTTTGGGTCCTAGTCCAGACATATTTAGTTTAGATATAGGATTATTCTTTTGACAGTAGACCTGGGATGTAATTGGGAAAGAACCAAGGAAGGGATATGTGAAGAACCAGTCCATCTTAGAAATTGTAAAGGGGTCTGAGTGACAAGATTGTTGTCTCCTGACTTCCTATGGACGGATACTTCATATATCCTAGTACATGATTATAGAAATGTAATTGACATTGTTGGATATGCATTTATTTAAATTGCATGAAGGTTTTAATTTTTGTTGTGTAGTCTAGTATTTCTTTTATTTCGCTGTGCATACGAGTTTAATCTGATCAAAAGATCCCAAACCTAATCTTCTTAATATAACTTAATGGTATAATTGCTCAAACATTAATCACATAAAAGGAATAGAATAATGTACCAAACCTATTTGTTGCATCGGAGGAATTGTAATACTAGATAGGGGCGTTACAATTTGCCTTGAATATTTGGAGACACTACCTCTATGGCTCTAAGTTTTGAGATATGTAGTGACCATAAAAGTCTTAAGTACCTCTTTGACCAGAAGGAGTTAAATATGAGGCAAAGGAGGTGGATGGAATTCATTAAGGATTATGATTTTGAGTTGAAGTACCATCCAGCCAAACATTGTGACAGATGCATTAAGTAGGAAGTCTCTCTATGTAGCTTAGTTGATGGTGAGCGAAATGGATTTAATAGAGAATTTTAGGAATATGAGGTTGTCAACTATTGTATTACCTAATAAAATCTGCTTGAGTGAATTAAGGATTGAGAATACTTTTAGAGCCTAAATCCTAGCAACTTGGAAGGGTGATGAATTTCTAGAGTCCTTAAAAGATTCAAAGGAGTTCATAAGAGAGGTAGATGGAATGGTAACCTTCTGGAATATAATTTATGTTCCTAAGGCAGGTGAACTAAGGGATAAGATATTAGAGGAAGCTGACCAAAGTAATTACACTATTCATCTTAGAACCACTAAGATGTATCAGGATCTGAGGGAAAGGTTTTGGTAGCCAGGTGTGAAGAAACAGATAGTGGAGCATCTAGCTAAGTGCCTAGTATGTCAGTAGCTGAAGATTGAGCACCAGAAGCCTGCAGGGTTGTTGCAACCCTTAGACATTCCTGAGTGGAAGTGGGACAAGATTTCAATGCATTTCATTGTAGGTTTACCTAGAGCCCAATCAGGGAATAATGCTATTTGGGTAATAGTGGATAGGTTGACTAAGTCTGCTCATTTCTTACCCATCAAGATTAACTACTCCTTGGATAAATTAGCACAGCTATATATTGGGAAAATAATGAGACTTCATGGTGTACCCACTAGCATTGTCTTAGATAGGGATCCCAGATTTACCTCTAGATTTTGGAAAGCCCTGCAGGAAGCTTTTGGGACTAGGTTAAGTTTCAGTACGACATATCATCCTCAAATAGATGGATAGACAGAGAGAAAAATCCAGACCTTAGAGGATATGCTTAGGGCTTGTGTTTTAGAGTATCAAGGAAACTAGGAAAGGAGTCTACCACTGATTGAATTTTCTTACAACAATAGTTTCCACTCTAGCATAGGTATGGCACCCTATGAAGCCCTATATGGGAGGAAGTGTAGTTCCCCATTATATTGGTATGAAGTGGGTGAAAGGCAATTTTTAGGACCTGAGTTAAAGCAATAGACAACTGATCAAATTAAGATGATTAGGGAGAAATTGGCAAAGGCTTAGAACCGATAAAAGAGCTATACTAACAAAAGAAGAAGACCCCTAGAGTTTGAGGAGGGAAACCATGTTTTTCTAAAAGTATCCCCGACTACTGGTATTGGTAGAGCTATGAAGTCTAAAAAGCTAAGTCCCAAATATATTAGACCTTTCCAAATGTTGAAGAGAGTGGGTTCATCAGCATACCAGATAGCCTTACCACCCTACTTGTCAAACCTTTATAATGTCTTCCATGTCTCCCAGCTCAGAAAATACATACCTGATCCTTCCCATATACTTGACGCCAGTACTCTACAATTAAAGGATAATTTAACATATCAGCCAAAGCCTATGCAAATTGTCGATACTGAGGTCAAGACCCTAAGGAATAAGATCATTCCCTTGGTAAAGATCTTGTGGGATTGCACATCACCTCAGTAAGCCACCTGGGAAAGAGAGGAAGACATGCACAGAGTGTATCCAAAGTTATTTATATGAGGTATGTATAAATTTTGAGGACAAAATTATTTTAAGAAAGGGAGAAATGTAACACCCCATACTCGTTATGTTTAAATTAATGTTTCCTTAATTTATTAGATGAGTTGTCATAAAATATGATGCAAATGTTTTGGTGATGTAATAAAGAATAAATGTCACAAGGGAAGAATGAACCTAGGTATTAAGTAGCATGTAATAAAAAGGGAACATGTGTAATTAAGTATCAAGTGTTATAGTGCCAAGTGACTATTCTAGAACAACCTCTTGCATTTCTTTTCATGTGAGCTATTGTGATACTTATAATGACAAGAGATTTAAGAGTTAAAAATATCATGCAACCCTATGCATGGTTGCTTTGGGTGCTTGGCATATAGCTAGACCCTTTAATCCCTTCCGAGAACGTTTTGATTCCATAGAGGGTGTTAAATTTGATAACCAAATTGTAGAAGATTTTGCTTCATACTTTTGGTATCATTGGCAATTGGCCTGTGATCATCATATTGCTTTGTGGAGGACCATCCCTTTGAATCTTATTGAAAACATTTTGGTTTCACAATGAGAAATAAAGTTGATAACCAATCACTAGGGATTCTGATATGTCCTATTTTATACATATTTGCATGATGTTTTCTGTCTATTTTCATAAGCATTTTATGTATTTTTATCTCAAGAATCACTCAATTGAGTATCCTTTCTCATTTTAAGGAGTTTTATCAAGTCATAATCAGTATTCAAGAATTTTAGAGTTAGAAAGGATGAAAACAAGCATTTTATGGCCTAACACCCTAGAGCATGCCCATGTTGAGAAAAGATTCTACAACACACCCTAGAGCACGCCTATGTTGAAGAAAAGGCTCTAGAACACACCTTAGAGCACGACCAAACAAGGAGATTCCATGCCATACCCTTCACCACAGCTATCCTACCTCAAGAGTCTAGAACATGCCCTTCAACATGTCCAAGAGCATGGTTTAGCCTCAAAAACACCCTCCACCATGTCCTTGCCATTTTCCACACTAGAACATAGCCATGTTATCTCTCACGCCATCCTTGTCTATAAATAAGGAGGCAGACGATGAGAAAGGGGGAGTGGAGCTGTGAGTGTGTGTGGTTTGGAGTCTCGACCTTCAATTATCCTCAAAGATCTATAAAGGGTGACAACCATAGAGATTCAACGGACATTGGGGAGAAGATTGAGAAAAATCAAGAGGTAATAAGGCACAAATTCAAGTGAAGTTGGAATTGAGGCTATCCATCCAAAACTTGACAAATAAGGGTGTATTTATTCCTATTTCCTTATATCTTCTTTGTATTTGTTCTTTGTGTTGTACTAATCATAAACATGAGTAGCTAGATTAGTGAAACCAATTAGGGGCTCCTAAATTATGTTGGCAATTTAATCTTTACTTGCATGGATTACAAATTAGATTGTGTGATCTTCTTTCAATTAAAAATAATTGCTTAAGTTTTCCTTGCAAGACATCATAATGAATGCTAATTAGATTCCTTTCAAAAACTTGATAGATAATTATTCGAATAAGAAAATGATTGAAGTGAATAGTTGATCTCCGCTTAAAACTAAGGTTGATTGATTGTGGGATTAAGAGCAATTCTTAATAGCAGTGAATTAAAATGTTAATGCTAATCTAAACACAACCATTAGGAAGAACCAGCCAGTGGTAGCTTTAGGTTTTAGAAATCCATTGAGACTGACAGAGAATTCGGGTTTAATCCAGCATTCACTCACAGTTAACATAAATCAATTTAATAGTCCATGACCTTTTTGTATATACCAACTAATTCAAGTCCCCTACAGGTTTACTTTTCTTAACTTGGTAATTCTCTTTCTCATTCAAGTATCATTGGCTTTTGCATTTTATATATTCATATTTAACATTAGTTTAGATAAAATCAATCACCATTTGTTTTAGGCTAGATAACAAGGAATAAGTAGTAACGCAGGGCTTTCTCATTCCCATGGGATACAACCTTGATACTCACCATTGCACTAGGCTATAACGATAGGCAGACTGCCTTAGGTGTGGCCATCAAGCTTTTAGTGCCGTTGCTGAGGACTTCTTGTGAAAACTAGAGTGAATTTACTATTTTTTACTTTAGCCACTTGTACTTGTTTTATTTTATTTTTGTTTTTGATTCATTTTCTTTCTTTCTTCTTTCTTTTATTTTTTTAGGATTTTTTGTCGTTGTTGGTTTTAGGGAAGTTATGACAATGAATTCTATAATAGTCTTGGAAGCTCAAATACAAAGGGAGCTTCTAGTCAAGTAGATTGTCCAATCCCTGATGCCAGAACAGGTAGCACAGTTTGGCTGTGAGTATTGTGGTGACCCATATTATAATGAACATTGTAATTCTAGAGGTATGTTTGCTAACCCTTCCACTTCTATCTTTCTCCTTACACTTTTTTTGCTGATTTCGAATAGCTCAATTATATGGGAATGCCCCAAGTTAGCAAAATGATCCTTACAATAATACATACAACTCTAGGTAGAGTAACTATCTAAATTTTAGATGGAGCAACAATAACCAAGGTTCACCAGATTTTCATTGGTTGTACTAATAGCAACTCCAATAAAAAACTACTTTGAATCAATCTTCTCAAATTCAAGGGAATGAATCCAGTTTGGAAGAAATGATCATGAAATCTGTGTCCACTTAGAGCAGGTTCCATCAGAAAAACACAATCCTTAAAAATCAACAGGCCTCCATTCAAAAAATGGAATACCAAGTAGGCCATATTTTTAAGATATTGGTTGAGAGTCGGGCAAGGATGATCCCTAGCACTCCAGAGTCTAATCTAAGGGATCATTGTAATGCTATCACTCTAAGTTTAAGTAAACAAGTATCGGGTCCTTTACCATTGACTACTAATGATAACACTATTATGTAGAATGTGCTGGTCAATGAAAGGTAGAACCTAAGGTAAGTGGGCCATTGAAAGTAGAGGACAAGAGCCCTATGAGCGAATACAGGCCACCTTTTCCATACCCTACTAGACTGAAGTAGGATAAGGTTTATTCTGACCTAGTTACTTTTTCAAGACTCTCTTTAGATCATGATGATCCTACTTTTCCTAAGGATGTCTTAGATGACATTATTGAGTTTGATCTGTAAGATTTCTTACTTAATAACCCTTTACAAATAGCATTGCAGGAAGATGAGGAAGAGTTATCCAATGAGTAAGTGTTAGAAAAACTAGCTAATTTGCTAGCTACTGAGCTCTATAGCTCTACTGACCCTCTTGTTTCTTTTGACAGGTCAGAAGTGCAGAAGTTGAAAACTTCAATTGAGGACCCCCTAGTCCTAAAATTGCAAGAATTGCCTAAGCACTTAGGACACTTGTATCTGGATGGGACAAAGAAGCTATCAGTGATTACAGTAAGTTACCTGATCTCTGCTGAGAGTGATGTAACTTTGGCCTCTCTCAGAGACCACCTCAGGGCACTTGTTGACAAGATTCCTCTTCCTCTCTCATTTCCGCTAGAGTGGGATAAAACTTAAGCAATTCTTTTATTTTATTTTATTTTTTGATAATAATAACTTTAAGATTATTGGATTTTCTATTTTTTCCTACTTTATGTTTTTAATTTAGGATACCAACTCAACTATACACTGAGGCCAATGTGACCCTCAAGCATGGGGTGGGCATATGTTATTGATTTGTCTATTTCTTTTTCTTTTGGGATACCCTTGTACATTGAGGATAGTGTAATCCCCAAGTGTGGGGTAGTGTGCTTCTATTATTTTAACTTCTTTTTTTTAGTTGTGGATGATTGTATATTGATACTACGTGCTAGGATACTTGATTTTATACATTTGAGTCATTTTTTATCTGTTGAGCATTCATGATTTAGTTTATTAAGCAAGCAGTGATTATTCCTGTGTCTGGAAAGCAATTAGTGGTGTTTAATGCATCATCTCGGTCGAGTTATACAGGTGGTACTTAATTATTTTTCAAATTGTTAAAATTTTGATTTAGGATGTTGATAATGCAAATTGCATGCACTGCTTGATCTATAATTCAATTGAAATTTTTTTGAGAACCATATGTAAAAATTTTGCCACACTTCAAATGTAAGATATTGAGCCTAATTTGAGCATTCATTATAAATATGCTCTTAATTTTCTTGTTTGAGTGTGCTTTTCACTTGATCATGTATCTAGAACCTGGTCTGGAATACTTGTTATGGTTGCATGAACTTTTGAATATCAAAAGATGATTAGAGCAACTTAGGATACACTACTTTCAAGTTGTAAGCATGCAAACTGATTGACTAAGTTCATTTTTTTTCATTCTAGATGCTCCTTTCAAGTTGTAAGAATGCGTACTAATTGAAAAAAAAGAGAGAGAAAAGAAAAAATAGAGAAAATAGAAAAAAAGAAGAAAAAAATGATGAATTTTAGAACAGTCTTCATTCTCTCTTTGGATATGGTACTCTTTAGGGATCCCCTATTTCATTAAGAACTTGATGAGAATTGTGTTTAGCACTTTGCTGCATTTAATCCTTGGAGTTCTTTTGTAGATTGCATGAGTTTCTAGCATATCTGTTACCCCTTCTTCCCAAACTTTCTCCTACCTTTAACTCAAACCCCATTACAACCTTATCAAGACCCCTTTATTTTGGTATCCAATTGTTCGTAATAGTGGAGATAAGATTTATGAGGAAGCATATGGTAAGCAGGCTCTTGTGAAATTGCTTGAGGGATTTGTACTTTACCTTGATATACTTTGAGTGATTCGAGTGACCCCTGTGAGGCATTGGTTCCTAATTATTTGATATTGAACTGCAAGTTCAGTTGTGTTTGCATTATCATTATCTCCATTCTGTATCAAGGTTTGCAAATTGACTTATGTTTAAGTATCATTGGGGATGTTTTAGATATTATTAACTATGGACTAGGTATAGATTTTGAGAAATTATTGTTGTTTTTTTGATGAATGAATTGTTCTTTGCTTGAGGACAAGTAAAGGCTTAAGTGTGAGGTGATTTGATATGTCCTATTTTATACATATTTACTTGATGTTTTCTATCTATTTTCACTAGCATTTTCTGTATTTTTATCTCAAGAATCATCAATTGTATCCTTTCTCATTTTAAGGAGTTTTATCAAGTCACAATTAGCAGTGAAGAATTTTGGAGTCAAAAGGGATGAAAACAATCATTTTATGGCCTAACACACCCTAGAGCATGCCCACGTTGAGAAAAGATTCTATAACACACCCTGGAGCATGCCCATGTTGAAGAAAATATTCTAGAACACCCCCTGGAGCACACCCATGTTGAAGAAAAGAGTCTAAAACACACCTTGAAGAACAACTAAACAAGTAGTTTCCATGACACACCTTTCACCACGGCCATGCTACCTCAAGAGTCTATAACACGTCGTTCAACACATCCAAGAGCATGGCCTAGCCCCTAACATGCCCTCCACCACACCCTTGCCATTTTTCAAACTAGAACATGGCCATGTTACCTCTCACACCATCCTTGTCTATAAATAGGGAGGCAGATGAAGAGAAAAGGGGAGTAAAGCCATGAGTGTGTGTGGTTTAAAGAGTGACACTTTCTTCCATTTGTGTGTCTTGACCTCCAATTATCCTTGATGATCTATAAAGGGCAAAAGCTATAGAGATTCAATAGACATTGGGAGAGAAGATTGAGAAGAATTAAGAAGCAATAAGGCTTAAATTCAAGTGAAGTTGGAATTGAGGCTATCCATCCCAAACTCGACAGATGAGGGTGTATTTGTTCCTATTTCCTTATTTCTTCTTTGAATTTGTTCTTCTTGTTGTACTAATCATAAACATGAGTAGCTAGATTGGTGAAACCCATTAGGGCTACCTAAATTATGTTGGCAATTTGATCTTAACTTGCATGGATTATAAATTAGATTGTGTGATCTTCTTTCAATTAAAAATAATTGCTTAAGTTTTCCTTGCAGATTTCATAATGAATGCTAATTAGATTCCTTTCAAAAACTCAATAGATGATGATTGGAATCTGAAAATGATCGAAATGAAGAGTTGATCTCTGCTTAGAACTAAGGTTGATTGATTTTTGGATTAAGAGCAATTCTTAATAGTAGTTAATTAAAACATTAATGTTGATCTAAACTCAATGATTAGCAAGAACCAGCCAGTGGTAGGTTTAGGTTTTAGAAATCCATTGAGACCTACAGGGAATTTGGGTTTAATCTAGAATTCACTCATAGGTAATATAAATCAATTTAATAGTCCATGACCTTTTGGTATATACCAACTAATTCAGGTCCCTATGGGTTTACTTTTCTTGACTTGGTAATTCTCATTCTCATTCAAGTATCATTAGCTTTTACTTTTCATATATTCATAGTTAACATTAGTTTAGATAAAATCAATCACCATTTGTTTTAGGCTAGATAACAAGGAGTAAGTAGTAACTCAAACCACGAGATACAACCTTGATACTCACCGTTGTACTAGGATATAGCGATAGGTACACTGCCTTAGATGGAGCTGCACATAGAGCAATGGTAGCCCATCAGATTTTGTCCCAAGTGATTGACATCCAATGAGAATGCATAAAAAGAAAGAGGAATAGTATGTGATATAAGAAAAATGGTCATTTTATTCATAAAATAATTCATTACAATGCTTTTTGATATTCTGCTAATATCTATTGGGTTCTATCAATTTTGTCCCAATGCAGATGTACTGGGTTCTATCAATTTCATCCCAATGATCAACAATATAACAGCTGAGCTTGAGAAAATCTTACACTTTAGGTAGCATGTTCAAAACTATTAATGAATGTGGGAACTACATTATTGACCAGTCTCGCAATATGTATATATCGTATTTTCCACGTATATGCTTCGCCTTACTCACTCTGGGTGCTTAATTCCCATGCAGTCCCATGCTCGATGGCTCGAGTCAATTTTTCCAAGTACATGTCTATCATATAATTTAATTCTTCTTATGCGACAACAAATGACTCATGTTTCCCTTACAGCTGTTCCTTCAACTGTGCAACCTCTTCTTCTAGGGCTTGGATATGTGCTTGATCCTCCATGTGTTTTATCTAATAGACCTCTCATTTTTTAATCTTGCCCTTCAACTTCTCATTTTCCTTTTCTAACTTGGATATACAGATGGAACTAGAAGACCTTTTGTGCCTTTTGAGGGTAGATACCTCTTTGTGGAGTTGCACATACTCTTTTTTGGATTTCTTGAGCTCACCTTGTTGCCTCTTTCTTTCCTCTTTTAGGTTTTCCAATTAAGTCTTTTGCTCTTCAATCTTGATAGCAAGGGCTGTTTCTATCTCTTGCAAGTTATTTCTTAGAAATGGATCTTGGAGTCCATATGCAAGGCTAACCCCATGTGCGGTCCTCTCTTGAATCCATTCTTTATATTTAGGTGTAACCTTCACCTGACACATCCCTAATTAGGCCTTCCCTTTGAACTACATGTTTTGCCAAGCTTTTTAAGACAGGGAAGTTCAACTCAATGGATTCTTCGTCATAAAGGAAAAAGAGAGGTTTAACCAAATATCAAGATGGAACCCTATGACTATAGGCAAATTGGAGATGGGCCAAGGATGGGTTATAATTTACCCCTCCCCTAGCACTAACAAGAGGCACATTAAGGAAGCCCTAAAACTATACAGAATATTTGTATGTTCCCACCAAGCCAATTTCCATCTAATCTTCTCATCAGCCAAATGATTGAAAAAATGGACCCAATCTTGGTATTCTGTTGAAGTTAGGCCTTATCATTCTCTTGGATTGTTCAAGATATGGGCTTCCCTTTTAGTGAAGTCTCTTATAGGATGATGGATGGTACCAAGCTATATACTTCTGGACCACATCTTGCCAAATAAATGATTTTCCATCTATATAATAAAGAGCTAGAGACGACACTTTAACTTTTCTCCCCTTTTGGTAGTACGAGAGAGTTAAGTAAGTGTCTACTAGGATGGCTGAGATTGGATTAATTCTATGATGATCCACGACCATAAAAATGCTAATTGCAACAAAGTTTATAGAGCCGATGATGATGGAAAGAACAAAATTCGATATATTGCTAATGCAAGAACTCAACTAAAGAGTGTCTACTCTCGTTTCTTGCTACATATCTCCATGTAATTAACCAAGTGTGCTAATGGTATCACGTCAGTCTGCCCTTGTCTTGCAAACTGAACCCATTAAAGTGATTCCCCCAAAAATTGAACAATAGGCCTCCAAGAAGAAAAATGGTATGGATACATGTACACTACCGAGTCTTTATAGAGAGACATCCTTAACAATATGGAAAACTCCTTTTAGGCCAATGATAGTTGAAACTGAGAGAAAGTAAAGCATCTTAGTTCATTATCCTAGTATTTTCCTAAGACTACGATGACTTCTATCTAAACCTAGATGTCCAAAAAATCCAAACTACCCCATACTTCAGTTAAAAGTCTTAACTTAATCCCTATCAAGCTTAGTCCTCATTTGAACAAGTATAGCCATAGAGTTCAGCTCTACCTTGATCCATGCCAACTTTCCAGTTAGCAACAAATTGTTAGGTGAGCAAAAGGTCAATCTTGCTTCTAAAGCCATGGCCATAACTGCCATTATTCAAAGCAATCACTTAAGCTAAGAGAATGCAAAGGATATGACTTTATTCTATTTACTAAATTTGTACAATGGAGAAGTTTGTCATGCATGTGGGATTAAATCTTATTTTTATTATTTCGTATTTAACCTATGCTTATTCAATTTTTTCTTTTATCCTTACTCACCCATGCTAGAAAAACAATTCCTAATGATTTTTTTCAAAGGTTTCTCCTCCCACTTAACAGTATTTTGGCTACCCCGTACTTACCATTGTACTAGGCTATAGCGATAGGTACACTGCCTTAGGTGTAGCTGCATATAGAGCATTGGCAGACCATTAGATTCTGTCCCAAGTGATTGACATCCAATGAGAATGCATAAAAAGAAAGAGGAATTACATGTAATATGAGAAAAATGGCCATTTTATTCATAAAATAATTCATTACAATGCTTTTTGATATTAAGCTAACATATACTAAGTTCTATCAATTTCTTCCCAACGCTCAACAATATGACAGCTGAGCTTGAGAAAATCTTACACTTTAGGTGGCATGTTGTACATAATCATCTTATGCTCAGCATGCTTAAAACTATCAATGAATGTGGGAACCACATTGTTGAGCAATCTCGCAATATGTATATATTGTATTTCCCACGTTTCTGCTTCGTATTACTCACTCTAGGCACATAATTCCCATGCAGTCCTATGCTTAATATGTAACGTCTGCTCCAATTATGATTAAAGAGATGTTTGATAATTGTTAATTTGATGTTTAATGCTTGTGTATGTTGCATTAGTGTATATAGTTGTAGTAGTTTAGGGACTAAATTGAAAGAAATACAATTCCTTATTTGAGAGTGAGGCTAAGGACCTAATTAAAAAGGGAAAGTATATGGATACTAAAGCTACAAAGTGGCTAGGGATTAGAAAGCAATTTCCTAACTTTCGCTTAAACCCTAGTTGAACCCTAAACCTTTTATACACTTCCCACTTTCATCATTTTAGAGAGAGAAGTAGAAGGGCAGCTAGGGAGAGAAAAGGGCGAGTTAGGGCACAAGAAAGGAGTTTTGCTTAAGGAAAGGGCAGATTTGAGGCTAGAAATTAGTCCTACAGTAAGGGGAGAGCCTTTCTAGCACATCCAACACACACATTTGCAAGGAATCAAGGTAGCAATCCATCATAAACCTCTCTCTTTTCTGAAATGTTTACTATTGTTGAAAAATATGAATTTCTAAATGTTTGAATTAAGATTGGGGTTAAACCTACATTTTGTGTGCTTTTCTATTTCTATGGGATGTTGTGTGTTAAATGTATGCTGATATATTTGCTTGTAATAGATTGGAAGGGTTGGGTCATGTTCATCTAGAGATATAGACTAGTTCTCCTTGAATGTACCATGTTTAAGCTAATGGATGAGAAATGTTTGATGGGAAGTAAAGTTTGTTGTATGAAAATTAAGCTCATGTGTTTATAATTGAAAATGGAATGCATTCTATATTAGGTATTATCAAAACTATGTTTTCTAAACTGCAGCAGAGCATAACAGCCAACTGCTAAGCATGAGGCAATCGACTGTCATGTTCCTGGAAACCCAAAAGTGCAAACAGAGGCTTAGCAGCCGACTACAAAATTCCTAACAGTCGACTGTTGAGCCTATGTTAGCACTAAGTAGTCGACTGGCCACCCTCGCAATTGATTGTCGTGCTCGTAATTTGCCCAGGGCGTATTCCAAAAAGCCACCAACTGACTACACTATTAGCTGACTACTAGCTTACTATCTGGCACTCAAAGAATACAAAGAGCCACTAGCCGACTGCTATCCTTCAAGCAGTCGACTGGCAGCCCTCTAGTTTGCGAAATAAGGTTTTTAATCATCATTGAGCTTAGTAATTCTTCATACTAACTTAATTAAAGGCTCACAACATAGGTAAGAAAGGAAACTAGGAGTTTTGGGTGATGAGACCCTTGTGATAGTGAAATAAAGAGAGAGTAGAAAACACAAAAAGGGAAAGAGGAAAGTATTCTCAGTGTATGCCTTAGGGTAAATAAGCTGATAATCGAGTGACCGATTGTCGGAATAGGACGACCGTTGGGCATTCCATGGTTGTGCCATAAATTGGGATGGGTAAAAATCCACTTGAACTTAGATGATTTCGAAAACACCATGATGGTTGCAAACTTTAAGTTAGTCATCTCCCAAAGATCATATGAGAAACACATACTTAGAGTTAAGCATAACCATGGGTATAGGTCAATTCACCCTAGAGTATATGTAGGGAATAGTGTATCGGGAATTTGATCCACCTCGAAGGAAATGGCAGTGATTTTATAGTATTATGATCTACCCCAAAGCACAGAGGAAATGATCCGGGTAAAGTTGATGATGATCCCATGAGGGTATACCAGCCCCGTTTGGGATGAAAGGGAGGAATCTCACTGGTCAGGGATGATCTGCCGAAAAGGGGCAGGGACCATTAAGGTACTTGGATCTACTGGGGGATGCCTCAGAATGTACAAAAGTTAAGGCATGGATAAATATACATGCGCTCATTCATATAGACAGTGGTACGTGGAGTTGTTGTTAGGTGACTCTCCCGATTACTCTTAGGGTGTTTTATGTATTGCTTATGTGTTATAAAGTGAAATGATGGCATGTTTACTATCACACATATGTTTTATAAGAAATTTTATGATGAGAATGATGATTAATGCACTTCCTATGTTTCATGATTAAATGCTACATGCATTACATCCCAACTGTATGTGATATGTTTTATGAAAGAATGTAGAGTTTTCCATGTTAGCATAGTGGTACAGGTCAATTGATTTCGTAACATCTTGCATTGCTACTAAGATTCATTTCTCATGATAGTGTTAGCATGTGCCAAATGTGTAGGTCCCCTTGGGCTGGAGAAAGAGGTAAAATATGAAAGAGTGTCCATTCCGGGCATACAAATTTTTTAATTTGAATAGCTTAAGTACGTGGTAGAATGAAGCTAGCCTTGATGATATTTTAAGAAAGGCTAATATAGGATTATTTTGTATAGCCTATTCTAACTTATCTGTATAGGAATTAGGTTGGATTAATGAATAGATTAAAGGATGGGTATATGAGTGGCAGGATTGTTGCCTCCATGCCCAATAGTTAATTGACTATATTTAATTAAGAATGCATGCTTGTGTATAGTTAATCCAGGTGCATTCTATATATATATTTATTCCGCTATGATGTTGAGAGAACCCGAGAGTAGAGACCAACCCAAATGGCCCTCAATTAATCTATTTGGTAAAAAGTTTAAAATTTACTCGGGTAAAAGTGATAGTAACACACCATTATTATTATAATTATATAAATTATACCTATAAACACTTAAAAGGAACCATAGGCTAATGGGGGTGCTACACAATAGCTCGAGTCAATTTTTTGAAGTACATGTCTATCATATAATTTAATTCTTCTTGTGAGGCAACAAATGACTCGTGTGTCCCTTCCAACTATTCCTTTAGCTGTGCAACCTTTTCTTCTAAGGCTTAGATATGTGCTTGATCCTCCATGTGTTTTACCCAATAAGCCTCTCATTTTTTTAATCTCACCCTTCAACTTCTTATTTTCCATTTGTAACTTGGATATGTTGTAGGAACTAGAAGACCTTTTGTGCCTTTTAAGGGTAGATACCTCTTTGTGAAGTTGCACATACTCTTTGTTTGATTTCTTGAGCTTAACTTATTGCCTCTTTCTTTCCTCTTTCAGGTTTTCCAATTGGGTCTTTTGCTCTTCAATCTTGATAGCAAGAGCCCTCTCTATCTCTTGCAAGTTATTGCTTAGAAATGGATCTTAGAGTCCATATGCAAGGCTGATCCCTTGTGCGGTCCTCTCTCAAATCCATTCTTTATATTCAAGTGTAACCTTCGCCTGACGCATCCCTAATTAGGCCTTCCCTTTGAACTAAATGTTTTTCCAAGCTTTTAATATGGGGGCATTCAACTCATTGGATTCTTCATCATGAATGAAAAGAGAGATTTCACAAAATATCAAGATGGAACCCTTTGACTGTAGGCAAATTGGAGATGGGCCAAGGATGCGTTATAATTTACCCTTCACCTAGCGTTGACAAGAGGCACATTAAGGAAGTCCCCACAACTACATAGGATATCTGTATGTGTAATGTAACACCCCTTATCTTGTCTTAACAACATCATATAACATATTCAGATAAGTGGTCACATTATTCTTAGCCTTTTATCATATAAAATTTTACCAAGCATTTAATCCATCTGTAATTTAATATATGAATAGGTTCGGGTCCTTTTGCTCAAGTAAACATACTTTTACACGGTGGAAATAAATATCACATACATTACAGAAGAATTTTAAAAGAAATTCGATATCATGAATATATATAGATCATAACTATTTGATATATAATTCCACATACACATTCTAGGATTTATGAAGTACCTATTCTTAAGGAGTAAGGAGACAACAAGCCTGTCACTCAAACTCCTTTTACAAAATATCATGGATGAACAGGTCCTTCATAAATCCTCATATATCTGCCCTTTTCCCTTTATTATGTACAACCAAATTAATGACAGTCCTAATTCCACCCCAAAAAGAACATAGGGAATCAAGACCAAAATGTTAGGGCTACATATACATAACTATAGTGCCCAGTTCACTCTAGGGGCATTTTTATAATAGACATGATATAAATATCCTTCAAAATGGTGAAAGTTCCAAGAAGGGAACTTCCACTGTGGCTATTTCAATTTCCAAAATTAGGAAATATCTAGGCATCTGATACATATCAGCACAATAATGAGAAATATATTCTCAGTAGCTAAACAAATCATTTTCTTTAAAACAACTGGTATATACCACTGTACAAATACATAAAACAACTCTACATTTAGTTCAGTTCCAAAATTCTTTTCCTATAGATCTATGGGTATGACATATGTGAAACATGTGTGTATGCATCTATAAACATCAGATATGCAACATGTGATATCATTAATGGAATGAATAACAAGCTTTCAAGGTTCACGTTTTTTAATCATGCTCACATAGAACACATTCATGCAATACAAATCAGGATATCTCATAAATGCTTTACTCTTGGGAGGTATACACTAGATCATTCCCCTACATGGTTGTATTCTCTGGAGGTATTCACCATATCATTCCTCCTAAACTCAATTCCTTGGGAGTCTACACCAGATCATTCCCCACAAGGTGTTATTCTTGGGAGGTTTACACCAGATCATTCCTCCTCAAAATTCTAATCTTGAGGTACTCACTAGATCATTCCTCCCTTGAGCTTTGACTTTGCCATTCACAAAAACATTGAACATTTCTATGCTATTCAATCACTTTCACATAATTTTGGACATCTTTCTATCAATAGCAAAATGCATGCTATTTACCATCCATTCTTGATCATTACATCATTTCCCCTCTTTCACTTAGCATAGGCCATTTTGGATGGCACCTTAGGCTACTTTCAATTAACACATAAGTTTAGCCATTCTAAGGGAAATTTTTCATAGCATTCGACCAAGGCAAGAGAAGCATGAAGGATTGGCATTTCTAACCCATTTGGTTCATTTCTAGCATTATTTTTACCATTTAAGAATTATGGTAACCATTTCTATAATTATGGGTAATGCTTTCTCACATCTCATTTTCTTGCAAGTGTACCTTAAACCCTTCTTTCACACATCCTTCTTCCAAGAGTAAGAACACCATAAAAAAACTATAAAACAAGAATGGCATAGGCATGTTTAGCTACCTTAAAAATGCAAAACAAGTGGAATCTCCAAGTTGGTTTGCCTTGAAAATATTCTTCTCTAAGCCTAGATGGGTGTTCGGCCAGCCTCTTTGGTGTGAAATTACCAAAATGCCCTTGGTGTGAAATGACCCATTTACCCTTACTACTTCTCCTTTTCAAGAATGGCATCCACTCTCCTTAGGAATGTAATTTTGTGGAACTTCCAAGGGCTGGGACGTTTTTGCCCCTTAAAAATTTTGAAATTACAAAATGGTCCCTCATCTTTTCAAAAATTATAAATATGCCCCCAAGGAAATTGACATTTTGCCATTCAAGTCCAAATGGCCATTTTAGCTCCATTTTTCACCCTTTTCGACTTTAATGTGTAAAAATCACTTAAATAAGATTTCATAAAACTTTTTTTGTGAATTTACTAATTTACCCTTCTTTTAGTAAAATTATAATTTTGCCCCTAAGGCAAAATTGTAACACCCATTTAGCCTATAGTTCCTTTTTGGTATTTAAAAAGATATAATATGAAAATAATTATTAGAGTATTGGTGTTACTATTACCTCTACCCGAGTCCAATTAAAACTTTTACCAAGTGAATTAATTAACTATCATTTGGGTTGGTCTCTACTCTCGGGTTCTCTTAATATCACATCGGAATAAACACATATAGCATTCGCCTGAATTAACTATACATAGACATGCATTCTTAATTAAATATAATCAATTAACTATTGGGTATAGAGGCAACAATCCTGCCACTCACAACCCCATTAAATGGTCTAATCATCAATCCAGCCTAATTCATATATAGATAAGTTAGAATAGGCTATACAAAATAATTCTACACTAGCCTTTCTTAAAAATCATGAAGGCTAGCTTAATCCTATCATGTACTTAAGCTATTCAAATTAAATAGTTTGTATACTCAGAATGTATACTTCTTCCTACTTTACCTTCCTCTAGCCCAAGACCTACACATCTTATACATGCCAACAATAATGTGAGAATTGAATCTCAGTAGCAATGCAACCTATTTCAAAATCCATTGACCGGTACCACCGTGCTCACACGAAAAACCTTTACATTCTTTCATAAAATGTATAACATTCTATGGGGATGCAATGAGTGAAGCATTTAATCATGGTATATACTTATGTGTATGCATGTGTATTTAAAACATATCAACTTTAAAACATGGGAAGTGCATTCATCATTGTTTTCATCATAAAACATTTTCCAGAGGGTAATAAACATGGCTTTTGAGAAGGAGGAAACAATCATAATATAAGAGCTATCAGGAGTGTTGCCCAGCAACTACTCCACGTACTACTACATACATGAATGAGCTATCCTGGTGACTAACTGCGCCACTACAGTAATTGAGTTATCCTCGTGACTAACTGCGCCACTACGGTAAGCCTACTACATAGTACTACGAGGTATCCCCCAAGCAGATCCAACGTACAATCTCAATAACACATGAGATCACCATAAAACCTCTGTACAGGTCTTATCCTCTCCACTTCCACGGATCATGAGGCTATGGAATCACCACCCCTTTTCCAGTGGATCATGCTCCCAGTATGCTATTCTCTAACATATACACTAGGGTGATTCAGCTCATGCCCATGGTTATGCTTTAACCTTAAGTAAGCGTTTCTTTATGGCCCTTGGAAGACACACTAACTTAGGGTTCGCAACCATCACAGTATTTTCGAAGTCATCTATGTTTAAGTGGATGTTTAACCATCCTAATAAATGGCACAACCGCGGAATGCCAATGATTGTCCCATACCAACAATCGATCACTCGACTCATAAGCCTATCTACCACTAGTGTATATGCCTAGGATACTTCACTCTTCCTTTTTGATGTCTCTCCGCTCCCTTTTATATCACTATCACAAGGACCATTCTCATCTAAGTGAAAAGTGACTTTATCATTTGCACATTACCCAAAACTCCTAATTTCCTTTCTTACCACTGTTGTGAGCCCTCATTTAAGTTAGTATGAAGAATTACTAAGCTCAATTGCCATTAAAAACCTTATTTCACAAGTTAGAGAGCTGCCAGTCGACTGATGGAAGGCTAGCAGTCGGATGGTGGCTCTTTGTAATCCTCTGTGCCAATCAGTAAGCTAGCAGTCGGTTGCCATCATGCTGGCAGCCGGCTGGTGGCTTTTTGGAATGCATCCTGGGTAAAATTATAAGCACGAAATTGATTGCTAGATCGCTAATCGATTGCTCGGTGCAAACTGAGTCAAAATTGATCATAGAAATCTGGCAGTCAACTGCTAAGCCTCTGTTTGCACTTTTGGGTTTCCAAGAACACGATAGTTGACTGCAAGGATGGCCAGTCGACTGCTTAGTATAGACCCGGGCCTGACAGTCGGCTACTAAGCCTCTATCTACACTTTTGGGTTTTCTAGGAATACTGGCGATCGCCCTACTTATCGGGCCATTGCTATGCTCCGCTACAGTTCAGAAAACATGATTTTGATAAAACCCAGTCCAGCATGCATTCTATTTTCAAATCTAAACATATGAGCTTAATTCCCATACAACAACCTTTACTTTTCATTAAACATTTCTTGTTCATTAGCTCAAAAATGGTACATTCAAGGAAATCTAGCCAATATATCTATATGAACACAACCCATCCCTTCTAATCCATTACATCACACATATAAGCATACATTCAGCAACACAACACTCCATAGAAATAGAAAAACATTCAAAATGTAAGTTTTAACCCAACTCAACTTAAAACATTCAAAATCACATTTTATCAAAAAAGTTCTGCACATTTTAGAAATAGGGTTTAGGATGGATTGCTACCTTAATTCCTGCGAAATGTGTGTGTTTGATATGTTAGGAATGACTCTCCCCTTGCTATAGGATGAATTCCCAGCCTCAAATTCGCCTCTCCCTTCATAAATTCTTCCTCTCCCTCTTGCCCTAGCTCTCTCTCTCTACTCGCCTTTGATCTCTCTCTCTCTCTAAGTTTCTAAAGTTTTGGCATTATGGGAGGGTTTAGGGCTTCAGCTAGGGTTTAAGAGAGGTTTTGGAAATTGCTATCTAGTCCCTAAGCTCTTTTACACTTTTAGACTCGCTCATCTTTCCCTTTTCAATTGAGTCCCTAGCCACCTCTTGCTAAGCCTTCATGTATTTCCTTTCAATTTAGTCCCTAAGCTAATGCAACTATATGCACTACTGTAACATACACAATCATTAAACATCAAATTAACAATCATCAAACATCTCTTTAATCATAATTAGGGCGGATGTTACAAAAATTACCTTTTTTCCCTTTATGCCTGTGTTATCATTTTCACCCTTATTCTTTCTTCTTTTGAAAATAAATGGGTAAGGATTTCTAATTTCTATTTCCTTGAAATATTTAAGGTAAAAATTAAATTTTCTACATTATGTAAAATTATTAATATGCCCTTAGGGTAAAATTACGGTTTTTCTCTTTTTAGGGAAAATTGCCTTTTTGACATCAAATACACATAATCACTTGCATAACTAAATTCTTCTTCTCTCTTAAATGAAAATGATGAAAGTCCTTTAATGTGACTTCATGAAATAAGAAAATTAAATTAATTTTCCCTTTCATGATAAAATTACTATTTAGCCCTTCTTTACCAGATTTTCCAATTTCACTCTTTTATGACAAAAGTGACTCTATCTTGATGAAAATGTCCACTCTATCCTTTTAATGAACTCTCCTGATCATCACATAATTAATAATAATACTGATGACATTAAAGAATGCAAAGTTTTAGGGACGAGTGTTACATGTAACACCCCCAATCCTATGGTTCTTTTTAATTAATTAAATAATATAATATAATATACAAGATTGGTGAGTTATTAAAACCTCTACTTGAATAAATTTTTAACTTTTACCAAGTTATTAACTGAGTGCCATTAGTTCAGGAATTCTAAACTCGGGTTCTCACATGTGTGCTACAAGCCTGACAGTCGATTGCTATATTCTTAGCCATTTTTTGGAAAATATGAGCATTACAGTTGACTTCCAACCTCTTGGCAGTCAACTATTAGCACTTTGGATACGTTTCTGGGCAACCAAAGAACATGAAAATCTACTAGTAGAGGCTACAATTCGATTGCTATGTTATACTCTATTCTTAAAACTCACGGTTAACCTAAACTTTTACTTAAGAACGTTTTTGTAAACCCTTTATAATCATCAATAACTCAAAACTAGTATCTAAGAATTATTTTACACATAAAAACAACCCAAACTACCATTTTATCTCACTCAAATCTTATATTGAACTTTGTTCTCAAACATAATGAAAAACCCATTTTTCAGAATCTGATTTATGCATTCATAAGTACAATCATGCAGTTCAAAATACCCAATATTAATAAAAAACATTATGAATGTAGATTTTACTTCCTCTTAGGCTCAAACAACATGAAAAATCAACATTTTAGCATATAAATAGTGAATTTTGAATTTGAGAGGATTGGGCTATTTGCTACCTTTTTTTATTTCAAGCTTGTAAATGATTGTTCTGAAATATGCAAGTGCATCTTTCTAGCTCCTTGGATGCTCAACTTCTTCCAATAACCTTTTTCCATCACAATTGCTTTACATTCTATTTCTAGAACTCTCTCTACTTCTCTCTTTAAAACTCAGGATTTTAAGTGCCAGATGAGGGTTCTGATACTCCTCCCTATTTATAGGTGGTCCAGAAATTGTAATTCTACTCTTAAATCCTAACCAATCAGCTCAAAATGATAATTTCTATAGTTACATAACAAATAACCATTTTGCCCCTAAATCAATGGCAGGAAGTTTTAAAAATCTAGTAGCTACAGTAACTCTTTTAGATTAAATTATAGTTTGTTACCCCCGAAGTATTAATAATCTATGTATTCTTCTCAAATAAATTTTTTTAGTTCATTTTAGTCCTTGCTCTTATCTTTAAGTAGAGCTCTCCTTTTAATGCAAATATATGCAATATAATGCAACATACACAAGCATTCATCTTATTTAAAATTAACAAAACATCTCTCAATAGGTAGAAAGAGCGGATGCTACATTTCTCCCCTCCTTTTTAAAAATTTCGTCCTTGAAATTTGCATGTACTTATTCAAATAACTTGAGGTAACTTCTTCTCATGTCATTTTCTCCCTCCCAGGTGGCTTCTTGTAGTGATGACTGATCCCACAATCCCTTTACTAGTGGAATAGTCTTATTTCTCAACTGCTTGACCTTAGTACCAATTATTCTCAAAGGTCTAAGATGATATGTTAAATTATCTTTCAATTGTACTATACTGGTATCAAGAATATGGGAAGAATCTGGCATGTATTTACAAAGTTGAGAAACGTGAAAAACATTATGGAGATTGGACAAAAATAGAGGTAAAGCTATCTGGTAAGCAGATAAACCAATTCTTTTTAGAATTTGGTATGGTCTAATGTATCTAGGATTTAGTTTCCTAGACTTAATAGCACCAATACCAGTAATTAAAGATACCCTGAGGAAAACATAATCTCTTTCTACAAATTCTAATGGTCTCCTCCTCTTATCAACATAACTTTTTTGCCTATCCTGGGCCTTAGACATTTTCTCTTTAATCATTTTTATTTGATCAGTAGTTTGTTGAACTAACTCAGGCCCTAATATTTGTCTCTCCCCCACCTTAAACCAACATAATGGTGACCTACACTTTCTCTCATACAAGGCTTCATATGGAGTCATTCTTATACTAGAGTGGAAACATTGTTATAAGAAAACTCTAGTAAAGGAAAAATTCTATCCTTACTTCCTTTTTGCTCTAATATACAAGCTCTAAGCATATCTTCTAAAGTCTGGATTTTCCTTTCAATCTGCCCATCACTTTGAGGATGATAAGTTGTACTAAAGTTCAACTTAGTCCCAAATGCCTCTTGCAGGGCTCTCCAAAATATAGAAGTAAATCTAAGATCTCTATTAGATACGATACTAATGGGTACTCTATAAAGTCTCACTATTTCTTGCATGTACCATTATTCCAACCTATCTAATGAAAAATTTATTTTGATAGGTAGGAAATGTGTATATTTGGTTAATCTGTCCACAATCACCTTGATTGCATCATTTCTTGACTAGGTTCTAAGCAAACCAAGTACAAAATCCATGAAAATTCTCTCCCATTTCCATTCAAGAATCTCTAGAGGATGTAACATTCCTACAGGTTTCTGATGTTCAATCTTCACCTGCTGGCACACTAGGCACTTAGCAACATACTTTTCTATGTGCTTCTTCATACCTGGCCATAAAAAATTTGCTTTCAAATCTTGGTAAATCTTAGTGGCACCAGAATAAACAATATATTTGCTCTTATGGGCTTCTTTTAAGATTTTATCCCTTATTTCTCCTGATTCTAGGATATATAACCTATTTTGGAAGGTTACTATCTTATCAAATTCTTTCTTGAATTCCTTTAGGTCCTTCAAAGACTTTAAGAATTCATCCTCTCCTTGGGTTTCTAGGATTTGAGTCCTAATGTTATTCTCAATTCTTATTTTAGTCAAGTATAACCTATCTTGCAATACCAGAGTGGGCAAACTAAAATTCCTAAAATTCTCAATCAGATCCATTTCACTCACCATCATGTGAGCCACATGAAGGGATTTCCTACTTAGAGCATCGGCCACTACGTTTGCCTTCCCTAGATAGTACCTCAAGTCAAAATCATAGTTCTTAATAAACTCCATCCATCTCCTTTGCCTCATATTCAACTCTTTTTGATTGAAAAAGTATTTGAGACTTTTGTAGTCGTTGAATACCTCAAACCTAGGCCTATAGAGATAGTGTCTCTAAATATTTAGGGTAAAAACTATGGCTTCCAACTCAAGATCATAAGAGGATAATTTCTTTCATGAGGTCTTAATTGCCTAGATGCATATGCAATCACTTTCCTATTTTGCATCAAGACACACCCTAGGCCCTTCTTGGATGCATCACAATACACTTTAAAGTTTTCTAATGGATTTGGAATGATTAAGATAGGTGTAGTGGTAAGTTTTCCTTCAAAGTTTGGAAACTATGTTCACATTTGGCATTCCACTCAAATGCAACATCCTTCCTAGTTAACTTAGTCAAAGGCAATGCTATTTATGAAAGCCTTTGAATAAATCTCCTATAGTAACCAGCTAATTCGAGAAAACTATGGATCTTCATCATTGTTATGGGTCTCTCCTAACCAACTACATCTTCTGTCTTACTAGGATCTAATGCTACTCCATCTTTTGTGATTACATGACCTAAGAATCTTACCTTTTCTAACCAAAACTCACATTTCTCAAGTTTAGCATACAATGGCTTTTCCCTAAGCAACTGCAGCATAATCCTAAGGTGATGTTCATGCTCTTCGCTACCTTTAGAATATACAAGAAGGTCATCTATAAACACTACTATGAATTGATCAAGGTAGGGTATAAAGATATGATTCATGTAATCTATGAAAATAGCTATAGCATTTGTCAATCCAAATGGCATTACAAGAAATTGATAATGCCCATATCTGGTTCTAAAGGTTGTCTTAGGTATATCTTCTGTTCTTACTCTAATTTGATGGTACCCCGACCTTAAATTAATTTTGGAAAACATAATAACTCCTCTCAATTGATCCAATAGATCATCTATTCTAGGGAGTAGGTACTTATTCTTTATTGTCACTCTATTCAATTACCTATAATCTATACGCAATCTCAAGCTACCATCCTTCTTAACAAATAATACTGGGGTTCCCTAGGGTGAAGCATTAGGTCTAATGAATTATTTTTCTAAGAAATCCTCTATCTACACCTTTAATTCTGTCAACTCTAAGGGAGACATCCTATAGGGTTCCATAGAGATTGGCCCCATTCTAGGAATTAACTCTATAAAGAACTTTATCTCTCTCTCTCAGGTGGAAGACTTAAGATTTCTTCGGGAAAGACATCTGGAAATTCATTTACTACAGAGATAGTACTAAGCTTATGCTGAATCTCAACTTTGGAAGAATATATAAAATGCATTCTCTGATTCTTTTCTTCAACACTCCTATTCACTGGTAAGGTATCTATAAAAGTCACAGATTTATCTGAACAATCCAAAATCACATTGTTTATAAACAACCAGTTCATCCCAAAAATAATGTCCAAATCCACCAAAGGTAAACAAATCAGATCAACAATAAAAGATTTATTTTCAACAAAAATTTGGCAATTCAAGTAGGCTAAAGAAGTCAAAACCTACTCTCTAGTTGGAATAGAAATAGATAATTGGTAAGGTAAGCTAGTCACTGATAAATTTAATCTCTCCACACATTCAATGCAATGAAAGAGTGGGTAGCACCATAATCAAATAGTATAATTAAAGATGCATCATTTATTAAACATTTACCTTCATTAAATCATCGGACTGGGCTACTTCTTTACCCTTGAGGGTATAGACTATAACACCTCATGTTCTTTCAATTATATTTAAATTTATGTTTTCTTAATTAATTAGGTAAATTTCCATAAAGAATGGTAAGTTTCTTGTGTCATTGCCGAAAATTGAAGAGCTTGTTTAATGTTCCTTATTAGTAGCCAAATTCCCAAGAAGAGAAGTGTATGGCAATTGGAAACATGCACGTGAAGCTAATGTGGCATGTGAAATTTAAAAGATATGTATGTACATATATTAAACTACATGAACAAGAGGAATAAAGCATTGAAAAAAAAAGTGTAACAAATATATATATGTTCACACGGCTAGGAACGTGGAGATTTCAAGGAATGCATGGCAATAAAATACACATGAAGGCACACATGGAAAAAAAAAGAGGAAGGAAAGAAGGATAAAGCACTCTAAGAAAAAAAAAATATATGTGTGTGTATGTGTATACACACTTGCAAGGGAGAGGGACAAGTGGCATTAAGCCTCCTTCCTTCCCTTTAGCCTTAATCTCAAATGGCCAATGGGTAATAGGAGAATGGCAATGGATAAAAGGCTGCACTTGGGGATATGTGAGGTTATGAAAATATAATTAAGAAAGGAAAACAAAAGTGCAGCATTTAATTAAATTAAAACCATTTATGAATGCATTCTTTCCTTCCTTCCTTACATGACCGAATAGGCTAGGGAAAAAGGTGCAAATTTTTTTACAAAGAATACAAAAAGGGAAACGTGTAATGCAAGCCTTTACCTCTCTCCATTAGCTTGTTTTAGTAGCTAACCTAAGCTTGCAATAGGTGCCTTTCTTCTCCTTCCCCTTTGGCATGATCAAGTTTTCAAATTAAGCTTGCAAGGAAGCATAATTCTTTTTAAAGGAAAGAGAAGTGCAGCGTGAATTTGGGGAGGAAGTAAACCAAAGATTTCAAGGGAAGGAATAATAATTAAGAAGAAACAAGGTGCAGAATTTTTAGTAATATACATATGAGTGTGCATTCTAAGGTGTACATATATCCACAAGCATACGAGAAGTGAAGGGGAAGCAAGAGTGCCAAGTTGCTTAAAAGAGACTATGCAAATATGGGTACTGTTGGAGAGGAAGATGGAAGAAAAAGGGAATGCTAGCATGAAATTTTCTTCTTAGGCGTGAGTAAGTGTAATTGGAGTGTAAAGGAAGCAAAGTGTACTTAAAAGTACACATGTGGCAATTGAATAAGAAGAAATTTTACAAAAGTCACATGACAAGCAAGTAAGAAAAAGTGCAAGTAAATAGGGGAGAATGGTTGCACAAAAAACCATGTAACACCCCATGTTCTTGCAAGCATATTTAAATTTATCATAAATTTCCATGAACTATATCCAATTGCTTGTGTGATGTAATAACTAGAATAAATATTGGAAAGGATGACATTGCATAAAATTGAGGTGCTTAAATAAATTTTGAGGTGCTTGATTTAAATCTTGTCTTTTCAAAGGAAAGAAGCACGTAACATTTGAATGAAGATATATAAATATATATATAGGTGTAGTGAAGCGGCAAGATGGGAGAGAGAGGGAAGAGCCATGTAATAATAATTTTCCTTTCCTTGCATTATATTATTTTCATGTGACTGAGAATGGAAATTAAGGTGTTTAAATTATGCCATCCTCTTTCTTCTTTACCTAACCGAATAGCTACATGAGAGGGTGATTTAAAATGTGTAGGCATTGAATTAGCTTCACAACTATATGATATAAAAAGACTCATTTGGTTATGCTAAGAAATGAGGGGAAATGAAAAATGGATGAGTCATCTATGCGTCCTACCCTTTTGGCCAAATTGAGAGAATGAAGTGGTTAGTTTGCTAAAGGCATTGATAGCAATAATACTAGGCACGTGTAAGCTTAGAAGGAAATGAAAATAAGAGGGGAATGTGACATTTAAATATAGGTATATATATATATTGAGTGAGGTACAGTTGAGAACTGCAAGTAGTTGCAGACTACCAGATACTCTCCTATGAGTGAGGGATATATATGAGTTGTTCGATCAGTGACTCTCCTGATTTCTTTTGGTATGATCTTATGATGATCATGATTTGGCTTTGGCCATTAGAATATAATCTGATTTCCTTTTGTATGCTCTTGTTTCTATGTGATGCCATGTTACCATTAAGATGTGACATATATCCTATGTGATGGATATGTGGTATGATATATCCTATTTGATGGATATGAAATATAATCTATTGACATGTATATCTGGCTGAATGGATATGTGATAAATTATATTGCATGCATAGTATGACTATGAGATGATATAACTGTATAATTCATTCATTTTATCCTAATAAGCATAATGTTTTATTTTTTTAGAAGAAGAATGTAGTGTTTTCCGTATAAGTATGGTGGTACAGGCAAGTCTATTTTAAAAGACAAGTTGTTTATTGCTACTGAGATTCATTCTCATTTAAAGTACTGGAATGTACCACTGTACAGATACAGAAAATATTTTATAAATAACAATATAGTCCTTGAAATACTTTATAATGAACTTTCAAACACTAAAGTATAGTTCACTAGAATGAACTTATATTGCTTGTGAGCAATGTAAAACACTTATCTTTACATGAGAACGTCATAAAATGTAATAAGATAAATGGTTACATTATTCTTTACCTTAATATTTCAAATATTGGCCTGAGCATTAGCTCCATTATTAATTGACTAAATGATTAGGTTTGGGCTCCCTTTTTCTCAGATTACCATACTTTAGCACAGCAAAAATAAAACTCCATACATCATAGCAGAATTTGTAATTAATACAAATATATATATATTTCGTATACATTATCTGATACATGTTCCAGGATATATGAAGTACACATTCATAAGGGGAAAGGAAACAATATGCCTGTCACTAAAACCCCTTCCAAAATCTACTAATGGATAGGCCCATCACATATCCTAATTCAAATATTTTCCCTCTTTCCATTATCTACAACCAAAAACAATAGTAGTCTGAATTCTGCCCAAAAAGAACATTTATAGAATTAGGACTAACAAAATGGGCTATGGATACATAATAATATTTTCTTTCTAAGTCTATATATCTACTGCAGGGATTTCAAATATGGTAAATGTGCATATATCTTTTAGGACTGTAGAGGTCCCTAGGAAAGGAACCTCTACCACAGTAACCTCAATTTCCAGGATTACACAATATCTAGGCACATACCAATACAATAATGAGAAATAATTTCCCCGTAGCTAAAAAAACCATATAATTTCAAAATAATTGGCATGTACCACTGTACGGATACAAAAAAAATTTCTACATTTCATTTCTTTCAAAACAGTTTCCATTCACTTCCATGGGTATGCTTTGTATGAAACATTTGCATATGCATTTGTAAATATGGGATTATCACTATTTCATGCCATGAACATATTATATGATATTACATTGCTATGCTTCATTCATAAAAAAAACACATCTTTAAGCATTCACATATCATCTATCATCACTTCATTCATACTTTACCTGTAATAACAATTTAGTGCCATTTATTCCTTACCACTAGGGTGACTTTTATCAGTGCCATTAAGTTCACCACCAGGGTATCATATAGTGCAATCAAATACACATCGAGGGGGATCTAATAATGCCATCCTCCACCCTTTCTTGGTGACCTTTAGAAGGACATTAATAGTGCCATAATTCATCCTCTTCAGGAACATTCATTTCCTTTTTATTTATCCTTAGGGGAGATGTAAATAATGCCATTCTCTCACCCCTAAGATGACATTCACAGCCTTTACACATTTACCTCAAGGGGGATTTTATAGTGCCATTCTTCGCCCTTTATTGGTGGCCTTCAATGCCTTTCATTCCTCATTTGCATGTAAATTTCAAGCCATTCATTCATATTCATATAAATTAAAACATACTCATGTCAATGGTATAATACATGCAACTATGATTCATATTTAATTATTTCATCATTTCCCCATTTCTATTGACATAGGCCATTTGAAAACACACTTTAAACTTCTTTCCATTAAAATATAATTTCAGCCATGAAGGGAAAATAGGGTAATGCTCTCAGCCATGGCAAGAAATGGGTGAAAGATAGGGATTTTCAAGTCATTTGTTACCTTTCTTCCATCCTTTCTATCATTTAGGCATTATGGTACAACTTCCATTCATTAATCATGACACTTTCTCATACCCAAATTATGCATGTATATGTTTAGCTTTTCTTTTCTCTACTTTCATAACTCTTTTTTCATGCCAAATATATAAGTACACATATTCTTTCATCTTCACATTTACAAGCACACTTCCAAGGTTAAATGGCATAACTAGAAAATGGTAAATTTGCCAAAATCATGAAGACAACATAATTTTCTCTCTCTTCTTCTCTTATGACTAAACACATAAGCTTTTTTAGTCATTTTTCAAGTAAATTTCAGCACCATTTGTCATGGATGCTCTCGGCCAAGAGAGAAAATTGATGAAAATGGGTGTTTCACTCTTTTTTGTTTACAAGGCTTTCAATTTCAAGATGTTTTCATGCAAAATCACCATTTTCTCTTTCATTTCCATACCATTTTGAAAGTTAGGGTTTTTCATAAAAATGGTACCAAACATACCAAGATTCAATCTTTCATGATTTCTAGCATACAAACATTGCCATACTCACAAACACAACCATATTTCCCAACGAGCATGGCCAAGTATAGAAAGCAAGTCTTATGGAATGTAGAGAGAGAAAACCCTAGGTTAACATGAAAACACTTTAATCTTTCAATAAAACATGAAACTAAGGTTATAGGATTGTTAAGCTACCTTAAAAATGCAAAATAAGTGAAATGTCCTTGATTTTTTGCTTGATTTTCTCTTATCTTCTTCCCTTGGTAGCTCTCGATCATGCCTTCTCTTCCTCTTCCTTTTGAAAATGTCTTCTTCTTCATGAAGAAGAAGACTTTAATTAGGATTTTGGTGAAATTACCAAAATGCCTTCGTGTAAAATGACAGCTTTATCCTTAGTACTTCTCATTTTTAACAATGGCATCCTTTTCTTCTTCCAATGGTAATTTAATGAAACTTTCATGGTGAATGACCACCTTGCCCTTTCAAATTTCGAATTCCCAATTTGCCCTTCAACTTTTTTAGAAATTACCTTTAGGTCCTTGGGTAAAATTACCATTTTACCCATTATGCCCAAAATGGCCCATTTATTTTTATTTTCTTCTCCTTTTAGTCATAACATAAAAAAATTTTAAATAAAGTTTCATAAAGTCTCTTTTATGGAATTAATACTCCATCCATTTGTAAGTATAATTACCATTTTGCCCTTAGGATAAAAATTACCATTTTGCCCTTTTTGACAATATATTTATTTTTACCCTTATTTCATCTCACTTTCTAAGATAAGGGAGTAAAACCCTTCAAATACCATTTCCTTAAGTACTTAGATGAAATTATTGTCTTTTCTTCCATAGTAAAATTACTATTTTACCCTTTCTTTTGGAAAATTCTAATTTTACACATTTATGGTAAAACTAATGCTTCTTGATGAAAATTGCATTACTCTTAACACCATATAACACACAACCATTTACATAAAGAATCATCATTATTAATAATAATAATATCAAATATATTGGAGGCGGGTGTCACAAGCAACATGACAATGTCAAAAAAAACAATATAAATAGAAATTATGAAAAATAGACAACATGAAGGTAACAAATCACCATCTAAATATCATGAAAAGAAGCCTAAAATCACTATAAACATAAAATACAAAATCCAAATAGAAAGTGTATAGCATATCAACACTAAATCCATTAAAGGATGTAACACCCCTTATCTTATCTTGACAACGTCATATAATAAATTCAGATAAGTGGTTACATAATTCTTTGCCTTTTATTTACAAAAAATTTCCTGAGCATTTAATCCATTAGCAATTTAATATAGAATTAGGTCTGGGTTCTTTTGCTTAGGTAAACATACTTTATGCATAGCGAAAATAGAATTTCATACATCATAGCGGAATTTATAAAACCTTCCATAACTGTATACATATCATTTAAATCTCCTGATACATATTCGTGGGAAATATCAACTATATACATATCTATATGGGTAAGGAGACAACAATCCTATCACTCAAACCCCTTTTCCACAAGAGTAGTAGTCCTAATTCTTTCTCAAAACAACGATGGCAGAAGTTAGGACTAACGGTGCTACATTATAAAATTTCTATTTACTCCTTACATCTACTAGATGAAGCATCCTTACTTGGGTTCTATGTATCTGACACATATCAGTACAATAATGAGAAATATATTCCCAGTAGCTAAACAAACTAGTTTATTTAACACAACTGATATGTACCACTGTACGAATACAGAAAGAAACTCTACATTCCACTCAACATCAAATTCTTTTCATACAGATATATGGGTATGACATATGAAACATGTGTGTATGCATCTATAAACATGAGATATGCAACAAATTATGTAATTTATGGAATGGATAACAAACTATCAACATTCACACATTTTAATCATGCTTACAAAGAACACCTTCTTGCAATACAAACCATAATATCACATAAATGCTTTAATTCATAAAGGTAAACACTAGATCATTCCCTTCCACATAATTATGTTCTCTGGAGGTATACACCAGATCATTCACTTCCACATAATTATGTTCTCTGGAGGTATACACCAGGTCATTCCTCCTGCAATTAAATCCTTGGGAGTATACATAAGATCATTCCCCACAAGGTAACTGGCAAGGGAGATATACATCAAATCATTCCTCCTTATGATTTTGGTCTCAGGAGGTATTCACTAGATCATTCCTCCATTTATCTTTGACTTTGCCATTCACAAATATATTAAGCATTTTTAAGCTATCCAATCATTTTCACATGATTTTGGACATCTTTCCATCAATGGAAAAATGCATGCTATTTATCATCCATTCTTGATCATTATATCATTTTCCCTCTTTTCATTAATATAGGCCATTTTGGATATCACTTTAAGCCACTTTCAATTAACACATAAGTTTGGCCATTTTAAGGGAAATTCTACATAGCATTCGGCCAAGGCAAGATGGACATGAAGGATTGACATTTCTAACCCATTTGGTTCATTTCTAGCATTATTTCTATCCATTAGGAATTATGGTAACCATTTCAATAATTATGGGTAATGTTTTCTCACACCTTATTTTTCTTGTAAGTGTACATTAAACCCTCCTTTCACACATTTTTCTTGTCCATTTTTCATGCTAAATTTGTCAATGCATATTATTTTTCAATTTCCCATGATTATGCACAATTTCAAAGTGAAATGGTGAGAAATTTGAAATGGTTCCTTACTAAAACATAAAAGTACCATAATTTTCTCTCTCCTTTTTTCTTATGACAAATTTTGCAAGGTTTTCTAGCCACTTTCAAGTGAAATTTTAGCACCATTTACATGGGTCCATTCGGCCAAGGTAAGCGTGACATATTTTCATGGTTTATGGTAAAGTTAGAAAATGGGAAAAGTGCTTAAACATTAACCTAACTAGATTTTCTCTCTCTTACCATTTTGTAACTCTTTCTCACACTTTTTCTAACACCATTTTAACCAAATTTTGGAACCCATAAGAAACCTAGCATTCGGCCAAAGAGGGAAAACCAAGGAAATTGAGTTATCTCACCATCTTGCTTACAATACAACCATATTTAAGCAAAAACCATGCAAGAAAATCCTTTTCTCACTCTTTAAAACACCATTTTAGCCTTGGTATAGGTTAGGGTTTTTCAAGACTAGGGTTTCATTCTTGAAAATTTACCATTTCTTAAGTTTCCAAGCATTTCAACATGTCTATAGCCATAAACACAAGTTGTTTTCAACATATTCCAAGCCCATTCAAGCAAATCAACCATAAGAATGTAGAGAGAGAAAGGCCTTCCTTCTTGCAATAGTAAGAACACCATAAACACACCATAAAACAAGAAAAGAATGGCATAGGCATGTTTAGCTACCTTGAAAATGCAAAACAAGTGAAATCTCCAAGTTATTTTGGTTTGAAATCCTTTTCCTCCAAGCCTAGGAAGCAATTTGGCCAGCACCTCCTTCTCCTCCCTTCTTCGACATTTCTATCACCTTGAGGAAGAAGAAGACTTAAATTAGGGTTTTGGTGAAATTACCAAAATGCCCTTGGTGTGAAATGACCAATTTACCCTTATTACTTCTTCTTTTCAAGAATGGCATCCACCCTCCTCAAGAATGGAATTTTGCGCAACTTCCATGGGCTAGGACGTTTCTTCCCCCCAAGAATTTTGAAATTACAGAATGGTCCCTCAAATTTTCAAAAATTGCAAATAAGCCCCTAAAGAAATTTCCAATTTGCCATTTAAGTCCAATTGGCCATTTTAGCTCCATTTTTCACCCTTTTCGATTTTTATGTGTAAAAATCACTCAAATAAGATTTCATAAAACTTATTTTTGTGAAGTTAATAATTTATCCTTATTTTAGCAAAATTATGATTTTGCCCCTAAGGCAAAATTACCCTTTTTCCCTTTATGCTAATTTTATCATTTTCACCCTTATTCTTTCTTCTTTTGAGCAAGAATGAGTAAGGGTTTCTAATTTCTATTTCCTTGAAATATTTAAGATAAAAACTAAATTTTCTACATTATGTAAAATTACTAATATGCCCTTAGGGTAAAATTATGATTTTTCCCTTTTCAGGGAAATTTGTCTTTTTAACATCAAGAGCACATAATCACTTACATAACTAGATTCTTCTTCTCTCTTAAATGATAAGAGTCCTTTAATATTATTTCATGAAATAAGAAAATTAAATAAATTTTCCCTTTCATGGTAAAATTACTATTTTGCTATCCTTTACTAGATTTTTTCCAACTTCATTCTTCTATGACAAAATGACTCTATCTTGATGAAAATGTTCGTTCTATCATTTTAATGAACTATCCTTACCATCACATAATTAATGATAATAATGATAATATTAAAGAATTGTAAGGTATTGGGACAGATGTTACAAAGGAAGCCTAAAATCACCACAAAATATCATTGACAAAACTTAGACAGCATTTGGATGGCATGACAGCACTTAAAAACCATGGAGAGAAGTACCCTTCATGTGGCACATGAAAATAATTTTGGATGGTATAGGCATATGGTCATTTGGTACTAGTCTTTATGATTTTTGGGAAAGGCTAGTATAGATTATCCCTTATATAGCCTATATTAACTTAGATGTATATGAATTAACTAGTAGTTATCTGTAGGTAATTTGATGGAGTCATAAGTGGTAAGGATATTGCATCTATTTCCAATAGTTATTTCATGGTGATTAAGTAATTAATTATGCATGTTTATGTATAGTTATCTAGAGTAAACTATGTATATATGATGTTATACTCTGCTATTATTCTCGAGTGAGAACTCAAGTGTAGAATTGGACCAAAACGACGCTCAATTAATAAGCGAGAAGGAAATATAATCCATAAAGATCAGACAGGGCAACATGTCTTTCGATAAGTACTTGGGAAAATTTGAGGAGCTGTCCAAATTTCCTCCTATCTACAGTTAAGGTAGGATGAAGCAAGAAAGGCCATGCACTAATAGGCCGGTTTGAATCCAGAATTAAAGAACACTGTGGCTCTATTTGAAATAAAGAATTATGCCACATTAGCTGATAAATGTTGCATAATTTCAAAGGGTTTAGAGCAGAAGGGGAAAAGAGAGTCAAATCCCCTAAAGAGGAAACCATAGCCAAAATTTGCTAAGGGGAGGGAGAGCAAGTTTGGTAAGGCCCAATCAGGGAAGAAGCCCATGTTTGGGCAAACTACTCTAGACTGTAACACCCCCATTAGCATATGGTTCCTTTTAAGTGTTTAAAGGTATAATGTATATAATTATCATGATAATGGTGTGTTACTATCACTTCTACCTGAGTAAATTTTAAACTTTTTACCAAGTGGATTAGTTGAGTGTCATTTGGGTTGGTCTCTACTTTCGGGTTCTCTCAACATCGCAGCAGAATCATTATATATAGAATACACCTGGATTAACTATACATAAACATGCATTCTTAATTAAATATGATAATTAACTATTGGACATGGAGGCAACAATCCTGCCACTCATGCCACTATAATTTCATCAAAAAATCCTTTCATTTACATCTATGTCTGACTAAACTATACAAGATGGATCATTACTAGCCTTTCCCAAAATATCCTAAAAGCTAGTGCAAATAAAAAAAGCACCTATTCTATCTCAAAATGGTCACTTTTGTGTACCCCATAGTGGGTACTTTGTAACACAACTATCTAGTATTACAATTCATCCGATGCAACCTAATAGGTTCGATACATTATTCTTATCCTTTTATTTAATTGAGGTATGAGCAATTATACCATTAATTTATATTAAGCGGATTAAGTTCAGGATCTTTTGCTAAAAAAAAAACTTATACACATAGTGAAAAGAAATTCCATGTTACACAACGAAAATTTAAACATTCATACAATTTAAATAATATATGTATAATAATATCCATTAAATTACAGTGATCATGTATCGGGATATATGAAGCACCCATCCTTAAGAAGTCAGGAGAGAACAATCCTATCGCTCAGACCCCTTTACAAATTTCTAATATAGACTGGTCCTTTACATATCTCTTCCTCAGTTCTTTCCCAATTACATCTCAGGTCTATTGCCAAAAGAATAATTCTAGCTCTAAATGAAGTATCTCTAGACTAGGACCCAAAAATAGGGGTTACAAAAATTCCTTAAACCCAAAAAGAACTTGATCTCTCAGCCCGGCTATGCGACTGTATCTGATACATATTAGCATATAATAAGAAAGGAAATTTTCCCAGTAGCTTAACAATTCGGGTTTTTAAAAAAAATAACTAATATGTATCAAGGTACAAGCACCAAAATATTTGATTCTACATTCTTGGAATAAAATACAACATAATTCATAAATATAAAATGGCAAGCAATATATGATCAATTAAAATGTCAATAGGATAAAAATAATATACTTTCAAATAAAACATGTTGTGAAATACATTATCATAACATTAACAAAATATTTAGGCTTATCGTTCTTAAATTTTCTTTGTACTTTAGCTATGCACACTTGGACACTTGTGGACACTTGGCCACCTTTAAAATTCTTTGTGAACACTTGGCCATATGTGGACACTTGGCCACCTTTAATATTCTTTGAGCACACTTGGCCACATGTGGACACTTGGCCACCTTTGATATTCTTTGTGAACACTTGGGCACATGTGGACACTTAGCCACCTTTAATATTCTTTGTCCACACTTGGGCACATGTGGTCACTTGGTCACCTTTAATATTCTTTGTGCACACTTGGGCACATGTGAACACTTGGCCACCTTTAATATTCTTTGTCAATTATCAAGGGAAATTTTCCATTTTCTTAAAAGGTATTACTAGCATATATTACTTTTTAAAATTCCAATATCTTTAAAGATAAAATTCCTCTTTTCTTGGAAAGTATTATTAATTATTTTATTTGAGAAAATTCTATATATATTCCAAGGATACATTCCCCCTTTTTTTTTTTTGGAAATTAATGTAAGTGTGCAATTCTTATGAAAATTCTCAAATCTAAAGAATAATTTCTCCTTTATTAGGGATAAATTCTAGTTGCACATTTCTTATGGAAGATTCCAATATTTCAAGGAAAATTTCTCCTTCCTTAGAAATAAATTCTAATATTTGAAATACTAATTTTCCTCTTTCTTGGAAGTTTATTCTAATGTACATTTTCTTTTTCTAAAGATTCTAGTATTTCCAAGAATAATTTCTCCTTCCATAAAAATTCTAATGTTTAGAATACTTCCTTCTTTGTTGAAAATTAATTCTAATATACTTTTCTTATGGAAAACTTCAACATTTCAAGGATAATTTCTCCTTAGAAATAATTTCTAATGTTTATTTCTTACTAAAATTCTAGCCTTTTTAGAATACTTTTTTTTTTACAATAATAATCTAAATTTTCTCTTATGACTTCAAAGATAGATTCCCATATTTTGAAACAATATCATCGTGCATAGCTTATAAATTCCAAGAATGAATTTCATGGACTTGGCCTAAGGAGATTTATTAAATCGGCATTTCAATTTCCTTTCTTTGTTCTTTACTTAATACACTTAAAAGGTAGGGTTTCTTTCTTTGTGGTCATCATGAAGTTTACACCATCCAACTGTAATCCTTTTTCCAACAACATACTCATGCTATCTCATCCAGCAACATTTCATTAAACCACACATGCTAACCAACATATAGACATTTAGATCAAGAATGTAGGGACAACTTAAGTTCCATGGAAAGCTTGAATATAAACATTAGGTTGCATAACTAGAACAAGGAACAAAAGTATAAATTTTTAACCTACCTCTAGTGATGCCAAAGGATGAAGTGGTATTGACTCTTCCTTTATCTTTTCCTTGCTCCTTTGTTTCCTTTCTTGATGTCTTCCCTTCTTCTTCTTCAAACTTATGTCCTCCCTCTCTCTATTCTTTTCTTTTTTCCTTTTTCTCTCTTTTCACATGTGAGTGTGTTGCATGCATAAGACAAAATGAACTTTCAACTCCCTTTTGTTTTCTTTCCCTTCATGTGTGCATGCCTCTTTCTCCCAAAATAAAATTCCCTCATGCTATTATGTCTTTCTCCTCCTCCCTTTCACGTGTGTTGCATGTATTCCAAAGTGTAGCCCTTACGTGAACTTCCCTTGGCTTAGGTAGTATGTACATGCATTTTTCCACTAAAAAGTTCTTTTCTCATGAGCCTTAGTGCAGCCCTTTTTCTTGCAACTTTGGTTTAACTCCTTGAACAAGTTAGTGGAAAGAGAAAATCCTAAATACTCTTTTATCTTTCCCAAACTCTTCACTCTTCCCTCTTTTTTCCCACTTGGTCACGTAAGGAAGGAAGGGAGGGATCATAGGCCATTCCTTCCCAAAATCAATGCTGCACTTGTCCCTCTTCTCTTTTTTTTTTTTCCCACGTGAACTCCTTGCCATGTGGGTGTGAGTGTGTGTGCATATAAAATTCTCAATTCCCTCTTTCTCTTGTCCTTGGGTGTGTGGGAATGCAAAAAACTTTGCACCTTTTACCCTTTTATTTTTATAATGTGTGGGGCTTCCTTGTTACACACACAAGCTCATTTCCTTCTACAAAATTATGCACTAAGTGTACTTTCTAGTACACCTTCCTTTGCTTGCAAGTTAACTCTTTCCATTGTTTTTCCACCTTTCATGGTTAGTGGTGAAATTTGAATTTGAGAAAAATGCTTAAACACTAACTTACCTAAACTTTCTCTCTCTTACCATTTTCTAACACTTTCTCTCACTCTTTCTAACACAAAATTCTGCCAAAATTCAGCACCATTCTAAACCCTAGCATTCGACCAAGAGGAGAAATCAAGCTCAATGGAGTGGTTTCATCACCTTACTTACAATACCATAACATTCATGCAAAAACCATGCAAAAATACCATTTTCTCACTCTTACAAACACAAACTCAGCCTTGGTACAAGTTAGGGTTTGGCAAAATCAAAGTTCCATCCATTATTTCATGAGTTTCCATACATTCCAACATGTCTATAGCCATAAACACAAGTTTTTTTCAACATATTTTAAACCCAAGCATGCAAATCCACCATAAAAATGTAAAGAGAGAAATAGCCATCATTCTTGCAAATTGAAAACACCATAAACACACCATAAAACAAGAAAAGAATGGCATAGGATTGTTTACCTACCTTGAAAAGCCAATAAAAGTGTAATTTCCAAGTTATTTTGGTAAGAACTCCTCCTTCTTCAAAGCTATGAAGCAATTCAGCCTTCTTCCTCCTTCTCCACCTTTGACGACACTTCTAGCATATGGAGGAAGAAGAAGGCTAAAATATAGACTTTAGATTATTTAGAAAAATGCCATTAGTGCAAAAATGTCCAATTTATCCCTTTTTCTTCTCTTTTTCAACAATGGCATTGTCTCTCCTTAAGAATGTAATTTTATGCAACTTCCATGGGCTGGGAATGTTACGTCCTTCAAGAATTTTGAAATTGCATAGTGGTCCCTCAACTTTTCAAAAATTACAATTTAGTCCCTAAGAAAAGTGCCATTTTTCCATTAAATCCAAATTGGCCATTTTTGCTCCAATTTTTACCCTTTTCGGCCTCATGGTATAAAAATCACTTAAATAAGATTTTATAAAACTTATTTTTGTGATTTTACTAATTTATCCTTATTTTATCAAAATTAAAATTTTTTCCCTAAGAAAAAATTACCATTTTGCCCTTTATGCCAAAAATTATCATTTCACCCCTTTTTCTTTCTTCTTTGAAGCATAGTTGGACAAGGATTTCTAATTTATATTTTTCTTGAAATAATTAAGATAAAAAATAAATTTTCTACATCATGTAAATTTACTCATATGCCCTTAGGGTAAAATTACAATTTTACCTTTCTCAGGGAAAATTGTCTTCTTGACAACAAAAGCACATAACTAGATTCTTCTTGTCTCTTAAATGAAAATAATAAGAGTTCTTTAATGTAACTTCATGAAATAAGAGAATTAAATCAATTTTCCCCTTCATGGTAAAATTACTATTTTACCCTTCCTTACCAAATTTTCAATTTTATTCTTTTATCACAAAAGTGATTATATCATGGAAAAAATGTCTATTCTAACTCCTTAATAAATCATCCTTAATATTCCACAAATAATACTAACAATAATAGTGGTAACAACGTCATCATAAAAATACAAGTGTTTGGAGCGGATGTTACACATTCAGCCTTCACGTCACCTTCCCTTCTCCTTTTCTTCAATTTCCATTCAGCCAAAGTGAAGAGGAAAACCTGCACCTTTTACATTTAACTAATTCCATTTTTGTTTGCTTGCAATTGGTCTTCCTTCCCTTACAAGTTATTTTCACTCCACAAGTAACTATTTTCACATGTTTCATACAATTTTTGCAGGCCTTTTTACTAGCCTATTCGGTTATGTGAGGAAAGAATAGAAGAGAAAGAATGTGTTGTGCATTAAGGACTCTTATCCTCTTCCATTTGCATGCACACACATGCATATATAATTTTCTTTGCAATAAAATCCTGCACTCCATGCTTAGTTATTTTTCTTTCTAAATTTTATTTCCATAGCTTTATGCAAGATGGTATGATTTTGGGGCAATCTTTATGCTACACATGATTTGGGCAGCCTAATCTCCATATGGACTTACCATTGGGTGGCGCCAAGGGAAGAAAGGAAAGGAGACCATGCAACCCTCAACATGGCATTGTATAATTATATTTTAAATTCTACACCTATTGGGTTACTTGTTGCATACATATATATAATTAATTTCCATCCTCTTTACTATTGTTCTTTGGTCCCACTCAAGGCACATGTATTGTCTTTCTTTCTTAGTACACATGAAACCCCCACACACATATATATATTTTTTTGTGTTTCATCCTTCTTTCCTATCCATTTCACGTGGCTTGGAGTTTCCATGCAATAAAATAGAATTTCCATTCCCTTCTCTTACATAGGATGCATGCATGGCACACACATGCATATATTTAAATTCCTTCCCTTCCCATGCATGCATAACCTTTCCCACTTGCATGCACACACACATATGCACATATTTTTAAATGTTGCATCCTATCTTGATTTTCTCTTGGCACTTAGGCTAGGTGACTCAAAAAGAGAAATAGAGAATTAAATTAAACACCTAATTTATCTAAAATGGAGAGGTAATTGAAATCTAATATTTTACAAATTGAGGGCATACTTAATTTAAATACCAAAATCACACAAGAAATTACATCCAATTAATTAAAGAACATCAATTTAGGCTGATTAAATTATGGGGTGTTACATACTTACTCCTACTTTACCTTCTCTCCAACTCAGGACCTACACATTTGGTACATGCCAAAAATAACGTGAGAATTGAATTTCAGTAGCAATGCAATCTGTTACGAAATCCATTGAGCTATACCACCATGCTCGCATGAAAAACTCTACATTCTTTTATAAAACATATCACATACTATTGGGATGGAGTGCATGTAGCATTTAATCATGTTACATACTCATGCATATGCATATTCATCAAAACATATCATCTTTAAAACATGAGAAATGCATTCATCATCATTCTCATCATAAAACATTTCTTATAAAACATATGTGGGATAGTAAACATGCCATCATTTAATTTCCATAACATATTAGCAGTACATAAAACACCCTAAGAGTAATCTGGAGAGTCACCTAGCAACAACTCCATGCACCATTGTCTATATGAATGAGCACATGGCTATCTAGTCATGCCTTAACATTTTGTACATTTTGAGGTGCCCCTCAGTGGATCCAAGTACCTTAATGGTCCCTGCCCTTTCTGACAGATCCCTGACCAGCGAGATTCCTCCCTTTCTTCCCAAACGGGGCTGGTATACTCTCATGGGATCACCGTTAACTTTACCTAGATCATTTCCTCTCTACTTTTGGGTTGATTATAATACTATGGAATTACCACCATTCTTTCGAGGTGGATCACCCTCCCGATACACTTTTCTCTATATATACTCTAGGGTGAACTAGCCCATGCCTATGGTTATGCTTAACTCTAAGTATGTGTTTCTCATATGGCCTTTGAGAGATGACACTAACTTAAAGTTCGTAACCATCACGGTGTTTTCAAAATCATCTACGTTCGAGTGAATGTTTAACCATTCCAATTTATGGCACACCCGTGGAATGCCCAACAACCATCCCATATCGACAATCAGTCACTCGATCATGAGCCTATCTACCCTAATGCATATAATGAGAATAATTTCCTCTTTCCCTTTTTGTGTTTTTTGCTCTCTCTTTCTTTCACTATCCTAAGGATCTCATCACCAAAAACTCCTAGTTTCCTTGCTTACCTATGTTTTGAGCCCTTAATTAAGTTAGTATAAAGAATTACTAAGCTCAATTGCCATTAAAAACCTCATTTCACAAGTTGAAGGGCTGCCAATCGGATGGTGGAAGGCTAGCAGTTGGCTAGTGGCTCTTTGTATTCTCTGAGTGCTAGATAGTAAGCTAGCAGTTTGCTGGCAACTGGATGATAGCTTTCTGGAATGTATCTTGGGAAAAAATAAGAGCATGATAGTCGACTGTGAGGATGGCCAGTCGACTGCTTAGTGCAAACCCAGGCCCGATAGTCAACTGCTAGGAATTTGGCAGTCGGCTGCTAAGCCTTTGTCTACACTTTTGAGTTTCCAGGAATATGACAGTCGATTGCCCCATACTTAGTAGCCAGCTGCTATGCTCCGCTATAGTTCATAAAACATAATTTTGATAAGACTCAGTCCAGAATGCATTTCATTTTCAATTCTAAACATATGAGCTTAATTTTCATACAAAAAACTTTACTTATCATTAAACATTTCTCATCCATTAGCTCAAACATGGTACATTCAAGGAAAAACTAGTCTATAACTCTAGATGAATGTAACCCAGCCCTTTCAATCCATTACAAGCACATATAAAAGCATACATTCAACACCATAGCATCCCATAGAAATAGAAAAGCATACAGAATGTAGGTTTAACCCCAATCTCAGTTTAAACATTTAGAAATTCATATTTTCCACCAACAATAAACATTTTAGAAAAGAAAGGGGTTTAGGATGAATTTCTATCTTGATTCCTTGTAAACATATATGTTGAATGTGTTAGGAATAATCCTTTCTTATTGTATGGTTGATTTCTAGCCTCAAATCTGGTCTTTCCTCAGTAAAATCTCTCCTTTCTTGCCCTAACTTACCTTTTTCTCTCTCTACTTGTCCCTCTATTTCTCTCTCTAAAATTTGAAGGTTTGAAAGTACGTAAGAGTTTAAGGCTTTAGATAAGGTTTAAGAGAAAGTTGGGAAATTGCTATTTAGTCCCTGGGTTATTTTGCACTCTTAGACTCCCTCACTTTTACCTTTTCAATTAAGTCTCTAGCCACCTCTTGCTAAAGCTTCATGTATTTTCTTTCAATTTATTCCCTAGACTAATGCAACTATATGCACTAATGCAACATACATAAGCATTAAAATCAAATTAACAATTATCAAACATTTTTTTAATCACAATTGGAATGGATATTACATAGACAGCTGCCTCAAATGTGAGAGGAATCGTGGGGATAAGCCATGTTTGCTGAGACAGAATGTCTGCTACAAGTGTGGTAAGTCAGGACATTTCATCAAGGAGTGCCCATTGTGGAAGAAACTAGTTGAGGCCTTTAAGCCTCTGATTAGATAAAGAGTCTACGCCCTTAAGGGAAAATAGGTAGACCAATTCGATGTTTACATTAAAGGTCAGTGTTTTATAAACAAAGTTTCCCTAATTGTCCTGTTTGATTTTGGTGCCACTCATTCCTTCATTTCCCTTGAATGTGTGGAAAGGTTGAGCTTATCTATAACTAAATTGCCCTATAAGTTATCCATTTCTACTGCAGCAAAAAAACATGTTTTGACTTCTTTGACTTGCCTAAATTGCCCAATTATTGTTGAAAATAAACCTTTTATTATTGACCTTATATGTCTACCTTTAGTGGATTTAGATGTCATTCTTGGAATAGATTAGCTATCTTTTAATAAGGTGGTCCTAAACTATTTTGAGAAGTCTGTGATTTTTATGGACACTATACCTGTGAATAAGGGTATAGAGGAAAAAATCCAATGATTATGTTTCCTATTTTCTTCAGATGTTGAGAGTTTGATAGTATCCCTATATCTAGAGAGTTCCCTGATGTCTTCTTTAGAACTAAGTGAGTTAAAAGTGCAAATAGAAGACCTTCTTGGAAAGTAATTCATTAGGCCCAGTTCTTCATCATGGGGATCACAGGTGTTATTTTGTGAAGAAAAAGGATGAAGTATGAGAATGTGCATAGATTATAGGCAATTGAACAAAGTGATGGTGAAAAATAAATATCCCCTCCCTAAGATTGATGACTTGTTAATCAACTAAAAAGAGTAGTTGTATTTACTAAGATCGATTTGAGGTCAAGGTACCATCAAATCAGAGTAAGAAGTGAGGATATACCTAAGACTACTTTTAGGACTAGGTATAGCCATTATGAATTTCTTGTAATGCCATTTATCTTACCAATGCTCTAGCTATTTTAATGGATTACATGAATTGTATCTTTAGACCCTACCTTGGTCATTTTGTGGTAGTGTTCATTGATGATATTCTTGTATATTCTAGAAATAGGCAAGAGCATGAACAACACCTTAGAATTATGCTGCAAGTACTTAAGGAGAAATAGCTGTATGCCAAACTCAAGAAGTGTGAGTTTTGGTTAGAGGAAGTGAAATTCCTAAGGCATGTGATTACCAAGGATGGGGTAGTACTAGATCCAAGAAAGACTGAAGCAGTGGTCAATTGGGAGAGACCTACAATGGTGATTAAAATTCATAGTTTCCTTGGACTAGCTGGTTACTACAAGAGATTTATCCAAGGGTTTCCATAAATAGCGATGCCAATGATCAATTTAACTAGGAAAGATGTTCCATTTATATGGGATTCCAAATGTGAACATAGTTTCTAAACCAAATAGACTCTTCGAAGTAAGCATATGGAAAGCATAGTACTATGAAATTGCTTCAGAGATTTCACTCGATCTATATACACTTATGAGCGACATTGAGTGATCTCTGTGAGGCAGTGGTTCCTAATCAAACAATGAATTTCTTGTTGAGGAAATGCATTCAATCTAACTATCTTTGTTATTTTGTGAAGGGCCTGCAATACCAAGACTTATGGATAAAGATTCATGTAGCATCGAGTTACATAGACCGTGGAGTATGTATTAACTATGAAAAGCTATTATTATTTCTTATGAATTAAATGAAAGTTTTCTTGAGGATAAACAAAAGCTTAAGTGTGGGCTATTATGATAAGGACATAATTATACATATTTATTTGCTAAATTTCACTTACAATAAGAGTATATTTTATGTGTTTTATGTATAGTTACCCATGTTTACACTTGTTTTCATGTTATCCAAGTTTTTCCCAGGTACAAAGTAGTTTTGAAGTGAAATGGATCAAAACCAAGTGTCTACAAGCTCAAAGCACCTCAAAATGCACCTTTTAGCATGGCTATACATGAAGTCTTCTAGAACACACCCTACCACATGCTCATGCTGCCTTAAAGCTTCTAGAACACACCTTTCCACATGCGAAAGACATCTTATGCACCTCTCTACATGGCCAGAGCAACAATCTCTAACCCAGAAATGGCCAAAATCACACCACGGATGGATTCCTTCTAGAACATGGCCATGCCACTTTTTAGGCTACCACACAGCGATGTGGAAGCCTAGATAGGTACCTCCCTTGCCTACAAATGGGAGAAGGCACAAGGAGGAGAGCATCACTTTGAAGGCGTTTAAGGAGAGGAAAACCGAGAGCACTTGGAGTAGCTTGGAGTGTGACAATCCTTGCTAATCTTTGGAGCACAATACTTCAATTCCCTTATCTCTTCACAAAGGTCACAAACCGTGGAGATTTAACTAAGAATTAACAAAAGAGATTGGGAAGCATCAAGAGGCAACTAAGAGCATAATCAAGGAGGAGTTCAGAGTCAAGGCTATTCATCCAATACTTGACTGATGAGGGTATTTTTGTCTCTATTTTGTTCTTCTTCCTTTATTATATTTCTTGTTGTTTTATTCACGAACATGAGTAGCTAGATTGGTAGAACCCAATTGGGGTTTTTAAACTATATTGATATTCTAATTTTAATTTGATTGAGTTATGAATTAGTTTACACGATCTTCCTTTAGTTAAATATTAATCAAGTTTTCATTACAAGACGTTGTAGGGAAAACTATCTAGATTCCTGTCAAATACTCTAATCGATGATGTTGGGAATTGGAAAACTAACTAGAGAGACCAGTTGATCTTCACTTGGACCAAGAGGTTGAAAACTACTGGATTAGAAGGAATTCCTAATAGTAAGCACTAATGCTGATCTAAACTTGACCATTGGACACAAATAGCCAATGGAAAGTATAGGTTTTAGAAATCTATTGAAACCAACTGGAAATCTGGATTTTTTATACATAGGTAGCATAATCAATTTAATAACTTATTATCCTTTGTTTACAAATCATCTAGTCTAAGACCCCAATGGGTTTACTTTTCTAGAAACTTGATAATTCTCTATCTTAACACTTGCCTCACCTTCTCTCCATAGCCAAAGTAGTAGTATTTAGACTTAGTTTAATTAAATCACCATTTGTCTTAGGCTAAATAACAACAAGCAAGTAGTAACTATAGGCTTTCCCGTTCCTGTGGGATACGACCTTGATACTCACCATTGCACTAGGCTACAAAGAAAGGTGCACTACCTTAAGGTGTAGCTACATGTAGATCATTGGTAGCACATCATTCGTACAGTAGTACATGCCATTTATTTTGACATTATATGGTTTGTTTAGCTACTAGGAAAATTATTTTCTCATTATTGTACTGGTATGTATTGGATGCATAGATCCAGTATGGTGATGCACCGAACTAGCAGATTAAAGGAGTAAATAGAAATTATGTAATGTAACACTTTTAGTCCTAATTTTGCCATATGTATTTTGGGATAGAATTAGGACCACTATTCTTTTGGAAAAAGGGGTTTGAGTGAAAGTATTATTGTCTCCTTTGTAACATCTGCTCCAAACACTTGCATTTTAGATAATGTTATTATTGTTATGGTTAGTATTATTTGTGGGATGTTAAGGATGATTTATTAAGGAATTAGAATGGACATTTTTATCATTATATAATCACTTTTGTGATAAAAGAATGAAATTGGAAATTTGGTAAGGAAGGGTAAAATAGTAATTTTACCATGAAGGGGAAAAATAATTTAATTTTCTTATTTATATCAAAGGATTCTTATTATTTTATTTAAGAGAGAAGAAGAATCTAGTTGTGTAAGAGATTATTTACATTTGAGGTCAAAAAGGCAATTTCCCTAAGGAAGGGCAAAATCATAATTTCACCTTAAGGGTATATTAGTAATTTTACATAATGTAGAAAATTTAATTATGACCTTAAGTATTTTAGGAAAATAAGAATTTGAAACCCTTACCCACTTATGCTTAAAGAAATAAAGAAAAAGGGTAGAAATGATATCTTTGGCATAAAGGGTAAAAAGGTAATTTTGCCTCAGGGGCAAAATTGTAATTTTGATAAAATAAGGATAAATTAATAAAATCACAAAAATAAGTTTTACAAAATCTTATTTAAGTGATTTTTGTCCCATGAGGCCGAAAAGGGTGAAAATTAGAGCAAAAATGGCCAATTTGGACTAAATGGCAAAATGGCAATTTTCCTTAGGGGCTTATTTGTAGTTTTTGAAAAGTTGAGGGACCACTCTACAATTTCAAAAATCTTGAGGGACAGAACAGTCCCAGCCCATGGAAGTTGCATAAAATTACATTCTCAAGGAGAGACAATGCCATTGTTGAAAAAGAGAAGAAAAAGGGATAAATTGGACATTTTTGCACTAATGGCATTTTTGTAAATAATCTAAAGTCTATATTTCAGCCTTCTTCTTCCTCCATATGCTAGAAGTGTCATGAAAGGTGGAGAAGGAGGGAGAAGGCTGAATTGCTTCATAGCTTTGAAGAAGGAGGAGTTCTCACCAAAACAACTTGGAAATTACACTTTTATTAGCTTTTTAAGGTAGCTAAACAATCCTATGCCATTCTTTTCTTGTTTTATGGTGTGTTTATGGTGTTTTCTATTTGCAAAAATGATGGATATTTCTCTCTCTACATTTTGTGGTGGATTTGCATGCTTGGGTTTGAAATATGTTGAAAACAACTTGTGTTTATGGCTATAGACATGTTGGAATGTATGGAAACTCATGAAATGGTAAATTTTCATGGATAGAACTTTGATTTTGCCAAACCCTAACTTGTGCCAAGGTTGAGTTTGTGTTTGTAAGAGTGAGAAAATGGTATTTTTGCATGAATGTTGTGGTATTGTAAGTAAGGTGATGAAACCACTCCATTTAGCTTGATTTCTCCTCTTGGACGAATGGTAGGGTTTAGAATGATGTTGAATTTTGGAAAAATTTTGTGTTAGAAAGAGCGAGAGAAAGTGTTAGAAAATGGTAAGAGAGAGAAAGTCTAGGTAAGTTAATGTTTAAGCATTTTTCTCAAATTCAAATTTCACCATTAACCATGAATGTGTGACTTACTTATCTTGGCCAAATTGATGCATGTAAGTGGTGCTGAAATTTTTCTTAAAGATGGCCTAGAAACCATATAAATTTAGTTCCAAGAAAGGATGAGAGAGAAAGTTATGGTAATTCAATGTTTTAGCCATTTTACCAAATTTAAAGCCTTACCATTTCACCTTAAAAGTGTGCACAAAAATTTGAAGTTGTGAGATAGTGTACATTATCACATTTGGCATGGAAAGTGAGCTAGAAAAATGGGAAAAATGATGGCCTAAAGTGCACTTACCAAATTTTGAGGTGTGAGAAAGTGTTAGATATAATTATGGGAATTGTTACCATTATGTTTAAATGGTAAGAAAAAGGCTAGAAATGAGCCAAGTGAGTTAGAAATGCTATTTTCTCATGATTTTCTTATCTTAGCCGAATGCTATGTGTGATTTTCGCTAGAATGGCTAAATTTTCATGTTAATTGAAAATAGCCTAAGGTGCCATCAAAATTGGCCTATGCTAAGTGACAAGAGGGAAAATGATGTAATGGTCAAGAATGAATAGTAAGTAGCATGAAATGTTTGCTGCGGATAGAAAGATGTCTAAATTCATGTGAAAATGACTGAATGGTATGAAAATGCTTAAATGCAAGTATGAATGCCAAAGTTAAAGATTAAGGAGGAATGATCTGGTGAATACCTCCTAAGACCAAAATTATGAGGAGGAATGATCTAATGTATACCTCCATAGTAAGTTACCTTGTGGGGAATAATCTAATGTATACTCCCAAGGGATAAATGTAGGAGGAATGATCTGGTGTAAACCTCCAAAGAACATCATGATGTGGAAGGGAATGATCTAGTGTATACCTTTCCAAAGTAAAGTATTTTTGTATGGCCATTAGTTGTATTGTATGAATGTGACTTTTGTGAATATGATTTAGACATATAAGCATTAAAAGCTTGTTGTTCATTCCATGAATAATATAATTTGTTGCATATCTCATGAATATAGCTTCATACACATCTGTGTCACATATGTCATACCCAAGGGTCTTTATGAAAAGCGTTTGAAATTTTAATTGAATGTAGAGGTGTTTTCTGTATTATTACCGTGGTACATATCAGTTATTTTAAATAAACTAGTTTTTATATCTCCTAGGAATGTATTTCTCATTATTGGACTGATATGCATCAGATGCCTAGATATTGTATAATAATGGAGGTTGAACTGGCAACAATGGAAATTCCCTTTCTAGGAACTTTCATTATAGTGAAACCACTTGTCTTATTACGTATTATGACATTGTCATGTAAAGATAAGGGAGTTACAATAGCAGCTTACCACTCGACTGATATAAGGCTACAAGTCGACTACTAGGCATAAAATCAAACTCGACAACTAACTGCTAAAGCTATCAGTCAATTGTCGTGCCTATGTATGATGTTATGGGTTTTTCAAGAACACGACAATCGACTGGTACATGCTATCAGTCAGCTGTTATGTTCTGCGATAGTTTGAAAAATGAAAGTTTTTAAAATTTCCAGTCAAGAATCCACTACATTGCAAATTTAAAAGGCATGAGCTTAGTATCTAGTTGTTTACCCCTAAATCCTAACCCTTTTTATGCTCAAATATCAATCATACAAGGCACATTACATATGCAACTCAGGTGAACAGTAAAACCTAACTTGAAAAATCTAATTCAAGCCTAGAAAATACTGAATGGAAGTTAAAGACTAGCATTTTAGTCTAGAAACCTTTTCCTAACTCTAAACAACCTCAAAGTCATCATTTTAACCCAGAAAATCAAAAATTTCTAAAGAAAAGGATATTTCTCTATTTTTGTTAATCCTAAGCATTTTAGTAGATTTGATGGTTTGTAAGAAGGATATACTACTTCTAAATGAAAGTTAGAATGTTTTTCGATGTGTAGGTAAAGATTTTCTAACCTGAAATTCAGCTATGAGAGGTTTTCACATCATCACTTCAAATAGGGGAGTGTAAATTACTCTACCTTGACTGTTTGTTCCTTTCTTGATCAAGGCTTCCCTTTTTCCTTTTTGAATTAGGCTATAGGTCACTTCTTGAGAAATAATCTAGATTTCACACCACTACTTAACCAATATGCATTCATTAAATTATCCTTTCTATGCATCCTAGGCCTAAAGTTTCACTATGAGATAACTCTCCTCTTTTCTTTCCTACATTCATGTTACTTATCACCCAACATGTGAAATTCTCATATATGATGATATTCAAGCCTCAATCCAGCTAGTACTATGGGGTTTCTAAGATCAATTCTTGTTCAAAAGATTATTTTCTGTGTTTAAAGCCTGCCAGTCAGCTACTATGGAGATAGTAGTAGGCTATTTGTTCTCTGGAGGCATGCCAGTTGACTGTCGTGAAGCTAGCAGTCGGCCGGTGGCTCTCTAGAATCTTGGACTTTGTAAGACAACAGCTTGCCAATCGACTGATAAAAGGCTACCAGTTGACTGCTAGGCATAAAATCTAACCCGATAATCGACTGTTGAGGCTACTAGTCAACTGTTGCACCTTTGTATGAAATTATGTGTTTGTCAAGAAAATTACAGTCAATTGGTACATGCTATTAGTCAGTTATTATGTTCTGTAACAGTTTGAAAAACCCAAGTTTCCAAGTTTTCCAGTCCAGAATCCACCACATTACAAATTTAAAAGGCATGAGCTTAGTATCTAGCCATTTTCCCCCAAATCCTAACCTTTTTTATGCTCAAATATCAATCATACAAGCCACATTACATATGCAACTCTGGTGAATAGCAAAACCTAACTTGCAAAATCTGATTCAAGCCTAGAAAATATTGAATGGAAGTTAAAGACTCTAGCATTTTAGTCTAGAAACCTTTTCCTAACTCCAAACAACCTCAAAATCATCATTTTAACCCAGAAAACCAAAAATTTCTAAAGAAAAGGAGATTTCTCTATTTTTACTAATCTTAAGCATTTCAACAGATTTGATGCTTTGTAGGAAGGATATACTACTTCTAAATGAAAGCTAGAATATTTTCCTAAGTGTAAGTAAAGATTTTCTTACCTGAAATTTAGCTATGAGGGGTTTCCAATTGGATTTCTTCTCATTTCTCCCTTGCTTGTTTTCCTTTCTTCCTTTCTCTCCTAGAGGTATAGCACTCAGCACTTTTGTTAGTATGGAGGGAAGCATATAGGAAGATATAAAAGAATACACCAATTGAAATTTTAGGGACCTCCTTGCAAAATATATATATCATCTCAGATACTTCCTAATTAGTTGTAGATATGGATATATACATTCACATACATTGAGTTTCTTTTTAGACATATACCTATAGATATGTGAGGTTTTCAACTAGGGTAAGGAGGCAACAATCTTGCCACTCATACCTATTTCAAAACCCTATTAGTGGATATTCCTATTTCTCTCACATATCTTAAATACATAAATGCCCTCATTTCCCTATACAAAAAAATTAATCATCTTTACCCTCTCCAAAAATATAATAAAGAATCAGGGTATTGGGCAAGTACACTTTTATTTCCAACATCTACATTGTCAAAACATAGAACTATTACACTAGTCATGTATGTCCACCCCTTTTGCAAGTGAGGGCAATGGGGGAATATCTATCATGGCAATTACCCAAATTTCCTTTACAACCATAAAATATCCCAAAATGCATATGTCTACCCACTTGACCTCCACTTCCAACAAGATATGATATCTAGGAATCTGATACACACCAGTATTTAAGTGAGAATAAATCTTAGTAGCATCACAATTTGTTTAAAACCATTGTTCTGTACTACCATAATTATACAAAAATCCTCTGTATTCTTTTCCATTATCAAATACAAAACAATATCTATTGGAATGTAATGCATGATTGGCACAGTTATAGCATAATAGCATTATACAATGTACTTATGAATGTATGTACAGTTCCATTTGCCAAATGTCAACAATAGGAAATATGCCATTTCATTACAAATATTTGTCGTGGTAACATAATCATATTCACATTTTAAACATAAGCAAGGAAAACAAATGATGCGCTACCAATGCAACTACACCTAAGGCAATGAACCTATCGATGCAGCCTAGTGCAATGGTGAGTATCAAGGTCGTATCCCACAAGAATGGGAAACCTTAGACCTACTCCTTGTTCTTTGTTATCTAGCCTAATAAGAAAAGTGAATGTTATCGAACTAAACTAACAATTAAAAGAAACTATAAAAGAGCAATGACAATGAATGAGAAAAGGAATTAAACCAAGAAAAACAACACAAAGATTACCTATGCTAGTTGACAAACACAACAGATAATGAACTATGAATTGATTTTGATACCCATGATTGGATTCTAAATTAAATCCAACTTGTCTCTCCAAATAGTTGAACTTCTAAACCTAAAATCCTACCACTTGAATCTCTTCCTCATGATTGATTTAAGATTAGCCTTATTGTTCTAATCCATCACTTTTAAGAGTTGTTAATTCTTAATTTGGCAAGTAATTAACCTTTTCTCTAAGTGAAAATTAATCGTTCCTTACAATTAAGGTTCCAATTTTAGTTAGAATCTCTTGATCTACCAAAAGAAATATAGTAACATTCCATACAATGTCTTGTAAACAAAAGCAAAAATTCATTCATAATTGCAAGAAAGGTTACAAAATCAAATTTCAATGTTCATGCAAATTAAAACTGTAACACCCCTTAACCTATGGTTCCTTTTATATTAATTGAAAAGGTATAATATGTAAATATCATAACAATGGTGTGTTACTATTACTTCTACCCGAGTAAATTTTAACTTTTTCTAAGTTGATTAATTGAGTGCCATTTGGGATCAAGTTCTCCACTCGGGTACCCAATCAAGAATCACAGCAGAATACTAGATCATATACATATAGTTTACTTTAGATAACTATGCACAAGAATGCATACTTAATTTGCTACTTATCATTAAATAACTATCAGGGCATGGAAGCAACATCCCTGCCACTCATGACCTGATCAAATTGCCTATTGATAGTTGCTCATTAATTCATATACATCTAAGTTAATATAGGCTATATAAGAGATAATCTATACTAACCTTCCTCAAAAATCATGAAGACTAGTACAATTCAATATATGCTTATACTATCCAAAATAAATATATTTCCATGCACCCCATGAAGGGTACCTCTTCCCAAGTTACCTTTATATCTAACTAGGGACTTGCACATCTAGTACACACCAACACTTATGTGAGAAATTAATCTTAGCAGCAATACAACCTATTTTGAAAATCCCTAACCTGTACCACTATACTCATACGAAAAAACTCTATTCTTTTCATCATAGAAATGTACAACATACCATTCGAATGCAGTGCATGTAGTATACTTCCATGTCATGTGCTTATATTTATGCATGTACAGTTAAAACATATGTAATTTATAATATGGGATGTCCATTCATCATCATTTTCATTATAACTTTCATATAAAACATTTCATGGGCTAGTGAACATGCCTTTACATTTTAACATATGAGCAGGAGAAGCAAACATATCCTAAGAGTTATCGAGAGATCTGCCCACCGAATAACTCTACATACCATTACATACATGAATGAGCTATCCTAGTAACTAATTGTGCCACTACAGTAATTCTACTACATAAGTACTATTTAAGGCGTCCCCTAGCCAGATCTAAATACAATCTCAATAACTCATGGGATCACTGTAAAACCTCTATACAGGTCCTATCCTCTCTGGTTTCGCAGATCATGAGGTTATGGAATCACCATCCCTTTTTTTATGGATCACACTCCTAGTATGCTATTCTCTAACATATATACTAGGGTGATTTAGCTCATGTTCATGGTTATGATTAACTCTAAGTATGTGTTTCTTAAATGGCCTTTGGAAGATGACACTAACTTAGAATTTGCAACCATCATGGTGTTTTCAAAATCATTTATGTCAAAGTAGATGTTTAACCATCCCAATTTATGGCACAATCACGGAATGCCCAACAGCCATCCCATAGATACAATTGGTCACTCGATCATAAGCCTATCTACCACCTATGCATATGCTTAGAATACTTTACTCTTTCCTTTCTTATGTTTTTCTCACTCTCTTTGTATCACTATCATGAGGATCCTCTCATCCTAGTTACATGTGACCTTACTCCTTGCTCAAAAGTATGTAGTTTCCTTGTATGGCTACAATTTGAGCCTTAAATAAAGTGATATGGAAGATTATTAAGCTCAACCTTTGATAAAAATCATGTTTCATATATTAAAGGGCTATTAACATAATGATTAATAGTTATCAACTGGCTGGTTGCTCTTTGGAATCCTTGATTCATAAAATAGTGGGCTACCAGTTGACTATTAGAAGGCTAGTAGTCAAATGATGGCTTGTAGAATGCTATCTGGGTAATACGAAGAACATGACAGTTGACTGCTAGAGATTACCAGTTAACTGCTAGAGGTTACCAGTCAACTGCTATGTAGAAAACTCAAACTCAAAAGTTGACTGATAAGGCTAGCAATCAGCTAGTGAGTCTCTATATGCATTTATGGGTTTCTTAAGAACACGACAGTCAGCTGATACATGCTATCAATCGATTGTTACATCCTGTGCTAGTTCTGGAAACAACATTTTTGAAATTACCTAGCTCATATTTCATTCCATTTTAGGTTTAAAAATATATGAGCTTAGTTTCCATGCCAAAACATTAATTTCCTCTACACATTTCTCACTATTGTGCACAAACATAATGCATCCAAGGAAAACTAGCATAATCTACTAGATGAACAACAACCCAAACATTCAATCATTTACAAGAATAAACATGCACAACTATTCAGCAAACATCAACCAATATAAGTTTAAGACATATAGAATGTAGGTTTTAACCCCAAACATGGTTTAAATCATTTATAGACAACATTCTTCAGCAAAAGCAAATATTTCAAAAATGGGATTTAGGTTGAGTTGCTACCTAAATTTCTTGAAGAAATGTTTGTGTATAGTGTGTTAAAATGGCCCTTCCCTTGCTGCAGAACCAATCCCTAGCCTCAAATCATCCTTCCTTCAAGCTTATCCTCTCCTTTTACCCTAGTTCAGCCTCTTTCTCTCTCTACTCACCCTTTTCTCGCTCTAAGAAAATGCTAAAGTGTGAATTATGCGTCTTAGGGTTAGGGTTTTTGAATTAGTAACTCCTACTAATTAAACTCTAGTCCTTGGCCACTTTGTGACTTTGGCCTAGCTAAACTTTTCCTTTTCAATTGGGTCCTAAGTCACACTTTGACTCAGCTTTTGTCTCTTTCAACTAACTCCCTATACTAATGCAACTATATAAAATTAATGCAACATGCACAAGCATTAAACTAAATTAACAACTAAGAAACATCTCTTAATCATATTAGGAACGAATGTTACAAAAACCAAAAGCTAACATAGTAAGGAACCTAATAGGTTTAAAAAGTCTAGCTACACATGTTCATAGGTGTAACAATCATCAAATTCGAATTCAAGAAGAAGTAAAGAAAAGAAAACATGTACACTCTTTTTCTTCTCTCAAATCAAGGATGAGTTACCTCCTTCTTGAATCTCCAAGTGCCCAAATTTGTGATTGTCTCTTGATGCAATTTGAATCTCCCAATTTCCTATGGAACTCTAAGGATAAATTTGGATACTCAAGGATTTTTAGGTAGTCTCCTAGCCATTACCTCTTTTATCTTTCTAATGCACCTCACGGCTCTAAGCAAGATTAAGGTTCAAAGTCATGACCTCTTTTTAAGGTTTTTCCTTGGCCAAGAAGGATTCTAGGTTTCTCAAAAGAAAGGATAGGATAAGATAAGATAAGATGATATAAGACAAGATAAGATAGGATGATTATTAGTCAAAAATGATGAGTAGCCAAGCGGGATTATAGGGATTTCAAAAGCGATCATGATAAGTTAAAAATCCCTTCAAATAAGATGATGTTTCTAAAAAGATGATAAGCTCATAGATAGATGATCTTCCAAGTAAGAACATGATCCCTCAAGCCATAGCCTTCCTCTCCTTTTTAGGTCCTTTACACAAAACACTTTTCATAAGGCCAAACCGGCCATGCTTCAAGGCCCATGGGATGTATCAAGGTCCATGGAATAATCTAAGGCCCACAAGGCATATTTCTAGGCTATTCGGGGCTCCAGAATGGCTTTTTGCTCTGATGTCTTGGTATAACTCCTGAAATGAAAAGGGGATACGAGTTTAGGTAATTTTGAGGATAAAAACACACAAAATGCTCATGGAAGGGACAATTAACCTTAAGAAAAATATGTGTAAAATGAAGCACATTAACAAAAGTCTCATATTAGCCATTTCCAAAATCATCACAAGAGCCATCGGGAGAGTCACTAGCATACAAATCCACGTGCTCCTATAGCACTCGTGAATAAGTCTCGATTTGAGTCTTGTAGTCCCTAACCAATAAGCAAGCCTTTGCCTACCCTGTACTATCTGGAGAATCCCTTAGTGGATCCCAAGTACACATAGGTCCCTGTCCTCTCTGACAGATCATCCCTAACTCACTCAATAGTCCCGCCAACTCTGATAGATCATCCTTAACCAGCAGGATTGATACCCTTTTGGATACTTCATTTCCCTTTCATCCCAAAAGGGGTTGTTATAACTCACGAGGTCACTGCCACCTTTGATAGAGTACACCTACTCTGCCCTTGCGAATCATAAGGCTATGGAATCACCATCCTCACATTCCCAACAATCTATGCACAAGTGTATATTCTAGAGTGATTATGCTAATGCTAAGTTTATGCTTAATCCTAAGTATGTAACCCCTTTTGTTGGCCATGGAAGATTTTGCTAACTTAGAATTCAAAGCCATCACAGTGTTTTCTCAAAATCATTTATGATTGAGTGAATGTTTTACCATCTCACAATATGGTTTGATTGTAGAATGCCCAATGAGCATCCCATACTGATATTCAGTCACTCATTCATAAGCCTATCTACCACTAATGCATACATTTGAAATACTCTTCTCTTTTCTCTTCCATGTTTTCGTCTCTTTCTTTTCAGTCTCATGTTATGTGTTACCCCGAAAAGTTATACTTTTCTTATGTAATGACACTATTGTTGACTCTATTGAGCATACCTTCAAGAAAATAGAAACTTAGACTCAAAAACTTGTTCTAAACTCTTGAGGTTTCATTTTAAAGACTAGGTGGCTCTTTTAAAACAATTTCTTCATGAAAGACCATACTTTTCCACCTATCAGTAGACTTACACCTCATAGTAGTTGGCTTATTGAAATGAAATCTTGAAAAACACTAACAGGAAGCTATAAGTCAACTGTCAGAATTATACCAGTCGACTATTGGCTAATAGAGAGTTACCATTCGACTTTCAACCATATGACAGTTGACTAATAAGCCATTGTAAGCTGCTAGTTGTGTAGTAGAGGCCCAATAGTCAGCTGTCAAGTGTTGTCAGTCAGTTGCTACTGTAATATCCTCAATTCTATGATATTAGGTATGTCTTAGAATCCTAGACTCAATATTTTTATGCATGGAAAATAGTCCAAAAATTATTTTATATTACCTTAAACAAAGGAAGGACTAAACTGAAAGGAAATGATTAGGGACTAAAATGAAAGGAAATTTGTTTCACGAAATATCCTGATAGTAAGCACGTAAATTGAGGTGCATTTATGGCACACATTTATAAGGTTTGAAAATGGCGTCAATGTCATGAATGCTATAAGAAAAATATTTAGGGGCAAAACGGTCGAAATTTTATTTGAAAATAAGAATAAAATTTTTATTTATCAGATAAAATGGCTAATTTTTATCTGGAAAATTATGAAATTGCTGCTAGAATATTTTTTGCAAAATTTTTCAAAAAAAAAAAAAATTTTGGTTCGGCACTTAAGAGGGGTAAAATGGTCATTTTACCATGAAGGGCAAAATGGTAATTTTGACACCAAGGGTAAAAAGGTAATTTCATTACAAGGACATAAGGGGAATTATACCTAAAGAAACACTTTAAAATTCCTAAAATACCCTTACATGTCAAGGTTTTAAGAAGGAAAAAGTGAAGGGTATTTTGGTCATTTTGCTTCCAAGGGCAAAATGGTCATATTAGCCGTTTTAAATAAGTCACACTACTTCTTCTTCTCCTCCTTAGCAAAGACGACGTGAAGGCTTTTGGAAGGGAGAAATACCATATACTTCATAAGGGAGAAAAGGGAGAAAAAGTAAGGAAACTTCAAGGTTTATCCACCAAAAATTGTAAATCAAGGTAGCTTAGCATTCTTCCATCACTTATTTCATGTTTTAATGGAATTTTCCAAGCTTTTGAGATTTTCATGGCTGAATGAACAGTACATGAATAGTGATGTTCTTAAGTTTACATTCTTAAATTCTCAAAATTTCTATGGATTAATGCTTAGAAAGTAGTATAGAGTTGTTTATGTTGGGCGCTCCCTGCAGGGCTCCCTGTTGGGCTTTTTAGCAGCGGTTTTATCTGTCGCTAAAGTATGTTTTAATATTATTGCAACGAATATTATTGCTGCTATAAATTTTGTTTAAATAATTAATTTAACAAAAGTTATAGTGGCAATAATATTTGTTGCAAAAAACTTTAGCAATGAAAAAAAATGCTGCTAAAACGCCTAGCAGCGCCAAGCAGGGACACGCCCAGCAGGGAATCCGGACGCGTTGTTTATGATGGTTAATTTCAATTATGAAAGTGTTTATATTCATTTCCCAATTTTGTTTCATTTGCCCTAAAACCCCCAAATTCATGAATGTCATGCCAAATTGTTTTTTTTGCCATGATTGTTATAGATAAATGGTGATTGATGGTTTATAGATGATGAAAATGGGATTAAAGGAATGATTATATGAAAAATGATGATTTTGCATAAAACTCCTCTTTAGGCCATGGCTAGAAAAATGAGATTTAGAAAATTTTTTGAAAAATTTTAAAGTAGCTTATTGGTAATTCAAGTTATGGCCAATGGAGGATAGAATAGATGTCAAATGTGTATGTCTTGGTTGAAGCAAGATTAATTGGAAATTATTTTTATACAAAATGATCCCATTAAATTCCATGTAACCTACTTGACCAATTTTAGGACAGAAATATTTATGGAAAATTTTTGTACAAAAATGTAATGAAATTGGTCAAAGTATACAAAGGAAATAATATGACGTTGCAATTAAATTTTAATGAATATTTTATGCAATCCTGGCAATTCTAGCAATTTGTGTGCATGCTTAAGTGTGGGGAGACAATGATTATACACACCTTGGGTATGTATAATTAGGTGAGAAAGGGGAAAAATGGAATAATAAGTAGGAAATGGAAAAGGTTCAACTTTGAAACCCTTTAAATGCAATAAAATATGAAAAAGGGAATTTAGTGTAAATGGGAAGGAAAAGTAAATTTATTTTGCTTATTATATGGCAAGAGTGACAAATACAAATTTTTAAGTATGAAAATCTTAAATTTCTTAAGGATTTCTCTTGACCAAGAATGAACCTTCTTTTTATGCAAATTCAAGAATGGAATTGTTATTGAGATTTAAAGGTTTTCTTTTTAGAAAGTGAGAATGATAGTATCATCATGAATGAGGAAAGAAAAGGATTGATTTATGAAATAGATAAGGAAACACATAGCATGGTATTGGAAAACATTGAATGGAAGGAAAATATTTGAATGTTCAATAAAGAGAAACATAGAGGAAGTAATTCCAATATATGTTCTAGGGTAGATAGGCTTATAACCGAGTGACCAATTGTCGGTATGGGACGGCCATTGGACATTCCACGGTTGTATCATAAATTTGAATGGTGAAACATCTGCTCGGAATGAAAGAATTTTGAAAACGTTGTGATGATTGTGAATTCTAAGTTAGTGTAACCTAGATGGCCAATTAAATAGGGGACATTTACTTAGAATTTGGCAAAATTATGGGATTAATCCTAATCATCCTAGTTGATATATATAGGAAATAGCATACTGGGAAATGATCCATGATGTAGGTTGTGGTGATCTATGGCATCATGAACCGCCCATAAAGCGGGGAGAAGATGATCTATGTGAATAACAGTGATTCCATGAGCTTAGTTTGACTGAACCCTGGGAGAAATTCCCACTTAGATCTGTCTTTATGACATGATGACTGAATGTGAATGGGTACTCGGATCTACTAAGGGACGCCTCAGATGTACCAGTGGCAGAATTTTCACACACTTGATAGAGCGGCAATCTCATTCATGCACGCTGTAGTATGTGGAGTAATTTATACTTCTGATACTCTTGTGTCTCTCTGAATTGAAAATATGGCTTTTAGCCAAATATGAATGTTTATTTTCCTTATAAATAATGTAGTTTTCCATGAATGGTAAATGTTGTTTCTCGTAAATTATCTATGGCTGAATGGAAATTTAATGAATGTACTTTCCTGATTATGGTACTAAATGGTATACGGTGAACTATGATTGTGACTGAAATTGATACTATTTTTATTTTATAACTGATATATTACTGATATACCTTATAAACTTCATCCTATACATCTGACAGGTTTATTTATAGCATTTCCTAGAAATGATGGAATTTAAGAATAAGGAATGTAAATTGTTTTCCATACCCATACGGTGGTACATACCATAGCTCAGAAATAAAATGTGGAATGCGTAGCTACTGAGAAATTATTTTCTCATTATTTTCTGGTATGTATCAGATGACTAGGACCATTATGGTACTACAAGACAGAAGGGATTAGCTATCCATCCCAAGAAATGGAATAATATATCTTATGCTAGAAATACATATAAGTATATGGACATGTAAGGCATACATATCAGGTTTATGAAAAATAGTTAAAAAGGGTGTGAGTGGCAGGTTTGTTGCCTCCTTACCCTATGAAAACAAGAAAACTACATATATCCTGCAGTATATGTAACAACGTTGTAACGTTGAACTGGACGTAAATATATGTAAAGGAAAAAGTTTAAATTTATCCTGAATTTTTATGGATTATGCTGTATTATTATTAGACTTCCGTTGTATTGATAATTGAATGTGATACCTGAGTAAGGATCTGAACCTAATGAAATGTATACTATAAATGGATATTTAAAAAAATCAGGTAAGAAATAAAGGATAGAAGTGTATATAACACACCAGTTTCTTAAGTAAAGGATTTTTCAATAAATAATATTTTAAATATGGCTATGAAATTGGGGGTGTTATAGCTACCTGTATTTTTTGGAAAATTCTGGGCTGAAGAACATGGAAGTCGACTTGTAGGATCTTGAGACTTAATTTTTCTTATATAGAAGGTCACTAAGTCTGGATTTCACATCTTTTCAAGCCTAGAAAAAGCATAAGTTTAATTCCTTATACTAAATCATCATTTACCTTGCATAAAAACTCATTTCTATGCTTAATATCATCCATCATAGGAAATTCAAACACAAGTCAACCAAGGTGAAAAGTGTAACCCTTTTCACAAAACCTGAAGCAAGCATATATAAGTACATCAAATCAGCCTAAAACATCTAATAGAAGTTAAAAACACAAAGAATGTAGATTTAAATCCCTCTCTCAACTCAATAATATCAAAATCACCAATTCGAACAAAGTGAATGGTATTTTTCAAATAGAGGGAAACAAATTGTTTGCTGCCTTGTTTCTTGTTATAGAAGTGTGCAGGTGATTTCATATGCTCTTATAAGCTTCCCTAATGCAAATTCTCACTTTAAATCACACTAGAATTCAAGTTAGACTCCTTTTCCTTTAAACTTTCTCCCTTTCTCTCTCTAACTCACCCTCTCTCTCTCTATAAGTTCTGAAAATGAGTTTTGTGATGGGGCTGCCTTAATTCATGACTTATATAAGTGGTTTTCATAGAGTTAAGGAAACTACAACCCTTGTCTAGTGTCAGGGTCGAGTTTTTGATTTCCCGGCCTTAAATGGTAATTTCTCTAGTCCTATAGAGAATTACAATTTTAACCCTGAAGCATTGACAAGAAATTTTTAAAATCTACTAGCTACAGTACCCTATTTTGGCTAAAATTGCATTTTCTACCGCTAGACTAATGAGGATTGACTTAAATCCCTTAACTTAAATTTTCCTTTTCATTCTAGTCCCTAGTGTTTTCTTTTCAATTTAGTCCCTTACTCTGATACATCTATATGCAATCTAATGCAGCATACACAAGCATTTAACTTATTTAATAGCTAACAAGAATCTCTTAAAAATAGTAGGAGCGGACGTTATAGCTATGCTACTAAGATTTATTCTCACATGGATTGTAACACCCCTTATCTTGACTTAACAACATCATAAAATGTAATAGGATAAGTGGTTACATTATTCTTTACCTTTTTATCTCATTAATTCTGCCTGAGCAAATAAATCCATCATTAATTATTATTTGATTAGGTTTGGGTTCTTTTGCTCAGGTGAACATACTTTTGAACAACAACAAAAAAAATTTCATCCATCACAATGGAATTCATAAAAAATTTTCATATTATATATATAAATTGTCTGGTACATTATCTAGGATATATGAAGTACCCATTCATAAGGAGTAAGGAGACAACAAGCCTGTCACTCAAACTCCTTTTACAAAACACTATTGATGGACAAGTCCTTCACATATCTTATCTCAAGTATGTGCCCTTCTCCCCTTTATATACATCCAAAAAATAAGAGTCCTAATTTTAACCCAAAAAGAACATACAGAATTAGGACCAAAATAAAAGGGCTACAAGTACATATCTATGTCTATTTTATAGGTACACAGATCATTTAGGGGGAATTTCTATAGTAGACATAATATAGATATCCTTTAATATGGTAAAATTTCCTAAGAAAGGAACTTCTAATGTTGCCACTTCAATCTCTATAATGAGACAGTACCTAGGCATCTGATACATACCAGTACAACAATGAGAAATAATTTTTCAGTAGCTAAACAAATTATTTTCTTTTAAATAACTAATATGTATCACTGTACGAATATAAAAAATATTTCTACATTCTATTTAGTTCAAAACTCTTTTCAATCACTTCTATAGGTATGCTATATGTGAACATGTGTGTATGCATCTATGAATATGAGATATGCAACATGTGATGTCATTAATGAAATATATGGTAAAATATTAACATTTCACATACAACAACAACTCACATTTATAATACTATCAAGAATTATCAACTATTACAACATCATACTCGGCTTAGAGCTATCTCTTGGTATCATTCTTACTTGACCATTAGGGTGACTCATTATAATGCCGTGGAGTCTCACCACTAGGGTCATATATGATGCCATTACTTACACCTCAAGGGGGATCTAAAAGTGCTATACTCCACCCTTTATTAGTGACCTTTAGGAGGACATAAAAAGTGCCATGGTCCTTTCCTTTAGATAACATTCATTGTCTTTCTCTTTATCTCTAGGGGAAGATATAAAAGTTTCGTACTCTTACCCTTAGGATAACATTCATTACTTTGACATATTCACCTCAAAGGGGATATAAAAGTGCCATGCTCCACCCCTGTTTGGTGACTTTTCATGTCTTTTCTTTCACAATTTCAAAGAGCATTTCAAGCCATTCAATCACATTCACATAACTTTGAACATATTTCTATCAATGGCATAATGCATGCTATTTATCATTCACATTTAGTCATCACATCATTTTTCCCCATTTTGCTTAACATAGGCCACTTTAAAATACATATTAGGCCACTTTTCATTAAAGCATAAATTCAACCATCCAAGGGAAAAATAGACATAGCATTCGGCCAAAGCAAGATAAGTATGAAGAATTGGTTTTTCCAAGCTATTAAGTTCATTTCTAACATTCTTTTTACCATTTAGACATTATGGCAACATTTTCCATAATTATGCATAACAATTTCTCACACCTTAAAATGGGTAAGTGTACATTTAGTCCTTCTTTTCCACACTTTTCTAGCTCACTTTTCATGCCAAACATGACAATGCAAATAATCTTACAACCTCACATTTTTATGCACACTTTCAAGGTGAAATGGTAAAACTTTAAAATGGTACATTTGCCAAAAACATGAAAATACCATAATTTTCTCTCTCCTCCTTTCTTATGACTAAACTTGTAAGTTTTTCTAGTCATTTTTCAAATGGATTTCAACATCATTGCCATGGATGCTCTTGGCCAAGAAGGGTAAAGTACACTTTCATGGTTAATGGTGAAGTTACAAAATGGGAAAAGTGTCAAGAAATTAGCCTAACCTAGTTTTCTCTCTCTTACCAATTTATAACAAGTTCTTCCACCCTTTTTAGACACATTTTCAAGCCAATTTCAGCACCCCTCACCATGATGTGCTCTCGGCCAAATGGAGAAGAGCATGAAAATGAAGTTGTTTCACCATTTTACTTACAAGACAACCATATGCAAGTGGATCTCATGCAAAATCACCATTTTCATACTCTTTAATACACCATCTCAACCATGACAAATATTAGGGTTTTTCAAGAGTTAGATTCCAATCTTGAGAAATTTCAATCTCATGTTTTCAAGCATTTCAACATGTCCATATTCATAAACACAACAAGATTTCAACATATGCAAAATCCATTCAAGAAAATCTTCCATAAGAATGTAGAGAGAGAAAACCCTAACCTTCTTGCAAGTTTAAGAACACTTTGATCAAACCATAAAACAAGAAAATAAGGGTTTAGGCATGTTTAGCTACCTTGAAAATACAAGAAGAGTACAATCTTCCAAGTGTTCTACCATGTTTTCCTCCTTCCTTAAGCCTGAAGTTGGTTTCGACTCACTTTCTTCCCCTTCTCTTGTTAGACAATTTTAGCATCTAAAGGAAGAAGAAGACCTAAATTATGGTTTTGGTTAAATTACCAAAATACCCTTAGTGTGAAATGACTAATTTACCCTTACTACTCCTTTTCAAAAATGGCATCCACTCTCCTTAAGATTGTAATTTTGTGGACTTCCATAGGCTAGGACAATTCTGCCCTTATAATTTTTGAAATTCCAAATTTGCCCTTCATCTTTTTGGCAAATAACCATTATGTCCCCAAGAAAATTACTATTTTACCCTTTATGTCCAAATGGCTAATTTAACCCCATTTTTCACCCATTTCGAGTTTAATGGGCAAAAATTCCTTACATAAAGTTTCATAAGACTTATTTTTATGAAATCACTAATTTACCCTTCTTTGGCAAAATTGCCATTTTGCCATTTATGCCAATACTATTATATTTACCCTTATTCTTTCTCCTTTTTAAAATAAAAGGGTAAGACTTTCCAATTCTAGTTCTATAAAGTATTTAGGTAAAAATTAAAATTTTCTATCTTATGAAAAATTACTAATATGCCCTTAGGGTAAAATTACAACTTTGCCCTTTTGCCATCAAAGTAGACATAATCACTTCACACTAAATTCTTCTTCTCTCTTAAATGAAATTGATAAAAGTCCTTAATGTAATTCCATGAAATAAGAAAATAAAAATTTATTTTCTCCTTTACAGTAAAATTACTATTTTGCCTTTATTTACCAAATTTCCAATTTTACCCTTCTGTGACAAAAGTGGTTTCATCTTGATGAAAATGTCCATTCTATCTATTTAATGAACCATCCTTATCATCACATAAAGAACAATACTAATAATAATGCCATGATAAAATACAAAGTATTAGAGGCAGATGTTACATGAATGTTGGTGTGTAACATATGCCTAGATTCCACGTTCTATTGGAGGGAGATATAGCATGGGGGAAATACCCTTTCTAAGGCATTTCATGATAGCTAAAGAAGTATGGGTGGTCCCTATTATAGAAGTTCCTCTGTCATCCCGCTTACATTAGGAGTGAAATTTCATGATTAGTGTAATAGTTATTATATTTTGACATGTAGATATTTGGAGTGAAGTTGTACATGCCCCACTACCCTAACCCCTTATTATATTTTTGGATAAGGTTAGGATGATTTATTTTGGATGCATAGAAAAGAGTAAGGCATATATCTATTCAAGATATGTGAGAGGAATGGTATTATCCACTAGTAGGGTGTTGATAAAGGTATGAGTGACAGGGTTGTTGCCTCCTTACTGTAACTGACTAAATGATGTTGATCTCATCAATCTTATAGTCTATTATATTATATTATCTAAATAACAAAAAAGAACTATAGGATTAGGGTGTTACAACATGCTCACCCACGACGGTGGAAACATTTATATCATAAGGTGGAGAAGTTATAGGAAAATTGGGTTCCTTTACACATTTTGGGCCCACAGGTTTAAAATACATTGTGGCTTATCTGACAGGGTTAGTTCCCATGGTTCTTCTTACACTTGGGACAAGGAGTAGGAATAGGTTTACTAATTTGGAATTTCTTACCATTGAATATTGTATTGAGATTTTGGTTCCAAGGAGGAGGAAAATGATTTGGTCTTTTCTTATTGTTGCCAAATTTATCTTTTTCCCTATCCTCTTCCCTTAAACTTCTTGCCATAATCCTATGCTTATTCACCAAAGTAGTTTAATTTCTAATTTCGAGCGGGGAAATCACCTTCTTTATCTCGAGATCTAATCTTGTTTCTAAGTGCATAAACTTCTAGGCTTCACTGAGATGATGATTCAAATAAGAGGAAAACTTAGATAGCTCCTCAAATGCAGCTAGGTATTCTTTAAAGGTTCTCTCATTTTTTTTTAACTACATAAACTCAACCTCCTTCACATTCCTCAAACTAACCAAAAAATATTTCTCTAAAAAGACTACTTTAAAATTTTTCCCACATCAATGTGGTATCCTAGGCCTCCATTAATTTTTGAGCACCCTTCCACCAATACTTTGCTTCTCCTTTCAACTTGTAGGTGGCAAATTTCACTTCTTATTCATCAGTATTCCCAATTAACCTAAACATTTTATCCATACTCTTAATCCTCCCGTCATCTAGGTTGGGATTATAGTCTCCCTTAAAGGTCTTATTCTTTGCTTTTTGGAATTCTGATAAGGCCTTTTAGTTTTGGCTTCCCTTTTCTTCAAGTTGAGGCATAGGGTTTCTTTCCTCCTGGAGATGTTGCAGCAATTGGGTAGTGGCATCGGCCTGACATCTCATGGCTTCTTATGAGGAACACTACCTAGGTTAGAGCATTTGTCTGATACCAAAATGTAACACCCCGCCCCTAAAGGTACTATACATGCACTAACCCATAGGAGAGGTGTCCTACTAGCTTATCTCTTTATTTTAAAGTACCTGAGTTCATCTTAGATTAAATGTCCAAATAATTTAATTAGTTCAGTTAATGGCTTAGGTGTCTCTTGAGTACATCTCTCATTTCTAGTGTAACAACGAAATCAGAATTAATTTATTACCTACACTTTTAGAGAATTTATAAGGTTATTTTACAACTTGATGTACTATATACATATGCCAAAAATAAGGATTAGAGCTTTGGGAATAGTAAGTATATCCCCTATGACCACCTACCCATTATTAGATACAGGGTTTCTATATACATTTGTACATACACCAAAAGCAAATTCCCTCTTAAGCTTGTACATCAACTATTAACCCCATAGCCATAACAAAATAGGTAAAGGGTATATGTGAGTGGGTGTACCAAAACGAAAAAGACAAAAAGGCTATACCAACAACCAGCTTAATCCTCTCAAGGTGTAGATAGTTCTACCAAAATCCAAGTAAGTACTCATCCAATCAACACACAGTGCCAGAGGTATGGAGCCTCGTATACTTCCATCTCTATCTCCACACTAAGTGTGTACCTAGGCATCTGGACACCTTAATATACATGTGAGTTTGAAACTCAATAATCAAGTAAACTAGTTAACAAAACATTACCATTAATGGTGCTAGTTGCGAATCACACAACAAATCATGCATTCTTTAACTTACATTGTATTTCAAGAAAAAGAATTCTATTCATTATATTTCATGCCATATACAGTGAGATGCACTATACACGTAATGTCATAGGCAATTCTTTCTTTATTTAATTCAAATGAACACATTATCATGGACATATATCAAATATGGATAAGACATAAAACATCATAATAACAAATAGGCCCTCAAGGCAACATACATGATCTAAGTAAGTTGAGAGCTAAGGAACTTGCTAGTCAAAAATTCCTAGAACGGGGGCAGCCTAAAGGACAGACCAAAGTCAGTTACCCCTCTTACTAACCATAACATAGCCCCGATCATAACATCCATTGCATGATTTCATTGTATGATCACTAGCTCCATACCCTTAGAGCATCCTCTGGTTACAAGGTACCAACATTCATCTCTTTGTATGTCACTATGCCCTATTTTCTTGGTAGGCTAGGTTTACCCACTCATTGGTCATTACACAGTGAGTCAATGCTGCCAAGAGAATCACCACCTTCCTTATGATGGATCATTTTTTGGGTACATAGTAGGTTACTCTATGGCCTCATAGTACACCAAGTTAGAATTAGTTATCTACATAGTGTTTTCATAATATCTTTTAAGATTAGATGGAAGTTTTACCATCTTAAACCTTTATCCAACTTCATGATTCGCAACAGCTATAACATCCACTATTTAAAACTAAGAGGAAGTCTCTTAATAGGAGCAATCTAGCACAATTAAATTGCTTAATCATTCTAATTCTATTATAAATATTAATTTTTAGATTACTAGAATTTACTACTAAATAATATAATTAAATTTAAACACCCTCAATTATTATGAGAAAAAAGTTTAAAAAGGAAACCAATAAAATGAGATAAGAGAAAAAAATAAGAAATCTCAAAGAAAATATAATTTTTAAATTAAAAATTAAATGTCTCAACAGGAATGATAAAGCTAAGGGTAAAGGTAGGAGAAGTTTAAGAATAAAGAGGATTGTAATAACCTCATTTTGACTAGAAGAGGAATTTCTTCTTTTCAAATCTTTAATATTAAAGCAATTAAAAAAGAATAATTAACTATTTAAATGTGTTAAATTATTAAAAATATTGGTTTAATTAACTATTGTGAATTATATGTATATGTGTTAAATTAAATGATATTATGTAGATTCTATAAAGATTTTAGAAATATTTTAAAATGTGATATCAATTGGAGGGGTAAATGAAAATGAAATTTTAAAAGAATGGAATTAGGGATAATGGGATAAAGACCTCTTATGGGCAAGAAACAAAGGAAAAATGACATGAAAGGTTCAAAGAAAACAAAATGTAGGAGCAAGTGGTACATTTATCCCCTCCTTTTAAAGAATTTTTTCCTCAAAATTTGAATTTACCTTTTGAAACAACTCTAGATGTGATTGTCTCATATCTTCTTCTTTCTCTTATGTTGCTTCATGAGGAGTTGATTTGTGCCACGAAAGCCTCACAATGGAATAACTTTGCTACCTCAGTGCCAATGATCCTCAGTTTATGATGATAAGTTAAATTATACATTAATTGTACTATTCCAAATCAAGATATGTGTAAGGAGAATAAGCAAAAAAAAAAAATCCAAGGGTCTTAAAGTACATTATAAATTAAAATGAACAAAAAGAAGAGAGAAGAGTAAAGAATGAAATAAAAGGGTGGCTTAAATATTGCCCCAATCTAGCGGAGCTAGGGGAGGAGGAGGACTCTTGTAAGCATAGGCCTTGAGGTATTTTGTAACAACCTTATCTAGTATTACAACATCTCAGATGTAAACAGATAAGGTCGGTACATTATTCTTAACCTTAATTATTTATTAATAACGTCTGAGCATTCATACCATCGTAATATTATTAAAGTTGATTAGGTTCAGGTTCTTTTACTTAGATCAAAACTTGTAGGCATAGCAAAAATAAAATGTAATACATTGGAAATAAATTTATAAAGTATTACATATCCTTTCTTAAGTATTACATACTTTCCTCTAATTGAGAACTGTAAAGAAACTTTTCATAGGGTCAGGAGACAACATCTCTGTCACTCAAACCCTTGTGATACATAACACTCTTAAATAAGGAAACCTCCATTCATGCCACTTCCATCTCTATGAAAATGCTAACCATTTGCATCTGATACATATTAGCACATAAATGAGTAAACTAGTTTCTTAGTAGCTTAACAATTCAGTATTTTAAAACTTACTGACATGTACCATTGTACAAGCACAGAAAAAAATTTCATCTACATTCCACTCATTTAATAATTAATTTCTTTCATATATGTACATTGGCAAGCATTATATGATTTATTGGTGTTTAGCGTGTCACTATGACAATAATGGACTTTTCTCACATTACACATAACATAATTTTAATAGACAGCATATAAAGAATCTCTTTGAAATTGCTAACTAGACATACATATAGAAACCAGATTCTTTCCCTTTCATTCTTAAAGCTTACCTTGTCTTGAAGGGTGAAATACTTTCGGTTATCCTTCAAGAAGTGTGGACACTTGGCCACCTTTGTAAGAATAGTGAACACTTGGTCACATTATGGACTCTTGGCCATGTTTGATAAATAATTGTGAACACTTGGTCAAATTGTGGACTCTTGGCCACTTTAGATCAAGATTATGTTGCAATTGTCTATTGGTATATGATCTTAGATTAGCCATCTATAATCTCATAAACTTTTCAGCATAAGAACATTAATGGCACATATATGAACCATTTCCAATCACCATTCATCTAACTATAACCTTCTCAATTTCTCTTGACTTTAGCTATTATAAGACACATTATAAATCATCTACCATTTGCATATGTATTCATGTTATTAAGATTAAAATAGGGGATTGTTTCAACCATCATGAAAAAGGGTGGGATCTAAAGTTTTTCATATCCCATTTATCACATTCTTCCATCCTTTCTATATTTTAAATCTATTAATGCAATACCTTGAAATTATTATGCTACTTTCTCTCACATTTAAGTTATGTAACAATAAAATTTTCTATTTCTTTTACCTCTTTTCGTGGCTCATTTTACATACTACACTTTATAGTTACATACATGTTATCACTCTTACATCTGAAGGACACTAATGTGTAAAATTTAAAATATGAAAAGAATAGACAAGGTAACACACATCCATATATCAATCTTTTCTTTCTTCTTTTACCAAAACTGAAAGGTAACTTTTCCCATATATTTTTCAGCAACACTTCTATATGTCAAAAAGGGATACTCTTAGTTTAAGTAGGTTAAAGAGAGTGATATCATGATTTCAAGTCAAATTTCTAGTTAGCATGATTCCTTTGGGTATTTTTTTAACCTAAAAACATACATGGACTATTTAAGAACATAAAATTCCCACACTTTCTATTTCTAAGGTTTCTTATTAAGCATGCTAAAATTTCATCAACCATCCTCTTCATGGCAATAGCTACATCCACATCACCACATCAACAAACACAACCATTTCATCATACAAACTTAGCCAATGAAAGAATTGCATCTTAAGGAATGTAGAGATAGAAATTTATGTTTCATGAAAGCTTAAAATCATGATAATTAATTTAAATCATGAAACAAAAACATAGAATTGCTAACTAACTCGCTAATGCAAGAAGAATGGAAGTGCCTTGGTGTTTTTCTTGGATTTTATCTTACTTCCTTGCTTCTCCCCCTTTCGGCCAAACTAGTTTCTCCTCCTCTCACCAAATGCTTATGTGTTTTAGTTTAAATTCCAAGCTGCTCTCCCTCTCATCGAATGCTTATGGGTTTTAGCATAAATTCCAAGCTTCTCTTATTTTCTATCCATATGTGCAATCGACTTAATAGTAAAAGTCAAATTTCCCTTGTAGCTTGTAGACATATATATATGAATCCATGTTTCCTTTTTATTGTATACATATATATATGTGAATCAATGCTTCCCTTTTTACCATTTGGTTAAACCAAAGGAATAAAAGAAACTAAGCAACTTATTGTCTTCATGACCGAGTATCTTCTTCTCTCTTCCATCTTCATCATTAATTGGAAGCATTACTTCTATTAAAATAAGAATTGTAACAAGTCACACATCACCGAATGGAAGCATTACTTAATGAAAATAAGAATTGTACAAAGTCTCTCTCCACTCACACTTACACTTTCAGCCAAGATAATATAAAAGGAATGAAAGGAGAATTAAGAGAAAAAGTGCTACATGTATTTTCCTTCTTCTCAATTGTTATTGCCGTAGGTTTATATAGATTTAAATAAGATCTATGTTCTCCTTCCTTCTTTCAATTTCTTTCAAAGTTAAATGTGAAGAAGAAGTCGAATTCCCTTTTTCTTCCTACATGTATTGGTTCCCTTTTACTTCCATTTCCTTCACCGAATGTCTAATCCTATGTATTATTTTTGAATAATGTCAAGCTCCTCCTAATGGTTCTCACCATGCACAACCATATATATTTAAATAAGTTTCAAACTCTCTCTCCACTTACCATATGCATATATATATTAAATCAACTCTTTCTTTTGGTGATTCGGCTAGGCAAAAGGAAGAAAAGGAAAGAATTAAATCAAGCACCTTACTTGGCAATTTCATTTCGCCTTTCTTTCTTCACGCATCACATTATCTTCCTTTAGCCAATTATTATTTCTTTCTTGCAAATTCCTTGGTGACTTGAAAGAAAACACATTAATATAAATCAAGCCTCACTTCTAATTCTCTTTATACTTACATCTCAATTTGGCTAAAAAAAGAAAGAAAGGTGTTTACTCTTAACATATTTATTCTAAACACTACATCACCAAAGCAATTTCATCACACTTTATGGCAAACTCATCCAATTAATTAAAGAAACAATAATTTAAAAATCAAGAGAAAAAGTGGGTGTTACATATTTCCTGAGGGAGGCCAAAGTCATCTCTCTCTCATCAGGTGTCCAGTCAGCTGTTGTAATCATTAACAGTTTCTTCACCTCATCCAAATAAGTGTGGCTTAGGTGCTTAGTTAATTCCTTCAATTCTAAGACTAGGGGATCCTCAATTGAAGGTCTCACCTTCTGGACCTCTGACCTATCAAGAGAAAGAAAAGGGTCAATGTAGCTGTTGGGCTCAGTAGCCAGCAAAGAGGCTAGTTGCTTTAACACTTGCTCGTTGGACAACCCATCCTCAACATCCTACAATGCCACTTGAAAAGATTGATCAATCAAAAATTCCTGTAAATGAGACTTGACAACATCATCCAAGACATCCACAGAATATACGTCATTATCATGATCTAAGGAGTGTTTTTTAGAAGTAGATAATTTAAAAGTGACAGTGTCATTCCCCATTCTAAGTTGTAACTTTCTATCACAAACATCTATAAGAGCCCTAGATGTTACAAGGAAAGGCCTACCTAGAATCAAGGGAATTATACTCTCATCCTCCATATCCATCACAATAAAATCAAAAAGAAAAATAAACTTTTCAACCTTTACAAGTACATTTTCTACTATACCTCTAGGATACTTAATAGTTCTATCAGCCAATTGTATATTCATCCTAGTAAGTTTAGGCTCACTTAATCCTAGTTTATGAAATAAGCTAGTAGGCATCAGATTAATGCCAGCTCTTAGATCAACTAAAGCATTCATAATAAGCAATTCATCAATTACACAAGGTATAGTAAAACTCCTTAGATCTCGCCTTTTAACAGGTAGCTTGTTTTGTAGAATTGCTTAGCACTCTTCATTCAATGTTACTAATCCCAAATCCTCTAGTTTGCTCTTATTTCACAATATCTCCTTCAAGGATTTTGCATAGTGAGGCATCTTTTCCACGCTTCAATCTAGCAGGGTATGGAATAGGTGGCTGGTACTTTCTCACAGGACTTTTGTCCTTAACTGGCACTGATTCATTTACCTCAAGCTCTGGTTCCTTACTAACTATTATATCCTGCACAATAGTATAATGATCATTATTCAATGGTAAAGGACCATATACTTGCTTATCTGATATCAGAGTAATAGCATTGCAATGCTCCCTTGGATTAGACTTGATAGTGCTAGGAATCATCCTTACCTGTCTCTCAACCAACATCTTAGAAATCTGGCCTATTGATTCTCTAAGTTTTAAATAGAGGCCTGCTAATTTCTAAGGGCTGTGTTCATTTGCTGAAACTTGCTTTTTGAAGTGGACACAAACTTAATATCAATTCCTCTAGACTAGACTTCTCTTTCGGCCCTTGAGGAAATTGATTAGGAGTGGCTTATGGTTGGGTTTACTACTAGTTTAACCGCTAAAACCTAGTGGGCCTTGGGTATTGTTGTTTCTCCAACTGAAATTTAGATGGTTCCCCCACCCAAGGTTGTATGTATTTCTATAAGGGTTACGTTTCTGTCTTAGGGCATTCCCCATATAATCTACCTATTTAAAATCAACAAAACACAAGTTAGAAGAAAAAAAAGAAGGGAAAGGGTTAGCAAACATACCTCCTGCATTATGGCTTTCACCATAATGTGGGCCACCACATAACTCGCATCCAATTTGTGTTGCATGCACGGGCATCTAGAGTTGATCAATCTTTTTGGCCAAAAGATCTACCTAAGCTGCCAAGACTAAGGTAGAGTCTACCTGGTTGACCGCTCCAAACTATCCTAGTCTATCCCTAGAGGATTGACACTGATAATTATTCATGGCCATTTCCTCTATCAGATGCTAGGCCTGGTCAGGGGTCTTATTATTCAGTGTGCCCCTTACTTATGCATCCAGCATCTGCTGTGTGGCTACATTTAGACCACTATAAAATGTCTGCACCTGCATCCATATAGGCAATCCATAATGTGGGCAACATCTTACCAAGTCCTTGTATCTCTCCCAAGCATCATACATGCTCTCATCCTACATCTACACAAAAGAAATATCATTACACATTTTAGTAGTCTTAGTTGGAGGAAAATATTTATACAAAAAATTTTCAGCCAGATTATCCTAAGTGGTGATAGAGCTAGGTGGTAGGGATTATAGCCATCTCTATGCTCTATCTCTCAAAGAAAATGGAAACAACCTAAGCTGAATGGCATCATCAAATTAAGTTTGGGTTCTTTTTCTTAGGTAACCATAATTTATACATAGCGAAATTAAAAAAATTTCATACATTGCAACAAAATCTATAAAACTTTCATATTCAAAATAATAAATGTCTGTTACATCCTTCTGTGAACCTATAGCAGGATATTGAGTACCCATCCATGAGGAGTTCAGAGACAACAAGCTTATCACTCAAACTCCTTTTACAAAATGTTAGGGATAAACAGGTTCTTCACATATCCTTTCCCCAATAATTGACCTTTTCTCTTTTCTATATATAGCCAAAAATAACAGTCTTAATTCTAATCCTAAAAACAAACAATATATAGAATCAGGACCCAAAATGAAGGACTACAAAATTGCCCTTAACAAAGGACTTCCTCGAATGCTACTTCCATCTTTCCCTGAAATTGCTAAATGTCAGCATCTAATACATATTAGCATATAAATGAGAAAACAAGTTCCCCAATAGCTTAACAATTCATCATTTTAAAATCTACTAATATGTACTAGTATGCAAGCACAGAAAAACATTTTTCCATCTACATTCTAGTCTTTTACAACATAACATCATTTATACAATAGATTGGCAAGCATTGCATAATTCTTTGAAATGTCAATGTGATAAAAATGGATATTCTCATACATCATATTTTTAGTACAAGCATACATATAACCATTAAAAGAGCTAATGATCATCTATATATTCTCATTCTTAAAACTTACCTTGCCTCAAAGTGTGAAGCACCTTTGGTCACAATTCTAGGAATGTGGACACTTGGCCACCTTTGTAAAATAACTGTGAACACTTAGTTACATTGTGTGAAGCACCTTCAGTTACACTTCAAGAGATGTGGACACTTGGCCACGTTTATAAGATAATTGTGAACACTTGGTCACATTGTGTGAAGCATCTTCGGTCACACTTCAAGGTGGCCACCTTTATAGAATAATTGTGAACACTAGGTCACAAGTGTTAAGCACCTTCGGTCATAGTTCAAGAAATGTGGACACTTGGCCACCTTTATAAAATAATTGTGAACACTAAGTCACAAGTGTGAAGTACCTTCGGTCACACTTCAAGAAATGTGGACACTTGGCTACCTTTATAAAATAATTATGAACACTAGGTCACAAGTGTGAAGCACCTTCGGTCACACTTTAAGAAATGTGGGTACTTGACCACCTTTATAAAATAATTGTGAACACTAGGTCATAAGTTTGAAGCACCTTCGGTCACACTCCAAGAAACGTGGACACATGGCCATTTATGCATACAATTAGCAACCATGTAACACCCATTATCTTATCTTAACAACGTTATAATACTCATTCATATAAGTGGTTACATTATCTTTAGCCTTTAATTACATTAATTCCTCCTGAGCATTCAATTCATCATGAATGTATTTTGCAATTAGGTATGGGTTCTTTTGCTCAGGTAAAAGATGCTTTCGCATAGCGGAATAAAAATACATACAGCACAACAGAATGTATAAAAACTTTTCTACTATACATACATTATAATAACCATTTGATACATTGTTTTGTATACATATACTAGGATAGATGAAGTACCCATCCCTAAGGAGCAAGGAGACAACAAGCCTGTCACTCAAACTCCTTTTTCAAAGTATCAAGGATGAATAAGTCCTTCACATATCCTTATACATATGCCATTTTCCCTCTATGTACAGCCAAAAATTGATAGTCCTAATTCTAACCCCAAAAAGACTATATAGAATTAGGACCTAAAAGTGATATGTCTTATTTTACATAATTTTACCTAATATTTTATGTCCATTTTATATGTATTTTTTGTGTATTTTTATTCTAGGAATCACTTAAATGTGTATCTTATTGCATTTAAGGCTTTTTATCAATCTATCATCAGCGAACGAGACTTTTCTGGAGTTAAAACAGCTATTTTGGGTCATTTGGGCCATTTTTCTCTTACTGGGCTAAGCCAAAGCCCTTAATGGGCCTTTAGAATGTGAGTCCAAGCAAGGCAGCATGAAAATGAAGGAATTGGAAGCTTAGAATAGTGATTTTTAGCATTGTACAGTGGAGAAAAGGGAGAGATACCCGAGTGCACAAAGGAGAAGACCCACATCCAATGCGAGGAACCCACGGCACTTTAAAGACCCGAAAAATGCGTCTGACCAACGATCTACCGTGGCGCGACCTCACCCTGGCAGTAGGAGACGACGGATAACCCACCACTACCGCCCATTGCCGTTGGAAAGCAGTAGAACGGAGAGAAAAGGTGCACAATTTGAGAGGAAAACTACTCCACATCGCGGCGTTTACAACGTTTTCCAGTAGACCCACCACCCGTTGTTGGTACCTGCAGCTTCAGGAAGCCCAGTTGCACCGTCCAACCAGTCCTTGGCCGCCGTAACGTGACAGATCGTGTGACCCGAGACAGACCCAAATGACGCGATCCGATCATCTTTCGTGACCCATCCAACGTCGTTTGCTCCATTGGCCGCTGGAAATAATCCCTCTGTCGTGTGGTGCCCCTCCTACAACCTTCCGTCGCAGCTCCGGTGGTATTTAGAGCTATTTCTGGTTGGGTATCTGCGACCCGACCCGATTGTGGCCTGTTGGACAGCTTTGAAATTGCAATTTCTGGTCATTTTCCAGCAGTTTTCTAGCGAATATTCTACACTGTTTCATCTTTTGTTTAGGAGAAGAGGGACATATATAATTTTTAGATGGTTTTTCTCTCTGAATTGTGGATTTTTTGGATTATTGGATGATGTTTATGTGTAACTAAATTGGTAAAACCCATTGGGTCCTGAATTATGTTGGTAGCCTGAATTTAATTTCCATGGATGGTTGAATATTGATTCTGTGATCTCCGTTACTGTTATGAATGACTGTTTATGTTTTCATTGGCAAGACGTTGCACTGAAAGCTCTTTAGATTTCTCTTAATAATTGACAAATTTTAATTGAAATTGGACACCTAATTGCAATGGACAATTTGTTATCGCTTAGAACTAAGGTTAATAAATTGTTGGATTAAGAAGTAACGACTCTTAATAGTAGTGAATTAGACTGATAATGCTGATCTAAAATTAACCATTAGGAAGAACCACCCAGTGGTAGATTTTAGGTTTAAGAAATTCATTAAGACCGACATGGAATTTGAATTTGCATTAGAATTCACTCACAGGTACCAGAATCAGATTCAGTCATCCATTATCTTTCGTATTTACCAACTAGTTTAGGTTCCCATTGGGTTTGCTTTTTTGTCTTTATTAATTCATCTTCTTGTCAATTAGCGCTGACTAGTGATTATTGCATTTAGCTTAGTTATTAGTTTAATTAGAATCAAAATCACTTTGAATTACAGGCTAGATAACAGAAAACAAGTAGTAACTCTAAGCTTTCCCGTTCCCGTGGGATACGACCTTGATACTCACCATTGCACTAGGCTGCATCAATAGGTTCATTGCCTTAGGTGTAGTTGCTAGATAGCTTTGGCAGCAAGCATCAAGTTTTTGGTGTCGTTGTCGTGGACTTTTTGGTGAAAACTAGAGTGAATTTGCTATCTGTTACTTTAGCCACTTTTATTTGTTCTGTTTTGTTTCTGTTTCTAGTTAGTGTGTCTTTCTCTGCGTTCAGCTATTAGTTTTTATTAGTTTCATTTTGTCCTTTGTTTATTTTATTTATTTGGATTAATTATTTTACTATTTCAGTGGGTTTTTATTTGTTTCATTATTATTTTTGTTGTTAGTTTTAATCTGTCTTGTTTTACTTTCTGTTTTGGTTTATCACTCTTTGATCTGGTTAGTGGGCTATTTCACTGTTATTGGATTTAGGTAGTTTATGACCAGGAGTTCCAATCTTGTACCCGTAGACCCTTTATCTAATCCAGAACGACTGTTGTGGACTCGTGCACATCTTCGTCAGGAGGAGGTGCCAGTGCAAATATTGGAGGAGGAACCAGTTGAGATCCCTAATCCTACATCACTAAAGATGGCAGCTATAAATAATAATGATGAAGCCAATAGAATGATGTACAAGTTCGCTAGACCTTCATTAGAAGGGACACAGACGTGCATTACTTGGCCTACAATAGCAACTAACAATTTTGAAATTAAGCCAAATGTGATTCAGATGGTGCAACAAACTGTGCAATTTGGAGGGATGCCCAGCGAAGACCCAATGCCCACATAGCTAACTTCTTGGAGATATGTGACACTTTCAAGATTAATGGAACCACCGATAACGCCATTCGGCTTAGATTATTTTCATTTTCCTTGAGAGACAGAGCAAAGAGATGGCTGCAATCCCTACCACCTAACTCTATCACTACTTGGGAGACTTTGGCTAAAAAGTTTTTGTACAAATATTTTCCACTAGCTAAGACTGCAAAACTACGTAATGACATTTCTTCTTTTGTGCAAATGGCTGATGAGAGTATGTATCATGCATGGGAGAGGTACAAGGACTTACTGAGGTGTTGCCCACATCATGGATTGCCGTGTGGATGCAGGTGTAGAATTTTTATAGTGGTTTAAATACAGCCACAAGGCAGATGGTGGATGCAGCAGCAGGGGGTGCATTAAATAATAAAACCCCTGAACAGGCACAGAGTTTAATAGAGGAAATGGCCATGAACAACTATCAGTGGCAATCCTCAAGGGGTAGGCTAGGACGACAGGGAGTGGTTAACCAGTCAGACTCTATATCAACCTTGGCAACTCAAGTGGAGCTTTTGGCTAAGAAGACTAACCAACTCTAGATGCCAGTGCATGCAGCACAATCAAGCTGTGAGTTCTGTGGTGGCCCACATTATGGTGTCAATTGTAATGCGGGAGGTATGTTTGCTAACCCCTCTTCTTTATTTTCTTCTCACAGTGGTTCTTCTAATTTTGAACAGGTAGATTACATCGGGAACGCTCTGAGATAGTAGAACAATCCATATAGCAACACATACAACCCCGGGTGGAGGAATCATCCAAAATTTGGATGGAGAAACACTAATAACCAAGGTCCACCAGGTTTTTCGCAGTTACACCAGTAGTAACCCTAGCAGCAAGCTACTCCAAGTCAATTTCCTCAAGGGCAAGAGAAGAAGCCCAATCTGGAGGAATTGATAATGAAGTTTGTGTCCACTTCAAAGAGCAAATTCTAGCAAACGAACACAGCACTTAGAAACCAACAAGCCTCCATTTAGAACTTAAAGAACCAGATAGGCTAAATTTCTAAGGTGTTGGCTGAAAGACAGCTAGGGACACTCCCCAGCACCACTAAGTCTAATCCAAGGGAGCATTGCAAGGCTATTACTTTAAGATCAGGTAAGCAAGTAGCTGGTCCTTTACTTTTACCCACTGATGATCATAATGATGTGCAGGATGCAAGTGTCAATAAGGACCAAGAGCCTGAGGTAACTAAGTCGGTGCAAGTTAAGGGCAAGAAGAGCCCCATAAGAGAGTACCAGCCACCCATTCAATACCTGGCTAGACTGAAGCAAGAGAAAGTGGATCAACAGTTTGGTAAGTTTCTTGATTTATTTAAACAGCTGAGGATTAACCTTCCTTTTGTTGAAGCCATTTCGCAGATACCTCGCTATGCAAAGTTCTTGAAGGAAATACTAAGCAACAAGAGGAAACTGGAGGATTTGGGACTGGTGACATTGAATGAGGAGTGCTCAACAATCTTACAAAACAAGCTACCTGTTAAGAGGCGTGATCCAGGGAGTTTTAATGTACCTTGTGTAATTGGTGATCTATTTGTCATGGATGCTTTAGCTAATTTAGGAGCTAGCATAAATTTGATGCCTACTAGCTTGTTTGATAGACTGGGATTGGGTGAGCCAAAACCTACTAAGATGAACATACAATTAGCTGATAGAACTTTTAAATATCCTAGAGGTATAGTTGAAGATGTCCTTATAAAGGTTGATAAATTTATATTTCCTGTGGATTTTTTTGTGATGGATATGGAGGGTGAGAGTAGCGTACCCTTGATTCTAGGTAGGCCTTTCCTTGCAACGTCTAGGGCTATTATAGATGTCTGTGATGGGAAATTGAAACTTAGATTAGGGGATGAAACTATTACCTTTGACTTAGCTACCTCTAAGAGATAATCTTTAGATCATGATGATACTGTATATTCTGTGGATGTCTTGGATGATGTGGCTGAATCTGAATTGCAGGAATTTGTACTTGATGACCCTTTACAGGTGGCATTACAAGGAGATGAGGATGAGTTGTCCAACGAGCAAGTGTTGGAACAACTAGCTCACTTATCGTCGCTGAGCCCAAAGAACTTGACTGATCCTTTTGTTTCTCTTGACAAGTCAGAGGTGCAGAAGGTGAAACCTTCAATTGAGGACCCCCCAACCTTGGAATTGAAGGAGTTACCCAATAACTTGAGTTATGCCTATTTGGATGAGGCAGAGAAGCTGCCAGTAATTATAGCAGCTGACCTGACACCTGAGGAGAGGGAGATGACTTTGACCTCTCTTAGGAAATACCCTAGGGCCTTTGCTTACAAGATGGCAAAAATTCCTGGGATTAATCCTAGCTATTGTTCCCACAAGATTCTGATGAAAGATAGCTATAGGCCAGTGGTGCAGCCACAGAGACGATTGAACCTAAACATGAAGGAAGTAGTGAAAAAGGAGGTAATTAAACTTCTTGATGCAAGTTTAATTTATCCTATCTCTGATAGCTCTTGGGTGAGTCCTGTGCAGGTTGTACCAAAGAAGGGTGGCATCACAGTGGTCAAGAATGATAAGGATGAACTCATATCCACTAGGACGGTAATAGGTTTTCGGGTTTGCATTGATTATAGGAGACTCAATGATGCAACCTGGAAAGACCATTTTCCTCTTCCTTTCATTGACCAAATGCTTCAACGTTTGGCAGGTCACATGTTTTATTACTTTCTTGATGGTTTTTCAGGTTACTTTCAGATTCCCATTGCACCTGAAGACCAAAAGAAGACCACCTTTACCTGCCCATATGGAACATTCGCTTACAGGAGGATGCCTTTTAGATTGTGCAATGCACCAGCCACTTTTCAGCGGTGCATGATGGCAATCTTCCATGACACGATTGAGGAGTCTATGGAAGTATTTATGGATGACTTCTCAGTTTTGGGTAACTCTTTCTCCCACTATTTGCTTAATTTAGAACGTATGCTTGCAAGATGTATAGAAGCAAACTTAGTTCTTAATTGGGAAAAATGTCACTTTATGGTGAGAGAGGGGATTGTTCTTGGGCATAAGATATCACATGCAGGTATGGAGGAGGATAAGGCTAAGGTTGAGACCATATCAAAACTACCACCCCCTAGTTCAGTTAAGGCTATTAGGAGTTTCTTAGGGCATACTGGTTTTTATAAGAGATTTATTAGAGATTTCTCTAAGATTACTAGGCCCTTAACTCAGTTGCTTGTCAAGGATGTACCTTTTGTTTTTGATACTGATTTTCTGCATGCATTTGAGTTACTAAAGGAAAGACTAACCACAGCCTCTATTATGGTTTCACCTAAGTGGGGGCTACCCTTTAAACTAATGTGTGATGCTAATGACTTTGCAGTTGGAGCTGTGTTAGGTCAGAGGATTGATAAAAAGGTCCAGCCAATTTATTATGCTAGCAAGACCTTAACTGATGCCCAGGAGCACTATACCACTACTAAACAGGAATTACTTGCAGTGGTCTATGCTTTCGACAAGTTTTGATGCTATTTGGTGCTATCCAAGACCGTGGTTTACACGGATCATTCAGCCTTGAAGTATTTGTTCGGTAAACATGATGCTAAGCCTAGACTCATTAGATGGATTTTGCTCTTGTAGGAATTTGATATTGAGATCAAAGATAAGAAGGGTGCAGAGAACCTGGCTGCAGATGACCTATCAAGGTTAGAGAATCCAAACTGGGAGGCCTTAGATGAGAAAGCCATTGATGATAACTTCCCAGATGAGCATTTGGAGACAGTTCAGGTATGTACTGATTCCCCTTAGTTTTGTGATTATGCTAACTATTTGGTGGCAAGGGTTTTACAAAAGGGTATGACTACCTAGCAAAAGAAGAAATTCTTTGCTGAGTTAAAATACTACATTTGGGAAGATCCTTTCTTGTTTCGTATCTGTGCAGACCAAGTAATCAGGTGATGCATACATGGGGAGGAAGTCCACCAAATCCTAAAGCACTGCCATGAAGGACCAACGGGAGGCCACCATGCTGCAAACCACACTACTAGGAAGGTGCTTGAAGCAGGGTTCTACTGGCCAACCATATTCCAAGATGCTAGAGCATATGTCTAGGTTTGTGATACTTGTCAGAGGTCAGGTAACATCTCCGCCCGTGATGAAATGCCCCAAACGAGTATGCAAATGGTTGAAATCTTTGATGTGTAGGGTATTGACTTCATAGGCCCTTTTCCTTCCTCATCTGGTAATAAGTATATACTTATGGCTGTTGAGTATCTTTCCAAGTGGCCAGAAGCTCAAGCTTTCCCCACTAATGATGCCAGGGTGGTGACTAGGTTCCTAAAAGAATTGTTTGCTAGGTTTGGTATACCTAGGGCACTGATTAGTGATAGAGGGACCCATTTTTGTAGCTCCCAACTTGAGAAAGTACTAAAACATTACGGGGTATCTCATAGGTTTTCAACACCCTATCACCCACAGACTAGTGGACAAGTAGAGGTAACTAATAGGGGTTTAAAGAGAATCTTAGAGAAAATCGTAGGGGTGAGTAGGAAGGATTGGGCATCCAAAGTGGATGATGCATTATGGGCTTTTAGGACAGCTTACAGAACTTCTACTGGATTTACACCTTATAGGCTAGTGTATGGAAAGACTTGTCATTTTCCTGTTGAATTGGAACACAAGGCACTTTGGGCCCTTAAAACATGCAATCTTGATGTTATTTCTGCAGGTAAAGAGAGGTTATGGCAATTGGATGAGCTAGAAGAATGGCGCCACCAAGCTTATGAAAATTCTTCCATTTACAAAGCTCGAACCAAGAAGTGGCATGATCAAAGGCTGCGTGGCTCTAAAGATTTTCAGGTTGGAGATAGGGTATTACTTTATAACTCACGTCTTCGTCTTTTTCCAGAAAGCTTAAGAGCCGATGGTTAGGACCATTTGTGATCAAGCAAGTCTTTCCCTATGGCACAGTGGAATTGCATTATCCTAACAAAGGAGACTTCAAAGTCAATGGGCACAGACTAAAGCACTACTATAGAGACCCATTGGAGGTCGAGGAGCGAGTGCATATGGTGCTTTACCTGAAAGAGTGATAGAAGGAACAAGTCCAGCTAAAAGACTCAAACCAAAAAAAGAAGCAATGTGTTTTTTATTTATTTTATCTGTGTTATTTTATTTTTGTCTATTTTCTTCTTTTTCATTTTGTTGAGGTACATTAAAACTTTTAGATTATCTGTGCCTATTGCTGTGCTTTCTGCTTTTACTTCTGTGGTATCCCCTTTGGTCGCATTAATCGAGGATAGTGTGATCCTTAAGTGTGGGGTGGTGTGCCTTTATTATTTTGACTCATTTTCCCTCTACTAGTTCAGGACGCCGCATATTGATGCTACTTTTTGCTGATGCTATATTTGTGCTGATAGTATATCTAGGACATGATACTTGATTTTTTCTTGATTCTATGCACTTAAGTTTTTGATTGTCTTTTAAGCATGTATGATTCAGTCATGAATGGGCAGGCATTGTTTCTCATAGTTTATGTTAGAAAGCAGTTTTGATGCCTAATGTATTCTTGACCACGGCCAAGTCATACCCATGTTGCTTAATTATCTTTCATATTGTTCAATTTTGATTTAGGATGTTGATAATGAAGTTTGCATGCACTGCTTGATTAGTAATTCATATGAAAATATTTCAGAACCATATGTAATTTAGCCATACTTCAAACGTGAGATTTGAGCCCAAGATAAGCATTTATTATAAATATGCTTCGAATTCTTTTTGTTGAGTGTGTATTTCACTTTATTGTGTCTCTAGAACTTGCTCTGTAATACCTGTTGAAGTTACATAAACTTTTGAATATCAGATGATTTGGGCAACTTAGGATACACTATTTCTACCAAAAAAAAAAAGCCTACCTTATGTGTCTTCCTTAGTTAGCCACTGTTGGCCCTTGACTTTTCCTTCTTTACTTACATTTTACACCTCATATTCCTTTCTATACATTTTCTTCTTTCTTCACCCCATTTGCTGAAATTTGTGTGATTTACTCTTTCTGCATGGATTAAGAATGCAATACTTTAATTAATGATAGTACACTAAGTTTTTTTTCATCATTTTAGATACTCCCTTCAATCCAAAAGTGTATGCATGCAGGCTAATTATGAAAAAAGAAAAAAAATGATGAATGAAAATGAAAAAAAAAAGAGAAGAAGAAGAAGAAGAAAAAGAGATAATAATAAGAGTAGTTTGTCTATTGATATTTTATTCTCTGAGCATCATCAACTTCATTGAAAAAACTTAGTAAGAATTGTTCTGTTCGGTATTTGTGCGTTTAATCCTTTGATCCTTCATGATGCTTAAATTGCATGAATTTCAGCATCCATACCTCTTCTACCAAAAATTTCTTCCCTACCATCACTTTAATCTCATTACAACCCTATTAAGACTCCCCTTAATTTTGGTATTCAATATTTAGTAGTAGCGGAGATGACATTTATGAGCAAGCATATAGTAGACATATTCTTGTGAAGTTGCTTGAGGGATTCTTACCCTACCAGAATCCACTTTGAGTGATTTGAGAAATCTCTGAGGGGCATTGATTCTTAAATATTTGGCTCTGAATTGTTGGCTAAGTTGTGTATGCATCGTTATTATCTCCATTCTGCATCAAGGTTTTTTCAATTTGGTCTATAATTAAGTTTCACATGGGATATGCTAGGCATTATTAACTATGGACTAGGTATGGACATTGAGAAATTGTTACTGTCTGTTTGAGGACTGAATTAATGCTTGCTTGAGGACAAGCAAAAGCTTAAGTGTGGGGTGATTGATATGTCTTATTTTACACAATTTTACCTAATATTTTATGTCCATTTTATATGTATTTTTTGTGTATTTTTATTCTAGGAATCACCTAAATGTGTATCTTATTGCATTTAAGGCTTTTTATCAATCTATCATCTGCGAACGAGACTTTTCTGGAGTTAAAACAGCTATTTTGGGTCATTTGGGCCATTTTTCTCTTACTGGCCTGAGCCAAAGCCCTTAATGGGCCTTTAGAACGTGAGTCCAAGCAAAGCAGTGTGAAAATGAAGGAATTGGAAGCTTGGAATAGTGATTTTTAGCATTGTACAGTGGAGAAAAGGGAGAGATACCCGAGTGCACAAAGAAGAAGACCCACATCCAATGCGAGGAACCCACGACACTTTGAGGACCGAGCTGTGGCGCGACCTCACCCCGACAGTAGGAGACGACGGACAACCTACCACCACCGCCCATTGCCGTCAAAAGCAGCAGAATAGCGAGAAAAGGTGTGCAATCTGAGAGGAAAATTGCTCCACATTGCGGCATTTTGCGGTGTTTTCTGTTAGACCCACTGCCCGCTATCGGTCCCTGCAACTTCAGGCAGCCCAGTCGCACCGTCCGACCAGTCCTTGGCCACCGTAACGTGACAGATCGCGTGACCCGAGACAAACCCGAGTGACGCGACCCAGTCATCTTTGGTGACCCATCTAACGTCGTTTGCTCTGTTGGCCGTTGGAAATCATCCCTCCGTCATGCGGTGCCCCTCTTGGAACCTTCCGCCACAGCTCCGGTAGTATTTGAAGCTATTTTTGGTCGGGTATCAGCGACTCGTGACCTGACCCGATTGTGGCCTGTTGGACAGCTTTGAAATTGAAATTTTTGGTTATTTTCAAGCAATTTTCTAGCGACTATTCTGCACTGTTTCATCTGTTGTTCAGGAGAAAAGGGACGTATATAATTTTTACATGGTTTTTCTCTCTAAATTGTGGATTTTTTGGATTGTTGGATGATGTTTATGTGTAACTAAATTTGTAAAACCCATTGGGTCCTAAATTATGTTGGTAGCTTAAATTTAATTTCCATGGATGGTTGAATATTGATTCTGTGATCTCCGTTACTGTTATGAATGACTGTTTATGTTTTCATTAGCAAGACGTTGCACTGAAAGCTCTTTAGATTTCTCTTAATAATCGATAGATGTTAATTGAAATTGGACACCTAATTGCAATGGACAATTTGTTATCGCTTAGAACTAAGGTTAATAAATTGTTGGATTAAGAAGTAACGACTCTTAATAGTAGTGAATTAGACCGATAATGCTGATCTAAAATTAACCATTAGGAAGAACCAGGCAGTGGTAGATTTTAGGTTTAATAAATTCATTGAGACCGACAGGGGATTTGAATTTGCATTAGAATTCACTCATAGGTAGCAGAATTAGATTCAGTCAGCCATTATCTTTCATATTTACCAACTAGTTTAGGTTCCCATTGGGTTTGCTTTTCTGTCTTGATTAATTCATCTTCTTGTCAATTAGCACTGACTAGTGATTATTGCATTTAGCTTAGTTATTAGTTTAATTAGAATCAAAATCACTTTGAATTACAGGCTAGATAACAAAAAACAAGTACTAACTCTAGGCTTTCCCGTTCCCGTGGGATACAACCTTGATACTCACCATTACACTAGGCTGCATCGATAGGTTCACTGCCTTAGGTGTAGTTGCTAGATAGCATTGGCAGCAAGCATAAAAAAGAAAGGGCTATGACTACATGCTTAAGTGTCTAATTTACTCCAGAGGAAATTCAAAGATGGATATCACATAAACATCCTTTATAATAGTGAAAGTTCCTAAAAAGGGAATTTCCACCGTAGCCAGTTCTATCTCCATTATAAGACAATATCTAGGCCTCTAATACATATCAGTATAATAATGAGAAATATATTTCCAGTAGCTAAAAAACCAATTTATTTAAAATAATTGATATGTACCACTGTAATAATACAGAAAACACCTCTACATTCAATTAAAATTTCAAACTCTTTTTATATAGATCTTTAGATATGACACATGTGAAATAGGTTTGTATACATCTATAGACATGAAATATGCAGCAAATTATGTCATTCATGGAATGGACAACAAGCTTTCAATGCTTATATGTCTAAATCATATTCACAAAAGTCACATTCGTGTAATACAACTTATGGCCACACAGAAATACTTTACTTTGGAAAGGTATACACTAGATCATTCCCTTCCACATCATGATGTTCTTTGAAGGTTTACACCAGATCATTCCTCCTGCATTTTATCCCTTGGGAGTATACATTAGATCATTCCCCACAAGGTAACTTACTATAGAGGTATACATCAGATCATTCCTCCATATAATTTTGGTCTCAGGAGGTATTCACCAGATCATTCCTCCTTGATCTTTAACTTTGGCATTCATAATTGCATTTAAGCATTTTCATGCTATTCATTCACTTTCAGATGAATTTAGAAATCATGTTATTTACAATTCATTCTTGACCATTACATCATTTTCCCTCTTGTCACTTAACATAGGCCAATTTTGATGGCACCTTAGGCTATTTTCAATTAACATAGAAATTTAGCCATTCTAGGGAAAATTATACAAGGCATTCAGTCAAGGCAAGGGAATCATGAGAAAATGGCATTTTTAACTCATTTAGTTCATTTCTAGCCTTTTTCTTACCATTTAAATATTATGGTAACAATTCCCATAATTATGCCTAACACTTTCTCACACCTCAAAAATTGGTGAGTGCACTTTAGGTCATCCTTTCTAATATTTTTCTAGCTCATTATTCATACCAAACATGACAATACACCTAACCTCACAACTTCACATGTTTATACACACTTTTTAGGTGAAATGGTAAGGCTTTAAATTGGTAAAATGGCTAAATCATAGAATTACCATAACTTTCTCTCTCTTCCTTTTCTTGGAACTAAAATTATAGGGTTTCTAGGCCACTTTCGAGAAAAATTTCAGCACCACTTAAATGCATCAATTTGGCCAAGATGAGTAAGTCACACATTCATGGTTAATGGTGAAATTAGAAAATGGGAAAAAATGCTTAAACACTAACTTACCTAGATTTTGTCTCTCTTACCATTTTCTAACACTTTCTCACACTTTTTCTAACACCAATTTAACCAAATTTCAGCACCCTTACACAAGCAATAATTTGGCCAAAGTGAAGAATGCAAGGAAATAGAGTTATTTCACCACCTAGCTTACAACATAACCACATTCAAGCAAAAACCATGCAAAGACATCAATTCCTCACTCTTAAAACCACCATTTCAGCACTTTGTATAGATTAGGGTTTTTCAAGACTATGATTCCATCCATGAAAATTCACCATCTCTTAGGTATTTAAGCATTCCAACATGTATATAGCCATAAACATAAGTAGTTTTCAACATATTTCAAACCCAATCATGAAAATCAACCATAAGAATGTAGAGAGAGAAAAAGCCATCATTCTTGTAAGATTGAAAACACCATAAACACACCATAAAACAAAAAAAGAATGGTATAGGCATGTTTAGCTACCTTGAAAGTGTAAAACCAATGGAATCTCCAAGTTGTTTTGGTAAGTTTTCTCTTCTCTTCTTCCCTTGGAGCACCCTTATTTCTCCTCCCTTTTGAAAATTCCAGCACCTTATGGAGGAAGAAGGCTGAAATTTAGAGTTTAGGTTATTTACAAAAATGCCATTAGTGTTAAAATGTCCATTTTATCCCTTTTTCTTCTCTTTTTCATCAATGGCATTCACTCTCCTTGGAAATGTAATTTTATGCAACTTCCATGGGCTGGGACTTTTCTGCCCCTCAAGAATTTTGAAATTGCAGAGTGGTCGCTCAACTTTTTGAAATTTACACATATGCCCCTAAGAAAATTGCCATTTTTCCATTTAAGTCCAAATGGCCATTTTAACTCCAATTTTCACCATTTTCAGCTTTATTGTGTTAAAATCACTCAAATAAGATTTCATAAAACTTATTTTTATGACTTTATCAATTTACCCTTATTTTAGAAAAATTACAATTTTGCCCCTATGGAAAAATTACCATTTTTCCCTTTATGCCAAAGATTATCATTTCACCCTTTTTCTTTCTTCTTTGAAGCATACTTGGATAAGGATTTCTAATTTCTATTTTTCTTGAAATATTTACGGTAAAATTTAAATTTTCTAAATTATATAAAATGAATAATATGCCCTTAGGGTGAAATTACGATTTTGCCCTTCCTCGGGGAATTTGCCTTTTGACATCAAATGTAAGTAATCGCTTACATAACTAGATTCTTCTTCTCTCTTAAATTAAAATAAGGAGAATCCTTTGATGTAATTTCATGAAATAAGAGAATTAAATTAATTTTTCCCCTCATGGTAAAATTACTATTTTACCCTTGGTTACCAAATTTCCAATTTCATTATTTTATCACAAAAGTGATTATATAATGGTAAAAATGTCCATTCTAACTCCTTGATAAATCATCCTTAACATCCCACAAATAATACTAACAATAATAATAATAGCAATGTCATCATAAAAATGTAAGTGTTTGGAGCGGATGTTACAAACCATAATTCATCCCATCATTACCCTTTACTTTAACTATTATAAGGCACTTTATGACTCATTTACCAATGGCATAGTGGTTCAATTCTCCTAAATAACCTAATGGATTACATTCGACCATCATAGGAGAGGTACGAAATCTAGGGTTTTTCATATTATATGGTCACACTTTTACCTCTTTTCTATAATTTAAACTTAATGATACAATGCATTAAAATTTCCATGGTACCTTCTTATACATTTAAATTATGTAATCATACCATTAGCAAGTTCTTCTACTTACTTTCGTGACTCAATTTTCTTTCCTTTTACCTACTAGAATTTACATTACACATATCACTCAACCTTACATTTCAATATGATATGGACCTTTATTTTGTGCAACAAGGTAAACTAATTACCATACATGAATTTCTCATATTTTCTCTCTTTTTCATAGCCAAAACTGAATGGTCATCTATCTTATACAACATTTAACAAGAAATTCCATACCTTACAAAGGCCACTCTCAGTTTTGGGGAGACAAAAAGGGAAATGTCAAATTCTTAATCAAATGCTAGCTAACAATCTTTATTTTGGTATCTATAACTTAAAACATATATTGACCATACAAAATACAAATTTTCCAGCACTATCTTAAGCTAGGGTTTTCATTATACGTGCGAAATTTTTCAACAATAATCCTTCCATAAAAACAATAATATCCATTTTAGCACATCAACAAACACATCCCATTTACCATACAAGCTTAGCCAACGAGACATTCACATCTCCAAGAATGTAGAGAGGAAACTAATGTTCCATGAAAGCTTGAAAAAAATGATGAATATATTCTAAACCATGGAACAAAATTAAAAGAATTGCTAAGCTACCACAAGGATGAAATCAAATAGGATTGTCTTGGCTCTTCCTTTGAATTTTCCCTTACTCCTTTTCTTCTTCTTTCCTTAGTCAACTTAGCTCTTTCTTCCCTCACTGAATATGTTTGTGTTTTTTCTAAAATGTGAAGCTTCTCTCTGTCTCTTCTCAAATGCTCTTGCTGTGTCCCTTTACTTCCATCTTTCCGTTGTGTATTTTCTATTCGGTTCAAATGGCATGTTACACATCTCTCTTTCTCTCTTCCATTTTTTTGCTTCACTCACTCTATATATATTTAAATGTTATACTTTTCTTTCCTTTCCCAATTGTCCTTGTCATGAATCTATAAAGCTTTGACTAAAGTCCAAGTCTTCTCACTCACTCTTTCCCTTGGCAATTTGGCTAAATAAAAGAAAGAAAAGAAAAATTAAATCAAGCACCCGAAGCACCTCATGCACCTTATTCTTTATGTAAGCACCTCAAGCACCTAAAATTTTTATGTGGTGTTTTCCTCCCACTCATATTATAATTCGATTACCACAAGGAAGAAAGTGTTCTTATTTATTCTAAACATTAGATTGCACAAGTAAATTCATCATACTTTATAGCAAACTCATCCAATTAATTAAGGGAACATTAATTTAAAACTAATCAAGAGAATATGGGGTGTTACACAAATTGTACTTTTGCTACACCATCTGGATTATATTTGGCTAAATTTCAAAATTGTTTGCCACTATTAAAGGTTAAGTGATGCACGTATATGTCCCTTCCAAGGAAGGTTTAGAGAATTCGTACATCATTTGGTGGTCGTTACCATTATCATTCGCAGCCGCCATCCTTGGTGCTGTATGATTAGGAATCTCAATTGGCACTTCTTCCTATTGTAGGAAAGCCTTCAATCAAATGAATGATCATTCTAGTTCGGGAAGAGGGTTTATGAGTATAGGATTAGAACTCTTGGTCATAAACTAACTGAAACCAAACTAAAAGAGAAAAAATTCCCTATAGTAGAATAAAGGAACAAATAATTAAAAATAAGATAAAATCAAATAAAATAAAATAAACAAAAATAAAAATAAAAATAAAGTTAATGTGAAAAACAAAAATAAAATTAAAAGAACTAATCCAAAACAAGAGCAAGATAAAAATAGTGAAAGTGGCTAACATAAATAGCAAAACTTTTTCTAGTTTCTTCAATAAAAATCAAAATAAATGAAAATAATACAAATAAAAATAAAACAAAATAATTTAAAAAATAAAAAATAATAAAAGAGAAATACTCAAAACAAAAGTAAAAGAAAATGATTAAAAGTGTCTATAGTAACCAATAGCAAATTCTACCTAGGTTACTCACAAAACGGAAAAGGAAAACAACCAAAAGGTAAAATAAAAGTGCAAACAATGATAAAAAAAAAAAAGTAAAATAAAACAGATAAAAATGGCTAAATTAACAAATAAGAAATTCAGTCTAGTTTTCTCAAAAAGTCCTCTCCAACTGCGCCAAAAGCTTAATGCGCTACTAATGTAATTACACCTAAAGCAGTGAACTTAGTGATGTAGTCTAGCGCAATGGTGAGTATCAAGGTCATATCCCACGAGAACAGGAAACCCTAGACCTACTCCTTGTTCTTTGTTATTTAGCCTAGTAAGAAGAGTGATTATTTTTACTAGACTAACAATTAAAAACAATTGTAAAAGAGAAATAAAAATGAACAGAGAAAAGGAATTAAATCAAGACAAGAAAAGCAACTTTAAGGAGACTTATACTAGTTGGCAAACACAACTAATAATGAACTATTGAATTGGTTTTGATACTTATGAGTGGATTCTAATTTTAATCCAACTTCTCTCTCAAGATAGCTGAACTCCTAAACCTAAAGAACTATCATTGGGATCAATTCCCAATGATCGATTTTAGATTAGCCTTATCATTCTAATCCATCACTATTAAGAGTCATAAGATCTTTACTTCTTAATCTGCCAATTAATTAACCTCATCTCTAAGTGACAATTAATTGTTTCTTGTAATTAGGGTTCTAATTTTAGTTAGAATCTCTCGATTTAATGAAAGAAATCTAATAGCATTTCATAAAACTTCTTGTAAAGAAAACTAAGAATTCATTCATAATTTCAAGAAAGGCTACAAAATTAAATTTCAAGGTTCATGCAAATTAAAACCATAAGCCAACATAGTAAGGAACCCCAATGTGTTTAACAAGTCTAGCTACACATGTTTATGGGTACAACAATCATCAAATTTGAATTCAAGAAGAATTAAAGAAAAGAAAACATGTATATCCTTTTCTTCTCTCGAATAAAGGATAAATTACCTCCTTCTTTAATCTCCAAGAGCCTAAAGTTGTGACTGTCTCTCGATGCAATTCCAATCTCCCAATCTCCTATGGAACTCCAAGGATGTAAATCAAATATTGAAGGGTTCAAGGTAGTCACCTAGCCATCACCTCTTTTAGCTTCCTAATGCACCTCACAGCTCCAAGCAAGATTAGGGTTCAACGTCACAACTTCTTATAAGATTGAACTTCTTTGTCAAAACCAAGATGAGGGTTATTATAGAAATATGCTAGCTGTCTTTAAGGAGGATCCTTGGCCAAGAAGGATTCTAGGGTTTTTCAAAGAAAGGATAAGATAAGATAAGATAACAAATAAGATAAGATGAGATGAGATAAGATAGGATAAGATGAGATGAGATAAGATAAGCTAAGATGAGATGAGATAACTAAACAATGAAAGAGATGATAAAATACCCATCTAATCCTAAAATGTATTGTGAAAACACTATTATGGTAGCTAATTCTAAGTTAGTGTATTTTGAGGCCATAAAGTTACTTACTTAGGGTTAAGCTTACATTAATGTAGAAGCTTGTGAATCATATACCCAGAAAGTGATCCATCATAAGGAACATGGTGATTCTCTTAGCAGCATTGACTCGCTAAGTAATGACTAGTGAGTGGGCAGACTTAGCCTAGTGAGAAAATGAGGTGTAATGACCAATGAGTAGATGAATGTTGGTACCATGTAACTAGAGGATGCTATGGGGATATAGAGCTAGTGATCATACAACAAACTCATTCAATGGGTACTACGACCTGGGGTACATTATAGTTATTAAGAGGGGCGCTAACATTGGTGTGTTCCTTTGTGCAAGCCTCTTATGGGAGTTATCAACTAACAAGTTCCCCAGCTCTCAATTATCAATGATATAGCCTGTGTACCTATAAAATGCTTATGATTTGTTATTTCTTGTCTATATTTGCATATTTGTCCATACTACTATGTTCTACCATGGTTTGTGTAGAGAATTTCCATTATATGATTTATTCAGTACATTTCATTGTGCATGGCATGACATATAATGTATAGCATCCATTATTACTTGGAAATTATTAAAAAATGCATTTTCCTTGGGTGATCTCTAGCTGGTACCATTAGTGGTAAGATTTTAAACTAGTTTACTTGATCACTGAGTTTCCTAATTCACCTATTTATTGATGTGTCCAAATGGTTAGATACATTATTATCTTAGAGGTGGACATGAAGGTCTTCAAAGTACTCAACCTTGGGTACTTCATTAGGATTGGAAACGTTTTACTGTGGATTACAAAGATATCACCTGCATCCCTAACAGGTTAAGGCAACAGATGAAGTCCTCTCCTTTTTTTTGAATTCCCACCTATACACCCTTTACTTGTTTTGTTACGATTTTTGGGTAGTATATAATGTATAGGAAGTGTGGAGTTATTTTGTTTACTTCTATATATAAGAATATATATATATAATAATATAGATGTATGAAGATAGTATGTATATAATGGTAGGTATGAATAAATGACCTATATCCCATAATAGGGTTAGATGGTCTTGTGGGGTGAACACATTACCTCATAAGTTCTCATCTTTTTCTTTTGGGTATATATAAATATTATATGATATCATATAGATAACATGCTTCTAATAATGTAAGTAAAAAAATGAGACACTCAAGAGACGCCTAAATCTGTAACTGAACTAAGTAATCCTAGGTGATTTATTAAAATTGAACTCGAGTAGAAATTAGAGATAAGCTAGTAGCACACCACCCTTAAGGATTACTATATGTATGGTACCTATAAGGGTAAGGTGTTACAGATTGTTATCAGAGCATTGCTCTAAGCTAGGTTGTGTTCCTCAAAGGAAGGAAGGAATGGAGATTTAGGTTTGGGGTAACCAGTATTCTGTGGTGTGCTCTATTTTCTCTACAGGATATTATGTTATTAAGAATTATCACCTCATTGATATTTATTTTGTAGAAGGAAGCTATGGCACCGCATGGAGGAATAGTGAAAAAATTACTAGGAGCAAGGTGGATAATGATGGAGTGATGCAGAACCTATATGGAATGCTAGAAGCCATGAGACATTAGTTCGATGCCACTACCTAGTTGGTAAAACAAAACCCTATACATCAACCTAAAGTTGAAGGAAGCTAAAACTTTAAGGCTTGGTCAAAATTTCAGAAAGCCAAGCCTAAGACCTTGAAGGGATAGTATGATCCCCACCTAGTTAATGAGTGGATTGAGAGTATAGAGAAAATGTTTAAGGTGTTAGGGAATATTGATGAATAGAAAGTGGAATTTGCCACCTACATGCTTGAAGGGGAAACAGAGGATTAGTGGAATGGAGCATAATAGTTAATGGAGGCTTAGGATGCTCCATTGACATTGGGGACCTTTAAAACAACCTATTTTGGAAAATACTTCCCCCATAAGTGTGAGGAATGAGAGGGAGGTTAAGTTTATGCAACTGAAACAAAATGGGATAACCTTTGAAGAATACCTAGCTAGATTCAAGGAGCTATCTAAGTTTTCCTTTTATCTAAATCACCACCTAAACGGAATGTGTAAGTACATGCATTTAAAAGCAAGGTTAGACCTCGAGATGAAGAAGGTGATTTCCTCACTAGAAATAAAAAATTATGCCACCTTGGTAAATAAGTATAGGATTATCCTGAGCAGTTTAAGGGAAGAAGATAAGCAAAAAAAGGTAAAGTTGGTAACCCTAGGAAAAGAGAAAATCATATTCTGCCTCCTTGAAACTATAAATTCAATAAAGCATTTGAAGGTAAGAAACCCTAAATTAGTAAACCTATTCGTACTCTTTGTCCCAAGTGTTAGAAGAATCATGGAAGTTGACCCTATCTGTTGGGCCAAAGTGCATGCTACACCTACAAAAGTAGTGACATTTTTTCCTAGACAACCCACAGAATAAGAGAAACAATAGTGAGGCTAAATCCCATATTACAAACCTAGTGTATAGTTAAGGGCAAGGGAATCTCTGACTCAGATGATCTGGTTAAGGGTAAGTGTTTGATAGGTAATAAAATTTTAATTGCATTGTTTGATTTTGGTGTATCCCATTCTTTCATCTTTGAGCAATGTGTAAAAGATCTTGACTTGCCTATAACTACTCTACCTTATGATGTCAATGTTTCCACCCCTATTGGTAAGCATGTTATATTATCCTTAACATGTTTGAACTGTCATATCAATGTGGAGAATAAATCATTCTTTGGTCATCAGATTTGCTTACCAATCTCTAATGTGGATGCAATCTTTTGCATGGACCAGTTGTCTAAAAATGGTGTGGTCCTAGATTATTCTAAGAAAATTGTGACTTTTATAGACACCAATGCTATTGATGGGGATAATGATAAGTAAAAGTAGATGATGGTTTTCTTAGGATCCTCTAAGGTAGAATTGTAGGGTAAATGAAACTAGATACCCATAGTAATGGAGTACTAAGATGTATTTCCTAGTGAGGTATCTAGTTAGCCACCCGAGCAAGAAATAAAATTCTCTATTGAGTTAGTTCCTGGCATATGTAACATCCTCATAAGCAGCTTAGTCTCTACATGTAATTTAATTGAGTTAGTAACATATTTCTAATATAAATGTGATATTGAGAGCCAGATACGTTAGTTGTGGGTTGATTGACAAAAAAAAAGGCCGAAATGAGGTCTGGTTTAAGAGAAAATTAAGTCTTAAGAAAATGGTACATTTGGATAATTTAACCCAAGGGATAAGCAAGGAAATAAAAAAAAAAAAGATAATTAGAAATGAAACCTTAAAGGAATTAAAATTTGAAGGTGGTATAAAGGAAGAAGAACTCTTCTATAATAGCAAAAATTTACTTCTAACCCTAAGGACTAATTAGTAATTATTTTTAAATTTCATTCAACCTCGAAAAAACCATTGTCTAAACAAGGATGGGCGAGAGGAAGTGTTACAAAAACATTTTATAGATAAAAGGAGACTGAGTAGTGATAGAAGTAGAAGAACCCCAAGAGAAAGGAGCATATCTGAACTAAAACTTGAAGGGAATCACTAGAATAGCTAAATCTTAACCAGTAACAACTAAATCAATGAACAAATCCAAGAGGTAATAAAGAAGAAGCCCTTCCTTTACCTTTTAGGTGAAAACCCATTTTTCTCTCACTTTAGATTTTTCCAAATCCATGTTTTAAGCTAAGCTAAGGAGATTTAAACTTGAATTCTATGATTTGTATGCTAGATACGTGCTTCTGAGGTATTGCATGTGATTAATCTATGCCAAAATTGGATTTTTAGTTGTGGGTTACTTTCTATTCATCTATTTTCTTAAAGGTTTGGCTTGATTCCTAGCTTGATAGTGTTTGGATTGATGTATGATGATGTTCTGGAAAGGAAAAAGAGTATATAAATGATTAGAAATGAAACCTTGAAGTTTTGAGGGCCAAAATGTATTAAAAGATGAATTTTTATGTATGGCAGGACTTAAATATCGTGTATGCTAGCTTCTTCACCATGGTTAAAAGCTTTTTCACCTCGAAAAATTGCCTTCTATGAGTTTTTTGTTCTCTGACATGGTAAGAAATTATCTTCGCCACGAAGCATTACCTCAAGTGTTTTCTATGTTCTTCTCCACAACAAAATTTCTCAACATTTTTATACTTTCATCTTTGTATTTTTGCCTCTTTTCTTCACCCGAACATCATGTAGAGGCTAGGAAATCATCCCAAATCCATAGTGTAGTGCACTTGAGAAATAATATGGGAGAAGCTTGAAGGAAAATAACTAGAAAAGAAAAGTGAAACCACTGCTATTGTATGCTCTAGTCTAGATAGGTTACAAATTGAATGATTGGTAGTTGGTATGGGACGATCATCAAAAATTTCACAATTATTCCATAATATAGGATGGTAAAGCATCCATTCAATTGTAGAAAGTGTTGAGAAAACATCATGATGGTGGTCAACGCTAAGTTAGTTTACCTTAACAGCCTAAGAGTTATCTACTTAAGGTTTTACCTACCATAATTTGGGAACCTATCAATCTAGTTTATATAGTAGAGAGTTATGCAATTGAAAATGATATCGAAGCATCATTGGCTTATCACAGAGAACGAGTGAAGATTACATGTAACCTATAGAGAAATACAATGATCTGACGAGTGGATATGACTTGTGAACCACAAAGAGGCATAGTGATCCAATAGGGGGTGATAATGATCCAAAAATGATAAAGGGAGACTTTGGGATGCCTAGGATCCAATTTCTAGAAAAAACTTATTCGAGAGAAACTCATACAATGTATGCTTCAAAGAAAAAAACATGAATGATGGGCTATAGGAACCAAATCAATGAAAGTATAAATATTGTTTTTCTTATCAATGGGACAAATGAGCCACATGAATGAAAATGAAAGTTATTTCCCATTAATTGATATAAATGTCCATATTACTATGAAATGAATGAGTAACAATGAGCATACCAACTAAGCATGGCATGATTGTGAATTTTTTTATGCACAATCTTACATAGCATGAGCATTACATAGTAACTAGTATGATTTGTATTAAAACAAATTGAATGCAAGAGTTTTCTATGTGACTCACAACTGGTACCATTAACAATATTTTCTAACATGTTTCCACTTAATTACTAAGATTATATCTCACATGTGCGTTGATGTGTCCAGATACCTAGATACCCTGTGACGGTAGAGGTAAATGTGGAGGTTACTAAGATGCCCAGCCTTAGGTTCTTCATATGGAACATTGAGGTTCTGATATGGCTAGTTGATGTATCACCACTATCCCCAGTGGGTTATTATGGTAGAGAAGATGACTTATTTTTTGGTGCTCTACTGCCCCTGGCCTATTTTGGGATGGCCATAGGGGGTATATATTGTATAGGAGAGTGGAGTTTGCTTTTTTTGACATGTATGTATATAAGTTCTCTAACTCACTACTGTATTAATAGTTTATCCCATAAAGGGTTAAGTGGTCTTGAGGAAAGTCATCATTTCTCAAGTTCTCACCTAGTATGTTGGAACTATGTACATATATACATAGTTTGTATACAGAAATATCTAACTCTTGTATATAACTATATCCTAGAATTTTATATTTCTTCTGTTGTATGTATATGAGTGAGAATCAGCCCTAAACTAGAAATTGAATTTAATAAAGGATCCTGAACATTAATATAAAATTGAATTCAAGTAGTTGAGCAAAAAAAAATGACGGGTTAGTAGCATACCAACTCTATGGGCAATTATATAGTAGGTAATTGTAGGGTTTGGATGTTACACATGGGACCTATTTCTATAGCACCCTATAGGATGTCCCTTGTAGACTTAAAGGAAATTAAGATTCGATTAGAAGATCTCTTTTGTAATCAACTTATTAGACCCAGTGAGTCCTCATATAGAGCACCAATATTGTTTGTGAAAAAGAAAGATGGTAGCTTTAGGATGTTTATCAACTATAGCCAATTGAGTCAGGTTATTGTGAAAAATAAATATCCTCTCCCTAGGATAGATGAATTATTGGATTAACTTGGAGGAACAATAATTTTCTCCAAAATTTACTTAAGATCCGGTTATCACCAAATTAGGACTAGGGAAGAACATATTTCTAAGACAACATTCTGGACTAGATATGGACCCTTTGAATTTAGATTGATGCCATTTGGTCTAACTAATGCTCCTTCTATATTCATGGATTACATGAATCGCATCTTTAGACCCTATCTCTATAAATTTTTTGTAGTTTCTATTGATGATATTCTTGTATATTCTAGGAATATGGAAGAGAATGAAGAACATCATAGGATTCTACTCCAAGTTATATGCCAAGCTAGAAAATTTTGATTTCTAGCTTGAGGAGGTGAAATTCTTGGGGCACGTTATCACTAAGGATGGGGTAGTAGTAGAACCTAGTAAAACTAAGGCAGTGGTAAACTGGGAGAGACTCAAGACCATCACTAAGATCTGTAGTTTCCTAGGTTTAGTCGATTACTATTGGAGATTTATACAAGGGTTTTCCCAACTCCCTTTGAACAAGTTGACTTGAAGGGATATACCTTTTGTGTGGTCAAAAAAATGTAAAAGAAGTTTCCAAACCTTAAAATAAAAGCTTACCACAACTCATGTGTTAGTAATTCCTTACCCATTAGGATATTTTAAAGTATACACCAATGCTTCCATGAAGAGGTTAGGTTGTATATTGATACAAGATGAGAAATTGGCAGCTTATACCTTTAGATAATTAAGACTCCATGAAGGAAATTACCCTACTCATGACTTAGAATTAGCAACCATAGTGTTCGCTTTGAAGATTTTGAGACATTACCTCTATGGCACTAAATTTGACATATTTAACGACCACAAAAATCTCAAATACCTCTTTGACCATAAGGAGTTGAATATGAGATAAAGGATATAGGTGGAATTTTTGAAAGACTACGAATTCAAGCTCAAGTATAATCCTAGTAAGGCAGATGTGGTTGTTGATGCCTTGAGTAGGAAATCCCTTCATGTGGCCAACATGATAGTAAATGAAATGCAATTGAAAGAGAAGTTTAGTAATCTGAATCTGGTCATATTAGTACTAATCGACAGGATTTTTTTAAGTGACTTAAAGATAGATTATGACTTTAGGGATCAAATCTTAACAGCTTAATTAGATAAGGAATTCCTAAAGTCTCTAAAGGATATGAAGGAATTCAACCACATTTCAAATGGGTAGCATAGTTTAATATTAGGATTTTTGTCCTTAATAGTGAAAACTTAAAGAATAAAATCCTACAATAGGCACATAAGAGTGACTACTTTGTTCATCCTGGTACTACTAAGATGTACCAAGATATAAGGTCTAGACATTGGTGGCCAGGTAAGAATAAGGACATAGTAGAATTCGTAGTTAGATGTCTAGTATGTCAGTAACTTAGGATAGAACATCAAAAGCCTGTTAGTGTGTTGCAACCATTAGATATCCCATAATGGAAATGGGATAAAGTCACTATGGACTTTATGGTAGGTTTACTTGGGACTTAATATGGTAAAGATGCAATTTGGATAATTATGGTCTAATTAACCAAATATGCCCATTTTCTTCCTATTAGGATAAACTATCCCTTGAACAAGTTAGCTCAATTGTACATTCAAGAGATAGTTAGGCTACATGGTATTCCTACCTGCATAGTGTCAGTAGGACTCAAGATTTACTTTTAGGTTTGGAAAAGTTTTATAAGAATCGTTCAGCATAAATTTTGACTTTAGTAATGCATATCATCCTTAAATGGATGGTTAAATTAAGAGAGCTATAAAAACCATAAAATACATTTTGAGAGCTTGTGTGCTAGAATAAAAGGGTAATTGGTATAGGAATCTACCTTTAGTGCAATTTTTTTACAATAATAATTATCACTCTAATATAGGAATGGCTCTGTATGAAGCCTAGTATGGGAGAAAATGCAGATCCCTTATTTGTTGGTTTGAAATAATAAAGAGACAACTTTTTAGTCTAGAAATTGTTTAGGAGACAACTAATATGATCAAGTTGATTAGAGAAAAGATGTTTATGGCCCATGATAGGCAGAAAAGTTATGCCAACAAGAGATGAAGTGTAACACCTCTAGTAACACACCCTTACCCATGATTCCATTATAATTAATTAGAAGATATAAAGTGTAGTTATATAATAATGGTGTGCCATCGTTACCCTTACCTGAGTAATTTTAAACTTTTTACAATTTAATTTAGTTGAGTGCATCTTGGGTCAGATCTCTACTCTCGAGTTTCACTCACTCTCACAGCGAAATAGAATATATAAAATATGCCTAAATTAACTATACATAAACATGCATTCTTCATTCAATATAGTTAAATAACTATTGGGCATGGAGGCAACAATCCTACCACTCATGACCCCATCAGCTAGTTTAAACGTTAGTTTATATACATCCAAGTTAAGATAGGCTATACAAGAGATATTCTATACTAACCTTTCCAAAAATCATAAAGACTAGTACAATGATAGCATGTGCCCATACTATCTCAAAATAAATCAATCAATTTCATGTACCCCCTAGTGGGTACTTCTTCCCAGGTTACCTCCTCTTTAGCCACGGGATCTACACATCTGGTACATACCAGCACTAAGGTTAGAAATGAATCTCAATAGCAACTCAACCTGTCTTTAAAAATTACCAGCCTATACCACCGTGCTTACAGGAAAAATATCTACATTCTTTCATCATAAATCATAAAATATAGCATTTACTATTAGGGTATAATACATGCAAGAATACTTTCGATCATGTGCTCAAATTTATGAATGTACATTTAAACATATCATCTTTCAAACATGGGATGTCCATTCATCATCATTCTTCTCATAACTTTCATATACACATATCTTGGGATAGTAAACATGCCATCATTTCACCTTCATAACAAGTGAGCAGTACATAAAAACACCATAAGAATAATAGAGAGAGTCACCCAATAATAACTCCACGTAACACTATCTATATGAATGAGTTTGTGACTATTCAGCCACCATTCAGCTAACTCTAGCTTTTGTCTTTTTAACTTTTAATTTCTACACATTCTGAGGAGTCCCTTATCCGGATCCAAGTACCATTCTCATATCCAGCGAGATAGTTGTCAACTCTGCCCAACATCTCTCTTCCTCTTATGGGACTGGTTATCAACTCATGGGATCACCGTCAACTCTACCAGAATCATTTCCTCTCCGCTTTTGGGTGGATCATAGGACTAAGGAATCACCATCCCTTTCTGATGGATCACACTCCCGACACGCTATTCTCTTCATATACTCTAGGGTGAATCGGCTCATACCCATGGTTATGCTTAACTCTAAGTATGTGTTTCACATATGCCCTTTGGGAGATGACACTCACTTAAAGTTCGCAACCATCATGGTGTTTTCAAAATCATCTAAGTTCAAGTGGATGTTTAACCATCCCAATTTATGGCACAACCACGGAATGCTCAACGACCATCCCATACCGATAATTGGTCACTCGATCACGAGCCTATCTACCCGAAGGCATACACTTAGAATACTTTCCACTTTCCTCTTTTGTTTTTTTCACTCTCTCTTTATTTCACTCTCACAAGGATCTCATCACCCAAGTGATTCATGACTCTATCTCTTGCATGTTACCCACTACATCCCTGGTTTAGGTCCTTAGTTTGAGTGAAAATCTGCATTAATATCTTCTTAAAATGGTCAATTAAGCTCATTATCCATGTCAGAGAGCTGATGGTCAATTTCCTCCTTGATGGTAGTTGGTTGTTTACTCACTGTCTAAAATTCCTTCTCTTGGACAAGAGATAAAAACTGGCTGCTAAGGCTTGGTAGTCAACTGTTAGGCTCGACAGTCAACTTCTAAGGGTCTAGCAGTCGGCTGCTAGCCTACTATAAAACTTCCTAAGAAAGTTTGGGCCTGACATTCGACTACTAGGGGCATGGTAGTTAGCTACTAGCCTTCAAAAGTGTTTTCTGGAAAATGAAGAACACGACAATTGACTTTTAAGGATCTAGAAGTTAGCTGTGCATTCTGTCTTGCATTTCTAGACAAAGGATGAGCACGACAATCAACTTCCTGGACTGGCAGTTGGTTGCTAAAACTCAGTTTGTTCAAAAATTCATGGTTTTATCCATAGTTTAGCCCTAAAAACATATTCTCAAACCCTTTTCTCAAAGTATGAACTCAATGCCAGCATATACACATCATCTCACATTCCTAACAGGCCCAAACTTAGCTTAACATTTCTCAAACTAAGATCAAACCACATTTTCTCACTTAGGGGAAAAGCCCACTCTCTAAAATCATCAACATGTAAAAATAAGCATAATAAATCAACAAGCATTACACAATATCAATCAAAAACATAGAGAATGTAGGTTTAAAAACCTAGAATGAACTTAAAACATTCAAAATCACAATTATCAAAAAAAATTCTGCATATTTCAGAAATGGGGTTTAGGATGAATTGCTACCTTGATTTCTTGCAAATGTGTGTGTATAATGTGTTAGGAAGATTTTCCCCTTGTTGTAAAACTAGTTTCACCCTTTTCTCTCTCTACCCGTCCTTTTGCTTCTCTCTCTAAAAATCTAAAGTTTGGAAATGTAGGGGCTAGGGTTTAGGGCTTCTGAATGTAACTCTCCTTAATTTCTGTCTAGTCCCTGGCCATTTGTAACTTTAGCCTCAATAAATTTTTTCCTTTTCACTTAGGCCCCTAGTCACCTTTTAACACAACTTTTATTCCTTTCAATTAGATCCGTGCACTAATGCAACATACAGAAGCATTAAACATTAAATTAATGACTATCAAACATCTCATTAATCATATTAAGAGTGGATGTTACATGAAGACCTCTTGAATTTAAGGACATATAGCATGTATTTCTTTGAATATCTCTTATAATAGACATTAGTAGGGCTATAAAGTCTAGAAAATTAACTCTAAGAAATATAAGGCCATATCAAATTTTGAAAAGAATAGGTTCATCTGCATATCAAATTGCCTTACCAACCTTTCTTTATAATCTCCATGACGTATTCCATTTTTGACAACTTAGAAAATACATTCTAGATTCTTCCCATTTCCTTAATGCACAGACTCTGAAATTAAAAGATAATTTGACCTATCACCCTAAACCCTTAAGGATTGTTAAGTTTGAGGTGAAATAGTTAAGGAATAAGAGTATTCCACAAGTGAAAGTATTGTGGGATGAATTGTCACCTCAAGAAGCCACTTGGGATAAAGGAGCAGATATGAGGATAGCGTAACCAAAACTATTTGAATAGGTATGTCACTCAAATTTTCCAGGGCCTGGCAGTTGGCTGCTAGCGTTCTATCTTGATTTTTTAGACAGATGATGAACACAGTAGTTAACTTCCAGGGTTGAAAGTCAACTTCTGGTGTTCGGTCTGCTCTAAAAATCACAATTTCATCTAGAACATTACCCCAAAAACATGTTCTCAATCATTTTCTCAAGATATGAACTTAACACCAATACTTCGATGTCATATAGCATTTATAATAGACCCAAAACTTAACTTAACAGCACTCAAAACTAAAATCAAGCCATATTTTTACTTAGGGTATAAGCCTACTTTCACAATCAATTTCAAGCGTAAATGAGCATGACCATTCAGCAAAAAAACATCCAATAGAAGTAAAAAACATAGAGAATGTAGATTTAAAACCCTAAACGTAGTTTAAATCATTCAAAAATGACAGTTCTTAGCAAAAGCAAGCATTTCAGAAATGAGGTTTGGGTTGAGTTGCTACTTGGATTTCTTGAAGAAATGTGCATGTACATTATGCTAAAATGGCCCTTCCCTTGCAGTAGAACAAATCCCTAGCCTCAAATCACCCTTCCTTCAAGCTTATCTCTTCCCTTTTGCCCTAATTCAGCCTTTCTCTCTCTAGAAAATTTTGAAGATGGGGATTATGTATGCTAAGGTTAGGGTTTCTTATTTAATAACTCCCACTAATTGCACTCTAGTCCTTGGCCACTTTGTGACTTTAGTCTAGCTGAACTTTCCCTTTCCAATTAGATCCTTGGTCACACTTAGCTTAACTTTTCTTTCTTTCAACTAAGTCCCTGTACTAATGCAACTATACGCAATTAATGCAACATACACAAGCATTAAACTTAAATTAACAACTAAAAAGCATCTCTTAATCATATTAGGAGCAGAAGTTACACTATACATATATATGCAGATCATACTACCATGAGTCTTATGTATACATACATTCCCTTCACCTTTATACATATACAGTTAGATGTATGGGTGTTGGTGATGTCTACCACTTGGGTTAGGCTCAAAAGAAATCTACTATTAGATACTAGCTACATATCCTATCATATATCCCTATCCTTTAACTATTCACATTTAGAAAGGGAGCCATAGGTCATCCAAAAGATTATAAAGGTCTATGACTAAGAATAGACTGATCAAAATATGTGAAATAGTAAAATAAAGATAAGACTACTATTGTTGCTACTATTCAAACCCTGGTCCACTTATTGGGGGAACCATAGGAGGCACCTCTAAAACCATCACCACCCATACATCTCTGATTACCATGATTAGCCCCATGAATGGGTGTAACATCTGCTCCTAATATGATTAAGAGATGTTTATTAATTCTTAACTTAAATTAAATGCTTGCGTATGTTGCATTAATTGCATATAGTTACATTAGTTTAGAGACTTAGTTGAAAGGAACAAAAGTTGAGTTAAGATGTGGCTAAGGATTAAATCGAAAAGGAAAAGTTTAGCTAGGCTAAAGTCACAAAAGGGTCCAAGGGTTGGAATGAAAATAGTTAGATAATAATTTAGAACCCTAACCCTAACACACATAACTCAAACTTTAACATTTTTCCTAGACAGAGAGAGAAGGGTGAGTAGAGAGAGAATGAGGCCGAACTAGGGCAAGAGGAGAAGATAAGCTTGAAGGAAGGGTGATTTAAGGCTAGGGAAGACGTTTTACAGCAAGGGAAGGACCATCTTAACACATCATACATGCACATTACTCAGGAAATTAAGGTAGCAACTCAATTTAACCCATTTTTGAAAAGTTTATCTTTTTATTGAAAAATGTTGTTATGGATGTTTTGAGTTAATTTTGGGATTTAAACCTACATTCTTTATGTTTTTTACTTCCATTAGGTGTTGCTGAATGATTGTGCTCATTTATGCTTGTAATTGATTATGAAAGTGAGCTTCTACCCTAAGTGTGAAAATGTGGTTTGATCTTAGTTTTGATTGTTGTTAAGTTGAGTTTTGGTCTATTATAAATGCTACATGATGTCTAAGTATTGGTGTTGAGTTCATAGCTTGAGAAATTGGGTTGAAAACATGTTTTTAGAGCAAAACTCTGGATGTATCAGTAAATCTTGCCTTCAAAAATGCACACGTTAGGGATTATAGTTAACTCCTTATCACTAGATATAAAGAAAGCTAATTTACTAAAAACATGAATGGTAAGAAAAATGATTTCTTCAAATTTGGAATTCAACCAGGAAAATACTGTAACACCCCTTATCTTGACTTAACAACGTCATAATATGTAATAAGATAAGTGGTTACATTATTCTTTACCTTTTTATCTCATTAATCTGTCTCAGCATATAAATCCATCATTAATTATTATTTGATTAGGTTTGGGTTCTTTTGCTAAGGTGAACATACTTCTGCATAGCAGAAATAAAATTTCATACATCATAGCGAAATTCATAAAAACTTTTAATATATATATATAAACTGTTTGATACATAATCCATGATATATAAAGTACCCATTCATGAGGAGTAAGGAGACAACAAGCTTGTCACTCAAACTCCTTTTACAAAATATTATTAATGGATAGGTCCTTCACATATCTTATCTCAAGTAAGTACCCTTCTCCCTTTTATATACATCCAAAAAATAGGAGTTCTAATTCTAACCCAAAAAGAACATACAGAATTAGGACCAAAATAAAAGGGCTACAAGTACATATCTAATCTGTTATCTAGGTCTGCAAATCATTCAAGGAGAAATTCTATTATAAACATAATGTAAATATCCTTTAATATAGTAAAAGTCCCTAAGAAAGGAACTTCTACTATGGCCACTTCAATCTACATAATGAGGCAGTACCTAGGCATATAATACATACTAGTACAATAGTGAGAAATAATTTTCCAATAGCTAAACAAATCATTTTCTTTCAAATAACTGATATGTACCACTGTACGAATATAGAAAACATTTCTACATTCTATTTAGTTCAAAACTCTTTTCAGTCAACTCTATGGGTATGTTATATCTGAAACATGTGTGTATGCATCTATGAACATGAGATATGCAACATGTGATGTCATTAATGAAATATATGATAAACTACTAACATTCCACATGCATCAATAGCTCACAATCATAATGCTATCATGTATTATCAACTATTACAACATCACACTCGGCTTAGAGCCATCTCTTGGTATCATTTTTACTTGACCACTAGGGTGACTCATTATCGTGTCGTGGAGTCTCACCACTAGGGTATCATTTAATGTCATCAAGTTACTTCCACTAGGGTAACTCATTATAATGCCATGGAGTCTCACCACTAGGTATTATATGATGCCATTACATACACCTCAAGGGGGATATAAAAGTGTCATGCTCTACCCTTTATTGGTGACCTATAAGAGGACATATAGTGCTGTAGTCCTTTCCTTTAGGTAACTTTTACTGTATTTCTCATTATCTTTAGGGGAAGATATAATAGTGTCGTGCTCTTACCCCTAGAATAGTATTCATAACTTCAACATATTCACCTCAAGGGGGGATATAATAGTGTCGTGCTCTACCCTTGTTTGGTGACTTTTCATGTCTTTCCTTTCACAATTGCAAAGAGCATTTCAAGCTATTCATTCACATTCATACAACTTTGAACATATTCTCATCAATGGCATAATGCATGCAATTTATCATTTGTACCTAATCACTTCATCATTTTTCCCCAGTTCACTTAGCTTAGGTCATTTTAGAATGCACCTTAGGCTACTTTCTATTAACATATAAGTTTAGCCATTCAAGGGAAAAATGTATCTATCATTCGGCCAAGGCAAGAAAAATATGAAGGATTGGTATTTCCAAGCTATTTGGTTCATTTCTAGCATTTTTTTACTATTTAGGCATTATGGCAACATTTTCCATAATTATGCATAACACTTTCTCACACCTCAAAATAGGTAAGTGCACATTAAGCCTTTCTTCTACACACTTTTCTAGCCCATTTTTTATGCCAAACATGACAATGCACCTAATCTTCCAACTTCACATTCTTAAGCATACTTTTAAGGTAAAATGGTAAAACTTTAAAATGGTACATTTGCCAAAAACATAAAAATACCATAATTTTCTCTCTCCTCCTTTCTTATGACTAAACTTATAAGCTTTTCTAGTCATTTTTCAAATGGATTTCAGCACCATTTCCATGAATGCTCTCAGCCAAGAAGGGTAAGGTATACTTTCATGGTTAATGGTGAAATGGGAAAATGGGAAAAATGCCAAAACATTAACTTAACATAATTTTCTCTCTCTTACCAATTCATAATAAGTTCTCCCACCATTTTTAGACATATTTTCAAACACATTTCAACACCATCACAAAGGCAAGCTTTCGGCCAAAGGGAGAAAAACATGGAAATGAAGTTGTTTCACCATTTTTCTTACAAGACAATCATATTCAAGTAGATCTCATGAAAAATCACCATTTTCTCACTCTTTAACACACCATTTCAGCCATTATAAAAATTAGGATTTTTCAAGAATTAGGTTCTAATCATGAAAATTTTCAATCTCTTATGTTTTCAAGCATTTCAACATGTCCATATTTATAAACACAATATTTCAACATGAGAAAAACCCATTCAATGAAATCTTCCATAAGAATGTAGAGAGAAAAAACCCTAACCTTCTTGCAAGTTTAAGAACACCTTAATCAAATCATAAAAAAAGAAAAATAAGGGTTTAGGCATGTTTAGCTACCTTGAAAACCCTAACCTTCCTGCAAGTTTTAGTTGGTTTGCCTTGTAATCCTTCTTCTCCAAGCTTGAAAGTGTTTCGTCCAGCCCCTTTCTCTCCTCTCTTATTCGACAATTTCAGTATCTAAAGGAAGAAGACCTAAATTAGGGTTTTGGTGAAATTACCAAAATGCCCTTGGTGTAAAATGACCAATTTTACCCATACTACTTCTCCTTTTCAAGAACGGCATCTCCTCTCCTTAGGATTGTAATTTTGTGGATCTTCCTTAGGCTAGGACAATTTTGCCCTTATAAATTTTAAAATTCCATATTTTCCCCTCATCTTTTTGAGAAATTACCATTTTATCCTTTATGTCCAAATGGCCAATTTAACCCCATTTTCCACCCTTTTTGAGTTTAATGGGCAAAAATTCCTTAAATAAAGTTTCATAAGACTTATTTTTATGAAATTACTAATTTACCATTCTTTGAAAAAATTACTATTTTGCCCTTTATGTCAATACTATTTCTTTTGCCCTTATTCTTTCTCCTTTTCAAAGTAAAAGGGTAAAGACTTTCCAATTCTATTTCTATGAAGTATTTAGGTAAAATTTTAAGTTTTCTATCTTATGAAAAACTACTAATATGCCCTTAGGGTAAAATTACAACTTTGCCCTTTAAGGGAAAATTACCATTTTGCCATCAAAGTGGACATCTTCACTTCACACTAAATTCTTCTTCTCTCTTAAATGAAATTGATAAAAGTCCTTAAATGTAATTCCATGAAATAAGAAAATAAAGTTTATTTTCTCCTTCATAGTAAAATTACTATTTTTCCCTTCTTTATCAAATTTCCAATTTCACCCCCTTTTCATGACAAAAGTGGTTCTATCTTAATGAAAATGTTCATTCTATCTCTTTAATGAACCATCCTTATCATCACATAAATAATAATAATAAAAATAAAGCCATGATAAAATGCAAAGCATTAGAGGCAGGTGTTACAAATACGACCTTTTCAAATACAAATTGTTAGCATCATTGAACGAATTAAGAGGGCAAAAATTGATGTCATTTAGAACATATTCTTGACCCAATTTGATGATTGGAAGGTCATATACGTTGAGTAATTTGGGAAAATCGATAGGAAGGGGTTTGATAGGACACCTAGAGAGCGAGTTGAAGAGCTCCATTGTACCAGCTACATCTTGTTGAAAATCCTAAGTGAGAAATGAAGAAGTTTTAAATCCCCTTTTTGAAATTTCTTATTTTATTTTTTATTTTTAAATTGATTAGGTAGAGGTTATAGAATGATGATTGGGTTTTTTTATACCTAAGCATGCTGATTAGGCATCTTATTATGCAATTAATGAGACACATCATCATTTAACATGACAACTCAGCTAGGCTATTAACCACTAACGTTGCAAGGACTAACAAGTTAGATGTCTTGATCTTCGAGAGACCAAAATGTGTATTATGATTTTCCAAGGGCTAAATCTTAATATTGCATATCTTTCAAGGACCAAAAAGTGGATTTTGTATTTTTTTTTCATTGTACTTGATTAGTGTTTATTTGACCAAAACATCATTTTGATTCCTCATAGATAATATTTTTTTTAATTTAGTCCCTCATAGATTCATCTTCTCAATTTTGTCCCTCATAATTTATTTTCTTATTAATTTGGTCCCTCTGTCTGGATGTCGTTTAACTAAGTAACGATTCTGATGACTTTGAAGTTTGGTGTTGATTGGGCAACGTTAAAAGCCAGCTAAGTTTCAATTTTTTATTTTTTTTTTCTAACTTGTCAAAATGATATGTCTAGCCATCAATATTAAACGCTGGATATTGATCAATCGGAACTCATAGTATTGATGAATTAGAATAAAAATAGGGCAAAAATTATTTTTGTTGTCTTTAACGTTGCCCAGTGAATTCCAAGTCATCAAAATCATTGCTTATTTTAATGAAATCCAAATTAAGAGACTAAATTGATAATAAATTAAACTATAAAAGATCATATTGAGAAGAATTTATGAGTGACTAAATTAAAAAAGCTATCACCTACAAGGGATCAAAATAATGTTTTAGTCATTTTCATTTTATGGTTTAGTCCTCAATTTATTTATTTATTAAATAAAATGGTTTCTAGCTATTAATCTAATTCAACTTTCTTTACCAAATATTCTATTTAACATATTTTCAAATAAGAATTTAGTTGACGGTTGGTGCTTGCAACATGAGGTTTGCACTATTGATGATCGGTAAGCATGACACATTGGTATTGTGGGCCATGTTTGTATTCATATCTTTGATAATGTTCATATATTTGGACTCTAAAAGTGTCCCAAGAGGCAAGAATTCATAGGCTCAATGATTACTTTGTATTATATTTTGATTAATAGAGTTAGAGAGAAGAGCCCTCAGATCACCTCTATTTACTAAGATGATATTTAGTCATATATATATATATATATTTATAATGGTCTTGAGTGCAAGGGAAAACTATACCAAATATCTATAAAACTAAACATTTTGCAAATAAACTATCCGAGTTTACTGAGCACTGGTACGTTATTCAAGGTTAGTAGGTTCCTTAAGTCAAGTAGAAGTCAAGATTATCCTCTTATCCCATCTCAGTACAAAATGGTATATCATGATATGCAGGAATTAATTTTACCAAAACTTATTAAACATAAGAAAGGAAAGGTTTTTCAAATTTATAAATTTCTTCAAAATTCGGAAAGAAAGAAAATGAAAACCAACAACATTATCAGCAAAGATTCATATAATTTGGTTGATTGAGCTGATCTAAATATATCTTTCTAAAAATTGAATTAATAAGAAAGGAACTTTTTTATTTTGGCCAACAATAAAAACTTTTAATATAAAAGAATTTGTAGTAGGAGAAAAATAAAACAAAGTAATAAAGTGAAAGAAAAATAAACCAAGGGTCCATATTGTACAGATTTTTGTTTGACACTTATTTTAGGCCCTTGTGTTAGTCTTATTTTTTCTCTTATATTGTTAATTTTTTAATAAATTAAAAGAATTCAAATCCAATCTAACATCAACCTAAATATATCTTTCTAAAAATTGAATTAATAAGAAAGGAACTTTTTTGTTTTGGCCAACAATAAAAACTTTTAATATAAAAGAATTTGTAGTAGGAGAAAAATAAAATAAAGTAATAAAGTGAAAGAAAACTAAACCGAGGGTCAATATTGTACAGATTTTTGTTTGACACTTACTTTAGGCCCTTGTGTTAGTCTTATTTTTCTCTTATATTGTTAATTTTTTAATAAATTCATATAAATATTTTCTTAACGTGGAAATTAATTATATGGAAAATATATCTGGAGAGCAAAACATTAAAATTAAAAATTAAAAAGTAAAAGAAAAAGGATCAAGGATTTAGAGGGATGAATATGAGAAATGGGACCATGTTTCAAAATGCGCCTTCGTTTTACGTCGTTTGACACGTGGTTACTATTAATGCATTCATAGGCTGTGCCACTCAGAAACATTCCCTTCCCTCTATCTCTCTTCTCTGTCTACTCAACTGCTATGAAATAGTGCCCTCTCCTCTCTGAACCATCTCGCGGCCTCAAATTCTTAGGCACAGAGGAAGCTACAGCCAGAACGAGAGAGCGAAAGTGACATACAGAGAGAGGCGAATGTCAATGGAGGCCGAGAAGAATAAGAGGCTGCCACTTTCTGATCCTAGGCAGAGTGAAGAGAGCCACAACAAAGGTGCTGCCATGACCAAGAAAGGTGTCTATGCTGCTGTATCTTATATGGCCTCTGCCGGTTCGTTTTTCTTCGCCATGGCCATAACCGTATATATATTTTTTTCTTTTCTTCACTATTTTGTTATCTTCGTTTTTATTTCGGTCTTTTATTTTTTCCAAATTTTTTTGCTTGAACTTCTCACGAGTTACTAATGGTTTACATGGTAAGGTTAAGCTTGTGAAGTTTATAGGATTTATTCGTTTATTTGGCTTTAAACTTCTTCGCTACATGCTTTCTTTTTTCTTTTTCAAAATTGATTTGGTAATATTGACTCAACGTATTGGTATTTGATTTCACAAGACAGGAATTGAAAATGATTGAGGAATTTGAATTGAAGATTTTCTGTTTTTGTTTTGCTGATGATATAATATCTGTTCCTCCAAGAAAGCAAGAATTACTATTATATTATTAACCTATGGGAGTTATTCTACTCTAAAGAAACTAAGTGAAGCAGTGAATTGTCTGGGAGGAGGGTAGCTTTAGATTTCGGCTCCAACTTTACATAGGAAAGAGATTAATTTATTTCGAAGATAGATGATAGGTTTTGCTTGAAATATTGTCTTAGAGCATGAGTTAGCAGAGCTTAATTAGTCTGAAGTTAATCTCAACTCACAATAAGATGGGAGTGGGGACAACCTGATGTAAAAAATTTGAGAATTCAGATGAGCGAGTAGCTTTAAGGAAGCCACTCTTGCGACTTTTTGTTACAATAAAAAGTGGCGAGTTTGTCTGCTTTAATAGTGTTAGTACTGAAGTGTGAAGTCAGCATCCCACAGGCATAGTTATAATAGCCTTATAGGTGGTCCATTAATTACAGTTGTCAACTTCACAAATTTAAAACATATATATGCGCTAACTTTACTGAAAAGTAGTCCAATGGTAGACAGGTTGAGTTCTCACTCCGAACCTACTTGAATTAAGTTTTTAAGGGTTTACTTCTCCTTGAGGTTACCATTACCTAACGTGATTATCATACTGCTAAAGTGCATCCCCTTTGGAGGTGATTTGTGGCCCTGTGGGATTCCATATCATGTTTTATTGGTGCACATAATTAGGGAAACTAAAGGTGGTTCAATTAGCTAATAAAGACAGAAAACTTAGTAAGAAACAAAAGGAAGTATTTGTGATTCTCTATGGAAGCATGCAAGCAAAATATGGAATGAACGAGTGGTGAGTTATATTATATTGAGATTCTTAAAAAATATGACTCAAAAATTTGCATTCACAATTGCTGATTGATGCATAAATAGTATATATCCATTGCTTGTTCTATTTTCTATATAGTCACTTTCCATTTCATCATGATCAGGATGTGTACAGCCAATTTCTTGAGGTGTATACTAAAAGTAACCATAATAATTCTAACTTTTTCCACGATAAGAATTGGTATTTAAGATTTAAGCTTGAGGCCAATTACTAGGATATTTAATGCAGAAAAGCTACATAGATTTAAACTTGATATGCTGCAATACTAGAGACCTGCTTTAGTTATTTTTTATTCTTTTTCTGTGTCAATTTTTCTTTTATAGTTAATGGTTCAAATGGGCAGATCTTCCCGTCTGACATCATAAAATGTGTTGATTCTGCAGTTCTCCTGGTCATGTTCAACAAAGCAGCCCTCTCTTCCTACAGTTTCCCAAGAGCAAATGTCATCACATTCTTTCAGGTTTAAAGACGATTTCTGGTCTAATTTTATTTTAGTGTTTCTCTAAGTACCATTGCTCAGCTCTTAACCTCAGCCTTTTGAACTTTATCATGACTAAATTTCATATATCAGTCATTATACTTTTCTCTGTCTGTCTCTCCCTCCTAGTCTCCTTGATGCACATTCTATGTCTCAGAAACTTATAATCTATAATTTCAATTAGTTGTTATCAATGATTCATGAATTTTTCCATGGATGCTGAAAATTTATTTCTCATGTTTGTTTCAGCTGGTTTGTTCATGTTTGATTCTCTATGTGATGAAATACTGGAAGATAATTTCTTTCACAGTGGGTGAACCCCAGAGCAGTTCTAACAACCCAGCCACCCTTGTGCCCTTTAAGACATTAGCTCAAGCCCTTCCTCTTGCATTGACATATTTGCTATACATGGTTAGTTTTCATAAAATATTCAGTCATTTCTTTAGACAACAGAGAATGAAGCTTCTCTAACAATGACTATATATATTGTGAAAGCTGGTGACCATGGAATCTGTGCGAGGCATAAATGTTCCGATGTACACCACCCTTAGACGAACTACAGTGGCCTTTACAATGATTGTGGAGTATTTTATCACAGGGCAGAGGCATTCACATTTTGTTATTAGCAGGTATATCAATGACGATATATAAAGGAGAATGATTATATGCTTCTTTTGATTTATGCACACCTTGATTTGTGCACATTCAGTTTCTTAATGAACATGCCTTAATAGGACATGAGCTCTAATGCGCTATAGAATGTTGCTAACACACAGACCCCACCAATCCAATAATACATGACCAAAACTTTGTTATATATTGAGAAAAACAGCTGTATATGACCTTAATTCTTACTTATAATGGAATGATATCTCTTGCAACTTGGAGATTTCGACTTAGGATAAACTTTTTCTTGTAGGTAACTTTGAAGATGTAGATTTTACATTGTAAATGTAAATGGGCTATACATCTTCTAGAATTGTTTACTCCAATTGAGAGTCTAGTCAAACTTGAGTTAGACATCTTGTCAATGACAATCTTCCTAAGGGGCTTTGTGGCTAAAAGCTTTTATAGATTTAAGTCTAATAGAATAACCGATAATGATAAAAATGCTTGTTAAACCCACTAAATTTTATACATATTTTCGTGGACGGGTGTGGGTAAAGAAGCTAGTCAGTAAGAGTAGGATACATTTTGGGGCTTGGAATATTGACACACTTTTAGTTTAACCCTAGAAATGAGATAAGGTAGAACACATTGGCGTCGTTTGATTCATGTAGCCGATACTACCTTGTGAGAAAAGACTTTTTTTGTTGTTGTTGGTTCTATTATACATATTAAAATGCTTTGGTATCACTTCACAGGTTGTAAGAGCAAGGAAGGGAGAATTGAGTGATTATGAAAAATAAAATCATGCTAGAGAAAACATATGTATTCTTCTGATTGGAAAATAAATCATAAAAGGTAGAGTGAGATGTTTGGATATAGGGTTGAATTATTATAAAATGGATAAAAAGGAGGAAAGTATAGAAATGGATATCCATATCAAGTGTAATAACTTTCAATAGGGATTTTTTGATGACCTGCCTTTTCCCAAGATGACTACGGATTGCACAAGGACTGAGATGCTGACAAGCACTTGATATTCTTGATTTGTTGCGAATATACCTTAGGTTACTTCTTGATTGGGAAGTTGATTCTCAGTGGTTTGGTTCTCCTACAAGAGTGGTTGTCATTTACAGACGTTATATGTATATTATTTTAAGGATATTGCTGAAGTGCAATGGAATTTTTGGTATTATTTTATATTTTTTTAATATATTATTTTTAAGGAAGTCCTAAATATGATTAGCTAGTATATTTTTTCCTTTATGATACAGATTGAGTCTTATAATATCTCAGTGGTTTGTCCCTGATGCTCTGTATATATGATTGTTAAATGCTTAGTCAAAATCATAACTTGCATAGCATGGACAATATATAGTCTCTTTACTGTCATTTTTGTATATCATAAACTTGAAAGTAGATTTTTTTGTATAAATAATGCATTGCTGACGTATGCAAGGAATTTATCAGTGTGGGGATAATCATTGCTGGAGCATTTGTTGCTGGAGCTCAGGACTTGACATTTAATGCCTATGCTTATTCAGTTGTTCTCATAGCAAACATCTGTACAGCAGTATACCTTTCTTCTATTTCTCATATTGGTAAGATGTTCAATTTTTCTTTTTATGGCTCAATAATTGGGTGAATTTAATTACTAAAGTATAATGCATTTACTACTTCTATAGGTAAATCCAGTGGCCTTAATACCTTTGGTCTTATGTGGTGTAACGGTAAGTTTAATTGATCTTTGGTGTTGTTTAAACTTCAGTTTGATCTGTTCTGAAATTGGGCTCATCTTAACCTTTGATTTTAATTTTAGGTGTAATATCTGGACCAATCTTATTGATCTGGTCATTTATCAGAGGAGATCTACAAACAACATTGAACTTCCCTTATTTATTTGACCCTGGATTTCAGGTGCTTCTCATTCCTAAAAGTTTGGGTTAGAACCATATTTATTGACAGCGCGTGGCGCACTGTTGCGACGGGGGCTCTTAGAGCCATTGCACATAGTGTGTTGCATGGCGCGTGACAACATTGAAGTGCGGCGCACATAATTATATAATTAAAAATAATAAAAAAGAGGAAAAATAAAAGACACTAAATTATCTATTAAAAAGTATTTTTCACTTCTCAAATCCCTCACAAATTCACAAGTTGTATACTGAAAGCATGTCTCATAAATAATGCCACGGCACAAGTATTTATAGTTATTAAGTATTTTGTGATTTTACCCTACACTCAGTGTCTTGGCCTCAAATGACATATGAAGGGAGGAAAAAAATAATAACCTTACATGAGAGAGAACAAAGTACTTATTAGTGAGGGGAACTGCTAGCTGTTGAGGGGAAGAAAGAATCAATAACTCAATAAAGAAGAAGCATGGAAGAAGTAATCCGAAAACTAAAAAAGAAACTTAGGTAAAAAATAAAAAAGTAAGAAAATAAGAATAGTAAGTGAAGAAATAATTAGAATGGTAGAATAAAAGAACGAAACTTAGAGTTGACTAAGTATATGGGACAACAAAAAAATAATTTTTTAGAATGGTCCTATATGAAAAACATCTTAATTGAAATTGTCCTAATAGCTCGTGCCATGGGCAATGGCGCATTGCGCTTGCCATGGGCAATGGCACGTGCAGGCTGAGCCAAACAAAATTGTCAACGCTACAACCATTGCATGGTGAGGGCAATAGGCGCCAATGGTACGCGCAGGCTGGCCAAACGAAATTGGCAACGCAACAACCATTGCATGGCGAGGGCAATAGCGTGCCATTAATAACTATGGTTAGAACATTCATTAATTATATGTTTTAAACTTTCATTAAGGGCATTGTTTTTTGGTAATTCTACATGTGGAAAACTATCTATATCCTACTGTCTTAATCAGTTGAGTTGCCATGATTGCCAATTTTGTTGTTGGATAAACTTCTTCCCTGCACAAACTGATCCATACAATTTAGATTTGACACTTTCGTCGGTAAGCAATTTGTGATAATTTGTAAAATACATATGCTTGTGACAAGGAGGTTACGTCACAAAAATTCTGTGAAGTCTTATTACTAATATTACAAATTGAGGTTTTTCTTTTCCATCAATCAGTATAGTTGAAGAAATGGGAATTACCATATTGGTTTGATGAGAAATGTGAAACAACCAAAAAAAAAAAAAAAAAGAAAGAAAGGAAAAGGGAATACTTATTCAATATGAGCTGCTCCACTCAACCCAACATGTATGGTGAAATCAAAGTGATTCCTACTTCAAGCATTGCATCCATTCATGATATATTATATCTGAATACAAGTTGTATTGTATATCAGAATAAAGAATAAAGATTGCCCTTTTTCTTAAACCTTCTGTTTAAGAGAATATTTGGGTAGAATGTGATCATATGTAGCATTTGAACATGTTGGTTTTGCAAAAGTAAAGCAGGACACAAATATTTGTATCTAATATTGAAAGACTGAAATGTAAGAGCATCAATTTGGAATGCTCCTTTGTTTCCTCACAAATGATCCTTTTAAAACCGTGCTGGTACACTGTAACATATCTGACGAAATTTTTCTTGTCAATGCTCAAAATGACATGAGTAAAAATCATTTACTGATGCTTCTTGAAGGCATTATGCTGTCTATTTGATTGCATAGTTGAAATTGAAGACACTTTATTTGCTTATTTGCAATTCACAAGCTTATCTTGAACCCTGATGTATTTTCTGACAATTTACTTTTTTAAGTTTTTTTCTTGTCTTAACTATTTGAGATTGGCAAGTATGTGTGTATCCAAAGTGATTCCAGACATTGCTATTTCTGTCATAATTTGGAGTAAGATTTCATTTTCTGCTTTAATTGGCATATTTTTTACAGGCTGTGATGCTTCTTTCCTGTATTATGGCTTTCTTCATAAACTACTTCGTGTTCTTAAATACTACTGTCAATTCAGCTCTCACTCAGACAATTTGTGGCAATTTGAAGGTTAGCAATACCTTTTCCTATTTTGTTTAGCAAATTGAGAATTTCTTCAAGCATTTTGGATTGCAATTGTTTCTTAAGTTGGTACCCCGCGTCTGGCATCTTATTCTTGACACAATTGTGAGCTTGCCACAATTTTCTTAGTAAACTTGTACGTGTTGTCATCCCTAGCTAATATTGATGTAAGTACAAACCATAGTTTGGACTGTTGTTTGGGTGATATGAACATTCCTGTGACAGCTTTGTAAAGTACTTTTAATCTTGAAAATACAGGTCTTTCATAAAATACTTTTGACTATTTGGTGCTTCTGATGATTCTTTTATTATTTGTCCTGACCGATAATTTTAGGATCTTTTCACCATTGGGCTTGGATGGCTCATATTTGGTGGACTTCCATTTAATTTGGTAAACATAAATTCATTTAGAAGTCTTTATTTTTGTCGTGATTTTTCATTATTATAATATATTTATTTAAGTTTTCTTGTGTTTCTAGATTAATGTTCTTGGTCAATCACTTGGTTTCCTAGGGTCCTGTTTGTACGCCTATTGTAAACTCCAAGGAATATGATGACGACCCTCCATGCGTTAGTGGAGCTCTGATCATTTGCAGGCTACATCTACTTGGAGAATTTATTTAGAAACATCAAAACAAATTTAAATGTTCTTTTTTTTGGTTAACTAAAATCACAGGTAAGTCATATGAGGAAGGAAATTTAAAGGGAAATTGCACCTTCCCAGCCTGATGTTCGCTTGCTTTCAATTGCAATATCGCCTAATTTATGTAATTACAATCATCATCTTGATCTATTAAGCCCGCCTGCAGAGGCTTATTTTCAGAAACCAATAAGGTATCTTTTCAGTTAAAAAGTGCTTTTTACAAATAATTTATATTGTCCGGACTGGCTTTATAAAAGGGAAAAACCAAAAGGACTAATTATTTTGGACAAAAATATCTCTCATAGTGGAGATATGGTCATAGGCTTACCGTTGAATGGTCGCATTTCCATCTGTGTTATCGACTTCCTTCATGTTTATTATTTATTTTTCTATCAATGTTTGTATGTTTTAAGAAATATTACTTGATCTATATAACCTCTTTCACTTGATGAAAAGTTTCGTTTATTGTTATACTTTGTATGATCCATTTTTCCTTCATGTTTTTTATATTTTTCTCTACAAATTTTTGTATGTTCCAAGAAGACGTTTATACTACTTGTCGATTGTTTTATATATTTTTGTATGATCCATTTTTGTACATATATAGTCTGGCCATGCTAACGGGAACGCCCAAAGAGAACTGAGGCAAAACTTCCATAAATGCAAAAATTTCATTGTAATTACCTCTTACCAATTTTTTGGGGTCAAAATCTAAATTGAATATCAAATCTAAATAATGTAAAATTACTGTACTTTTGTACACGTAACATTAAATGTATTAAAGGGTAAGAGAGTAAATTTCAACTCAAAAAGAAATTAGGAGATAAAGTTTGAAATGTCAGACGCCACTCCACCACTGGCCCACCATTTCTTCCTCCTTCTTGTTTACCTTCTTTTCATCATTTTTTCCCTTCCTCCCCTCTAGGGCTCTACTTCCTTAACCAAGCTAGAATATTTGGCTGCTTCTTGAAATAAAAATAGTTGTTCATTTATTCTAAAAAACATTTATTTTAGAAAAATTAGGTGTTTGATTAAGTTATTTTATTATAAAAAAATATGCTTTAAATTGGTAATAGATGTACTTTTTCAACTCGATAATTAAAACTAAAAATTGGAGTTTTTTCTTTTAGACAAAAAAATAGAAGCTAAAATTTAATTTTTTAGGGCAAAAATATTCCTACAAAAAATTGTTATTTATCATACAGATATTTCATTTTTTTACCTAAATTCATCACTAATTATACTCTTTCTATTTTGGAGTAACTTTATATATTATTTTAAGATATATAAATCATAACATGCAGTATTTATATATAAATTTATGTTTTCTTAAAATTTTTAAAATATTTTTTTTTTAATTCTATATATTTTAATTAATTCATAATAATTTAATAAAATTTTATGATAATAAATATTTATAACAATTTATCTATTTAAATAACATCAATTGCAAAGTAAAACTATATAGGACCTTTTTAGCAATTTGACAATCAAAAACAAATTTTTATACAAATCAACAAAACAACCTATTCTCTCACCACACTTTTTATAAGGTTAAAATATACAAAAATGTTCCTAAACTTTAGAGTATTTGTAGATAATTCTCATGAACTTCGAAAGTTAACCCAAACCCTTCCTTGAACTTTTAATTTTGTGCACATAACATTATTTGTTAAATTTTTCATCCAAATTTTAATAAAGTGTCCATGTCAACTTTTACAAAGCCATATAAGATTTTTATTTTCATTTAAATCTGATGTGGATGAAGATAGTGAGCACAGGTCTGTTCTTGAGCACACTGTCTTTAGGGTTCTTAAATGGCTTTCTAAAAGTTTGTAATAACCCAATTTTTTTTAAAAAAAATTAATTAATTGGGTAAAATAAATTTAGATTTTTGTTGGAATTAAATTAAGCGTGATTTTCTGAGCCTGCGGTTGAAATTTGAGAATTTTTCAAAGTCAAAATCTGATCTGACGGAAAAAAACTTAGTCTGATTTTAGAGAATTAGCAGGTAATTTGGAAGGCTTTAAATCTTCAAAAGACCTCCGAATTCCTTCCATGTGGGCTCGTATTCTTGCCCAGATCATAGAATACATCAGGAATTTACTCCGGGTGAAGTGGGAAAAGACCAAAATGCCCCTAAAGGCCTTAAAACTCCACAATCTCCATTTTTCCTATCATTTTTCATTTCCTCTCTCTCTTCCTTACATTTTCTCTCTCTTCTCTCTCATTTTTGCGTGCCACCTTGCACCACCGGAATCGTCGCCATGCACCACTGCCAAACCCCGCCGCCGGTGCAACTCGACACCCTCGACCTCCTGCCACCATTCCCGACCGCCGACGGATGCCACAACGGGCGAAAATAACCCATTTCTCCCTTCGTCATGAAATTCCTCTTTCGTCGTGATCTCCGCCATCTGACGCCATTCGGCCACACCGCTGCCACCCTTGGGTAGCCTGAGCTGCCAGCTTCTACCAACAACTTCCAGCTGGTGGAGCGCCACCGCCACGCACCCTGTGCATCCCGTTTTGTCACCGGAAACGCCTTCTAAAGGGCTGTGTTTCGCTGAACGGACACCGGATCTAGCATCCTCGAGTTACGGGCTACATTTTGATGTATCTTTCAACCCCAACCGCCGTGCGCTGCCATGCGTCATCGTCAGAGTTGCTAGAAAGTTGCCAGAATCAGATTTCAAGCTTTCGAAACCCTCAGTATAGTTTAAAATACCCTAATTTGATATTTTCCTGTTGAAATTGACCCTAGATATGTTTAAGGATTAGACCAGCCTAAGAATTTGATAAATTGACGTAAGAAAGTCTAATTGGAAGAAAAACCCGCCTAAGAATTTAATTATTTGCCCAGGGAATTAATTAAGAGCAATTGCTGAGGAAAAAAAGGCCTGGAGATGTATCAACGAGAAGAGATAGATTTAGTCAAAGAGAAAGAAAGCAAGGTAGGTTAACAATTTACACTTTTGTTCCATGTTCTGGTTATGCAATCTAATGTTTAAATTCAAGCTTTTCATGAAACTTAAGTTGTCTCTGCATTCTTGACCTAAATATATGCATGTGGGCTAGCATGTGTGGTTTATTGAAATGTTGATGGCTGAGATAGCATGAATACGTTGTTGAAAAAATGATTAGGGTTGAATGGTGTTAAATTCAAGTTGAAGGAAGGAAACCCTACTATTTACGAGTGTTAGTAAAGAATGAAGGAAAAAAATGGAATTGCCCAATTAATAAATCTCCCTAGGCCAAGTCCATGGAGTTTATTCTAGTAATTTACAAGCGATGCACCTTAGTATTATTTTTCAAAAAATAAGGAAATTTATTCTTAAAGCTTATAAGAGATGCACATCAATGTAATTTTTAAGAAAAGAGAAATTTATTCTTGAGTTTATTAACATTCTATAAGAAATGTGCATTGATATTAATTTTTGAAAAAGTGAAATTACTCCGGGATTTATTAGAATTATTATAAGAAATGCATGTTAAAAATTTATTTCTAAGAAAGGAGAAATCATTTTTGAAAATACTAGAATTTTTATAAGAATTGTATGCTAGAGTTAAATTTCAAGAAAAGCGAAAGTATTCTCGAAAATATTATTATCTTCACAAGAAATGTACAATTATAATAATTTCTGAAGAAAGGGGAAATCAATCATGAAAATAATAGAATTCTTATGAGAAGTGTCCATTAATTTCAAATTTCCAAGAAAGGGACAATTATTCTTAAATTATTTAGAATTTTAAAAAAGATGTACACTAGTATTATTTTTCAATAAAAGGAAAAATTCCCTTGAGATTTGTTAAAGATTTTATAAAGGTGGCCAAGTGTCCACAGAGTGCCCAATGTACACAATTACCCTAGGTAGTGCCCCAGTGTCCACGTAGTGCCCAAATGTGCACAATGGCCCTAAGAAGGTGGCCAAGTGTCCACAGAATGCCCAAGTGTGCACAATTACCCTAGGTGGTGGCCCAGTGTCCACGTAGTGTCCAAGTGCGCACAATGACCCTAGGAAGGTGGCTAAGTGTCCACATAGTGCCTAAGAGTGCACAATTGTTATATAAAAGTATGTTTTAGAATGATTAGTACAAATATTTTGTAAATTTTATGATTTTGAACAAGAGATTTTTATAAAGGTGGCCAAGTGTCTAATAGTGCCTAATAGTGCACAATCATTATACAAAAGTATCTTTTAAGAATGATAAGCATAAATGCTTTGTTAATTTGATGATAAAGTGTTTTATAACATGCCAGATGTTTTACTGGAAAGAATATTATTTTTATTTCATTGACATTTAAATTGATCATACATTGCTTGTCAATTTTTATTGATGAATTATGCTATGTTTTATTTTATTATCAAGAATGTAGAATTAAATGTTTTGGTACTTGCACCCTGATACATATTAGTTGTTTTTAACCATCCAAATTGTTAAGCTACTGGAAAACTTGTGTTTCTCATTATATGCTAATATGTATTAGATGCAGACGTATAGCAAGCTGAGAGATCAAGTTCTTTCTTGGGTTAAGAAATGTTGTAACCCCTATTTTTGGGACTTAGTCTAGACATACTTCATTTAGAGCTAGGATTATCTTTTTGGTAGTAGACTTGAGATGTAATTGGGAAAGAATCGGGGCAAGGATATATGAAGGACCGATCCACGTTGGAAATATTAAAAAGGGGGTCTGAGTGACAGGATTGTTGTCTCCTGACTCCCTAGGAACAGGTACTTCATATATCCTAATATATGATGATTGTAATGCAATGGACATTATTGGACTCTTATTATTTGAATTGTATGAAAGTTTAATTTTTCGCTATGTAGTATAGAATTTCTGTTATTCTGCTGTGCATGTAAGTTTTTAATCTGAGCAAAAGATCCTGAACCTAATCTTCTTATTATAATTTTGATGGTATAACTGCTCAGACATTAATTAAATAAAGGATAAAGATAATGTACCAAACCTATCTGTTTATATCATAATTAATGGTAATACTAGATAGGGGCGTTACAAAGTTCACATGGCAACTCTATTCAAATTTGGATAAAAAACTTAACAGATGACTTGTACAAAATGAAAAGTTCAAGGGGTGCTTTGGGTTAACTTATGAAGTTCATGGGAGTTATTTGTACATATCCTAAAGTTCAAAGAGGTTATGTGCATAATAGCCTTTTCTTAAAACTCCATTTGAGAAGTCAAATAAACAAAACCTATCATTTGTTTTTATGGAAATATTATATTGTCACAACTAAAAAAGTGATGCGAATGACATAAAAAGAAAATTAGAGAAAATTGATTTTCCAAAAAAAATTTAAAAACTAATTTATTGGAGTCACCACCAAAATTTATTTTTATGATATAAAAACTTTGGAAAAACCTTTCAAAATAAAAGAAAAGACGTCTACGAATCAAAGATGGATTTGATAGTCTAATTGTGCATGATGAAAGTGTTAGGCAACCCACATTCATAAAACGGTTACCTTAAATTAATTATGCAATTTAACTAATATAGCCCTTACTATATTTTAATTATCTTTGTCAAACATATGCGAAAGAGAAAAGTAAATAAAATAAAATAAAAATAAGGATAAAATATTTATAAAGGGGCGAATTTCACCTATGATGAGAAGTTAGGGTACATACCCAGCAAAAGGATTCAAAATCCATGTAGTTCAAATGTAAAAAGACGTGTCACTTAGTTGATGATTAAGTGCTTAAATCATGAATATTGGAAATTTTTGTTAATTTTGAGGAAAAAAAAGAAATTTAGAATCATTGATCAAATTAAAAAGTCAAGAAATGAGTTTCACATTGAAAACACTTATTAAAGGATTGCATGATGGTTAAAAATTTGCCTTATGGCTTTTTTTTTGAAACACTCAAAACATTTAGGAAAGAGAAATTTCCCTTTTCCTTAACACCCAAAGACATGTGAATATAGGAGTTTTGCACTTTGGCACTTGAATTTGGTGCAAAGGCCTCAAATCTCTAGAAATGCTATACTAGAACTACAAACAGTTGGCATCTTGGCACCAAAATCGAAATCAAGGCACTAAACCTTGATACCATTTGTAAAACTCAAAATCTTAGTTTGAAACATTCCAAACATCTGAAACCACATAAAACAATTTCTAATAACTTTTTTTCTTACTTCCTAAACCTTTAAAATCCATCAAGAGCAATAACTTTTACACAACCCAAATTTAACAAGAACTATGGGTATAGAAAAAATGGTGGAGGTACTCTAATATACCCTTTACATCATAATTTTCCAATTCCAACGCAACCATACAAATCCTTCAATAATGTTGAAAATGGAGGACCCAATAACAAGATAAATGGGCACAATAATAATGGTGGTAGAAATTATAGAGACAAGAATTTACGTGATTCAGCTTTAGCCTACGTCTATGAGAAAAGATGGAAAACAAATTTCACTAATAGGATCAAATAGAGATTACAAAATGACTTAAGTTCACTCAAAACATATCCAAAATACACCCAAAACTATCTCACAATATTTTTCTCACTGGTATATCACTCCACACTCAGAGTAATGTCTTACTCTCTTTAATTACAGCTTTGGTTTTCACATGCCGCACCCTTTCTTCATATATCTGAATGCCCATGGGAGATGTCTCTTAGATAGGCAAACTAAGTATTCTCCTCATTAAATCAACAAATACTTAGTAGCATAGGGTGGCTAAGCATGCTCCTTCATAAATGCAGAGTGAAGAAAAAAGTCAACAAATGTAGGCTAAATTTTGTAGCCACAAGTAATAAATCTCCACCTTGGCTCAAATTTTATTTGCTAACAAAATTAGTGAATTCTCTATCCGTCTTCTTCAATTCCCAATTGGGCAACTCATATAATGCAAATACCAATTAAATCTAATCAGTGCCTAAACTTGGATACTGTAATTGGCTTAGTCATCATATCTGCTAGATTTTCCTTAGTGCCTACCTTCTTAACCATAACGACACCTTGAGAAATAATTTCCTGAATAAAGTGAATTGGTTCTCTTATGATACATTTGACTTTTAGTCAAATATATTGTGCTTTAGCTATCATAGTAGAAAACTGTAACATCTTGTCCTAAGGCCATATCGCCAACTAAACCTCATAACCAAATGGCTTCCTTCACAGCTTCTGTTACTGCCATAAATTCTGCTTCTATACTAGAAAGTGCAATATTGCATTGCAAAGTTGCTTTCTACCTAACAGCACAACCCAAAAGTTTGAAGACATAACTTGTCAAAGATCTCCTTTTATCCAAATCACTAGCATAATCAAAGTTAACATATCTAGTAACACTACCTGTAATGATCCTTCTTTATACCAATATGTCAGAATAATTTGGAAGCACAAAAATCCCCTAAATTTTTTTTCCTTTCCCTTTTTAAGTACTTAGTGAGTCGTTACTAGTTGAGTGTAATCCAAATAGACTCTTCTATTAGTCCACTCAACTACCCTTTTCGCGTAGCATATCTAATACCACAATTCATAAAATTATGTACTATGAAAAAAGAAATTCTAAAGCATTCATTCATAAATAGTTGAGATACATTTCTCATTTAACTAGTCACAGCACAACATGATTATCATTACAAAATTTACACATCCTATGGAATCCATCAAAATAACAATATAATCATCATTACATATACAATTCATGGCATACATGCCACTTTAAATTCCTTGTCTATAATTTAGGATTTACACATTCTTCTAAGTTTCATTGCAACTCCAACATACATCTTAGCCCAGCTAATTTCTAGGCATATCCTAGCCTTGATCATCTAAACAAATAACCTAATGAGATATAATTATCCCAGTAGAGTAATATATAGTTTATAGCTTTATAATGCAGCACCCTTTTGGTACAGAAAATATCTCTCTTGAGTCATATTTAACATACATGTGAATTGCAAAATACTATCATCATTACACATATAGGGATTGAACATATTTTCATCAAAGCTACAATTTATAAAAATTCATATCAAATTCATAAGAGTATAGGACCATTACTCTGGTTAAAACATCATTTTCATAGTGCCTATAATTACATTTCAAACTATTTTTGCATAACAATTCTCATGTTAGTGCAAAAATTACATAAACCTGCATATTTTCAAAACTCAATATGCATACCACCACAATCATTGTAAAAATCATAATCTCGTTTGCATGTTGTTTCCCAATCTCAAACTATCATCATCACTTCCTTTTATCCATGTGATGGTGACGCTTCCTTTTATCCATGTGACTGAGATTGTTGTTATCACGGGGATAGTCCTCCCAGTGATTGTCACACTTCCCTTTTGTAACGCCCCTATCTAGTATTACTATTAATTCAAATATAAATAGATAGGTTTGATACATTATCTTTATCCTTATTAAATTAATGTTTGAGCAGTCATACCATTAAATTATATTAAGCGGATTAGGTTCATGATCTTTCGCTCAGATTAAAACTCGTATGCATAGCGAAATAAAAGAAATACTATACTACACAATAAAATATAAACTTTCATGTATTTCAAGTAATACAAGTCCAATAATATCCATTACATACTGATAACATGTCCCCGAATATATGAAGTACCCATCCATCGGAAGTCAGGAGAAAACAGGTTTGTCACTCAGACTCCCTTACAATTTAGGGATAGACCGGTCCTTCACATATCTATCCCTCGGGATACCCATATACACATAATGTATCCAGTCCAAAATAGATGTCCTATTCTAAATCAAATCTAACTAGGACCCAAAATAGGGGTTACAAAAATCTTACTTAATAAAAAAGAACTGCTACCTCACGGCCCTGCTACGCATTCGTATCTGATACATATTAGCACATAGGTGAGAAACACAAGTTTTCTAGTAGCTTAGCAATTCAAGGTTTCAAAATCAACTAATATGTATCAGGGTGTAAGCACCAAAACATTTTATTCTACATTCTTGATATTAAAGCATAACATTATTCATAAATACAATCAGACAAGCACTACATGATAAAATATAGGTCAATGGAAAATTAGATGACTCTTTTTCAAGTGACACATATTCTCATAAAATTACATGGGTTATTGCGAAATTAAACCGAGTGCTTATGCATTAATTTCCTACTCTTACCTTTATGAATTACTTACACGCTCTGGGGTGTTACGAGGCCACTAAGCCACCTTTATGAGATTACTAAGGACACTAGGTCATGGTTATGGAACACCTTCAGCCACACCTCTCTAGGTCCCTCGTGTGGGGTACCTTCGGCCACACCTCGTAAATCGTAGACACTCGGCCACATATATAGAGTAGTTGTGAGCATTAGGTCTTAGGCATAGAGCACCTTCAGCCACACCACACTAGGCCGTCAGTGTGGAGCACCTTCGGCCACATCTCGTAAATCGTGGACATTCAGCCATGTGTACAGAGTCATCGTGAATTCCAGGTCATGGGTGTAGAGCACCTTCGGCCACACCTCATAAATCGTGGACACTCGGCCACATATATAGATTCATTATGAACTCTAGATCATGGGCATGGAGCACCTTTGGCCACGCCTCCCTAGGTCACTTGTGTGGAGCACCTTCAGCCACACTTCGTAATTCATGTATCTTTCTTTGTTTTTCTATGTTAATTGCCTTTCCCTTTTCTCTATTGGCGCACATTACCTTTTTGTCATATTCATTTATGGCCAATTTTGTCTAAATCCATCTAATTCTCCATTTTGAATAATATGTTCAATTATAAAACCTTAATAATTTTTCAGGGGAGAATTCCGATGATTTTGGCCTAAGGAAAATTCAAGAGAATTTCATATTTTATCATTTTGATTTTTCTCTTTCCATTCTTTAAATCATATTAATGAAATGGGGTAATTTCATTTTCCATCACAATAATGTTTATCATTATTAATCATGATTTTTTCCTAACACATTATTCAACATTACTAACCATAATTTTTCACAACATTGGCCATCATTTTCTTAGTCATCCATTTTCCATAATAGTGTTCATCATTAATTGCTCATAATTTTTCCTAATACCATTATTCCTCATTCTAAGCATGATTTTTCCATGACAACATTCACCATTAATTTAGCCATAATTTCCCCATTTCAATGGTCATCATTATTAGTCTTAAATTCTTAATATCAATATTTCTCATGAATCTAGTCAAATACTTTTCCATAATAATATTTATCATTAATTAGCCTAAATTTTTTCCCAATAATATTCATCATCAATTTAATCATAAAGTTTAACCATAACAATAATATTCCTCACTATTCTAGTCAATTATTTCCCATAATCAGATGCATCATTATTAATAATCATAAAATTTCTCCATTATTTTGGGTATGGTATTCTCTCTTACATGTGTTACATTTACTAACATTAACTTCATCATGGAATCACAAATCTACTCTAATATGAAGAGCCATAAGCCAAACAACCCAAGCCATTGATCTCTTATTCTAAGTTCTTTCATGATTTTAAGAAAGTAACATTTTTGAATTCTTAGCATTAACCACCTCCTATATTCATCATGCAAGCTCAATCAAGTGTTACTCCTAAATCAAGAAAATAGACAAGTGTTCAATTCCCATGGAAGCAAAATCATTAACTATGCATACTAGATCATGGAACTAGAATAAATTGCTAACCTACCTTGCTTCCTTTGCTCTTTCCTTCTTGGTCAAGCCCCCTCTCCCTTCACTCAACACTTTTGTGGCCTCCCTTAATTTTTCCCAATCTACTCTTTTTTTCACTTTTGGAGGAAAATGGCCATGTGTATGTGTGTGTGGATTTTCTCCTTATTTGGCCAAAGTGGTATTCTCCCCCTCCCTCCCTCTCTTAATCATTATGTTATATTTTATTTATTTGTCTCTTCTTTCCCCTTTTTTTTTCATACATGTCTTTAGGTACAATACACCTTAATGGAAAACTTGTATTAGTGGATTATCCTCTTGGCCAAGAAAGAGAAAGAGGGGTCATGCACAGCACCCTTCACACAAAACATTCAGCTCTTGCCTTCCCTCACCTTACGCCTCCTTAAATGTTGGTTAATTAAAGAAAACATTGCTGCACTCTTTTCTTTAGTCATTCAGCCATATAACCTTCTTTTACACGTTGTATTTCTCCTCCTTGTGACATTACTGAATGATAAGTTATATTGTGGAATTGTGAGGCTCTTTTGTTGCATATGTACGGTTACCCCCTCTAATTCACGTAAGCCATTATCTTCATGCAAAGGCCAACATTATATGTATGCAATTTAGCATTTGGTGGCATTAAAAGGAAGGAATGCAAAGGACGCATGCAAGACGTGTGGCATGAAACTTCTCTTCTTTTTTTTTTTTTTATCAAATTCCTATGTGTTGTGATTCAATATTTGGCTTCTCTCACCTCTCCTTTTGTTCCACTAAATGCCTAATGGCCTCTTTATTGTTTTCGTGGTTGGTGCATTGCTCTTCACGTGATCATCAAGCTCTCTTAATGAAGGCTTCCACCGTACACACATATATGTATATATATTTTAAATTAGCATCTCATGTGGCCATGCGATTAGAGAAAAGAAAGGGAAAAAGTCATTGCAATACTCTTTCTCCCTTTTTCGCCTCACTCCATATATATATATCTATATTTAATGTCACATTCCCATCTTACTTTCATTTCCCATCATTTCTTGGCATAATCGAATATAATGTGCAGCCGTTTCCATCAATTGCTACATGCTTATATATATATATAAATATATATATTTAACTCCCTTACACGGTTGGCTATATATATATTCAAATAGTACATGCTTCTTTCCTTTCTTAATTTGGCTACATAAGAATTAAGCACCTCAAAATTCATTGAAGCACCTCAAGCACTTCAAAATTCATTGAAGCACCTCAAGCACCTCAATTTTATGCAATGTCACCATTTCCAATATTTATTCTAAACACTACATCGTACAAGCAATTTCATCCAATTAATTAAGAGAACATTAATTTAGACTAGTCAAGAAAATATGGGGTGTTACACTTTTATCCATGTGACATGGAATCTAACTTTCAGGGTGTCCCCTGACATGTGCACATTGCTGGTCTCATCCTTTTCCCGACTATACAGCAATATATACAAATAGGTGACTAATACTTAGGGTTATAGAGTATTAAAGCAAAATTTTTTACCCATCTAGACTATCCTCCCTTTACTCCTTAAAGTCTTCCATAGGGTTGTATTGGTTTAAAGAGTAATCTCTAACAAATACAAACCAATTAAGATGAAAGCAATTACATTTTTACAAAGTAGTCTTCATAAGGAACACTTAATGACTGTCCCATACCAACCATTAAATGTCCACCCCAAATTTCATTTGCCTTACAAGAATATAACCCAATAGCCAAATCAAAACAAGTAGCAAAGAGTCTATTTCATGCTTTTCATCATACATAGGTAATTCCTCTATACTCATATGAAAACCATATACTAGCTCAAAATTCATTGCATCAAATAAATTCCCACCTCATAAAATAAATTTCTCATTTCAAAGTAAACAATTCACATCATCATTTCAAATTAGGGGAGAGTAGATTACTCAACCTTAACCGTTTGTTCCTTTCTTGATCAAGGCTTCCCTCTTTCCTCTTTGAATTGGCCTCACCATTCACTTCTTGAGAAACAATTAAGATTTCACACTAGTCCTTCTCAAATATGCATTTATTGTAATATGCTTCCTATACAACTTAGGCTTAGAGTTTTAATATGGAATTCCTCCAAATTCCTACTATAAGATTTGGTAACTTGACAACTCTTCTCTTTCCCTTCCTACACTCATGTTACTATCACCCAACCTATGAAATTCTCAAGTATGATGACATTTTGAGCCTCATTCCAACCAAGACTAGGGGTTTCTAAGCTAAGTTCTTGTTTAAAAGATTGTTTTCCATGTTAAAATGTTGCCAGTCGACTGTTATGGAGCTAACAATCAACTGGTTGCTCTCTAGAGGGCTGCTAGTTAACTATCGTGAAGCTAGCAGTCGACTGGTGGCTCTCTGGAGTTTTGGATTTCGCAAGACAATAGCCTACCAATCGACTGTTAGAAGGCTACCAGTTGACTGTTAGGCAAAAATTAGACCCAACAGTCGACTGCTGAAGCTACCAGTCGACTGTTGCATTCCTGTATAAATTTCTAGGTTTGTCAAGAACAAGATAGTCGATTGATACATGCTATCAGTCAGTTGTTATGTTCTGTGACAATTTGAAAAACCCAAGTTTTTGTAAGTTCCTATCTAAAATCTAGTACTTTTTGAGATTAAAAGGTGTGAGCTTAGTTTCTAATCATTTTCCCCCAATCCTAGCCATTTTCATGCTCAAATATCAATCATACAAGCCAATTTACACTTTCAAATCAAGTGAACAATAAAACCTATTCTCTGAGTTTGAAATCAGCCTAGAAAATTCTTAATGAAAGCTAAAGACTCTAACATTATGGTTTAAAAACCTTTTCCTATATTTAAACAACCTCAGTATCATCATTCTAACCCAAAAAACTAGAAATATCTAAAGAAAGGAAGATTTGTCCATTTTTACTAACCCTAAGCATTTTAGCATATTTGATGGGTTTTTGGTGAAGTGATCTACTCCTAAATGATGCTAAGATGTTTCTATAAGTGCAAGCTACACTTTTTGTTTGGTCTGGGAAGGTGGGTGTGTGATATAGGAAAGGGAAATAGGTTGATGAAGTATTAAGGACTTGCTAGCAAAATAAGAAATTTGCTTTTAGTCCTTGGGTTTCAAAATTATCATGAGGTACCCTTAATAACTATTTTTTGTTCACCTTAGCCCCATAATAACTATTCAATTTAGTCCTTACCTGAAGAAAATTCTAAGATTATTCTCTCTAAGTTTTGTTCTAGGATTTAGCCACTTATTTCATTTACATCCTTCCAATTTAGCCTCAATAATAAATTTTAAAGAAGAGAATATTATAATCTTCTCCCCTTTAAAAGAATTTTTTCCTCAAAATTCATACCTGTAAACAATTCTAGATAGCACTGCCTCATTTCATCTTCCTTCTCCCACGTCATTTCCTAGGTTGCTACATTTTTCCAAAGTACCTTGACCAAAGAAATTACTTTATTTTGAAGTTGCTTCGTCTCAAAATCTAGGATCTTGATAGGAGTAGATTCATAAGTTAAATTTTTCTTTAATACTATGGGATGATTCCCTAATATATGCATCGGATTTGGGACATACTTTTTGAGTTATGAGACATGGAAGACATCATGCAAATTTGAAAGGTAAGGAGGTAAGGTAATTTGGTAGGCAACTAGACCAGCTCTTTTTAGGATTTAGAATGGTCCAAAGAATCGTGGACTTAGTTTCCTGGTCTTTATTTCATGGTAGGTGACATCTAAAAAACACATGGTCACCCTCATTGAATTCCAAAGGCCTCCTCCTTCTATTGGCCTAGTTTTCCTGTCTCTGTTAGGCAACTCTTCTATTTTCCCTAATCATTTTTATCTTATTAGTAGTTTTTTGTACAATCTCAGGTCCCAACAATGCCTTCTCCCCCATCTCTACCCAACTCAAGGGTGATTTACAACTCCTCCCATACAAAACAGCATATGGTGCCATACCTATAGTAGAGTGATAACTATTATTGTATGTGAACTCTATCAAAGGCAGGTACCTATCCCAAATTCCCTTATACTCTAGCACACATGCTATAAACATATCCTTCAGGGTTTATATTGTTCTCTTAGACTGCCCATCAGTTTGAGGATGATAAGCAGTGCTAAATTTTAGTTGGGTTCCTAATGCTCTTTGTAGGGACTACCAGAATCGGGACGTGAACCTAGGGTCTTAGTCCAACACTATACTAGAGGGTACCCTATGCAATCTCACAATTTCCTTAAGGTATAATTAGGTTAACTTTTCCATGGAATATTTAATCCTGATAGGTAAGAAATGAGCAAATTTAGTCAATCTATGCACTATCACCCATATGGAATCATAATTGGCTGGGTTTCTAAGTAGTCCTACTGCAAAATTTATGGTTATCTAATCTCATTTCCTCTTTGGTATTTCTAGTGGTCTTAGTAATCTAGCAAGATTTTGATGCTCTATCTTTACTTGCTAACAAGTAAGACAGACATTCACATATTTCGCGATGTCCTTCCTCATACCTAACCATCGAAAGTTTCTTTTTAGCTTTTGATAGATCTTAGAAATACCTGGGTGAATGGGGTAATGGCTATAATGTGCCTCTGTTAACAGTTTCTCCCTTAGCTCTTGATGTTTTGGAATCACTATTCTATTCCTAAACATCAATACCCCATCAGTGGCTAACCTAAACTCTGGTTAATCTGCATAGTTTCCTAGGGATTCATCCTCTTATTAGGCTTTTCTAACTTATTCCCTCATATCACAATTAATCTGGGAGTCACTCATTGCTTACCTATTTGGGAGTAAAATCACATTGAGACTAAGATAATTAAAGTCTTCAAGCAATTTCATCTCATTTACCATAAAGCTAGCTACTTTCAGGGACTTTCTAATTAATGCATCAGCTACAACATTAGTTTTCGCTGCATGATGCTTCAATTCAAAGTTAAAATCCTTTAGATACTCCACCCACCTTCTTTGCCTCATATTTAACTCCTTTTGATTAATCAAGTACCTAAGGCTTTTATGATCACTAAAAACCTTAAATTTATCCCTATATAAGTAATGTCTCTAGATTTTTAGCATAAAAACCATGACAGCTAACTCCAAATTATGGGTGGGATAGTTTTTCTCTACAGGTTTAAGTTTCCTTAATGCATAAGCAATTACTTTCCCTGCCTGCATTAAGACTCATCCTAAGCCTTTCTTTTATGCGTCTGTATATACCTCAAAAGGCTCTATAGGGTTTGGGATTATTAATATTGAAGTAGTAGTTAGTTTTTTCTTCAAGGTTTGGAAACTATGCTCACATTGTTCACTCCACTCAAACTTAATGCCCTTTCTAGTTAATTAGGTTAATGTAAGGGCTAAATGAGAAAATCCTTGTATAAATTTTTGATAATAACTTGCCAAACCCAGAAAACTCCTAATCTCCATGATCGTTCTTGGCTGACACCAATTTAGTACAGGCTCAATTTTCTTAGGATCCATCAAAATTCCCTTTTTATTCACTACATGACCTAGAAATTTAACTTCCTCTAGCCAAAACTCACATTTTTCCAACTTAGCATACAACTATTTCTCCTTTAACATTTGTAACACCAACCCAAGGTGTTGTGCATGTTCTTTATGAGTCTTAGAGTAAATTAGAATGTCATCTATGAACACCACCACAAAGCGATCCAAGTAGGGTCTGAAGACTCTATTCGTGTATTCTATAAAGACAAAAGGAGCATTGGTTAGTCCGAATGGCATCATGAAAAACTCATAGTGGCCATATCTAGTGCTAAACGTTGTCTTAGGGATGTCTTCATTCCTAACCCTAATTTAGTGGTATCCCAACCTCAAATCTATCTTAGAGAATACAGTGGCTCCTTGTAGTTGGTCAAACAGATTATCTATTATGGTTAGAGGATACTTATTCTTGCTGGTCACCTTATTCAGTTGTTAATAGTCTATGCACAATCTCATGCTCCCATCTTTCTTTTTCACAAACAAGACAAGAGCTCCCCATGGTGACACACTAGGCCTAATAAAACCTTTTTTCTAACATGTCTTTATTGGACCTTCAACTCCTTCAGTTCTATTAGAGCCATCCTATAGGGTGTCATGGATATTGGGCCCATACCAGAAATTAAGTCTATAGTAAATTGAATCTCTCTTGGTGGAGGTAACTTGACTATCTTTAAAGGGAGTACCTCTGGAAAATCTCTTATGATAAGAATTGAGCTAAGCCTCTCTTGGAATTATGCTTGGGAAAAATTAAGGAAAACATCATTTAGGTCGCCCACCTTGTCACTTCTATCCACTAGTAAGGCATCCAATTAAGTAATGGTCTTTTCAAAAAAATTTAAAAGGACTCGATTCCTAGCCAACTAATCCATTCCCAAATGACATCAATCCTAGTTAGAGGTAAACACGCGAGGTCTACAATAAAAAAATGGTCATCAATAGAAAGAGGACAATTTAAAAAAATTTGAAGAGTTATTGTGGATTCTCCCAAGCGTGTGGAAATATGTAAATCATAAGGCGTAGTTTAAAAAGGAAAGTTTATTTTCCCAACACATGTATAAGATATAAAAGAGTACGTAGCACACAAATCAAATAGTATTATCAAAGGAAAATTATAAATCTTACCTCTACCTTGCATTAGTCCGGATGATTTCTCAACATTAGCCTTATCTAGGGTAAAGACTATCCCTGTAGCTTGTGGCCTTAACCCACAAGGGTTCTGTTGATTCCTGCTGGATGGGCAATACTTTGTAACATGCCCTATGTAACACCCCATAATTTAATTAGCCTAAATTAATGTTCTTTAATTAAATGGATGGAATTAAAGGTGTCATTTAATGATTAGTGTAACGACCCCCTATTTCACAATACACTTACCTCTATCAGAGTAGCGGAAGCATATGGGTTTTCAGAACAATTTTTTTTCACTTTTTCCTTGATCTGGGAATATCGGAGGATCGCTACTGGTTGAATGTAACCCAAATAGACTCTTACCACTGCCCATTCAGATTTCACTCAACCCTAAGTCCCACGTAACTATTCTAAATTCATATACAATCACAACACACTCTGGCATATCAATTCTAATAACCATAAAATCAAAATGCATAATCTATTCACATGCAGTTTAACTTAAACCAATATTCAAACATTCATATCTGCCAAAAATCTGGTAGAGTTTCCCCTATAATTCAAACATTTTCCAAAGTACAAATAGTCATAAAACTAGTATATACATTCAATTAAATCCATCAACAACCAGAAAAACTAATACAGATAATTACATAAACAGATTCAAGCCTAAACTACATTGCAACGTCCTTCAGTCACCCAGCTCTTTCCCAGCTATCTCCTAGGCCCCTATTCCTTTTCATCTGAGCAAACAACCTCATGAGATAGTTAAATCCCAGTAGAGTAATTTACAGTATATAATTTCAAACTAGCTGGGCGCTCAGCTATGACAAAGCACATAAAACATCTCCCCATGTTTAATTCAAAAGCTAGTGAATTACCTTATCTTTTAAAACGTGAAATTGTATGAAAAATGATGCAATAATTAAAATGAGTATAAAATACATTTTCTGAAATTCATACTTAAGTTCTAGTTTAAAATCCATGCCTGGTGGTTTTTCGCATATGTTTCAATCACAAGTCTCATGTGACTATTTACAAATCTATCCAATTACATGCCATTTTTATGAAAAACATACTTTATCATCAGGTGTGATCCATGACACCAATCACCCGAAATCATGCCTATATTGTGAGTGTGATCCGTGACGCCAATCACTCACTCAAGGACCGAATGAGAATCAACATCTAGGGCATCTCCTAGCATGTGCACATATGCCAATTCCCATCCTCATATAGTCTATTCAGAAACATATGCACATAGTCGACCAGTTCTCAAGGTTTTAGGAAATTTCACCTAAACCACAATGTTTTCCCGTATAGGTTATCCCCCCTTATACTCCTTAAACCTTTCATAAGGTCGTCTTAGTTTACCGCGTAATCCCTAATGAATTTAGGCTAAATTTGATTAAAAACAATGCATTTACAAAATCATCTGCACTCGGGATACTCAATGGCCATCCCATACTGGCTATTGAATACCCTACCTTAAGTCAACCCATTCCTATGGCATCTAAGTCTGATAGCCAATCAATTTAACATGAAACAGGCATTTACAGCACACAGGCATACAGATATACCCATCAAAAGTAGCACGTATTCCCATGCAATTAAATTAATCTAAATTAAGCATTCACAGCGTCAACTAAAAGTCAAGGGAGCGTAAATCACTCTACCTATTTACCGTTTTCTCTTAAATAATTCGGAGCTTCCCGTTTCCTCAAAATTTGAGCCTAGTTAGTCTTCTAGGAAATTTAATTAAAATCTCAGGCTTTTTCTCGTTCAATTAAACTTATTACGTCCGGTTACACATTTTCCTAGGCTGATCTAATTCGTACGGATGTTAGACATTCAATTTCAATTAGAAAACATTAGTTTAGGGAAATTTAGACCATACCGGGGATTCTGAAAGGTGGAACTCTGATTCTAGACAGTTTTTGGCTTCTCTGGCAATGGCACACGATGGAGCACAGCGGTGCACAACAGAAAGATATGGCTAAGGTCAAAAATTACACCAGCGCGTAGCCCGAAAGTCGAGGAGGTCGGATCTGGGGTCCGTTTGGTGGTTCACGTCCATTTGGACTATGTTTTTTGGTGGAGAAGAATGAAGCATGGTGGACTATTTTTGCTTCATTCCGAGCACGTGGCGGTGGCGTTCACCGACTAAGAGCTGTTGTAAGAAGCTGGTAGCTCAGCCTTTCCAGTGGTGGGGGTGGTGTCACTAGAAAATGTCGAATGGCGAAGATCATGACGAAAGGAGAAAACTCGCGATAGAGGGAAAAGTGACATTTTCCAGCCACTATGGCATCCGTCGGTGGCTGGGGATGGTGGCGGGAGGTTCAGGGCGTCGAGCTGCAACGGTGGCTGGGTCGGGCACCAGCGCAGGGTGGGATTTTTAGCCGTGCACGATGGCGAGCGTGGAGGAGAGAGGGAAGAGAAAAATAAAGGGAAGAGAGAGAGAAAAAGGTGGAAATGTGAGGGAAATTTGAAGTTTTTGAAAGTTAAAAGCCTTTAGGGGCAATTCGGTCTTTTGTCACTTCGCCCGAGAGAATTTTCAAATGTCTTTTCTGATCTAGGAAAGGGCACAGATTCCCATGAAAGGAATTTGGCCTTTGTTTAAGGGATTAAAGTCTGATATTTTATCTATCAATTTCCTAACACCGAGCCGAGTTTTCTTCCATCAGATCAAATTTTAACTCTAAAAAATTCCCAAATTTCTACTATAAATTCAGAAAATTACATCAAATTTAATTTTAACAAAATCATGATTAAAATTGTCCAATTAAATTATTTTGAAAAATCTGATTTTATTACTTTCTCCCCAAAATTCATACTTGTGAAAAAGCTCTGGATAATGTTGCCTCATCTCGTCTTCTTTCTCCCACGTCATCTCTTGCGATGCTACATCCTGCCAAATTACCTTAACTAAAGGGATTACTTTATTCCATAGTTGCTTAGTCTTAAAGTCAAGGATTTGTATAGGTGTAGATTCATAAGTTAAATTTTGCTTTAATACTATGGGTTGATTTCCCAATACATGCGCAGGGTCTGGGATATATTTACGGAGTTGTGAGACATGAAAGACGTCTTGCAAGTTTAACAGGTATGGAGGTAAGGCAATCTGGTAAGCGACTGGATCGGCTCTTTGTAAGATTTGGAATGGTCCTAAGAATTTGGGACTTAATTTTCTTGTCCTTACTTATCTACCAATACCTGTAGTGGGGGACACTCTCAGAAAGACATGCTCTCCCTCATTAAACTCTAAAGGTCTCCTTCTCCTGTTGGCATAGGCTTCCTGTCTTTGTTGGGTAACCCTCATCTTTTCTCTGATCATTTTAATCTGATCAGTGGTCTCTTGTACAATATCGAGTCCCAACAGTGTACTTTCCCCCATCTCTACCTAACTCAAAGGTGATTTATAGCTCCTCCCATACAGAGCAGCATAAGGTGCCATACCGATGGTAGAGTGATAACTATTATTGTATGCAAACTCTATCAAAGGTAGGTGTTTATCCCAACTTCCTTTCTATTCTAGCACGCAAACCCTTAACATGTCTTCTAAAGTTTGGATCGTTCTCTCAGATTGCCCGTTAGTCTGAGGATGATAGGTCGTGCTAAACTTAAGTTTGGTTCCTAATGCTTGCTGCAGGGATTGCCAAAATCTCGAAGTAAACCTATGGTCTCGGTCTGATACTATACCTAATGGTATCCCGTGTAATATTATGATTTCCCTAAGGTATACTTCGGTCAATTTCTCCATGGAGTATCTCATCTTAATGGGTAAAAAGTGAGCAGACTTGGTTAATCTATCCACTATCACCCAAATGGCATCATAGCCAGCTAGTGTTCTAGGTAGTCCAACTACAAAACCCATTTCCTTTTCGGTATCTCTAGTGGCTTCAGTAGTCCTGCGGGTCTTTGATGCTCTATCTTAACTTGTTGACAAGTCAGAAAAACATTCACATATTTTGTGATATCTTTCTACAAACCTGGCCACCAAAAGTTTCTTTTTAAATCCTGATACATCTTGTAAATACCTAGATGGATGGTATAGTGGCTTCGATAAGCCTCTGCTAACACTTTTTCCTTCAATTCCTGATAGTTTGGGATTACTATTCTCTTAATGAACATCAATACTCCATCAGGGGCTAGTCCAAAATCAGGTTGGTTTCCATAGGTCTCCAAGGATTCATCCTCTAGTTAGGCTTGTCTAATTTGTTCCCTCAATTCGAAGGTTATTAGGAAGTCACTCATTACTAATCTCTTCGAAAATGAAATTACATTAAGGCTGAGATTCCTAAAGTCCTCAAGTAATCTCATGTCTTCTACCATTAAGTTAGCTAATTGTAATGACTTTCGACTTAATGCATTGGCTACGACATTAGCTTTCCCTGCATGATATTTTAACTCGAAGTTAAGTATTTCAAGTACTCTACCTACCTCCTCTGCCTCATATTCAATTCCTTTTGATCAAACAAGTACCTATGGCTCTTATGATCACTAAAAACCTCAAATATGACCCCGTATAAGTAATGTCTCCAAATCTTTAGGGCAAATACAATGGCAGCTAATTCTAAGTTTTGGGTAAGATAGTTTTCCTCTGCAGGTTTCAATTACCTTGATGCACAAGCCACCACTTTTTCATCCTGCATTAAGACGCATCCTAAACCCTTCATTGATGCATGTGTATACATTGAAAAGGGTTCTAAGGGTTTCAAAATTATTAGCACTGGAGTGGTGGTTAACTTTTCCTTTAAAGTTTGGAAACTATGCTCGCACTATTCGATCCACTCAAAATTTACACCCTTCTGAGTTAACTGGGTTAATGGCAAAGCTATCAGAGAAAATCCTTGGATAAACTTCCTGTAATAGCCTACCAAACCTAGAAAACTCCTAACTTCGGTGACCAACCTTAGTTGACCCCAATCTAATATGGCTTCAACCTTCTTAGGGTCTACTGAAATCCCTTCCCGATTTACCACATAGCCTAAAAATTTTAATTCCTCCAACCAAAACTAACATTTCTCAAATTTAGCATACAATTTTTTTTCTTCCAATATCTGTAACACCGTGCTAAGATGTTGTGCATACTCTTCGCAAGTTTTGGAATAGATTAAGATGTCGTCTATGAATACCACTACAAATTAGTCCAACTAGGGTTTAAAAATTCTGTTCATGTAGTCCATAAAGACAACAGGTGCATTTGTTAATCCAAACGACATCACTAGAAACTTATAGTGGTCGTACCTAGTGCTAAATGTTGTCTTAGGGATATCTTCATCCCTAACCCTAATATGGTGTTATCCCAACCTTAAGTCTATCTTGGAGAATACTGTTGCACCTTGTAATTGGTTAAACAAATCATCTATCCGTGGTAATGGGTACTTATTCCTAATTGTCACTTTGTTCAATTGCCGATAGTTAATACATAATCTTAAACTCCCATATTTCTTCTTTACTAATAGAACTGGAGCTCCCCATGGTGATACGCTCGGCCTAATGAATCCCTTTTCTAACAAATCCTCTATCTGAACCTTAAGTTCCCTCAATTCTGTCAGGGCCATTCTATATGGGGTCATGGCTATTAGGCCTGCACCCGGAATCAGGTTAATTGTAAATTCTATCTCTATAGGTGGGGGTAGCCTACTTACTTCCAAAGGAAAAACCTCTGAAAAGTCGCTAACAGTTGGGATTAGGTCTAACCTTTCCTGCAATTCTACCTAAGAGAGATTCAGGGAAACATCACTTATCTCACAAGCTCTGTCACTCCCACGTACAGGCACAGTATCCAAATAAGTGATAGTCCTTTCGAAATAATTTAATAAAAACTGATTCCTAGACAACCAATCCATTCCCAGAATGACATCGATTCCAGTCAAGGGTAAACACACAAGGTCCACAATAAAGAGGGTGTTATCGATGGTAAGGGGGTAATTCAGGCATATTTGTGGGGATATAGTGGTCTCTCCTAATGGTTTGGAAATGTGCAAGTCACAGGGAATGGTTTGTAAGGGTAATTTTATTCTTTCCACGCATGCATCAGAAATAAAAGAGTGCGTGGCACCTGAATCAAACAATATTATCAAAGGAAAATTATAAATTTTACCTTTACCCTACATTAAACCTGGTGACTTGTCAACATTCGCCGCATCCAGAGTAAAGACTCTCCTTGGAGCTTGTGGTCTTCGGCCACCTGGAGTCTGCTAGCTTTCGCTTGATGGGCAGTACTTTGCAAGATGTCCTGTACCCCCACACTTGTAACACTGTACCAGTGTCTGATGCCAACAAGGTTGGTTAGGATGCCTCGTTCCATACTTTGGGCAGTTGGCACTTTCTAGACGTCTGCCACTACTAGATGACCCTGGCTATGGTTTAAACATTCTGCCCTTCACATTAAGGCTTTTGGCTGGTTGTTTCGGCCTGTTACTTATTCTCTGAGTCATATTCTGTTTCTGTTCCAGGTTCTTGCTAAGGATCCGACATTTGTTCACCAGCACTGCGAAATCCCTGATCTCAAGTGGAGCAATCTGCATCTTCATCGGCAAGTCCAAGCCTTCTTCTAGTTGAATTGCCTTCTATGCTTTGTCGTAGTGCATCCTGAGGTAGGTGGAATATCTGGCCTGTTCTTCAAATTTTGCCAAATATTCTTCAAACTATCTACCTCCCTATTTGAGTTGCATGAATTCTGCTTCTTTGGCCTGTCTTACACTCTCTGGGAAATACTTGTCTAAGAATACCTGCTTGAAGGAGTCCTAAGTAAGTGGAATGCCCCTGCTCTCTATTAACTGCTGGGCTCCTATCCACCACTGTTTCGCTTCTCCTTTGAGCATGTATGTTGCATAGGTCACTCTCTGTTCATTGTTACTATGCAATAGGCAGAAGATTTTCTCCATTTCCTTTAGCCATGCTTCAACTGCAGCTGGATTAGAGGTGCCTGTGAATGGAGGTGGCCCTTTCCTATGAAATTCTATCCACCCTTGATACATGGGGTTGACATTCTGATTATTTCCATCATTTCTGTTCTGCCGATCTTCCTGTTGCTGCCTTATGACGTTGACACTTGTAGTAGCCTGATCTCTCATGGTGTCAGCCATCATTCGAATAGAGTCCATCATTTCTCGCATATCGACGTTAGTTTCTATGCTACTACTACCTGAGGCACCTTGCTTCTGTGTCTTGGCCTTCCTCTTGGCCTCCGGGTATTATCCTTGCTAGGATCTTCCATGGCTATCTGACATAGAAAGAAAATTGATTAGTCTTTAACAGCAATAGTAAGCAGCAAAATGTTAAATTTATTCCTTAATTTCTCAATTCAAAATCAGGTCCTAGATATTTTAGAATCAATCAATTTAAAGTCCTAAAGCTGCAGGCTCGAGGATTCACAACCACTAAACCAATTAACTGATTAATCGGGCTCTGATACCACTATTGTAACAACCTCTAATTTCACAATACACTTACCTCTATTAGAGTAGCAGAAGCATATGAATTTTCAGAACAATTTTTTTTTACTTTTTCCCTAATTTGGGAATATCTAGGGATTGCTACTGGTTGAGTGTAACCCAAATAGACTCTTACCACTACCCATTTTGATTCCTTTCTAAATTCACATACAATCACAACACGCTTTGGAATATCAATTCTAATAACCATAAAATCAAAATGCATAATCTATTCACATGCAGTTCAACTTAAACCAATATTCAAACATTTATATCTGCCAAAAATCTGGCAGAGTTTCCCCTGTAATTCAGATGTTTCCCAAAGTACAAACAGTCATAAAACCAGTATATACATTCAATTAAATCCATCAACAACTAGAACAACCAATACAGATAATTACATAAACAGATTCAAGCCTAGACTACATTGCAACGTCCTTCAGTCACCCTGCTCCTGCTCAACTATCTCTTAGGCCCCTGTTCCTGTTCATCTGAGCAAACAACCTCATGATATAGTTAAATCCCAGTAGAGTAATTTACAGTATATAATTTCAAAATAGCTGGATGCTTAGTTATGACAAAGTACAGAAAACATCACCCCGTGTTAAATTCAAAAGCTAGTGAATTACCTTATCTTTTAAAACGTGAAATTGCACAAAAATGATGCAATAATTAAAATGAGTATCAAATACATCTTCTGAAATTCATACTAAAGTTCTAGTTTAAAATCCATGCCCAATGGTTTTTTGTATATGTTTCAATCACAGGTCTCATGTAACTGTTTACAAATCTATCCAATTGCATGCCGTTTTTATGAAAAACATACTTTATCATTGGGTGTGATCCATTACACCAATCACCCGAAATCACGCCTATATTGTGAGTGTGATCCATGACACCAATCCCTCACTCAAGGACCGGGTGAGAATCAACATCTAGGGTGTCGCCTAGCATGTGCACATACGCCAATTCCCATCCTCATACAGTCTATTCAAAAACATATGCACATAGTTGACCAATTCTCAAGGTTCTAGGAAATTATACCTAAACCACAACGTTTTCCCATATAGGTTATTCCCCCTTATACTCCTTAAACCTTTCATAGGGTCGTCCTAGTTTACCATGTAATCCCTAATGAATGCAGGCTAAATTTGATTAAAAATGATGCATTTACAAAATCATCTGCACTCGGGATACTCAACGGCCATCCCATACCGGCTATTGAATACCCTACCTTAAGTCAACCCGTTCTTATGGCATCTAAGTCCGATAGCCAATAAATCTAACATGCAAAAGGCATTTACAGCACACAGGCATATAAATATACCCATCAAAAGTAGCACACATTCCCATACAGTCAAATTAATCTAAATCAGGCATTCACAGTCTCAACTAAAAGTCAGGGAACCGTAAATCATTCTACCTATTTGTCGTTTTCTCCTAAATAATCTGGGGCTTCTCGTTTCCTCGGAATTCAAGCCTAGTTAGTCCTCTGGGTAATTTAATTAAAATCTCAAGCTTTTTCTCATTCAATTAAACTTCCTACATCCGATTACACATTTTCCTAGGATGATTTAATTCTTACGAATGTTCGGCATTCAATTTCAATAAAAAAAATATTAAGACAGGGAAATTTAGACAATATCGAGGTTTTCGAAAGGTGGAATTCTTATTTTGGATAGTTTCTGGCTTCTTCGGCGATGGTATAAGTATTCTCTCGCTAGGATGAGAGCATGAGGATGTGCATAGATTATAGACAGCTAAATAAGGTGATAATAAAGAATAAGTATTCTCTCGCTAGGATCGATGACCTATTAGACCAAATGAGAGGGCCCACTATCTTTTCTAAGATTGATTTGAGATCAGGGTATCATCAGATCAGGGTTAGGAAGGAATACATACCTAAGACTGCCTTTAGAAGTAGGTATGGGCACTATGAATTCCTCATAATGCCCTTTGGAATGAAAAATGCTCCAGCTATTTTCATAGGTTACATGAACCACATCTTTAGACCCTACCTCAATTAGTTCGTCGTAGTGTTTATAGATAACATATTAGTGTATTCCAAGAATATATGAGAACATGAGAAGTACCTCAGGACGGTGCTGCAAATACTCAGGGAGAAGCAGCTGTATGCTACGCTAGAAAAGTGAGTTTTTGGTTAGAAGAAGTCAAGTTCCTAGGGCATGTGATCTCTGATAAAGGAGTGTCAGTGGATCCCAGTAAGCGAAGCTGTAGTAAATTGGGAAAGACCCATTACAGTAACTGAAATCAGGAGTTTTCTGGGTTTAGCGGGATACTATAGGAGGTTCATTCAGGGGTTTTTGAAAATAGCGATGCCAATGAACAAGTTGATCTAGAAGGATGTTCCATTTGTGTGGGACAAAAAGTGTGAACAAAGCTTCTAAACCCTGAAGGAGAAGTTGACCACTGCAAATATGCTAATTATCCCTAACCCTTTCGAAAAGTTTGAGTTATACTGTGATGCATCTAAGAAAGGGTTAGGATGTGTACTAATGCAAGGAGGGCAAGTAGTGGCCTATGCTTCTAAACTGCTAAGACCGCATGAGAGAAACTGCCTTACCCATGACCTAGAGTAGGCAGGTATAGTGTTTGCCTTGAAGATTTGGAGACATCACCTCTACGGTTCTAGGTTTGAGGTATTTAGCGACCATAAAAGTCTCAAATACCTCTTTGACCAAAGAGAATTAAACATGAGACAAAGGAGGTGGATGAAATTCATTAAGGATTATGATTTTGAGTTAAAGTACCATCTAGGAAAGGCAAACATTGTGGCAGATGCCCTGAGTAGGAAGTCTCTCAATGTAGCCTAATTGATGGTGAGCGAGATGGATTTAATAGAGAAATTTAGGAACATGAGGTTGTCTACTCTGGTATTACCTAATAAGATCTGCCTAAGTGAGTTAAGGATCGAGAACACCCTTAAGGCCCAAATATTAGAAGCTCAGAAGGAGGACGAATCCTTAGGATCCCTAAAGGATTCAAAGGAGTTCACAAGGGAGGCAGACGAAATGTTAACTTTCCAGAGTAGGATGTATGTCCCTAAGACAGGAGAACTAAGGGATAAGATTTTAGAGGAAGCTCACCAAAGTAAGTACACTATTCATCTTGGAGCCATTAAGATATATCAAGACTTAAAGGAGAAGTTTTGGTGGCCAGGAATGAAGAAGAATATAGCGGAGCATGCAACTAGGTGCTTAGTGTGTCAATAGGTCAAGATTGAACATCAGACTCCTGCTGGGTTATTACAACCCTTAGATATCCCTGAGTGGAAGTGGGATAAGATTTCCATGGACTTCATGGTAGGACTACCTAGAGCCCAATCAGGGAATGATGCTATCTAGGTAATAATGGATAGGTTAACCAAGTCCGCTCACTTTCTACCCATTAGAATTAACTACTCCTTACATAGACTAGCACATCTATATATTCAGGAGATAGTGAGATTTCATGGGGTACCTATTACCATTGTCTCAGATAGGGATCCCAAGTTTGCCTCTAGGTTTTAGAGAGCCCTAAAGGAAGACTTTGGGACCAGGCTAAATTTTAGTACAGCATACCATCCTCAAACTTATGGACAAACAGAGAGACCCATATAGACATTAGAGGATATGCTTAGGGCTTGTGTCTTAGAGTACCAGGGGAATTGGGAAAAGAGTCTATCACTGATTGAGTTTTCTTACAATAATAATAGTTTCCACTCTAGCATAGGTATGGCACCCTATGAGGCCCTGTATGGGAGAAAATGTAGGTCACCATTATGTAGGTACGAAGTGGGTGAGAGGCAATTGCTAGGCCCTGAGTTAGTACAACAGACAACTAATCAAATTAAGATGATTAGAGAAAAATTGGCAAAACCTTAAGACAGGCAAAAGAGTTATGCTGACAAGAGAAGACCCCTAGAATTTGAGGAAGTGAATCATATTTTTTTGAAGGTATCCATGACTACTGGGATTGGTAGAGCTATGAAGTCTAGAAAGCTAAGTCCCAGATACATTAGACCTTTCTAGTTATTGAAGAGAGTGGGTTCATCAGCATACTAGATAGCCTTACCCCCACACTTGTCCAACCTTCACAATGTCTTTCATGTCTCCTAGCTCAAAAAGTACATACCCGATCCCTCCCATATACTTGATGCCAATACTCTGCAATTAAAGGATAATCTGACTTATTAGTCAAAACCTATTCAAATCATCGGTACTGAGGTCAAGACCCTAAGGAATAAGGCCATCCCCCTAGTAAAGGTCTCGTGGGACCCAACAACACCATAGGAAGCTATCTGGGAGAGGAAGGATGACATGCGTAAGGCTTACCCAAAATTATTCTCATGAGGTATGTATGAATTTCGAGGATGAAATTATTTTTAAGGAGGGGAGAAATGTAACACCCCATAATTTAATTAGCCTTAATTAATTTTCTTTAATTAAATGGATGAAATTAATGGTGTCATTTAATAATTAGTATGAATTGCTTGCTTCATAATTAATTAGATGAATTAGCTTCAGGAGGGGCAAATTTTGCTTGCATAATTTAATGGGCCAAAATGGTTATATTAAAAGGTAAGCTTGCATGAAAATTAGGTGCTTAATTTAATTCTTTATTTTCCTTTTGAGTTACCTAGCCTAATTACAAAGAGAGAAGCAATATAGGATGCAACAATTTAAATATATGCATGTGTGTGCCTTGCATGTATCCTACGTGAAACAAGGGAATGGAAATTATATTTTCATGCATGAAAACTCCAAGTCTCAAGTGAAGTGGAATGGAAAGAAGACTAAAGACATTCTAAAAATATATATTAATTAAATCAGCACATGGAGTCACATGGGAACTAGGGGAAAGAAATGAGAGAACACATGCATGACATGTGGCTTGTGTGAGGTAAAAGGAAAGGGTGTAGAATTTTATTGCAAATATATGTGTATCACTACACAGCCATGAAGAAAGAAAGGGGGAAAACAACTAAACAAAGGTATAGAATTTTTTATTAGATTGTTGCACATGAGAAGCACACGTGAGGTAGGGAATTATGGTTAGGAAAAGAAGACAAATGGTGCAGTATTTTTCTCCCCACTATGGCCGAATGAAAATTGAAGAAAAGAAAGAGGGAAAATGATGTGATGAGAAGAAAGAAAGGTAGGAAAAAAAAAACATGGGAAGAGGTAATTTGCAAGCAAAGGAAGGTGTACTAGCAAGTACACTTAGTGCAGAATTTTGGTTGAAGGAAATGAGCTTGTGTGTGCAACAAGGAAGACCCACACATTATAAAAATAAAAGGGGAAAAGGTGCAGGATTTTCCACTCCTTCACATGCCAAAGACAAGAGAAAGAGGAAAGAAGTGGGCTGCACAATTTCATGAGATTGGAGGGAGAAATGAAGAGGGATTTCACATGATGAAAAAAAAAAGTGGACTGCAACATTAGGTAGGAAGGCTGCATGAGTTATGTAGAAAAGAGAGAGAGCTTGACGTGGAGACATGGGGCTGCACTTAATCTACAAAAAATATTAAGATTTCAAACAATACAAGGTGTACCTACAAGTACACATGCAGCCATGGATAATTAAGAAAAAGGGGAGAGATGGGGTGAAGGAAAAGGATAGGATAAACTTGTAAGCAAAGTCAATTCTTAGGGGTATGCAACAACTACACGTGAAGAAGAAGGAAAGGAAAGTGAGAGTGGCGTAAAGGATAAGGAAGTTGGAAGGGTTTTTATGAATGCATGCCACCTAAGCAAGAGACAAAAGAAAAGGGAAATTTTATGCAATGCACACGTGAAAAAGGAAGAAACAAAAGGGAGGTTGAAAACTTCTTTTTTCCATGCATGATACACATACACACATGTGAAGAAAGAGAGGGGAAGTTGCATGTGGCGTGAAAGCAAGGGAAAAAAAGGTCTAAAAATTTCGTGCATGAAATGCCACCTAAGCAAGAGACTAAAGAATGGAAAATTCATGCCATGCCACACGTGAAGAGGGATAGAGAAATGGAATTGAAATTTTAGTCTCAGAAGGAGACATGCACACATGAAGGGAAAGAAAATAAAAGGGATTTAAGAGTTTCATTTCTTGCATACAACACACCCACACGTGAAATAAGGGAGAAAAGGAAAAAAAGAAAAGAAGAGAGAAAGAATAAGAGGGAGGACGTGAGTTTGGAGAAGAAGTGAGGACATCAAAAGGAAGGAAACAAAGAAGCAAGGAAAAGATAAAGGAAGAGTCAATACCACTTCATCCTTTGGCATCACTAGAGGTAGGTTAACAATTTGAGATTTATGTTCCATGCTTAGTTTATGCAACCAACATACTTCTTTTTGCTTTCTATGGAACATAACTTGCCTCCCTACATTCTTGACCTAAATGTATGAATGTTGGCTAGCATGTGTGGTTCAATGAAATGTTGATGGATGAAGTAGCATGAATATGTTGTTAAAAAAAGGATTAGGGTTGGATGGTGTTAACTTCATGATGACCACAAGGAAAGAACCCTACCTTTCTAGTGTGTTAAGTAAAGAACAAAGAAAGGAAATGGAATAGCCAATTTAATAAATCTCCCTAGGCCAAGTCCATGAAACGCATTCTTGGAATTTATAAGCTATGCACTATGATTTTGATTCAAAACATAGGAAATTATTTTTGATGTCCCAAGAGAAAAATTTAGATTATTATTGTAAGAAAAGTAAATATTCTATAAAAGCTAGAATTTTGGTAAGAAATATGCATTAGTAATTATTTCTAAAGAAGGAGAAATTATCCTTAAAATGTTGAAGTCTTCCATAAGAAAAGTATATTAGAATTAATTTTTAACAAATAACGAAGTATTCTAAACATTAGAATTTTTATAATATATATATATACATAAAGATTTAATTTTTATGGAAGGAGTAATTCTCCTTGGAAATACTAGAATCTTTAGAAAAAGAAAATGTACATGAAAATAAATTTCCAAGAAAGAGAAAAATTAGTATTGCAAAATTAATTCTAAGGAAGGAGAAATTTTTTGAAAAATATTGGAATTTTCCATAAGAAATGTGCATCTAGAAATTATCCCCAATAAAGGAAAAATATTTTTTTAAAAATTTGAGAATTTTCATAAGAATGGTACGTTCACATTAACTTCCAAAAATAAAGGGGGAAATGTATCCTTGGAATACATAGAGAATTTTCTCAAATGAAATAAATTAATAATACTTTCCAAGAAAAGGGAAATTTTATCCTTAAAGATATTCGAATTTTAAAAATTAATATATACTAATAATATCTTTTAAGAAGATGGAAAATTTCCCTTGATAATTGACAAAGAATATTAAAGGTGGCTAAGTGTCCACATGTGCCTAAGTGTGCACAAAGAATATTAAAGGTGACCAAGTGTCCACATGTGCCCAAGTGTGCACAAAGAATATCAAAGGTGGCCTAGTGTCCACATGTGCCTATATGTGCACAAAGAGTATTAAAAGTGGTCAAGTGTCCACATTTGCCTAAGTGTGCACAAAGAAGTTTAAAGGTGGCCAAGTGTCCACAAGTGCCCAAGTGTGCACAGTTAAAATACAAAGAAAATTTAAGAATGATAAGCCTAAATAATTTGTTAATGTTATGATAATGTATGTCGCAGTATGTTATATTTGAAAGTATATTATTTCCATCCTATTGATATTTTAATTGATCATATACCAATTTATATTTATGAATTATGTTGTATTTCATTCCAAGAATGTAAAATTAATTATTTTGGTGCTTATACCCTGATACATATTAGTTATTTTAAAACTCGAATTGTTAAGCTACTGGGAAACTTGCGTTTCTCATTATATGCTAATATGTATCAGATGCAGACGCATAGCTGGGCCGGGAGATTGATTTCCTTTTGGGTTTAAATAAATTTTTGTAACTCCTATTTTTGGGTCCTAGTCCAAACATAGTTAGTGTAGAACTAGGATTATTCTTTTGGCAATAAGCCTAGGATATAATGGGGAAGGAACTGGGGAAGGGATATGTGAAGGACCGGTCTGTCTTAGAAATTTGGAAAGGGGGTTTGAGTGATATGATTGTTGTCTCTTGACTTCTTATGGACGAGTGCTTCACATATCCTAATACATGTTTACTGTAATGTAATGGACATTATTGAACTTGTATCATTGAATTGTATGAAAGTTTAAATTCTGCTGTGTAGCATAGAATTTCTTTTATTCTGCTGTGCATACGAGTTTTTAATCTAAGCAAAAGATCCCAAAACTAATCTGCTTAATATAAATGAATGGTATAATAGCTCAGATGTTAATTAAATAAAAGGATAAAGAATAATGTACCGAACCTATCTGGTTGCATAAGAGGAATTGTAATACTAGATAGGGGTGTTACACCCTGTTTTACAGCACTTAAGGAATATCACCGGCATTTTGTACTAGCAGGGTTGATTTCCATGTCGATTTACACACTTTGGGCAGTTTACAACCTTTGGACATTGGTTACTACTAGATTGCCCTTGGGGTGCCTTGAAGTTTGCCCCTTTCACACTCAAATTCTTGGTGGGTTATTTCTAGCGAGCAGTGAACCTTTGATTCATTTGTTGCTTCTCTTTTAAAAATTTGCTTAGGACTCAACACTTGTTCACCAATATTGCGAAATCCCTAATGTTCATCGAGGTTATTTGTCTTTTTATCTGCAATCCAAGCCTGCTCCAGTTCGGTCGACTTCCAGGCTTCATCAGGATGTTGCCTCAAGTAAGTAGAATACCTAGCCAAATCTTTAAATTTTGCTAAATATTCTTCAAGTGGCCTGTCTCTTTGTCTAAGTTGTAGGAATTCCATCTCTTTGGCCTGCTTCACATTCTCAGGAAATACTTCTCTAGGACAATCTTCTTGAAGGATTCCCAGGTTAAAGGAATACCCCTACTCTCTATCAATGTCCTTGCCCCGTTCCAACAGTTTTCAGCCTCCTCTTTTAACATATAAACTGCATAGGTAACTTTCTGTTTGTCAGTACTAAGCAGCAACTGAAATATCTTTTCCATTTCCTTTAGCCATCCTTCTACTAGCAGGGGTTCATAGGTGCCTCTAAATGCTAGCAGTCCTACTTTTTGAAATTCCAACTAGCCTTGGTATATGTGGTTATTATTTTGATTATTCCCCTCATTAGGATTTTGGTAGTTCTCGTAGTGCTGCCTCATAATATTGGAATTAGTGGTAGCCTAATCCCTCACTACCTCTACCATTCTTGTGTTTGCCATAGTTTGTTGATACAAAAGGAAAACAGTTAGCCTTTAGTAACAACACCTAACTATTGTAGTAAATTTAATCCCAATATCCCAAGGGTTTTGATCATGATCCTATGTATTCCAGAGTCTAAAAATTCAAACAACAATTCCTAATGCTACAAACCTAGCCATTCCCTAAGCTAAACCACACTAATTTGTAAAACCATTGCTCTAATACCATTCTTGTAATGACCCCTCTTTACACCCATATGTCAAAATAGTTTGGAGCGTAAAAATTCCCTAAATTTTTTTCCTTTCCCTTTTTAGGTACTCGGCGGGTCATTACTAGTTAAGTGTAACCCAAATAGACTCTTCTATTAGTCCATTCAAATGCCACTCAACTACCCCTTTCGTGTAACATATATAATATCACAATCCATACAATTATGTACAATGGAAAAAGAAATTCTAAAGCATTAATTCATAAATAGTTGAGACACATTTCCCATTTAACTAGTCACAGCCTAACATGATTATCTTTACAAAATTTACACATCCTATGGCATGCATCATCATTACATATACAATTCATGGCCTATATGCCACTTTAAATTCCCTATCTACAATTTAGGATTTACACATTCTTCTAAGTTGCCTTGTTGCTCCAACATACATCTCAGCCCAACTAATTTCTAGGCATATCTTGGCCTTAATCATATGAACAAATAACTTAATGAGATACAATTATCCTAGTAGAGTAATATACAATTTATAGTTTTATAATGCAGTTGAAAGTTCAACTGTACCCTTTTGGTACAGAAAAAATCTCCCCTGAGTCATCTTTAAGATAAATGTGAATTACAAAATACTATCATCATTACACATATGGGCATTGAACATATTTTCATCAAAGCTACAGTTCATAAAAATTCATATCAAATTCATAGGAGTAGAGGACCATTACTCTGGTCAAACATCATTTTCATAGTGCTTGTAATTACATTTCAAACTATATTTGCATAAAAATTCTCATGTTAGTGTAAAAATCACATAAACGTGCATATTTTTAGAACTCAATGTGCATACCATCACAATCATTGTAAAAATCATAATCTCGTTTTCATGTTGTTTCCTAATCTCAAGCTATCATCACACTTCCTTTTATCCATGTGACTGAGATTTTTCTATCACAGGGACCATCCTCCCAGTGATTTTCACACTTCCTTTTATCCATGTGACATGAGAATATAACTTTTAGGGTGTCCCCTGACAAGTGCACATCACTAGTGTCATCCTTTTACTCAAATATACAGCAATATATACAAATAGGTGACTAATACTTAGGGTTATGGAGTATTCTGTAACATCCGCTCCTAGTATGATCAAAGAGATGTTTGCTAGTTGTTAATTTAATCTTAATGCTTGTGTATGTTGCATTAGTGCATATAGTTGCATTAGCCTAGGGACTAAATTGAAAGCAAATACATGAAGGTTTAGCAAGAGGTAGCTAGGGACTCAATTGAAAAGGGAAAAATGAGGGAGTCTAAGAGTGTAAATGAGCTTAGGGACCAGATGGCAATTACCTAAACTTCCTTAAACCCTTGTTGAAGCCCTAAACCCCCACACTTTTTGTAACACCCATTATTTTCTTTATTATTTTTAAATTAATGTTTCCTTAATTAATTGGATGAGTTTGCCATAAAGTATGATGAAATTGCTTGTGTGATTTAGTGTTTAGAATAAATATGCTAAGGGAGAACACCTTCTTTCTTTGTGTGTTAGCCGAATTGAAAAGTAAGTATAAATAAAAGTAGAAGGGAGACTTTGTAACACCCTATATTCTCTTGATTAGTTTTAAATTAATGTTCCTTTAATTAATTGGATGATTTTGCTATTAAGAATGATGAATTTTCTTGTGTAATTTAGTGTTTAAAATAAATCAGTTAAGGGAGAACACTTTCTTCCTTATGGTAACCGAATTATAATATGAGTGGGAGTAAAACACCACATAAAAGTTTAGGTGCTTGAGGTGCTTGATTTAATTCTTCTTTTCTTCCTTTATCTAGCCAAATTACCAAAGGAAAGGAGAGAATAGCAATTAAACATATATGCACTCGGTGAAGAAAATGAAAGGAGTGTATGAAATTTGGCTTATTCCTTCTTTATTTTAACTGAGAAGACAAGTGAGTGAAGAGAGATTTTTTTTTATTCTTAATTTAATTAAAATAATTCTTTCATTCAGTGATTGTGACGTGTTACAATTCTATTTTAATGCTTCTAATTAGTGATGAAGAATGAAGAAAGAAGTAAGAGACATGCAATGCTAGGTTTCTTCCCCTTCCTATGTGTTACCTTAAACGTGCCCGAGAATGGAGATTAAAGTGTCCCTTGTGTGACTGTACAGCCTGGCATGAAGTGGAGTGTGCAGCTTGCGTGACTTCCCTTCCTCCCTTCCTTGGCGTGACCGAGTGGCTAATGCAAGAGTGCAATGAAATTAAATTGTACTTAAGTACACGTGTGGCCCTAAACAATGACAATTAAGGATGAAAAAAAAAGTGCAGCATGCCATTTTAACTGAATAGAAAAGATACAAGAAAGAGATGGAGGTAAAGAGGGCACATACACGATAATAGCATTTGGCCAAAAGGAGAGAGAGCAGCTTGAGAATTAGCCAAGGCCCAAAATATATGCGGTAAGGGGAGAAGGAGATAGCTTATCTGAGAGGAAAGGAGGAAGCAAAAGAGATAAGGGAAATTCAAAGAAGAATCCAAGATAATCCCATTTGATTTCACCCTTGAGGTAGCTTAGCAATTATATAGTTTTGCTTCATGATTGAAAGTATAATTATCCTAATTTAAAGCTTTCATGAAACATAAACTCTCTCTACATTCTTCAAGAAGCAAACCTTTCTTTGGCTAAGCTTGTATGATGATTTGGTTGTGTTTGTTGATGTGATGATGTGAATGTATTTGATGTTCATAGAAGAGTAATGGTTAAAAAAAAATTCAGCATGCTTCACGAAGAACCTTAGAATAAGAAAGTGTTGAGATAACATGTTTTGAATGGCTAATGTATCTTTTGTGTTAAAGAGACCTAAAGGAGGCTTATTAGTTAGATGTTTGCTTTAAACTATGGCATTATCCCTTTTGACTCTTCCTAACCCGAGAGCTTTCCATGTTGACCTCTAGAAGAAATTGCTGAAATTGTGGGGGAAGGATTCCTACATTGGGTTTGGTTAAAAAGGGAGAGAGAGAGAATAAAAGAATAAAGTAACATAGGATAAATGGTTTGCCTTTTCATAAACGATGATGTTAGTAGCATTGAGATTTGAGAATGATGAAATGAGTAATTATAAAATGTAGCATATAAATTGAGCCAAGAAGAGAAATAACCGAAATGGCAAATTGCTTTATCACATAACTTAAATTTGAGAGGAAGTAATATAATAATTTCAAGACATGACATCATTAAGTTTAAATGGGAAAGAGTGAAAGAATGTGAAAAATTAATATGAAAGAAATCCTAGATTCCACCCTTTATCATGATGGCCGAAAACAATCCCTCATTTTAGTCTTAGTAGCCAAATACATATGCAAATGTTAATGACTTATAATGTGTCTTATAATAGCTAGTCAAGGGAAAATGAGAAAGTTATAGTAGATGAATGGTGATTGCAATTTATTCCTATTTATGCCATTAATGTTCTTATGATGAAAAATTTATGAGATTATGGATGGCTAATCTAAGACCACATAACAATAGACAATTGTAACACAATTATTTTATAAAGGTGGCCAAGTGTCCACATTTCTTGAAGTGTGACTGAAGGTGCTTCATACTTGTGACCTAGTGTTCACAATTATCTTATAAAGGTGGCCAAGTGTCCACATTTCTTGAAGTGTGACCGAAGGTGTTTCACACTTGTGACCTAGTGTTCACCATTATCTTATAAAGGTGGCCAAGTGTCCACATTTCTTGAATTGTGACTGAAGGTGCTTCACACTTGTGACCTAGTGTTCATAATGATGTTATAAAGGTGGCCAAGTGTCCACATTTCTTGAAGTGTGACCAAAGGTGCTTCACATTTGTGACCTGGTGTTCATAATTATCTTATAAAGGTGGCCAAGTGTCCATATTTCTTGAAGTGTGACCGAAGTGCTTCACACTTTGAGGTAAGGTAAGTTTCAAGAATGAAATGTATAGCTGATAAGTTCAGTACATTATTCTTATCCTTTTATTATTAAAGTCTAAGTGTTTATACCATTAAGCTTTATTCAAATGGATTAGGTTCGAGTTCTTTCGCTCAGATAACCATAACTTATGCATAGTAAAAATTAAAAATTCATACATTACAGTGGAAATTAGAAACTTATATATAATACCAATAATCAATGTTCAATGAATGTCCATTACATTCTTCAGAGAATATATTCCAGGATATATGAAGTACCTATCCATAAGGAGTCAGGAGACAACAATCCTGTCACTTAAACTCCTTTTACAAATACGGGACGAGCAGGTCCTTCACATATCCTTTTCCCCAGTAATTTCTCATATCCCTTTCATGTATATAGCCAAAATAATCGTCCTAATCCTAACTTAAAATATCTCTAGAATCAAGACCCCAAAATAAGAAATTACAAAATACTTTCAATAAAAAGGACTCCCATCTTCCCTGGAACCGCTAAGCGTCCGTATCTGATACATATTAGCATACAAATGAGAAGCAGAAGCTTCCCAGTAGCTTAACAATTCAGGGTTAAAAATCTACTAATATGTACCAGGTTGCAAGCACTAAAACATTTCCATCTACATTCTTAGTATTTGGAAACATAGCCTTAATTATAAATATAAGTTAGCAAGCATTTCATGATCACGTTAAATGTTGATGTTATAAAAGTAGAAACCCTCTTCCAAGTAGAACATATTACCATGGAATTATGTATACTAGCACAAAATTAAGAAAAAATCACTTATGCATTAAATTCTTAAAACTTAATGTTATACATTAATTGTCCACCCTGGGAACTACACGGACTTTGGGCCATGAACACTAGGTCATGGGTATGGAGCACCTTCGACCACATCTCACTAGGTCACACGTGTGGAGTATCTTCGGCCACACCTCATGAATCATGGACACTCAGCCACCTATATAAAATCATCGTGAACACTAGGTTATGGGTGTGGAGCACCTTCGGCCATACCTCACTAGGTCACATGTGTGGAGCACCTTTGGCCACACCTCATGAATCGTGGACACTTGGCCACTGGTATAAAACCATCCTGAACACTAGGTCACGGGTGTAGAGCACCTTTAGTAACACCTCACTGGGCCACATGTGTGGAGCACCTTTGGCCATACCTCATGAATTATAGACACTTGGCCACCTGTATAAAATCATCGTGAACACTAGGTCACGGGTGTAGAGCACCTTCGACCACACCTCACTAGGTCACATGTTTACTAAATGACACTATGCATTAAAAGCCTTATGGTGGCTCCTTATATTTAAATTATGCAATCATGTCATCAAAAATTTCTTCTATTTTTATCATTTTGATATCTCTTGCATTTAGTTTTTATGACATACATTCTCATGCATTCCTTGGTAGATTCAGCCACTAAGATACAATAGCCAAATTTAGGACTTTTCATGACACATTGCCATATTTTCTTTTCTTCTTTTAGTCTAAACCAAATTAACATCTGCCTTACACAATTCCCATTGTAATATTTCCTACCATACTAAGGTCATTTCGGGTTTGGCAAAATAACTAGGAGAATGTCAAATCTCATCACCTACAAATTAGGCTTCCTTTTTCTATTGTCATATCTATAACTTAGCATATTTATTAATTATACAAGGATGAAATTTTCCCATGTTATCTTAGGTTTAAGCTTTCTTTTATACACGATAAATTTATCAACAATAGTTCTATCATGGGAATCATAACGTCTATTCCAACACAATTAGACATTTGCCGTGTAACACATGATATGTCAATAGCCTCTCATCCTAGTTTCTTTCATGAAAACATCAAGGTTAATTTTAACACATCCACAACCACATCTATTTATCATGCAAGCTTAGCCAAGTGACATTCACATTTTAAGAATGTAGACAAGTAACTCAAGTTCCATGAAAACTTGGAAAAATCATACTGCATGTACTCTAAAACATGGAACAAAAGTGAATAAATTGCTAACCTACCTCAAAGATAGCTAGGATGGGATGATCTTAACCTTTCCTTTGAACTCCCTCTTACCCCTTGCTTCCTTTTTCTTTGGCTAGATCTCTCTCTATCCTTACCTTGACCGAATGTGTGGGTGTGTATGTTCTAATGTGTGGGATGCTCTCTCTTTTCTTTCTTGCCATGTGTGTGTTGCATGTATGTCAAAGATGCAATCTCAACTTCTCTTTTCTCTTTGCTTAGGTGGTGTGTTTTATGTATAACTCACTTGCATGCTATTTTGTCTAATGGCCTTTCGTGTTTTACTAGTGCAGCCCCCCTTTTTCCTTTGCAATTTGTATTTACTTAGTATTCACGCCGCCATCTCCCTCTTTTCTTACCAATCACGGCTGCAAGTGTACTTTTAAGTACACTTTGCATTGCTTGCAAACTTGGCATTACTTGTAGTTTAGGTGCAGCCCCATTTTCCCACGTTGATCTCTCTTTCCTTTCTCCACAACTCACGCTGCATCCTTTTCTTTTTCCCTCATGTATATTGTCATTTGGTTAATGGGATGCTACTTCTCTCTCTCTTTTCTTAATTATTCATAGCTACATGTGTACTTGCAATCACACTTTATCTTGCTTGCACTCTCCTCCTAACCATTCGATCATGCCAAGGAGAAAGGTGGACTCATGTAATTTACGTGTAAGTCTATTGCAACCCTCCTTGCTTGCAACTTTGGGTTACTTCCTCCTATATTCACGCTGGATTCTTTCTTTCTATATATTTTGTTTACTCCTTTTCCTTAGGTAATTACTATTATTATTATCAAGGAGCCCCACGTGCAACCCCCCTTTTTCTCCTTGAAATCCTGTGTTTTAATCAATGTGCATTAGTCACATGTGTACTTTTAAGTACCATTTACTTCCCTTGCACTCCTCCCTTATCCACTTGCTCACGCTAAGGAAGGGAAAGAAGAAGGTCTCACGCTAGCATCCCCCCTCTCATCATTTTTTTTCCATTCGGCCAACGAGCATGGGATGCCACCTTCATTTTCCTTAATGCTATTTCATAACTGCTCTAAGTGTACTTTAAGTGCACTTTGCATTTCCTTGCAAGCTTAAGTTAGCTACTTAGACATGTTAAAGGAGAAGAGGAGGGAATTCATATTCTATCTTCATCTTTTGTTATTCTTATGGCTACACATGTACCTTCCTAGATGTATACTTAATTTAGAAAAATTTCTGCACCCTTTTGCTTTGTCCATTCGGTCACGTAAGGAAGGAAGGGAAGGAGATCATGCATTACTCCTTCCACACGCCATACACGGCTCTTTTTCCCTTGCTTTGTGTCATTACCTAATTAGCATTTTTATATTATAAATTTGTGAGGCTTCCTTAAAGCATACGTGAGTTTTACCCCAAGTTAGAGGCAACACAAGGGAAGGGGAAGGAAACATGTATCTCACATTTTCTTTCCTAGCTGTGTGGGTGTACTTGGTTAGAAAGAAATTCTACACTTCCCTTTATCTCAAGAAAATCTCACTCTCCTCCCAAATACACGTGTGCTTCCATATGTATATTTTATTGCTATACATTCCTTGCAATTCCACATGTTCCTAATTGTGTGATTGTATATATATATTTAAATTGAGTTTACATAACTTAATCTACTCCATGGGGTGCCTATTTAGCTAGCTAAATGAAGGAGGAAAAGGATAAAGTCAAACACTCAAACTTTTATGCATGCATCTCAAGGAATTGAAAGTATCACCCTTTAGCACATTTATTTTAAATATTAAATCACACAAGCAGAGTCACTCAATTAATGGAAGAAACATTAATTTAAACTAATCAAAATTATGGGGTGTTACAGATGTTATCTCCTAACCCTAGGATAAGTTTTGAAAATTCTCAAATAAATGCAAAGTTGTAACACTTATGAAATATGAAAGGATATATAATGTTTTATAAATTTATCTCTGATGCATTACATTTTATTTTCACTGTGCTTATAAGTTTTGATTTGAGCAAAAGAATTGGAACCTAATTAATTTGAATAATATTGCGATGGTATGAATGCTCAGACATTATTAATAAATAATCAAGGTTAAGAATAATGTACCGAACTTATCTATTTACATTTGAGACATTGTAATATTAGATAAGGGCGTTACACTTTCAGCATACCAGATTTTTAGAGAGAAAGGGGCGAGCTAGGGCTTGAGGAGGGAATTTTACTGAGGAAGGAGCAAATTTGAGGCTAGAAATTAATTCTACAGCAAGGGAGAATCATTTCTACACATCATACACACACACATTTCAGCAAGGAATCAAGGTAGCAATTCATCCTAAATCCCATTTCTGAAATATGCAAAAAATTTACTGATAAATGTGATTTTTGAAATATTTTAAGTTGAGTTTAGGGTTTTTAAACCTACATTCTATGTGTTTCAACTGTTATTGGGTAATGCATGCTGATTTACCTTGCTCAATTATGCTTGTGAATGATTTTTGAGGTTGGGTTTTTGCCCTAAGCGAGAAAGATGTGGTTTGATCTTAGTTTGAACCTGTTAAGCTATGTTACAGGCATTTTATGAACGCGAAATGATGTTTAAATGTTGGCACTGAGTTCATGATTTAAGTAAATGATTTAGGAACATGTTTTTTAGGCCAAAATCTGGGTAAAACCATGATTTTTCAAGTAAACCGAGCACTAACAGCTGACTGCCAGCCTTGGAAGCCAACTGCCATACTCATCCTCTACCTAGAAATGTGAGAGAAAACACTAGCAACTGACTGCCAAACCCTTAAAAGTCAACTATCGAGGCTAGCAAGCAATTTCCAAGCCCTAGTAGTCGACTGGTAGCTCTTGGCTAGAAGAAGAAATTTTAGATAATAAGCTAGCAGCTGACTGCCAGAGAGAGCGAAGTTGACTATCGGCTTTTTTGATATGTGTAACTCAATTTACCATTTTAAGAGGAAATAAGTCTAGATTTTCACTCAAACTAAGGATTTAAACCAGGGATGTAGTAGGTAACATGTATAAGATAAAGTCATGAATCACTTGGGTGATGAAACCCTTGTGATAGTGAAATAAAGAGAGAGCAAAAAACACAAAAGAGGAAAGAGGAAAGTATTCTCAGTGTATGCCTTAAGGTAGATAGGCTTATGATCGAGTGACCAATTTTCTGTATAGGACAGCTATTGGGCATTCCACTGTTGTGCCATAAATTGGGATGGTTAAACATCTACTTGAACTTAGATGATTTCGAAAACACCGTGATGGTTGCGAACTTTAAGTTAGTATCATTTCCCAAAGGCCATATGAGAAACACATACTTAGAGTTAAGCATAACCATGGGCATGGGCTGATTCACCCTAGAGTATATGTAGAGAATAGCATACCAGAAGTGTGATCCACCTTGTAGGAATGGTGGTGATTCTATAGTACTATGATCCGCCCAAAAGCAGAGAGGAAATGATCCAGGTAGAGTTAACAGTGATCCCATGAGTTTAAACCAGCCCCTTTTTGGGATGAAAGGTGTTGACACATTGAGCGAAAGGCTTTTAAAGTAATTTTGATGATAACAAACAAATTGAACCATTATAGGAAAATCAAATCCAAAAGCTCATCAAGGAAAATCAAGAACAAAGAATATTAGACAGAAAATTAGAACCTGAAAGTGTAAGAAAATAATAGAAACTTGAGTTCAAAATATTTTCCAAAAATTATGTGTGAGTTAGCTTTCCAAAACCTAAGTTTTCTTAAAAGACAAAACTCTCACCTAGCAGTCAACTTTCAAAAATATAGCAATCGACTTATAGATATGGAGCTTTGATAATTACCAAACAAAAAGCCACCAATCGACTGATATGAAGCTAACAGTCGACTGATAGCCAACAGAGTGCTACCAGTCGACCGCTAGGAATTAACAGTCGACTAATATCCATTATAGTAGACTGCCAGATGTATCAGCCGACTGCCAAGCTACAATTTTTGAAAACTTTCCCTTCAGAATGTCACCAGTCGACTGACAAGGCATAGCAGTCGATTGCCAAGGCAAAGCAGCCGACTGCCATGAAATTGTTTTCAAAAGTGAAGCTTTCCAGAATGTCACCAGTCGACTACCATATGAGCATCAGTCGACTGCTGCACACTGCACTTCAAAAAATTTTGAATTAAGAACACGACAGTCGACTTGCATGACATATCAATCGACTTGCATGTTGTAGAGGTGACATCAGGGTTAGTACAAACAGCTAGTTTTGCAGAGATTACACTTGATTTGTTTTTTGATCGATTTTTAACCTTTTTCTCTTGTAAGAACTCTATAAATAGAGCCTCTAGAAAACATAGAAAAACAACTGAACGAAAATCATCATCTAAAAATTATTTGAGCTCTAGTTCTTATCATTTTCATTAGTTCTTCTTCTGTAAAAATCTACTCTGATTGAGAAAGTTCTTGAGCTGACAAAATTCTTCCTCTAAATTGAGAGATATCAAGGAAAGGTTTTCCTTGTAGGAGTTTTTTTTAAGAAATGGGAGTGAGAATATGTAGTGGCTCACAAGTGCCCTAGTTAAACTTGTGGAAATAGTGAAAAATCTCAAGTGTTGACTTAGGGACTGGATGTAGGATTGTTAATAAGTTGAACCAGGATAAATTATTGCATATCTTTTATTTTCTGCACATTATTCTCTACATTTATCTTCAGAAAATTTATCTGGTGCCATAATTGATACTTGCTACTACACTTTCCTTCTTGATAGAAATACTCTTATCCCTCTGTGTTGAGTTAGTTTAACTAAATTAATTTATGTTCTTATAAGTTGTCTACATCTCTACCTAAGCTAAGTTTAAATTCTTCAGAAATTTTAAACACCCAATTCACCCCCCTCTTAGGTGTCAACCATTTCCAACAAGTGGTATCAGAGCTTGGCTCTTGATAAAAAGACCTAACAGTCTCAAGAGTTAAACATGGCTAGCTTTGGTGATAGTGTGTTGCCTGAAGAACTCTTCATCAATAAGCCTCCAGGTTTTAATGGAGAAAACTATATTTTCTAGAAACTGAGAATGAAAATCCTTTTTGAAGCAGTAGATGTAGACTTATGAGAAGTGATTGAAGATGGACCCTATATTCCTCTGAAGGAAGAAAATGGCATCACAATCAGTAAACCCAAGAGTGAATGGTCTGATATAGATAAAAGAAAATTTCAGTTAAATGCTAAGGCTAAATTAATTCTTACTAGTGCACTTAGTCAAGATGAATATTTTAGAGTATCCAATTGTGACAGTGCAAAAGAAATGTGGGAAGCTTTAGAAATTGCTCATGAGGGAACCTTAGGTGTTAGAGAAAAAAAAGTAAATCAACTCACCCATCAATATGAAATGTTCAGAATGAAACCAGGTAAGCAAATCAAAGAAATGGAAATGAGATTCACTCACATTGTAAATCATCTGTCTGCTCTAGGTAAGCATTACTCAACAAAGGAGCTGGTAGCTAAAATTCTAAGATCTCTTCCCATGGAATGGCAACCCAAGGTGACAGCCATTGAAGAGAGCAGAGGAGAATCAATCAAATTAGTGTTAGCTCTATTTGGCAACCTTCAAGAACATTAATCAAAATTACAGCAACTCATGCTTTATGAAGAACAAGACAAAAAGAAGAAGAGCCTATCTCTCAAAGCAACCTCCTCACAGCAATCAGAGGAAGAAGATGATAATGATAGCTTGAACTCTCTGCCTGAAGGAATGGAGATGAATGAAGAAAACTTTGGCCTATTTGTAAAGAAATTCAGCAAATTTTTCAACAACAAAAAAAGGAAGTCATTCAAAAAGGTTCAAGATGGAAGTAGAGAACCTCCAACATGCTATGAGTGCAAAAAAACTAGCCACATAAAATGGGAATGCCCCTAATATCTAAAGAAGCAAGAAAAATTAGAGAAAAAAAGAGAAAAAAAGAAGGCTTTTATCTCATCAATCTGGGGAGACAGTGATGAAGATAATGATGGAGAGCAAGAAGAAGCAAATCTCTATCTGATGGCAAAAGACCAAGATGAGGTAACAAACCCAAACTCCTCTCCTTCATATGATGAAATACTAGATGCCTTTGAAGAACTACATGGTGAGTCTCTAAAAATAGCCAAAACCTTATCATTATCTAAAAGAAAAATTCTTGATTTTGAAAAAGAAATTGGTACTTTAAAAGAAGAAAATCTAAGTTTGAAAGGAAAAATTTCTACTTTAGAAAAATCTAAAAAGTGTATCAATATTTGTGAAGAGTGTGAAAAACTAAAGATTGAAAAGGAGGATTTAACAACCACTCTTGCAAAATTCACAAATGGGAGAGATAATCTAAATATACTTCTTGGAAAGCAAAGATGCGTTTTCAACAAAGCTGGCATAGGATATAAATCTCAAACCAAACAAAAGTACTACAAATATTTCTTTGCACCATCTATTCTATCTAGTAGTCCCTATACAACATGCTTTTATTGTGGTCTAAAAGGTCATAACTCTCATACATGTGCCTACAAGAAAAATGGATTTTTTTAAACTAAGAAAAAGTGGGTTCCCAAAGGAATGACTAACTCACAAGGACCCAAAAAGATTTGGGTACCTAAAATCAAAGGTTGAAACTCTTTCATGCAGATTTGTCTGAAGGCAAATGGTGACAAATGGTACTTGGACAGTGGATGCTCAAAACATATGACTGGAGACAAAACCAAGTTCATATCCCTTCAACCCAAAGATGGAGGCGAAGTAACCTTTGGAGGGGATGGCAAAGGAAGAATCATAGGAAAGGGAAAAGTTGGTAAGAATTCATCCACCACCATTGATAATGTACTACTAGTAGAAGGGTTGAATCATAATCTCCTAAGTATTAGTCAATTGTGTGACAAAAACAATCAAGTAATATTCGATTCAAACCATTGCACTGTGGAAAATAAGGCCAACAATAAAATCATATTAATAGGACATAGAATTAATAATGTATACATGGTTAATCTAGAAGAAGAACCCCCTTTAGACTCAAAATTTTTAGTTAGCATAAGTGATGATAGCTGGGTATGGCATAGGAGATTAGCTCATGCTAGTATGAATCTTCTAGATAAACTTGTCAAAAAGGATTTAGTAATCGGACTACCCCGAATTAGTTTTGAAAAAGATAAAATCTGTGATGCATGTCAAAGAGGAAAACAAATCAAAGCATCCTTTAAGTCTAAATATATTATCTCTTCCCCTAGACCCCTACAGCTTCTCCACCTAGATTTATTTGGTCTAGCTAGAACCAAAAGCTTAGGAGGAAACTATTATGTACTTGTTGTTGTGGATGATTTCTCTAGATTCACTTGGACCCTGTTTCTCTCCCAAAAGGACCATGCTTTTGCAGCCTTTGTTAAATTGGCAAAACTTATTCAGAATGAACAGGAGTCAGCTATTGTAAAAATCAGAAGTGATCATAGAGGAGAATTTGAAAACAATCACTTTGAAAAGTTTTGTGAAGAAAATGGAATTGAACATAATTTCTCCTGTCCAAGAACTCCACAACAAAATGGGGTAGTAGAAAGGAAAAATAGAACCTTAGAAGAAATGGCTAGAACTATGCTTAATGACAGACAATTACCTAGCTATTTCTGGGCTGATGCTGTAAATACTGCCTACTACATCATGAATAGAGCATTGATTAGACCAATTTTAAAGAAAACTCTTTATGAACTATATAAAGGAAGAAAAATAAATATCTCTCATTTGCATGTGTTTGGTTGTAAATGTTTTGTTCACAATAATGGAAAAGATAATTTAGGAAAATTTGATGCTAAATCTGATGAAGTAATCTTCTTAGGTTATTCTAGCACTAGTAAAGGGTACAGAGTGTTCAATAAAAGAACATCTTTAGTAGAAGAATCTATACATGTTGTCTTTAATGAATCTAACCCTCTTGAATCAAGAAATATATCTAGTAACATTACAGTTGGGCTTGAGAACATGAGTATCCAAAATAGAGAAAATAGCAAAGAAGAAAAATCTCAGCCATCAAGTCCAAAAGTTGAGAAAACAAATGCAGAACCAAATCTGCCACAATCTTGGAGAAATGTGAGAAATCATCCAATTGATCAAGTAATAGGTGATGTCTCACAAAAGGTAATGACTAGAAATTCTCTCAAGAATATTGAGTGTGATATTGGTCTGTTATCTAAAATTAAACCTAAGAATATAGAAGAAGCCTTAATGGATGAACATTGGGTATTAGACATGCAGGAAGAATTGAATCAATTTGAAAGAAGCCAAGTCTGGGACCTAGTTCCTGCACCTAAGGACCATCCCATTATAGGCACTAAGTGGGTTTTTAGAAATAAACTTGATGAATCAAGAAAAGTTGTAAGAAATAAAGCTAGACTAGTTGCAAAAGGTTATAATCAAGAAGAAGGAATAAACTATGATGAGACCTTTGCACTAGTAGCTAGGCTAGAAGCTATTAGGATGCTCCTGGCTTTTGCATGTTCCAAAAATTTTAAACTATTTCAAATGGACGTAAAAAGTGCTTTCTTAAATGGGTTCATAATGGAAGAAGTTTATGTAATGCAACCTCCTGGATTTGAAAATCTTGACCTACCAAATCATGTTTTCAAATTAAAAAAGGCCCTGTATGGATTAAAACAAGCTCCAAGAGCTTGGTATGAAAGGTTAAGTAATTTTTTGATTGAAAATAATTTCTCAAGAGGCAAAGTTGACAATACATTATTTATTAAAAAGAGAGACAATTATCTATTAATTGTTCACATATATGTGGATGATATTATTTTTGGATCCACTAATGAAACCCTCTGTGAAGAATTTTCCAAGCTCTTGCAGGGAGAATTTGAAACGTCAATGATGGGAGAACTTAACTTCTTTCTTAGACTACAAATAAAATAGCTCAAAGAAGGTATCTTTGTCAGCCAAACAAAATATACCGAGTTACTCAAGAAATTTGGCATGGAAAATGCAAAGGAGATGGGAACTCCTATGAGTCCAGCCACTAAAATAAGTAAGGATGAAGAAAGTGAACCATTTGACATCACAAAATACAGAGGTATGATTGGTTCACTACTGTATTTAACCGCTAGTAGACTTGACATAATGTTCAGTGTATGCAAGTGTGCTAGGTTCCAAACCTGTCCCAAAATGTCTCATTTTACTGCTGTAAAAAGAATTTTCAGATATCTGGTTGGAACCTTTAATATGGGATTATGGTATCCTAAGGGATCCTCCTATCAGTTAATAAGCTATTTTGATTCTGATTTTGCTAGTAACACAACTGATAGGAAAAGTACAAGTGGTACCTGTCAATTTCTTGGAAATTCACTAGTATCTTGGTTCAGTAAAAAAAAAAAACTATGTGGCTCTTTTAACTGCTGAAGCTGAATACTTAGCAACTGGAAGTTGTTGTGCATAGGTATTATGGATGAAACAAAAACTCCAAGATATGGATGTGAATCTCAAAGAAATTCCCATAAAATGTGACAATACAAGTGCCATCAATTTAACCAAAAATCCCATCATGTATTCGCGAACTAAGCACATAGACATAAAACATCATTTTATCATAGATCATGTGCTTAACCATAATGTTTCCTTGGAATTTATTCAAACTGAACATGAACTTGCTGACATTTTCACAATATCTCTTCCTGAAGAAAGATTTTGTTATATAAGAAGAGAACTTGGTTTATCATCTCCCCATTGAGCACATTTTTGTTTTTTACTTCTTTCCAATGAACTAACTTAAGCTTTGGAGTGGCCCCAAATCTATTTTGCAGGATCCCCTTTAATTCCAAAAGACTGTCTAAGAATTGACAAAGGAATGTTATGATATTGATGCCACAATACCAAAATTTTATAAAGAGCTTTACCAAGGAGAAACAACGAGAAGGAAACCTACACAAAACACAAATTTGAAAGACAAGGTACCTGTTGACTGCCACAACGATTTCAGTCGACTGCTTACTCTTTGGATCGAAGAAATTCATCATAGCAAGTAATCAGTAGACTAACAAGTTGGTACCAGTCGACTGATAGGCTGCAAGCACAAGTCAGTCAACTGATAACTCATGGCAGCTGACTGGTAATCCTCTGGAACCTTATCAGAAAAGCTGGACACCCGACAGTCGACTGTCGAAGTTTACCAGTCGACTGATTTGATCTTCCCCAATTCTGGGTTGTCAAGAGCATATTAGTCGACTGACAAGTATATGACAGTCAACTGATAAGCCACTGGAACCAACTTGCACATAAATGACACCCAACAGTCGACTGCCAAGGACTCGACAGTCGACTGTTGTGATTCTGAATGGTGTTATTTAGCCCGAAAATCCCATTTTTTTTGCAAACTCCTCTCTTTTCCTCTCCACATTCTCTCAAATCCTCTCCTTCTCAAGGTTCGAATCCTCAAAAATTGCACCAAAAAACTACTTCCAAACACTCTCAGGACCAAAACCCACCGATTCATCTACCAAATCAAAGCACAGATTGCCCTCAAAATCCCTCCATTGTGCCGAACGAAAACCTTAACCCCTGAACTGGAAGACTTGCTACTCTGATCAAATCAATCCATATTACCTTACCTAAACTTCCTTTCTCACTCATCTCTCATCCATGGCAGCACGATCAAAACAATTAAAGACCAAGGGCTCTTCTTCCGAAGGGCACAGTTCCTCAACACTCTTTTCCTCGGCATCTCAAGAACAAGCCTTCATAGAAAATTTTTCTAATCGCTCTGTAGTCACCAATAAGTACGTAGATATCTCATTCTTTGAAAGAGAAAACTTTTCAATTTTCCTATTGGTGAAATCTGCTGGCCTGTACAAGTTGATGAAGTTGGAAAAAAAATAGAGTCCCAAAATTGTCAGTTTTTTATTCAAATCTGAAATAGGATGATTTGGAACACTGTGTCACCACTGAGGTGAGAGGCAAAGTCATCCAATTCACTCAATAGTAATTAGGGGCCTGGATTGGAGCTAAACCCAGTGGCCATATGTTTGGGGACCATCCATATTCCCTCAGTTCTATTTCCAACTATGATGCTAGGATAGTACTGAATGCCCTGCTTCCCCAACCTGCAGCCTAGCCCACTGCTAATTTTCCCACCACACAATTTAGTCTAGATAACAGACTGCTTCACTATGTCATTATTAATTGTCTGGTGAACAAAGGAGGTAATTTGGTCTATGCTAGTGAGCCCAAACAATTTGCCATGTACTTCATTCTCACTAACGATGCCTTTAACATCCCCTACTTTGTCATAGAGAAGATACTTCGGTGCTCTCGGGTCAAGAAAGCTGCTCTCTCTTATGGATCTCTGATAACTTGGATATTGGAGAAGAATGGAATAGACCCTTTTGATGAGGAAATCCTCAGCCCCACCGTCATTGATGAAACCACTTTATCTCGGTTTCACTACACTAAACATACTGGTGTGTGGGTTCAAAAGCCAATGTCTTTTACTCAGAGTCAGAGGCAGGAAGAAAGAGAGCAACAAGAACCTGCTCCAAGTGAGCCACCTCTATCCTCACCACTCCTCCATTTGCCACCTCCACCCACTAACTCAGATGTTCTGGGTGCCATCCACAGCCTTCAAACTTCAGTCATCAACAGCTTTACCACTTTTGGAGCTCAAATGAATGACTTAACTGAGCAAGTTACTAACCTTAGCACCAGAATTGCTTCTCTTGAGTTTACCTCTACAGATAACACTGAGATATTAAAGGCTCTTCAGCAGTCTTAGGGATCACAGGCTAAACTGTAGTTGCTTTAATTTTTTTTCTGACTTACCCTTCCTCTCTTTTTGTTGATGAAAAAAGGGGAAGAAGTAGTTAGTTAGCTAGGACTTCAAATTTATGTTACAGTTATCTTAGTCTTGAACTTACTGTTTAACTCAGTTGACTGAATCTTCAAATTTATGTTGTAGTTATCTTAGTCTTGAACTTATTGACTGAATCTGATTGGATTTTTATTATCTGGCTATAATTTTTTTTATGCATAAATTTAGGGGGAGCCTTATATGAAACTAATTCTCTTTCAATGTGTCTTTATCAAAATGTTTGTCATCATCAAAAAGGGGGAGATTGTTGAACCATTGAGCAAAAGGCTCTTAAAGTAATTTTGATGATAACAAACAAATTGAATCATTGCAGGAAAATCAAATCTAAAAGCTCATCAAGGCAAATCAAGAACAAAGAATATTAGACAAAAAATTAGGACCTGAAAGTGTAAGAAAATAATAGAAACTTGAGTTCAAAATATTTTCCAAAAATTATCTGTGAGGTAGCTTTCCAAAACCTAAGTTTTCTTAAAAGACAAAACTCTCACCTAGCAGTCGACTTTCACAAATATAGCAGTCGATTGATAGATGTGGAGCTTTGATAATTAACAAATATAAAGCCACTAGTCGACTGATATGAAGCTAACAGTCGACTGATAGCCAACAGAGTGCTACTAGTCGACCGCTAGGAGTTAACAATCGATTGATATCCATTATAGTAGACTGCCAGATGTATCATCTGACTGCCAAGCTACAATTTTTGAAAACTTTCCCTCTAGAATGTCACCAGTCGACTGCCGAGGCATAGCAGTTGACTGCCATGAAACTGTTTTCAAAAGTAAAGCTTTCCAGAATGTCAATAGTTGATTGCCATATGAGCATCAGTCGACTACTGCACACTGCACTTCAAAAAATTTTGAATTAAGAACACGACAATCGACTTGCATGACATATCCGTCGACTTGCAAGTTACAGAGGTGACATCAGGGTTATTACAAACAGCTAGTTTTGTAGAGTTTACACTTTATTTGTTTTCTGATCAGTTTTTAACCTTTTTCTCTTGCAAGAACTCTATAAATAGAGCCTCTGGAAAGCCTAAAAAACACAGAAAAACAACTGAATGAAAATCATCATCTGAAAATTATTTGAGCTCTGGTTCCTATCATTTTCATTGGTTCTTCTTCTGTAAAAATCTACTCTGATTGAGAGAGTTCTTGAGCTGACAAAATTCTTCCTCTAAATTAAGAGATATCAAGGAAAGGTTTTCCTTGTAGGAGTTTTTTTTAAGAAAGGGGAGTGAGAATCTGTAGTGGCTCACAAGTGCCCTAGTTAAACTTGTGGAAACAGTGAAAAATCTCAAGTGTTGACTTGGGGACTGGATGTAGGCTTGTTAATAAGCTGAACCAGGATAAATTATTACGTATCTTTTATTTTACACATTATTCTCTGCATTTATCTTCAAAAAATTTATTTGCTGCCATAATTGATACTTGCTACTACACTTTCCTTCTTGATAGAAATACTCTTGTCCCTCTGTGTTGAGTCAGTTTAACTAAATTAATTTATGCTCTTATAAGTTGTCTACATCTCTGCCTAAGCTAAGTTTAAATTCTTCAGAAATTTTAAACACCCAATTCACCCCCCTCTTGGGTGCCAACCATTTCCAACAAAAGGGAGGAAATCCCGATGGTTAGGGATGATTTGCCGAAAAGGGGCAAGGACCATTAAGGTACTTGGATCCATTGGGGGACGCCTTAGAATGTACAAAAGTTAAGGCATGACTAGACAGCTATGCACTCATTCATATAGATAGTGGTGTGTAAAATTGTTGCTGGGAGACTCTCCCGATTACTCTTAAGGTGTTTTATATACTGCTCACATGTTATGGCAATGAAATGATAAGCTAAAAAAAAGAATTATAGGCTAAGGGGGGTGTTACATTTAGTTGGTATTAGAGCATGGCTACCACGGTTAGCACATAGCTAACTCAGTAGTGATAGATGCTTATTAGGTAGTATGGGTAGATTCCTCAGGATAGAGACTATTGCAAGTTAGTTAGCTAGGTCATGGCAGTTGACTACTTATGCTATGTTTTGACTTGAGGAATGGAGTGCTAGGTTTGGGGAATATATAGTATTTCCTGTTGGAGCCATATATTCTTTTATAAATGTTTGTTATTGAAATTTATCACCTCAGTAATATTATTTTTGTAAAGTAAATTATAGTGCCTCCCAGGAGAAATGGTACAAGGGACAAGGATGGAGAAGCAAATTTGGCTGGGGTAATGCAAACCTTGATGGGGATGGTAGAGGTCATGAGGGAACAGGACGCTACTGCCACCCAATAGCCTACTGCTGCCACACAATAGGCGGTTATCACTGCTGAAGTACTAAGGCAGATGTAAGAGGATAGAAATGTAAATAGAAACCTTAACCCTGAGGGAGAACCAGTGAGGGATCAGACCTACAAGGGATGGTCTGAGTTTCAAAAGACCAAACCTCTAAGCTTTATGGGTGAGTTCAACCCGAAGCTTGCTAAAGAGTGGTTAGCTGAGACAGAGAGGTTTCTTTCAATGCTGGGGAATACAAAGGCCCAGAAGGTTTAGTTCTCTACCTACACACTAGTTGGAGAAGCTGAGCATTTATAGAAAGGGGCCAAGTAGTTGATAGAGGCCCAAGGAGTCTAGATTACTTAGGGGCTCTTTTAAGGATGCCTTTTTAGAGAAGTACTTTCCTCAGAGTGTGAGGAACAAGAAGGAGGCTATGTTTATGAAGATCAGTAGGGAAGTATGTCTTTCTATGACTATCTAGCTAAGTTTGAGAAGCTATCTAAGTTTTCCTCTTATGTGCAAGTGAGATAAGATGAGGCATGGAAGGCCATGCACTTACAGCCTAGGTTGAATCCAAAGTTGAAAAAGGTTGTGGCTCTTTTGGAGATAAAGAATTATGTCCTGTTAGCAAAAAAGTGTTGCATAGTAGCGGGAGGCCTAGCAGAGGTTGCTAAAGGGAAAAAGGAGTATAACCCCCTTAAGAGGAAAATGCCACAAGACCCTGTTAAGGGGAAAGAGGTCTAGACTGGGAAGAAGCCCTTGGGTAGGCAAACTAATTTGAATGGCTACCTCAAGTGTGGGAAGAATTATCGGAATAAGCCCTATCTACTAGGGCAAAACGTCTTCTACAAGTGTGGCAAATCAGGACACTTTAGCAGAGAGTGCCCGCTGTGGAAGAAACCAGCTGAGGCCCCTAAGCCTCTAACTAGAGAGAGAGTCTACACCTTCAAGGGCAAAGAGGTAGACCAATCCGATGATTCCATTAAAGGTCAGTGCTTTATAAATGATATTCCTTTAATTGTACTGTATGATTCTGGTGCTACTCATTCCTTTATTTCTCATGAATGTGTGGAAAATTTGAGCCTACCTGTGACCAAACTACCATATGACTTGTCTATTTTTACTGCGGCTGGAAAACTTGTTTTGACTTCCTCAACTTGCCTAAATTGTCCCATTATTGTTGAAAATAAGCCTTTTTCTGTTGACCTTATCTGTTTGCCTTTAGTAGATTTAGATGTTATCTTAGGAATGGATTGGCTGTCTTTTAATAAAGTGGTTTTAAATTGTTATGAGAATTTTGTGACTTTTATGGATACCATACCTGTTAATAGGGGTACGGAGTAAAAGATCCAAAGATTATGTCTTCTGTGTTCTTCTGAGGTTGAGAGTCAACATAAGTTTGATAGTATCCTTGTAGTCAGAGAGTTTTTTTATGTCTTTCCTGAGGAGATATCTAGTCTTCCACCAAAAAGAGAAGTATAATTTTCCATTGAGTTAGTCCCCGGGGTGGACCAATCTCTATAGCACCTTATAGGATGTCTCCCCTAGAGCTAAGTGATTAAAGGTTTAAATAGAAGAACTTCTAGAAAAGTAGTTCATTAGACCCAGTTATTCATAATGGGGAGCACCGATGTTGTTTGTGAAAAATAAGGATGGAAGTATGAGAATATGCATAAATTATAGGCAGTTTAACAAAGTAACAGTGAAGAACAAATATCTACTCCTTAGGATTGATGATTTTTTTGATCAATTAAGAGGAGCAGCTGTATTCACCAAGATTGATTTGAGGTCAGGGTACCATCAAATCAGAGTAAGAGGTGAGGATATACCTACGACTAATTTTAGGACTAGGGATAGGCATTAGGAATTTCTTGTAATGTCATTTGGTCTAACGAATTCTCTAGTTATTTTCATGGATTACATGAATCACATCTTTAGACCTTACCTTGATCAGTTTATGGTAGTGTTCATTAATGACATTCTTGTATATTCTAAAAATAGGGAAGAGCATGACCGACACCTTTGGATTATGTTGCAAGTGCTTGAGGAGAGGCAGCTGTATGCAAAAATTGAGAAATGTGAATTTTGGTTAGAGGAGGTGAGATTCCTAAGAAATGTAATCACTAAGGATGGGGTAGCAATAAATCCCAGTAAGACTAAAGTCGTGGTTCATTGGGAGAGACCTACAACGGTGACTGAAATCTATAGCTTCCTCAGATTAGCCAGTTAGTATACAAGGTTTATCCAAAGGTTTTTGCAGATAGCGATGCCTATGACTAAGTTGACCAGGAAGTATGTTCTATTTAGATGGGATTCTGAATGTGAACATAGCTTTCAAACCTTAAAGGAGAGACTAACCATTTTACCTGTATTAGTCATCTCAAATCCTTTGGAAAGATTTGAGCTATATTGCGATCCATCCAAGAAAGGTCTAGGGTGTGTCTTAATGCAAAAGGGGAAAGTAGTGGCCTATGCTTCTAGACAATTAAGGCCTAATGAGTGCAACTACCCTACTCATGACCTAGAAATAGTAGCCATAGTTTTTGCCTTGAAAATTTGGAGGTATTATCTTTATGGTTCTAGGTTTAAGGTATTTAGTGACCATAAAAGTCTTAAGTACCTCTTTGATCAGAAGGACTTGATTACGAGATAGAGGAGATGGATGAAGTTCATTAAGGATTATGATTTTGAGTTGAAATACCATCTAGGCAAAGCTAATGTGGTGGCGGATGCCTTAAGTAAGAAATCCCTCTATGTAGCTCAAATGATGGTAAGTGAGATCAGCTTGATAAAGGATTTCAGGAATTTGAGCTTATCTACAATGAGACTGCCGGATAGAATATGTCTAGTGAATTTTGAATTAAGAGTAACCTTAGGACTTAGATCCTACAGGCCCAACAAGTGGCTGAATTCTTAAAGCACCTAAAGGACTGAAGGGAATTCCAGAAGGAGACGGATGGGTTAATGACCTTCCAGAATAGGATTTACATCCCAAGTCTAGGGGATTTGAGGGAGAAAATCTTAGAGGAAGCCCATAGGAGAAACTATACCATTCATCCTGGTGCTACTAAGATGTATCAAGACTTGAAGGGAAAATTCTGGTGGCCAGGCATGAAAAAGCACATTGCTAAGTATGTTGCTAAGTCTTTAGTGTGTCAGCAAGTGAAGATTGAACATTAGAAACCTGCTAGATTATTGCAACTGCTTGATATCCCTGAATGGAAGTGGGATAAGATATCTATGGACTTTGTAGTAGATTTACCCAAGACTCAATTGGAAATAATGTTATTTGGGTGATAGTAGGACGATTAACTAAGTCTACGCATTTCCTACCCATTAAGATCAATTTCTCCTTGGACAAATTAACTCATTTGTATATCTAGGAGATAGTGAGGCTGTATGAAATCCTTACTAGCATTATGTCAAATAGAGATCCTACATTCACATCTAGATTCTGGAGAGCCTTCCAAAAAGCCTTTGTATTAGGTTAAGTCTGAGTACAACCTATCATCAACAAAAAAATGGCCAAATTGAGAGAACCATTCAGACCTTAGAGGATATGCTTAGTTCATGTGCCTTAGAGCATAAGGGAAGTTGGGACCAAAGTCTAGCCTTGATAGAATTCTCATACAATAATAGTTTTCATTCTAGTATAGGAATAACACCCTATGAAGCCTTATATGGGAGAAAGTGTAAATCACCTCTATGTTGGTATGAGGTAAGGGAAAGATAGTTGCTTAGGCTAGAATTAGTTCAGCAAACCACTGACCAGATCATAATGATTAGGGATATGATCATTAGGGCACAAGATAAACAGAAGAAGTATGCTGATAGAAGAAAGAGACCACTAGAATTCAATGAAGGAGATCATGTTTTCCTCAGGGTATCTCCTGTTACTAGTATAGGTAAAGCCATTAATTCTAGAAAATTAAATCCAAGGTATATTGGACCATTCGAAATCTTAAGAAAGGTTGGCAGGGTTGTTGCCTCTATTTCCCAATTAGTTAAATTTAAAACTAGTTAATGGGTATTTATGCATGTTTGTGTATAGCTATTTAGAGTAAATTATGTATAGGCATCTGATATAGTATTTCGCTGTGATGATATGTGAGCCCGAGTGTAGACCCCAAGCCAAAAATGCACTAAATTAATTAACTTGGTAAAAATTTTAAAATTTACTCGGGTAAAAGTAATAGTAACACATCATTATTATGATAATTATATATTTTATACCTTTAAATACTTAAAAAGGAATTATAGGCTAAGAGGGGTGTTACATTTTCCCCATCTAAACTATCCTCCCTTTACTCCTTAAAGTATTCTATAGATTTGTATTGGTTTAAAGAGTAATCTCTAGCAAATACAGACCAATTAAGATAAAAGTACAAGGTAGTCTGTATAAAGAACACTTAATGACCGTCCCATACTAGCCATTAAATTTCCACCCCAAATTTCATCTACCCTACAAGCATATAACCCAATAGCCAAATCAAAACAAGTAGCAAAGAGTATATTTCATGCTTTTCATCATACACAGGCATTTCCTCTATACTCATATGAAAACCATATACTAGCTCAAGATTCATTTCATCAAATAAATTCCTACCTCGTAAAATAAATTTCTCATTTCAAAGTAAACAATTCACATCATCATTTCAAATTAGGGGAGTGTAGATTATTCTAACTTAACCGTTTATTCCTTTCTTGATCAAGGCTTCCTTCTTTCCTCTTTGAATTGGCCTCACAATTCGCTTCCTGTGAAATAATTTAGATTTCACACTAATCCTTCTCAAATATGCATTTATTGTAATATACTTCCTATACAACCTATGCTTAGAGTTTTATTATGGAATTCGTCCAAATTCCTACTATGAGATTTGGTAATTTGACAACTCTTCTCTTTCCCTTCCTACACTTATGTTACTTATCACCCAACCTATGAAATCCTCAAGTATCATGACATATTAACCTAATTTCAATTAATACTAGGGGTTTCTAAACTCAATTCTTGTTTACAAGATTGTTTTCCATGTTAAAAGGCTGCCAGTCAGCTACTATAGAGCTAGTAGTCGGCTAGTTACTCTCTGGAGGGCTGCCAATTGACTGTTGTAAAGCTAGTAGTTAGTTGGTGGCTCTCTGTAGTTTTGGATTTCACAAGATAGTAGCCTGCCAATTGACTATTAGAAGGCTACCAGTAGACTGCCAGGCAAAAATTAGACTCGATAGTTGACTGCTGAGGCTACCAGTCGATTTCTGCGTTCTTGTATAAATTTTTGGGTTTGTCAAGAACATGACAGTTGATTGGTACATGCTATTAGTCAGTTGTTATGTTCTGCGATAGTTTGAAAAACCTAAGTTTTTGAAATTTTCACTCCAAAATCTAGTACTTTTTGAGATTAACAGGTGTGAGCTTAGTTTCTAACCATTTTCCCACAAACCCTAGCCATTTTCATGCTCAAATATCAATCATACAAGCCGATTTACACTTTCAAATTGGGTGAACAATAAAAACTATTCTCCAAGTTTGAAATCAGCCTAGAAAATGCTTAATAGAAGCTAAAGACTCCAACATTATGGTTTAGAAACCTTTTCCTATCTATAAGCAACCTCAGTATCATCATTCTAGTCCAAAAAACCAGAAATATCTAAAGAAAGGAAGATTTCTCCAATTTTACTAACCCTAAGCATTTTAGCATATTTGATGGGTTTTTGGTGAAGTGATCTACTCCTAAATGATGATAAGATATTTTTATAAGTGTAGGTGAAGATTTCATACCTAGAATCCAGCCATGGAAAGTTTCCAATTTGATTTCTCTATTTTTCCTTCCCTTTTTCTTTCCTGATGCAAGCTACACTTTTTGTTTGGTATGGGAGGGTGGGTGTGGGATATAGGAGAGGGAAATAGGTTGATGAAGTATTAGGGACCTCCTAGAAAAACAAGAAATTTGTTTTAGTCCTCGGGTTTCACAATTCTCATGAGGTGCCCTTAATAACTATTTTCCATTCACCTTAGCCCCATAATAACTATTCAATTTAGTCCTTATTTGAAGAATATTCTAAGATTATTCTCTCCAAGTTTTATTCTAGGATTTAGCCACTTATTTCATTTACATCCTACCAATTTAGCCTCAATAGTAAATTTTAAAGAAGCAGATATTACACTACCACCAGTGTTTGTACTTTGATTAAATTAAAAACCAAAATCTAAAGTACCTCAAAGATAATGAAAGATACATATCATAGCTTGCCAATGCATCTTGCCTGGATGCATCTTTTAACAACACTAACAACATGTGAAATATCTAGCAAACTATAGCATGCATAATGCTTCCAACAACACTAGCATATGAGAAACGAGAGATTTGTTCCTTCTCTTAATCAAAATGTGGTGACATAGTAGCTGAAAGTTTAAAATGAGTTACAAGCGGAGTGCTTACAGGCTTTGTATTATGAATTCCAAAGTGCTCAATTTTTTTTCAATGTATTTATTTTGAGATAAATACAGCTTTTCTACATGCCAATCCCTATATATCTCCATACACAAAATTTTCTTAGTTGTCCCCAAATCTTTGATCTCAATCTCACGAGTAAGTTGGGACTTCAACTTATCAGACATACTCTTAGAGGCAATGAGCATGTCATCAACATAGGGCAACAGATAAAGGAAAGAACCATCTGAAAGCCTCTTGTGATACACACATCTATCAAAGTTATTCCTAGAGTAACTATAGGTAAGCATAAAATTTTCAAAATTCTTAAACCACTGTTGAGGAGATTGTTTCAAGCCATATAATGACTTTTTCAAAAGACATAGTCTTCATTTCCTTGAACTACAAATCCCTCTAGTTGTTGCATGTAAATTTGTTCTTCAAGCTCACCATGCAGAAAGGTTATCTTAACATCAAGTTGTTGAAGCCTTAAGTTTAACTGTATGACCCAAGCGAGAAGCACACGAATAGAGCTATGCTTAAAAACATGAGATAATACTTCATTGTAATCTATACCCTCCTTTTGACTAAAGCCCTTTGCAACCAAGGTGCTTTGAACCATGTTGCTTCAACTATAGGGATTCCTTCCTTTTTCTTAAAGACCCATTTGTAACCAAAAATCTTATTGCCTATAGGTGGATTTACTAGCTCCCACATCTAGTTCTTATAAAGAGACTCAATCTCTTCACTTATAGAAAATAGTCCACTGTCCAAAATCACTACTCGTGAAAGCCTCGTAATATAAAACAAGATCATCTGATTCAAAATTGTCTGCCACAAATAATGTATATGAGACTAAATATGCATAAGCATATCTCTGAGGTGGTTTAATCTGCCTTCTTGGTCTACCCCTAAGAATACTGCATTGTTGCTACTCTTAAGAAGCTTCCACTTCGTCTAGATTCTCATGTTCATCATCTTTAACAGGTCGATCAAAAGTGCTATCTTGCTTTTTCTTTTTAACCTAAAGCTCCACCTACTCATCAACAAGACAAATATTTTCTACCCTAACAGTCTCTTTTTTTGAATGAAGCATGGACAATTCATCAAATTTAACATCTCTGCTAATTATAAATTTAGGTGAATTAGGTTCAAGACACCACAGTCTGTAACTTTTCACTCCATATACATAGCCAAGAAATATACACTTTAGTGCCTTTGGTTCAAGCTTGCCAACATTAGTATGAGCATATGTAGGACACCTAAAAATCTTTAGATTAGAATAATCAGCTAGATAACCAGACCATACTTCAATAGGAGATTTCAACTCTATAGTAGTCGATAGAGATCCGTTTACTAAGTAACAAGTCATGTTAACGGCTTTCACCCATAAATCCTTTGACAAATCGGCATTCAATAGCATGTAACGTGCTCTTTCAAGAAGTGTTATGTTCATACATTTTGGAACTCCATTATATTATGGTGTCTTCTGAATAGTGTGGTGTCTTATAAAGGCTTTATTTTCACAAAACTCCATACCATTGTCAGTTCTTAAGCGCTTAATTTTCTTGTTAGTCTTTTCAATAAGCACTTTATACTTCTTAAAGGTAAGGAACACTTTGTTTTCGTGCTTAAAAATATATACCCAAAATTTTTTAGAAAAATCATCAATAAAAGTCAACAGGTATCTAGTACCACCTTTTAATAGAACAGGCACAGGGTCTCATAGATTAGAATGGATGTGATCAACTATGCCCTTAGTCCTATGGGTATTTGTACTAAACTTGACTATGGTTTGCTTCCTATACACACAATTTTCATAAAAGTCAAGCTTCCCAATCTTATGACTATTTAATAAGCCTTGATTGCTCAAAATAGGGATCCTTATCTCACTCGTCTAAATCTAGAACAAATGATGATACTGATGTAGCATCAACAGTTGTTCTACCTTGAAGTAGATAGAGGCTATTAACCAATTTCCCTTTGATCACCACAAGAGCTCGACGTGAAACTTTTAAAGTTCTACCTCCAGCAGAATATTTATAGCCTTGGGAGTCAAGAGTAGCCAAAGATATTAGATTGTTCCTCAAATCTGGTATATGTTGAACATTAGACAAAGTTCTTACAATACTGTCATACAACTTCATTTGCACTATTCTAATGCCAACAACTTGATAGGAAATATTATTTTCCATAAGAATAATGCTGCCATTAATTGACCGATAAGGAGAAAACCAGTCCTGATTTGGACACATATGGTATGAACATCCTAAATCAAGAACCCAATCATTAGTGAATGGGCTAGTTGATACTGAGAGAACATTAGCTCCTTTAAAATTTTCTACAACAACACTAGTTGTGTCGCTAGTACTCAAAGCATTATCTGTTGTTTCCTTTTTCTCTTTAAACTTCAGACATTCTTCTTTCCAATGTCCTTCTTTCTTGTAGTAATGACATCTGCCTTTTTAGAATTTAGGTTTGATCTGGATTTGCCTCTATTATTACACAAGATTTTGTCTTTGTTTCTACCTCTACCAACCAAACCCTTGGCCTGATTTTCACTATAATTTTTTGATACCCTTCTCTATAACACATGAGAGTTTAATGATGCTTTTACATCTTCTATGGTCAGGGTGTCTCTTCCATAAATAATGTTATCCACAAAATGCTAATATGAGTAAAGTAGAGAACATAATAGAATCAAGGCTTAATCTTCATCGTCAAATTTGACATCAATATTTTTTAGATCAATGTGATTTTATTCATTTCACCAAGTTGGTATTTTATAGGTGTGAATCTTGTCATTTTAAGAGTGTAAAGCCACTACTTTAAATAAAGTCGATTGGTGAGGGATTTCATCAAATACAAACTTTCTAATTTAATACACAAGCCTGCTATCAATTTCTTGTCTACAACCTATCACAAAACTTCATTTACTAGAGATAACAAAATGGTGCTATGACTAGGGGTATGTTATGGTTAGTAGGTGGGGCAACTAACGTTGGTGCATGTAACACTCCCAATCCAATAGTTCCTTTCACTTTTTTAGATAATATGATATATTATACTATAAGATTGGTGAATTATTATTACCTCTACTCGAGTAATGATTTTTAACTTTTACCAAGTTAAATAATTAAGTGCCATTGGTTTGGGTCTCTACACTCAGGTTCTCACTTGTAACGCAGTGGAATTAAATAAAAAGAAAACAATATATATTTTCATATACATTCTACTCAGTTATATATATATACATGCACATACATTGATTTCCTCTTGAGATATATACCTTTAGATATGTGAGGTCAGCATCAGTTAGTCAGCTAGGGTAAGGGGGCAACAACCCTGCCACTCATACCTTTATCAAAACCCTACTAATGGATAATATCATTCCTCTCACATATCTTGAATACATATATGCCTTCTTTTCCTCTACATCAAAATAAATCATCCTGACCCTCTCCAAAAATATAATAAGGGGTTAAGATAGTAGGGCATGTACAACTTCACCCTAAATATTTGCATGTCAAAATATAACAACTATTACACTAATCATGAAATTCCACCCCTTTTGTAGGTGGGGGAGATGGATGGATTTCCAAGACAACAATTACCCACACTTCTTTAACCACCATGAAATACCCCAGACTAGGTATTTCCACTTGAACTACATCCACTTTTACTAGAATATGATATCTAGGTATCTGATATACACCAGTGTTTAGATGAGAATAAATCTCAATAGCATAAAAAATTGTTTAAAAACCATTGGCCTGCACCACTGTATTCATATGGAAATCTATAATATTCTCTCCTAATATGAATAAGAGATGCTTGTTAGTTATTAATTTAAGTTTAATGCTTGTGTATATTGCATTAATTGCATATAGTTGCATAAGTACAGGGACTTAGTTGAAAGGAACAAAAGTTAAGTTAAGATGTGGCTAAGGACTAAATCAAAAAGGGAAAGTAAAGTTAGGCCAAAGTCACAAAATGGGCCAAGGGTAAGAATGCAAATTGTGAGACATAATAATTCAGAAACCCTAAACCCTAACACACAACTCAAACTTCAGTATTTTCTAGAAAGAGAAAGAGAAGGGCAAGTAGAGAGAAAAAGTGGTTAGTTAGGGCAAAGGGGAAGAGATTGGATGAAGGAAGAATAGATTTGAGGCTAGGGATTGGTCTTACAACAAGGGAAGGACCATTTTAACACATTGTACACACACATTCTTTAGGAAAATCAAGGTAGCAACTCAACCTCACCCCATTTCTAAAATGTTTACTTTTGCTAAAAAATGTTGTCCATGAATGATTTAGACTATGTTTGGGGTTTAAACCTACATTCTCTATGTTTTTTACTTTTATTGGGTGTTGCTTGCTAAATGGTCATGAGCTACTAGTTAGCTGCTAAAGGCTTGGCAGTCAACTGCTAGCCTTCTGTGAGGCATTTTTGGAAAATTGGACATGACAATCGACTGCTAAAGTAGGGCAGTCAATTGCTAGTTGTTTGGAAAGTTTTCTAGAAAATGAAGAACACGACAATTGACTTCCAAAGGCTGGCAGTCAGCTACTAGCTTTCTTTCTGCTCTGAAACTTACTACTACATCTAGAGTTTTGGCCCAAAAACATGTTTTCAAACCATTTTCCCCGAGTCATGAACTCAACACCAACATTTAAACATTATATAGCATTGATAAACAACCCAAACCTTAACTTAATATCATTCAACACTAAGATCAAACCGTGGAGAAAAGAAAGAAGTAAAGAGAGAAAGAGGGGGAGATGTGGAAAAAGTAAAAATAAAGAAGGAAAGAAAGAGAGAAGGAGACATGAAGAAAATAGAGAGAAAGAAGGAAAAGAAGAGAGGGACGGTGTAACATTCCAACTTAGTTTAGGGGTCTAATTAAAAATTTTTGTTGTAGTTTTTCAAAAATTTCTTTTCTAAGTTGGTATGTTACTTCTAAATAAGGCGAATTACCCCCTTTTATTTGAATAAAAGATATAAAAATATTTATATTTCCCTCACTGGTCATTATAGCAGAATGAATGCTAAAGAGCATGATATCCTTACTCTTATTTATAATTATATATACATACAAATAATAAATTCATGGAATGTTACACCATATAAACTATTTCAATAAAGGGCCTAGCCTATCATACAATTATTTTCATAAGAACATATGAGGCAGGGAAGATGGTACTTCTATTCTAGTTACCCTTGCTATGCCTCGAAAGATGGTGATAGTTCCCATCTGCAAGACACTAACCACCATAATGTAACAACCGAAAACGTTTTTAAAGAGTTTTAAAGGATAAAATCGAATTCTTAACCCTAATCCCAATCAAACGAAGCCTGGCATGACTTTTGAGGATAATGACTTGACACAGAAGGTCGTTCGAAGTCAGAAACACGATCAAATAAAAAGAAAGGCAAACTGGCAATCAAAAACTGATGGAAGAAGTTTTCTACGTCAATTTCACTAACGGAGGCCAAAACTTTTTCATAAGAATGCGTGCCGACGTCTGGAAGGATGCCAACACCCCAAAGTATCCCCGGGTGGTCCGGGAAAAGTCGGATGAATTAGCTTAGGCTTGAATCGTTTGTATATATATTTTGATGACGTTGCTGTTTATTGGGTTATGTCTTTTATGTTTTCTGTATAGATTGGATGGATTGTACATGTATAAATCAGGTATTTTATGTTGACTGTAGTGATGGAATTGATGTTGTTGTATATGAATTTCTGTTATTAGGTTTTATGTTGTTGATGGACTGGCTGTATGATTGTAAACAGGTGAATTTGTATTTGGGTATGATTGAAATACAGAGGAAACTCTGCCAGATTTTTGGTAGGGTTTACCTCTGTAAACTTATGGATTTAAGTCAGAATGTATATGATTGTATGATGTGATGTCTATGTGAGTTTTAGATTTCATTCCAGAGCTATTTGTGATGTATACATATGTATTTATTTTAGCTGCATGTGACGTAGGGTTGAACGGAATCTGAATGGATGACGGGAAGTCTATTTGGGTTACGCTCAACCAGTAGCGATCCCCTGACATTCCCACATAGGGAATAATTACTTAGAACAACCTATATGCTTCCGCTAATCAGATGAGGATTATGTATGTCGTATTAGGGGGTCGTTACAAATATGGTATCAGAGCCCAGTTTATCGGATCTTCTGGTTTAGTGGGTTAAGGACTTTGAATCTTCGGGCTTGCAGCTTTAGGGTTTTGATTGATTTAACTCTGGAATGATAGGACCTGATTTGAATTGATAATGAGCGAAACGAATTTAATGCAATTATGTTAACTGTTGCTGTATAACTGATTTGTTTATTTTCTGTGTCAGATAAGTATGGCAGAATCTAGCAGGGATGCCACCCGCAGGCCCAGAGGAAGGCCAAGACACAGGAATCAGGGTGTTTCAGGTAGTGGTAGCATAGAGACTGAGGTCGACATGCGTGACATGATGGAATCCATTCGATTAATGGCCGATGCGATGAGAGATCAGGCCACTACCAGTGCAAATGTAATGAGACAGTAGCAGGAAGATAGACAGACGAGAAATGACGGAGCCACTCAACATGTAAACCCACTATATCATGGATGGATCGAGTTTCAGAGAGCAAGTCCGTCTCCATTTACAGGTGCCTCCGATCCAGATGTTGTAGAAGCTTGGGTAAAAGAAATTGAAAAGATTTTCAGGTTGTTTCAGTGCGACGATGAGCAGAAAGTCACATATGCAACATACATGCTGAAAGGTGAAGCGAAAATTTGGTGGATAGATGCCCAGCAACTGATGGAGAGCCGAGGCATTCCACTTACTTGGGAGTCTTTCAAGAAGGTCTACATGGATCAATATATCCCTGAGAGCGTGAAACAAGCAAAGGAAGAACAGTTTCTGAAGCTCACACAGGGAGGCAGGCCATTTGACGAGTATCTGAAACAGTTTGAAGAATTATCACGATACTCCACTTACCTGCGAATGCATTACGATGAGGCTTGGAAAGCGAAGCAACTAGAAGAAGGCCTCGACTTACCTATGAAGACTCAGTTAGCTACCCTGGAGATTCAATGCTTTGCCACACTAGTGAATAAGTGTCAAATTCTGAGCAAGAATCTAGAACAGAGACAGACTCAGAATATGACACAACGAATAGGGAACCGGCCCAGACAAGCACCCAGAAATCTGAATGTAAGAAGCGGTATGTTTAAACCGCAACCAGGGGCTTCTAGTAGCAGTGGGAGGCAACCTGATAATACTTCTTGTCCGAAGTGTGGCACCAGACATCTGAATCAGCCCTGCTGGCATCAGACTCCACTTCAGTGTTACAGATGTGGAGGTACGGGACACACGGCCAGATACTGCCCTTCTACCAGGAACCAGCCGACATCTGGTAGCCAGAGACCACAGGCTCCAGGGAGAGTTTTTACTATGAATGCTGCCAATGTTGACAGGTCTTCGGGCTTGATGCAAGGTAGAGGTAAAATTTATAATTTTTCTTTGATAGTATTGTTTGATTCGGGTGCTACGCACTCATTTATTGCTGATGCATGCGTAGAAAGAATGAGATTACCTGTTCAAACCCTGCCCTGTGACCTATACATATCCACACCCTTGGGAGAAGCCACTATGTCCCCATAAATATGCCTAAATTGCCCCTTAACCATTGAAAATACTTTATTTCTTGTGGACCTAGTGTGTATACCATTGTCAGGGATCGACATTATTTTGGGAATGGATTGGTTGACTAGGAATCCAGTCTTGTTGAATTATTTCGAAGGGACAATTACTTATCTAGATAACGTTCCTGTGCGAGGGAGTGACCGAGCTTGTGAGATAGGTGATATGTCCCTTAATCTCTCTGAGGTAGAGTTACAGGATAGACTAAGTCAAATCCCAATCGTTAGTGACTTTCCGGAGGTATTTCCTTTGGAGATAAGTAAACTGCCACCACCTAGGGAGATAGAATTCACCATTGACCTAATTCCGGGAGCAGGTCCAATAGCCATGACCCCATATCGTATGGCCCCAGCAGAATTAAGAGAATTAAAGGTCCAAATCGAAGATATGTTAGAGAAGGGGTTTATTAGGCTAAGTGTATCACCATAGGGAGCTCCGGTCTTATTCATAAAGAAGAAAGACGGGAGTTTAAGACTGTGTATTGATTACCGACAATTGAATAAGGTGACCATCAAGAATAAATACCCATTACCACGTATCGATGACTTGTTTGATCAGTTGCAAGGCGCGACTGTATTTTCTAAGATAGATTTAAGATCAGGATACCACCAGATTAGGGTTAGAGATGAGGATATTCCTAAGACAGCGTTCAGGACAAGATACGGCCATTACGAGTTTTTAGTGATGCCGTTTAGATTGACGAATGCACCCATTGTTTTTATAGATTATATGAACAGGATTTTCAGACCCTATCTAGATCAATTTGTCGTGGTATTCATCGATGATATCTTAGTCTATTCCAAGACTCGCGAAGAACATGCCCAGCATCTTAGCACTGTGCTACAAATACTAGAAGATAAGCAATTGTATGCAAAGGTGGAGAAATGTGAGTTTTGGTTAGAAGAAGTGAAATTCTTAGGGCATGTGGTAAATGGGGAAGGGATAGCGGTCGACCCAAAGAAAATTGAAGCAGTATTAGACTAGGATCGACCTAGAACGGTCACCGAGATTAGGAGTTTCCTGGGTTTGGCCGGTTATTATCAGAAATTCATCCAAGGATTTTCACAGATAGCTGTGCCATTAACTCGGTTGACTCGGAAAGGGGTAGATTTTGAATGGAGCGAACAGCGTGAGACTAGTTTTCAAATTCTGAAAGAGAAATTAACCACCGCTCCTGTACTAATTATTCCGAAACCCCTAGAACCTTTTACTGTATACACAGATGCATCTTTGAGAGGCCTAGGTTGTGTTTTGATGCAGGATGGGAAAGTTGTGGCTTATGCATCGCGACAATTGAAACCTGCAGAGGAGAACTATCCCACCCATGATTTAGAATTAGCTGCCATTGTGTTTGCCCTAAAGATTTGGAGACATTACCTGTATGGCGCTGTATTTGAGGTATATAGTGATCATAAGAGCTTTAGGTATTTTTTTGATCAGAAGGAATTAAACATGAGGCAGCGTAGGTGGGTAGAATACTTGAAAGACTTTGATTTTAAATTGAAATATCATACAGGGAAAGCGAATGTTGTGGCCGATGCATTAAGCCGAAAGTCACTACAATTGGCTAGTTTAATGATTGGTGAGATGAGGTTACTTGAGGATTTTGGGAATCTTAGCCTTAACGTAATCTTGTTTTCGCAAAGATTAGTGATGAGTGACTTTTTAATAACCTACGAATTGAGAGAATTAATTAGACAAGCTCAACTTGAGGATGAATCCTTGGAAGTATACGCAGACCAACCCGATTTTGGATTAGCACCTGATGGAGTCTTAATGTTTAGAAAGAGGGTAGTGATCCCGAACCACCCGGAACTAAAGGAAAAAGTGTTAGCAGAAGCCCATAGAAGTCATTACACTATTCACCCTGGTATTTCCAAGATGTATCAGGACTTAAAGAGAAATTTTTGGTGTCCCGGTATGCGGAAGGATATTACGAATTTTGTGAATGCCTGTTTGACTTGTCAACAGGTTAAGATAGAACACCAGAAACCCGCAGGGCTGCTAAAACCATTGGAAATACTAGAGAGGAAATGGGATTAGATCACTATGGATTTCGTGGTAGGATTACCTAAAACACCAGCAGGATTTGATGCCATTTGGGTAATAGTGGATAGATTGACCAAGTCTGCACACTTTTTACCTGTCAAGGTGCGTTACTCCATGGAGAAACTAGCCAAAGTTTACCTTAGGGAAATCGTGAGATTGCATGGAATACCGTCAGGTATAGTATTAGATCGAGACCCTAGGTTTACTTCGAGATTCTGGCAATCCTTACAGCAAGCATTAGGAACCCAGCTTAAATTTAGCACAGCCTATCATCCTCAGACTGACAGGCAGTCTGAGAGGACTATTCAAACCCTAGAAGACATGTTAAGGGCGTGTGTGCTTGAGCAGAAAGGAAGTTGGGATAAACACCTGCCGTTGATAGAGTTTGCATACAACAACAGTTATCACTCTACCATCGGCATGGCACCATATGAGGCGCTGTATGGGAGGAGTTGTAAGTCACCTTTGAGTTGGGTAGAGATGGGGGAGAGTGCACTGTTGGGACCCGAGATGATACAAGAAACCACTGATCAAATTAAAATGATCAGGGAAAAGATGAGAATTGCCCAACAGAGGCAAGAATCCTATGCCAACAAGAGAAGAAGGCCTTTGGAATTTAACGAGGGAGATCACGTATTTCTGAGAGTGTCCCCCACAACGGGTATCGGTAGACAGGTAAAGACCAAGAAACTAAGCCCTAGATTTCTAGGACCATTCCAAATTTTACAAAGAGTCGGTCCTGTTGCCTACCAAATTGCCTTACCTCCCTATTTTTCAAATCTACATAATGTTTTCCACGTCTCCCAACTTCGTAAATATTTCCCAGATCCTGCGCATGTATTAGGGAATCAACCGATAATATTAAAGGAAAATTTGACTTACGAATATACTCCTGTTCAAATCCTTGACTATAAGACTAAGCAACTTCAAAGTAAAATAATCCCTTTAGTTAAGGTACTTTGGCAGGATGTAGCATCGCAGGAGATGACGTGGGAGAAAGAAGAAGAGACGAGGCAAAAATACCCAGAACTATTTACAGGTATGAATTTTGGGGACAAAATTTCTTTTAAGGGGGGGAGAATGTAACAACCGAAAACGTTTTGAAAGAGTTTTAAAGGATAAAATCGAATTCTTAACCCTAATCCCAATCAAACGAAGCCTGGCATGACTTTCGAGGATAATGGCTTGACACAGAAGGTCGTTCGAAGTCAGAAACACAATCAAACAGAAAGAAATGCAAACCGGCGATCAAAAACTGACGGAAGAAGTTTCGTACGTCAATTTCACTAACGGAGGCCAAAAATTTTGCATGGGAATACGTGCCAATGTCTAGAAGGATGCCAACACCCCAAAGTATCCCCGAGTGGTCCAGGAAAAGTCAGAATCACCCTCAGAGGCTTTAAATTTCACGGATTCCCTCTATTTCTCTCATATCTTTCTCTCTCTTCACCACACTCTCTCTCTCCTCCTTCCTCCACCGTGAACCGCCGCTACAGCCACCGTGGGCCGCCACCAAGGACACCAACCGACAGCCTTCACTGCCCACAACCTCCAGCAACCACCCACGGCCACCAACGGCCGCCAGAGTCACCGGAAAAATACCATCTTTCTCCTCCACCGCGCAAAACTTCACCAGCTCAGATCGCTGCCATCTGTCACCGTTGACCGTCACCGCCCCCACCACTGTGTAGCCCGAGCTGCCAGCTTCCTCCAGTAGCTCGCCGACGATGAATGGAGGCCAGACGCGCTCGGATCGAGTTAATCTCCGTCCAACGTGCGAGAATCTTTGTGGCTGGAAAACGCCGTCCAAACGGTCGTGAACCGCTGCGCCACCACCAGATTCGGACTCATAAACTTGCGGGTTTCACCATGGTGTGATTTTTGAGGCAAACCGCACCCCTCCGCCGTGCGCCACTGTACGTCGCCGTGCACCGCCGTGTCGGAGTTTCTGGACGTGCATCGGGAGAAACCGAGACCACCCTGACGCAGAATTCCATCATCTGATCCCATTGGTAAGGTCCAATTTCCCAAAAACTAATGATATCTGACTGAAATGGCTGCCGAACGTAAATAGGCAATAAATTGACCTAGGTATTAGGGTAACCGGACTTAGGATCGAAAAACGTATGACGTGACAAGTCTAAATATTTAATTTAATGTCCAGGAAATTAATTGGGCTCAGAAATCGAGATTTCGTGAAGTCCTGATTTGATTTAGAGCGACCGGAGACCAGGTAGGATAATTTACACTTCCCGAACCCTAGATTTGACCTAGTGGATACCTGATTGATTTAGATGATTTGCATGGATTTTCGTGCTGCTTTCGATGGGATAAATTGCATGCCTGTGTACTATTACAGGGTGATTGTGACAATTAATCGAAATTATAAAAATCCATTTCTTTGAAAATCAGTCATCAAAATCAAGTAAAATCCCATGCCCGGTGTATCTACGTCCACGTTGGCTACAAATCCGTTGTAACCAAATCTGAATCATCATCTAATTGCACGTCATCTAGAGAGAATACCTCTCTTATTGTTGGGTGTGATACGTAACACCAATCACCCGAATCAAGCCTATATTGTGAGTGTGATCTGTAACACCAATCACTCACTCAAGGACCGGGTGAGAATCAACATCTAGGGCGTCCCCTAGCAATTGCACGTCATCTAGAGAGAATACCTCTCTTATCGTTGGGTGTGATCCATAACACCAATCACCCGAATCAAGCCTATATTGTGAGTGTGATCCGTAACACCAATCACTCACTCAAGGACCGGGTGAGAATCAACATCTAAGGCGTCCCCTAGCATGTGCACATACGCCAATTCTCATCCTCATACAGTCTATTCGAACTCATATGCTCACGGTCGGCTATCCTCAGGGTTCTAGGGTATTACGCCTAAATCACAATGTTTCCCAGTGTAGGCTATCCCCCCTTATACTCCTTAAACCTTTCTTAAGGTCGTCCTGGTTTAACGCGTAATCCCTAACTCAGTACAGGCTAAATATGATAAAAATGATCTCATTTAAAAGCTTCCTGTACTAGGGATGATGTTGATTCTCACCCGGTCCTTGAGTGAGTGATTGGTGTTACGGATCACACTCACAATATAGGCTTGATTCGGGTGATTGGTGTTACGAATCACACCCAACGATAAGAGAGGTATTCTCTCTAGATGACGTGCAATTAGATGATGAGTCAGATTTGGTTACAGCGGATTTGTAGCCAACGTGGACGTAGATACACCGGGCATGGGATTTTACTTGATTTTGATGACTGATTTTCAAAGAAATGGATTTTTATGATTTTGATTAATTGCCGCAATTTCCATGTAATAAAACGATTTTAAAGATAAGGTATTTCACTGTTTTCGAACTGATTTCAGGAAGATGATTTCAGTGTTCGCACCGCTGGGTATTCAACCATTTTTCGGACGATATTTGAATTTTAAATTATTCTACTGGGATTATATATCTCATCAGGTTGTTTACTCAGATGAACAGGGACAGGGAAAGGAACCCAGAAGATAGCGGATGAGGCCTTGATGATAATCAGGAGAATGAATTAGCTTAGGCTTGAATTGTTTGTATATATATTTTGATGACGTTGCTGTTTATTGGGTTCTGTCTTTTATGTTTTCTGTATGGATTGGATGGATTGTACATGTATAAATCAGGTATTTTATGTTGACTGTAGTGATGGAATTGATGTTGTTGTATATGAATTTCTGTTATTAGGTTTTATGTTGTTGATGGACTGGCTGTATGATTGTAAACAGGTGAATTTGTATTTGGGTATGATTGAAATACAGAGGAAACTCTACCAAATTTTTGGTAGGGTTTACCGCTGTAAACTTATGGATTTAAGTCGGAATGTATATGATTGTATGATGTGATGTCTATGTGAGTTTTAGATTTCATTCTAGAGCTATTTGTGATGTATACATATGTATTTAGTTTAGCTACGTGTGACATAGGGTTGAACAAAATCTGAATGGATGACGGGAAGTCTATTTGGGTTACGCTCAACCAGTAGCGATCCCCTGACATTCCCACATAGGGAATAATTACTTAGAATAACCCATATGCTTCCGCTAATCAGATGAGGATTGTGTATGTCGTATTAGGGGGTCGTTACACATAACTTCTGTCTTCATGATTGCTTAGTAGAATAAAATCTGTATAAATGTTAGTAGGAGTGATAACCTATGATTCTTAATAGGATGCAAGTCTATATAAAGAATAATACAAGCCAAAATCATATTACAAAACATTTCGTCATGTATTAGCATTAGACAATATATCCAAGTACATTTTATAAATCCTCATTTCATACAGAGTCTAGTTATACTTACTTGCCATATATTTTTAGGGCTTTACCTGTGTCAAATGTCATTTGTAGTACCCACTAAGCAAATCTTAGGTCTTTGACCTTTGGCCACTAACTCCAGGTTGTCCCTTGGTGTGTGCACGATTCTAGTGTCGTTGAGATCGCCATGTCCCCAGGATTTCCATGTCCTTGCTCATATCTCTTATTATCTCTAATATATATTATATTTCTTCATATTTAGAATTATAGAAGAATAGGAATGTAAGGGAGCTACCATTAAGGCCTTTAGGATAATTCACTTAAATTTCTTTCTCTTAATATGCATAAACTAATTCTGGTGTTACCAAGAGTAAGTCACCCACATAGGATAAACATGATCATTCCATACTAACCATAGCTATTCACTCCAAATATTTCAAAATGAAACATATATTAAGATAAAATCATGTGACATAATTTTCTTTTCCTTTTCATAATGTATGGTAAGTATAATTACACAAGCTGATATGAAAACATAACTTATTTATAACTGTATTCATATAGTCATTCATAGTTATACCAATGCATAACAAACATCAATTTCAAATATATAAATAGGCATACATTTCATTCAACATCCAACCTAATATAACAAAAGAAAATTTCTAGAACATGCTTTTTGAACGACTAAGCAAATATAGAAAGGTATCCTACCTTAAATTTCCTATGTCACTTGTTCGCGGATCGATCTTGCTTTTTGCTTTACCAACATCATCTAGCCAAGGCTTTTCTCCCTTGATGCTAAAGTATACTCATATACAAGAGCTCTTGCATCATTTTCCATCATCTTAATGACCTTGTTCAAGTTACAAGTTTGCTAATTTCTTAGCCCCATTTTGCATATCTCTGTGTGGCATCGTACTTTCTAAAAGTTAGAAACTAAGTGTCCCATATTTCTCTTTCTATAATTTCACTTCTTTTCACTATTCTCTTTTAAATAGGAAAATTATGTATTTTCTTTCCTTCGAATACTTATTTGGTCTTATATCTAAAGATTCTATTTTTCTGTACTTCCAACTGGTACATGTGTGGCTACTCTTACTAGTTTTGTTATGACTTTATAATGGGACTTCTATGGGTCATTTCTCAAGTACTTTTAAGAATACTTCCTTAAAATTTTATTTCTTTCTTAGTCGACTAGCCATATATATTCTTTTAAGGATAATTCTCTAACCCCTATAACTCATCTTCTCTATTTCTAAATTTCTATGTGGATTTATATTTCTTGAGATATATCCTCACTTAGAAGGATTCCTTTAATTTAAACTTATATTATGTGTGTATAACATATGAAGCTTAGGTTGGATTTCTCTACTATTTCCTTTTTGGAATTTCCTATCTATCTAAAATTTAAGGAATATGTGGGTAATTATCTAAGGAAGTAATTTCTAAATTTAGTTCTTTACATTTTCCTTTTTTTATTTTCCTTCCAATCGTAATTTTTCACCTATTTACATTTTATAAGGATTCCTTAATTCTATCTTAGTTTGGTTGCCCAATTCCTGGAAATTCATTTGCTATTTACACTCAAGTCTTATCTCTAGAATTTCTTCTCTTAATGCAAACCCAATTTTATACCCTTAGTTGTGATTTTTCTTGCCTACAACCCTCTCTTCCATTCCCTATATGATCTTTCTATCACACTCTCTAAATAGGCCCACTTTCTTTTCCAATAAACTCCCCTTTTTCACATGTTGAAGTAAATTTTTCTTAGCTAACACATATTAGTTTTTACTGCAACATTTATACCCCAAATACCTATAAATTTTTCCACTCTTCCCCACTTACACTTCCCTTTGTATGTACCACAAATAGCCCTATTTTTACATACACCAACTTACACTTTACATGTGACTACACAATCAGTTTTGATCAACTCAAACTGTCATTCTATAAATTCTCTTATGCAAAATTTTTCTCTTAAGAAATTTTGTTTGGTACTTATCTCCCACTTAAACCCCTGTGTTGTTGTATATTACACAGCCCCTTTCAGTTAGCTATAGTAACCTTCCCTAGCAAAATCCTTGAATCTGCCCTTGACTATCTTTCTTCTTTTCACTTTAGTCCCTACACCAATTACAAGAAATTTAATAGAAAATAAAGGCTACTGGTCACTTAAAGATGGTTGTTACATTACCAACTTACTTAAATTTCCCATGATTTTCTTTCTACACATGAAAGTTTAGGAATTTTCACCATAAGTCACAATTTCAGTACCTTTCTACACTAAATTTCTGCATTAAAAATACATCAACAAGAAAGAATTTCTCCATTTACCAACATTTCAGCAACCCATACCCACAAACAAATGGAAAAGAGGAAGACTAGATGGTTGTCAAAATACAAAGGGTTATAAGGAAACATCCTACCTTGGTTTCCTTAATCGGTCTCGGTTTAGTGTAAGATGTAACCCTTAATCCTATAGTCATTTTTTTTAATATAAGAATACTATAAGATTAGTGAATTACTACTTCATTTACCAAAGTTAATTTTAAATTTTTACCAAGTGAAATAATTAAGTACTATTAGTCTAGGCTCCTATATTCCGGTTCTCACACGTTACGCGACGAAAAATAAAATGAATTAATAAAATGAAATATATAAATATACACACATTCAAATTCATGTACAATATTCATACGTGTCATCCATTAGACATATATCCATGGATATACTAGTGTGTTAACTAGGGTAAGGAGACAACAAACCTGTCACTCATACCCATTTAACAAAATTGCTAGTAAATTCCTAGTTCACATATCCTAATACATATATGCCCTTATCTTATACATAAAAAATCTATCCTCCTGATCCTTTCCAAAAATTTAACAAGGATTCAGGGTATTGGGCATGTCAAAATGTCTCTAAAACTTTACACATTCAAGGTGTAGGAGGGACTTCCTATACATATATGACCCACAGTTCCTTAACAACTGAGAAATACTCCAAGAAGGTTATCTCCACTAACTCTATCTCCACTTCTATCATTATCTGATACATAGGCATCCGATACAAACTAGTATTTTTAATGACAATAAATCTCAGTAGCAATAATAACCAATTTATAAAATAGCTAGTTTGTACCACGATAATCCTTTACAAAAAATGTTACATTCTTGTTATCGTCATACAATGGATATTTCTATTAGGTTACCTTTCATAAATTACAATTAATACTCATAATTGCATGCATTACTTACTCTATATGTACCAAACAGGGCATATATCTCATAAAATAGTTAAACCTTACAGGTAACATAATTTCATTTATATAACTTCATTAAAGAGTAGTAAGGAATTAAGAGCTTTTCTCATTGGTCTCACCATCATCATGATAATCATCATGTAATAACAATAATAAGAGAAATCAGGCAGGTCGTTGAGCGAGCCACTTCATACCTTAAAATATGTGCTCGTAACTTTTAGCAACATATGCCCATTGGCAATCCTCGACTGCAACATCACATTTGTGCACATTATAAAGCGTCTTTTGTAACGCCCCTATCTAGTATTATTGTTCATTCCATTATCAATAGATAGGTTCGGTACATTATTCTTGTCCTTTATGTTTAATTATTGTCTGAGTAGTTATACCATTCAATTTATGTTAAACAGATTAGGTTTGGGATCTTTTGCTCAGATAAAACAAAAACTTACATGCATAGCGGAATAATGAAATTCTATACTACATGGTGAAAATACAGAATTTCATATGATTCAAATAATACAAGTTTGATAACATTCATTACATACTAATGTACATGTCCCCAGATATATGAAGTACCCGTCCCTCAAAAGTCAGGAGGCAATAGGCCTGCCACTTAGACTCATATACAAAATAGTGATGGACCAGTCCTTCGCATATCCGTTTCCCTAGTGTACCCCAAAATAACTCACGTATACAATCAAATCAGTTGTCCTATTCTAATTCGGATACATCCAAGATCCAAAAATGGGGGTTTCAAAACCTTACTTAATCAAAGGGAACTGCTACCACGCGGCCCTGCTATGCGTCCGTATCTGATACATATTAGCACATATATGAGAAACAAAAGTTTCCCAGTAGCTTAGCAATTCATAATTTAAAAAGAAACTAATATGTACCAGGGTGTAAGCACCAAAAAATTCAATCTACATCCGTCATTTCAGTCGTAATATTACACATAACTATAAACTAACAATCATTGCATGATAAATTTAGAAGTTAACAAAAATTAGATATCTTTTTCAAATAACACGTATTCTCATAAGCATACTGGTTTATTATAGAATTATCAGAGCATTTATGCGTGCTACGTGAACACTAGGTCATGGGTGTGGAGCACCTTCGGCCACACCTCGTAATTCATGGACACTTTGCCACATATATAGCGTAATCGCGAATGCTAGGTTATGGGCATGGGGCACCTTCGGCCACGCCTCGCTAGGCCGCCCGTGTGGAGCACCTTTGGCCATACCTCGTAAATTATGAACACTTGGCCACATACATAAAATCATCAGGAAACTAGATCCCAGGTATGGAGCACCTTTGGCCACACCTCCCTAGGTTACTCGTGTGGAGCGCCTTCGGCCACACCTCATAATATGTGGAAACTTGGCCATGTGTATAGCATGATTGCGAACGCTAGGTCATGAGCATGGAGCACCTTCGGCCACACCTCTCTAGGCCGCCCATGTGGAGCACCTTGGGCCACACATCGTAAATCGTGAACACTTGGCCACTTACATAAAATCATTGTGAGCTCTAGGTCATAGGTATGAAGCACCTCTGGCCACACCTTGCTAAGTCACCGGTGCACACTCGGGGTATTATGTGGACGTTGGGCCACCTTTACCATTTCTTATGAAAAATTTAATATTTAAGGGATAGTTTCTATTTTCCTTAGAAATAATTTCTAAGGTACATTTTCCTATAAAACTCTAATAATCTCAATATTTATTTCCTTTCTTGGAAGTTGATTCCAATGTGCATCTTTCTTCTAAGAATTTCAATAATAATTTTATTTTCTTGGAAATTAATAAAAATGTGCATTTTTCCTTCTAAAATTCCAACATCTTCAATAATAATTTTCTTTTCTTGGAAATTAATTCTAATGGGCATTTTTCCTTCTAAAATTTCAATAACTTCAATAATAATTTTCTTTTCTTGGAAATTAATTCTAATGGGAATTTTTCCTTCTAAAATTTCAATAACTTCAATAATAATTTTCTTTTCTTAGAAATTAATTCTAATGTATATTTTCCTAATAATTTCCTTTCCAAAAATACCAATAATAGCCATGAAAATTCTATTTTTCTTGGGAATTAAATCTCATATAATTTCCTTCTAAAAGTTTAATAATTTTCATGATCATGTTCCTCCTATCCATGATCATTATTAACCTTAAACCCTCACAATCACATTCCTCATAATGGTATTCATTATTAGTGAGTTTTCTTAGGTGGTCATGAAAACACTTTTCCAATGCTAACTTAGTCCACCTTATTTCATCATCACATGCTTTTATTTAGCAAACATAAATGTCCAATAACATTATTAATCTCATTCAACTTAGCCAACTCCTAAGTTTATCATGCATACTATATCAAGTTCATCCTGAAATCAAGAATGAAGAAAAATTACCCTAGTTCCATGGAAGTAACATTTTGAAACATATATGCTAACCTATGGAACTAAAGCAAAGAAATTGCTAACCTACCTCAAAGGTGACTAGTATGGGATGATCTTAGCATTTCCTTGGTTCCTCTTTTGCCTTGTGTATATGACTAACTCGGCTATTCTTCCCTTCTCTCCTTCTTCTTTTCCTTTTCATCCAAGTGGTGTGTAGGTGTATGGTTTAAGTGCTTCTCTCTTCCTTGCTAGAGTGCACATCCGAATGTGTGTGGTGTGTAGGTTATACCAAATGCTTCTCCTCTTGGTTCACGTTTGTGTGTGTGTGGGGTGCATGGAAAAATTCTTAACCTTTCCTTTTTGTTCCTAATCCACGTGTAGCATCCTCTTTCATTTATTTTTGGTTTATTTTTATTCCACATGTAAGCTTTACTTCCCTTACACTCCATCTTGGTTGCTTGCTTCATGCCACCTCACCTTTCTTCCCTTTTTTCTTCCCTCACGTGTGGGTGTGCATCTTTCTCCAATCTTGCCGTGTACATATCCCCTTTTGCACAAGGGAATGGGGTTCCCATTCCCCTTCATGTGTGTGTGGTAACATGAAGGTCAAAATTTTAATTTCTCCCTTGTCTCTTTCTTGGCTTAGGTGGCGTGTGGTTGGTGAAGGTTTTAATTGCATTTTATTTTCATTTTCCTAAAATTTCTGCACTTGTACTCTTTTTCTTGCAACTTTGGCATTTCCTTCCCTTGCAAATTTAGATTTCCCACTTTCACAAGCAACCTTGGTATATATATATATATATATTTTATTCCATCTACTTCTCCTTCCCATCCTTATGTGAGAGCCATGCATATATATATATAAATTAAATCCATCTTACTTCTCCTTCCCATATTTACATGACAGGCATGCATGTGTATATGTAAAAATTAATGCTTTTAGTCCCTTTTTCTTTGCAACTTCTTGTGGCCTCCTTGTTTCCTATGCATAGAAATTAAATTTCCATTCCCTCCTTTCATTCATGGCACTCTCATGCATATGGTTACATGGTAATATCTTGCATTGCTTCTTTCTTAATATTTAGGCTAGGAAAAAAAAGAATTTCAAGAATTAACTTTAAGCAATAAAAATTTTACGAGTTTACCCTTAATATAAATATTTAGCCCATTGAATTTTATAAGCTAGAAATTCATATTAAAGAATTTATAATACTATTAATTCCATACCTTTAATTAAATACAATTAATTTAGACTAAATATATTATGGGGTGTTACATCTTCCAGTAGATCCAAGTACCATAGAGTCCCCACATTGAGACCACACATTGAGTACATACTGGGGTTCTCAAAATGCTATTCATAAGCATATACATTTGGGTGATTCGTATAATTATGTGAAATCCTAAGTATGTGACATTTTATTTAACTTGGCTATTACATACTAACTTAGAAGTTACAACTATCACAATAATCGTGAAATATCTAATCATCTTCCCATACCAGCAATCAGTCATTCAGTTATAAACCTATCTACCACTAATACATATACTAAGAATACAATTCTCATTTTTCTTTTGTATTCTTACTCCTTCCTTATTAATTTCATCATAATCTTGCTCTTTTTCATTTAAATTCAATATACATGTTACCCTTCTCATATTCTTGGTTTAAATCCCTTACTTGAATTAGGTTTTTTGACCAAATACCTTTCAAATATGTCCATGAGTTCATAGTGCATTCACAGAAGCTAGCAGTCGACTGATACCCTACTGATAGTTGAATGGTAGCATTCTGTCCAATTTTCAAAATTCAAATCCGAGAGCTATCAGTCGATTGCTACAAGGCTAGCAGTCAGCTACTAGCTTACTGTTGGGCTCGACAGTTGACTGCTAGAGGCCACCAGTCGGTTGCCACCTTTTTGGAAAAATTCATAGGAAAAGGATGAACATGAATTATTCAACGAATGAATTTTATAAAAAATTTTAAACGTAGAGTTGACTTTTAAAGGCTAGCATTTGACTGCTCAAACTCTGTATAAATTTTTGGGTAACTCAAGAACATGACAATCGACTGTTGGAGGCCACCAGTCGACTACTACGTTATGCTCTATTTTAAAACTTGCCATTAACCTAGAATTTTTATCCAAAAATATTTTTGTAAAGCCATTTTGAAATTCATGAACATAAGATAAACTTTCAAGCATCATTTTTCACAAAAAAAAAAGTCCAAAACATTGTTTAATCTCACTTAAATATGGGATTAAACCACATTTTTTTGTTCAAGTAGAAAAACCCACTTTTCAGAATCAATTTTAAGCATGCATAGGTATCTTCAACCAATTAAAAATACCCAATAGTAAGTAAAAACATTAAGAATGTAGTTTCAAATCCCTTTTTTTTCCTTCAAACAAATTCAAAATCATCAAATTTAGTTATATGAACAGTAACTTTGAAAATAAAAAGGGATTAGTTATTTTGCTACCTTAAATGCTTGTTTGGATGCTGCTTAATGTATTGAATGCCTTCCTAGACACTTTTCTAGATTTAACTCTTATTGAAAGTGAAGATTTAGCTTTCTCTCCCTCACTTTTTCTCTCTACCCGACTGCTCTTTCTCTCTCTAAAAGTGGTTCTAAATTTTTAGGTAATGGGAAACTCTACTTCCAGCCTTATTTATAGGCGACCCAAACTTATAAATTTTGATCCTAATCTCTGAAAATTTTGGCCTTAAAATGGTAAGTTTCAAAACTATATATATAATTATAATTTTACCCTTGAACCATTAGCGAGAGAATTCCAAAAATCAATTGGCTACAGTACTTCTTTAAGCCAAAATTGAAATTCTCATGCCTAAACTTTTCTACTTTTCATTTTAGTCCCTCTCCTCTTTCTAATCAATTCTCTCATCCTTTTCTAGTCTAACTTTGGCACTAATGCCACTATATGCAGTCTAATGCAATATACACCAACAATTAATTAAAATTAACGAACATCTCTCATAGAAATAGAGGCATATGTTACATTTCTCCCTTATTTTTAAGAAATTTCATCCTTGAAATTTATACATACCTATATAAAAATTTCTAGAAATTTTCTTCTCATCTCCTCTTCTTTTTCCTAGGTTGCCTCTTGTGGTGATGACCGATCCTATAATATCTTTACTAAGGGAATAGTCCTATTTGTTAATTATTTGGTCTCAGTGCCAATAATCTTCAAAGGTCTTAGTGTATAAGTCAAAATATCCTTCAATTGTACTGCACTATCATCAAGAATATGTGAAGGATCGGGAAGATATTTTTGAAGTTGAGAAATATGAAATACATTATGGAGATTGGATAGAAATAGAGGCAAAGCAATTTGATAAGAAGATAGACCGATCTTTTTCAAGATTTGAAAAGGTCCAATGCATCTCGGGTTCAACTTCCTGGACTTAATAGCCCTACCAATACCAGTAATAGGGGACACTTTAAGGAAAACATGATCGCCTTCAAAAAATTCTAGTGGCTTTCTCCTCTTATCAACATAACTTTTCTGCCTACCTTAGGCCTTAACCACATTTTCTTTGATCATCTTAATTTGATCTGTGATTTATTGAACTAATTCAGGTCCCAGTAGTTGTCTCTCCCCCACTTCAAACCGACACAAGAGTGACCTACATTTTCATCCATACAAGGCTTCATAAGGAGTCATCCCTATGCTGGAGTGAAAACTATTATTATAAGTAAATTCTATCAAGGGTAAATTTCTATCCCAATTCCCTTTTTGCTCTAATGTACATGCCCTAAGTATTTCTTCTAGAGTATAAATAGTTCTATCAGTCTACCCATTAGTTTGTGGGTGATAAATAGTACTGAAACTAAGTTTAGTACCAAAAGCTTCTTGCAAGGCTTTCTAGAATCTAGAAGTAAACTTAGGATCTCTATCAGATACTATATTAGTGCAAACTCCGTAGAGTCTCACTATTTCTTATATATATAATTGGGCCAACTTATTTGATGAAAAATTTATTTTGATAGGCAGGAAATGTGCAGATTTAGTTAATTTGTCTACAATCACCCAGATTGTATCATTCTCAGATTGAGTTCTAGGTAAACTAACTATAAAATCCATATAAATCTTATCCCATTTCCATTGAGGGATTTCAAGAGGTCTTAGTAATCCTGCAGGCTTTTAATGTTCAATCTTTATCTGTTGACATACTAAACATCGAGTAACATAATTAGTTATATGCTTCTTCATCCCTGGCCACCAAAGTCTCTTTTTCAAATCTTGATATATCTTTGTAGTACCAGGATGAATAGTATAGTTGCTCTTATGGGCTTCTTCTAGAATTATTTCCCTTAGTCCTCCTGACTCTAGAACATAAATCCTATCTTAGAAGGTCATTACCCCATCAATACCTTTATTGAATTCTTTTAGGTCCTTTAAGGACTTTAAGAACTCGTCTTCCCTTTGAGCCTTTAATTTTGAGTTCTAAAATTGTTCTCAATTTTTTATTCACTTAGATATATCGTATCTGGTAACACCAATGTGGATAGGATCATATTTCTAAATTTCTCTATTAAGCTCATTTCATTCACCATCATGTGAGCTACATTAAGGGATTTCCTACTTAGAGCATCGGCCACTACATTCGCCTTCCCTGGATAGTACTTTAGTTTAAAATCATAATCCTTTAAAAATCTCATCCATCTTCTTTGCCTCAACTTTAATTCCTTTTGGTCAAAGAGATATTTAAGACTTTATGGTCACTAAATACCTCGAATCTTGGCCCACACAAATAATGTCTCCATATCTTCAAGGCAAACACTATGGCTACTAATTCTAAGGTCATGGTAGGGTAATTTTCCTTATGAGGTCTTAATTTTCTAAAGGCGTATGCTACTACTCTTCCATTTTTCATTAAGACACATCCTAGGCCCTTCTTGGATGCATCACAATATAATTCAAAATTTCCTAACGAGTCAAGAATAGTCAGAACAGGTGCCATAGTCAATTGTTCTTTTAACACTTGGAAACTATGTTTACATTTGGGATTCTACACAAATGGAACATCTTTCCTAATTAATTTAGTCAAAGGCGTTCTATTTACGAAAACCCTTGAATAAGTCCCCTATAGTAACTGCCTAATCCAAGGAAACTATGGATCTCAGTCACTGTTGTGGGTCTCTCCCAACCAACCACTACTTCTGTCTTACTGGGATCTATTGCTACTCCATCTTTTGAAATTTCATGGCCTAAGAATTTCACCTCTTTCAGCCAGAACTCACACTTCTCAAGTTTAGCATACAATTACTTTTCTCTAAGCATCTGCAATACAATCCTAAGATGATGTTCATGCTCTTCACTACTTTTAGAATACATAAGAATATCATCAATAAACACTACTACGAACTAATCAAGGTAGGGTCTAAAGATACAATTCATGTAATCCATATAGATAGATGGAGTATTTCTTAATCCAAATGGTATTACAAGAACTTCATAATGCCCATATCTGGTTTTAAAGGCTATCTTAGGTATTTCTTCTGTTCTCACCCTGATTTGATGGTAACCTGATCTCAAATTAATTTTTGAAAACACAGTAGCCCTGCTCAATTGGTCCAATAGATTATCTATTCTAGGGAGTGGGTATTTATTTTATACAATTACCCTATTTAATTACCTTTAGTCTATACACAATCTCAAACTTCTATCTTTCTTCTTTACAAACAAGACAAATGCTCCCTAAGGTGAAGCACTAGGCCTAATAAATTGTCTTCCTAAGAGATCTTCTATTTGTAACTTCAATTCATTCAACTCTAAGGGAGAAATTCTATAAGACGCTATAGAAATTGGTCTTGCACCAAGAATCAATTCTATAGAAAATTATATTTCTCTCTCAGATGGAAAACTTAAAATTTCATCAGGAAAAGCATCTGAAATTTCACAAACTATAGGAATAGTATTAAGTTCATGCTAAAATTCCATCTCAAAAGAACACAGAAAACTTATTCTTTGGATCTCATCCTTAATTTCCCTATTTACAGGCATGGCATCTACAAAAGTCACAGACTTCTTAAAACAATCCAAGACTACATTGTTTACGGACAACCAATCCATCCCAAAAATAATATCTAATCCCACCAAAGGTAAACTAATAAGATCAACAAATAAAGGTTTCTTTTCAACAACAAGGGAACTGTTCAAGCAGGCCAAAGAAGTTAATACCCGCTTTCTTGAGGCAGTGGAAATAGATAGCTCATAGGGTAGTTTAGATAAAGCTAAATTCAATCTTTCCACACATTCTAAAGAAATGAAAGACAGAGTGGCACCAGAATCATACAGTATAATTAAATATACATCATTTATTAAACATTTACCTTTCATCAGATCATCGGACTGGACTGCTTCTTTACCCTTGAGAGTGTAAACTCTTCCTATAGAAGAAGGTTTAGTGGGCTCAGTTGACTTTTTCACTCAGGGAAATCTTTGATATAGTGGCCTAGTTTTCCACATTTATAACATACCCCTAATTGGAATCTACAAGGTCCACTATGATTCATCCCACATTTTGGACAAGTATTAGGTACTGCCTGTCTCACCATGGGTTTTTTCCCCTTCTGGTTTCCTTCATTCCTATTGTCTCTTCCTATAAAAGATCTAGGTTGTTTCCTCTTGAAGAAGTTAGTTCTCTGTCTTTCTTTTTTTGTGTTGGCTAGGTTTTGAGAAACTATGCAACACTTGTTTACTAGCATAGCAAAGTTTCTAATTTCAAACAAAGCAAAAATATTCTTTAGCTCCAATCGCAACCCAACTTCCAGATGTATGGCTTGCCACACATCATTTGGATAAAGTGACAAATAATGAGAGAACTTAGACAACTCTTCAAATTTAGCTAAGTAGTCCTCAAAAGTCATACTACCATGTTTCAACTGTCTGAACTCAATTTCTTTCTAATTCATCACATTCTGAGGGAAGTATTTTTTTCAGGTACACTCTTTTAAATAATTCCCAAGTAATCTGGGTTCCTTGGGCTTCCAATAATTTATTGTTCTCATGGAATTCATTTTTGGCCGAATTAAGGATAGATTTGATACTAAATTAATGTTGAACTATTGTTATGATTGGGTTAACGAATTCCCCTTAAGCCAAAATTATTCTTGAACTTGGTAGACTTTCATAAGAAATGATATTAACATTATTATTCAAGAAAGGAAATTATTCTTGAACCTAGTCGAATTTTTCTAAGAGATAAAATATTAATTCCCAAGAAAGGAGTATTTATTCTTAAAGATATTAGAATTTTATAAGAAATGTACATAAAATTTAATTTTCAAGGAAGGAGAAATTCTTCTTGAAAATATTAGAATTTTTAGAAACAAATGTGCATTATAATTAATTTCTAAGAAAGGAGGATTTATTCTTGAAATATTAGAATTTCTCATAAGAAATATACATTAGAATTTAGTTCCAAGGAAGGAGAAATTATCCTTGAAATATTGGAATTTTTCATAAGAAATGTACAATTCAAATTTATTTCCAATAAAGGAGAAAATTATTCTTAAAATATTGAAACTTTCCATAAGAAATGTACAATTGGAATTTATTTCCAATAAAGGAGAAATTATTTTTGAAATATTAAAATTTTTCATAAGAAATATACATTAGAATTCATGTCCAAGGAAGGAGAAATTATCCTTGGAATTAATAGAATTTTCACAAATGAAGTACATTAATAATAATTTCCAAGAAAAAGGAATTTTATCCTTGAAGATATGGGAATTAAAAAAAAGAGAAAAAGATGTACACTAGTAATAATTTTCAAGAAAAAGAAAAATTCCCTTGATAATTGACAAAGAATTTTTAAGGTGGCCAAGTGTGCACAAAGAATCTTAAAGGTGGCCAAGTGTCCACATGTGCCCAAGTGTGCACCAAGACTTATAAAGGTGGCCAAGTGTCCACAAGTGCCCAAGTGTGCACAGAGATTTACAAAGGTGGCCAAGTGTCCACGGTGCCTAAGTGTGCACAACTAATGAATAAAAGTGAGTTAGGAATGATAAGCCTAAATGGATCTGTTAACTTTATGATCATGAAATTTTATAACGCGCAAGATATTTTTAATTGAAAGAAATATTATCCTCTTACATTAACAATTAAATTGATCATACATTGCTTGCCAATTTATATTTATGCACAATGTTATATTTTTACTTTCAAGAATGTAGAATTAAATATTTGGTGCTTGCACCCTGATACATATTAGTTGTTTTCAAAATCGAATTGTTAAGCTATTAGGAAACTTGTGTTTCTCATTTATATGCTAATATGTATCAGATGCAGACGCTTAGTGGGGCCGAGAGACAGAAGTTTCTTTTAGGTGTAGAGAAAATTTTTGTAACCCCTATTTTGGGTCTTAGTCTAGACAGATTGTTTGGAATTAGGACGATTCTTTTGGCTATATAGAAGATGTTCATGGGAAATCCCTAGGGATGGATATGTGAGGGATCGGTCCATCCCTAGAAATTGTAAGGGAGTCTGAGTGACAGACCTTTGTCTCTTGACTTCCGATGGACGAGTACTTCATATATCCAGGGACATGTTTATCAGAATGTAATAGACATTATTAGACTTGTATTATTTGAATTACATGAAAGTTTGAATTTTCGCTGTGTAGTATAGTATTTCTTTTATTTCGTTATGCATGAGTTTTAATCTGAGCAAAAGATCCCAAACCTAATTCTCTTAATAAAACTTAATGGTTTAACTGCTTAGACATTAATTAAATAAAAGGATAAGAATAATGTATCGAACCTATCTGCATAAGTCGAAGGAGTTGTTGTAACAACCGAAAGAATTTTAAAAAGATAAAACCTGATTTTTGACACTAATTCCAATTAAACGAAGCTTGGCACGATTTACAAGGATAGTGAATTGAAACGAAAGAGTTTTTAAAGAAGAAAATCAAACTTTGAATCCTAATTCCTTTTAAACTGAGGTTGGCACATATTTCGAGAATGAGGATTTGTAACAGAAGGTTATTCGAAGTCAGAAATATGATTAAACGGAAAGAAATGCAATCCGGTGATCAGAAATTGATAGAAGATGTTTTGTGCATCAATTTCACTGACAGAGGCCAAAACCTTCACATAGAAATGCGTGCCAACGTCTAGAAGGATGCCAACACCCTAAAGTATCCCCGGGTGGTCCGAGAAAAGTCAAAATCGCCCTCGGAGGCTTTAAATTTCACGAATTCCCTCTATTTCTCTCATATCTCTCTCTCTCCTCACCACACTCTCTCTCTTCTCTCTCTCCTCCTTCCTCCACCGTGAACCGCCGCTACAGCCACCGTGGACTGCCACCCAGCATACCAATCGACAGCCTTTACCACCCACAACCTCCAATAACCACCCACGGCCACCAACGGCCGTCAGCTTCGCCGGAAAACGCCACTTTTCTCCTCCACCATGCGAAAACTTCACCAGCTCAGATCACCGCCGTCCATCGCCGTTGACTGTCACCATCCCCACCACTGTGTAGCCTGAGCTGCCAACTTCCTCCAGTAGCTCGCCGATGACGAACGGAGGTCGAACGCGCCCGGATCGAGGGAATCTCCATCCGCCATGCGAGAATCTTCGTGGCCAGAAAACACCATCCAAACAGCCGTGAACCACAGCGCCACCACTAGATTCGGACTCCTAGACTTGCGGGCTTCACCGTGGTGTAATTTTTGAGGCAAACAGCACCCCTCCGCCGTGCGACACCGTATGCCGCCGTGTGCCGCCGTGCCGAAGTTTCTGGACGTGCATTGGGAGAAACCGAGACCACCCAGACGGAGAATTCCATCATCCGATCCCATTGGTAAGGTCTGATTTCTCAAAAACTGATGATATCTGATTGAAATAGCTGCCAAACGTAATTAGGCATTAAATTGACCTAGGTATTTGGGTAACCGGATTTAGGATTGAAAAACGAATAATGTGACGAGTCTGAATATTTAATTTAATGTCCAGGAAATTAATTGGACTCAGAAACTGAGACTTCGCGATATTCTGAATTGATTTGGAGCGACAGGAGACCAGGTAGGATAATTTACACTTCCCGAACCCTAGATTTGACCTAGTGGATGCCTGATTGATTTAGATGATTTGCATGGATTTGCGTGCTACTTTCGATGGAATAAATTGCATGCCTGTGTGGTGAAAACCCTAATTGCATGTTAGACGTGTTGTTTATCGAGTTTAGATGCCTTTAGGACGGATTTACTTATGGTTGGGTACTTGATAGCTGGTATAGGACGGCCGTTAAGTATTCCTAGTATGGTCCTTGAGTGAGTGATTGGTGTTACGAATCACACTCACAATATAAGCTTGATTCGGGTGATTGGTGTTACGGATCACACCCAACGATAAGAGAGGTATTCTCTCTAGAAGACGTGCAATTAGATGATGATTTAGACTTGGTTACAGCGGATTTATGACCAACGTGGATTTAGATACACCGGGCATGGGATTTTACTTGATGATTGATTTTCAAAGAAATGGATTTTATGATTTTAACTATTTGCAGCAGATTTCCATGTAATTAAATGATTTTTAAAGATAAGGTATTTCACTGTTTTTGAACTGATTTCGGGAAGATGATTTCGGTGTTCGCACTGCTGGGTATTCAACCAGTTTTTGAATGATATTTGAATTGTAAATTATTCTACTGGGATTATATATCTCATCAGGTTGTTTACTCAGATGAACAGGGATAGGGACAGGAACCCAGAAGATAGCGGTTAAGGCCTTGGTGATAAGCAGGAGAATGACTTAACTTAGGCTTGAATTGTTTGTTTATATACTTTGATGACATTGCTGTTTATTGGGTTCTGTCTTTTATGTTTTCTGTAGTGAATGGATTAACTGTACATGTATAAATCAGGTATTTTACGTTGACTGTAGTGATGGAATTAACGTTGTTGTATATGGATTTCTGTTATTATGCTTATTGTTGTTTTTGGACTGGCTGTATGATTGTAAACAGGTGATTTTGTATTTGGGTATGTCGAAATACATAAGAAACTCTGCCAAATTTTCAGTAGGGTTTACCGCTATAAGCTGGTGGATTTAAGTCGGAACGTATGTGAATGTATGATGCGATGTATATACGAGTTTTAGATTTTGTTCCAGAGTAATTTATGATGTATGTATGTATAATTACCTTAGCTGCTTGTGAAATAGGGTTGAACGGAATCCGAATGGACAACGGGAAGTCTATTTGGGTTACGCTCAACCAGTAGTGATCCCCTGACATTCCCACATCGGGAATAACTCTGTAAAAGACCCATATGCTTCCGCTAATCAGATAAGCATCATGTATGTCGTATTAGGGGGTCGTTACAGTTGTAATACTAGATAGGGGCGTTACACTTCTTAGGGTGCTTAAAACCTTTCTTTAGAATTAATTAGACTTTCGAACCCGATCTTTGCTTCGAGACTAGTTTCTTAAAATTTGAACCTTATCCACCATATTTTTGAATTTTTTTTCAAAAATAATTATTTTTAGTTGTTTTGTAAATTTAATGGCAACCCCAGTACTTTTATATATGAAAAGGGAAGATAATCGTGACATATATTACAGATAGTAAAGGAAAGAAAAGGGACAAGGCGATCCCCAAATGATGAGCTTGGAGAAAGGGGACACAACGATCCCAATGTGATGAGAATAAAGAAAAGGGGCATGGTGATCCTAATAAATGAAAGATGACACTAGACTAATGTACGCACTAGGGGGTGTCTGATGTGCCTTGTTTTACACATATTTGCTTGATGTTATTTGTCTATTTTTATGAACATTTTGTATGTTTTTATTATAAGAATCACCTGATTTTTTATCCTTTTCTGTTTCAGTAGTTTTATCAAATCATCATTAGTAGTGGAACAATTATGGAGTCCCAACACGAGTTGAAACAGACCCATATTGAGAAAGCTAGCCTAGAACATGGTTATATGGTTGGACACGACCTCCTACATGACTGTGTTGAAGAACGTGTAGACCATACAACAGTGTTGGCCTTCCACACGACCGTGTTGGTATGAACATGGGTCGTGTTGGCCTTCAAACACGGCTGTGTTGGGAGAGCACAGACGTGTTGGTGCTGTCTAGAAAAGGAGAAGCTGAAGAAAAGAAAGGGTTCTGTGATTTTTGACCTTTCATCTTCCTTGAAGCTATGGAGAAACGCATTTCGGAAACTAAGAGGTGACTATCAGGAGACTACCTTCGACCCTGAACATCTAATTTGCAATCCTTGGATTTTTTATTGGAGATTGGAAGCATATCAAGAGGTATGTTCACTTAGAGATTGAAGATTGAGGTTGTTCGTCCGTCATTTGAGAGAATAAGGGTGTACATGTTTTCCTTTCTTTCTTTCTTCTTTGTACTCGATTTTATGATTGTTTTATCCATGAACATGTGTAGCTAGATTTGTTAAACCCATTGGAGTTCCTTACTATGCTGGCATTTTTGTTTTGAATTGTATAGATATTGAATTTGATCTTGTAATCTTCTTTGCAATTATGAATGAATGTTTAGTTTTCTTTACAAGACGTTGTGTGGAATGCTAGTTGTATTCTTTTAGTAATTGAGAAATTCTAATTGAAATTGGAAATCTAATTACAATGAAAAGTTAATTCTCACTTAGAGATAAAGTTAATTAATTGCTGGATTAAGAACTAACTACTCTTAATAGTGATAGATTAAAATGATAATGCTGATCTAAAACCAATCATTACAAAGAGATTCTAGTGGTGGGTTCTTAGGTTTGGAAGTTCAATTGTCTCAAGAGAAGTTGAATTTAATTTAGAATCTATTCACAAGTATCAAAATCAGATTCAGTAATTCATTATCCTTTGTATATTTGCAACTAGTACAGGTCCCTTTTGGGTTTTCTTTTCTTGTCTTGATTAATTCCTTTCTTGTTCATTATCGTTGATTATTTCCTTTTGCATTTAATTATTAGTTCTATTAGAAATCAATCACTTTTACTCTTAGGCTAGATAACAAAGAACAAGGGGTAGGTCTAGACTTTCTCATTCCTATGGAATATGACCTTAATACTCACGATTGTACTAGGCTGCATTGATAAGTTCACTGCCTTAGGTGTAGTTGCATTGACAGTTCATCAATGTGTTAGAGTTAGTGGCAAAGGTCGTAGAAGACCATTATGAGCTCAAAGTAAATGAATGAAATGATAAATGAATGAAATGACATGTGAACACAAAAGGCCCTAAAGATGCGTGGTATATAAGAATATCCAGACTGTGTATGAATTGAAAAAAATTATGAATTTATTTTGATGCGATATTTGTTGTTGATGTGTGATTTGGAAAGATCTGATACATACTTGTTGTAACAACCGAAAACATTTTGAAAGAGTTTTAAAGGATAAAATCAAATTTTTAACGCTAATCCCTTTTAAACGAAGCCTGGCACGACTTTTGAGGATAGTGATTCGAAATGAAAGGCTTTTCGAAGATAGAAACACGATTAAATTGACAGAAGACATTTCGTGCATCAATTTCATTGACGGAGGCCAAAACCTTCGCATGGAAACACGTGCCAACGTCTGGAAGGATGCCGACACCCTAAAGTATCCCAGGTGCTCCGAGAAAAGTCAGAATCGCCCCCGGAGGCTTTAAATTTCCCGAATTCCCTCTATTTCTCTCAAACCTCTCTCTCTCCTCAACACATTTTCTCTCTCCTCTCTCTCCTCCTTCCTCCACCATGAAACGCCACTACAGCCAGTGTGGGCCGCCACCCAGCATACCAATTGACAGCTCTTACCACCCACAACCTCCAGCAACCACCCACGGCCACCAACAGCCGCCAGCGTCGCCGAAAAACGCCACTTTTCTCCTCCACCGTGCGAAAACTTTGCCAGCTCAGATCGCCGCCATCCGTCGCCGTTGGCCATCACTGCCCCCACTACCGTGTAGCCTGAGCTACCAGCTTCCTCCGGTAGCTCGCTGATGTAGAACGGAGGCGAGAAGTGCTCGGATCGAGGCAATCTCCGTCTGTCATGCGTCAACTTTTGTGGCCAGAAAACGTCATCCAAACGTCTGTGAAGCGCCCGCCAGCACCATATTCGAACTCCTAGACTTGCGGGCTTCACCGTGGTGTAATTTTCAAGGCAAACCGCACCCCTCCGCCGTGCGCCACTGTATGCCACCGTGCGTCGTCGTGCTGAAGTTTTTGGATGTGCATCGGGAGAAACCGAGACCACCCCGACATAGAATTCCATCATTCGATCACATTGGTAAGGTCCGATTTCCCAAAAACTGATGATATCTGACTGAAATAGCTGTCGAATATAATTAGGCAATAAATTGACCTAGGTATTAGGGTAACCAGAATTAGGATCGAAAAACGGATGACGTGACAAGCCTGAATATTTAACTTCATGTCCAGGAAATTAATTGGACTCAAAAACCAAGATTACGTGAAGTTCTAAAGCGATTTGGAGCGATAGGAGACCAGGTAGGATAATTTACGCTTCCCGAACCCTAGATTTGACCTAGTGGATACCTGAATGATTTAGATGATTTGCATAGATTTACGTGCTGCTTTCGATGGGATAAATTGCATGCTTGTGTGCTGAAAACCCTAATTGCATGTTAGACATTTTGATGCCCTTAGGACGAATTTACTTAGGGTTGGGTACTTGATAGCCGGTATGGGACGACCGTTAAGTATCCTAAGTATAGGGAATTTTAAATGAGATTTTTTTTATCAGAATTAGCCTGTACTGAGTTAGAGATTATGCGTTAAACCAGGACGACCCTAAGAAAGGTTTAAGGAGTATAAGGGGGGATATCCTACACGGGGAAACGTTGTGACTTAGGCGTAATACCCTAGAACCATGAAGAATAGCCGACCGAGTGCATGTGAGTTCGAATAAACTGTATGAGGATGAGAATTGGCGTATGTGCACATGCTAGGGGACGCCCTAGATGTTGATTCTCACCCGGTCCTTGAGTGAGTGATTGGTGTTACGGATCACACTCACAATATAGGCTTGATTCGGGTGATTGGTGTTACGGATCACACCCAACGATAAGAGAGGTATTCTCTATAGACGACGTGCAATTAAAGAATGATTTAGACTTGGTTACAGCGAATTTGTGACCAACGTAGATTTAGATACACCAGGCATGAGATTTTATTTGATTTTGAGTATTGATTTTAAAAGAAATGGATTTTATGATTTTGACTATTTGCAGCAAATTTTCATGTAATAAAATGATTTTTTAAGATAAGGTATTTCACTGTTTTCGAAATGATTTCGGGAAGATGATTTTGGTGTTCGCGCCGTTGGGTATTCAACCAGTTTCGAATGATATTTGAACTGTAAATTATTCTACCGAGATTTTATATCTCATCAGGTTGTTTACTCAGATGAACAGGGACAGGGACAGGAACCCAGACGATAGCTGATAATGCCTTAGTGATAAGCAGGAGAATAACTTAGCTTAGGCTTGAATCGTCTTGTATATATACTTTGATGACGTTGCTGTATATTGGGTTCTGTCTTCTATGTTTTCTGTAATGATTGGATTGACTGTACATGTATAAATCAGGTGTTGTATGTTGACTGTAGTGATGGGATTGACGTTGCTGTATATGGATTCTGTTAATTATGTTTATGTTATTGATGGACTGGCTATATGATTGTAAACATGTGATTATTGTACTTTGGGTATGTTCAAAATACAGAGGAAACTCTGCCGGATTTTCGGTAGGTTTTATCGTTGTAAACTTGTGGACTTGAGTTGGAATGTGTATGAATATATGACGTGACGTGTATATGAGTTTTAGATTTCATTCCAGAGTAATTTATGATGTATGTATGTCTAATTAGTTAGCTGCATGTGAATTAGGGTTGAACGGAATCTAAATGGACAATGGGAAGTCTATTTGGGTTACGCTCAACCAGTAGCGATCCCCTGACATTCCCACATTGGGAATAACTATGTAAATCAACCCATATGCTTCCGCTAATCAGATAAGCATAGTGTATATTGTATTAGGGGGTCGTTACACTTGTGGTATGTAATTTGCATTATATAGATTTGTATCTTACTAAGAAATATGAATTATCATTCCTACTAATATGTACACAAATACTTATTTATCACAGAATCCTGAAGATTGAAGTTGTGATGGCTGGTGTCCCTTGCCTGGGGACTTTCATTATCAACTAGGACATAACAATGATAGCTATAATGGAAGAACTATTTCCCCCTCCTCATTGTACACTTAGTAAAACTTATTTATTACTACCTAAAGTACTTACTTTGTATTTTGAATTTAATAAGTAAATACTTGTATAATGGGTTTAGGCCCTTTTGTTGTAACCATGTATACACTATAATATTTAGATAACTAACTACTTACATATACGTATATATAAAATAAAGAGTTAAGGATTTTGTGCTTTTAATTATTAATTCCGTTGTAATGTCTAAATAAAGACCAAGATATATATTCATATGAATTTTTAATTAAATATTAAAAGGTAACCAGCTTTATTTGGTAATAACATACTAATTTTAAAATAATTTTGAAAAACCACCACGTAAACTTTTATGTACATCGTATAGACTCTTAAAATTAAGTTGAGATGTTACGTCCTTTCCCTGCACTCCTCTCCTATATAAAGCACCTTCACCCCAAGGTATGGATTCATTCTAAGATACGAACTGTTACTTTGTTTTCTAGAGAACAGACTTGACCTACGAAGGATGCATCAATCGACCTCTTCGCTCGAGTCCTTTTGCAATTACTTTCCACTTGTCATCGGACAGGCATGAGGAAGGCCCCCATTTGAAGACTTAATCATATCCTATAGTGAATTCTGCTCATCCATTCAAGTTAGGATTAGGAAAGGGAACTAATTCGAGAGTATTAGCACAATAGTCTGTTGAGTCTTAACGGAGGTGAAGGAACGGGAAAGAAAGTGAAGAGAATAAGATATCATTTCCCTTTCCTCCTCTTCCTTCTCCCTCCTCGTTTCCTAATACACCCTCAAGAGAAGTAAGTCCTTGCTTTCAAGCTCAACAGCAAACAGGAGCGAAATTTTACGCAAACCATATGCTAATGGTCGAGAACAACTGCACATGCTGCTGACAGCTAATTAACGTAGCGGTCCTCCAAAAGGCATCTAGGAATATTCCGTACTATCAAACTCCAGTAATAAATAATCTACCAGTACCAACAAGACCGAAACCAGAGAAATATTTATTCAACAAATTCGGTTCGACAATAAAAGGTCAACACTAAAATAGTAAATCAAACCACAGTCATGGTGCCAAGGCTTTTCAGTTAAAGCATATACTCAAGAAAGCAATGTCCAAGAGATTCAATTTCGAAAAATCCAGCAATGAGAGAGTCACTTTCAGTCAGGGAAAGAGATAAACTTGGAAGCCCAACCTAACCTGAAACTAATGCATCCCAATTCCCAACTGAACTTCTCGCAACTCGGACTCGCTACATCGTAAGTTGAACAGATAAAATAGACGGCAATATTTATCACTTATCAGTGAGTTTTGGATACAAGATGAACACAAATTCAGTCAGGTCACAATGTACATTATATCGTCAAACAGAAATCATAGAAAAATCAATCTGACAAAAGGTACTCTACAAAACAAATAAACAGAAATTATAGACACTTGAAAAGAAAAAGGAAAAACTGAACACAACTATCATACATACAGATCAATGACTCAACTCTTGTTCCTATACCACGATTTGGAATATGAAAAATCTTTCCATTTCTAGTTTCTTGCGAAAACTCCCCATATCTTACCACTACCAAGGCTATCCAAGAGTTTCTTAGCCCCCGCAACATCCATCTCAACAAGTTTTTGCATATGAACACAAGCACCAACCGCTACCATTTGTTTTCTACATTTCTTTGAATGCACAAGAGAGGTCAGCACAGAAACAGGGAATTTCTTGTCCAAATTCTGAATTGAAGGATCCAACAGCTGAACCGCACACACTATACCCCTTTCGTCCTTTCGGAAACTTTTTCTATTGCCCGCACACAACATCAGTATTGACAATGCCTTTGCAGCGGCTTCTTTCTCTTCTACAGCCTTACCATCCAGCATCTTGATCAATGGGATAATGCATCCACATTCACCCATCTCTTTCCTCGTCTTTGCGCTGCTGATCCCCAAAGCATAAACAGCTCGAGCAGCCGCAGTTCTCACCCCTAGTACTCCACAATTTAACACACCAACAAGGTGATGTATAAACCCATCAGAAACAAGAACTTCAGCAATCGGTGAACTAGAAGCAAGGTGCCTCAACAACTCCACTGCAACTTCAAGGCTCCGAACTGTTGGAGCTGAGTCCCAAAAATTTTTCAAACACTTGATCCCTCCTTCCTTTACAAACAGAAGTTTCAAACTTTCGTCTTCAGAAATTAAATTAGACAAACACCCAATTGCATTTTCTTGGGCTAACGCAATTCCAGAAGAGGCGAGCCCCAATAGAACTATAATAGTATTTTCCTCAATAAAATTTTCTCTAATTTCAGCGAAGACTGAAAGATTTCTCAAAACACCTGCTGCCGAAGCTTGGGAACCAGGCGTGCCGGCTTCGCAAATCTCCAACAGTGACGAGATTCCACCTCTAGACCCGATTGCCCTGGCATTCTCTTTGGAAAAACTTAAAGCTTGAAGGGCAATACAAGCTTTCTGTTTGGCAAACCCACTCCCCGACTCGAGAACTCGAACCAATTGATTCAAAAGCAACAGGCCCTCAGCGATTAAAACAAGCTTGCTACTGTCTACCATGGAAACTCTTGAGATCACACCAACAGTCTTCTCCTTCATCTCGGAAGAGGCCGAATCCAGTAAGCGAACAAGCACTGGAACCACACCTTGCGCCACAGCTATCATAACATTCTTATCATCCTCTTCGAGTAAGCCCAATAACGAGTCAATCGCTGTTTTCCTCGACTCAGAAGAACCGATTTGCAAACGAGTAATCAAGTTCCTAGATTGGGACCGTACGGCCTCCCTCTTAGATGCGCTCGAAACGGCGCTGTCCTGCAGAACGCCACTTCTGAACAGAATCTCGCAGTCTTTAACATGGCGATCAAACTTAGCGAGAACCGAATCGATATCGCTCTGGGTCTTAAGCTTACCCTGGGATAAGCTAGGGGACCGGCAATCTTTGGCAAGCGAAACGGCATGGTTTAGGGTGTCTGAAATAGACTGATGTAGCTCGAGAGACAGAGAATTGGAGGAGTGATTCGGAAACTCGGCCGAGAAATCGGTGAGTTGAGTCTGAAGATCGATGAGTTTGGCTCTGATCAGAGACCATTTACATTTGAAGTTGAGTACGCCGGGAATTTCATCTAGAAGAGAAGACAGAAGCTGAATAGAGAGATTGATAGGATCGTCCTCAGGAACTTTCATAGCGGTGGCTCGCCGCTTACGGAGTTGCAGGGTCGAGAGAGAAAGTAAAAAGGGGCTTACTAGGGTTTAGTATTCCGGTGCATCCCCAGTTCAGAGCTCAGACATTGGGGGGGAGAGAGTGCGTGTGTGCGCGCGCTATGTGCTGTTTGTGGGTAACGGCGGAGAGAAAGAAAGTAGTGAGAAGTCCGTGGTTGGGAATGACACGCGAGCGTTTGGAGCGTGGTTTACACTCTGTATATGCCAGATTTGATTCCCGCCATTCGTGTTCATGGTTTAGGGCAAGCATTCACCAAGTAATGATTTAATCTTAAAAAATTAATTTTTAATTAATTTTATTATTGATTAATAAAATAGATAAAAATTAATTGATTATAACTTTCTTAAATAATTTTATTAATTAATTTATTATTTTCTTATTAAATAATTTATTAAATTTTATTTAATAATAAAAATAATAAAGTATATCAAATTTATAAATAACACAATCAAAATATATAATTTATATTTTTATCAAGTGTAATTTATGAATTTAATATATTTTATTTTATTTTTATTATTAATAAGATCAAATTTATTGTTTAATTATTAAATGCTATCTATTTATATCACATCAATTTTTTAATTAACTTTTTATATTTTTTATTAATTAAAGTATAAAATTGAATAAATATACGTCATGACCAAATTAATAATTTATTTTTTAGTTAGGATAGAGCTAATACTAATTTGAATAAATTACCAACAAATGTATTTTATTTTATTTTTTGTTATGTTTCAATTGATAAGTTGTTTTTTTTTTCTTATTGTATCTTTAAAATTTTGAATTGTTTTTAATTAAATCATAACATTATGTATTACATTAATAAAAGACCCCAATATGTGGTAGCAATCCAACTAAAATTATTGATGATATGAAAACTCGATGACTTTAAGATTTGGAACGAAATTGGCATCAACTATAAAGTTTCAAGATGAAAATTGACAATGAATGTTGCAAATTTAAAATTAATGGCAATAGGTAAGGAATATATGTTGAAATTTGTAGGCATAGAATTGTAATTATTATAGTTTTTTGTACTTATCAAATGCTTTTAATATAATTAAATGAGGCATCTTATGTACATGGTGGCAGGATAAGAAATATGATATGGAACAGAAAAATAATGAAAAAGGCTCTATATTCTATAGTAAAAGAAAATATATTTGTGTGTGATTTGGGTAGAGAAATGGGCGGATAAAATAATCTTTTCTACTTCTTACTTGTGGAAGTTGTAGATAAAGAAGTGAGTACTGAGCTGTTATATTTTGGAGGTAATGCATCTTTGTATCTACTATCATGACTGACTTTTTAAAAAAATGAGAAAATATAGAGTTGCCACCAAATTTTTTTGTAAAGAAATTTGGAAAATTATAAAAAAATATTTTTTAAAAACATTTTTAAAAATATAAGATACAAGGCTCAAATTTTTTGAAAATTAGTTTCAAACCAAAGATTAGATTTAAGAGTCTAATTGATTCTCGGAGAAAGTGTTATCCACTCTAAAAAACTTATCTAAAGGATTGTTACCCTTAACATTTGTAAAATAACGTAGTCTAGTATAAATTACTCTAATAATTATTTATTTGCCTCTTTTGGTTATTATTCACCATTTTGAGATTTTTGGCATTTTAAATTGAGTAAATAACTTTTTCCTTTTCTATTTAAGATTCCTATCATCAAGATATTGAAATCCAGAATTTCAGAGTGATCTCTCCCTTCTTTTTTTCCTTTTTTATGCGGTGTGTACTTTTCTCTCCAATTCACCCTCAAATGGAACTAAAAAAATCTTCTCTCAATCCTCTTGTTTTTTTCAGAGTGATCTCTCCCTTCTTCTTTCCATCCTCCTTTCTCTATTTTCCTGGTGTGTTTAAATAGTAGAGGAAGGTGTGGAATAAAAGGGGGGAAATGGGGATTTGATTTATGGAATTGATGTCGAGGTCTAATGAGATTGATGAAAATTTGGAATTTGAAGTAATTAAGGGAATTTGGTGATTAAATGATGAGATTTTTGAAGTTTAATGGAGGGAAGAAGATGATGGTGAGGTACAGCACGCAAGATGAAGGGGTTTTAATTTTTTTATTTTGTTTTGTTTTATTTATTTTTAGATATTTTTCTTTTTTAATTTTTACATATATTTTTTTATCTTTTTGGGCTTTTTCTTATTTTAGGCCTTTTATTTTCATTTGGCTACTATCATAATATCTTTTTTTTAATTATTATTTTAAACCAAACCCTTAAAAATATGAGGTTTTGTTATTTTTATTTTTATTGGGTTTTGAACTAGGCATAGACAAAATATGGTGTTCACAGTTGCCCCTCTTTACTTATTCCTTAAGTGAGTGAAGTAGCTAAGAATTAGTCGACTTCTCATTTAAGGATAAGCAAAGATAAGAACACGTATTCTGTTCGAGTATTCAGGTTAAACCTTGTTTCCCAGCTTGCCTTAGTTTTCACAAGATTTGACCTTTAAAACGTGTCCTATGTTGGTCAGAGGAGAAAATCCTCACTTCTAGGCGTGCCCCGTTCTTCACATGGCTTGCTTGACCTTCATAGTGTGACTTGTGTCAGTCATAGGAGAAAATCCTCGCTTTTCAACTTGCCTTGGTCTTCACGAGGTTTGGCCTTCACAATATAGCCTATGTCAATCATTAGAAGATCTTTAGTTCTTGGCATGCCTTAGTTTTCATAAGGTTTAGCCTTTACAGTGTGGCCTGTGGGGTCATTAAGAGATCCTTGCTTCTCGGTGTGTCCCAATTTTCACAAGGTTTGGCCTTCACAGCATGCCCTATGTCGATTATTGGGAGATCTTTGCTTCCTAACATGCCTTGGCCTTCACAAGGTTTTGTGTCTCATTCCTCTCAAGATAGGAACGAGTCAATATGTGATTTTTGACAATATTGCAGAATATTTCCTTGAAAAAACACTCGAGAATGCACATGAAAAATTGACCCCACCTAAAGGATGATGTCTTCATTTTATTGACTTTCTTGTCCGTGTTGTCATGCAGATGATGAGGATTCCCAAGGCATAACAGGACCTGCATTAGCCAAGTAAATAGGGTTTTTACGGGCCTATCGAGAGGTTAAGAACAAACTCTCAATCATTTATCAACAAGTAACATTACAAACTGTTATGTAGTGTTAATTAGTTTCTAGTTTTATAAGAGGAATAATGTTAGTAGCCATCATGTATACAATGTGCAAGAAAAAGGGTTGGAAGCTCATTGAATGAATAAACTCCACTTTTATTAATATGTATGAGTTAAGCGGTACATGAATAATAAAATCTATGTTACTGAACAAAGTAACTTTTATCAAGATCGAGAATGAAATTGTCTGGCGGTGATGATTCTAACTTCGTATGGCTTCACAAGTTACCATAGATATGCATGTTAGTCCTTGAAGAGTATAGTTCTTGTATGATAGTTGATTTAAACCCTTCAAGGAGTCGAATTGTGAAAGTATAATTGCTTTAATTTTTGCCTAGGCTACCCTTTGCAGGTTTTCAGCTTAGTGAACTACTCTAACTTTTGCTTAGACTGCCTATACGGGTTTTCAGCCTAGCAAGTGATGCCTTAACTTTTGCCTAAGCTGTCCTTTGCAGGTTTTCATCTTAGTAGGCTCTTTTTTCTTTCTTTTCTTTTTTCAAATGCCCTAACTTTTTCCTAAGCCACCCTTTGTGGGTTTTTGACTTAACGAGCTTTTTTTTAATCATAATATTGCTTGACTGAATTATAGTTAATGGGTTTACCCAACTCTTATCCTTCTATGTTAGTGAGCATTAGAGTACCTCTGGAGAATGCATGTTTGACTAAATATGAACCTTCATAAGTGGGAGCCCATTTGTTGCCATTGTATTCTTGCATAGGGAGGATCTTTCTTAGGACCAAGTCTATAGCCTGAAATTCTCTAGGTATGACTTTCTTATTAAAAGCTCTAGCAACCCTCCTTTGGTTGAGTTGACCATGGCACATGGTTGCCAATCTCTTTCCCTCAATAAAGTTAAGTTGCTTATAGTGAACCTTGACTCATTCATCTTCATCTAGCCCATATTCCATAATGACGACTAAAGATGGTATTTCAAACTTTACTGGTAGGACAACCTCCATATTGTATACCAGTGAATAAGGCATTGCTCCAGTTGATGTCCTAACCGTGGTGCAGTATGTAACATCCGCTCTTAAAATTTGAGAGATGTTTATAAATTTTAGTTAATTGCTTGTGTATATTGCATGTATGTTATGTTAAATTGCATATAGTTGCATGAATGCAAGAATTTGACTAGAAATGAGTAACAAAATTAACTAGAATGAAGAAAAGGACTAAACTGAAAAGTGAAAAAGTTTAGGTATGACAATCGCAATTTTGGCCAAAAGAATTATTGTAGCTAACAAATTTTTGTAATTCTCCTGCCAATGGGTTAGGGCAAAATGGGAATTTCCCATATAGTTTGAAATTTACCAATTTGAGGCCAAATGATCAGAAATTGTGAATCAATGCAAGTGTTGGATTGTCAAATAAATAGGGCCAGGAGCCAGACTCCATTCCAAAACTCAAACTTCCACTTTTAGAGAGAGAGAGTGTGTGACTGAGCAGGGAGAGAATTTGAAGGAGTAAGGAAGTGAATCTCATTTCTAACAAGATTTAAAGTTAGAAAAGTGATTAGGAAGGCATCTACAACATTAATCAGCACCCAAACATCATTTAAACACAGATTAAGGTAGCATAATAACCCAATCCCTTTATTTCAGAGTTTACTGTTCACATTACTGAAATTTGTGAAACTGAAATTATTTGAAAGAAAAAGGGATTAAAAACTACATTCTTATTATTTTTAATTACTATTGGGTTTTTTAACCAATTAAAGATACTTGTGCATGCTTAAATTTGCTTCTGAAAAATGGATTTTTCACCTTGAACGAAAATGAGTTTAAATGTCAGATTTGGACAAGATTATATGATGTTTTGGGCTGTTTTCTTATGTTAAAGGCTATTGAGAAGTTTATTTTGAGATCATCAATTTCAAAATGGGTTTAAAAACAAGCTTTTGGATTGAAAATCTGGGTCAACGGCAAGTCATAAAATAGAGCAAGATGCAGTAGTTGATTGTTGTGCTCTTTAGGTGCCCAGAAGCATATACAGAAGGCTAGCAGTCGACTATTGGGTACCTAAAAGTCGGCTGTTGTGTTCTTTCTTTTTCAGAAATTTTCCAAAAATGCCCAAGAACAGAGCAGCTGATTGCCTAGACCTAGCAGTCGACTATCGGGCCCAATAGCAAGTTACCAGCTAACTGCTAGGCACTTGGTAGTCGACTGATAGTTCTCTGTTTGGAATTTCAAAGATTTGACAGAATGCAACCAGTCAATTTATAATGTGGTACTAGTCAACTACCACCTTTTGTAATGGAATGATGAACTTAATTACATGTTTGAATGATATCTAGCCTAAAAACTTAATCCAAACTAGAGATTAAACTTAAGTTATAAGCAAGGTAACATATACTCTAAATGTAAATGAGAAAGAGCATAAATATGATGAAATTTAAAAGGGAAGAGAATGAATGCATAAGAGAAATGAGAATTGTATTCTTATTATATGTATTTGTTGTAGATAGGTTCATATTTGAATGACTTATTGATGGTATGGGATGGGTGATTGGACATTCCACGAGTATCGTGATAGTTGTAAATTGTAAGTTAGTGACTTAATGGCCAATGTAAATGAAAAGTCACATACTTAGAATTTACAGAACCATAGTATGCACCGATTCACCCATATATATATGTTTATGAATTGCATTTCGGGGACCCCATTATTTACTCAATGTGTGGAACCTAAATGTGTGAACTCAATGTGGGGACTCTATTGTACTTGGATCTATTGGAGGACGCTCTAGAATGTACACAAATATGATATGTAGTCGAGGACTGCCAATGGGCATAGTTCCCAGAGTATATATTTGAAAGTATATATATGTTTATGAATAGCATTTTGGGGACCCCATTATTTACTCAATGTGTGGAACCTAAATGTGTGAACTCGATGTGGGGACTCTATTGTACTTGGATCTATTGGAGGACGCTCTAGAATGTACACAAATATGATATGTAGTCGAGGACTGCCAATGGGCATAGTTCCCAGAGTACATATTTGAAAGTATGGAGTGGTGCACATGATGACCCTCTGGATTTCTCTTATATTATGCAATTATATGATAATGATTATGATAATAATTGGCAGAGGCTAATGAGAAATGCTTTTATTTCCTTGTTGCCCTTTATTTTATAATGAAAGTTATATGAATGATGTTATGTTACCTGTATATTCTGATGAATTTATGAGATATATATATTGAGAAGAGCATACAGAGTAAGAAATGCATGCAAGTATGAAAGTTAAATGAAGTGTTATACAAGATAACCCAATAGATGTATTATTTTATGAAAAAGAATGTAGAATTTCTGTATGAGTTTACAGTGGTGTAAACTAGATGTTTTGAAAACTGGTTATTAATGCTATTGAGAATTATTCTCATTAAAAATGCTAGTTTGTATCAGATGCCTAGATTTCATATAGGGTTAAAAGTGGAGGTGAAAGTGGTGGAGATACCCTTCCTAAGGTTTTTTCCTGTTATTCATGAAGTATTGGTTGTGCATGTATAGGAGGTTCCTCCCACACCTTGAATGTGTATAGTTCTAGGAAAGTATTTGGTATGCTCAATTCCCTGAATCCTTATGATGTTTTGGAAAAAGGATTAGGAGGATAGATTTTGATGTATAGTATAAAGGCATATATGTATCAGGATATATGGATTAGGTATTCACTGGCAATTTTGTTAAATAGGTATAAGTGACAAGTTTGTTGTCTCATTACCCTAGTTAACGTTTTCACATATCTATAGATATATATGTCTAAGGAATGATATGTATACACTGTGAATGAATGTGAATATATATATGCACATGTATATTATTGTGATTAATTTTTTTTATTTCTACTGCGTAACATGTGAGATCCTAAATGTAGTAGCCTAGACCAATAATACCAATTATTTCATTTGATAAATACCTAAAATTTAACTCAAGTAAAGGAAATAGTAATTCACCAATCTTATAGTATATTGCTTATATTATTTAAATCACTTTAAAAAAGGAACTATAGGATTGGGGGGTTACACATTACCCATGTAAGGCATACGAAAGTATCTCATGCCAATCCTTATAAGAGATAGTCATTTTTTCTATGATCTTTTTGAAATTTTTATTGGTTGCTTCTACTGCCCCATTCATTTGTGGACGATATGGCGCCAAGTTATGATGTTTTATTTTGAAATTTTTCACAAAGTTTATGAATTTTGGTGCCATTGAGATTCATTGCGTTGTCTGTGATGATTTTTCTAGGTATGCCATATTGGCAAATTATGTTAGTCCTCAAGAACTGGTCACACACCTTTTAAGTGATGTCAGAGTATGAGCTTACCTCAACCTATTTTGTAAAGAAATCAATGACAACTAGGATGAAATGATACCCGTTGGAGGCATTCGGATTAATGGAGCCTATAATATCAATTCCCCACATGAAGAACAGTTAGGGCGTGACCAAGATGTGTAGTGGGACTGGTGGAGAATTAATGAGATCTACGTATATCTGGAAATTTTGGAATTTGTTCACATAAGCCAAACACTCTTTCTCCAAAGTTATTCAAAAATAATTGCATCTCAAGATTTGTCAGTTCATCATGTGACCATTGGAGTGGGTACCACAAATTCCTTTGTGCACTTCAACCATTATCCAATCGACTTCTTTAGCATCCACACATAGAGTAGTGTATTGTTGTGACTCCTCTTGTATAGCACATCACCACTAAGGAAGAAATTCATTGCTAGCCTCCACAATGTCCTTTTGTCATTTTCACTTTCCTTAGTTGGGTATTCTCATGTCATTATGTATGTTTTGATGTTGTAACACCCCTAATTTAAGTAGCTTAAATTAATGATTTTAATGGATAAAAAATTCATGGTGCTGATAAATTAATTTCTTATAGGTAATAAATTTAAGAATTGGTTTAAGGAAGGAAAATTTTACATGCATAATTAAATGGCCAAATTTTTTAGATTAAAAAGGCAAATTACCTAAGAATTTGATGCTTAATTTAACCCCTTATATTCTTTTGTTATCTTGCCTAAGTACCAAAGGAAGGAGCATTAAATTTTATGCATGGAAATCTTAATGCCACATGTGAGGTTAAGAGGGCTAAAGGCATGCAATTTTTTTATATATATATATATATGTGCATGGCTTTCACGTGAAGAAGAAGGAGAAGTAAGATGAATTCAATTATATATATATGCATGGCTCTCACATAAAGGTGGAAAGGAGAAAAGAAAACAAACACAAAAAAATATATAATAATAAATATACATACACATCACACTACTCAGCCAAGAGGGAAGGAGGACGACATGCAAAGGCAGCTAATCTCTTTTGACTTTCCTTCCAAGCAACTATGTGGGCCTTGGAAGAAAGAAACTAAGCAAATGCATCAAGGCCTTCGTGTGCAGCTAGGAATATTATGGGTGATTCTATGACACAATGGAAATTGTAAAAAGGGGAGAGAACCACATGGTGTGAAAGGAAAGCTTTGTCCCTTCCCTTTTGTGCTGCCTACCATACCCGAAGGAGAAGGAGAAATGCATGAACGCTTGACTTCCTCCTAGCTGTTTATTAGGCCACCGAATGGAGGGTGTGTAGGATTCAAGGGAGATGCCAAACATGAGCTGCTTAGGCCCACTAGATAAAGCATAGACTCGGTGGAAAATATGGAATTTAGAATATACACACACGGCATGAGGAGCAGCTCACGCGAAGAAGGAGCACCTTGCGTGTTCCTCCCATTTCTATTGCCGTGGAAGAGTGGTTAATCCACTAAGGCAAGCTTTCATTATTTAGAATGGTACATGCTAAGAATAATAAAAGAAAGAAAGGCGAGGTGCAAGCATTTTTGGGGAAAGCCAAAACATAATTCAAAAGGGAAGAGAGGGTACTTGTGATTATGGAAAAAGGAAAAAAGAGAGAAGAGAGAAGAAAAAGAGAAGAAAAAGAAAGAGAGACCACACGTGAAGGGGAATAAGAGGAAGTTCAAATTCCATTTCATGCATTCTAAACAACCTCATGTGAAAGAGAGATCAAGGAAGAAAAAAGTAAGGAAACAAGGAGTAGAAAGAGACCAAGGAGGGGCCAAGATCAATTCTTTGTAAGCTCACCATAAAGGTAGGTTAGCAATTTCCTTGTTTTAGTTCCATAGTTAGCATATATATTTCATAATGTTGCTCCCATGGAACTAGAGTAATTTTCTTCATTCTTGATTTAGGATGAAATTTGATATAGTATGCATGATAAACTTAGGAGTTGGCTATGTTGAATGAGATTAATAATGTTGTTGGACATCTATGTTTGCTAAATAAATACATGTGAAGAATAAATAAGATGGATTAAGTTAGTATTGGAAAGTTATTGCCATGACCACCTAAGAAAATAATTAATGAGGAATAGCTTTATGAGGAATGTAATTGTGAGGGTTTAAGGTGAAGATAAATTCCAAGAAAAGTAGAAATTACTATAGCTATTATTAATATTTTTGAAGGAAAATTTATGTGAGATTAAATTCTAAGAAAAGTAGAAAATATTATAGCTCTTATTAATATTTTTGAAGAGAAATTTATGTGAGAATAAATTCTAAGAAAAGTAGAAAATATTATAGCCATTATTAATATTTCGGAGGGAATTTTATGTGAAGATAAATTATAAGAAAAGTAGAAAATATTATAGCCATTATTAACATTTTTGGAGGGAAATTTATGCGAGAATAAATTCCAAGAAAAGCAGAAAATACTATGGCCATCAGTAATATTCTTGAAAGGAAGTTTTGTAAGATTTAATTTCCAAGAAAAGTAGGAATTTGTAGCTATTAAATAAGAGGAGATTAAATTTCCAAGAAAAATAGAATTTTATGTCCATGACTATTATTTTAAAAAGGAACTTAAATCTAATTCCCCAAGAAAAAGCAAAATAGTATGGAAGCTTCCAATTTATTCGAAAGCGTCGAGGAATGAAACCTTTCCCTGGATAATTAAAAGGAGGTGTAGGGTGACATCATGCCCTGCAGGGTTTCGAGTGTACACCAGCGATCTAGCGAGGCATGGCTAAAGGTGCTCTATGCCCATGACCTAGTATTCACGATCGTGCTAAAATCGTGGCCGAGTGTCCACGCATTATGAGGTGTGTCCGGAGGTGCTCCACACGAGTGACCTAGGGAGGTGTAGCCGAAAGTGCCCCATACTTGTGATCTATTTTCCTGAGGATTTCATGTATGTGGGCTGAGTGTCCATAATTTGCGAGGTGTGGCCAAAGGTGCTCCACATAGGCGGCCTGACAAGGCATGGCCGAAGGTACTCCATGCCTAAGACCCAGTGCTCATGATTACGCTACATACGAGGCCGAGTGTTCATGAATTTTGAGGTGTGGCCGAAGGTACTCCAAACGGGTGACATAGGGAGGTGTGGCCAAAGACTCTCCACTCTTGTGATCTAGTGTCCACATAGCACGCATAAATGCTTTGATAATTTCGTAATAATAAACCGGTACGCTTAAGAGAATACTTGTCATGTAAAAAAGGATCTTCAACTTTTGTTAACTACTAAATTTATCATGCAATAATTGCCTGTTTACATTTATGTATTCCACTCCTAAATCAAGGATGTAGGTTGAACGTTTTTAGTGCCTACAACCTGGTACATATTAGTTTCTTTTAAACTATGAATTGATAAGCTACTGGGAAACCTGTGTTTCTCATCTATATGCTAATATGTATCAGATACAGACGCATAGTAGGGACACGTGGTGGCAGTGCCTTTTGATCAAGTAAGGTTTTTGTAACCCCCATTTTTTTGGATCCTAGATGTGCTCGAATTAGAATAGGACAACTAATTTGATTGTATATACGAGTGGTTCAGGGGATATCGGGGAAAACGAATATGTAAAGGACCAGTCCATCACTATTTTATACGAGAGTCTGAGTGGCAGGCCTGTTGTCTCTTGACTTCCGTGGGATGGGTACTTCATATGTCTGGGGACATGTACATCAGTAAGTAATGATTATTATCAGACTTGTATTATTTGATTCATATGAAAGACTGTATTTTCATCATGTAGTGTAGAATTTCATTATTCCGCTGTGCATGTAAGTTTTTCTTTTTATCTAAGCAAAAGATGCTGAACTTAATTTGTTTAACGTAAATTGAATGGTTTAACTGCTTAGAAAATAATTAAAAGGACAAGAATAATGTGCTGAACCTATCTATTGATATCAGAATGAACAACAAGACTAGATAGGGGTGTTACAGATTTCATGGAACCACGGTAGAACATTGAGTTCTTCTTCTACATTCAGGCAATAGGAAGACGTAGCCTGGGATTCTACTTGTATGGGTTATAGGTAGATTTTGTATTTTAGCTTTACCATCACAGCCAAGGTGGCTAAGGCATCTGCGAGAAGATTCTTGTCACGAGAAAGATGAGTGAAAGAGATCTCATTGAATTCCTTGCAAAGTTGACTAAGGAATTTCTGATACGAAATTAATTTCTTGTCCTTAGTTTGTCATTCTCCCTTGATTTGGTAAATTATGAGGGTAGAGCCCCCATAAATGTCTAATTATCTTATTTTCAAAGAGATAACATCCTTCAAGCCACTGATGCATGCCTCATATTTTGCCATGTTGTTGGTGCAGTAAAAATTTAACTTAACTGCCATGGGAAACTATTGCCTTTTAAGAGAAACCAGGACAGCCCCGACACCATTGCCTTGCATGTTGACCACCTCGTCAAAGTACATTTTACATCAGCTCAAAGATTCCTCTTCTTCCTCTTCCTCTGTTGTGCAAATTTCCTCACCAGGGAAACTAAAATCTAGAGGTTGATATTCTCTATAGGATTGGTGGCCAAATGGTTGGGTATGGCGCTACTCTTAAGTGGCTTCTAAGTCATATATTTTATATTGTAATTTTTAGGACCACTTGCCATTTTAAGACCCTCCCTGAGACATGGAGGCTTTCAAAGATGTACTTGATTGGTTCTATACATGAGATCAACCAAGTTTCATGGTTGAGCATGTATTGTCTAAGTCGTCTTGTTCTCCAAGCTAAGCCACAGCAAATTCTTTTGATCATGGAGTATTTTGTCTCAGTCGTTGAAATTTTTTCTGAGGTAATATACAAGTATTTTAGTCCTCCTAGAGTCATCATGTTGCTCTAGTATGGCACCCATGGGGCCAGTCAAGATTGTCAAGTACAATATGAGTGGCCTACCAGGTGTGAGAGGTACTAACACTGGTGATTTCTGAAGGTACTATTTGATCTTATCAAAGGCCTGTTGGCATTCTTTGTTCTATTCTGATGGTTGATTCTTCTTTCGAAGCTTAAAGATTGGCTCACAAGTGGTAGTTAGGTTCCTTATGAATCGAGCAATGTAATTGAGTGTACCTAGAAAACTACACACTTGCTTCTTGATTTTAGATAGAGGCATGTCACGGATGGCCTTAATTTTTTCCAGGTCTACCTCAATGCCTTTTTGACTGAAAAAGAACCTAAGAAGCTTTCCAGTAAGTTCCCTAAAGACACATTTATTATGGTTTAGTCAGAGTTTAAATTTTTGCAACCTTTCAAACAGCTTACGAAGGACCTTCACATGGCTTTCTCCCTTCGCTGAGTTAGTGACCATGTCATCCAAGTAGACTTCAATCTCCTTATGCATCATGTGATGAAAGAGAACAACCATTGCACATTAGTAAGTTGCCCCAATGTACTCTAATCCAAAAGGCATAACCTTGTAGCAGAAGGTGTCCTATTGTGTAATGAATGTAGTCTTTTATTTATCTTCTAGATGCTTGGGAATCTAATTGTACCCTGAATACCCATCCATGAATAAGTATTAGTAGCTACGTACAGTATTATCCACTAGGATGTCTATGTGTGGCAATAGGAAGTTGTTAAGATCGCGATAGTCATCGCACATCCTTACTATGCCATCCTTCTTGGGTATTAGAACAATATTCGCTACCCATTAAGGGTAAGTAGCCACTTCTAAGAATCTAGCATTCCATTACTTTAGCACCTTATTCTTTATCTTCAGAGACATGTCAGGGCTAATTCTTTTCAATTTCTGTTTTTATGGCTCTATGTGCGGATATGTTGGTATACGATGTTATGCAATGTCAGGATTGAGGCCTGCCATGTCTTGGTATAACCATGCAAAGATATCAACATACTCTTGACATAGGTTAATCATATCCTCTCTTTCAGGGTTACGACTATTTTTATCTCCTTTTTGTCTTCTTTAGTCCCTAAGTTAACAATTTTGATTATTTCCTCATGGGGACCTATCTCTTTTTCTTCTGATTCGACCATTTTAGAAAATACAAGAGATGTTTCTTCGTTATCAAGATCTTCCTGATCGTGCATATCTATGATATCTTGCGATTCATTCAAAGTGTGTGCAAGGATCACTCCATTGGATAAGATCTCTAAGAATTCTAGTTACCTGGAAAGTGTGAAGAATTAAAAGTAGAAAAGAGAGACAGACAAGGGATAGGAAGAATGAAAATAAAAATGCATGCATGATAGCTGCTTATTTTATTATCTCTCAAATAAAAATGTACTGTTTAACAATTTATTCTTATGGCCATGGTTAGGACTAATGGAACCTAAAACAAAAATTCAATATTACTTGTAATAAACTAAAAAGATTGATTATGCCTCCCAGTTGTTAAGCACTTCCCCTATTTTTACTTTCCTAATATAGCTTCCCAACATGCCACTGTAATCTTCATCTGTCGTAGCCATGGTACCTTGTTGTTTGATCACCTTTAAAGATGAGGGGAATTTATCCCTAATTTGAGGAATCCCTTCCTCTTGGACTTTGGCTTTCTCAACCTTGGCTAAGCGCGTGGCGAGTCTTTGGTCTATTTAACCAACTTTGTAGCCTAAGGCCTACATGCCTGGATTTTCTAACACCTCCAAATTGTGTGGGATTCCTTATAGATTGGGGCCAAGGCCTTTCCTATTTGGAACCCTTGCTTAGCCATGATTTTTATGGCCACATTATTAACTCTGCTGGCATATGCCTTCATGTTGTGGTCCTCAACTTCTAGACTTTGGAAGGATAATTCCAAAGACCTTTCAGCACTCTCAATATACAGTATGATGTTTGGCTTACTAATCATGAGGTGCTCTTTGCCCTTGATTGTAATGAGCTGATCCTTCTCGACGTACTTCTCCCTTTGATGAAGTGTGGATGGTACCATTCGAGCAGCGTGGAACCAAGGTTTTCCTAACAACATGGTATAAGTCGCGTCAACATCTATGATCTAGAAGTTGACATCAGAGGTATTGAGGCCTATCTCTAGTGGTAAAGTAATATTTTTGATGACCTCCCTTATTATGCCATCAAAGGCTTTAAGTACGATGTCATAGTGCTTGATGTTTGAGAGATCTATAGGTAATTGTTCCAATTTAGACACTGGTAATACATTTAGGGCGGATCCTTCATCTATAAAGACTTTAGTTATCATAAAGCTGAAGCATTTTAAGGTGATATGTGAGAACATAATCACAGAGGCGTGTTGGACTGCATCCACTAGGTTCACCACTTTTTCTAGCATAATTTTGGGCTAGACATACACCTCATTAAGTACTTTTTGTAGTGCCTTGCGATGGACTTCTGAGCTTAAGACTAGTGATAAAATGATAAAATCAAAATTCTAGAAGGAGTCTTCTTTAATTGGTTGAATATATCATAGTCGCTTTCCTTCATTATGTTTAAGAACTCCACTTCAGGCTCCTTGGATATGCTCGACTTATCAGCAGGTTCCATTATGGGTTTGACAGTCTCTTTTGTATAAATTTACTTACTATAGGTCACTCCCCTTGTTTCTGTGATGTTGGAGGTTTTAGGAATTCCCTCTATATTTTTCCCATTGGTCCTTTCAATGTGTATATTGTATACCTATGGGACAACCTTGTTTGACTCATATGGGAAGGTTGCTGGTAGATGAACCATCACCATAGGTTCCTTACAAAGCGGTTAGACCTCAACGCTTCTTTTATTGATGGTGTCTAAAGTAGTCGATTCAACATTGGTTCTCCTATTAATGACATAAGACACTATCGAATCTTCAAAGACCGTAGGAGGGTTCCTTGTTCTACTCCGCCAATCATTAACTACCACTGATATACCCTATTATTTTCTTCGAGGGCTATACAATCACTTATGCTGTTGTGAGGGATATGACCCCCAGTCTCATCATTTTTTTAATAACACCCTTGAACTCAAGGCACTCCTCAATGTCATGGTTTTCTGTATGATGATAAAGATAGAAAGTAGGTTTAGGTTTCTCTTTAATTGGAAGATAGTATCCTGCATCCACTAGGTAACAGACTAACTCCCTTTTGGAATAGGTTAAAGTCTTAACTTTCTTGACAAATTCCTCCTCTACTTCCAAGGTTGCTACTTTCTTACCCTTATCATGGCTAGGCAAAAGGTTTTTAGTGATATTTGGCCCACCATTTGTTGATATGGAGATAACATTATTGTCGATGAGAGTCTAGACATGTCTTCTAAATGTATCATAAGTATCTATTGAATGACTAGGCACATCCATGTGGAAGTTTCAAGTCAATTCAGCTTTGTACCACCCAGGGAAAGGTGGGTTAAGTGGCTTCAATGGTCTAGGGCACATCAGCCCTTGTTTGGACAGGCCTTGGAATAATTCTACCTTTATTACATTGAACTTGGGCGGGGGCCTATTGTCATGAGAAGCTTAAGGTGTTGACTCATTATTAGCTCGATTAGCTAGTCCACTAGAAGATTGGGCATTGTTAATTGGCTGGAAAATATTGTAAGCATATTCTTGACCACCTTGTGAGCGGCTAACATAATTCACCTCCCCATCCTTCTTGTTATTGGAAGCAATGCCACCAATTGATCCATCTTTCTTGGGACCCTGGCTTGATGCATTGAGTCTTCCCTCCTTTGTTTCATTGTCAAGTTTCTCCCTGATTTCTATGAGATAGAAGAACTTTTAGACTGGTAATGCGATTATAAAACTATATAATAGGTCTAATAAAAGTACAAACAAAGTAAGTTACCAGTTTTGAGTCTATCATAGGAGGTTGGACTTCTATGGCTATTTGTCTCTATTTTTTAAGCATAGATCTTAAAGCTCTCATTTGGAAGCATCTTCATGGCCTTGACTTAATCTCTATTAGGCGCATTGCATATATTGTACCAGTAGTGCTTCATAAAGGCTTGAACTAGATCACTCCATGTTTTGATGATCACGTGGTCAAGTTACATGTACCAATTATAGGAAGAACTAGTTAAGCTCATGGAAATAGGTTATTAGAAACTATTTATCCCTTGAATATACTCCCATCTTGGTGCCATATGCCCTCAGGTGATGGACCAGGTTAGTGTTCCCTTTATATTTGACAAAGTCAGGCACTTTAAACTTCTTAGGGACTTCGACCTTGAGGAATAGACAAAGATCATCAACATTCCAGTCCTCATATCAATTTGAGTCTTCGAGATTTCTTATCTTCTAATTGATCAATTTGTTGACTTCTTCTTTGAGAAGACATTGTCTGTTACCTTGATTCTTGGAAATTATGGGGATGGTGAAGATGACATTTAGTTCATCATTGGGCATGTCATATGTAAAAATTCCTCCCCTATTGTTAGTTGTGGTGTTTTGAAACACCTTGGTAGTGGGTTTAGAGGTCATAAGTAGAGTGTTTTGAACTGGTTTTACCATTGTAGGAGTGGTGCCAAGAATGGGCATAGACAGTGCACTTGAAGTGGCATTGTAGATGTGCTCCTCAGTAATTAGAGCAGGTACCAGAGCATTGGCGCCTCTAGTTTGCAACGCCTCGGTCATGGCCTTCATCATGTTATCCATGTTTGCCATTTGCATTAGCATGTATGCCATCTCAATCATTTGGTTTTGCAATTGAATGCGTAGGTCATCTAACTCATTTGTAGCAGGGGTCAAGGCTTGGCCATTTTTTGTTCCTTGAGGATTCATCCTTGATAGTGTTGTGGCTCGAGTTTTGGATCGAGTGTTATAGTGCCAAGCGATTATTCTGGTGTAACCTCTTACGTTTCTTTTTGTGTGAGCTATCGTGATGCCTTCAAAGTAAGAGATTTAAGAGTTAAAAAAAATGTGTAACCCTATGCATGGTTGCTTTTTGGTTGCATGGCTTATGGCTAGACCCTTTAATCCCTTTCAAGAATGTTTCGCTTCCACAAAGGATGTTAAAGTTGATGATCAAATCGTAGAAGATTTTTCTTCTTACTTTTGGTGCCATTGGCAGTTGGCCCGTGATCATTATATTGCTTCGTTGAGGATCATTCCTCTGAGTCTTATTGAAAACATTTTGGTTTAACAATGAGAAATGAAGTTAATAACCAATTACTAGGGGTTTTGCCCCAAGTGATTGATATCTAACCAAAAATGCATACAAAGAAAAAGGGGGATTACACGTGATGTGAGGAAACTATTCATTTTATTCATAAACTAACTCATTACAATGTTTTTTGATATTCATCTAACATTTACTGGGTTCTATCGATTTCATCCTAATGCTTAACAATATGACGGTTGAGCTTAAGAAAATCTTACACTTCAACTAGCATGTTATACACATTCACTTTACGCTCAACACACTCAAAACTATTAATGAATGTGGGAACTTCATTGTTGACCAGTCTTGCAGTTTGTATATATTGTCTTTTTCATGTATTTTATTTGAATTGCTTACTCTGCACGTAATTCCCATGCAGTTCCTAGCTCGATGGTTTGAGTAAGTTTTTCCAAGTGCATGTCTGTCATATAATTTAATTCTTCTTGTGCGGCAACAAATGACTTATGTTTCCCCTCTAACTGTTCCTTCAGTTGTACAACCTCTTCTTCTAGGGCTTGGATATGTGCTTGATCCTCCATGTGTTTTACTTGATAGGCCTCTCATTTTTCAATATGGAATTTCAATTTCTCATTTTCCTTTTGTAACTCAGATATATTGCCGAAACTAGAAGACCTTTGGTGCCTTTCTAGCTTGGACACCTCTTTATAGAGCTGCACATACGCTTTAGATTTCTTGATCTCACCTTGTTGTCTCTTTCTTTCCTCTTTCAGATTTCACAGTTGGGTCTTTTGCTCTTTAATCTTGATAGCAAGGGCACACTCTATCTCTTGCAAGTTATTACTCGGTAATGGGTCTTGGGGTCCATATGCGAGGCTGATCCCTCGTGCGGTCCTCTCTTAAATCCGTTGTTTATATTCAGGTGTGACCTTCACTTGGCGTATTGTAACACCCCTTATCTTATCTTAACAACGTCATATTGCTTCTTTAGATAAGTGGTTACATTAATTATAGTCTTTAATTATATTTAATTCTCCTGAGCATCTAATCCATTATAGATTTATTTTGCAATTAGGTTTGGGTTCTCATGGTCGGGTAAAATGCTTTGGCACAACAGAATATAAAATATTAAACATTACAGCAGAATATATAAAAACTTTTCTGATATATATACATATACATTATAACAATTGTTTAGTACATCTTTTTGTATATAGATAATGGGATAGATGAAGTACCTATCCATAAGGAGTAAGGAGACAATAGGCCTGCCACTCATACTCCTTTTACAAAATATCGTGGGTGAATGAGTTCTTCACATATCCCTATACATATGCCCTTTTTGTTTCTATGCACAGCCAAAAATATCAGCCCTAATCCCAACCCAAAAAAAGAACATGTAGAATTAGGACTCCAAAAAGGTCAGGCTATAGCTACATATTTATGTACTTATCTATTCCATAGGAAACTTAAAAACAGTGATAACATAAACATTCTTGACAATAGTGAAAGTTCCCAAGAAGGGAATTTCCACTGTGGCCAACTCCACCTCTATTATCACGCAATATCTAGTCATCTGATACATATAAGTTCAGCAATGAGAAATACATTCCCAGTAGATAAACAAACCAGTTTATTTTAAGACAACTGACATGTATCACTATAATCATATAGAAAACACTCTACATGCGGCTTAATTTCAAAACTCTTTTCATATAGATACTTGGATACGACTTATCATGAAAACATATGTGGATGTAGCTATGGAAATGAAATACACAATCAATTTATTCATTCATGGAATGGACTACAATCATTCATGCTTACATGTCATAATCATAATCAAATAAATCACGTTTATGCAATACATAACATAACACTTCGTAAATACTCAATTCTGGGAAGGTATACATAAGATCATTTCCTCCCACTTAATTGTGCTCTTTGGAGGTATACACCAGATCATTCCTCCTACATTTCAATTCCTTAGGGGTTTACACCAGATCATTCCCCTCAAGGCAACTTCCTTGGAAGGTATACATTAGATCATTCCTTCACAGGCTTTTAGTCTCAGGAGGTATTCACCAGATCATTCCTCCTCATTTAATTCCTTGGGAGTTTACACTAGATCATTCCCCACAAGGAAGCTTTAACCTTTCGTTCCACAATTACATTAAGCCTTTCTATGCTCTTCAATCATATTCACATGATTTTTGGACATTTTCTATCAATGGAAAATATATATTATTTACCACTCACTCTGGATCATTACCTCATTTTCTCTCTTTTCACATATCATAAGCCAATTTAGATGGAATTTTAGGCTACTTCCAATTGACATACAAGTTTAGCCATTCTAAGGAAAATGCTATATGGTATTCGGCCAAGGCAAGGAAATCATGAGAACATGGCATTTGTAACTCATTTGATTTCTTTCTAGCATCATTCTCACCATTTAAACATTTTGGCAACAATTCCAATGATTATGCCTAACACTTTCTCACACCTCAAAATTGAGCAAGTGCACTTTAAGCCATCCTTTTTCATACTTTTCTAATTCATTATTCATACCAATGATGGCAATACATCTAATCCCATAACTTTACATTTTTGTGCACACTTTTAAGGTGAAATGGTAAGGCTTCAAATTGGAAAAATCACTAAGGCATAAAAGTTACCATAAATTTCTCTCTCCTCTTTACTTATGATGGCCTTTACAAGACTTTCTAACCATTTACAAGCAAAATTTTAGCACCAATCACATGAACTCATTCGGCCAAAATAGGTATATCACATTCCCATGGTTTATGGTGAAACTAGAAAATACAAAAAATGTCTAAACATTAATCTAATTAGGCTCTCTCTCTCTTACCATTTTCTCACTCTTTATAGCACACTTTCTAGCCTAGAATTTTACCAAAATTCATCACCATTATAGCCCTAGCAATTCAGCCAAGGTGAGAAAACAAGCAAAATAGAGTTATTTCATCACTTTGCTTACAATACAACAACATTCATACAAAAACTATGCAAAAACACCATTTTCTCACTCCTACCAACACAAACTCAGCTTTAACACAAGTTAGGGTTTGGCAAAATCAAAGTTCCATCCATGAAAATTTACCATTTCATGAGTTTCTATGCTTTCCTACATGTTTATAGTCATAACCACAAGTTATTTCCAACATATTTCACATCCAAGCATGCAAATCCACCATAAACATGTAGAGAGAGAAACAATCATCAATCTTGAAAATTGAAAACACCATAAACATACCATGAAACATGAAAATAATGGCATAAGATTGTTTATCTACCTTGAAAAGCTAGTATATGTGTGATTTCCTAGTTGTTTTTATGAAAGCTCCTTCTTCTCCAAGGTAGACAAGCAATTCGGCAACTTCCTCTTCCTCTCCACCTTTCACCACAATTCTAGTATGTGGGAGAAGAAGAAGGCTGAATTTAGGGTTTGAATTATTTACACAAATTCCATTCATGCTAAATTGTCCATTTCATCCCTTTTTTCTTCTTTTTTTTTTTTTTTAACAATGGCATTGTCTCTCCTTGCAATTGTAATTTTGTGCAACTTCCATGGGCTGGGACTGTTCTGCCCTTCAAGAAATTCAAAATTTCATAGTGGTCCCTCAACTTTTTGGAAATTACATTTTAGTCCTTAAGAAAAGTGTCATTTTGCCATCAAGTCCAAATTGGCTTATTTTGCTCCATTTTCACCCCTTTTCGGTTTTAAGAGGTAAAAATCACTCAAATAAAATTTCATAAAGCTTATTTTTATGTTTTTACTAAATTATCCTTATTTTAGCAAAATCAAAATTTTTCCCCTAAAGCAAAATTACCTTTTTGCCCTTTATGTTAAGACTATCATTTCACTCTCATTCTTTCTCCTTTTGATCAAGAATGAGTAAGGATTTCAAATTCCCACCTTCATAGAATATCTAGGGTAAAAAATAAATTTTTCCTACATCATTTAAAATTGCTATCATACTCATAGTGTGAAATTACAATTTTACCCTTTTTAGGGAAAATTGTCTTTCAACATCAATGTAAGTAACTTCTTGCATAACTAGATTCTTCTTCTCTTTTAACGGAAATTAATAAGAATCCTTTGATGTAACTCCATGAAATAAAAGAATTAAACTAATTTTTTCTGTTTATGGTAAAATTACTATTTTACCCTTCTTTGCTAAATTTCCAATTTCATTCTTTTCATGACAAAATAATTATATGTTGATGAAAAGGTCCATTCTAACTCCTTGATAATCCATTCTTAACATCCCATGAATATTACTAACAATAATAATAATAATAACATTGTTATAATATGTGAGTGTCAGGAGTGGATGTTACACGTATCCCTAGTTCAACCTTCCCTTTGAACCAAATGTTTTGCCAAGCTTTTAAGACGCGAGAGTTCAACTTAATGGATTCATTATCATAAAGGAGAAAGAGAGGTTTCACCAAATCTCAAGATGGGATCACCTGACTGTAGGCAAAATGGAGATAGGCCAAGGATGGGTTATAATTAACCCCTCCTTAGCACTGACAAGAGCCACATTAAGGAAGCCCTTACAACTGTACAAGATATCTGTATCTTCCCACCAGGCCAACTTCCATCTAATATTCTTATCAGCTAACTAATTGAAAAAATGGACCTACTCTTGGTATTCAGTTGAAGCTAAGCCCTCTCGTCCTATTAGATTATTCAAGATATGGCCTTCCCTTATAGCGAAGTCTCTTAGACAATGGTGGATGCTATCGAGCCATACTCCTTTGGACCACGTTTTGCCAAATAGATGATCTACCATCCATACAGTAAAGAGCTAGAGACAATACTTTAACTTTCCTCCTCTTTTCTCTTGGCAGTATGAGAGACTTAAGTAAGTGTCTTCTAGAATGGCTAGGATCAGATTAATTCTACAATGCTCCACAACCATAAATATGCTAACTGCAACAAAGTCTATAAAGCCCACTAATAATGTAAAGAGCACAATCTAATGCAAGGACTTGGCTAAACAGTGTCTATTCTCATTTCTTTCTGCATATCTCCATGTAATTAACCAAGTATGCTAATGGTATCCTATTAATCTGGCCCTATCTTGCAAAATAAACCCGCTCAGGTGATTCCCCCATTAGTTGAGCAATAAACCTCTAAGAAGGCAAATGACCTGGATATATGTACACTATTGAGTCTTTATGGAGATACATCCTCAATAATCTGACATAGTCCTTTAAGGTCAATGATAGTTGGAACTAAGAGAAAGTAAAGCATCTTAGTTTGTTGTTCCAGTATTGCCCTAGGATTGTGATGGCTTCTTTCTGAACCTAGATGTCCAATAAATCTAAAATATCCCCATAATTTAGCCAAAAGTCTCGCATCTGATCCTTGTAGAGTTTAGTCCTCATCTGAACCAGTTCAGCCATAGAGTTAGGCTTTACCTTGATCTGTGCCAACTTTCTAGACATCGATAGACTACTGGGTGAGAAGAAAGACAATCAGGTGTCTAAAGCCATTGCCATAACTGCCATTTTTCAAAGCAACCATTTCAGCTAAGGGAATGCAGGGGACATGACTTTATTCTACTAAGTAACGGAGAAATTTGTCATGCATGTGAGGTTAAATTTTATCATTTTGCATCTTTATGAGGACGACTATAAATCATATTTTGTCTCTTAACATTTCTCACTCATGTTTAAAAAAACTTTGCTTAATGGTTTTTTGAAAAATTGAGGCAAAGTTTTGCCTCCAAGTAATAGCATTTTGGCTCTAAAATGAGTGTAAACTACCACTAATTTGAGAAAGGATTTTGCCTTCACTCTCTTACCAGGTTTTATCCATTGAGTTTTTTAAGAAAAGATGCCTATAATCCTAAAAATTTAAAACTCATTCCCTAATGGAGGCATTTTGGCCACTTAGAGGGAGACAAGTAACTTTTCACATGTGAGAAAAATTTGCCTTAATGGTGTAATATCATTTCCGAAGGAGGAATCCCATAACATCATTGTGTTATTTATATTGTCAAAATGACCCATTATGAGATGTTTTGTTCACACTGGTAGTATAATCACTCGATAACGTACAAAAGGATTTAGCCTCATCAACATTATGGTGTTTTTGCAAATGGTTTTTTTAAAAAAATCTTTTTTCCATAGGAAGCATTTTGGCTTCAATAGGAAAGAACAATCAACGACCACATATGAAAGGATTTAGCCTTATTGACGTAGTGATGTTTACGTAATCAGAGGTTTTTTTAAAATATGTTTTCCCTAGGAAACATTTTAGCTTTAATAGGAAAGAACAGTCAACCAGCACATATGAAAGGATTTAGCCTTATCGATGTAGTTATGTTTTCTCAAACAGAGGGGTTTTTGAAATCTATTTTTCCTAAGAAACATTTTAACTTTACTAGGAAAGAACAATTAACCTCCACGTACGAAAAGATTTAGCCTTATTGACTTAGAGATGTTTTCATAAACAGAGGACCTTTTTTTCTCTTAAAATTCATTTTCCCTAGGAAACATTTTTCTTCACTAGGAAGAATGGTTAACTAGAACATATGAAAGGATTTAGCCTTATCGACATAGCAATTTTTTTACAAATAGAAGGGTTTTTTTGAAATCCATTTTCTTTAGGAAACATTTTGGCTTTACTAAAAAAATGATTAACTACCATGTGTGAAAGGATTTAGCCTTGTCAATGTAGCAATGTTTTTAAAATCAGAGGGTTTTAAAATTCATTTTTCCTAGGAAACATTTGGGTTCCACTAAGAAAGAACATTCATCCACTACGTATGAAAGGATTTAGCCTTATCAACGTAGTGGTGTTTTTGGAAAAAAAGGATTTTTCTTATCCATTTTTATTGTGATTTTATCTTTAGGGTTGTTATTTATGCGGTTCAACATTGGATGATACACATGTAATGCAAGGGACATCTTAGCTCCTATGTGTCCTAACTAGATGGTCTCTGTAATAACCGGAATTAATTTTAAAAGAAAGAAACTCAATTTTTTCTATAAATCCATGTAAGTGAAGCTTGGCACGACTTTTGAGGATGATGGTTTGAAAATGAGAAGCGATTTAGAGTCAGAAATATAATCGAATGGAAAGAAACGTGACCCGAAGATCAAGAATTGACAGAAGAAGTTTCGCACTTCAATTTTACAAACGGAGGCCAGAATCTTTGCATAGAAACTCGTGCCAACATCTGAATGGAAGCTGACATCCTAAAGTTTCCCCGGGTGGTTTGGGAAAAGTCAGAATCACCCCCGAAAGCTTTAAATTTCTCGAAACCCCGTCATTTGACGCATTTTTCTCTCTCTCCTCACTCTATTTTCTCTCTCCTCTCTCTCCTCCTTCCTCCACCGCACGCCACCATCTTAGCCACCACCAGGCATACCAGTAGACCCCCCTCGCCACCCTCGACCTCCAGCAACTACCTATGGCCACCAACGGTTGCCAGCGCTGCCAGAAAATGGTGTTTTCCTCCTCCATCGCGTGGGATTTTCGCCAGCAGAGATCGCCGCCGTCTGCCATCGTTGGCCGTCATCGTCCCTACCATCATGTAGCCTGAGCTGCCATCTTCCTCCACCAGCTCGCCGACATTGAACGGAGGTCTGACGCGCCTAGATCAAGGATTTTTTTATCCGTCATGCATCATTCTTCGTGGCCAAAAAAATGCCATCCAAATGGCCGTGAACCGCCACGCCACCACCATATTTGGTCTCCTCGTCTTGCAGGCTTCACCCTGGTGTAAATTTTGAGGCCAACCGCACCCCTCCGCCATGCGCCACCATGCCAGAGAATTTGGACATACACCAGGAGAAGCCGAGACCACCCAGAGATAGATATCCATCATCCGACAACACTGGTAAGGTCTGATTCCCCAAAAACTAATGAATTTTGATGGAATTAGCTATCGAACGTGATTAGGAAATAAATTGACCTAGGTATTAGGGTAACCGGACTTAGAATCGTAAATCGAATGATGTGACAAGCGTAAATATTTGTGTAAATATCCAGGGAATTAATTTGGCTCAAAAATTGGGATTTCGTGAAGTTCTGAATTGATTCAGAGCAACAGGAGACCAGGTAGGATGATTTACGCTTCCTAAGTCCTAGATTTGACCTAGTGATTACCTGAACGATTAGATTGAATTGCATGGATTTTTTTGCTGCTTTCGATGGACTAAATTGCATGCTTGTGTGCTGGATATCCCAATTGCATGTTAGATGTTTTGTTTATCGAGTTTAGATGCCTTTATGACAGATTTATTTAGCCTGTACTATGTTAAGGATCACATGATAAATCAAGATGACCCTAAGAAAGGTTTAAGGAGTATAAGGGGGGATAGCCTACACGGGGAAACATTGTGATTTAGGTGTAATACCTTAGAACCCTGAGGAATAGCCGACCGTGAGCATGTGAGTTCAAATAGACTATATGAGGATAAGAATTGGCGTATGTGCACATGCTAGGGGACGCCCTAGATGTTGATTCTCACCCGGTCCTTGAGTGAGTGATTGGTGTTACGGATCACACTCACAACAGAGGTGAGATTCAGGTGATTGGTGTTACGGATCACACCCAACGATAAGAGAGGTAATCTCTCTAGATGACGTGCAATTGGATGATGATTTAGATTTGGTCACCGAGGACTTGTGGCCTATATGGATTTAGATACACACCGGGCATGGGATTTTATCTAATTACGATTACTGATTTTCAAAGAAATGGATTTTTATGATTTTGAGTATTTGCCGCGATTTTCATGTGATAAATGATTTTAAAGATAAGGTATTTCACTGATTTCGAACTGATTTCGGGAAGTTGTTTTCGGTTCTCGCACCGCTGAGTATTCAACCAGATTTTGAATTGTATTTGAATTTTAAATTATTCTACTGGGATTTTATATCTTACCAGGTTGTTTACTCAGATGAACAGGAATAGGGACAGGAACCTAGACATTAGCTGGACAATGAATTAGTGATAGACAGAAGAGAAGCTTAGTCTAAGCTTGAATTACATTGTATATATTTTGATGATGGTGCTGTATATTGGTCTTCTGTCATTTATGTTTTCTGTTGTAATTGGATTGATTGTATATGTATAAATCAGATGACTGTTGTATTTGGGATATGTTCAAAATACAGAGGAAACTCTGCCAAATTTTCGGTAGGGTTTACCGCTGTAATCTTGTGTAATTAAGTTGGAATTCATATTAAAAGATTGTATGGATATTAGATTTCATTCCAGAGTAATGTATGATGTATGTATGTATAATTAGTTTAGCTGCGTGTGAATCAGGGTTGAACGAAATCTGAATGGACAACGGGAAGTCTATTTGGGTTACACTCAACCAGTAGCGATCCCCTGACATTCCCACATTGGGAATAACTATTTAGAAAAGTCCATATGCTTTCGCTAATCAGATAAGGATTGTGTATGTCATATTAGGGGGTCGTTACAGTCTCCCTAAGGTTTATGACTCTAAGCATTCCTAACAAGGCAGTCCAATAAGGTGTTAGGGTAGGTCTAAAGTCCTAGAAGATTTAAGGCCTTTGGATTGCCTCCATCCTTTCAAGTGAAGACCTCATCACATGGATCAGGCCGAATGGAGAATTTAGTCTCACACTGATCAAGCCCACATGATAGGTTACTGTAACACCCCTTATCTTATCCTAACAACATCATATAACATATTTAGATAAGTGGTTACATTATTCTTAGCCCTTTATCTTTTTAATTTTTCCTGAGCATTTAATCCATCAGTAATTTAATATATAATTAGGTTCGGGTACTTTTTGCTTAGGTTAACATACTTTTGTACAATGAAAAATTTCATACATCACAGTAGAATTTATAAAAACTTTCATACTATATGTATAATAGCTATTTGATACATCATGTATACATATACTAGGATATATGAAGTACCCATCCATAAGGAGTAAGGAGACAACAATCATGTCACTCAAACTCCTTTTACAAAATACTGAGGATGAACAGGTTCCTCACATATCCTTTCTCCCGTAATTGCCCCTTTTTCCTTTCTATATACAACTAAAAAATAGTAGTCCTAATTCTAATCCAAAAAGAACATATAGAATTAGTACTAAAATAAAGGGCTATATATACATAAATAAAGTGTCCAATTTACTCTGGGGGAAGTTCTATAATGGACATAATATATATATGTCTTTCAATATGGTGAAAGTCCCTAAGAAGAGGACTTTCACTGTCGTTGCTTCAATCTCCAAAATCAGACAATATTTTAGGCATCTGATACATATCAGTACAATAATGAGAAATATATTCCTAGTAGCTAAATAAACCAATTCTTTGTAATAATTGATATGTACCACTATATGAATACAGAAAACAATTCTACATTCAATTTAGTTCCAAAATTCTTTTCATATAGATCTATGGGTATGCCATATTTGAAACATGTGTGTGTGTATCTATGAGCATGAGATATGCAAGATGTGATATCATTAATGGAATGAATAGCAAGCTTTCAATGTTCACATACCTCAACCATTCTCACTTATAACACATTCATGCAGTGTAAATCATAATATCTCCTAAATGTTTTACTCTTGGGAGGTATATACCATATCATTCCTCCATATGTTTGTATTCTCTAGAGGTATACACCAGATCATTCCCCCTAAAAACTTAATTCCTTAGGAGTATACACCAAATAATTCTCCACAAGGTGTTATTCTTGGGAGGTATACACTAGATCTTCCCTCCTTGAAATTCTAGTCTTCGGAGGTATTCACCAGATAATTCCTCCTCAGAGATTTAATCTTGCCTTTCACAAATACAATAAGCATTTCTATGCTATTCAATCATATTCGCATGATTTAGAACATATTTCTAGCAATGGCAAAGATGCATGCTATTTATCATCCATAATTAACCATTTCATCATTTCTCCTCATTTCACTCAACATAGGCCATTTTGAATGGCACCTTAGGCTGCTTTCTATTAACACATAAGTTTAGCTATTTGAGGGAAATTTCACATAGCATTCGGAAAAGGCAAGAAAATCATGAGGTAATGGCATTTCCAACCCATTTGGTTCATTTCTAGCATTGTTTTTACCATTTAGACATTATGGTAACAATTTTCATAATTATGCATAATGCTTTCTCACACCTCATTATTTTGTAAGTGTACATTAAGCCTTTCTTTCACACACCTTTCTAGGTCATTTTTCATGTTAGATATGACAAGGCACATTATCTTACAACTTCACATACTTATGCACATTTTTAAAGTGGAATAGTAAGGCATTAAAATGGTAAAATTGCTAAAGCATAAAGATACCATATTTTTCTCTCTCCTCCTTTCCTAAGATTAAATTTATATGGTTCCTAGGTCATTTTTCAAGAGCATTTTCAGCACCAAATGCATGACTCCTCTCGGCCAAGGAAGGTAAACCAAACTTTCATAGTTAATGGTGAAGTTAGAAAATGGGAAAAGTTCCTAGACATTAATCTAACTAAATTTTCTCTCTCTTATTATTTCATGACACTTTCTCTCACTCTTTCTTGGTACACTTTCAAGCCATTTTCAGCACCAAATGCATAACATGTTCTCGGCCAAGTGGAGAAAGCCATGGGAATGGAATTGTTTCACCATTTTTCTTACAAAACAATCATATTCAAGTAAATCCCATGCAAGACCATATTTTCTCACTCTTTAAGACACCATTTTAGCCATGACACAAGCTAGGGTTTTTCAAGACTAAGGTTCCAATCTTGAAAAATTTCTATCTCTTATGTTTTCTAGCATTTCAACATATCCATAGCCATAAACACAACAAGATTTCATCATATTCCACACCTATTCAAGAAAATCATCCATAAGAATGTAGAGAGAGAAAAACTATCCTTGTAAGAGTGAGAACACTTCAAACAAACCATAAAACAAGAAAAGAATGGTTTAGGTATGTTTAGCTACCTTAAAAATGTGAGATTTGTGAAATTTCCTTGTTGTTTTGGTGGATTATCTCTTCTCTTCTTCCCTTGGAATGTTTTGGCTAGTACCCTTCTTTCTTCTTCTCTTCGAATTCTTCTTCTCCTAAAGGAAGAAGACTTAAATTAGGATTTTGGTGAAATTACCAAAATGCCCTTAGTGTGAAATGACCAATTTACTCTTACTACTTCTCTTTTTCAAGAATGGCACCCACTCTCCTTAGGAATGTAATTTTGTGGAACTTCCATGGGCTAGGAAGTTTCTGCCCTTAAGAATTTCAAAATTGCAGAATGGCCCCTCATCCTTTTAGAAATTACTAATATGCCTATAACGAAATTACCATTTTGCCTTTTAAGTCCAAATGGCCATTTTAACCCCATTTTTCACCCTTTTTGAATTTAATGGGTAAAAATAACTTAAATAAAGTTTCATAAAACTTATTTTTGTGAAATTACTAATTTACCCTTCTTTTGACAAAATTACCATTTTGCCCCTAGTACAAAAATTACCTTTTTGCCCTTTATGTTAATACCATTTTTTTAACTTTATTCTTTCTCCTCTTGAAAATTTATGGGTAAAGGTTTCTAAATTCAGTTTTCCCTTGAGTATTTTGGTAAAAATTGAAAATTTTCTACCTTATGTAAAATTACTAATATGCCCTTGGGGTAAAATTATGATTTTGCCCTTTGTAGGGAAAATTTCCATCAAAGTGGACATAATCAACTCCCAAACTAAATTTTTCTTCTCTCTTAAATCAAAATGATGAAAGTTCTTAAATGTAATTTCATGGAATAAGAAAATTTAATTAATTTTTCCTTTCATGGTAAAATTACTATTTTGCCCTTCTTTACCAGATTTTCTACTTTCACTCTTTTATGACAAAAGTGACTCATATAATTAATAATAATAATGATGACATTAAAGAATGCAAAGTATTAAAGGCAGGTGTTACACCACCCATTCCATACCCTACTAGACTAAAGCAAGAGAAGGTTGATCAGCAGTTTGGTAAGTTCCTTGATCTATTCAAACAATTAAGGATTAACCTTCCTTTTGTTGAAGCTATTTTGTATATGCCTAGGTATGCAAAGTTCTTGAAGAAATACTGAGCAACAAGAAGAAACTAAATGATTTGGGGCTGGTGATGCTAAATGAGGAGTGCTCAGCAATCCTACAAAACAAGCTACCTATTAAGAGGCGTGATCTAGGGAGTTTTACTGTACCTTATGTAATTGGTGAACTGTTTGTTATGGATGCTCTAGCTGATCTAGGAGCTAGCATAAATTTGATGCCTACTAGCTTGTTTGATAAACTAGGATTGAGTGAGCCAAAACCTACTAGGATGAATATACAATTGGCTGATAAAACTATTAAATATCCTAGAGGTATAGTTGAAGATGTACTTGTAAAGGTTGATAAATTCATCTTTCCTGTTGATTTTATTGTGATGGATATGGAAGGTGAGAGTAGAATACCTTTGATTCTGGGTAAGCTTTTCCTTACAACATCTAGGGCTATTATAGATGTCTATGATGGGAAGTTGAAACTTAGATTAGGGCTCAAGAGACAATCTTTAGATCATGATGATACTGTGTATTTTGTAGATGTCTTGGATGATGTGGTTGAGTCATAATTGCAGGAATTTTTACTTGATAACCCTTTACAGGTGGCATTACAAGAAGATGAGGATGAGTTGTCCAACAAGCAAGTGTTGGAACAGCTAGCTTATTTGCTGGCTGTTGAGCCCAGCAACTCCACTGACCCTTTTGTTTCTCTTGACAGGTCAGACGTGCACAAGGTGAAATCTTTAATTGAGGACCCCTCGGCCTTGGAATTAAAGGAGTTATCTAAGAAATTGAGGTACGTCTATTTGGATGAGGCAGAGAAGATGCCGATAATTATAGTAGTTAACTTGACACCTGAGGAGAGGGGGATAACTTTGACCTCTCTTAGGAAATGCCCTAGGGCCTTCGATTACAAGATAGCATACATTCCTAGGATTAATCCTAGCTATTATTCACATAAGATTCTAATAGAGGATAGCTATAGGCTAGTGGTGCAGCCATAGAGACAGTTGAACCTAAATATGAAGGAAGTGGTAAAAAAGGAGGTAATTAAACTTGATGCAGGTTTGATTTATCCTATTTCTAATAGCTCTTAGGTGAGTCTTGTGTAGGTTGTACCAAAGAAGGGTGACATGACAGTTGTCAAAAATGAGAAGGATGAGCTGATACCCATTAGGATGATAATAGGTTTTCGGGTTTGCATTAGTTATAGGAAGCTCAATGATGCAACCTAAAAAGACCATTTTCCTCTTCCTTTCATTGACCAGATGCTTGAACATTTGGCAGGTCACATATCTTATTGCTTTCTTGATGTTTTTTCAGGTTATTTTCAGATTCCCATTGCACTTGAAGACCAAGAGAAGACCACCTTTACCTGCCCATATAGGATGTTCGCTTACAGGAGGATGCCTTTTGGACTATGCAATGCACTACTTTTCAAAGATGTATGATGGCGATCTTTCATGACATGATCGAGGAGTCTATGGAGGTTTTTATGGATAACTTCTCAGTTTTTGGTAACTCTTTCTCTCATTGTTTGCTTAATTTAGAACATATGCTTGCCCGTTGTGTAGAAGCAAACTTAGTTCTTAATTGGTAAAAATGTCATTTTATGGTGAGAGAGGAGATTGTTCTTGGGCACAAGATATCGCATGTGGGGATAGAGGTCGATAGGGCTAAAGTTGAGACTATATCCAAATTGCCACCCCCTAGTGCTGTTAAGGTTATTAGGAATTTCCTAGGGCATGATGGTTTCTATAGAAGATTTATTAAGGATTTCTCTAAGATTGCTAGGCCCTTTGTAACCCCCCATTAGCCTATGGTTTCTTTTAAGTGTTTAAGGGTATAATGTATATAATTCTCATAATAATGGTGTGTTACTATCACTTCTACCTGAGTAAATTTTAAACTTTTACCAAGTTAATTAATTGAGTGCCATTTGGGTTGGTCTTTACTCTCGGGCTCTCTCAACATCACAGCGGAATAAATACATATAGAATACACCTGGATTAACTATACATAGACATGTATTCTTAATTAAATATAGTCAGTTAACTATTGGGCATGGAGGCAACAATCCTGCCACTCATGACCCCATTAATTAGTCTATTCATCCATCCAGCCTAATTCCTATACAGATAAGTTAGAATAGGCTATACAAAATAATCCTACCATGTACTTATGATATTTAAACTAAACAGTCCATATGCCCATATTTGACATTTCTTCATTCTTTACCTTCTTCTCTAACCCAAGGGGACCTATACATCTGGTACACACCAACACTATTGTGAGAAATGAATCTCAGTAGCAATACAACCAGTTACGAAATCTATTGACCTGTACCATTGTGCTTGCATGGAAAACCTCTACATTCTTTCATAAAACATATCACATGCTATTGGGATGCAATGAGTGCAGTACTTAATCATGTTATATACTTATATGTATGCATGTGCATTTAAAACATATCAACTTTAAAACATGGGAAGTGTATTCATCATCAATCTCATCATTACTTTCATATAAAACATGTGTGATAGTAAACATGCCATCATTTCATTTTCGTAACATATGAGCAGTACATAAAACACACTAAGAGTAATCGGGAGGGTCGCCCAATAACAACTCTATGCACCATTATCTATATGAATGAGCGCATGTCTACTTAGCCATGCCTTAACTTTTATACATTCTAGGCATCCCCCAGTGGATCTAAGTATCGTAATAGTCCCTGCCCCTTTTCGACGAATCGTCCTTGACTAGTGAGATTCCTCCCTTTCGTCTTAAACGAGGTTGGTATACTTTCATAGGATCACTGTCAACTCTATCCGAATCATTTCCTCTTTACTTTTAGGCGGATGATAATACTATGGAATCACCACCATTCCTTCGAGTTAAATCAAACTCCCAGTACACTATTCTCTACATATACTATTGGGTGAATCGGCCTATGCCCATAGTTATGCTTAACTCTAAGTATGTGTTTCTCATATGGCCTTTGAAAGATGACACTAACTTAAAGTTCGCAACTATCACGATGTTTTCAAAGTTATCTAAGTTCAAGTGGACGTTTAACCATCCTAATTTATGTCACAATTGTGGAATTCCCAACGGCTGTCTCATACCGACAATCGGTCACTCTATCATGAGCCTATCTACGCTAAGGCATACACAGAGAATACTTTCCTCTTTCCCTTTTTGTGTTTTCTGCTCACTCTTTGTTTCACTATCACAAGGGTCTCATCACCCCAAACTCTTAGTTTCCTTGATTACCTATGTTGTAAGCCCTTAATTAAGTTAGTACGAAGAATTACTAAGCTCAATTGGCATTCAAAACCTTATTTTGCAATCTAGAGGGCTGCCAGTCGACTGCTGGAAGGCTAGTAGTAGGCTGGTGGCTCTTCGTATTCCTCGAGTGCCAGTCAGTAAGCTAGAACATTGGCAGCTGGTTGGTGGCTTTTTGGAATGCGTCTTGGGCAAATTATGAGCACAAAAGTCAACTACAAGAGTGGCCAATGGACTGCTTAGTGCAAACCCAAGCCCGACAGTCGACTGCTAAGAATCTGACAGTCGACTGCTAAGCCTCTGTCTGTACTTTTGGATTTCCAAGAACATGACAATCGACTGCCTTATGCTTAGCAGTAAGCTATTATGCTTCGCTGCAGTTCAAAAAATATAGTTTTGATAATACCCAGTCTAGAATGCATTTCATTTTCAATTTTAAACACATGAGCTTAATTTCCATACAACAAACTTTACTTTTCATTCAACATTTCTCATCCATTAGCTCAAACATGGTACATTCAGGGAAAACTAGTCTATATCTCTAGATGAACACAACCCAGCCCTTCCAATCCATTACAAGCACATATATGAGCATACATTCAGCACATAACATCCCATAGAAATAAAAAAGCATACGTAATATAGGTTTAACCCCAATCTTAGTTCAAACATTTAAAAGTTCACATTTTCCAGCAACAATAAACATTTCAGAAAAGAGAGGGGTTTAGGATGGATTGCTACCTTGATTCCTTCCAAATGTGTGTGTTTGATGTGTTAGAAAGGCTCTCCCCTTGTTGTAGGATTGATTCCTAGCCTTAAATTTGTCTTTCCTTTAGCAAAATCTCTCCTTCCTTGCCTTAGCTCGCCCCTTTCTCTCTTTACCCATCCCTCTGCTTCTCTCTCTAAAAATGTTGAAGGTTAGAAGTGTGGGAAGGTTTAGGGCTGCTGCTAGGGTTTAAGGGAGGTTTGGGTATTTGCTCTTTAGTCCCTCATCTATTTTTCACTCTTGAACTCCCTCATTTTCCCTTTTCAATTGAGTCCCTAGCAACCTCTTACTAAACCTTTATTTATTTCCTTTTAATTTAGTCCTTAGGCTAATGAAATTATATGCACTAATGGAACATACACAAGCATTAAACATCAAATTAACAATTATCAAACATCTTTTTAATCATAATTGGAGTGGATGTTACACCCTTGACGCAATTGCTTGTAAAGGATGTACCTTCTATTTTTTATGATAATTGTTTACAGGAATTTGAGTTGAAGAAAAAACTAACCACAGCCCCTATCATGGTTTCACCTAATTAGGGGCTGCCTTTTGAACTAATGTGTGATGTTAGTGACTATGTAGTTGGAACTATTTTAGGACAGAGGATTGATAAGAAGTTTTAACCCATATATTATGCTAGCAAGACCTTGACAAATGCCTAGGAGTACTACACCACTATTGAAAAGGAGTTTCTTGCAGTTGTCTATGCTTTCGACAAATTTCGATGCTATTTGGTGTTATCCAAGACCGTGGTTTTCACAGATCATTCAATCTTGAGGTATTTGTTCAGTAAGCATGATGCTAAGCCTATACTCATTAGATGGATTTTGCTCTTGTAGGAATTTGATATAGAGATCAAGGACAAGAAGGCCTTAGATGAGAGGTCCATTGAGGATAACTTCCCAGATGAGCATTTGGAGGCAGTTCAGGTATATACTGATTCCCCTTAGTTTTGTGATTATGCTAACTATTTGGTGGCAAGGGTTTTACCAAAGAGTATGACTACTTAACAAAAGAAGAAATTCTTTTTTGAGTTAAAATACCACATTTGGGAAGATCCTTTTTTGTTTTGCATTTGTGCAGACCAAGCAATCAAGCGATGTGTATATGGGAAAGAAATCCACTAGATCCTGAAGCACTGCCATAAAGGACCAACGGAAGGCCACCAGGCTGCTAAGAAGGTGCTTAAGGCAAGGTTCTACTGGCCAACCATATTCTAGGATGCTAGAGCATATGTCTAGGTTTGTGATGCTTGTCAGAGGTCAGGTAATATCTTAGCCTATGATGAAATGCCCCAAACAAGTATACAAGTGGTTGAGATTTTTGATGTTTGGGGTATTGACTTCATAGGTCCTTTTCCCTCCTCTTATGGAAATAAGTATATTCTGGTAGCTTTTGAGTATTTCTCTAAGTGGCCAGAGGCTCAAGCCTTCCTCACTAATGATGTTAAGGTAGTAACTAGATTCCTCAAGAAATTGTTTGCTAGGTTTGGTACACCAAGGGCACTGATTAGTGATAGGGGAACCCATTTTTGTAACTCCCAACTTAAGAAAATGCTTAAGCGCTATGGGGTATCTCACATATTTTCAACACCTTATCACCCAAAGTAGAAGTAACTAATAGGGGTATAAAGCGAATATTAGAGAAAACCATGGGGGTAAAAAGGAAGGACTGGGCTGCCAATTTAGATGATGCATTGTGGGTCTTTAGGATAGCCTATAGGACTTCGACCAGATTTACACCATATAGGCTAGTTTATGGACAGACTTGTCATTTACCTATTGAATTAGAACATAAGGCATTTTGGGCCCCTAAAACATGTAATTTTGATGTTAGTTCTGTAGGTAAAGAGAGATTGTTGCAACTAGATGAGCTAGAAGAATGGTGTCACCAAGCTTATGGAAACTCTTCTATTTACAAAGCTCGAACTAAGAAGTGGCATGACTAGAGGCTTTGTAGCTCTAAAGATTTTCAGGTGGGAGATAGAGTATTACTTTATAACTCACGTTTTCATCTTTTTCTAGGAAAGCTTCGGAATCGAAGGTCAGGACCATTTGTGGTCAAGCAGGTCTTTCCTTATGGTACAGTTGAAATGCATCACACTGACCAAGGAGATTTTAAAGTAAATGGGCAGTGTCTAAAGCACTACTATAGAGACCCATTGGAGTTCAAGGAAAAAATGGATATGGTTTTTTTCTTGAAAGAATGATCAAGGGAATGAGTCCAGCTAAAAGACTCTAACTAAAAGAAGCAATCTTTTCATTTCCATTTTTATTTATTTCCCTTTATTTTTGTCTTTCTCATTCTTATGATGTACTTTAAAACTATTGGAATTACTGTTTATTTTTACTTTACATTTTTATTTAGTGATAACCCTTTGCTGTACACTGAGGACAGTGTGTTCCTCAAGTGTGGGGTGGGTATCCATTGCCATTATTTTGATCATTTAGACTCTTTTCTGTTATTTTGGCTCTCTCTCTTGAGTTAGTTTTGGATGGTTGTATTTTGTATCTATACTGATAGAGGACGTAGGATAAGATACTTGATTTATGATTGATTCTATGCACTTGAGTCTTTGATTGTGTTTTGAGCATGTATGATTCAGTCATGAATAGACAGGCATTGTTTCTCATAGTGCATATTAGAAAGTAGTTTTAATGCCTAATGCATTTTTTACCATGGCTAGGTCATATCAGTGTTGCTTGGTTATTTTTCAAATTGTTCAATTTTGATTTAGGATGTTGATAATGCAATTTGCATGCATTGCTTGATTGGTAATTCATATGAAAATATTTGAGAACCATATGCAATTTAGCCACACTTCAAACATGAGATTTGAGCCTAAGATAAGCATTCATTATAAATATGCTCCAAATTTTTTTGTTGAGTGTGTATTTCACTTGATTATGTCTCTAGAACTTGCTTTATAACACTTGTTGAAGTTACATGAACTTTTGAATATCAGATGATTTGGGCAACTTAGGATACATATTTTGGCAAAAAAAAAAAAACCTACCACGTTTGTCTTCCTTAGTTAGCCACTGTTGGGCCTTGACTTTTCCTTCATCACTTACATTTTACACATCAGATTTTCTTTCTATACACTGTCTTCTTTCTTCACCCCATTTGCTGAAATTTGTGTGATTTACTCTTTATATAGGGATTAAAATGCATTGCCTTAATCGGTGATAGTACACTAAGTTCTTTTTATCATTATTTATGATCCCTTTAATCCAAAAGTGTAAGCATGCACACTATATATGAAAAAAATAAAAAAAATAAGAAAAAAGAGATAATAATAAGAGTAGTCTGTTTGTTGATATTGTATTCTCTAAGCATCACCAACTTCATTGAAAACTTAGTAAAAATTGTTATGTTTAGCATTTGTTGCATTTAATCCTTTAATCCTTCATAATGCTTAAATTGCATGAATTTTCAGAATATATGCCACTTTTGCCAAAAATTTCTTCCCTACCTTCACCCTAACCTCATTACAACCTCATGAAGGCCCCTTGATTTTGGTATTCAATTTTTAGTAGTAGTGGAGATGAGATTTATAAGCAAGCATATAGTAGGCATATTCTTGTGAAGTTGCTTGAGGGATTTGTACCTTACCAGTATATACTTTGACTGATTTGAGTAATCTCTAAGAGGCATTGATTCTTAAATAATTGACATTAAATTCTTGGCTAAGTTGTGTATGCATCGTTATTATCTCCATTCTGCGTCAAGGTTTTGCAATTTGGTCTATGATTAAGTTTCACAGGGTATGTGTTAGGCATTATTAATTGTGGACTAGGTATGGACTTTGAGAAATTGTTGCTGTTTGTTTGAGAACTAAGTTAGTATTTGCTTGAGGACAAGCAAAGACTTAAGTGTACAGTGATTTGATATGTCTTATTTGACACAATTTCACCTAATATTTTATGTCAATTTTATATGTATTTTGTGTATTTTTATTCTAAGAATCACCTAAATTTGTATCTTATTGCATTTCAGGGTTTTATCAATCTATTATAAGCAAACAAGGCTTTTCTGTAGTCAAAACACCTATTTTGGCCATTTGGGCCATTTTTCTCTTCTTGGGCTGAGCCAAAGCCCTTAATGGGCCTTCAAGGCATGACCAAAGTAGGGAGACCACAGGAAAAAAAGAAAAAAAAAAGCTTGGAATAGTGGAGCCGTGTGCATTGCGTGGGAGAGCTGACTTGGGAAACCATCACATGAAAGGCGAAGGCCCAAAACCATTGCGTGAAACGAAGCATCCAATTGGAGCTTCATGCGCTGTGTAACTTCACTTCGGCAACAAGGGGTGACGGGTGAGCCACCACTGTTGTGCAAAGCCGTTAAAAAGCAATAAATCTGCGAGAGAAGATACATGACCCAAGAGGAAGACTCATCTACATTGCGACTGTTTGTGGAATTTTTCAACTGACCTACTGCCAGCAACCGTCCCTGCAACCTTCGGTAGCTCATTCGCCACTTTCCCCTAGCTCACTAGCCACTGCAATACCCTGGATTGCGAGATTCATGACAGACGTAAGACCACAACCCGTCTACATTTGTAGCTGTTTTCAACGTCGTTCATCTGGTATGCCATTAGAAACTAGCCCTCCATCACTTAGCACCTCAACTGCGACCTTCTACCTCAGCTTTGGTCGTCGTTACAGTAGTTTTTCGTCGGGTACCAAAGAACTCGAGATCTGACCTATTTTAACCTGTGACTCGTGACCCGTTGCTGGATAGTTTTGAAATTAATTTTTATAGTCCTTTTTCAGCAGCTTTTCGATGACTATTCTGCACGGTTCCATCCGAAGTTCGAGATAAGAGGGATATATATGATTTTTACTTTGTTATTTTTCTAAATTGTGAATTTTTTGGACTGTTGGATGATGTTTATATGTAATTAAACTTGTAAAACCCATTGGGGTTCTAAACTATGTTGGAATCTTGAGTTTAATTTGCATGGATGATTGAATATTGGTTATGATCTCTGTTACTTTTATGAATGAATGTGCAGGTTTTCATTGACAAGACATTGTAATGGAAGCTCTTTATATTTCTTTTAGTAATCGACATATTTTAATTGAAATTGGACACCTAATTGTAATAGATAATTTGTAATCACTTAGAACTAAGGTTAACAAATTGCTGGGTTAAGAACTAACAACTCTTAATAGTAGTGAATTAGACTAATAATGCTGATCTAAAATCAACCATTAGGAAGAACCATCTAGTGGTAGATTTGTAGGTTTAAGAAATTCATTGAGACCAATAGAGAATTTGAATTTAAATTAGGATTCACTCACAAGTAGCATAATCAGATTCAGTCATCCATTATTTTTGTGTTTACCAACTAGTGTAGGTCCCTAATGGGTTTGCTTTTTTGTCTTGATTGATTCCTCTTCTTGTCAATTATCGCTAACCAGTTATTATTGTATTTAACTTAGTCATTAGTTTAATTAGAACACAATCACTTTCAATCATAGGCTAGATAATAGAAAACAAGTAGTAACTCTAGGCTTTCCCGTTCCCTGTGGAATACGACCTTGATATTCACCATTGCTCTAAGTTGCATCGATAGGTTCACTGCCTTAGGTGTAGTTGCATTGGTAGCAAGCATAGAAGTAAAGCACATCAACAGTATGGGTAGATTCCTCAGGATAGAGACTACTACAGGTTAGTTAGCTGAGCCATGGTAGTTAACTACTTGTGTTATGTTTAAACTTGGGGAATATAGTGCTAGGTTGCAGTGTACAATGTTTCCTATTGGAGCCATTTTTTTTCTTATAAATGTTTGTTATTGGGACTAATCACCTCAATAATATCTATTTTGTAAAGTAAACTATGGTGCCTCCTAGGAGAAATGGTACAAGGGACAACGTTGGAGAAGTGAATCTAGCTAGGGTGATGCAAACCCTAATGGGGATGATAGAGGTCACGAGGGAATAGGTTATTGCTGCTACCCAACAGGCTGCTGCTGTCGCACAATAGGCAGCTACCATAGCTGAGGTGCTCTGGTTGATGCAAGAGGATTAGAACGTAAATTTAAACCCTAACCCTGAGGGCGAGCCAGTGAGGGATCAGACCTACAAGGGATAGTCTGAGTTTTAAAAAGCCAAACCCCTTTCTTTTAGGGGTTAGTTCAACCTAAAGCTGGCTGAGGAGTGGTTGGCAGAAATGGAGAAATTGTTTGTAGTTTTGGGGGGTACAGAGGCCCAGAAGGTTCATTTCTCCACTTATATGCTGGGTAAAGAGGCCGAGCATTGGTGGAAAGGTGCCAAGCAATTAATGGAGGCCCAAGGAGTCCATATCACTTGGGGTTCTTTTAAGGAGGAATTTCTAGAGAAATACTTCCCCCAAAACGTAAGAAACAATAAATAGGTGGATTTTATAAAGATAAGACAGGGTTTCATGTCCTTTGATGATTACTTGGTGAAGTTCGAGGTGCTATCTAAGTTCTCCTATTTGTAGTTAAGGTAGGATGAAGCATGAAAGGCCATGCACTTATAGGCTGGGCTAAAAAATTTTGTGGCTCCGATGGAGATAAAGAACTATGCCTTGATAGAAAATAAGTGCCGCATAGTGGCAAGGGGCATAATGGATGTTGCTAAGGGGAAGAAGGAGTATAATCCCCTTAAGAGGAAGATGCCATAGGACTCCGCTAAGGGTAAAGAGAGCCAAACTAGAAAGAAGCCCATGGGTGGCCAAATTACTTTAGATAGATGCCCCAAGTGCGAAAAGAATCACAAGAGTAAGCCTTATCTACTTGGACAAAATGTCTACTACAAGTGTGGCAAGCTAGGACACTTTAGCCGGGGATGCCCATTATGGAAGAAACTAGCTGAGGCCCCTAAGCCTCTTACTAGGGGGAGAGTCTACTCCCTCAAGGGTAAAGAGGTGGACCAATCTGATGATTCTATAAAAGGTTAGTGTTTTATAAATGGTATTCCTTTAATTGTATTGTATGATTATGGTGCTACTCATTCCTTCATTTTCGATGAATGTATGGAAAGATTGAATTTACCTATAACCAAATTGCCATATGATCTATCCATTTCTACTACAGTTGGAAAACATGTTTTGACTTTATTAACTTGTCTGAATTGTCCAATCAATGTTAAAAGTCAACCTTTTGTTGTTGACCTTATCTGTCTGCCTTTGGTGGATTTATATGTTATTCTGGGAATAAATTGGCTGTCATTTAATAAGGTGGTTTTAAATTGTTTTGAGAAGTCTGTGACTTTTATGGATACTATACCTATAAAAAAGGGTACTGAGGAAAAGATCCAAAGATTATGTTTTTTGTGTTCTTCTGAGGTTGAGAGTTAGCATAAACTTGATAGCATCCTTGTAGTTAGAGAGTTTTCTGATGTCTTTCCTGAGGAGATTCTAATCTTCCACCAAAAAGAGAAGTAGAATTTTCCATTGAGTTAGTTCCCGGGGCGGGACCAATCTCCATAGCACCCTATAAGATGTCTCCCCTAGAGCTAAGTGAGCTAAAGGTTCAAATAGTAGACCTTCTAGAGAAGCAGTTCATTAGACTTAGTGCTTCATTGTGGGGAGCACTAGTGCTGTTCGTAAAGAAGAAGGATGAAAGTATGAGAAGTGCATAGACTAGAGGCAGTTGAATAAAGTGATAGTGAAAAAAAAAGTATCTCCTCCCTAGGAATGATGACTTGTTAGATCAATTAAGATGAGTAGCTATATTTTCTAACATTATTTTGAGGTTTGGGTACCATTAAATTAGAGCGAGAAGTGAGGATATACCTAAGATCGCTTTTAGGACTAGGTATAAGCCTTATGAATTTCTTGTAATGCCATTTGAGTTGATGAATGCTCCAACTATTTTCATAGATTACATGAATTGCATCTTTAGACCCTACCTTTATTAGTTCGTGGTAGTGTTCATTGATAATATTCTTGTATATTGTAGGAATAGGCAAGAGCATGAACAACACCTTAGGATTATGTTGCAGGTGCTTGGGGAGAAATAGCCATATGCAAAGCTTGAGAAATATGAGTTTTGGTTAAAGGAACTGAGATTCCTAGGACATATGATTACCAAGGATAGGGTACTATAGATCCTAGTAAGACTAAAGCTGTGGTTCATTAGAAGAGACCTACAACGGTGACTGAAATCCATAGTTTTCTCGGATTAGCCAGTTACTACAGAAGGTTTATCCAAAGATTTTCATGAATAGTGATGCTAAGGACCAAGTTGACCTACAAGGATGTTCCATTTAGGTGGCATTCTGAATGTGATCATAGTTTCCAAACCCTGAAGGAGAGACTAACCATTGCACCAGAATTGGTTATCTTGAATCCCTTGGAGAGTTTTGAACTATATTGCGATGCATTCAAGAACGGTCTAGGGTGTGTCTTGATGCAAGATTGGAAAGTAATGGCCTATGCTTCTACAAATTTAAAGCCCCAAGTGCAATTACCGTACTCACGACCTAGAATTAGCAGCGATAGTGTTTGCCTTGAAGATATGGAGACATTACCTTTGTGGGTCTATGTTTGAGGTGTTTAGTGACCACAAAAGTCTCAAGTACCTCTTTGATCACAAGGAGATAAACATGAGATAGAAGAGATGGATGGAGTTCATCAAGGACTATGATTTTGAGTTGAAATACCATCTAGGAAATGCCAATGTTGTGGTAGAAGCCATGAGTAGGAAATCCCTCGATGTAGCTCAAATGATGGTGAGTGAGATAACCTTAATTGAAAATTTCACGAATTTGAGCTTATCCACATTAATGCTACTAGATAGAATAAGTTTATGTGAATTGCGAATTAGGAATGACCTTAGGACTTGGATCCTAGAGGCCCAACAAGAGGATGAATTCTTAAGGTCTCTAAAGGACCTAAAGGAATTCCATAAGGAGGCTGATGGGTTAATGACCTTTTAGAATAAGGTTTATATCCTAAGTCTAGGGTCATTCAGAGGGAAGATTTTAGATGAAGCCCATAGGATTGACTACACTATTCATCCTAGAGCCAATAAGATGTATTAAGACCTAAAGGGAAAGTTTTGGTGGCTAGGCATGAAAAAGCACATCGCTGAGTATGTTGCTAAATGCTTAGTGTGTTAGTAGGTGAAGATTGAACATCAGAAACCTGATGGGCTGTTGCAACCTCTTGATATCCCTGAGTGGAATTAGGATAAGATATCTATGGACTTTGTAGTAGGCTTACCCAGGACTCAGTTAGGAAATGATGCTATTTAGGTGATAGTAGACCGATTGACTAAGTCTTCTCATTTCTTACACATTAAGATCAATTTCTCCTTAGATAAATTAGCTTGTTTGTACATTCAGGAGATAGTGAGACTTCATAGGATCCTTACTAGTATTGTCTTAGTTAGAGACCTTAGATTTACCTCTAGATTTTGCAGAGTGTTTCAAGAAGCTTTTAATACTAGGTTAAGCCTGAGTATAGCCTATCATCTACAAATAAATGGACAAACTGAGAGGACTATCCAAACCTTAGAGGATATGCTTAGGTCATATGCCTTGAAGCACAAGGGGAGTTAGTACCAAAGCCTAGCATTGATAGAATTCTCATACAATAATAGCTTCCATTCTAGCATAGGGATGACACCCTATGAAGCTTTGTATGAGAGGAAGTGTAGATCCCCTCTGTGTTAGTTTAAAGTAGGGGAAAGACAATTACTTAGGCTAGAGTTGGTTCAGCAAACTACAGACCAAATCAAGATGATCAAGAATAAAATGGCTAGAGCCCAAGATAGGGAAAAGAAATATGCTAACAAAAGAAGGATACCACTGGAATTCAATAAAAGGGATCATGTTTTCCTCATAGTATCGCTTGTTACTAGTATAGGTAGGGCCATAAAGTCTAGAAAGTTAAATCTTAAATTTATTGGGCCATTCCAAATTTTGAGAAAAAGTTGGTCAATTGGCCTATTGTATATCCTTACCTCCATTCTTATCGAACCTCCACAATGTTTTCCATATCTCTCAACTTTAAAAATACATCCATAACCCATCCCACATTCGATGCAAATACAATACAGTTAAAAGAAAATTTAACTTATTACCTAAAACCATTGAGAATCAAGCAATTGAAGAACAAGGTCATCCCTCTGGTTAAGGTTTTATTGGATCAGTCATCTCCACAAGAGGCAACCTGGGAGAAAGAAGAGGACATGAGGAAGTCCTACACCGAGTTATTCAAATAGGTACATTCTAATTTCAAGGACGAAATTATTTTAAAAGAGGGGAGAAATGTAAGATTTGCTCCTAATATGATTTAGAGATGTTTGTTAAATTATTAATTTAATCTTAATGCTAGCGTTTGTTGTATTAATTTCATATAGTTGCATTAGTGTGGGGACTTAATTAAAAGGAAATAAATGTAAGTTTAGTCATGATGAGATTAGAGATTAGATTGAAAAGGGAAAACTAAGTGAGGCCAAGGTTGTAAAGTAGATAAGGGACTGAATGAAATAACCTAAACTACCCTTAAACTCTAGTTGAACCCTAAACCTCCTATACACTTCTAACCTTCAGTATTTCTAGAGAAAGAAGCAAGAGGACTAAGTAGAGAGAGAAAGGGAGAGTTAGGGCAAAGGAGGGAAATTTCTAAAGGTAAAAGGGAGATTTGAGGCTGGAACTTGGTTCTACAACAAGGGGAGAACCTTCTAAACACATTTTGAACACATTTTGCAAGGAATCAAGGTAGCAATCCATCCTAAACCCTTCTCTTTTCTGAAAAGTTTAATGTTGTTGGAAAATTTGAATTTTTGAATATTTGAATTGAGTTTGGGGTTAAACTTACATTTTGTATGCTTTTCTATTGCTATTGGATGCTATTTTGCCTAATGTGGTGCTCATATGTGTTTGCAAATGATTGGAAGGGTTGGGTTGTGTTCATTTGGAGATATAGGCTAGTTTTCCTTGGCTACATAGTGTTTGAGAATTATAAGGAGAAATGTTTAAAGAAAAAGTGAAGTTTTTGGCATAGAAACTAAGCTTAGATGTTTTAAACTTGATATAGAATGGAATATGGGCTGGGAAATCTTGAAAATACCACTTTATGAACAGGTGCGTAGAATAACAGCCAATTGCTGGCATACCGTGATCGATTTTTGTGTTTTTGGTAAACCCAAAAATTCATACTCAGACTCAGTAGCCGACTAATAGCTTTAGCAGTCGACCGTTGGGTATGGGTTTTCTTCTTAGTGGTTGACTGGCTGTCCTTGTAGTCGATTGTCATGTTCTTCATTTTGGTTAGAGTGTATTCCAGAGAGCAACCACGATCACAAATTTTCTAACAAATAATTGGCACCTCATCGTCGTAGATTCTAGAGAGCCACCATCTGACTGCTTGCCTTCCAATAGTTGACTGGCAGCCATCTAACTTGCAAAACATGATTTTTTATGGCAATTGAGCTTAGAAATCATTCACATTGATTTGATTTAAGGCTCATAACATAGGTAGGCCAAGAAACTACATGTTTTTAGGTAATGTGCAAAGGATAAGGTCACTTTTCACTTGGATGAGGATGGTCCTTGTGATAGTGATACGAAAGGGAGCAGAAAGAAATTAAAAAGGAAGAGTGAAGTATTCTAGGTATATGCATTAGTGGTAGATAGGCTCATGATCGAGTGGCTGATTGTCGGTATAGGATGGCCGTTGGGCATTCCACGATTGTACCATAAGTAGGGATGGTCAAACATCCACTTAAACATAAATGAATTCAAAAATGCCGTGATGGTTGCGAACACTAAGTTAGTGTATCTTCCAAGGGCCATTAAGAGACACATACTTAAGGTTACATACTTAAGTTTAAAGCATAACCATGGGCATGAGCCGAATCACCCTAGCGTGTATGATAGAGAATAGTCGCACAGGAATGGGAATGCCCAGAGTTACTACTTTTTCTCTATTATCTAGCCCAACAATTAAAGTGATTGATTTTAACTAAACTACTAACTAACTAAATGCAATAATAACTAACCAATGACAATGAATGAAAAAGGGAATTTATCAAGGCAAGAAAAGAAAACCCATTGGGGACTTGTACTAGTTGGCAAACACATAAAGGATAATGGATTATTGAATCTAATGATGTTACTTGTGAGTGAATTCTAAACTGAATTCAATTTCACTATCGTTATAATTGAATTTCTTAAACCTATGAACCTACCACTGTAATGTCTTCCTAATGATTGATTTTAGATTAGCATTATCATTCTAATCCACTACTATTAAGATTTGTTACTTCTTAATCTAGTAATTAATTAACCTTAGTTTTAAGTGATAATCGATTATTCTTTACAATTAAATTTCAGTTAGAATTCATTGATTGCTAAAAGAAATATAAACAACATTTCTTATGTTTTGTAAAGAAAACTTAAACTTTCATTCATAATTGCAAAGAAGATCACATAATGAAATTCAATGTCCATAAAATCAAAACCAGAATACCAACATAATCAGGAACCCAATGGGTTTTACAAATCTAGCTAGTCATGTTCATAGTTCAAACAGCCAGAAAATCAAATATACTAAAGAAAGAAAGAGTTAAAAACATGTATGTCCCTTTCCTCTCAAACACTGGATGGAGTAGTATGGATGGCCACCAAAAAACTATTGGAAAACTCTTCCAATCTCCCCAAATGTGAATCTATCAGACTACCCATGAAGTAGCACGTGTTGGGTCACAGGTCAATAAAGAAATAACACCAACGGGCGACCGTGGACAAGTCGCCTATAAACGGATGAATGGCTATGGATGATAGACCTGATGGAAAACCTCAAATGGGTAATGAAACACAAACAGGTCGCGTTCTTAGGTCTATCATAGGTTGTGCTAGGAAGTCACAGATGGGTTATGATATTATTACTAAAGTCGATGGCAATGTCCCGTTAGTCGTTCCCTAGTCACCAAAAAGCCTCTTGCCGCCGCTCTTAGTTGAAGGAAAGTCAGAAATCCCATTCCTTAGCGGAGGAGTAATCACACTGTCGTGTGAGCGGATGTTCTCTAAAAGTCACCCTGCCTCACTCAAAAAATGTCTAAATTAATCTCCCCGACGTGTCGTGAATCAAAATCCTGAAGTGCCCAAATTCACTTGTGGATGTCACGGATCCTCTGGTTATGCAGAAGCTTCCATTGAACACATTCAATGCAAGCCACCTCGCAAAATTCCAGCACGAGCATGCTACTCGGCCCAAAGGTCCAAAATAGGCGCCCTAAAAGTTGTCCAAGCCTAAAATTGCTCCATTTCTTGATGATGACTTGATAAAATGCTTGAAAATAAAATGCTTGAAAATGCTCATAAAATGGATAAATAGTATTAAGAAAATATGTGTAAAATAAAGCACATCAAATCACCCCACACTTAAGCCTTTGCTTGTCCTCAAGCAAACACTAACTCAGTTATTAAACAAACAACAAGAGTTCCTCAAAAATCATATCTAGTCCACAGTTAATAATACCTAGCACATCCCCAAGTGAAACTTAATCATAAATCAAACTGCACAACCTTTACACAAAATGGATATAATACCAATGCATACACAACTCAACCAGTAATTCAATATCAAATATTTAAGAACCAATGCCTGATAAGGATCACTCAAATCACTCAAAGTGTATAAAGGTAAAGTACAAATCCTTCAAGTAATTTCACAAGAATCTACCTACCATATGCTTGCTCATAAATCTCATCTCCTCTATTGTAAAAAATTTGAATAGCAAGATTAAAGGGTCTTGACAAGGTTGTAATGGGGTTAAGGTAGGGGTAAGGACAAATTTGGATAAAAGTGTGGTACATATGCTGGGAACTCATGCAATATCATCATCATGAAAGTTCAAAGGATTAAATGTAGCAAAATGCTAAACATAGAAAATTTCAATAAGTTTTTAATGAAATGGGGGATGCTCAAAGAGTACAATATCAAAAGAGAATACAAACTACTTTTATGAATTTTTTTCTTTCAATTTTTTTCATCAAAATATTTTTTTCTCATTTTTTTTTATTTTTTGTGTATTCTGAATACTTACAACTTTGGATTGAAGGGAGCATCTAACATGAAGAAAAGGACTTAGTGAACTATCATCAATCAAGACAATGCATTTTAATCCAAACATGAAGAGTAAATCACATAATTTCCTACATATAGGGTGGAAAAGAAAAAGAAAATGTAAAGAGAGGAATATGAGGTGTAAATGTATAAATAGTGAAGAAACTGTCAAGGCTCAACATGGCCAAAAGTAGTGTATCTTAAGTTGCCAAAATCATGTCCTGATATTCAAAAGTTCATGTAACCTTAACAAGTATTACTGAGATAGTTCTGGAGGCATAATTAAGCAAAATGCACACTCAAACAAGAAAATTAGGAGCATACTTGTAATGAATGCTCAAAATAAGCTCAAATATCACATTTAAAGTGTGGTAAAATTGTATATGGTTCTTAAAAATTTCCATATGAATTCTCAATCAAGCAATGCATGCAAATTGCAATATCAACATCCTAAATTAAAATTAAACAATTTGAAAAATAACTAGGCAACACCGGTATGACTCGACCGAGATAAAGAATTAGACATCACTAACTGCTTTCTAATATGAACTAAGGGAAACAATTCCTTCCAATTCATAAAATGAATTATAAATGCTCCAAAGACAAATGAAACTTAAGTGCATAGAATCAAGCATAAAATTAAGTATCCTATCCTATATACACTATCAGCATAAATACAGCATCATCAATATGTATTATCAATATATAGTATCCTGTCCTATATCCACTATCTACATAGATACAACATCAGCAATTTGTAGTATCAATATATAGTCATCTAAAGCTAACTTAAGCAAATAATAGAAAAAGAATCTAAATAATAGATACCCACCCCACACTTAAGGAAGAAATTATCCTCAGTGTACAGTAAAGGGGATACCACAAAATAGAACCACAAAGTGCAAAAAGAAATAAGAAATCCAATAGTATTAAAGTACATCATGAGAATGAAAAAGAAAAAAATAAATGAAAATAAAATGAAATAAAATAAAAGGATTACTTAAGTAGGGCCCTGATCTGGTGTATCTGGGGGAGGAAGAGGGATCTTGTAAGCATAGGTTATGGGGTATTCCCTGAGAAAGCCCAAAGTAATTTCCTTCTCAGTTGTTAAGTTAGCTGTTGTAATCAATGGCAACTTCTACGCTTTATCCAAATAGGCATAGCTCAGGTGCTAGTGTAACACCCCATAATTTTAATTAGTCTAAATTAAAGTTCTTTAATTAATGGGATGTAATTACTTGTGTCATTTAATGATTAGCTATAAAATAAATACTTTGTAATTAATTAGATGAATTATCTTAAAGAATGGTAAATTTGCTTGCCTAATTTAATGGCTTAAAATGGGGATATTAAAAGATAATCTTGCATAAAATTAGGTGCTTAATTTAATTTCCCATTTCTCCTTTTGAGTCACCTAGCCTAAGTGCCAAGAGAAAAGCAAGATAGGATGTAACATTTAAAATATGTGCATGTGTGTGTGTGCACATAGGGAAGATTAAGCATGCATGGGAAAGGGAAGAATTTAAATATATATGCATATGTGTACCTTGCATGCATCCTACATGAGAGAAGGGAAAGGAAAATCTATTTTTTATGCATGAAAATTTCAAGCCTCACGTGAAGTGGAAAGGAAAGAAGACTAAAAGCATTCAAAATATATATATGTACAATGAGTATGTGTGTATACGGCAAGGAGAAAGAAACCAAGACATGTGGCTTGCGTGAGGTAAAAAGAAAGGGTGTAGAATTTTATTATGTTTAGTTTAAGTATACATGGAGGGAATTTAATAAATGAAGGCAGCAAGCAAAACAAAGAAGGTACGAATTTTTCAATGCACCACACGACTAGAGACATGGAAATTGCAAGCAAATGCACATATGAAAGTGGGAAGAAGTAAAACCAATTTGACAAGTAAGGAGGACTATACTTAAACTACAAGTAATGCCAAGATTGTAAGCAAAGGAAAATTTTACTTGCAAGTACACTTAGTGCAAGAAAAAATATATTTATATACATATATAAAGGGTGCAGAAATTTTATGCAACATATAAATGTTGTTGCTTGTTGGATGCAACTAACGTGCAAGGGAAGGAAGACCAATTGCTAGCAAACAAAAGGGAATTAGTTAAATGTAAAAGGTGCAGCCATGCATGAAATAAAAGGTGTAGCGTCCTTTTTTTCCTCTAGCCGAATAGAAATATGAATTGTGCCAAGTGTTTACGTGTAGTGCCATATGTAAAGGTTGGGTAACTTACAAGAGGGAAAAAAAGAAAAAAATTAAAAGAAAAAAAAGGGGAAAAGATGCAGAATTTTCTTGCACCCACATGCCAAAGACAAGAGAAAGAGGGAAGGAATGGACTGCACAAATTCATGAGACAAAAGGGGGAAGGGTTGCATCTCATGGTGACCAAGTAGAATGCATGAGGGAATGGAAATTTTATATTGCCTATGTACACTCACACCCATATGGCAAGGAAAAGGAAGGAGGAAACAAGAAGTGCAGTGTGAATTTAGGAATAAGTAAATCAAAATTGACAAGAAGAGAAATGCACATTGAAAGCCACACATGAAGACCATTGGACAATAATGATAATCGCAATAACAATTAAGGAAAAGAGGGGGATGTAGCATCAAAGTGAAGGAAAAGAAAAAATATATATATAATAGTATGCATGCTCACACGTGAAGGAAGAGAAGAGAATTAAAATTTGAAATTTGTATTCTTGATGTATGCACACGTAACCTAAAGAAAAGAGATAAAAAAAGGAGTTAAAAAGTAGAACTTTCATGAATAAAACAAACCACATGTGAAGGGAAACAAAAGGAAGTTTAAATTTCATTTTTCATGCATGCTACACAAACTCACGTGAAAGGAGAAAAATAGAGAAACGAAAAGAGAGCACTTTGAGGAAAGGAGGAATCACGTTAAGCACCACCATTTTGAGGAGGAAGAAGCAAAGGTGATCAAGAAGGGAAATAAAGGGAGCAAAGAATAAAAGAGGAAGCCAAGAAAAACCATTTAGGGCACCAAAGAGGTAGGTTATCAATTTGAGATTTGTGTTCCATGCTTAGTTTATGCAACCAACATGTCTCTTTTTGCTTTCTATGGAACATAAATTGTCTCCCTACATTCTTCACCAAAAATGTATGTATGTTGGCTAGCATGTGTGGTTTATTGAAATGTTGATGGATGCGATAGCATGAGTATGTTGTTGGTAAAGAATTAGGGTTGCATGGTGTAAAATTCATGATGACCACAAAGGAAAGAAACTCTACCATTTAAGGGTGTTAGTAAAGAGTAAAGGAAAGAAATTAAATTGCCAATTTAACAAATCTCCCTAGGCCAAGTCCATAAAATTTATTCTTGGAATTTATAAGTTATGCACCATGATATTGATTCAAAATATGGGAATTTATTTTTGAAGTCATAAGAGGAGATTAAGATTATTATTGTAAGAAAGGAAAATGTTTTAAAAGGCTAGAATTTTTGTAAGAAATGTACATTAAAAATTAACTTTCAAGAAAGGAGAACTTATTCTTGAAATATTAGAAATTTTAGAGAAAATGTACATTAGAATTAATTTCCAAGAAATAAGAAATTGTTATTGAAAATATTAGAATTTTCACAAGAAATGTACATTGATATCAATTCCCAAGAAAGGATAATTTATTCTTAAAGATATTGGAATTTTATAAGAAATGTACATTAAAAAATTAATTTTCAAGAAAGGAGAAATTATTCTTGAAATATTAGAAATGTACATTAAAAAACTAACCGTGCATGAAGCTGGTCGACCGACAACGGTGTGAACGCATGGACGATGACGCACAGCCAGCTAGCATGGTGGAGAAGAGACACAGCTTAGGCGCGCAGGGGACAGAAATTTACGAGAATGAGGTAAACAATTTGGTGCAATGGGTAAATATTGGCATATTTTTTGTGCTTTATTATATATTAAATGATGAAACATATAACTCTAAAGATGGCTTGGCGCGTTGGTTAGCACTTTAAGCTTGCAAAAGCTGAGGTACGGGTCCTACCTTCGAGCTGCGCAAACGCACACCTTACTAATTTAATTTAATTTTAAGTTGCTTCAGTGGTGACATCGAATCTTTCGCCACTGAAGGTCTTTAGTAGCGACAAAGACCCTCGCCACTGAAGCCACTTATAGTGGCAACATGAGGAAAATCGTCGTTGAAAAATTCTTGCGGCGACAAAAAATGTCGCCACTAAATTATTTCAGTGGTGACTTCCTAATTTTCGCCGCTGAATTATTTTTATGGCGACTATTTGTTGCCACCAAAACCCTTTAGTGTGACACTTTATTTGTCGCCACTTAAGGTCTTCCGTGGTGACTTATTTAGTCGCCACTTAAATTTAACAGTGGCAACAAAAAATGTCGCCACCATAAATAGACTTTCAGTGATGAATTTTTTGGTCGCAACCAAAAAGTCGCCACTGAAAGTCCTTTTTCTTGTAGTGACATTTAAGTTAATATAGGCTATACAAGAGATAATCTATACTAGCTTCCTCAAAAATCATAAAGACTAGTACAATTAAATAGATGCCTGTACTATCCAAAATAAATATATTTCCTTGTACCGCATAGAGGGTGCCTCTCTTTATGTTATCTTCATCTACAGCCAGGGACTTACACATATGGTACATGCCAGTATATATGTGAGAATTTAATCTTAGTAGCAAAGCAAGCTATTTCGAAATCCACTGACCTGTACCACCGTACTTAGATAGAAAATCTCTACATTCTTTTCATCATAAAAATGTAGTATATACTATTGGGAAGTAGTGCATGAAGCATACTTTCATGTCATGTGGTCACATTCATTTATGTACATTTAAAACATATAAAATTTGCAATATGGTACATCCATTCATCATCATTTTCATCATAACTTTCCTTTCAAACATTTCATAGGGTAATAAACATTCCTTTACATTTAACATATGATGAGGAGAAGCACATATATCATAAGAGTTATCGGGAGCGTTGCCCAACGAACGGCTCCAAGTACCACTACATACATCAATGAGCTATCCTGGTGACTAACTACACCACTACAGTAATTCTACTGCATAAGTACTATCTGAGGCATCCCCCAACCAGATCCAAGTACAATCTTAATAACTCATGGAATCACTATAAAACCTCTATATAGGTCCTATCCTCTTTGCATTCGCAGATCATGAGGCTATGGAATCACCATCCCTTTTTGATGGATCAAACTCCCAATACGCTATTCTCTAACATATATACTAGGATGATTCGGCTCATGTCCATGGTTATACTTAACTTTATGTATGTGTTTCTTAAATGGCCTTTGGACGATGCCACTAACTTCGATTTCACAACCATCATGGCATTTTCAAAATCATTTATGTCAAAGTGGATGTTTGACCATCCCAATTTATGTCAGAACCGTGGAATGCCTAACGACTGTCCCATATCGACAATCGATCACTCGATCATGAGCCTTTCTACCACCAATGCATATATTTAGAATACTTCACTCTTTCCTTTCTTATATTTTTCCTGCTCTCTTTATACCACTATCACGAGGATCCTCTCATCCTAGTGACACATGACCTTACATTTTGCATGTTACCCACCACATCCCAGGTTTAATACTTAGTTTGAGTGAGATTTTAGGCTATTTACCTCTGTCATTAAGTTCATTATCTAAGATAGTTGGTTAGCAGTTGACTGATCCTATGCTGCCATTCGGCTGCTAGCTCGCTGCCTTCTTTACTCTGTCCTATCTGAGAGCTACCATTAAGTTGATAAAGGCTTGACAGTCGATTGCTAGCCTTAAACTGGACTTAACAGTCGACTACTAGAGTAAGGTAGTTAGCTACTATCTTTCTGGAAAAATTTTTGGAAAATAAAGAACACGACAGTCGACTTCTAGGGTTTGACAATCGGCTACTAGCATTAGATCTGTTCTAAATTTTACTGATACTCCAGAGTTTTGCTCTAAAAATATATTTTAAACCTAATTTCTCAAGTGATGAACTTAGCACCAATACTTAGACATCATATAACATTTATAACAGACCCAAAACTAAACTTAACAACACTCAAAACTAAGATCAAACCACATTTTTGCACTTAGGGCAGAAGCCCACTTTCACATCAATTACATGCATGAATGAGCACAACCATTTAGCAAACACCAAATAGAAGTCAAAAACATAGAAAATGTAGGTTTAAACCCCAAGCTTAACTAAAAAAAATCCATAACAACATTTTTCAACAAAAAGCTGAACATTTCAAAAATGGGGTTAGGTTGAGTTACTACCTAGATTTCCTTGAAAAATATGTTGGATTTATTGTTGAAATGCTTGTTCCCTTGTTGTAAAACATTTTCCCTAGCCTTAACTCACCCTTCATTCAAGCCCATCCTCTCCTCTTGCCCTAGTTTAGCTTTTTTCTCTCTTTACTTGCCCTTCTCTCTCTAAAAAAATTGCTAAAGTGTGAGTAGTGTGGGTTAGGGTTAGGGTTTCTGAATTATCAAGTCTCACAATTTGCCTTCCAACCCTTGGGCCTTTTTGTGACTTTGGCCTAGCTAAACTTTCCCTTTTTGATTTAGTCCTTAGCCATATCTTAACTCAACTTTTGTTCCTTTCAACTAAGTCCCTGTACCAATGTAACTATATGCAATTAATGCAACATACACAAGCATTAAACTTAAAATACCAGCTAACAAATATCTCTTATTCATATTAGGAGTGGATGTTACATTCTTACCTGATATCAGTGTAATAGCATTGCAATGCTCCTTAGGATTAGACTCTATGGTGCTGGGGAGAGTCCCTAGCTATCTTTCAACTAACATCTTAGAAATCTGACCTAGCTAATTCTCCAAGTTCTGAATAGAGGCCTACTAATTTCTAAAGGTTGTGTCCATCTGCTGGAACCTACTCTTTGAAGTGGACACAAACTTCACCATCAATTCCTCCAAATTGGGCTTCTTCTCCTACCTTTGAGGAAATTGATTTGGAGGAGCTTGTTGTTAAGGTTACTATTGGTGCAACCACTGAAAATGTAATGTCCTTATCTTTACATTACAACTTCATAAAATGTAATAAGATAAGTAAATCACATTTATCTTTACCTTATTATTTTCAAGAATTGGCCTGAGCATTAAATCCATCAATAATTTATTGATTGATTAGGTTTAGGCTCTTTTTCTCAGGATATCATACTTTAGCATAGTGAAAAACAAAAAATCCATACATCACAAAAAAATTAGTAAAACATTACACACACACACACATATATCATTTACACTGTCTGATACACATATTAGGATATGTGAAGTATTCATTTATAGGGGTACGGAGGTAACAAGCCATCCACTCAAACCCTTTCAAAAAAAAATCCTACTAGTGGATAGATTCTTCACACATCCTATTTCAAGTGTGTGCCCTTCTCTATTATGTACAGCCAAAAGAATAGTAGTTCTAATCTACTCTAAAAAGAACATATAGAGAATTAGAACAAAAAAGGCTACAACTACATAAATATATCTACTCCTTAAGTTTATAAGTCCGTTCTAGGGATCTCAAAAATTGCCACTATGTAATTGTCCTTTAGAACTATAAAGGCTCCTAAGAAGGGAACCTCTACCACTACTACTTCTATGTCCATCACCACATTAGGCATCTGATACATATCAATACAATTATGAGACATAATTTGCCAGTAGATAAACAAACCATTCATTTGAAAAATATAACTGGCATGTACCATTGTATGGATATAGAAAACATTTTTACATTCCATTCCTTGAAAAATACACTTTAATTCTATTGGCATGCTTAATATGAAACATATGTGATAAGCACATAATTATACATATTTATCTGCTAAATTCCACTCACTTTAGTGGTATATTTTATGTGTTTTACGTATAATTACCCATGTTTCCACTTGTTTACATGTTATCAAAGCTTTTCCCAGGTATAAAGCATTTTTGAAGAGAAATGGATCAAAACCAAGTGTCTAAAGGCTCAAAGCACCTCAAAATGCACCTTTTAGCATAGGCACACATGGAGCCTTCTAGAACACACCCTACCACATGCCCATGCTACCTTAAATCTTCTAGAACACACCTCTCCACAAGCTAAAGACATCCTATGCATCTCCCTACATGGCTAGAGCAACAATCTCTAACTAAGAAATGGCCAAAATATCATCACGGACGAATTTCTTCTGGAACACAGCCTACAACACGGCTATGCACTCCACTTAGGCTACCACACAGCTATGCCACTTTCTAGGCTACCACATAACTATGTGGACGCCTAAAAGGGCACCTCCTTTACCTATAAATAAGAGAAGGCATTAGGAGAGAAAGGCATCACTTGAAGGCGTCTAAGGAGAGAAAACCAAGAGCACTTGGAGTAGCTTGGAGTGTGACAATCCTTGCTAATCTTTGGAGCATAATACTTCAATTCCTTTGACTCTTCACAAAGGTCACAAGCCGTGGAGAGTCAATCAAGAGTTGAAGTAAGAGACTGGAAGCATGAAGAGGAAACTAGAAGCATAGTAAAGAAAGGAGTTTAGAATCAAAACTAGTTATCCAAAACTCAACAGATGAGGATGTTTTTGTTTCCATTTTATTCTTCTTCCCTTGTTATACTTGTTGTTTTATTCATGAACATGAGTAGCTAGATTGGTAAAACCCAATTAGGGTTCTTAGACTATAATGATATTTTGATTTGAATATGTTTGAGTTATAAATTAAATTGTGTGATCTTCCTTTAGTTAAAGATTAATCAAGTTTTTATTACGAGATGTCGTAAGGAAGACTATCTATATTCCTCTCAAATATTCTACCCGATGATGTTTAGAATTGGAAAACTAACTAGAGAGAACAATTGATCTTCGCTTGAACCAAGAGGTTGACAACTACTGGACTAGGAGAAACTCCTAATAAGAACTAATGTTGATCTAAACTTGACCATTGGATACAAATAGCCAATGGAAGGTATAGGTTTTAGAAATCCATTGAAACCAACTAGAAATCTGGATTTGTTTTACACAAGTAGCATAATCAAATTTATAATTCATTATCTTTTGTTTACATATCATCTAATCTAAGACCCCAATGGGTTTACTTTTCTAGAAACTTGATAATTCTCTATCTTAAAACTTGCCTCACTTTCCCTCTTTAGCTTAATAGTAGTAGTTAGATTTAGTTTAGATAAACCATTATTCTTCTTAGGCTATATAACAATGAGTAAGTAGTAACTCTGAGCTTTCTCATTCCCATGGGATATAACCTTGATACTCACCATTGCACTAGGCTACCTTGATAGGTGTACTGCCTTAAGGTATGGCTACATATAGATCATTGGTAGCACATCAAGTTTTTTACACCGTTGCCAAGGACATTTGTGTGAAAAATATAGTAAAATTAGGAATTGTTACTTTAGCCAATTTAATTCACTTTTTTATTATTTTTCTTTCAAGAATTTGTTTAGTTATTTTTCTTGAAGTTTTGCTTCTTTTAGTGTTTAAAATATCAATTATCTCTAACAGTTTATGACCAGGAGTATTAACCCTGAACCAACTAATCCTTTTTCTAGGCCTGAACAATATCTTAACTCAAGATCACATTTACGTCACATCGAGGAGGAGCCAGTTCAAATTCCTGTTCATACACCATAAGAAATGGCTAATAATAACAATAATAATGGTAACATAACAATGTATGATTTTACTAGACCTTCATTAGAAGGGACACAAACATGCATTAGTCGGCCTACCATAACGGCCAATAATTTTGAAATAAAGCCAAACATCATCCAAACGGTGTAACAAATAGTACATTTTGGAGATTTTCCCAGTGAGGACCCCAATTCTCATATTGCCAACTTTTTGGAGATATGTGATACCTTTAAGATAAATGGAACCACTGATGACACCATTAGGCTTAGGTTGTTTCCATTTTCCTTAATGGATAGGGCCAAGAGATGGTTGCAATCCCTTCCGCTAATTCTATCACCACTTGGGATGAGTTGGCAGAAAAATTTTTATACAAGCACTTCCTTCCTGCCAAAATTGCATATATGTGCAATAATATTTCTTCTTTTGTGCAGATGCATGATGAAAGCATGTATGATGAATGGAAGAGGTACAAGGACCTGCTTAGATGTTGTCCACATCATGAATTGCCTATGTGGATGCAGGTACAGACATTCTATAGTGGACTGAACCCAGCCACTAGGCAGATGGTAGATGCAGCAACAAGGGGAGCTCTTAACAATAAAACCCCAGAGCAGGCACAAAATTTAATAGAGGAGATAGCCATGAATAACTACCAATGGAAATCCTCTAGAGAAAGAACAGTATAGCAAGGATTAGCCCATCAAGTAGATTCCATATCACTTTTGGTAGCTCAACTAGAGCTCCTAACCAAGAAAATTGACTAACTCAAGTTACAAGTACAAGCAGCACAACTAAGCTGTGAATTTTGTGGTGGTCTACACTATATTTCAAATTGTAATACAGGTAGTATGTTTGAAAATACCTCAACTTCTTATTCATCTAACTTTGGGTCTGCTAAATTAGAACAAGTAGATTATATGGGGACTACCTCAAGACAGTAAAACAACCCATACAGCAATACATACAATGTTGGGTGGAGGAACCATCCAAACATTGGATGGAAAAACAACAATAATCAAGGACCACTAGGATTTCAGAAACTACATCAGCAACAATCTTAGCAAAATCCTCTAGCCTAGTTCTCTTAAGGATAAGAAAAGAAGCCCAACCTTGAAGAACTATTAATTGAATTTATAGTCACTTTAAAGGACAGGTAACAACAAACAGAGAGAGATCTCAGAAATCAACGGGCCTCGATCTAAAATTTGGAAAACCAAGTAAGCCAAATGTCTAAAATGCTAACAAAAAGATAGCCATACATGCTCCCGAGCACCACTGAATCCAATCCAACATAGCAATGCAAATCTATCACTCTAAGGTCAGGTAAGGAATTGATTGTGCCTTTACCTTTACCAAAGGATAATGGGAAGATGCCAACTGAATAGATAGATAAAGAAAATGAAGCAGCTAAAGAAGAACCAATTAATGGTGAAAGGAAGAAAAGCCCTGTGGCAAAATATCAGCCACCCATTCCATATCCTACTAGACTGAAGTAGGGAAAGAGTGATCAATAATTTAGTAAGTTTTTAGATTTATTTAAACAACTAACGATCAATCTACCTTTTGTTGAAGCCATTTCACAAATGCCTCGTTATGCAAAGTTCTTAAAAGAGATTCTAAGAAAAAAAAGGAAATTGGAAGATCTTGGGTTAGTAACCTTGAATGAGGAATTCTCAGCCATTCTACAAAACAAGTTGCCTACAAAGAAAAGTGGTCTAAGAAGCTTTACTGTGCCTTGTGTAATAGGTGAACTCCTGATCAAGGATGCCTTAGCCGACTTAAGAGCTAGCATCAAATTATTGTCGACTACCTTATTGGATAAACTTGGGTTGAGTGAACAAACACCCACTAGGATGAGCATACAATTGGCAAACAGAACAGTTAAGCATCCTAGGGGAATAGTAATGTAATGCCCTTATCTAGTATTACAATTCCTCCGATGTAATTAGATAAGTTCAGTACATTATTCTTATCCTTTTATTATTAACGTCTGACTATTAATGCCATCAAGTTTTATTAAGCGGATTAGGTTCGGATTCTTTTGCTCAGATCAAGTCTCATATGCACAGCAAAAATAAAATACTATACAACACAGTGGATATTTAAAACTTTTATATTAAAACTGATAAATGTCCAATAATTTCTGTTACATTCTTTGTAAAGAGGTACCAGGATATATGAAGTACCCATCCATAAGGAGTTAGGAGACAACAATCCTGTCACTCAGACTCCCTTACAAATAATGGGGATGAATAGGTCCTTCACATATCCTTTTCCCAATAATTTCTCATTTCCCTTTCCTATGCACTGCTAAAATAATAGTCCTAATCCTACCCAAAAATATATCTAGGATTAGGACCCCAAAATAAGGAATTACAAAAAATTTTGACAAAAAGAACTCCTACCTTCTCGGCTTGGCTAAGCATCCTCATCTGGTACATAATAGCATACAAATGAGAAACACAAGTTTCCCAGTAGCTTAACAATTCAGGGTTTAAAATTTCACTAATATGTACCAGGGTGCAAGCACCCAAAACATTTACATCTACATTCTTAATTTTTGAAACCATAGCCTTCTTCATAAATATAGATTGGCAAGCATTGCATGATAAATTTAGATGTCAGTGTAATAAAATAGATATCCTCTTTCAAGTGAAACATTTTCTCATAGGATTATGCATGTTAGCAGGAAATTAAATAGAAATAGTTTATATGCTCCATTCTTAAAACTTACTTTTATACCTTGATTGTGCACACTTGGGCACTATGTGGACCCTTGGCCACCTTTATAAAGTCATTGTGCACACTTGGGCACTATGTGGACACTTGGCCACCTTGATAAAATAATTGTACACACTTGGGCACTATGTAGACTATAACGCCCCTATCTAGTATTATCATTAACTCTGATATAAATAGATAGGTTCGATACATTAACCTTGTCCTTTATTTAATTAATCTCTGAGCAGTCACACTACTAAATTATATTAAGCAAATTAGGTTTAAGATTCTTTTGCTCAGATTCAAACTTACATGCATAGTGGAATAATATACATTCTATGCTACAGAGGAAATATAAACTTTCATGTAATTCCCATAATACAAGTCTAATCAAGTCTATTACATACTGATAAACATGTCCCCATATATATGAAGTACCCTTCCATCGAAAGTTAGGAAATGATAGGTCTGTCACTCAGACTCCCTTACAAATTAGGGATAGATTGGTCCTTCACATATCTGTCCCCCAGGATGCCCACATACATCTCATGTACATAGTTCAAAATAATGTCCTATTCTAAATCAGATCTAGTTAGGACCCAAAATAGGGATTACAAAATCTCACTTAAAAAAAAATAACTGCTACTCCTCGGCTCTGCTATGCGTCTGGATCTGATATATATTAGCACGTGGATGAGAAACACAAGTTTCCCAGTAGCTTTACAATTCAGGGTTTTAAAACACAACTAATATGTATCAGGATGCAAGCACCAAAACATTTGATCTACATTCTTGATTTCAAGCATAATATTACACACAAATGCAAACCAGCAAGCACTGCATGATAAATTTAGAAGTCGACAGAAAAGTTGATAACTCTTTTTTCAAGTGACACGTATTCCCAAAAAATTTCATGCGTTATTACATAATTATCAGAGCGCATAGGCGTTTAATTCTTACTCTTGTCATTACGGATTAAATGAACATTCTTGGTTGTTATATGGACACTAGGTTATGGGTATGGAGCACCTTCGGCCACACCTCGCCAGGTCACTCATGTGGAGCACCTTTGGCCATACCTCGTAAATCGTGGACATTCGGCCATGTATATAAAATCATCGGCACACTAGATTATGGGTATAGAGCACCTTCGGCCTCACCTCAAAATTTGTGAACACTTGGCCATGCACATGAATTCATCGTGAACGCTAGGTCACATGCATAGAGTACCTTCGGCCACACCTTGAAATTCATGAACACTTGGCCATGCACATGAATTCATCGTGAATGCTAGGTCACAGGCATGGAGCACCTTCGACCATGCCTCCCTAGGTCATCGGTGTGGAGCACCTTCGGCCACACCTCGAAATTCATGAACACTTCCATATTTTTCCTATGTTGTTGTCTTTCTTTTCCCTTGGCACACATTACCCATTTATCCTATTTATTTATGACAAATTGACCTGAATCAATCTAATTCTTCATTTTTGAATAATATGTTTCAATTATAAAACCTTAATAATTTTCAAGGAAAAATTTCCATGATTTTGGCCTAGGGAAAATTCAAGAGAATTTTATATCTTATCATTTAAATATTCTCTTTTCCATTCTTTAAATCATATCATTGAAATGGGGGAATTTCTTTTCCACAACATTAATGTTTATCATTATTAATCAACATCATTCAACCTTGCTAACCATAATTTCCCACAACAAAGGTCATCATTATTTAGCCATAAACTTCCCATAAATATGGTCACCATTAATTAGTCTTAAAGTTAACTATAACAACAATACCCTTCACTAATATAGTCAATTGATTTCCCATAATCATATGCATCATTATTAATAATCATAAGTTTTCCCCAATCACTTTAGGTATGGTTTTATTTCTTACTTGTGTTACACTTACAAGCATTAATTTCATTATGAAAATACTAAGTCTACTTTAATATTAAGAGTAGTAAGCCAAGCCACCCAATCATTGAAATGAGCTCTTATTCTAAGTTATTTCATGATCTTAATAAAATCACATTTTAGGTTTAAGCATTAACCATCTCATAAATTCATCATGCAAGCTAAGTCATTTGTTATTTCTAAATCAAGAATGTAAACAACGATCCTAATTCCATGGAAGCAAAATCATTAATCATGCATACTAGATCATGGAACTAGAATTTAATAAATTGCTAACCTACCTCAAAGAGGCCCTAAGATGGAATCCCTCTTGGCTTTTCCTTTGAGTTCTTCCTTACTTCTTCTTTCCTTGGTCTCTTAGTCCTTCCCCTCCTCATAAAAATTTGTGTATTTTTCACTAGCACTCATGCCCCACCTTCTTCTTAAATTGTCCTTCCCTTGTGTGAGTTGTTTCCCAAACTATGAAGTGCTCTCTCTTCCCTTCTTGTTGTGTGAATATATCTGTGTTACAAATTTCAAATTTTTAATTCTATTCCCTCTTTCTATTGTTCGAACCCGATCATGGCGTGCTAGCCTCCCCCTTTTTAATTATTCTTATCATCTAGTAGCCTTTCATGTAGCTTAGGTGCAGCTCTTTCTTTCTTGCTTGCATGCGTAGGAGCTTTCACTCGACTGAATTGAAGGTTGAATGGATGGAAGTCATGCCACCTCTTTCTTACACGCAAGAGGTATGGTCCCAAGCAGCCCACATTTGCCATCCTAATTCAATTTCTATACACCCCTAGTACACGGACAAGGAGGAATGCAAGGGCCACACGCTACCCATTTTTTCCCCTCTTGTCTTCTTTCTTTCGTACCCTCACGTGCCATTTGCATTACAATTAAATTTCATGTTTTATCACAAGGCTCACATTAAGCCTTGTATGCAACCCCTTTTTCTTGGTGGCGTCCATGGAAAGATAAGGAATAGGTTCACGTAACCCACCCTTCCACGTAATGGCCAACGTCATGCAAGGCATGGGATTTTGTAATTTAATTTCTTATGGTTTGATTGAATTTTTTTTCCAACTTCATTCCCTCATGTGCATTGACCACTCAGTAATGGGTAGCTACTCCTCTCCCTATATATATATATATTCAAGTGCTTTCCCTTTTTCCATTTAGATGTATAAAATTCACATGCTTATGTACGTTCCTCACTCGGTGCAGTCTATGTTAGTCCATATTTCAGTCAAGCTCCTTGATGTATTAGAATTTAGTCCATGTGAAACCTACGTAGGGTCATAGGAGAGAGGGTTAACCACCTTAATTCCATTAAATCTTCATTAAATTTCTCTTTCCTTCATCCCCTTTTCCATGTACATACATGCATATATTTTTATGCAAAGTGCTGCACTTCCTCTTTTCCTTTTAATTAATTATTATCACACTAGCTCCCATCCCCTAAAAGAAAATTTTGCACCACTTGTAGCATACTTCATGCCACTTTCCCTCACATGTGGGTGTGTTTCCTATCCTCCTCCAGCCGTGTGCTTGCTCATTTGCACAAAAGTAAAATGTCCATCCCCCTTCATGTGGAATGCATGCAAGTCACACAGATATATATATTTTACAAAACTCACTTCCATCATCAACTTCACGTGAGGCTTGACTTCTCACGCTTGGAAATAAAATTTCCATTCCCTTCTCTCATGCAAGATGCATGCAAGGCACACTCATGCCCATTTTTAAATAGTTGCATTTTACATTGCTTCTCTCTTGGTACTTAGGCTAAGTAATTAAAAAGAAATTTAAGAATTAATTTTAAGTACCAAATTTTCATGCAAGTTTACTTTTAATATAACCATTTAGCCTATTAAATGATGCAAGCAATAAATTCAAAATAATTCATTAATGACGCCATTCATTCCATCCATTTAATTAAAGACCATTAATTTAGGCTAATTAAATTATGGGTTACATGGACACTTAGCCATCTATATGAAATAATTGTGCACATTTGGGCACTATGTGGACACTTAGCCACCTTTATAAAATAATTGTGCACACTTGGGTAATATGTGGACACTTGGCTACCTTTATGAAATAATTGTGCACACTTAGGCACTATGTGGATACTTGGCCACCTTTATAAAATTTCTTGTGCACACTTGGGCACTTTTGTGGACACTTGGCCACCTTTATAAAATTTCTTATGTATCTTTCTATGTTTTCCTTTGTTTACTATGTTTCCTCTTTTTATCGGGATACCATATTTCTATTTCCCTATTTTACTATCAAGACACAATAACTCTAGCTAAAATATAACCCTTGTCCTAATGTGTATGTTGACGTTGTCATATTGGAATTTTTTGAATATGGAAAACTTTTATCCCTTTTTAAACTCTTGGTCATATTTATTTATGACAATGTTACCTAAATCAATTTAATTCTCCATTCTTGAAAAATAATGGTAATATAGATCTCTTATAAAATTTTTATAACTTCCAAGGGAGAATTTAATGATTTTGGCCTAAAGGAAATTCAAGAAAATTGAATATTTTACAATTTACAATTCCCCCTTTTTTTTTCTATTCTTTAAATAATACCATTAAAATGGTATAATCTCCTTTCCATAATCAACGTATATTCCCTCATTTAAAGATTACACAAAAGGATGCTAGGTGAACATTTTCTATTATTTCACCAATGATATTATATTTAATTTCTAATGTACCCATAAAATACAATGAAACATTAATTCTTCAAAAACTAACTCAATATGCAAATGGACATATATTCCTTTTTTATTGGAATATTTGTACATCACTTAAATTTGCATGATTATGGTAAATTTTCATACTATCAATTTAACAAAGCATTTCCATCACTTTTATTATTCTAGCCTTGCCTAAAGCCTCACTTTACGTAGAAAATTTCCAACGAATTTCCTTCTCTTTCTTCCATGGCCAATTTTAACACCAATTACAAAATAAAAATTTAACATCCATTTAATGTAAAATTTCATCTTCCTCTTGGCCAAAAAGGGAGTTTCATAAAAATGGTTTTCAAAATCCTACTTCCATTTCTATCACATTCAACCATGCTCATCATGCAAATATCATTAACTAACCATAATTCTTCCATAAACAACAATATTTATTTCATCACATTAACTAACATACCAATCTATCATACAAGCTTAGCCAACAAGATATTCATAATATCAAGAATGTAGGGAAGAACTAATGTCCCATGAAAGCTTGTGAAAACATGGAGCATACATAGGAAACCATGGGACACAAATTTAAGAATTGTTAACCTACCTCAAGGCTAAACTAGGATGAGATTAGCTTGAATCTTCCTTTGACTTTCTCCCTTTACTCCTTCCTTGCTCCTTTGCTCATTTCTTTCTTGGTCTCCTTAGCTATTTCCCTCCTCACAACACTTATGTATTTTTTCTCCCCCTCATGCCACTCTACCTTTTCTTTTTTCCTTTGCCCTGTGTGTACGTGGTTTTCCCAAAAATATTGAATGTTTTCTCTCTTTCCCTTCCTCCTAACGTGTGCATGCAAGTATATTAAAATGGAAATTTCAATTTCATTTCCTCTTGTCTATTGATCAATGGCTCATGGAATGCTTCCCTCCTCCTCCTTAATTATTATTGTTATTATCATTATTGTCCAATGGCCTCACGTGTGGTTTTTAGTGTAGCCTTCCTTGCTTGCAATGCTTGGGTTACTTCTTCCCATATTCACGCTGCATCTTCCTCTCCTCTTCTTTTTTTTTTCTTATCTAGTTGCCACATGTAAACTTCTAAGTACACTTTACTTCCCTTGCACTCTAACCTTAGACACTTGCTCATGCCAAGGGGGAAAGAGAAAGGAATTCACACCAGCTTCCTTCTCTCATTGCATTTTATATTTGGCCAAGTTAAAGGAAATGGGACACTGCACTTACTCTTCTCTTTTGATGGAATTTGTCATGTGGTTTTATCTTTCCATTTCTTCCTTAACTTCATTCGGATAAAGGAATTCCATATCCCCTCTTCACTTTTCATTATTATCCTTTAATTTCTTCCTTCATGGCCTTGTGTGGAGTCTAAGTGCAACCCTCATTTGTTGCTAATTTTGTATTACTTAGTCCCATGTTCATGCTACACTCCCCTCTCCTCCTTACTCTCAATTATTCTTATTATTCCATGGCTCACGTGGGGTTTAGTGCTGCCCATTCTAACATTCACGTTGCACTTTCTTTCTATTCATATTCTTTAATTGCCATGAGTGTACTTTCAAGTACAACTTGCATTTCCTTACTCTCTTACATTGCCCACTTGAACATGCTAAAGGGAAAGAGGGAGAAGAGTCATGCAAGCTCACCTCTCTCTCACCAAATTCCATGCCATGCATGTTTTCATGTATGCATTTCAATTCCATTTTCCTCATATACGCTGTCCATTTGTGTATCGAAAGGATGCACAATTTCCTAGCTACTTGTGTTCCCTTTTTTGTTCCAAGTACAGCCCTCCTTGCTTGCAATTTAAGTAATCCTACTCAGCTAAGGAAGAAGAGACACTGTACACTTTTTCCTCAATATCATTTCATGGCTGCATGTCTTTTCCTTTCTTACTTCACGTAAGACTTGCATCTCATGCAAGGCACACATGGGGTTCCATTTGCCCCTTCATCCGAGGGGTGAATATATATATATTGAAATGCTTTATTCTTTTTTCCCTTTTTATTTTCCTTGCCATACATATACATATATTTATTAAATTTTGGTTTTCTCCTTTGTCAATTAAGCTAGGTGATACAAAAGGAAGAATAAGGAATTAAATTAGACACCTAAATTTTATGCAATATTACCTTCTAGCACACAATTTTTTTTCTAACCATTAAATTATGTAAGCTATTAACCACACTTTATGGTAACTCATCTAATTAACTATGAAACATACATTTAAGACCATCAAGAGAACATGGGGTGTTACAAGTAGAGGATGTACTTGTGAGAGTCCATAAGTTCATTATTCTTATAGATTTCATGGTGATGGATATGATAGGTGAGAGCAACATACTGCTAATCTTAGGTAGACCATTCTTTGCAACATATAGAGCTCTTATTGATGTTTGCAATAGAAGGTTGCAACTCAGAGTAGGAGATGAAACAGTCACATTCAACCTAGCCAACTCTATTCGACAATCCATGGATCATGATGATATAGTATACTCAATAGACGTCCTAGATGATGAGATAGAAGCATATTTATAGGAATTCCTATTTAGCAACTCCTCTCTAAAGACTCTACAAGAAGATAATGGTCTAAAAAATGAACAGGTGTTGTAACAATTGAGAAGTTTGTTAGATACAGAGGCTAGCAACCCTGCCCAACTGAACCGGATGAACCTGCAGACTATATCCTTTCCATAGACAAGCTAGAAGAAGAAAAAGAGGTAACACTTTCAATCGAGGACCCTCCAACCCTAGAATTAAAAGAGTTACCTAAACATTTGAATTATGCCTATATGGACAAGGAAGAGAAGCTACTAGTAATTATAGCAACAGATTTAACTATTAAGGAGAGAGAGATAACCCTAGCTTCTCTTAGAAAGTAACCCTGAGCTTTTGCATATAAAATCTCAGATATCCCTAGGATAAATCCTAGCTACTCCTCTCACAAGATTCTAATAAAAGATAGCTATAAGCCGATGGTATAGCCACAGAGACATTTGAACCCTAATATGAAAGAGGCAGTGAAGAAGGAGGTGATTAAGCTTCTCGATGCTTGTTTGATCTACCCTATTTCTGATAGCTCTTGGGTTAGTCTTGTGCAAGTAGTGTGTAACTCCCCAATCCTACAGTCTCTTTTAAAGTGATTTAAATAATATAAATAATATACTATAAGATTGGTGAATTATTACTTCCTTTACCCAAGTCAATTTTTAAACATTTATCAAATGAAGTAATTAGTATTATTGGTTTGGGCTACTACACTCAAGATCTCACACGTTATGCAGTGAAAATAAAAACATATTAGTTAAAATAATATACATGTGCATACATATATTCATATACATCAACATTCATTTACAGTGTGTACATATCATTCATTAAATATATATCTATGGATATATGAGAGTGTTAACTAGGGTAAGGAGACAACAAGCCTGTCACTCATACCCATTTAACAAAAATAGCTAGTGGATTCCTAGCTCACATATCCTAATACATATATGTCCTTATCCTATACATCAAAACTATTCTCTTGATCCTTTTACCAAAATATTACAAGGATTCAGGGTATGGGGCATATCAAAAACTTTCTATTCTAATACTTCATGTAATCAAGGTGGGGGAAGAACTTTCCATACATATATGATCCACAGTTCCTTAATAATAGGAAAATACCCAAGGAAGGGTATTTCAAATAACTTCATTTCTATCTCAAGAAGGTTCTGGTATCTAGGCATCTGATACAAACTAGAATTTTTATGAGAATAAATCTCAGTAGCATTAATAATCATTTTTCAAAATAGCTAGTTTGTACCACCGTAAACTTATATGGAAATTCTACATTCTTTTTCATAAAATAATACATCTATTAGGTGATGGATTTTTAATTATCTAAATCTAATTATCACTCTCTTGACTTTGGAGGGAAAGGAAAGTAAGTGTTAAGACGGTGAATTATCAAGTTCTAGACAAGCAAACCCATTGGGGTCTTAGACCAGATGATATGTAAAGAAAAGGTAATGAGTTATGAAATTGATTATGCTACCTTTGTAAAGTAAGTCCAGATTTCCAGTTGGTTTCAATGGATTTCTAAAACCTATACCTTCCATTGGCTATTCGTGTCCAATGGTTAAGTATAGATTAGTGTTAAGGTGTATTAGGAGTTTCTCCTGGTCCAGAAATTGTTAACCTCTTGGTCTGAGCGAAGATCAACTATTCTCTCTAGTTATTTTTCTAATTCCACACATTATTGGTTAGAGTATTTGAGAGGAATCCAGATAGTTTTCTTACGATGTCTCGTAATAAAACTTGATTTATCCTTAACTAGAGGAAGATCACACAATACAATTTATAACCCAATCATATTCGAATCATAGTATCAACATAGTCTAAGAACCCCAATTAGGTTCTACCAATCTAGCTACTCGTGTTCATGAATGAAATAATAAGAATTAAATCAAGGGAAGAAGAATAAAACAAAAACAAAAACATCCTCACTTGTTGAGTTTTGGATGACTAGTTTGGATTCTGAACTCCCTTCTTGACTATGCTTTGAATTGCCTCTTGATACTTCCCAATATCTTTCTTCAACTCTGGATTGAATCTCCACTGCTTGTGACCTTGTTGGGGAGGCAAGGGAATTGAAGTTTTAGGCTCTAAACACTAGCAAGGATTGTCACACTCCAAGCTACTTTAAGTGCTCCTAGTTTCCTTCTCCTTAGATGCTTAGAAGTAATAACTCTCCTCCCTTGCGCCTTCTCCTATTTATAAGTAAGGGAGGCACCTCTCTAGGCTTCCACATGGCCATGTGGTAGCCTAAATGGATGACATGGCTGTGTGGTAGGCCATGTTCTAGAAGATATCTGTCTGTGATGATTTTTCGACCGTTTCTTAGTTGAAAATTGTTGCTCTAGCCGTGTGGGAAGGTGTGTAAGATGTCTTTGTCATGTGGAGAAGTGTGTTCTAGAAGATTTAAGGCAGCATGTGCGTGTGGCAAGGTGTGTTCTAGAAGACTTCATGAGTGCCCATGCGAAAAGGTTCATTTTGAGGTGCTTTTAGCCTTTGGATGCTTGGTTTTAATCCATTTCTCTTCAAAACTGCTTTATACCAGGGAAAGTCTTTGATAACATGCATTTAAGTGAAAACATAGGAAATTATACATGAAACACATAAAATACAACCTAATGTGGGTGAAACTTAGCCATTAAATATGTATAATTATGTGTTTATCAAAATTCCAAGTTAGTTTAACTTAATAAGGCTATAAAAGGGACATTTACTTATAATTTAGCATAACCATGTGCACAAGTCACATTAGCCTAAAGTATATGCATGGGATAGTGTACTGAGAATGTGATACATCGGTATGGGGTGGTGATTCCATAGCATCATGATCTGCTCAAAAGGCAAAGAAGAGATGATCTATGAGAGATAACAATTATCCTGTGAGCTTAATTTATAAGATTAAACTTCAACCAGCCCTATTTGGGATGAAAGGGAGTAATCCTACTAGTGGGATTGGTCTAAGAGATGATCTATTGAGGTTATACTAGTACCGTTTTGGGATGAAAGGGAGTAATCTTGTTGGCGAGATTGACCTAAGAGACGATTTAATGAGGGGTACTTGGATCCACAGGGGGATGCCTCAGATAGTACCAGTGGCAGAATTATCACATATGAGGATAAATTAACTCACTCATATAGGTAGTGGTACGTGGAGTAGTTCACTAGGTGACTCTTTTGATACTCTTATGAGGAAAGTGCCATTAGCCATAATGCCATGAATGTTTTTCCCTGATTTTATGATCTTTATGGCCTTATGATGACGAATGAACCATGCATATGGTTATGATACATATGCATTGATTGTATTATGAAATGATGTTATGAAATATTATGAAGGGTGAACTATCTTTACATTGAATTATGTCATACTTGCATAAATACATGACATGCTTATATATATGAATCATGCATGATACCCCAATAGATTGTATTGTATTTTAAAGAAAAGAATGTATAATATTTTCCATATCATTACAGTGGTACATGCTAGTGGTTTTCAAAAAGAATGGATTGTTTGGCTACTAGGAATTTATTTCTCATAATTATCTTAGTATGTATCACATGACCAAGTATACCCTACTATTGGAGATAGAAGTAACGTTGGTGGAAATATCCTCTCTATGGTCATTCACGGTTTTGTATAGGATATGGGTTTTAGTAGTATATTGACAATTTTATTTACTAGTATGGACATTTTGCTAAAGGTATGAGTGGCAAGATTGTTGCCTCCTTACCCTATGTATTAACCAGAACTTCATGTATGAGGAGTATATGTATAAATGATGTTTTATCTTCCACTATGTTATTAGAAATTTTTGTTGTATAGTCTTCCATTGTGCAATGAATGTGTAATGACCCTCATAGCTTACATATCTCAGAGTGATCATTACATATCATTACAGTGGTACATTAAATCATTTGGCTAAAATCACGACTTATTACCCTGAAGTTTTGGATATTCATACAATTTCCCACTATATCATTTCCATTTTCAATTTAGTCCTTATTCTTTCTTTTCCCTTAAAACTCTTTTCCTAATGTAACTAAATATAGCTTAATGCAACAAACATAGACATTTGATTCATTAAAAATTAACAAACATCTCTTAATGCATAGAAGGAGTTGATGTTACAATTCTCCCTTCCTTTTAAAAATTTCGTCCTCGAAATTAAAAAAATACCTAAAAAAATAACTCTGGATATACTCTTCTCATATCATCTTCTTTCTCCCACATAGCTTCTTGTGGCAATGATTGATCCCACAATACCTTTACTAGTGAAATTATGTCTTATTTCTCAATTGTTTAACTTTAGTACCAATGATTCTTAAAGGTCTAGGATTATAAGTTAAATTATCTTTCAATTGTATAGTATTGGCGTCAAGAATATGAGAAGGATTTGGGATATATTTAAAAAGTTGAGAAATATGAAAATATTGTGGAGATTGGACAGAAATGGAGGTAATGCTATTTGATAACCGGATGAACCTATTGTTTTCAGAATCTGGTATGGTCTAATTTATCTAGGATTCAGTTTTCTAGTCTTAATAGCTCTACCAATACCAGTAATTAGAGATACTCTGAGAAAAATATGGTCCCCTTTTGTAAATTCTAATAGTTTTCTCCTCTTATCAACATAACTTTTCTATCTATCTTAGGCTTGGTCATCTTCTCCTTGATTATTTTTATCTGATTAGTAGTTTGTTGAACTAATTCTGGTCCTAACATTTGTCTCTCCCCCACCTCAAACCAACACAGGGGTGATCTACATTTTCTCCCATACAAGGCTTCATAAGGAGTCATTCCTATGCTGGTGTGGAAACTATTATTATTGGAAAACTCTATCAAAGGTAAAATTTTATCTCAACTTCCTTTTTGTTCTAATATACAAGCCCTAAGCATATCTTCTAATGTCTGGATCGTCCTTTCAGTCTGCCCATCGATTTGAGGATGATAAGCAGTACTAAAATTTAACTTAGTACCAAATACCTCTTGCAAGGCTCTCCATAATCTAGAAGTAAACCTAGGATCTCTATCTAATACTATACTAATGGGTATTCCATAGAGTCTGACTATTTCTTGTATATACAAGTGGGCCAACTTATCCAATGAAAAATTTATTTTAATAGGTAGAAAATGTGCAGATTTAGTTAATCTGTCAACAATCACCTAGATTGTGTCATTCCTTGATTGAGTTCTAGGTAAACCAACTACAAAATCCATAGAAATTTTCTCCCATTTCCATTCAGGAATTCCTAGAGGTTGCAGCATTCCTGTAGATTTTTGATGTTCAATCTTTACCTGTTGGCACAGCTTTTGGATCCCCTGTTGGGCGCTCCCTGCTGTAGTCCCTGCTGGGCTTTTTAGCGGCGGTTTTATCCATCGGTAAAGTATGTTTTAATATTATTGCAACGAATATTATTGCTGCTATAACTTTTGTTTAAATAATTAATTTAACAAAAGTTATAGTGATAATAATATTTGTTGCAAAAAACTTTAGCAACGAAAAAAACCGCTAATAAAATGCTCAGTAGCGCCCAGCAGGGCCTAGCAGGGACACGCCCAGCAGGGAATCCGGACGCGTTGGCACACTAGGCATTTTGCAATATACTTGGCTATATGCCTTTTCATACTTGTCCACCAGAAATTTTTCTTCAAGTCTTGATATATCTTAGTAGCACCAGGATGAATAATATAGTTACTTTTATAGGCTTCTTCTAAAATTTTGCCCTTACTTCTCTTGACTTCGGGATGTACAGGCTATTGTGGTAAGTTACTACACCATCTATCTCTTTCTTAAATTCCTTTGAATCCTTCAAGGATTTCAAGAATTGATCTTCCTTTTGAGCTTCTAGAATTTGAGTTCTAAAGGTATTCTCGATCTTCATTTCACTCAAGTACATCTTATCTGGTAATACTAGAGTGAATAAGCTCATATCCCTAAACTGCTCAACCAAATTCATTTCACTCACCATCATGTGAGCTACATGAAGGGATTTCCTATTTAAAGCATGAGCCACTTTGTTTGCCTTTCTAGGATGGTACTTCAATTCAAAATCATAGTCTTTAATAAATTCCATCTACCTCCTCTATATTATATTCAACTCTTTTTGATTAGAAAGTTATTTGAGACTTTTGTGGTCACTAAATACCTCAAATCTAGATCCATAAAGATAGTGTCTCCAAATCTTTAAGGCAAACACTATGGCTGCTAATTCAAGATCATGGGTAGGATAATTCTTCTCATGGGGTCTTAATTGCTTAGAAATGTATGCCACTACTCTCCTATTCAGGATCAAGACACATCCTAGTCCCTTCTTAGATGCGTCACAATATGCTTCAAAATTTTCTAATGGATCAGGAATGATTAAGACAAGTGTGGTGGTCAATTTTTCTTTCAGAGTTCAGAAGCTATGTTCACATTTGGCATCCCACACAAATGGAACGTCTTTCCTAGTCAATTTAGTCAAAGGCAACACTATCTACGAAAACCATTGAATTAATCTTCTATAGTAACCGGCTAATCCAAGAAAACTACAGATCTTTGTCACTGTGGTAGGTCGCTCCCAACCAACTACCACCTCTGTCTTAGTAGAATCTACTGCTATTCCATCCCTAGTGACTACATAGCCTAAGAATTTTATCTCTTCTAACCAAAATTCAAACTTCTCAATTTTAGCATACAATTGCTTTTCTCTAAGCAACTGCAGCACAATACTAAGATGATATTCATGCTCTTCACTACTTTTATAATATACAAGAATGTCACCAATAAACACTACCACGAATTGATCTAGGTAGGGTCTAAAGATACGATTCATGTAATCTATGAAAATAGCTAGAGCATTCGTCAATCCAAATGGCATTACAAGAAATTTCATAATGCCCATATCTGGTTCTAAAAGCTATCTTAGATATGTCTTCTGTTCTCACTCTGATTTGATGGTACCCTGACTTCAAATTAATTTTTGAAAACATGGTAGCCCTTCTTAATTGGTCCAATAGATCATCAATCTTAAGGACTGGGTATTTATTCTTTATTGTTACTCTGTGAAATTGCCTATAATCTATACACAACCTTAAACTTCCATCTTTATTTTTCACAAATAATATCGGTACTCCCCATGGTGAAGCACTAGGCCTAATGAATTATTTTTCTAAGAGATCCTCAATCTGTATCTTCAACTTTGTCAACTCTATGGGAAACATTCTATAGGATGCTATAGAGATTGGTCCCGTTCTCGGAATCAATTCTATAGAGAACTCTACCTCTCTTTCAGGTGGAAGACTGAAGACTTCATTAGGAAAAAACATCCAGAAATTCACTCACTACAGGAATGACATCAAGTTTATGCTGAACTTTAATCTTAGAAGCACATAGAAATAGCATTCTCTCATTCTTTTCTTCAATACTCCTGTTTACAGGTATGGTATCTACAAAAGTCATAGATTTTTCCAAACAATCCAAGATTACATTGTTTACAGACAATTAATTCATCCCTAGAATAATGTCCAAATCCACTAAAGGTAAACAAATCAGATCAATAACAAATGATCTGTTCTCAACAACAATAAAATAATTTAAGTAGGCTAAAGAAGTCAAAACCTGCTCTCCAGCTAGAATAGAAATGGATAATGAATAAGATAAAATAGTCACAGGAAAATTTAATCTCTTCACACATTCTAAAAAATTGAATGAGTGAGTAGCGCCAGAATCAAACACTACAATTAAAGATATATCGTTAATTAAACATTTACCTTTCATTAAATCATTAGACTGAGCCACTTGCTTAGCCTTAAGGGTATAGACTCTCCCAGTAGTAAGAGGTTTAGTAGTGTCACCTTATCTCTTCCACAGTGGGCAATCCCTAATAAAGTGTCCTTCATTCCCACATCTATAACATACACCATGTTGTACCTTTGGTTGTAGCCATTTCCAGGGTCCCTCATGACTTTTATGGCATTTAAGACAAACATCAGACATCACCGGTCTCACCATAGGCTTTTTCCCTTCTCAGCCTCTACCAAATCTACCATCCCTCCCTAAGAAAGATCCTAGTTACTTTCTTTTGAAGAAGTTACTCCTTTGTATTTCCTTCTCAGTCTCTACCAGATTCTTGGAAACTATACGAAACTTGTTTACCAATGTGGCATAATCTCGTATTTCCAATGGAGTTACAACATTCTTCAACTTAGACCTTAACCTAGCCCTAGGTACATTGCTTTCTATGCTTCATCTGGTTGAAGTCTCAGATAGAAGGAAAATTTAGATAATTCCTTAAATTTCACTAGGTATTCATCAAATGTCATGTTACCTTGCTTGATCTGCATAAACTCAATCTCTTTCTCATTCCTCACATTCCGAGGAAAGTAGTTTTTAAGAAATGCTTCCTTTAATGAATCCTAAGTAATCTGCATTCCCTGAGCCTCCATTAGTTACTTTGCTCCCTTCCACCAATATTCTTCCTCTCTGTCCAGCATATAGGTGGAAAGTAAGACCTTCTGAGCATCAGTTGTACTGAAAGCCACATATATTACCCTCTCTTTCTTTCTCCTTTTCATTTTTCCTCTTAGGTGGAGCCATACTTCACTCTACAAAATAAACATTACCAAGATGATCAGTCTCAATAACATAATATTTCTAAGAGATCATATGGCACTAATAGGAAATACTGTCTACCCCAAACCAAGCACTCCATTCCTTAAGTAAAAATAGAATACAAGTCAGTAAACTATCTAGATTCAGCTAACTAACCTATATTAGTCTTTATCCTGAGGAATCTGACTTTTGTGACCGAGCCAGTACTCAACCAATTGTGGTAACCGTGCTCTGATACCAACTCATTGTAACATCCCCAACCCTATATTCCTCATAGGTGATTAAATAATATAAGGTAATATAATATAGGATTGGTGAGTTACTATTATCTCTACCCGAGTATATTTTTGTCTTTTTCTAAGTTAAATAATTAAGTGCCACTAGTTTGGGTTACTACACTCAGGTTCTCACACGTTATGCAGTAGAAATAAATAAAGTAACTTAAACGAGATAGATATATATAGAGATATTTACATTCACATTCAATTGTACATAATATTTATACATACATAAATAGTAGTGTATGCAAGACATATACTTATAGATATGCGAGCTTGAGCAGGGTAAGGAGATAACAAGTCTACCACTCAGACCCTATTTTAAGCAAAATTCTCAAGCTCACATATCTTAATACTTATGTGTCCTCCTTACTTGTACCAAAATCATTCTCCTTATCCTTTCAAAATACTAATAAGGATTCAAGGAAATGAGCATATCAAAATACTATATACTTCTAAGTATGCATACAGTCAAGGGTTTGTGATACTTTAAATACAAATAGGATCTAGAGTCCTGTGATTACAGGAAAATACCCTACGAAGGGTATCTCCACTATCTCTATCTCTACCTCCATCAACACCTGGTACCTAGGCATCTGATACAAATTAGCTTTAATGAGAATTATTTCTCAATATCAATAATCACCTGTGTTTAAAAATAGCTGTTTGTACCACCGTATAAATGCGAAAATCCACCACATTCTTTTTCAGAATATTTTAAAATATTATACTATCGGAATAATGTAAATGTATTAAACAACTATTTCATGCATATACTTATGATTACACATGTACTTCAACAGATATTCATCACACAGAATACATTCTCAGACTGTAATGGTAACAAATCATATTCTCATACTAGTATAGAGCATAAGCAAAGAAAACATGCAATTTGATATGACCATAGTAAAAAGCATCAAAAAATAATTCTTTCAAATTTCTATTCATAAATGAGATTCTCTTGTGGTCATAAGCCACCTGCAAGAATTCTCGTGGTTTTCACTGTCAGCATTTATTCTTAGGTTAACCGTCAGCATTTATTCTCATGGTTATCCTTCAGTAAATATTCTCGTGGTTAACCGTCTGCAAAACCTTTCCTAGATTAAAGCCAGTTGTAGCTATTCTCGCGGTATTACCAATTGCATCCCTTCTCGCGGGATAACCAAATGCATCCCTTCTCACGGTATAATCAAATGCATCCTTTCTCGCGGATCAACCATTAGCAGTTACTCTCATTTATGGTTTATGCTCATTAAAATTCTCTTATTTCTCTTCTTTTTCTCAAGATTTCTCAATTATACACTTTTCTCAATTGCATAATAAATCTATGAGGGATTTAATGCTCAGGAGAAATAAATATAATTAAAGACTAAAATTAATGTAACCACTTATCTGAATAAGCATTATGACGTTGTTAAGATAAGATAAGGGGTGTTACATATTTCCTAAAGAAATCTTAAGTCTTCCACCTGAGAGAGAGATAGAGTTCTCTATAGAGTTGATTATTAGAATATGACCGATCTCTATAGCACCCTATAGGATGTCTCCTTTAGACCTAACAAAGTTGAAGGTGTAGATAGAGGGCCTTTTAGAGAAACAATTCATTAGACCCAGAGCTTCACCATGAGGAGCCTGAGTTTTGTTTGTAAAGAAGAAGGACGAAAGCTTGAGGTTGTGTATAGATTATAAGCAATTGAACAAGGTAACTATAAAGAATAAATATCCCCTTCCTAGGATAAATAATCTTTTGGATCAGTTGAGAGGAGCTACCATGTTTAACAAAATTGATTTAAGGTCGGGGTACCATCAAATCAGGGTTAGAATAGAAGATATGCCTAAGACTACCTTTAGAACTAGATATAGAAATTATGAATTTCTTGTAATGCCATTTGGATTGACAAATGCTCTAGCTATTTTTATGTATTACATGAATCGTACCTTTAAACCCTACCTTAATCAATTTTTGGTAGTGTTTATTGATGACATTCTTGTGTATTCTAAAAATAGTGAAGAGCATGAATATCATCTAAGGATTGTGCTGTAGTTGCTTATGGAAAAGTAATTGTATGCTAAACTTGAGAAGTGTGAATTCTGGTTAGAAGAGGTAAGATTCTTAGGTCATGTAATCACTAGAGATGGAGTAGCAGTAAATCATAGAAAGACAAAAGTAGTGGTTGGTTGGGAGAGACCACAATAGTGACCGAAATTCATAGTTTTCACGGATTAGCTGGTTACTATAGGAGATTTATTCAAGGTTTTTCGCAGATAGCATTGCCTTTAACCAAGTTGATTAGGAAAGATGTTCCATTTGTGTGGGATGCCAAATGTGAACATAGTTTCCAAACTCTGAAGGAAAAACTGACCACTACACTTGTCTTAATTATTCCAGATCCCTTAGAAAACTTTGAAGTGTATTGCGACGCATCTAAGAAGGGCCTAGGGTGTGTCTTAATGAAAAATGGGAAAGTGGTAGCATATAAGTCCAGGAAGTTAAGATCTCATGAAGGAAATTATCCTACACATGATCTAGAATTAGCGGCCATAATATTTGACTCAAAGATTTGGAGACATTATTTTATGGGTCTAGATTTGAGGTATTTAGTGACCACAAAAGTCTCAAATACCTTTTTAATTAAAAAGAATTAAATATAAGATAGAGGAGATGGATATAATTTATTAAAGGCTATGATTTTGAATTGAAGTACCACTCGGGGAAGGCAAATGTAGTGGCCGATGCTCTAAGTAAGAAATCCCTACATGTAGCTCACATGATGGTGAGTGAAATGAACCTGATTGAGAAGATTAGAAATTTGAGTTTGTTCAATCTGGTGTTGCCAGATAGAATCTACCTTAGTGAAATAAGAATTGAAAATAACATTAGAGCTCAAATCTGAGAAGCCTAACAGGAAGATAAATTCTTAAGATCCCTAAAGGATCCAAAGGAATTCAAGAAAGAAACTGATGGGGTAGTAACCTTCTAGAATAGGTTGTATATCCTAGAATTAGGAAAATTGAGGGATCAAATCTTAGAGGAAGCCTATAACAGCAACTATACTATTCATCTTGGTGCCACTAAAATGTATCAAGATTTGAAAGAATTTTTGGTTGTTAGGTTTGGAAAAGCATATAGTTAAGTATGTTGCTAAATGCTTAACATGCTAACAGGTGAAGATTGAATATCAGTAACTTTTGGGAATGTTACAACCTCTAAAGTTTCTTGAATGGAAATGGGAAAAAATTTCCATGGATTTTGTAGTTAGTTTACCTAGAAGTCAATCAGGAAATGATGCAATTTGGGTAATTGTCGATAGATTAACTAAATCTGCACATTTCCTACCTATTAAAATGAATTTCTCATTGGATAAGTTGGCCCAATTATATATACAAGAAATAGTGAGACTACATAGAGTTCCCACTAGTATAGTATCTAATAGAGACCCTAACTTTACTTTTAGATTCTAGAAAAACTTGCAAGAGGCATTTAGAACTAAGTTGAATATCAATACTGCTTATCATCGACAAATCGACAGGTAGACTGAAAGAAGCATACAAACTCTAGAAAGCGTCCTTAGGGCCTGTATATTAGAACAAAAAGGAAGTTGGGATAGAATTATGCCTTTAATGGAATTTTCCTATAATAATAGTTTCCACTCCTATATAGGAATGGCTCCATATGAAGCCTTATACAGGAGAATGTGTATATCACCATTATGTTGGTTTAAGGTGGGGGAGAGACAAATGTTAGGGCTAGAATTAGTCTTACAAACTACTAATCAAATAAAAATGATCAGAGAAAAAATGGCTAAGGCTCAGGATAGGCAGAAACATTATGCTAATAAGAGGAAGAGACCACTAGAATTTATAGAAAGAGATCATATTTCCTCGAGGTGTCTCTAGTTACCGGTATTAGTAGAGCTATCAAGTCTAGGAAAATGAATCCTAGATACATTAGACCATACTAGATTCTGAAAAGAGTTGGTTAATCTGCTTATCAGATAGCCTTACCTATATTTCTATCCAATCTCCACAATGTTTTTCATGTTTCTCAACTCCATAAATAAATTCCTAATCCTTCACATGTTCTTAACACCAGTACAATACAACTGAAAGATAATATAACTTATCATCCTAGACCTTTAAGAATCATTGATACTAAGGTCAAGCAATTAAGGAATAAGACAATTCTACTGGTTAAGGTATTGTGGGATCAGTCATCATTGCAAGAAGCCACTTAGGAGAAATAAGAGGAGATAAGAAGAAGTTTTTCAAAATTTTTTCAGTAGGTATGTACAAATTTTGAGGATGAAATTTTTTAAAAGGAAAGGAGAAATATAACATCTACTCCTCCTTTCTATTAAGAGATGCTTGTTAATTTTAAATAAGTTAAATGCTTGTGTTTATTGCATTAGATTGCATGTAGTTGCATTAAAATAAGGGACTAAATTTAAGAGGAAAGAACAGGCACCTAAGTGAAAAGAAAAGGTTTAGTGGAGGAAGCTATGTAAGTTTTCCATATTTCAAGGGTAGTTAACCATAATTTTAACCAAAAGATTTACTGTAGCTACCAGAATTTTGAATTTTCCCACTGATGAATTAGGGGCAAAATGGTAAATTAGCATGTGGCTGGCTCTCATTTTACTTCGAATGATCCAGAATTAAGATCAAAATTGCAATTTTCAGACCACTTATAAATAGGGGAAATACCAGAACCCTTCCATTTGCTATACAAAGTTCAGGATTTAGAGAGAGAAAGAGTAGAGAATTAAGAAAGAAGTGAAATTCTAATGTGAGTTGAAGCAAGAAAGTGGCAAGTGAGTAATCTAGTAGTGCATATGAGAATTTTGTTCCAACTATTACATAAAATAAGGTAGCAAAATAGCCTAATCCCTCTAATTTTAAAATACTGTTCATGTTGATGAAAATGATGATTTTGATGTTGTTTAAAGTAAGAGAGGGAATAAAACCTACATTCTTGATGTTTTTGAATTCTATTGGGTGTTTTAAACTGCATGAATATACTTATGCATGCTGAAATCAAATTATCAAAAATGTGTTTTTACCGATTTAGTGAAAATAGAGCTTAATCCAAGATTTAAGTGAGATTAAATGGTAGTTAAAGCTGTATTTATGTGTAAAATGATGCTAGTATTTTGGTATTGAGTTGTTGATTATAAAAAGGGTTTATAAACAAGTTCTTGGGTGAAAATCTAGGTTAACCGCAAGTTTGAAAAATATAGTATCATGTATCAGTCGACTTATAGACCCTATCAGTCGAATGTCGTGTTGTTCAGTTGCCCAGAAATACATACAGAGTGCTAGCAGTCGACTGTCAGCCCATGGAAGTCAACTTCTGTTTTCATATTTTTTAGAAATTTGCCAAGAACGAAGTAACTGACTATCAGGATTGGGCTAGTCAACTGGTAGTCCTTGGGTATGGAAAATTTTTGGAACAGTGAGTTGCAATTTGAGTGTCAGGTAGGTGGAAGTCGACTGTCAGCCCTCTATTTTGGAAAATGAGATCAATTACCAAATTTAAACCATAGTTAGCCTAAATCTCCACTCAAATAAGGGATTTCAACCTGGAATTTTGTAATGGGTACCATGAGCATAAGAATTTCAAGAGAAAAGAGAAAGTATTCCTAGTGTATGGACAGTGGTAGATAGACACATATCGAGTGACCAATTATTGGTATAGGATGACAATTGGGGCATTCCACAGCTAAATTAAATGGCTTTGAAAACACTGTGGTCGTTATTAATTTTAAGTTAGTGAATTCCCCTATGGCCAATCAAAGGATTCATGTACATAACAATGTTATAAGTAGAATCGCCCTCACCTATAGACTTGTGAATAGCATTTTAGGGAAATAATCTATTGAGAATCGTGATCCCGGATAGTGGGGAAGGGTCTGCCAGAGAGGAAGGTAGGGACGCTATGGTCTTGGACGTGGGGAATGATTTGTCAGTACGGTGGACAAAGACCCTCGTAGGGGTGTTGTGGATTGATGTACTTGGATCCACTGGAGGACGCTCCAACATGTACATGAATTACAGTCTAGGACTTCCAGATAATATATAGATTGTAGTTGAAAATTATGGGTAGTCACAGACTACAAGAAACTCACCAACAAGTGAGGGTTATATATGAGGAGTTGTTCAATTGGCGACTCTGTTAGTTTCTCTTGGTGTATAATCTTGTGATGATCATGATTTGGCATTGGCGATGAGAATATGCTCTGATTTCATTATTTATTCTCTTGTTTCTATGTGATACCCTATGACCATTATAATGTGATATATATATATCCTATGTGATGGATATATGGTATGATATATTCTATTGGATGGATATGAAATTTAATCTAATAATATGCATATATCCTGTTGAATGGATATGTGATGATTCTAAATTGCATACATACTATGAGTATGAGATTTGAGATATAATTGTATAATTATTGCATGGTATCCCAGTAGACTTGATTTAGTATGTAATGTGAAAGAATGTAGTGTATTTCCATATAAGTACAGTGGTACAGACCAGTGGATTTTAAAGATAGGTTGTTATTGCTATTGAGATTTATTCTTATATAAAATGTTAGTTTGTATCAGATGCTTAGATACTAGGTTTTACTAGAGATAGAGGTGGAGATACCGTTCTTAAGCTATTTCCCAGTTGTGAAGGAACTGTGGATTTTTTTGTATTAGAAGTTCCTATACACCCTAACTAGATGAAGGATTGTATAGTGAGATTTTGACAAGCCCGATACCCTGAATCCTTATGAATATTTTTGGAAGGATCAAAAGGATTATTTTTGGTAAATAGGACAAGGGCACATGTGTATTTGGATATGTGAGCTAGGAAACTACTAGCGGTCTTTTGTTAAAAAGGTATGAGTGACAAGCTTGTTGTCTCCTTACCCTAGTTGACACACTCGCATATCCATAGGTATATGTCTTAACGAATGGCACTTGTAAATATTATAAATGGAATATGTATGTGAATGTATATGTATATATGTATATATTTTATTTCAATTGTTTTAAATAATCTTTCGTTGCAATATTACATGTGAGTATCCTTAGTAGAGTGTAATATCTGTCTCTAATATTCTTGATTGTTGTTATTATTATTATTAATGATGATTATTTATGTAGATGTTATTGTTTATGTGGTGTTGAGAATGATTTACCAAAGGGGTAGAATGGACATTTTCGTCAAAGTATAACTAGTTTTACCAATAAGGAGTAAAATAGGAAATTTTTTTAAGAAGGGTAAAATAGTAATTTTATTACAAAGGAGAAGGTAAAAAATTTCACCTAAATATTTCATGGAATTGCATTTGAGGGCTTTTACCCTTTTCATTTTAAAGAAGAGAAGAAATCAGGGTAAAAAAAATTATGATGACATAAAGGGCAAAATGGTAATTTTACCTAAGAAGGGATAAAATAGAAATTTCATAAGAGACTTTATGAAACTTTATTTGAAGAGTTTTTGCCTACCAATTTCGAAAAAGAGGAAAAGTGAAGGAAAAATGACCATATGGACACAAAGGGTAAAATGTTAATTTTATTCAAGGATAAATTGGTAATTTTTGAAAAAGTGAAAGGGTAAAATGTACTTAAGGACACATTGGTAATTCTCGAAAGGTGGAAGGACAAAATGGTAATTTTACTTGAGGACACATTGGTAATTCTCAAAAATGGAAGGGTAAAATGGTAATTTTACTCAAGGACACATTGGTAATTTTTAATAAATAAAAGGGTAAAATGGTAGTTTCCTAGAGTGGAAGGGTAAAATGGTTATGTTTCATAAGAGTTACATGAAATTACAATTTGAAGGAGAAAAGATATCATTCTTGAAAAAGGGAAGTAGTAAGGGTAAAATAGTCATTTTATACTAAGGGTAGTTTGGTAATTTTTCCAAACCCTAAAAATAAGTCATCTTCTTCATGACGGAGAAAAAGAATTCGAAGGGGAAGGAGAAAGGGTGTTCAGCTAAGAGCTTCACAAGGCAAAGAGGAAGAGTAAAATCAAGGGAAGCACCTAAGAAGATTTACATTTCTTGCAAATTTAAGTTAGCTAAACATTCCTAAACCCTTATTTTCATGTTTTATGAATTGTATAAAGTGTTTTAAAGTTTCATGAAAGCTAGGGTTTTCTCTCTCTACATTCCTTATGCTTAATTTTTTGAAAGAGTTTTGCTTATCTTGAAGCATGGTTGTGTTTGTGAATATAGATATATGTTCATATGCTTGAAATCTTGAAAGATTGAAATTTTGTATGAATGACACTTATTTCATGAAAAACCCTAACTTTTGAAATGGTTGAAATGGAATGGAAATGAAAGGAAAAATGATGATTTTGCATGAGACTATCTCAAAAATGAAAGCCATGTAAGCTAAAGATTGAAACTTTTCCATTTTCACTCACTTTCTCTCTTAGCTGAAAGCACCTAGGATTATTGTTGAAAATGTCTACTTGAAAAATGCCTAAGAATTTTTGCATGTATTCGGTCATGAGGGAGGAAGAGAGAGAAAATTATGTAATGTTGATGAATTGGCAAATTTACCATTTCCTAGTTTGCCATTTAACCTTGAAAATGTGCTTAAAATGTGAAGATGAAGGAATATGTGTAATTATATGTTTGGCATGAAAAATGAGCTATGAAAATAAAAAATGTGAAAGGCTAAACATATAGATACACATTATGAATGTTAGAAAGTGTCATGAGTAATGAAAGAGAAATGTGTCATTATGCTTAAAAGGTGGAAGGGATGGAAGAAAGGGAAGAAATGGCATGAAAATCCCTAGCTTCCACTCTTTTCTCACCTTGGCCAAGAGCATCCCTCCAATTTTTCCTTAATGGCCGAATTCATGTGTTAGTTTAAAAGCAATTAAAATGTATTTTAAATGGACCAATGTCAAGAGGAAATAGAGAAAAGATGTGTATAAAAAGGTAAAAATTGAAATGTGAACAAAGGTCCTCACATAATTGAATTGTGACCAAAGGTTCTCACATAATTGAAATGTGACCAAAGGTGCTCACATAATTGACATGTGACCAAAGGTGTTCACATAATTGAAATGTGACCAAAGGTGCAAACATAATTGAAATGTGACCAAAGGTACTCACATAATTGAAAAGTGACCAATGGTGTTCACACACTTAAGTAGTGACCGAAGGTGCTCACATACTTAAGAAATGATTGAAAATGTGAACACACTTAAGTGGTGACCGAAGGTTCTCACATACTTAAATGATGATTGAAAATGTTTACATATGTTATGTTTTACATGCATAAATGTGACTTTATTAACTAATATTCTTATATTCATAAATGCACATGTTTGTGTTTCATATAAAGCTTACCCATAGAATAAAATGGATGAATGTATTTTGAAGAGAATGGAATGTAGAAATGTTTTCTGTATCTGTACAGTGGTACATGCTAGTCAATTTGAAAATGTATGGTTTGTTTAGCTACTCAAAAATTATTTCTCATTATTGTACTGGTATGTATCAGATGTCTAGATATTGTGTGATGATGGAAATTGAAGTGGCCTTAGTGGAGGTTCCTTTCTTAGGGACCTTTATAGTTCTAAAGGACATTTACATAATGGCAATATTTGAAATTCTTACAACAGACACGCAGGCTTAGAAAGTAGATATCATTATGTAATTGTAGCCCTTTTTTTTGTCCTAATTCTATATATGTTCACTATTCTTTTTGGTTGTATATAAGGGAAAAGGGCCACATACTTGAAATAAGATATGTGAAGGTCTATCCATTAGTAGTATTCTTTTGAAAAAGGGTTTAAGTGGCAGGTTTGTTTTTTCCTTACCCTTATAAATGAATACTTCACATATCCCAGCTTATGTATCAAACAGTGTAAAAATATATATGCAATGCTTTTACCAATTCTACTATGATGTGAAATTTTATTTTCGTTGTGCAAAAGAATGATAAATTGAGCAAAGGCACCCAAACCTAATCAATTAATTAAATATTGATGGATATAATGCTCAGGCATATTATAAAATAATATGGTACAGATATTGTGACATACTTATGTGATTACAATTTATGATGTTGTAATGTAAAGGTAAGGGTGTTACATTAAAGAATTCCCAAACTAATAGCACTAAACAAATTAACTTGGTAAAAGTTAAAATTTACTAAGGTAGAGATAATAGTAACTCACCAATCTTGTATTATGTGATATTATATTATTTAATTAACTAAAAGGAACCACAGGATTAGGGTGTTACATTGTGCTTTTACGAAAATAACTATTGTCTGAGCTTATATAAATTCCCAAATATTTTTGTTGGAAAATTCCCAAAGTGGTTTATGGGTTGTCATAAATATGCATGCGTATCATTTCCCCAACTTTCTTGACCTTTTCTTTAGGCTTTGTTTAGCCTAAAATCTTATAATTTTCTTTGAAAAATGTGTTGGCAAATTGATAAAATAACACGCTTTTTATAAGGTATAAACTTATTAGTCTAAATATATGTTTTGATTTTAGAATGTATATTAATGTCAATTCTAGAAAGAGACAAAGAAAAATTATTCTTTACATTTGCTAATTAAAAAAAATTAGAATATCTCAATGTTTGAATACCATAATTATAAAGGATATTCTAGTATAATGTTCAATAGAAAGTTTGATGCTATATTTTGTTCATGTTCTTTCATATTTTTGTACTATTGTAAATAGAGTAAATAGATCAAATAGCAAAATATTTTAGCATTCATTTGGCAAGACGGATTGGGTGATTTAGAGCCATATATATCTAAATGTATATATACATTCACACCTAATAGTCATGTGTTTGTGTGATGTTTCTTACTATTTTTATATCATGACTTCATATATCTTGGGTGAATAGCTAAGATCATATTTATATTTTATTTATGATGCATGGGCACTTCAAAATATAAGTTACGTACATTATTATTTATATGGACCCTCTATTGAACATTGATGGATTTGGATGTATGTGTCCATCACAAATCTAAATTGCAATATATTGATGGCTAATTGCAAAAGATGTTTATGTATACCACATAGAGCATTAATCATGGTTCCCATCATCAACCTCAATTGTTCACTCATGAGTCATACCGTCATGTTTAGGTCACTAAGTACAATCTCTCATCTCAATTCCAAGACATGAATTTATGATTTGGGATCATGAATGATGGATGACCTGCCATGTGGGTTGCCAATAGCCCCACATGTAACACCCCAAAATTTGACAAGATGGTTAAATGTCAAATTTTGGATAATTAAACATCATTATAACTAATTAACTTGATGAAAATTTAATTTTATGTTGTCCTCAATAAAATTTTAACACTTAGACTAAAAAGATTGATAAAATCAAAACTAGGATGTCTTAGGAAGATAAACTAGAGATTTTGGGAAACTCTAAGAAAATACTAACCTAGGAACAAATTCCCTATCCTATAGCACCCTAATCTTATAGTCATTTCTATTCAGTACTTACTTTATAAACCATCTGGTTACAAGACTAGTGTGTTACCTTTACGTGTAACCTTAATTATTACCTGGGTATGATTTCAATTTCCATTTAATATGTGATTAGGTTTGGGTCCCTTTACTTAGGTATTTTGTTCATACATTGCATAGCAGAAGACTAAACAACAAAAACGTAATAATAATAACATAATGGAAGATGAACATCATTTATATATATTCTTTCATTAAATATTTACAATGTTCGGCAAGACATATTTCTGAATATGTGAAGTGTAGTTAGTTTATCAGGATAAGGAGGCAACAACCCTGCCACTTAAACCATTTCCAAAATTTATCTACTAGTGAATAGTAACTTTCACATATCCTAAGATATATATGCCTTTCTCATTATGTACATACAAAAAATGATTTACCCTAATTCTATTCCAGAAACATATAAGAATTAGGATAAAAGGGCTACATTCTATTTTGTTTCATAAGATCTAAAAAGAGATATGTTCCCAATCCTCATTGGGGAGGAGGGACTTCCATCACTTTGACTACCTATATGCCTTGTAAGACTGTAAATGATCCCAAGAAGGGTATATCTACCAGGGCTATGTCAATTTCAATCCACAACATATACCTAGGCATATGATACATACTAATACTATTATGAGAAATAATTCTTAGTAGCCAAACAATCCATTTATTTGAAAACTCTGGTATATACCACCGTACTGATACAAAAAGCATTTCTACATTCTTTACTTAATAATACAATTTATTCTATTGGGATGTAGAATGTGAATCATATCATATATATGTATGGCATGTATTCATGAGTATGAAGAATAACAAATCACCACATATAACATTTACATAGCATATCATCATTGTTTAAGTATCAGGAGAATGATCATAATTCATTCATAAATGAACTAAATCACATTCCCTTCATAATAATTCATATCATAGTTCATTCATGAATAGGGAAAACATTCATCATTCATTGGCTAATTACCATAGTCATTGTAAGAGAAACTTAAGAGTATCAGGAGAGTCGCCCAGTGAACTAATCCATGTACTACTACTTACAAGAGTGAGATAATTTCTTTCCATTCATTTGATAATTCTAGCACTTGTACTATCTGAGGCATCCTCTAATGGATCTAAGTACCCCTTAATAGTCCCTTCCATCTAGACAAATCATCCCTCAACCAACGAGATTACTCCCTTTCATCCATAATGGGGCTAGTTTAACCTTTTAAAAATTAATGGGATCACTGACTTCACATAGATCATTTCCTCTCCTTTTTTAAGGCGGATCATAGTGCTATGGAATCACCACCCCTTACCAATGGATCACATTCCTAGTATGCTATTTCCTATATATAGAATAGGATGATTTGGCTTATACCCATGATTATGCTAAATTTTAAGTAAATGTCCTTTTTTGTTAGCCTTACTAAGTTACACTAACTGAGAATTTGTAATCATCATGGTGTTTTCACAATCTCTTATACCCCGAGTGGATGTTTGACCATCCAAATTTATGACACAACCATGGAATGTAGAACGGTCATCATATACCGACAATTGGTCACTCAGTTACAAGCCTATCTATCCTAGAACATACATTGGAAATACTTCCTCTTAGTTCTCTTCCTTTTCATTTTATGTTTTCTTATGTTTTCTTAATTTTTCATGATACTTCTTTGAATACATACATATATATATACACACATTTTCTTTCTTTCATTTTCATATTGTTCACAATGTATCTATATATATATAAATATCCTTTTCTCACAAAACAATATATATATAGTTACATCATTCCCTTCTTATTGGAACACTCTTTCAAGGTTATAATTTCATGGCTATAGAGGGTAATTCATCAAGAAAACCATCATAAACATCATTATCTCTTTCTCTCTTGCTTATGGCCGAAGCAATCAACACATGCATGGACTTATTCATGCAAAATTCCTTCATGGTGCTCTCGACCAACATGCAAGAAAAGGGGAAATAAGGAAGTTTCATTATAAACATCAATTCCTCAATCTCTCTCTTTCTTATAGCCGAAACAAAACACACACACACATGGACTAAAATCATGAAAAATCTTCCTCATGGTGTCTCACTAGGCTCTCGGCCACAAGCAAAAAAAGGGGAGTTAAGGGAGTTTCAAACCATTTCTTCCATTTTTCCCATTTTCATCAACATTTAAGCATGAAAACATCATTTTTCGTCCATATCCATGCCAAACATAACCTTACACCATCAATTGAACAAGAAGGGTTTTTCATGAAACACAGTGAACTAAACCATAAAATTTCAATATTCCATTCAAACTACAATTCTAGCATTCACAAACACATCCATACAACTATTTAAACAAAACCCAATAGAAATTCAAGCTTAAAAGAATGTAGAGAGAGAAATTCTCACTATTCATGAAACCATGAAAATCACTCAACCCATCAAAAGAGACTATAAAACATGAATTAAGACATTAGAATTGTTTAGCTATCTTGAAAGTGAAGAAATATAGCTCTTGCTTGCCTTTTTCCCTTTAGTTTTCCCTTTCTTCTTCTTTTACTTCACCTCTTGCCCTTCACTCATTCTCTCCCTTTCTGTTACTTTCTTTCCCTTTCCATGAAGGAAGACATCTTATTAGCCTTAGGAAAAATGACCATTTTTTCCTTTATGCCAAAATGACTATTTTACCCTCCATTCATCCTCTAAATTTTGAAAAGTGTAGGGAGATGGCCTTTAAGGGACTTTTCATGAAGTTTCTATGTGAAATGCGTTACGCCCGTAACACCCCGCTTAGCCTATGGTTCATTTTAGTTCTTTAAAAGATATAACATATATATACTATGATTGTAGTGTGTTACTGTTACATCTACTCGAGTAAATTTAAAACTTTATACAAGTTTATTATCTAAGTGAGGTTTGGGTCAGTTTTATACTCTTGGGTTTACACTCAATCTCACAATGGAATAAAATAATATAATACATAAGTTACTTTGGCTATATATACAAGCATAATGCATAAATAATTTCATAATTAATATAGAATAACTATTAGGGCATGGAGACAACATCCCTATCACTCATGGTCCCATTCGAATGTTCACTGATTAATCTAGTCAATTTCTATGATTATACATATGCTATAGGCTATTCATGAGATAGATTATGCTAACACTTCCTTAAAAATTATAAAGGCTAGCTCATTAAAGTAAAAGCCTAAGCTATTCAACTATACTTTCTCAAAATACCCATAGAGGGTACCTCTCCTCAAGTTACCTCTATTTCTAGTCAGTACCTACACATTTGATACACGCCATCATTATGTGAGAATTAAATCTCAATAGCAAGCAAGCCTATTTTAGAATCTGCTGACTTGTATCATCGTAATTATGCAAAAATACTCTATATTTCTCATCTCAAATTCAAAGCATAACATATATTATTGGGATGAAATGCATGAATTATGTTGTCATGGTTTGTGCTTGGGTGTATGCATGTACTTTAAAATATGTGAAATTAAATCATCATGGGATGTTGTAACATCTACTCCTGGTATGATTAAAAGAGATGATTTTTTATTGTTAATTTAATCTTAATGCTTATGTATATTTCATTAGTGCATATAGTTGCATTAGTGTAGGGACCGAATTGAAAGAAATAAAGTTCTAAGTGAAGAGTGTGGCTAAGGACCCAAGTGAAAAGGGAAAATGTTTTGAGACAAAATGTGCAAAGTAACTTAGAGACCAAAGTGTAATTTCCCAAACTTCCTCAAAAACCCTAGCTGAACCCTAAACCTCTCACACACTTCTAGCAATTAGAAATTTTAGAGAGAGAAAGGAAAGGGCGAGTAGAGAGAGAAAGGGCGAGTAGAGAGAGAAAGAGCTGAGTTTGTGCAAAGAGGAAGGGATTTTCATAAGGAAAGGCTAATTTGAGGCTAGGGATTTGTTCTACAGCAAGGGGAGAGCCTTTCTAACACATCAAACACACATTTTTCCAGGAATCTTGGTAGCAATTCATCCTAAATGCCATTTTCAAAATATACAGAAAATTTACTGCTAAATGTGATTTTAAATGTTTGAAGTTAAGTCTGGGGTTTTTAAACCTACATTCTATGTGTTTTTAACTACCATTAGGTAATGTGTCCTGATTTACCTTGCTCATTGATGCTTGTGAATGATTGTGAAGTTGGGGTTTTGCCCTAAGTGAGAAAGATGTGGTTTGATCTTAGTTTGAACATGTTAAGCTATGTTATGGGCATTTTATGAACCAAAAATTATGTTTGAATGTTGGCATTGAGTTCATGATTTAAGTAAATGATTTAAGGACATGTTTTTGGGCTAAACTCCAGGTAAAACCATGATTTTTCAAGTAAACTAAGCGCTACCAGCTAACTGCCAACTACGAAAGTCAACTACCATGCTCATCATCTGCCTAGAAATGTGAGATAGAATGGTAACAACTGACTGCCAGACCCTGAAAGTCGACTATTATATTCTTCGTTCTCTAAAAAGTTGTGAGAAAGAGAGCAGCCAATAGCCAAGCACTTGGGAGTTGGCTGTTGAGGCTAGCAGTCGACTGGTAACTCTTGGCCAAGAACAGGGATTTTAGACAATGAGCTAGTAGTCGACTGCCAGCCCTCTGACATGGAAAATGGGCTCAATTGACCATTTTAAGAGAAAAATAGCCCAAAATCTCACTCAAACAAATTATCTAAACTTGGGATGTAGTGGGTACATGCAAGAGATAGAGTCACGCGTCACATGGATGATGAGATCCTAGTGACAAATGAAATGATAGAGTCATAATTCACTTGGATGATGAGATCCTTATGATAGTGAAAGCGAAAGAGCAGAACACATAAGAAAGGAAAGATGAGAGTATTCCAAGTATATACCTAGTGGTAGATACACTCACGATCTTGTAACCCATTTATAGGTATGGGATGGCTATTGGGCATTCCATGATTATGCAATGAATTAGGATGATTAGACATCCACTTGAATTAAGATGATTTTTGAAAACAACCTGATGGTTGCAAACTTTAAGTTAGTGTCCTCTTTCAATAGCCATTAAGAAACACATACTTAGAGTTAATCAAGACTATAGGCATGATCCATCTCACCCTAGAGTATATGTTAGAGAATAGCGTACTGGGAGTGTGATCCATCTGACAGAGATGGTGATTCCATAGTGCTATGATCTGCCCAAAAGCAGAGAGGAAATAATCCAGGTATAGTTGACGGTGATCCCATGAGTTGATAACTAGTCCTGTCAAGGGAAGGGAGATGTTGGGTAGAGTTGACAACTATCCTGCTGGTTATGAGAATGGTACTCGAATCTAGTTGAGGGGCATCTTAGAATGTACAAAAGGTTAAAGTTAAAAGCTAGAGTTAGAGTCATAAACTCATTCATATAGATAATGGTATGTGGAGTGCTCGCTGGGTGGTGCTCCCAATAACTCTTATGATGTGTTATTACCTAATCATATGTTTGAAGTAAAGAAATTACATGTTCATACCCCACAATATGTTTATATGTGAAGTTATGATATTGAGATGACATCCCATATTAAATTTTACATGATAAGAGCACGTGCATAAATTTGAGTAAATGTTATGAGAGTATGTTGCATGCATGACATCTCAAATGGCACACATTATGTACATGTTTTATGATGAAAGAATGTAGATATTTTTTGTGTGGTCATGATGGTATAGGCTGGTAATTTTAAAGGTAGGTTGCATTGCTATTGAGATTTAATTCTCACATGAGTGCTGGCATGTATCAGATCTGTAGGTTTCATTAGCCTGGAGAGGAAGGTAACATATGAAGAAGTGTCCACTTTGGGCATATAGAACTGTTTATTTTGGATAGTACAGGTACATGATAGAATTGGCCTAGCCTTTATGATATTTTTGAGAAAGGATAGTAAAGGATTATTTTGTATAGCCTATTTTGAATTATCTATATATGGATTAGCTTGAATTGATGGCTAGATATTGTGGTGGAAATTGAGTGGCAAGATTGTTGCCTCCATTTCCTAATAAGTTAAGTTAAGATTAATCTATGAGTATTATGCATGTTGATGTATACTTAATTAAGATAATTATGTATATGTATATGATATTTATTCAGCTACATGATTAAGAGGGCCCAAGAGTAGAGACCAACCCAAATAGTACTCAATTAATCAACTCGGTAAAAGTTTAAAATTTACTCGGGTAGATGTAACAGTAACACACTACTATATATATATAGATATTTTTGTATTATATCTTTTAAGCAAATTAAAAGGAACCATAGGCTAAGGGGGTGTTATAGGAGACGTTACATATGTCATCTCAATCTCATGCTTTATCATAAAACTTTCATCTCATACATTCCATATGGTAGCATTAACATATTCTTCTTTAAAGACATGAACAGGAATCAAACACATAATGAGAGTTATTGAGAGTGCCGCCCAACGACTGCCTCCATGTACCACTTCATACCCACCTACATTGTAACGCCCCTATCTAGCCTTATAGTTAACTCTGATATCAAGAGATAGGTTCGGTACATTATCCTTATCCTTGATTTGATTAATGTCTGAACAGTTATACCATTCAATTATATTAAGCGGATTAGGTTCGGGATCTTTTGCTCAGAATAAAAACTTACATGCACAACGAAATAAAAATACTACACTACACAGTGAAAATTAAAACCTTTATGTAATTCAAATAAATATATGTCCAATAATTTCCATTACATGCTAATAAGACATATCCCCGGATATATAAAGTACCCGACCATCAGAAGTCAGGAGACAACAAATCTATCACTCAGACTCCCATATAAATGAAGGATGGTCCGATCTTTCAAATATCCATTTCCCTTGTATACCCCAAATACAACTCATGTATGCAGTCAAAATAATGTCCTATTCTAAATCAGATCTAGTTAAGACCTAAAATAGGGGATTACAAAAAAAAAAATCTTACTCAATCAAAAAGAGACTGCTACCCCACTGCCCTACTACGCATCCATATCTGATACAAATTAGCACATAGGTGAGAAACAAAAGTTTCCCAGTAGCTTAGCAATTAAGAGATTTTTAAAATCAACTAATATGTACCAGGGTGCAAGCACCAAAACATTTAATCTACATTCTTGATATTAGGCATAATATTACACATAACTATAACTAGCAAGCTCTTCATGATAAACTTAGAAGTCAATAAAAATTAGATAATTCTTTTTCTTAAATGACACATATTCTTATAAGCTTACCAATGTTATTACAGAATTATCAGAGCGCTTATGTGTGTTACGTGAACACTAGGTCACAGGTGTGGAGCTCCTTCGGCCAAACCTCCCTAGGTCACCCATGAGGAGCACCTTCAGCCACACCTCGTAATTCGTGGACACTTGGCCACTTACATAAAATCATCAGGACACCAGATCACAGGGATAGAGCACCTTTGGCCACCCCTCCCTGGGTTTCTCGTGTGGAACACCTTCGGCCACACCTCGTAATTTATGGATACTCGGCCATGTATATAGCATAATCGTGAGCACTAGGTCATGGGCATGGAGCACCTTCGGCCACGCCTTGCTAGGCCACCCATGTAGAGCACCTTTGGCCACACCTCGTAAATCATGGACACTCGACCACGTCTATAGAATCATTGTGGACTCTATGTTGCGTGTATGGAGCACCTTCGGCCACATCTCACTAGGTCACTCATGTGGAGCACCTTCAGCCACACCTCATAATTTGTGGACACTTGGCCACGTATATAGCGTAGTCGCGAACACTAGGTCATAAGCATAGAGCACCTTCAGCCATGCCTCGCTAGGCCGCCTGTGTAGAACACCTTTGGCCACACCTCATAAATCATGAAATGTTCTATGGTATTCCTATGTTTACCGTATTTCCTTTCTATTGTCATCCCTTATCGGTTGTCATATTTATTTATGGCAAATTAGCCTAAATCAATCTAATTCTTCATTTTTGGGATAATATGTTTCAATTATAGAGACCTGAATAACTTTCAAGGAAAATTTCCATATTTTAGCCTTCACATCGTTATTCGTCGTTGTGAATATGGTGTTCCCCTAACAATGTTTACCAGTCCTTTAGCCATAATTTTCCCATGATAATGTACATCATTACTTCTGTAATGCCCTTATCCAGTATTACAACTTAGCGTTGGTAAATAGATAAAGTCATTACATTTATTCTTATCCTTATTTATTCACAATTAATATCTGAGCGTCCCTTCCATCACCATATCATTTAGTTCTAAATATAAATTTTTTTGACTCAGATAAAACTTATAAGCACAGCGAAGGGAAAATACATTTTACAGTGAATAAAATGACTACTTTACAATATGTCTGTAAATACTACAATAGTGCCTTACTCTCAGTGTTACTAACACTTAACTTAGGGTTAGAGACAACATAATTTCTATCACTCAAACTTGTAATTACACAATATTCTTACAAAATACTTCCTTAATGCTAGTTCCCTCTTACTCAGGACTTCACTAGTTACCTGCATCTATTACATATCAGCACACAAATGAGAAAACTAGTTTCTCATTAGCTTAACAATTCAGAAACTCAAATTGTACTAACATGTACCACTATACATACACAGAAAATCTTATTAACACATCAATGCTATAATAAGAGTCATTGTTGCAAGAACATAGATATAAATAGCCATCAGATTAGTCAATCATCATCACTATACATATATAAGGGTTTCTCATTCTTAAAACTTACCTTGTATATGCCCTACATTCATGTAATCCTGCAATAAAAGTGGAAACTTAGCCATTGATACATTTTTTTCTTCTTGTGAATGCTCGGTCACATTGTGGACTCTTAGCCACTTACGTATTTTTCGTGAACTCTTGGTCACGTAGTGGGCACTTGGCCACTTTCATGAGGTCAATGAACACTTGGTCACTTATATTTATGTACTGTAACTACAATTATTATTCCTATCATATTTAACATGATTTATACTTTATATTCTATCTTTTTAGACTACAATATGATATAATCATACTTGACTTCCTCATTGATCTTTCCATTTAAAGTATTCATTTACTATACCACATTGATTTTTATTAGTTCATCCATCTTATTTAATCTAATCAATTAATTTACTATGTTATTACAGCTCACATTTTGTAAAGATGAGGGTTTATGTAAACCAAAGGTTCTATGTCAATTTTCTTCCTGTCATTATGTCATACTCCATCTTACTTCCTATAAAAATTTTCTCATTCATGTGTCATCATGCTACCAATAATCTCCTTTTCATTATGTAGTTTTATTTATAGGTTAAATTAGTTAGATGGTATTTTATTCTCTTGCTTTACATCCAAGTCATTCGTCTCCTATGTAGGTTCCTTAATTCCCACCACAATTCCTTTCAATACACTATTTATTTCCATGCTATAATTCATGTCCCAACGTGATAATGGTTACTTAGGTAGGTCCTATAAATTTTTACTCCTACTAGCTTATTTTATACCATAGTTGCATTCCTATAACACGTTATACTTCTAGCCTTATATTCAATTATGATAGGTTCCTATATATAACTAATTATACTTCTAGTAATATATTATAGTAAATAGTTCTAGCTATACTACACATGGTGGTAAACTATAGCTACACCATATGTTGTGTAACAACCGAAAGAATTTTAAAAAGATAAAACATGATTTTCAACACTAATTCCAATCAAACAAAGCTTGGCACGACGTTTGAGGATAGTAATTTGAAACAAAAGAGTTTTTAAAGAGGAAAATCAAACCTTGAACCTTAATTCCTTTTAAACTGAGGCTGGCATATATTTCGAGGATGAGAATTTGCAACTGAACGTTGTTCGAAGTTAGAAACACGATCCAACAGAAAGAAATGCAATCCGGTGATCGAAAACTGACAGAAGATGTTTTGTGCATTAGATTCACTGACGGAGGCCAAAACCTTTGCATAAAAACACATGTCAACATCTGGAAGGATACCGACACCCTAAAGCATCCCTGGGTGGTCCAGGAAAAGTCAGAATCGGCTCCGGAGGCTTTAAATTTCACGAATTCCCTCCATTTCCCTCATATCTCTCTCTCTCCTCACCACACTCACTCTCTCCTCTCTCTCCTCCTTCCTCCACCGTGAACCGCTGCTACAACCACTGTGGACCGCCACCAAGGACACCAACCGACAGCCCTCACTGCCCACAACCTCCAGCAACCACTCACGGCCACCAACGGTCGCCAGAGTCACTGGAAAAATGCCATCTTTCTCCTCCACCGTGCGAAACTTCACCAGCTCAGATCACCGCCGTCCATCGTTGTTGACCGTCACTGCCCCCACCACTGTGTAGCCCGAGCTGCCAGCTTCCTCCAGTAGCTCGTCGACGTCGAAAGGAGGCCGGACACGCCCGGATCGAGGGAATCTCCGTCCGCCGTGCGAGAATCTTCGTGGCAGGAAAACGCCGTCCAAACGGTCATGAACCGTCGTGCCACCACCATATTCGGACTCCTAGACTTACGGGCTTCACTGTGGTGTGATTTTCGAGGCAAACCGCACCCCTCTGCCTTGAGCCACCGTACGCCGCCGTGCGCTGCCGTGCCAGAGTTTCTGGACATGCATCGGTAGAAACCGATACCACCCCGACGCAGAATTCCATCGTCTGATGCCATTAGTAAGGTCCGATTTCCCAAAAACTAATGGTATATGACTGAAATGGCTTTCGAACGTAATTAGGCAATAAATTGACCTAGGTATTAAGGTAACTAGACTTAGGATCAAAAAACGGATGACGTGACAAGTCTAAATATTTAATTTAATGTCCAGGAAATTAATTGGGCTCAGAAATCGAGATTTCATGAAGTCTTGACTTGATTTGGAGTGACCGGAGACCAGGTAGGATAATTTACGCTTCCCGAACCCTAGATTTAACTTAGTGGATACCTAATTGATTTAGATGATTTGCATAGATTTGCGTTCTACTTTCCATGGGATAAATTGCATGCCTATGTGCTGAAAACCCTAATTGCATGTTAGACACCTTGTTTATCGAGTTTAGATACCCTTAGGACAGATTTACTTAGGGTTGGGTACTTGATAGCCGGTACGGGACGGCCGTTAAGTATCCCTAGTACAGGAAGCTTTTAAATGAGATCATTTTTATCAGATTTAGCCTGTACTGCGTTAGGGATTACGCATTAAACCAGGACGACCCTCAGAAAGGTTTAAGGAGTATAAGGGGGGATAGCCTACACAGGGAAACATTGTGATTTAGGCGTAATACCCTAGAACCCTGAGGAATAGCCGACCATAAGCATGTGAGTTCGAATAGACTGTATGAGGATGAGAATTGGTGTATGTGCACATGCTAGGGGATGCCCTAGATGTTGATTCTCACCCGGTCCTTGAGTGAGTGATTGGTGTTACGGATCACACTCACAATATAGGCTTGATTCAGGTGATTGGTGTTATGGATCACACCCAACGATAAGAGAGGCATTTTCTCTAAATGACGTGCAATTAGATGATGATTCAGATTGGGTTATAACGGATTTGTAGCCAACGTGGACGTAGATACACCGGGCATGGGATTTTACTTGATTTTGATGATTGATTTTTCAAGGGAATGGATTTTGTGATTTCGATTAATTGCCGCGATTTCCATGTAATTAAATGATTTTTAAAGATAAGGTATTTCACTATTTTTGAACTAATTTCGGGAAGATGATTTTGGTGTTCGCACCGCTGGGTATTCAACCAATTTTCGAATGATATTTGAATTGTAAATTATTCTACTGGGATTTTGTATCTCATCAAGTTGTTTACTCAGATGAACAGGGACAGGGACAGGAACCCAGACAATAGATGATGATGCTGTGGTGATAAGCAGGAGAATGAATTAGCTTAGGCTTGAATCATTTGTATATATATTTTGATGACGTTGCTGTTTATTGGGTTCTGTCTTTTATGTTTTCTGTATGGATTGGATGGATTGTACATGTATAAATCAGGTATTTTACGTTGACTGTAGTGATGGAATTGATGTTGTTGTATATGGATTTCTGTTATTATGTTTTATGTTGTTGATGGACTGGCTGTATGATTGTAAACAGGTGAATTTATATTTGGGTATGATCAAAATACAGAGGAAACTCTGCCAGATTTTTGGTAGGGTTTGCCGCTGTAACCTTATGGATTTAAGTCAGAATGTATATGATTGTATGATGTGATGTCTATGTGAGTTTTAGATTTCATTCCAGAGCTATTTGTGATGTATACATATGTATTTAGTTTAGCTGTGTGTGAACTAGGGTTGAACGAAATCTGAATGGACGACGGGAAGTCTATTTGGGTTACGTTCAGCCAGTAGCGATCCCCTGACATTCCCACATAGGGAATAATTACTTAGAATAACCCATATGCTTCCGCTAATCAAATGAGGATTGTGTATGTCAGATTTGGGGGTCGTTACATGTTGTCTGCACCTATTACACATTTTTATATCCTATAGGTAATTCATTGCCCCCACCGTAATTTATTCTAAGAGATGCCCTATCCATGCAACACGTCATACATGATTCTAGCTATACCATATTTACTTCCTTGAAATTTTATACTACTCTAATGTGTATGCTACTACTCTTTAAATTCACCTAAACGCTACCTTTAGAGCTGTTTCAGATTTTCCTTTTTATCCCACTAAAACGTTAAAAAGTATATATAATTATATACTTCTAATCTCTTTCCTAATAAGAATTTTATCTCTTTTATTCATCAAGGAATTACTCTATTTAGGCTTCATGCATACTTACCTATCCTAAAGAGAGGTATAAATGTTTCATTCACAATTTTGGGATACATAATTATTCCTAATATAACCAAAGATTTCATCAAGTCATTACTCTATTTGGATTTCATGCACCTATCCTAAAGAGAGGTATAAACGTTTCATTCACAGCGTTGGGATACAGAGTTGTTCCTAATATATATTATAACCAAAGATAGAGAATTATTAAACTACCTTATAGTTGCGAGAGTGGCGAATTCAATGTATTGCGTTTTTCCCTTCGTTCAAGCTTCTTCCTTTCGTTCTTTTCGTATGCTTTTCTTCTCCTCTCGCCAGATTTTCTTTCTCCTTCTTTTCTCTACCTCACCGATTAGTTTCTAGGTGTTTTATTTTCTTATTTTCTTTTTCCACGTCTTTTCCTTTATATGCGACACATATATACATTTAAGGATGTTTATTCCCAGTTGGGTCAGTCATCCTAAGGACGTAGGAAAAGGTGGCTCTTGTATTGTTATCTTCTTTCACCTACTTCTTGGTTGGTTTAACGTTAACATGCCATGAGAAAGAAAAGAACATTTTCTAGAAGGATTAAGCAGTTCGGTCATCACGTTATGTTTCATGGGAGAGATATAGTAAAACAAGGAAAGAGAAAATACAACTCCACATGTCTCTTCCTCCCTTTTCCACCTCTCCACCGTGTGCATGTCTCTTTCCCATCTTGTAATGAAAGTAAATGCTGCATGGAATGAAAATAACAGCATGCATTTCTTCTACGTGTCCTTTTCTTTTCTATCTTCCTTTCTCACCGAATTCTTCCCTTCATCCTATTTTTCTCTCTTCTTTAGCTACACGTGTAACTCTTTGGCTTCAATTAATTTTATATTTATTCTTATTCCTAACTCATTCTTATGGTTAGAAAAAAGAATGGGAGAATGGGTCATTATATTTATACCTCGTAAGCAACCTCTTACTCATTTTTTTTTAAAGTGGGAGGTAAGGGAGGAAAGAAGGTACCTCACCATCATATTTCCTTCCAATCTCTTCATTTGTTCATGCATTATTTATTTCTCTTTTATCTAGTTGTCTAAAATAAGGCTAAAAGAAACAAAAGTTTTCTACATTAATATCCATTCATTTGATATTTTTAATATAGTTAAGAAAGTAAGGGGTGTTACAACTTCACCCCAAATTTCTCAATAATATTCATCATTTAACTAATCAATTATGTCCCATCATCACATTCATTACAGTTATTAATCATAGATTTCCCCTAATCTCATGCAATATTTTTAATAATAATAAATCCTTCATAATCACACACGTTATTGTTAATAGTTTTAACCTTCCCATAATCTCATGCATCCTTAATAACAATCATAAATTTCCCTTAATCTCATGCAATATTATTAATAAACATAAATTTTCCTTAATCACATACATTATTGTTAATAATTATAAATGGCTCATAATCTTATGCATTATTAATATTACTCATAAATTTCCTCTAATTTCATGCAATATTAATAATAAACATAAACTTTTCCATTATTTGAGTGAGGTATTCTTCCTTACATAATTAACATTAATTTTATCATGAAGTCACAAATATACTCCAATGTTAAAGGGTCCTAAGCCAACACCAAACCATTAATCTCTTGTTCTAAGTTCCTTCATGATCCAAAGAACATTTTAAGTTTAAATGTTAACCACCTCCTAGATTTACCATGCTAGCTAAGTCATGTACTATTCCTAAACCAAGAATGTAGACAAGTCTTCTAGTTCTATGGGAATAAAATCATTGAACATGCATACTAAATCATGGATCTAGAAAAACAAATTGCTAATCTACCTTGATTCCTTTGCCCTTTCCTTCTTCTTTGGATCACCTTTGTTACTTTCTCCCTCTAAATCTTGGTTTGTGTCTTCTTTGCTTCTTCTTTCCTCGGTCTCTCTTTCACATGAGGTTGTGTAGCATGCATGAAATGAACTTTGAACTTCCTCTTGTTTCCCTTCACATGTAGTTTGTTATGTTTATGGAAAGTCAACCTTTCAACTCCTTCTCCCCTCTTTTTTCTTTCTTTCCTTATCCCTTTTCTTGCTTGCTGAGAGGGTGGGGTATGTGTATGACCAAATGAGAGTCTTGACTCTCTTTTCTTTATGCTTAGGTGGCGTGTGTAAGAAGGATGAATTTCCAAATTCCACTCCCTCCTATTCGGTCAAGGCTACTTGCTTTCCTTCTTCTTCACGTGTGACCATGCTTCACACCACACTTCTCCTTTTTTCCTTATTTTCTTTCGTCCAAGCCAAGGGAAAAAGGGCTACACTCTTTCTTTCTTTTTTTTTTCTCTTTGTTTTTACTTGTTTGTCATGCCACCCTTTGGAAGCATTTCTTCATATTCCCTTGCCTCATGTGCTCTATTTTTTCATGCCACTTCTCCCTTCTTCTTCGTGCTCCTTCCCTTTTTTTTTTTGGACTAAAATTCTGCACTCTCTTTTTATAAAATATATGTATATATTTTTGCACAAAGTGTACTTGCAAGTACACTTTGCCTTTTCTTGCACTTTTGGTATTTTCCATCCTTGCAAGTTTGGATTTGTACACTCTTACAAGCAACTAACTTTCACAAGCAACCTTGGTATTTCTTTCTTTCTTTTTTTTTCTTTTTCTATTCTCTCTTTTCTCCTTCATTCACGTGACACCTACACACTCATATATATGTATAAATTTTTTTCTTTTGTTGCATTTATCTTCCCTTCGTGAGCTTCTTATTGCAATAATTAAAAAACAAAATTCTGCACCCCTTGTAGCCTACTTCACGCCACCTTTCCTCACTTGTGAGTGTGCTTCCTCTCCTCCTTTGTATTGTCCATTGGTTCCACACAAGATGCACACAATTTTCTTTCCTTACTAGTTCATGTGGGCCATGCATGAAATCCATGCAAATTTTTTCCTCTTCCACCCATTTGCATGTGAAACCCATGTAAATCAACAATTCATAGCATCCTTTTTTATTTCCTTGTTTCATTTTATCATTTGGACGTGTGTATGTACATATATTTATTGTGTGTTAACTCTTGTCCTTTTCCATGTATGCTTGTCGTGAGGTTATCTATATGTATATATATTTAGCTTAAATTCTCTCTTTTATTTGGCAATTTGGCTAGCCTAATGAAAGGATAAAAATTTAAATCAAGTACTTTAATTTTGTCTAAGCTTACCTTCAATATAACTATTTTGGGCCCTTAAATTATGCAAGTAGAATTTTCCCTTCCTTAAGCTAATTCATTAAATTAATTAGCAAGAAAGCAATTAATTAAATGACATCATTAATTCTATCCATTTAATTGGAGACCATTAATTTAGGTTAATTAAATTATGGGGTATTACATACATAACTTAACTTTGTGAATATTCAGCCATCATACATTTTTCTTTGTATGATCTAGAGTGTCCCCTAGTGGATCCAAGTATTGTGAGGTCACTGCACTTACCGCAGATCACTCTATATATACTTGGAATTATTTCTCTTTTTACCCCATAAGGGACTACATGTGATGTGCTCACTGCCTTAACCATAGATTATTCCTTTATGCAGGGGGAATTACTTTCCTTTCTACCTGATAAGAGACTGCTTGTTTAAATCTTAGGATCATTTCTTGGTAAGCTATTCACTAAGGTATATACTAGGAGGATTTGGCTCATACTATAATTATGCATAACTCTCAGTACGTCTCCACTTTAATGCCCTTGAAAATTGTATTAACTTAGAATTCGCAACCATTACAACATTTTCAAAATTATCTAACTTCAAGTGGATGTTTAACCATCCTAATTCAAGATACAACCATGGAATGCCCAACGACCATCTTATACCAAAAATCGATCACTCGATCATGAGCCTATCTATCCTAATGCATACCTTGAGAATACTCCTCTCCTTTTTCTCTTCCATGGATTCCTTTCTTTTATTTTCACTATCACAAGGATCTCCATGTCTAATGTGATTTTTACAAGGACCTCAATGTGCAAGTAAGCCATAACTTGATTGCTACATGTTACCAGTATGTCATAACTTCCAATCTTGTGTTTGCCTGAGGTTTTTGGGAAAATTCTTTATCGACATCAAGGAATAAAGTGCATTTCTTTTCATTTCAAGCTAGTAGTTGACAGTCCCCTCACTGGTAGTTAGTTACTAGCTAGCTGTCTCAAATAAGAATCTAACCCGAGAGCGACCAGTCGACTGTTACAAGCCTGACAATTGACTGGTAGCTCACTGTGAGCCTGACAGTCGGCTGCTAAGGTCTGGTAGTCAGTTGATGCATTTTGTCTAAAATGGGAAACCAACCTAAGAGTAGCTAATTGACTGTTACAGGCTTGGCAGTCGACTAGTAGCTCATTGCGAGCCTGACAGTTGGCTGCTAAGATCTGGCAAACGGCTGATTGTAACACCCCTTATCTTATCTTAACAACGTCATATAACATATGCAGATAAGTGGTTACATTATTCTTAGCCTTTTATATTGTTAATTTTTCTCAAGAATTTAATCCATCAGTAATTTAATATATAATTAGGTTCGGGTTCTTTTGCTTAGGTAAACATACTTTGGCACTACGGAATATAAAATTTCATGCATCATTGCAAAATTTATAAAAACTTTCATACTATATATATATAAAATAAATATTTGATACATTGTTCGGTATACATATACCAAGATATATGAAGTATCCATCCATAAGGAGTAAGGAGACAATAAGTCTGTCACTTAAACTCCTTTTACATAATATCATGGATGAACAGGTCCTTCACATATCCCCATCCATCTGCCTTTTCCCTCTATGTACAGCTAAAAATGACTGTCACAATTCTAACCCAAAAAGAAAATATAGAATCATGACCAAAATGATAAGGCTATATATACATAACTAAAGTACCCAATTCACTCTGAGGGCATTTCTATAACAGATATGATATAAATATCCTTCAGTATGGTGAAAGTTCCCAAGAAGGGAACTTCCACTGTAGCTATTTCGATCTCCATAATTAAGCAATATCTAGGCATCTAATACATATCAGCACAATAATGAGGAATATATTCCCAGTAGCTAAACAAACCATTTTCTTTAAATTAAATGATATGTACCATTGTACAAATACAAAAAACAATTCTACATTCAGTTCAGTTCAAAAATTCTTTTCATACAGATATATGGGTATGCCATATGTGAAACATGTGTGTATGCATCTATGAACATGAGATATGCAACATGTGATATCATTGATGGAATTAATAACAAGATTTCAATGTTCACATACTTCAATCATTCTCAGATAGAAAACATTCATGCAATATAAATCATAATATCTCATAAATGCTTTACTCTTAGGAGGTATACACCAGATCATTCCTCTACATGGTTGTATTCTCCAGAGGTATACACCAGATCATTCCCCATAAAACTTAATTCCATAGGAGTATACACCAGATCATTCCCCATAAGGTGTTATTCTTGGGAGGTCTACACCAGATCATTCTTCCTCAAAATTCTAGTCTTTGGAGGTATTCACCAGATCATTCCTCCTCTGAGCTTTAATCTTGCCTTTCACAATGCCATAAGCATTTCTATGCTATTCACTCATATTCACATGATTTTAGAATATATTTCTAGAAAAGGCAAAGATGCATGCTATTTATCATCCATACTTGACCATTTCATCATTTTCCCTCTTTTCACTTAGCATAGGCCATTTTGGATGGCACCTTAGGCTACTTTCTATTAACACATAAGTTTAGCCATTCAAGGGGAAACTTTACCTAGCATTCGGCCAAGGCAATAAAGTCATGAGAAATTGGCATTTCTAACCCATTTGGTTCATTTCTAGCATTATTTTTACCATTTAAACATTATGGTAACAATTTCCATAATTATGGATAATGCTTTCTCACACCTCATTTTCTTGTAAGTGTACATTAAGTCTTTCTTTCACACACTTTTCTAGCTCTTCATGTTAGATATGATAATGCACATTATCTTACAACTTCACATACTTATGCACATTTTTAAAGTGAAATGATACATTGGCTAGAACATAACAATACCATAACTTTATCTCTCCTCTTTCCTTATGACAAATCTTACAAGGTTTTCTAGATCTCTCCTCTTTCCTTATGACAAATCTTACAAGGTTTTCTAGCCATTTTCAAATGAAATTTCAGCACCATTGGCATGGGTCCATTCGGCCAAGATGGATAAGTCACACTTTCATGGTTTATGGTGAAGTTAGAAAATGGGAAAGGTTCCTAGACATTAATCTAACTAGATTTTCTCTCTCTTACCATTTCATGGCACTTTCTCTCACTCTTTCTAGCACCATTTTAAACTAATTTCAGCATCATCACAAGAGCTAGCATTGGGCCAAAGAGAGAAAAACAAGAAAATGGAGTTATCTCACCATCTTGCTTACAATACAACCATATTCAAGTAAATCCCATGCAAGACTATCATTTTCTCACTCTTTAAGACATCATTTTAGCCATGATACAAGCTAGGGTTTTTCAAGACTAAGGTTCCAATCTTGAAAATTTTCTATCTCTTAGGTTAAGCATTTCAACATGTCAATAGCCATAAGCACAACAAGTTTTCAACATATTCCAAACCCATTCAAGTAAATCATCCATAAGAATGTAGAGAGAGAAAAACCATCCTTCTTGAAAAAGTAAGAACACTTGAAAAAATCCATAAAACAAGAAAAGAATGGCATAGGCATGTTTAGCTACCTTAAAAATGCAAGATGAGTGGAATCTCCAAGTTGTTTTGGTGGATTTTCTTTTCTCTTCTTCCATTGGAAAGCTTCGGCCAACACCCTCCTTTCCTCTTCTCTTCGACTTCTTCTTCTCCTAAAGCAAGAAGAAGGCTTAAATTAGGATTTTGGGAAAATTACCAAAATACCCTTGGTATGAAATGACCAACTTACCCTTACTACTTCTCCTTTTCAAGAATGGCATCCACTCTTCTTAGGAATGTAATTTTGTGCAACTTCCATGGGTTGGGATGTTTCTGCCCCTTAAGAATTTTGAAATTGTAGAATGGTCCCTTATCTTTTGAGAAATTGCAAATATGCCCCTAAAGAAATTACCAGTTTGCCATTTAAGTCCAAATGGCCATTTTAACTCCTTTTTTCACCCTTTTCAAATTTAATGGGTAAAAATACTTAAATAAGGTTTCATAAAACTTATTTTTTTGAATTTACTAATTTACCCTTCTTTTATCAAAATTACCATTTTTTCCCTAAGGAAAAATTACCTTTTTGCCCTTTATGCCAACTTTGTTATTTTCACCCTTATTCTTTCCCCTTTTAGAACATAAAAGGGTAAAGACTTCTAATTTCTATTTCCTTGGAATATTTAATTTAAGGTAAAAATTAAATTGTCTACATTACGTAAAATTACTAATATGCCCTTGGGGTAAAATTACGATTTTGCTCTTTTTGGGAACAATTTCCATTTTGACATCAAATGCACATAATTACTTGCATAACTAAATTCTTCTTCTCTCTTAAATGAAAATGATGAAAGTCCTTTAATGTAATTTCATAAAATAAGAAAATTAAATTAATTGTCCCCTTTATGGTAAAATTACTATTTTGCCCTTCTTTACTAGATTTTCCAATTGTACTCTTTTATGACAAAAGTGTCTCTAGCTTAATGAAATGTCCATTATATCTTTTTAATGAACCCTCCTTATCAGCACATAATTAATAATAATAATGATGACATTAAAGAATGCAAAGTGTTAGAGGTGGGTGTTACAACTGATGCATTTTGGGTATGTTTTCTGGGTAACGAAGAGCACAACAGTCGACTTCTAGAGTTTGGCAGTCCGCTACTAGTGTTCTGTGCTACATAAAAATAACTAATATACCCCAATTTTTGGCCCTAAAATTTAATCACAACTGATGGCAAAGGTTTATGAACCCAATGCTAACATCTATACATCATTTACTTCACTAAATAACTCGTATTCTAGCCACATTTCACCCTACACATATATTGAACTTTATTTTCACACTTAAAGGCAAAACTCAACTTTCATACATCATTTAAAAGTATAACAAGCACACCCATTCAGAAAGCAATACCCAATAGACATTTAAAACATAGAGAATGCAAGTTTTAACCCTAATATAACTCAAAAAATTCATAAACATTAATTTTCGATTAAGTGCAACATTTAATGAAAGGGGGGTTTAGGTTTTGTTGCTACCTTGGATTTTCCTTGCAATGGATGTGTATTTGATGCTTGTATGACACTTCCTGTAACATCCGCTCCAATTATGATTAAAGAGATGTTTGATGATTGTTAATTTGATGTTTAATGCTTATGTATGTTGCATTAGTGCATGTAGTTGCATTAGCTTAAGGACTAAATTGAAAGGAAATACATGAAGGCTTAGCAAGAGGTGGCTAGGGACTCAATTGAAAAGGGAAAGATGAGTAAGTCTAAAAGTGCAAAAGAGCTTAGGGACCAGATACCAATTTCCAAAACCTCTCTTAAACCCTAGCTGAAGCCCTAAACCCTCCCATAATGCTCAAACTTCAAAAACTTAGAGAGAGAGAGATCAAGGGCAAGTAGAGAGAGAGAGAGAGAGCTAGGGCAAGAGGGAGAGGAAGAATTTCTGAAGGGAGAGGCGAATTTAAGGCTGAGAATTCTTCCTATAGCAAGGGGAGAGTCATCCTAGCACACCAAACACAAACATTTGTAAGGAATCAAGGTAGAAATCCATCTTAAACACCATTTTTGAAATGTGTAAAACTTTTATGATAAAATGTGATTTTGAATGTTTTAAGTTGATTTGGGGTTAAAACCTACATTCTGTATGTTTTTGTATTTCCATGGGGTGTTGTGTTGCTGAATGTATTCTCATATGTGTGCTGCAATGGATTGGAAGGGCTGGGTTATGTTCATCTAGATATATAAACTAGATTTCCTTGAATGTACCATGTTTAAGCTAATGAACAAGAAATGTTTAATGACGAGTAAAGTTTATTGTATGGGAATTAAGCTCATATGTTTGGATTTGAAAATAGAATGCATACTGAACTGGGTTTTTATCAAAATCATGTTTTTCGAATCGTAGCGGCATAGCATGATCGCTAGCGAGGGCATTCGACTGCCGTGTTCCTGAAAAACCCATAAGTGTAGACAGAGGCTTAGTAGCCGACTGCCAGATACCTAGTAGTCGACTGTCGGGCCCAGGTCTGCACTAAGTAGTTGACTGGCCATCCATGTAGTCGACTATTGTGTTCTTGGAAACCCATAAGTACAGATAGAGGCTTAGCAACTGATTGCCAGGTTCCTAGTAGTCGAGTGTCGGGCCCAGGTTTGCATAGAGCAGTCGACTGGCAGTTTTAGTAGTCAATTATCGTGCATATATTTTTACCTAGAACGCATTCTAGAAAGCCTCTAACCAGCTGTCAGCATGCTGACAGTTGACTACTAGCTTACTGATTGGCACAGAGGATTACAGAGAGCCACCAGCCGACTGCTAGCCTTCCATCAGTTGACTGGCAGCCCTCTAACTTGAAAAATAAGGTTTTTAATGGCAATTGAGCTTAGTAATTCTTCATACTAACTTAAATGAAGGCTTACAAAAGGGGTAAGCAAGGAAACTAAGAGTTTTGGGTAATGTGCAAAGGATAGAGTCACTTTTCACTTGGATGAGAATGGTCCCTATGATAGTGATACAAAAGGGAGTGGAGAGACATCAAAAAGGGAGAGTGAAGTATCCCAGGCATATGCACTAGTGGTAGATAGGCTCATAAGTCGAGTGACTGATTGTCGATATGGGATGGTCGTTGGCATTCCACGATTGTACCATGTATTAGGATGGTTAAACATCCACTTGAACATAAATGACTTCAAAAACACCGTGATGGTTGTGAACCCTAAGTTAGTGTGTCTTCTAAGGGCCATGAAGAAACACATACTTAACGTTAAAGCATAACCATGGGTATAAGCCGAATCACTCTAGTGTATATGTTAGAGAATAGCATACCAGGAGCGTGATCCAATGGAAAAGGGGTGGTGATTCCATAGCCTCATGATCCGTGGAAGCGGAGAGGATAGGACCTATATAGAGGTTTTACAGTGATCCCATGAGTTATTGAGATTATACGTTGGATTCGGCTGGGGGACACCTCGGTAGTACTATGCAGTAGGGTTACTGCAGTGGCGTAGTTAGTCATGAGGATAGCTCAATTACTGTAGTGGCACAGTTAGTTACCAGGATAGCTCATTCATGTATGTAGTGGTACGTAGATTAGTTGCTAGGCGACACTCCTGATAGTTCGTATCTTATGATTGTTTCCTCTTGCTCAAAAGGCATGTTTATTACCCTATAGAAAATGTTTATGATGAAAATGATGATGAATGAACTTCCCATGTTTTAAAGTTGATATGTTTTAAATGCACATGTATACATATAAGTATATACCATGATTAAATGCTTCACTCATTGCATCCCCATAGTCTGTTATATGTTCTATGAAAGAATGTAGAGATTTTTCGTGCGAGCACGGTGGTACAGGTTAACGGATTTTGTAACTGGTTGTATTGCTACTGAGATTCATTTCTCACTATAGTGTTGACATGTACCAGATGTGTAGGTTCCCTTAAGCTGGAGTAAGAAGGTAAGGTATGCATCAGTGTCCAATCTAGGCACACAAACTGTTTATTTTGGTTAGTATAAGTATACGTTAGGATTGAGCTAGCTTTCAAGATATTTTGAGACAGGCTAGTGTAGGATTATTTTGTATAGCCTATTCTAACTTATCTATATATGAATTTGGCTAGATTGATGATTAGACTATTTAATGGGGTTATGAATGGCAGGATTGTTGCCTTCATACCCAATAGTTAATTGATTATATTTAATTAAGAATGCATGTCTATGTATAGCTAATTCAAGTGTATGCTATATGTGTTTATTCTGCTGTGATATTGAGAGAATTCGAGAGTAGAGACCAACCCAAATGACAGATAATTAATTCACGTGGTAAAAGTTTTAATTGGACTCGGGTAGAGGTAATAGTAACACCAATACTCTGATAATTATTTCATATAATATCTTTTTAAATACCTGAAAGGAACCATAGGCTAAAGGGGTGTTACACTTCCCCAATTGTAAAACAATTCTCTAGCTTTAAATCTAGCCTTCCTTCAAGCCAAATGCCTTTATCTCTTGCCCTAAGTCACCCTCTTTCTCTCTACTCGCCTTCTCCTTCTCTTTGTAATGCCCATATCTAGTATTACCACTCCTTTGATGTAAATAGATAAGTTTGGTACATTATTCTTAACCTTAATTATTCATTTACAACATTTGAGCATTCATACCATTAAATATTATTAAAGTGGATTAGGTTCAGGTCCTTTTGCTTAGATCAAAACTCGTAAGCACAGTGGAAATAAAATTAAATACATCACAGCGAAATTTCTAAAACTTTCATATTACATATAATAACTGTCTGATACATCCTTTGTGAACATATACCAGGATATATGAAGTACCCGCCTATAAGGAGTCAAGAGACAACAAGCCTGTCACTCAAACTCCTCTTACAAAATAATGGGGATGAACAGGTCCTTCACGTATCCTTTCCATTGTAATTTCCCTTTTTCCTTTACTATCTATAGCCAAAAATGATAGTCCTAACTCTAATTAAAAAAATATATATAGATAGAATCACGACCCAAAATAAAGGAATACAAAATGCTCTTAACAAAAGGGACTTCCATCTTTCCCCAGCATTTCTAAACGTCCACATTTGATACATATTAGCATATAAATGAGAAAAACAAGTTTCCCAATAGCTTAACAATTTATTATTTTAAAATCTACTAATATATACAAGTGTTCAAGCACAAAAATATTTTCATCTACATTCTCATTATTTAAAACATAGTTTTATTCATATATACAAATTTTGCAAGCATTGCATGATTATTTGAAATGTCAATGTGATATAGTGGATATTATCATAACATCTTTTCATGGGATCATATAGGTTAAAAATTGAAATAAAAAATGATTAGCCATACATTTCATTCTTAAAAATTACCTTATCTCAAAGTGTGAAGCACCTTTGGTCACACCTCAAGAATTGAGGACACTTAGCCACCTTAATAATTGTGAACACTAGGTCACAAGTGTGAAGCACCTTCGGTCACACCTCAAGAATTGTGGACACTTGGTCACCTTTATAATTGTGAACACTAGGTCACGAGTGTGAAGCACCTTCGGTCACACCTCAAGAATTGTGGACACTTGGCCACCTTTATAAATTAATTTGCAACCATAATTTATTACACTTTATAATCCATTTACAATTGGCATGGTGATTTGGCCACTAAAATTAAAATGAGCCATTGGTTTCGGCCACCATGATGGGATAATAATCCTTTAGGTTTTTCATGCCACATTGTCAATTTTTTTCCCTTCTTTCTATGTTTTAATTTTAATGGTATCATGCCTTAGAATTTCTAGGGTACTTTCTCCCACCTTCCATTTTTTTTTGTAGTTATATCATTGGCAATTTATTTTACTTATTTCCTTGATTCATGTTACATACTAAGTCTAGGCTACACAAAGTCTCAATCCTTACATTTCAATACAAAGGTGGGTTCTTATTATATGTCAAAAGGATACACAATTTACCATACCTTAACTTACCCTATATTCTTTCCTCCCCTTAGCCAAAAATGATTGTAGTCTCTCTTACACAATTTTTCAGTAAGCAATTTCATACCACACAAAGGCCACTTTCGGATTTGGCAAGACAACAAGGGAAATGTCAAATTCTTAATCAAATGCTAGCCAAAAATCTTTATTTCGGTATCTATAACTTGAAGCATACATTAACCATACAAAATACAAATTGTCCAGCATTGTCTTACATTAAGGATTACATTATACATGCTACAAATTTTTTTCAACCATTATCCTTCCATAAAACAACAATATCCATTCTAGCACATCAACACACATCAAGTTCACCATACAAGCTTAGCCAAAGAGACATTCACATATTCAAGAATGTAGAGAGGAAACTAATGTTCCATGAAAGCTTAGAAAACATGCTGAACATATTCTAAACCATGGAACAAAATTAAAGGAATTGCTACGCTATCTCAAGGATGAAACCAAAGGGAATTGTCTTAGCTCTTCCTTTGAATTTTTCCCTCACTTCCTTGCTTCTTCTTCTCTCGGCTAGCTAGCACCTTCCCCCTCACGAGAGCTTTTCTTTTTCCTTGCCAAGCTACTCCCTCTTTTTCCAAGTGCTATCCTGTATGCACCTTTACCTCCATTCCCCTTTGTATATTGTCCAATCGGGTAATGGGATGCCACACCTCAATTTCATCTTTTATTATTCTTATTTAATAGCCTTACGTGTAATTTAAGTGTAGCCCACTTTTCTTGTAATTTTGTGTTACTTAATCCACTCGATCACACCAAGGAAGGGAAGGAGGGAAGTCACGCAATCTTCTCCCTCACGCAAGGCGTACAGCCACGCAAGGGACCCTTGCACGCTACACTTTCCTTTCCACCTTGTTATTGTTATTGTCGTGGATTCCTATGGTTTTATTAAATATTCAACTTCTCTTAACTCCCATTTTCCTTCATCGAATGCATATTTATATCTAATGGTCTCTCTCTTCTCCATTCCTATTGTTTCATGGTTAAAAGAAACTCACATGCCTAGGTAACCTCATCACTCGATGCTGCCAAAGGAAAGGAAAAAATGGATTCATGCAAGATGCATATTTTAACATTGTACCTTTACATTTTAATCTTTTCCATGTGATTCTATGTGATGGAATTGAAGGAATAAAAGGGATAGAGGTTAAGCACCTCAAATTCAATCCACGCATCTCAATTGTCTCATCTTTCGGTTACTTTGAAGATAGCACAAGGAATGGAAATGAAAGCTAATAGTACACATCTCTCCTTCCCTCTTCACTTTTGCCACTTCACTAAGTCTATATATATTAAATGCTATACTCTTCTTTCCTTTCCTAATTGCCTTTGTTGTGCATGTATATATACTTTTAATTTGGTTTTTCCCCTTTGGCAATTAGGCTAGGTACAAGGAAGAAAAGAAAAATTAATTCAAGCACCTCAAGCATGCCAAGGGAAGAGTGAATTGGATTTTAGTTGAAATTATACACGGCAAGGAAAATTAAAAAATGAAAGAAAAGTATCACGCTTAATATATATATGTATATGGACCCCATGAAGTGGCAAGATGGAAGAGAGAGGGAAGAACCATGAAATACTTAATTTCCTTTCCTTGCATTATTTTTGTTCCATGTGACCGAGAATGGAAATAGAGGTGTTGAATTGTGCCTTCCCCTTTCTTCTTTTCCTAACCGAATAACTAAATGAGAAAGTGATTGAAAACGTGTGTGCATGTGAGGAAAATAGCTTCACATCTATATAATAATATAAAAAGAACATTCGGTGATGGCAAGGGGTAATGGGAATTTAAAAGAGAGAAGAGCTAGCAACCATTGGACAAACATGTGCAATAGGTGAAGTAAACGATTGGTAAAAACATATATATATAGGTAAGTGTACACGGTAACATAGAAATGTGGAAAGGAAAGCATTAAAATATATATATATATAGGAGAGAGGAGTACCTTCCCATAATGGAGTGGTCAATTCACATGAGGGAATGAAATTGAAAGGAAAAAAATGTAATCAAACCATAAGGAATTAAAGTGCAAAATCCCATGCCTTGCGTGAAGATGGCTATTACATGGAAGGGTGGGTTATGTGAGCCTCTTCCTTTTCTTTCCATGGACACCATTGAGTAATAGGGGTTGCAAGGGCTTAACGTGAGTCTTGTGATAGAATATGCAATTTAATTATAATTCCAATTGCATGTGAGAGTACGGAAGTAAGAAGACAAGAGGGAAAAAGAGATGTGTGGCCTTGCCTTCCTCCTTGTTCGTGTATTATGCCACCGAATGGAGTGTGTATGGCAAATGAATTAAGATGCCAACGTGAGCTGCTTGGGATCACTAAATACAAACATGTATTCGGTGGGGGGATGAAAGATGTAGCACTCAATGCTCCTCACATAGCTATAAATCTTGCATGCAAAAGTGAAGCTAGTGTAAGTTCCTTCTTTTCCTTGGCGTGATTAAGTGTTTAAGGGAAGAGTGCAAGGGAAGTAATTACACTTAATTGTACATGGGACCATGAAATGCTAAGGGAGGCTGCGTTCCTTAAACCAAGTGGGGAAAAAATGAGGCTGCACTAGAATTTCACATGATGCCATAAAGGAAAAATAGATAAATAATGAGAATGGGGTGTGGCAATCCTTTTTGGTCTATTACAACATATACAAGAGAGAGAGAAAAGGAAAGGGTGTGTTGGAAAGAGAAGAGACCAGCTTCATAATTGAGAAAAAAAACACAAACAATCGGTCAAGGGAGGAAGTGAATTAGCCAAGAAAGAAAGAAACCAAGGAGCAAAGTAGCAAAGGAAATTCAAGAAAAGACCCAAGGCAATCCACATTGGCTTCTTTTTAAGGTAGGTTAGCAATTTATTAAATTCTAGTTCCATGATTTTGCTTCCATAGGACTAGGATACTTGTCTACATGCTTGATTTAGGAACACAACTTGGTCGAGTTTGCATGATAAATATAGGAGGAGGGTTAATGCTAAAGAAGTTAAAAATGTTATTTTCTTGCAAGCATGAAAGAAATTAGCTCAAGAGATCATTTCAATATTTGGGTTTCTTGGGTTACTAATCTTAATATTGATGTGAACTTGTGAATTCCATGATGAAATTAATGTTAATACTTGTAACATATGTAAGAAAGAATACCTTATCCAAAACAATAGGGAAAATTTATGATTATAAATAATGATGCATGTAATTATGGGAAATTTAGGTCTAGATAATAATGACCATTTTTGTGAGGAATTATGGTTAATAGTGTTGAATAATATTGATTAATAATGATAAATATTATTTTTATGAAAAGAAAAATTACCCTAATTCAATAATATGATTATGGGAAAATAGTTGACTATATTAGTGATGAATATTGTTGTTATGGTTACCTTTAAGACTAATTAATGATGAATATTATCAGGGAAAAATTAAGGCTAATTAATGATGACCATTATTATGGGAAAATTCATGGCTAACTAATGATGACCTTTGTTGTGAGAAATTATGGTTAGCAATGTTGAATGATGTTGATTAATAATGATAAACCTTATTTTTGTGGAAAAGAAATTTCCCCATTTCGATAATATGATTTTAAGAATGGAAAAGAGAAAATCTAAATGTTAAGATATGAAATTCTCTTGAATTTTCCTTAGGCCAAAATCATGGAAATATTTTCCTGAAAATTATTAAGGTTTTATAACTGAAACATATTATTCAAAAATGAAGAATTAGATTGATTTAGGCTAATTTTTCATAAATAAATATGACAAAAGGGTAATGTGTGCCAATGGGAAAGAAAAAAACAACAAACATAGGAAAAACATAGAAAGGTTCACGATTTTCGAGGTGTCACCAAAGGTGCTCCACACCGGTGACCTAGTGAGGCGAGGCTGAAGGTGCTCTATGCCAGTGTCCTAGCATTCATGATGATTTTATATTCGTGGCCGAGTGTCCATGAATTACAAGGTGTGGCCGAAGGTGCTCCACACGGGTGACCTAGGGAGGTGTGGCCGAAGGTGCTCTATATCCGTGATCTAGTGTCCCGATGATTTACGTGGCTGGGTGTCCATGATTTAGAGGTGTGGCCGAAAGTGCTCCACATGAGTGACCTATTGAGGTGTGGCCGAAAGTGCTCTATGCCCATGACCTAGTGTTTACGTAACGCCCAAGAATATTCATTTAATCCGTAACGATAAGAGTAAGAATTAATTGCATCAGCACTCTGATAGTTCTGTAATAATATATATAATTTCATGAGAATACGTGTCACTTGAAAAGAAAAAAATGAGTTATCTAATCCTCTGTTGATTTCTAAATTCATCATGCAACGCTTGCTGGCTTACAATTATGTGTAACATTATGTTTTAAAATCAAGAATGTAGATTGAATGTTTTGGTGCTTGCATCCTGGTACATATTAGTTGATTTTTAAAACCCTGAATTGCTAAGCTACTGGGAAACTTGTGTTTCTCATTTATGTGCGAATATGTATTAGATATGGATGCATAGCAAGGCCGCGTGGTAGCAGTTCTTTTTGATTAAGTAAGATTTTTGTAATCCCTTATTTTGGGTCCTAGCTAGATCTAATTTAGAATAGGACATTTATTCTGACTGTATACATAAGATGTGTATGGGTATCCCGGGGGAAGGATATGTGAAGGACCGGTCTATCCCTACTTTGTAAGGGAGTCTGAGTGACAGACCTGTTATCTCCTAACTTTCAATGGATGGGTACTTCACATATCCGAGGACATGTTTATCAGTATGTAATAGACTTTGTTGGACATGTATTAATCGAATTATATGAAAGTTTAAATTTTTGCTATGTAGTATGGTATTTATTTTGCTGTGCATTTGAGATGTAATCTAAGAAAAAGATCCCGAACCTAATCTGTTTAATATAACTAAATGGTATAACTACTCAGACATTAATTAAATAAAAGGTTAAGAATAATGTATCAAACCTATTTGTTTACATTAGAATTAGTTGTAATACTAGATAGGGGCGTTACAATTACCACAAGGAAGAAAGTGTTCTTATTTATTCTAACCACTAAGTTACACAAGCAAATTCATCATACTTTATAGCAAACTTATCTAATTACTTTAGGGAACATTAGTTTAAAACTAATCAAGACAATATGGGGTGTTACACTCTCTAAGTTTACTGAAGCTTGAGTAATATAAGGGTGTTTAGGGTTCAGCTGGGGTTTAAGTGCAGTTCAGGTATTTACATCTTGGTCCTTGAATCATTTTACAACCTTTGCTTGGTCGAAATTTCCCTTTCAATTGGGTCCCTAATCACCTCTTCACTCAGCTTTTATTTATTTTCATCTAGGTCCCTGCACTAATGCAACTATATGCAGTTAATGCAACATACACAAGCATTAAACTTAAATTAACAACTAACAAGCCTCTCTTAATCATATTAGGAGCGGATGTTACAAAATGACTATTTTACCCTTGCATGAAATTATCATTTTTCCCTTAGGTGAAAATTACCATTTTGTCCCTAAGATATTTTCTTAGGGTAATCATGGCTTTCAGATATTTTTTCCCAGATATTTTTCCAAAGTAATAATTACTTTTTAGATATTTTCAAACATCATACTTAAGCATCATTAATACACCAAAATATTTTCTAAGGTAATCATGATGCATTAGATATTTTTAGAAACTTTTTCCTTTTTACTTTAGTCCTTCCACTTTTCTTTCAATTTAGTCCCTCCCTACTTTAGGAAAACCTAGGCCAATTTACACATGAACATTTAAGTATGCAATTACCAAATTTAAGAATTAACAATATAAATGAAGACGTGAAAAGTGGATATTACATTGTCCCCCCTCTTTTTAAAATAATTTTATCCTCAAAATTAGCACATATCTACATAAAGAGTTCTAGATAACTCTTCTTCATGTCTTCTTCTTTTTCCCAAGTGGTTACTTGTGGTGTGGTTTTATCCCATAAAACTTTCACCAGGGGAATAGTTTTATTCCTTAATTGCTTGACATCAGTACCAATGACTTGTAAAGGTTAAGTTAAATTATCCATTAACTACATTGTATCGGCGTCTAGAACATGTGAAGGATTTGAAATATATTTTTGGAGTTGGGAAAAATGGAAGACATTGTGAAGATTAGAAAAGGAGGGTGGTAAGGCTACTTGGTAGGTAAATGGACCAACCCTATTCAAAATTTGGAATGGTCCTATGTGTTTGAGACTTAACTTTCTAGACAGTATAGCCATACCTATACTAATAGTTACGGAGACTTTGAGGAATACGTGGTTTCCTTCCTCCAATTCAAGTGGTCTTCTTCTTTGATCAGTATAGCTTTTTTGTCAGTCTTTGGCCTTAGCCATCTTTTCCCTGATCATTTTAATTTGATCAGTTATTTGTTGTACTAATTCAGGCCCTAACAACTGTCTCTTCCCTACTTCAAACCAGCAAAAAGGTGAACTACATTTTCTTCCATATAAAGCCTCATAGGGTGCCATCCTTATGCTAGAATGAAAGCTTATTATAGGCAAACTCTATTGATGGTAAATTCCTATCCCAACTTCCCTTTTGTTCCAAAAAACAGGCTCTATGCATATCTTCTAGGGTTTGAATAGTCCTCTCTGTCTACCCATCAGTTTAAGGGTGATAAGCAGTATTTAAATTAAGTTTAGTATCGAAGGCTTCTTGTAGTGCCCTCCAAAACCTAGAAGTAAACGTAGGGTTTTTATTAGACACGATACTTGTGGGAACTCCATGAAGTCTCAAAATCTCTTGTACATACAATTGGACAAACCTATCAAATAAAAAATTTATTTTAATTGGTAAGAAATGTGCAGATTTAGTCAATCCATCCACTATCATGCATATTACATCATTTCCTGACTAGGTTTTGGGTAATCCAACCACAATATCCATTGAAATTTCATCCCATTTGTAACACCCATATTCTTTGATTAGTTACAAAATCAACATTTCATAATTAATTAGATGAGTTACCATAAAGTGGGGTGAATTGCTTGCATGATTTAATGGCTCAAAAAAAATGTGTGTGCTAAAGGATACTATTACATAAAAGTTAGGTGATTAAATTAATTCCCTATTCTTCTTTTCACATAAGTTAATTGCCAAAAAGAAAAACAAAAAAAAACATATATATTTATATATACCTATACACCTACACGTGCAATTAGGAGAGGGAGACAGTGTAGCATTGATATATATAACCACATGGCTAGGAGTCTTTGGAAATGTAAGAAACGTGTAGCAATTTAAGACACATATAAATGCAAACGTGTAATTGGGAATGGCGTGCAAAAAGGGGCCACCAAATCAATGTATGTGTAAGAATAAGGGGGGAACAAAGAGTGTAGGATTTAAAATATAAAAATATAATATACAATGCTACATTGTGGGTGACGTGTTTCCCCTTTTCTTCCCTTCTGTTGGCGCCACCTAGGAGAGAAATATACATGCATGCATAATGCTAAAAGCAAGAGTCTTGCGTGTATAATTAAATATATGTACATTCGTGGAGTAAAAGGGAAGCAAGAGTAAAAAAATTTTCCTAAACTAAACATATATGTAGAGCAGTCTACGTGTGGGAGTAGTAGAGAGATAGAATTAAGAAGAAAAAGGATGTGCAGCCATGGGAATTAGGAAAAAGAAAATAATTAAGAAATGAGTGTAGAAATTTTTATATAACATAAAAGTGTAGTTACTTGTGGGGTGTAACTAACGTTTAAGGAGAGGTAAAGTGTACTTTCAAGTACACATAGTGCAGCCATGAAAATATATGAAGGAAAAAGAGTGCAGCGTCCCACCTCCTTGGCCTAGTAGAAAACATGATGGCATGAATGAATGGAATTGAAGCTAGCATTCTGATATGTATGCACACATGCACGTGAGAAGAAAAAGAGAGAGGGAAAAATAATGGAAATGAGGAAGGGGACTGCAAATTTCTTCAACCACATGGCAAGCTACCATTGGGGAATAAAAAGAAATATATACAACCTTTAAATATGAAGATGACAATTCTTCTTTCATCCTTTCCTTAAAAATAGCTTAATGAAGAAATGAATATACATAAATGTGCATGCAATGTGAATATGGGGCATTTGGTGAACAAAAGAAAGTGCAATGCAAGTGTAGCTTACGTGAAGGAGAAGGAATTGGAAATTGTAATTTTAATACATGGATGCATGCACACGCCACCTAAGCAAAGAGAAAAGTGCAATTGAGAGTTTGCTTTTGGAGATATGTATCACAAACACACGGACGTGTATCCTAAAGGGAAAGGGAGAGTGACGTGAGTCTTTGAATACACACACAAAAGCTTGGGAGCAAGGAAAAAGCTAAGTTGGCTAAAATAGGGAAAGAACAAGGGAGAACTCAAAGGGAAATCCAACTTAGTCTATCATCAAGGTAGGTTAACAATTTCTAAGATTGTGTTCCATGCTTTAGTATATGCAATAATTATACTTTTACAAGTTTTCTATGGAACATGATTGTCATCCCTGCATTCTTGATAAAATGCATGTTATATTGGCTAAGCATGTGTGTGATTTATTGGGATGTTGGTTGATATGATGACATGGATATTGTTGTTGTGAAAGGGTTAGGATTAGATGATATTATTTTCATAATGAACTATGATGGGATATGATAGAAAGGGATGGATGCCTTTGAAAACCATCCTTCCTCCATAAAACTCCCCTTTGGCCAAGAGGAAGATGAAACTTTACATTAAGTGATGTAGGACTTTTAGTTATGATTGGTGTTAGAAAGGAAAATTTGACCATGAATGAAAGAGAGCATATCAATTTAATAGCGTTATTCAAGGAATAGAAAAGGGAAATTTGAATTGCAGCATACTCAAACTTCTTGAATTTTCCTTAGGCCAAGATCATAAAATTCACTCTTGAAACTTATTAGAATTATTCAAGATATTTATATTATGCAAGAAAGGGAAATTTATCCTTGAAACTCATTAGAATTTCATAAGAAATGTATATGATTTATTCAAGCAAGGGAAATTTATTCTTGAAACTTATTAGAATTTTTCAAGAGATTTATATTATGCAAGAAAGGGAAATTTGTCCTTGAAACTCATTAGAATTTCATAAGTGATATATATTATTTATTCAAGAAAGGGAAGTTTATTCTTGAAACTTATTAGAATTTGATAAGGGTATTATATTATTATTATTTTTCAAGAATGGAGAATTAAATTGATTTGGCAACACAGTCATAAAAGAGACATAGTGCCCAAGTGTACACAAGAATTTTATAAAGGTGGCCAAGTGTCCACAAAAGTGCCCAAGTGTGAACAAGAATTTTAGAAAGGTGGCCAAGTGTCCACCAAAGTGCCCAAGTGTGCACAATTATTTGTAAAGGTGGCCAAGTGTCCACATAGTGCCCAAGTGTGCACAACTAATGTATAAAGGTATGTTTTAAGAATGATAAGCATAAATGATTTTAGGTCATTTTTGTGATAACATGTTAATAGCATGCAAAGACATTTTTTTTGAAAAGAACATTATTTTACCACATTGACATTTCCAATAATTATACAATGCTTGCCAAATTGTATTATGAATAATGCTATGTTTTTGAATACCAAGAACGTAGAAGTAAACATTTTGGTGCTTGCACCTTGAGACATGTTAGTTGACTTTTAATCCCTAAATTGTTGAGCTACTGGGAAACTTGTGTTTCTCTTTTATATGCTAATATGTATCAAATGTGGATGCTTAGCAATGCCAGGGAAGATAGAAGTTCCTTTTTAGTCAAAAGAAATTTTTTGTAACCTCTTATTTTTGGGTCCTAATTTTAGATGTGTGTTAGGATTAGAACTAAGACTATTATTTTGCCTGTAAATAGGAAAGGGGAATTTTTGGGGAATAGGATATGTGAAGGACCGGTTCATCCTCATTATTTATAAAGGAGTCTGAGTGACAAACCTGTTGTCTCCCAACTTCCTATGGACGGGTACTTCATATATCTGGATGCATGTTTACAAAGAATGTAATGGAAATTTATTGGACATTATTATTTTGCATGATATGAAGTTTTAAATTTCTGCTGTAATGTATTCTATTTTATTTTTGCTGTGCATATAAGATTTGATCTGAGAAAAATGAACCCGAACCTAATTTGTAATAATGACTCTTAACTGCTCAGACTATAATAAAAGGATAAGAAGAATGTACCAAATTTATCTGTTTACATCGGAGGAATTATAATACTAGATAAGTGCGTTACATTAAGTTGGTATTAGAGCACAGCTACCTAGGTTAGAAAAGGAGTAGAATTGCTCAAGGAAGGGACTAGTTCAAGTTAGTTGGCTGTACCTAGGCGGTCAGCTAACTTGTATTTTGTTTTGAACTTAGGGAATGGTGCACTAGGTTTGGCAAGATGGGAGCTCCTATTGGTGTTATATGTTACTTTCTTAATCATTTGTTATTAGGCCTAATCAATTCAGTAATACTTGTTTCGTAGAGTGACAATATGGCACTGACATGGAGACGTAAATCACAGGGCCAAAACACGTAAGTAGATGTGAATGAAGTTATTCAAACTATGAGAGACATGGTAGAAGCCATTAGAGCCCAAGTTGCAATCACAGTCGAGGTACTCTGTCAGGCCTAAATGGATCTGAGCAAAGATACTCAGGCGGGGGCAGAACAATTAAGAACCCAATTCAGTGGAGGCTGGTTCGAATTCCAAAGAGCCAGACCTTCTATCTTCAATGGGGTAATGAACTTAATAAAGGCAGAAGAATGGGTCCAGAAGTTGAGGTGTTGGGGAATGCTGAGCCGTAGAAAGTTTCCTTCATCGCCTACTAGCTAGAAGGGGAGGCAAAACATTGGTGGAAAGGAAAAAAGTAACTAATGGAGGCCCAGCGCACCACAATCATATGGGAAAGTTTCAGAGAAGCATTCTTGGAGAAGTACTTCCCCCAGAGCAAGAGAAATACGAAGGAGGGGGAAGTTATGCAAATCAAACACGACGGTAAACCCTTCAAGGAGCACTTAGCCAAGTTTAAAGAGTTATCCAAGTTCTGTTCATACCTAAGATGGAGACTGGACAGGGGATGGAAGGCCATGCATTTGGAGAATAGCTTGGACCCAGAACTGTATCATGAGGTAGCCGTACAGGAGATTAAAGACTACCTGACGTTGGTAAACAAGTGTAGAATAGCCTCCCGCTCCTTAGCCTCATTAAAGAAAGGGATGCAAGAACCAGGATTCCTTGAGAGAAAGAACCTATCTAAATTTACCAGAGGTCGTGATGGAAAATTATTGAGGAATCAAACCAAAAAGAGGCCAATTTATGCTCCAACTACCCAGACTAACTGTTCGAAGTACGGTCAGAATCATGGAGATAGACCATGTACGATGGGTCAGAACATATGCTACAGGCGTGGGAAGCTAGGGCACATTTCTTGAGTTTGTCCAATCTTGAAGAAGCTAGAGGAACCCACCAGACCCCTTACCAAAGGAAGGGTTTATACCCTAAAGGATAAAGAGGTGGCCTAGTCTGAAGATTTGATGAAAGGTACGTGCTTTATTAATGATGTTCTTTTAATTTTTAGAAGTTGAACTTACCAAAAACCACCCTGCCTTATGAAATTTCCATATCAGTACCTACTAATGAACACGTGTCTACATCCTTGATTTGTTAGAACTGTTCAATTGTAATTGAAAACAGAACCTTCATTGTAGACCTTATCTGTTTACCCATGGTCGAACTAGATGTCATCCTTGGTATGGATTGGATCTCTTCAAATAATGTTACCTTGGATTGTTTAGCTAAGTCTGTGACTTTCATAGACACCAGACCAGTAAATGTGGGGATAAAGAGGAAAAACCAAAGAATAGGTTTCTTGTGTTTCTCAGAAGTGAAAATTCAATAGAAGCTAGAAACCATCCCTGTAGTCAGTGAATTGTCAGACGTGTTTCAAGAGGAGATCCCAAGTCTCCCACCAGAGAGGGAGATAGAGTTTTCCATAGACCTAGTTCCTGGGGCAAGACTAATTTCCATGGCACCCTATAGGATGTCCCCGATGGAATTGAGTGTGTTGAAGGAATAGATAGAGGACCTTTTAGCAAAATAATTCATTAAGCCCAATGTGTCATTGTGGTGTTTGTCAAGAAGCAGGACGAGAGCATGAGAATGTGTATAAACTATAAGCAGCTGAATAAGGTGACGATAAAGAATAAGTATCCTCTCCCTAGGATCAATGGACTATTACATCAATGAGAGGGGCCACTATCTTTTCTAAGATTGATTTGAGATTAGGGTATTATTAAATTAGGGTTAGGGAAGAAGACATAACTAAGACTACCTTTAGGACTAGGGATAGGCATTATGAATTTCTTGTGATGCCCTTTGGCCTGACAAATGCTCTAGCTATTTTCATGGACTACATAAACTACATCTTTAGACCCCACCTCGATCAATTCGTAATAATGTTCATTGATGACATATTAGTGTATTCCAAGGATAGATGGGAGCATAAGCAACACCTCTGGATAGTGTTGCAAATACTCAAGGAGAAGCAGTTATATGCTAAGTTAGAGAAGTGTGAGTTTTGGTTAGAAGAGGTCAAGTTCCTAGGGCATGTGATTTTTAAGGAGGGAGTGTCAGTGGATTCTAGTAAGACTGAAGCAGTAGTGAACTAGGAAAGGCCTACTACAGTGACTAAAAGTAGGAGTTTTTTGGGTTTAGCAGGATACTATAGACAATTTATTCAGGGGTTTTCACAAACAGTGATGCCTATAACCAAGCTAACTTGGAAGGATATTCCATTTGTGTGGGACGAAAAGTGTGAATAAAGCTTCTAAACCCTGAAGAAGAAATTGACCATTGCACCCATTTTGATTATCCTCGACCCTTTGGAGAAATTCGAGTTGTACTGTGATGCATCTAAGAAAGGGTTAGGATGTGTAATGATGCAAAGATGGTGGGTAGTAGCTTATGCCTCTAGGCAGTTAAGACTGCATGAGAGGAACTATCCTACCCATGACATAGAGTTGGCAGCCATAGTCTTTACCTTGAAGATTTAGAGACATTACCTATATGGGTATAGGTTTGAGGTATTTAGTGACCATAAAAGTCTCAAGTACCTCTGTGACCAAAAAAAGCTAAACATGAGGCAAAGGAGGTGGATTAAATTCATTAAGGATTATGATTTTGAATTAAAGTACCATCTAGGAAAGACAAACATAGTGGCAGATGCATTAAGTAAGAAGTCCCTCCATGTAGCCCGACTGAAGGTGAGTGAAATGGACTTAATAAAGAAGTTTAGGAGCATGAGGTTGTCCACTTTGGTGTTACCTAACAAGATCTGCTTGAGTGAGTTAAGAATTGAGAACACCCTTAGGGCCTAAATCTTAGAATCCTAGAAGGAAGATGAATACTTAGAATCTCTAAAGGATTCAAAAGAGTTTGTAAGGGATGCAGATGGAATGGTAACTTTCCAGAATAGGATGTATGTTCCTAAGACAGGGGAACTGAGAGATAAGATTTTAGAGGAAGCTTACCAAAGCAAGTACACCATTCATTCTAGAGCCACTAAGATGTATTAGGACTTTAAGGAGAAGTTTTGGTAGCCAGGAATGAAGAAACATATAGCAGAGCATGTAGCTAAGTTCCTGGTATGTCAGCAGGTTAAGATCAAGCATAAAAAACCTACTGGGTTATTGTAGCCTTTAGACATCCCTGAGTGGAAGTGGGACAAGATTTCAATGGACTTCGTGTTAGGTCTACCTAGAACCAAATCAAGGAATGATGTTATTTGGGTAATAATGGATAGGTTAACTAAGTCTACTTGTTTCCTACCCATTAAGATTAACTACTCTTTGGATAGACTAGCCTAGCTATATGTTCAGGAGATAGTGAGGCTTCATGGTGTACCCATTAGCATAGTCTCAAATAGGGACGCCAGATTCACCTCTAGGTTTTGGAGAGCCCTATAGGAAGCCTTTGGAACCAGGCTAAGTTTTAGCATAGCATATCATCCTCAAACAGATCGAAAAATAGAGAGAAACATTCAGACCTTAGAGGATATGCTTAGGGCTTGTGTTTTACAGTATCAAGGAAACTGGGAAAGGAGTATACCACTAATTAAATTTTCATACAATAATAGTTTCCACTCTAGTATAGGTATGGACCCTTATGAAGCCTTATATGGAAGGAAGTTTAGGTCTCCATTATGCTGGTATGAAGTAGAGGAAAGGCAATTGTTAGGTCCTGAGTTAGTATAGTAGATAACTAATTAAATTAAGATGATAAGGGAAAAGATGACAAAGCCTCAGGATCGACACAAAAGCTATGTTGACAAGAGAAGAGGACCTTTAGAATTTGAGGAAGGGAACCATGTTTTTCTGAAGGTATCCCTGACTACTAGGATTGGTAGAGCTGTGAAGTCTAGAAAGCTAAGTCCCAGATACATTGGACCTTTCCAAATATTGAAGAGAGTGGGTCCATTAGCATACCAGATAGCCTTATCACACCACTTGTCCAACCTTTATAATGTTTTCCATGTCTCCCAGCTCAAAAAGTACATACCCGACCCGTCACATATACTGGACACCAATACTCTGCATTTAAAGGATAATCTAACTTATCAGCCAAAACCTTTGCAAATCATTGATACTGAGGTGAAGACCCTAAGGAATAAGGTCATTCCCCTGCTAAAGATCTTGTGGGATCAGACATCACCACAGAAGCTACCTAGGAAAGGGAGGAGGATATGTTCAGAGCGTATCCAGAATTATTCCCCTAACTACGAAATTATTTTTTAAGAGGGGAGAAATGAAACACCCCATATTCTTTGATTAGTTACAAAATAAATGTTTCATAATTAATTAGATGAGTTACCATAAAGTAGGGTGAATTACTTGCAAGATTTAATGGCTCAAAAAAATTGTGCTTGTGCTATAAGATAATATTACATAAAAGTTAGGTGATTAAATTAATTCCCTATTCTTCTTTTCACCTAGCTTAATTGCCAACAAGAAAAACAAAAAAAAAATCATATATATATACATATACACCTACACGTGCAATTAGGAGAGGGAGGAAGTGTAGCATTGATATATATAACCACACGACTAGGAGTCTTTGGAAATGTAAGGAACTTGTAGCAATTTAAGACACATATAAATGCACACATGTAATTAGGAATGGGGTGCAAAAGGGGGCCACCAAATCAATGTATGTGTGGGAATAAGGAGGGAACAAAGAGTGTAGGATTTAAAATATAAAAATATAATATACAATGCTACATTGTGGGTGATGTGTTTCCCCTTTTCTTTCCTTCTCTTGGCGCCACCTAGGAGAGAAATTAGACATGCATGCATAATGCTAAAATCATGAGTCTTGCGTGAACAGCATGGTTTACTTGCAAGGAGGGAATTAATTCTATATAAATGCATGCAACAAGAAAAAGGAAAAGAGTGCAGAATTTTTTCTAAAATAAACACACATGGAGGAAGGCACACTTGCAATTGGGAAGAAGAGATGCAATAATTAAATATATGTACATTCGGTGGAGTAAAAGGGAAGCAAGAGTACAGAATTTTTCCTAAACTAAACATACATATAGAGTAGTTTACGTGTGGGAGTAGTAGAGAGATAGAATTAAGAAGAAAAAGGATGTGCAGCCATGGGAATTAGGAAAAAGAAAATAATTAAGAAATGAGTGCAGAAATTTTTATTTAACATAAAAGTGTTGTTGCTTATGGGGTGTAACTAACATGCAAGGAGAGGTAAAGTATACTTACAAGTACACCTAGTGCAGCCATGAAAATATCTAAAGGAAAGAGAGTATAACGTCCCACCCCCTTGGCCAAGTAGAAAACGTGATGAGGGACAAAAGCTATTGTTGAACCCTTTTCTTTCCCTCCTTGGGCGCAAAGTGAGTGTCTAAGGTGGAGTGCAAGGGAAGTAAAGTGTACTTAAAAGTACACATGTGGCCTAAGTAATGATAATTCCTAAAACACAAAAAAAGGGGGAGAGAAGGAAGTGCAGTGTGAAACATGGACAAAGTACCAAAGAAATGGACTGCACTAAATCTCATGTGATAAAAAGAAGGAGGGCTACGTCTCCTTGTGGCCAAGTAGGAAATATAGGTGAGAGATGGCATGAATGAATGGAATTAAATCTAGTATTTTGACATGTATGCATACACGTACATGAGGAGAAAAAGAGAGAGGGAACAATAATAGAAATGAGGAAAGGGGCTGCACATTTCTTCAACCACACGGCAAGCTACCATTGGGGAAAAAAAAGAAATATATACAACCTTTAAATATGAAGATGACGTGTCTTCCTTCATCCTTTCCTTAAAAATAGCCGAATGAAGAAATGAATATACATAAATGTGCATGCAGTGTGAATATAGGGCATTTGGTGAACAAAAGAAAGTGCAATGCAAGTGTAGCTTACGTGAAGGGGAAGGAATTGGAAATTGTAATTTTCATACATGGATGCATGCACACGCCACCTAAGCAAAGAGAAAAGTGCAATTGAGAGTTTGCTTTTGGAGATATGCATCACACACACACGGACGTGTATCCTAAAGGGAAAGGAAGAGTGGCGTGGGTCTTTGAATACATACACAGAAGCTTGGGAGCAAGGAAAGAGCTAAGCTGGCTGAAAAAGGGAAAGAACAAGGGAAATCCAACTTAGTCCATCATCAAGGTAGGTTAACAATTTCTAAGATTGTGTTCCATGCTTTAGTATATACAATCATCATGCTTTTACATATTTTTCATGGAACATGATTGTCATCCCTACATTATTGATAAAATGCATGTTATAGTGGCTAAGCATGTTTGTGAATTATTGGGATGTTGGTTGATGTGATGACATGGATATTGTTGTTGTGAAAGGATTAGGATTAGATGATGTTATTTTTAAAATGAACTATGATGGGATATGATAGAAAGGGATGTATGCCTTTGAAAACCATCCTTCCTCCATAAATCTACCCTTTGGCCAAGAGGAAGATGAAACTTTACGTTAAGTGATATAGGATTTTTAGTTATGATTGGTGTTAGAAAGGAAAATTTGACCACGAATGAAAGAGAGCACACTAATTTAATATCGTTATTCAAGGAATAGAAAAGTGAAATTTGAATTGCAACATTGTCAAATTTCTTGAATTTCCCTTAGTCCAAGTTCATGAAATTCATTCTTGAAACTTATTAGAATTATTCAAGAGATTTATATGATGCAAGAAAGGGAAATTTATCCTTGAAACTCATTAGAATTTCGTAACAGATGTATATGATTTATTCAAGAAAGGGAAATTTGTTCTTGAAACTTATTAGAATTTTTCAAGAGATTTATATTATGCAAGAAAGGGAAATTTGTCCTTGAAACTCATTAGAATTTCATAAGAGATGTATATTATTTATTCAAGAAAGGGAAATTTATTCTTGAAACTTATTGAATTTGGTAAGGGTATTATATTATTAATATTTTTCAAGGGAGAATTAAATTGATTAGGCAACACGGTCATAAAAGAGACATAGTGCCCAAGTGTGTACAAGAATTTTATAAATGTGGCCAAGTGTCCACAAAAGTGCCCAAGTGTGCACAAGAATTTTAAAAAGGTGGCCAAGTGTCCACCAAAGTGCCCAAGTATGCAAAATTATTTGTAAAGGTGGCTCAGTGTCCACATAGTGTCCAAGTGCCCACAACTAATGTATAAAGGTAAGTTTTAAGAATGATAAGCATAAATGATTTTAGGTCATTTTGTGATAACATGTTAATAGCCTGCAAAGACGTTTTATTTGAAAAGAATGTTATTTTACCACATTGACGTTTCCAATAATTATACAATGCTTTCCAAATTGTATTATGAATAATGTTATGTTTTTAAATACCAAGAATGTAGAAGTAAATATTTTGGTTCTTGCACCCTGATACATATTAGATGATTTTTAAACCCTGAGTTGTTAAGCTACAGGGAAACTTTTGTTTCTCATTTATATGCTAATATGTATCAAATGCAGATGCTTAGCAGTGCCGGGGAAGATAGAAGTTCCTTTTTAGTCAAAAGAAATTTTTTGTAAACTCTTATTTTTAGGCCCTGAGTCTAGATGTGTGTTGGGATTAGAACTAGGACTATTATTTTTCTTGTAAATAGGAAAGGGGAATTTGTAGGGAATAGGATGTTTGAAGGACTGGTTCATCCTCAGTATTTGTAAGGGAGTCTAAGTGACAGACCTATTGTCTCCTGACTTTCTATAGACAGGTACTTCATGTAACGTCCTTATCCAGTATTACCATTTAACGCTGGTAGATAGATAATTTCATTACATTTATCTTTATCATTGTTTATTCATTATTATTATTAACTGAGCATCTCTCACTTCCTTATTATCATACAATTGTGATTATTGATTCTTTGATTCTGATAAATCGGATAAGCACAGTGAAATGAACATATCTTTTTAAGTGGGCTATGTTACTATATATCTGTGAATATTACAATAATGTCTTACTCTCAGGATTACCAACTTAGGCTCGGGAGACAACATAATTTCTGTCACTCAAACCCGTAGTTACAGAGGATTCTTACAACATTCTTTCTTAATACTAATCCCGTCTTATTCAGAACTTCGCTAATTGCCTGCATTTGATACATATTAACAAATATATGAGAACTAATTTCTCAGTAACTTAATAATTCACAATTTAAAGCTTTGTATAAATACACAAACACAGAATATTTTTAATAACCTGCAGTAACATTAGTCATGATGCCAGAATATAATTCTAAGTAGTAGTTGCATCAACTGGTAATTTTCTATATATATATGTACGGTACTCATTCTTAAAACTTACCTTGCATATATACCTGCAGCAAAAGTGAACATTTGGCCACTAAAGTTTTTATGTGTACAATGGGACACATGGTGGACTCTTGGCCACTCATATAGCTTTTGTGAACTCTTGGTCACGTTGTGGGCACTTGGCCACTTTTACTATTAGTGAACACTTGGTCACTTATCTTAATCCCTACCATCATTATTACCCTGTCTACCATTTATACATAACATTTTATATTTTTAATTTTAACCTTGCAATAATGGTCATAATTACTTCACTCAGATGATCTTTCCATTTTACCTTTAAAAGCTTGGATTAACCTCAACATTCCACTACTTTTCCTAATTTGCCTTTGACCCTTCTTATTCAACATACGTAATTAACTAGATTCTATAAATTTTATCATTAGTAACCTGAGTGTTTTATTTGTCATTAATATTATTCTGGCCTATGCCTTTAAATCCATTTTTATTTTATTTGATTCCTAGGGTCCTCCATTCTTTTCACCCATTTATGTTTCATGCCAACTCCTATACAAAGTATATCTATATATTTTCTATCCATGTGTCGTTCTATTCATATTACTATGTTCCTTATTTAATCTAGATCAATTCATTGGCCTTAATCTCCTGCCACGTACTAAATTTTTTTTCCATATACTTTCATAGCCCAACGTTAACTAAGTGCTGGTGTATTCTAAATTCCACTCATGGGGCTATGAAGCAGCTACAACAGACAATCCGTTAAAACTCCATCACTACATCATTAATATAAAAATATATATATTTATAATATCAATTCATCATGTACCAGCATCTTAATGGATTCTTATACAGTTTACTTCCTATTCACAATAATCTAGTTCATGGCATATTTACGGATATATTACACGTTGAAATCATAGCACTACCTCACTAATATATATATAGATATATTACTAATCCATGCATACTGTGTGTCAGATTCCGTAAAACTCTAGTAACAGTACTAGTTTATACCAGCTCATACCGTCCCCTAATTAGTTACACACGCCCAGCCACACGCCAGGTTAATCTACGAACTTTCTCCACCAGTTTTATAATCATTAAAGGAGTACCCACACCCCTAAATTTCTAGTTCATCGCTCTATATAGGAAGCAAAAATGTTTTCCTATTAACAAGGAGGGGTGTAGATGTTTTATGCATCGTTTTAGGGCTCAGAATCTCTCTCTATATAGTTCCTTATTTTCTAACCAAAACTAAGAGAATTATTAAGTTACCTTATGCTTGGGAACTGATGATGAACGTGTCTATTTCTCCTTCGGTCTAGCTGCTTTCGTTTCCTCTCATCTATGCATTTTTCCTCCTCTCCTCAGGCTTTCCTTTCTTCTTCCTCTCTTATTCCCCACCGAATGGCTTTCCTACATTCTTATAAATCCTTTTTCTCCTTATGTGCGACACCTGGGTAGAGTTAATCATGCCTATTCTAAGCTGGGTCGGTCCTCTTACAGGCTAGGGAAGAGGTGTTGGCTATATGGCTATTTTTTTTTTTATAACTTCTCAGTTAGGTTGATGGAAGCAGGTCACAGGAAGGAAGAGAAGCAGTAGGCGAGGGATTAAAAAGCTTACTCACCCTGGCTTACGTGAAGGGAATAGTAAGGTAAGGGAAAAGGATTAATGCAGTTCTACACGTCCTTCTCTCATTTTTCCACCTTTTCACCGCATGCATGCTTCTTCTCCCTCCTTTAGTGGGATTTAAATGCTGCATGGATTGAAACAAGGGGCATAGGCTGTTTACGCACGACTTTTCCTTTCTATTCATTGCATCGAATTCTCCCTATGATGGTGATATGATGCCACCTCCCATTCTCCTTTAAGAACACGTGTACTCCGTGAGCTCACCTTCCATTCTTCTTTTAGCATAAGTGTTGTCTGTGGGCTTCAATTATCTTGGTGTTTGCACCTATTCATGCCTCCCTCTTTTGGTTAGTAATCACGCCTCCCTCTTTAGGTTAGCAAGAGGCTGGGAAATGAGGTCACACATAATGTTTTGTAGGCACTCTCTTAGTCACTTTGAAGTGGAAAGTGAGGGAAGAAAGTTTATCTCACTATCACTCCTCCGTCCATCCCTTCCTTGTGCATGAACTCTCTCTTCTTCTTTTTTTTTCACATGTGTTGTTTAATTATCAACGAGGGATTACTTCTTTACCTCATCCATTACCTACTTTTCTTCCTTTTATCCAATTGTCTAAAGTAAAGTTAAAGGAAATAGAAATTTTCTACATTAATATATCCAATTAATATTTTTACTATGGTCAAGAAGATAGGGGATGTTACACTTCATATATCCGAATGCATGTTTATAAAGAATGTAATGGACATTTATTGGACATTATTATTTTGTATGATATGAATTTCTAAAATTTCCCTGTAATGTATGGTATTTTGTTTCTGTTGTGTATATAAGAATTGATTTAAGAAAAATGAACCCGAACCTAATATGTAATAATAACTCTTAATGGAATAATCGCTCATACTATAATAAAAGGATAAGAAGAATGTACCAAACTTATCTATTTACATCAGAGGAATTCTAATACTAGATAAGGGCGTTACACCTCAAGCACCTCAATTTTCATATGATCTTTCCTCCACCGAATGACTCTATTTCTCTAATATTATGGAATTTTCCTCACTTATTCTTATATACAGTTTTATACGGCCAAGGTAAGACAAAAGAATGGACTGAAACTTAAGAATAAAAGTTCCATACATCTTTTCTACTTTCTTCTTTTCTCCATTATTGAACCACTTCATATGATTACACTTTTCTTTTGATTTTACAAGTTCCTTGGTAGTTTATTTTACTTAATTAACATATCCCTTCTATCCTTCTTTACGTTTTTCTCTCCACTTATTCTTATACTGCTTCAACTAGACTAAATTAAGAGAATTCAACTCTTTATTTTAGTGATTCGATTGGAATTGGATCCTATTTGGCGCTCCTCTTTGTAGTCCTCTTTGGGCTTTTTAGCGGCGGTTTTATCCGTCGCTAAAGTGTGTTTTAATATTATTGCAACGAATATTATTGCTGCTATAACTTTTGTTTAAATAATTAATTTAACAAAAGTTATAGTGACAATAATATTTGTTGCAAAACACTTTAGCAACGGAAAAAACTGCTGCTAAAATGCCCACCACCAAATAGACTCCAAAGAGGACGCCACCAACAGTGGGAATCCAGACGCGATTCGACTAGGCAACAAGGAAGGAAATTAAAGGATTAATTCAAGCACCTTACTTGGCAAATTCTTGTCTCCCTTCTTCCTTTACCTGTTACATTATCTTCCTTAATCAATTACTAATTCCTTCTTGCTAGTTACTTGGTAATTTGGAAGGAAATTCCTTAATATAATCAAGTCTTACCCCTCATTTCTCTTAACGTCTATTTTAATTTGACTAACACAATAAAAAAAATAGAAAATCTTTACATGTCTCCTTTTTATAAGTGTTTCTTGCTACTTCATACCTAAGTTTTTTTTTCCTTGTAACATTTATTCTACACTACATCACTAAGGTAATCTCATAAAATTTTATGTCAAACTCATCCAATCAATTAAGGAAACATTAATTTAAAAATAGTTAAGAGAATATAGGGTGTTACAACTAGGATCTACTACTACTCCATCTCTAATGATTACATGACCTAAGAATCTTACCTCTTTTAATTAGAACTCACACTTCTCAAGTTTAGCATACAATCGATTTTTCCTAAGCTATTGTAGCAAAATCTTAAGATGATATTCATGCTCTTTGATACTTTTAGAATACACAAGAATGTCATCAATAAACACTACCACAAAATGATCAAAGTAGGGTCTAAAGATATGATTCATGTAATCCATAAAAATAGCTGGAGCTTTTTTCAATCCAAATGGCATTGCAAGAAATTCATAATGCCCATATTTAGTTTTAAAGATTATCTTAGGTATATCTTCTATTCTCACCCTGATTTAATGGTACCCTGACCTCAAATCAATTTTGGAAAATGCACTAGCTCCTCTCAACTAATCCAATAAGTCATCTATTCTAGGGAGTAGGTATTTATTCTTTATTGTTACCCTGTTTAGTTGCCTATAATCTATACACAATCTCAAGATGCCATCCTTCTTCTTGAAAAATATATAATCTATACACAATCTCAAGATGCCATCCTTCTTCTTGAAAAATAACACTGGTGCTCCCTATGGTGAAGCACTAGGTATAATAAATTATTTTTCTAAGAGGCCTTCTATCTGCACCTTCAATTCTGCTAACTCTAAGGGAGACATCTTATAGGGTGCTATAGAGATCGGTCCTGTTCCAGGAATTAATTCTACAGAGAACTCTACTTCCCTTTCAGGTGGAAGACTTAAGATTTCTTCGAGAAAGACATCTGGAAATTCATTTACTACAGGGATAGTACTAAGCTTATGTTAAATCTCAACTTTGGAAGAACATAGAAAATGCATCCTCTCATTCCTTTCCTCAATACCCTTATTTACTAGTAAGGTATCTATAAAAGACATAGATTTTTCTGAACAATCCAAGATTACATTCTTGACAGCTAACTAGTTCATCCCAAGAATAATGTCCAAAACCACTTAAGGTAAACAAATCAGATCAGCAACAAAAGATCTGTTCTCAACAACAATTGAACAATTAAAGTAGGCTAAAGATGTCAAAACCTGCTCTCTGGCTGGAATAGAAATAGAAAATTGGTAAGGTAAATTGGACACAGGTAAGTTTAGTCTCTTAACCCTTCCAAAAAAATTAGAGAGTGGGTAGTGCCAGAATGAAATAGTACAATTAAAGATATATCATTTATTAAACATTTACCTTTCAGTAAATCATCATACTAGGCTACTTCCTTGCCCTTGAAGGTATAGACTCTTCAGTAGTAGGAGGTCTAGTGGTGTCACCCTGTTTCTTCCACTCTAGGAAATCCTTATGAAAATGTCCCTATTTTCCATAATTGAAATAGACACGTTGTTGTATTTGATAGGCTTTACAAGGTTGCCATGTGTAACATCTGCTCTTAATGTGATTAAGAGATATTTGTTAGTTATTAATTTAAATTTAAAAGCTTGTGTATGTTGCATTAATTGCATACAGTTGCATTAGTATAGCGACTAAATTGAAAGGGATAATAGTTAAATTAGAGTATGACCAAGAACCCAAATGAAACAGGAAAATTGATTGAGGCCAAATTCACCAACTGCCTAAGGACTAGAATGCAAATAGGGAGAGTTAATATTCAGGAACCCTAAACCCTAACCCACATAACTCACACTTTAGCATTTCTAGAGAGAGAAAGTGCTGAGTTAGGGCAAAGCAGAGAGATTTCTGAAGGAGGAAGGGTGATTTGAGGCTAGGGATTGCTCTTGCAGAAAGGGAAAGACCTCTTAGCACATCCTACAGGCACATTTTCAAATTAAATCCAAGTAGCAACTCAACCCAAAACCCCATTTTTGAAATATGCAGTTATTTGTTAAAACATTTGATTTATGTAACATCCGCCCTAATTATGATTAAAGAGATGTTTGATGATTGTTAATTTGAGTTTAATACTTGTGTATGTTACATTAGTGCTTATAGTTGCATTAGCTTAGGGACTAAATTGAAAGAAAATACATGAAGGCTTAGCAAGAGCTAGTAAGGGACTCAATTGAAAAGGGAAAGATGAGCAAGTCTAAAAGTGAAAAAGAGCTTAGGGACTAGATAGCAATTTCCAAAACCTCTCTTAAACCTTAGCTGAAGCCCTAAACCCTTCCATAATGCCCAAACTTCAGAAACTTAGATAGAGAGAGATCAAGGGCCAGTAAAGAGAGAAAGAGAGCTAGGGAAAAAGGGAGAGGAAGAATTTCTGAAGGGAGAGGCAAATTTAAGGCTGGGAATTCATCCTATAGCAAGGGGAGAGTCATCCTAGCACACCAAACACACATTTGCAAGGAATCAAGGTAGCAGTCCATCCTAAACCGCATTTCTAAAATGTGCAGAACTTTTCTGATGAAATGTGATTTTGAATGTTTTAAGTTGATTTGGGTTAAAACCTACATTCTGTATGTTTTTCTATTTCTATAGGGTGTTGTGTTGTTGAATGTATGCTCATATGTGTGCTGCAATGGATTAGAAGGGCTGGGTTGTGTTCATCTAGATATATAGACTAAATTTCCTTGAATGTACCATGTTTGACCTAATGAATAAGAAATGTTTAAAGTAAAGTTTGTTATATGGGAATTAAGCTCATATGTTAAGATTTGAAAATAGAATGCATGCTGGACTGGGTTTTATCAAAATCATGTTTTCTGAACTGCAACAAAGCATAACAGCCGACTGCCGTGTTCCTGGAAAACCCAGAAGTGTAGACAGAGGCTTAGCAGCCGACTGCCAGACACCTAGCAGTCGATTGTCGGGCCCGGGTCTGTACTAAGCAATCGACTGGCCATCCTCACACTCGACTGTCGTGTTCCTAGAAACCCAGAGTGCAAACACAAGCTTAGCAGTCGACTGCCAGGTTCTTAGTAGTCAATTTTTGGGCCCAGGTTTGCACTAAGTAGTCGAATGGTAGTCCTAACAGTCGACTAACTACTAGTCGACTGTCGTGCTTATAATTTTACCCAGGATGCATTCTAGAAAGCCACCAGCCGATTTCCAGAGTGCTGATAGCTGACTGCTAGCTTACTGATTGGCACAGAGGATTACAGAGAGCCACCAGCCGATTGCTAGCCTTTCAGCAGTCGACTGGCAGCCCTCTAACTTGTGAAATGAGATTTTTAATGGCAATTGAGCTTAGTAATTCTTCATACTAACTTAAATGAGGGCTCACAATAGGGGTTAGTAAGGAAACTAGGAGTTTTGGGTAATGTGCAAAGGATAGAGTCACTTTTCACTTGGATGAGAATGGTCCTTGTGAAAGTGATACAAAAAGGAGTTGAGAGACATCAAAAAATAAGAGTGAAGTATCCTAAGCATATGCACTAGTGGTAGATAGGCTCATGAGTTGAGTGATCGATTGTTGGTATGGTTAAACATCTACTTGAACATAGATGACTTCGAAAACACTATGATGGTTGCGAACCCTAAGTTAGTGTGTCTTCCAAGGGCCATAAAGAAACGTTTACTTAAGGTTAAATCATAACCATGTGCATGAGCAAAATTACCCTTGTGTATATGTTAGAGAATAGCGTACTGGGAGCGTGATCCACTGGGAAAGGGGTGGTGATTCTATAGCCTCATGATCCATGGAAGCGGAGAGGATAGGACCTATACATAGGTTTTACAGTGATCCCGTGAGTTATTGAGATTGTACATTGGATCCGGATGGGGGATGCCTCGATAGTACTATGCAGTAGGGTTACCATAGTGGCGCAGTTAGTCACGAGGATAGCTCAATTACTATAGTGGTGCAGTTAGTCACCAGGATAGCTCATTCATGTATGTAGTGGTACGTGGAGCAGTTGCTGGGCGACACTCCCGATAGCTCGTAACTTATGATTGTTTCCTCCTGCTCAAAAGGCATGTTTATTACCCTATGGAAAATGTTTTATGATGAAAACGATGATGAATGCACTTCCCATGTTTTAAAGTTGATATGTTTTAAATGCACATGCATACACATGAGTATATACTATGATTAAATGCTTCACTCATTTTGTCCCTATAAAATGTTATACATTTTATGAAAGAATGTAGAGATTTTCTGTGTGAGCACGGTGGTACAAGTCAACAGATTTTGAAACAGCTTGCATTGCTACTGAGATTCAATTCTCACGTTATTGTTGGCATGTATCAGATGTGTAGGTCCCGGGCTAAAGGAAGGTAAAGTAGGAAGAAGTATACATTTCGAATATACGAACTATTTAATTTGAATAGCTTAAGTACATGATAGGATTGAGCTAGCCTCCATGATATTTTGAGAAAGGCTAGTGTAGGATTACGTTGTATAACTTATTCTAAATTATCTGTATAGGCATTAGGCTGGATTGATGGATAGATAAAATTGATGGGGTTATGAGTGGCAGGATTGTTACCTCCATGCCCAATAATTAACTGACTATATTTAATTAGAAATGCATGTTTATGTATAGTTAATCCAGGTTATTCTATGTATATTTATTTCGCTGTGATATTGACAGAACTCGAGAGTAAAGACCAACCCAAATGACAGTTAATTAATTCACTTGGTAAAAGTTTTAATTGGACTTGGGTAGAGGTAATAGTAACACCAATACTCTAATAATTATTTTCATATTATATCTTTTTAAATACCTAAAAGAACCATAGGCTAAAGGGGTGTTACAATTTATGGATATTTTAAGTTAAGTCTAGGGTTCAAACCTACATTCTCTATGTTTTTTATGCTATTGGGTAATGCTTGCTGAATGGTGATGTTCATTTATGCTTGTCATTGATTGTGAAAGTGGGCTTTTTCCCTAAGTACAAAAAATGTGGTTTGATCTTAGCTTTAAGATATGTTAAGTTGAGTTTTAGGTTTGTTATAGAGGCTAAATGATGTTTGCATGTTGGCTTTAAGTTCATAACTTGGGAAAATAGTTTAAGAACATGTTTTTGGGTGAAATAATGAATTTTAAAATAGAATGAGTGATAGCAGTTGTCAACCCTAAAATTCGGTTGTTGTTCTTATCCTCTGCCCAAAAAAGCAAGAAAGAACGCTAGCAGTCGACTGCCAGCCCCTAGAAATTGACTATTTTGTTCTTTATTTTCAAAAAAAAATTTCAGAATGCTAGCAACCAACTGCCAGCCCTTGGGAGTTGACTGTTGAAGCTAGCAGTCGGCTGCCAAGCCTTTAGCAGCCGACTGGTAGCTCTCGGCCAAGATAAGGGAAATCGAATAGTAAGATAACAGCCAACTGCCAGAGAGAGAGCAGTCGACTGCTAGCCCCCAGACTTGGATAATGAACTCAATGATCATTTTAAGAGGTAAGTGGCCTAAGATCTCACTCAAACTAATCATCAAAACTTGGGATGTAATGGGTAATATGCAAGAGATCGAGTCACAAGTCACTTAGATGAAGAGATCCTTGTGATAGTGAAATAAAGAGAGCAAAAAACATAAGAAAGAGAGAGGAAAGAGGAAAGTATTCTAAATATATTCCTTAGTGTAACACCCAATATTCTCTTGATTGGTTTAAATTAATGTTCCCTTAAGTAATTAGATGAATTTGCTATAGAGTATGATGAATTTTCTTATGTAACTTAGTCGTTAAAATAAATAAGAACATGTTCTTCCTTGAGGTAACTCAATTATAATGTGAGTGGGAGGAAAACACCATATGAAAAATTCTTAGGTGCTTACATAAAAGTTTAGGTGCTTGAAGTGCTTGAGGTGCTTGATTTAATTTTTCCTTTATTCCTTTTTAGTTAGCTGAATTGCCAAGGAGAGAAGAGTATAGAAAATTAAATATATGTATACATGTGCACTCGGTGGAAGAAATAGATGTATGAAATTAGATCATTCCTCCTAAATTGTAGCCGAGGAGACAAGTGGGTGGAGAGAGACTTATTTTTACTCTTATGCTAATTAAAATAATGCTTCCATTTGGTGAAGATAAAAGTGAGAAGAAGGAGAAGAGTGTAGAATTTATTTAAAAACAAAATACACATGTGTAGGTGTACAGTGGAAGCCATTTAGACACTAGATGAAGGGAATTAAAATATAAGATGCAAACCCGTATGCCTTGTGTAACAACCGAAAGGATTTTAAAAGATAAAACCTAATTTTTGACGCAAATTCCAATCAAATGAAGCTTGGCAAGACTTTCGAGGATAGTGATTTGAAACGGAAGGTTGTTCGAAGTCAGAAACACGATCGAACGAAAAGAAACGTAATCCGGTGATCAAAAACTGACATAACACGTTTTGTGCGTCAATTTCACTGATGGAGGCCAAAACCTTTGCATGGAAATACGTGCCAATGTCTAGAAGGATGCCGACACCCTACAGTATCCCCAGGTGATCCGAGAAAAGTCAGAATCGTCCCCGAAGGCTTTAAATTTCCCAGATTTCCTCTATTTCTCTCAAATCTCTCTCTCTCCTCACCACACTTTCTCTCTCCTCTCTCATCCTTCCTCCACCATGCACTGCCACCACAGCCACCGTGGGTTGCCACTTGGCACACCAATCGACAGCCCTCGCCACCCACAACCTCCAGCAACCACCCACGGCCACCAACGGCCTCCATCGTCACTGAAAAATGCCACTTTTCTCCTCCACCACGTGAAAACTTCGCTAGCTCAGATCGCCGCCATCCGTCACTGTTGGCCGTCACCGCCCCCATTACCGTGTAGCCTGAGCTGCCAGCTTCCTCAAGTAGCTCGCTGACATCAAACGGAGACCGGACGCACCCGAATCGAGGCAATCTCCCTCTGCCGTGCGTGAATCTTTGTGGCCAGAAAACGCCATCTAAACGACCGTGAACCGCTGCGCCACCACCATATTCGGACTCCTGGACTTGCGGACTTCACCGTGGTGTAATTTTTGAGGCAAACTGCACCCCTCCACTGTGCGCCACTGTACGCTGCTGTTCATCGCCGTGCCGGAGTTTCTGGACATGCATCGGGAGAAATCGAGACCACCCTGAGACAGAATTCCATCATCCGATCACATTGGTAAGGTCTGATTTCCCAAAAACTGATGATATCTGACTGAAATAGCTGTCGAACGTAATTAGGTAATAAATTAACCTAGGTATGAGGGTAACCAGACTTAGGATCGAAAAATGGATGACGTGACAAGCCTGAATATTTAATTTAATGTCTAGGAAATTAATTGGGCTCAAAAACTGAGACTACGTGAAGTTCTGAAGCGAGTTCGAGCGACAGGAGACCAGGTAGGATAATTTACACTTCCCGAACCCTAGATTTGACCTAGTGGATACCTGAATGATTTAGATGATTTGCATGGATTTATGTGCTACTTTAGATGGAATAAATTGCATGCCTGTGTGCTGAAAACCCTAATTGCATGTTAGACGCTTTGTTTATCGAGTTTAGATGTCCTTAGGACAGATTTACTTAGGGTTGGGTACTTGATAGCCGGTATGGGACGGCCGTTAAGTATTCCGAGTATAGGGACCTTTTAAATGAGATTTTTTTTACTTGATTTGGCCTGTACTGCATTAGGGATCACGCGATAAATCAGGATGACCCTAAGAAAGGTTTAAGGAGTATAAGGGGGGATAGCCTACACGGGGAAACGTTGTGGTTTAGGCGTAATACCCTAGAACCCTGAGGAATAGCCGATTGTGTGCATGTGAGTTCGAATAGACTGTATGAGGATGAGAATTGGCATATGTGCACATGCTAGGGGATGCCCTAAATGGACAACAGGAAGTCTATTTGGGTTATGCTCAACCAGTAGTGATCCCCTGACATTCCCACATCGGGAATAACTACTTAGAGAGACCCATATGCTTCCGCTAATCAGATACAGGATTGTGCATGTCGTATTAGGGGGTCGTTACACCTTGCATGGGGAGTAGCTTTCATGAATTCATGTTTCCTTCCCTTTTAGCGCCACCGAGTGATGAGGTTGCATACGCATAAAATGTTGGTCTTGTGTGAAGCAAAAGGAATTCACATAGGCATGTAGGATGCTAAGACATGGTAGCTATGTGGTTGTACGCCTTGAGTGAATCCTTTTCCTTTCCTTCTTGGTGCCACTAAGTGAGGGATTTATTTATACAAGCAAAATGCTAACACATGAGTTTTGCATGAAAGGTGCTTCATGTAACATTCGCTCCAAACACTTGCATTTTTATGATGACATTGTTACTATTATTATTTATTAGTATTATTTGTGGAGTTTGTTAGTATTATTTTTGGAGTGTTAAGGATGATTACTCAAGGAGTTAGAATGGACATTTTTATCATTATATAATCACTTTTGTGATAAAAGAATGAAATTGGAGAGTTGGTAAGGAAGGGTAAAATAGTAATTTTACCATAAGGGGAAAATTAATTCAATTCTCTTATTTCATGATATTATATCAAAGGATTCTTATTATTTTCATTTAAGAGAGAAGAAGAATCTAGTTATGTAAGAGATTACTTGCATTAGATGTAAGAGATTACTTGCATTAGTGATAAAGGAGGAATGATCTGGTGAATACCTCCTAAGACCAAAATTATGAGGAGGAATGATCTGATGTATACCTCCATAGTAAGTTACCTTGTGGGGAATGATCTAATGTATACTCCCAAGGGATAAAATGCAGGAGGAATGATCTTCTGTAAACCTTTAAAGAACATCATAATGTGGAAGGGAATGATCTGGTGTATACCTTTCCAAAGTAAAGTATTTCTATGTGGCCATAAGTTGTATTACATGAATGTGACTGTTGTGCATATGATTTAGACATATAAGCATTAAAATCTTATTATCCATTCCATGAATGATATAATTTGCTGCATATCTCATGTCTATAGATGCATACACACATGTTTCACATATATCATACCTAAAGGTCTATATGAAATGAGTTTGAAATTTTAATTGAATGTAGAGGTGCTTTCTGTATTATTACAGTGGTACATATCAATTATTTTAAACAAACTGGTGTGTTTAGCTACTGGGAATATATTTCTCATTTTTATACTGATATGTATCATATGCCTAGATACTGTCTTATAATGGAGATCGAATTAGCTATAGTGGAAATTCCCTTTTAGGGACTTTCACTATTATAAAGGACGTTTATGTTATATCCATCTTTGAATTTCCTCTGGAGTAGATTAGATACTTGAGCATGTAGTCATAGCTCTTTCTTTTTGGTCCTGATTCTATATAGTTTTTTAAGGTTAGAATTGGGACTATCATTTTTGGCTGTACATAAGGGAAAAGGGCATATGTATAAGGATATGTGACGGACTTATCCATCCTTGATATTTTGAAAAAAGAGTTTGAGTGACAGGGTTGTTATCTCCTTACTCCTTAGGGATGGGTACTTCATCTATCCTAGTAGATGTATACAGAACAATGTACCAAATAGTTATGATAATATATGTATAGTAGAAAAGTTTTATATATTCTATTGTGGTGTATGTATTTTTTTTTTATTCTGCTGTGCCAAAGCATCTTTTACCTGAGCACAAGAACCCAGACCTAATTGCAAAATAAATTCACGATGGATTAAATGCTCAGGAAAAATAAATGTAATTAAAAGCTAAATATAATGTAACCACTTATCTAAATAAGCATTATGACGTTGTTAAGATAAGATAAGGGTTGTTACACTTCACACCGATGACCTAGTGTTCACAATTATTTTATGAAGGTGGCCAAGTGTCCTCAATTTTTGAGGTATGGTCGAAGGTGCTCCACACATGTGACCTAGTGAGGTGTGACCGAAGGTGCTTCACACTAGTGACCTAATGTTCGTAATTATTTTATGAAGGTTGCCAAGTGTCTACAAATCTTGAAGTGTGACCGAAGGTGCTCCACACATGTGACCTAGTGAGATGTGGCCGAAGGTGCTCTACACTTGTGACCTAGTGTTCACAATTATTTTATAAAGGTGGCCAAGTGCCCACAATTCTTGAGGTGTGACCGAAGATGCTTCAAACTTTGAGATAAGGTAAGTTTTAAGAATGAAATGCATGACTGATCATTTTTAATTTTAGTTTTAACATGTATGATCCCACGACAACATGTTATACTTGAAATGAGAACATATACTTTTATCACATTGACATCTCAAATAATGATGCAATGCTCGCTAATCGGTATATATATAAATGAGATTGTGTTTTAAATGGCTAGAATATAGATAAAAATGTTTTTGATGCTTGCACCCTGGTACATCTTAGTAGATTTTAAAATAATGAATTATTAAGCTACTGGAAAACTCGTGTTTCTCATTTATATGTTAATATGTATCAGATGCAGATGTTTAGCAACACGGGGAAGGATGGAAGTCCCTTTTGTTAAGAGCATTTTGTATTCCTTTATTTTGGGTCATGATTCTATATATGTTTTTGGAATTAGAATTAGGATTATTATTTTGGCTATGTATAGAAAGGGGAAAAAATTCGACATTGGGGAAAGGATATGTGAAGGACAGATTCATCTCTAGTATTTTGTAAAAGGAATTTGAGTAATAGGCTTGTTATCTCCTAACTCCTTATGGACAGGTACTTTATATATCCTAGTATATGTTCTCTGAAAGATGTAATAGACATTCATTATTAGATTTTATTCTTTGTGTTACATATAAGTTTTAAAAAAATTCTATTGTGATGTATTAAATTAAATTCCCACTATGCATAAAGTATGGTTATCTGAGTAAAAGAACCCGAACCTAATCCATAATAATAATACCTAATGGTATAAATTCTCAAACAATGCAAATGAATAAGTAAAGTTAAGAGTAATGTACCGAACTTATTTGGATGCAATTGGAGGATTTGTATCACTAGATAAGGGCATTACACTTAGTGGTAGATAAACTCATGATCGAGTAACTGATTGTCGGTATGGGATGGCCATTGGGCATTCCATGGTTGTGCCATGAATTAGGAAGGTTAAACATCCACTTGTACTTAGATAATTTTGAAAACACCATGATGGTTGCAAACTTTAAGTTAGTGTCATCTTCCAAAGGCCATTTAAGAAACACATACTTAGAGTTAAGCAAAACCATAGACATGAGCCGAGTTACCCTAGTGTATATGTAAAGAACAATGTACTAGGAGTGTGATCCATTAGAAAGGGATGGTGATTCCATAGTATTATGAATTACCCAAAAGTAGAGAGGAAATGATCTGGGTAGAGTTAATAGTACTCCCATGAGTTGATATCCGGTCTCATTAGAGGAAGGGAGACGATGGGTAGAGTTGAAAACTATCCCGCTAGTTATGAGAGTAGTAATCGGATCCAATCGAGGGATACCTCAGAATGTACAAAAATTTAAATTTAAAGTTAAAGCTAGAGTTATAGCTAAAGGGTGGTTGAATAGTCACAAACTCATGCATATAAACAATGGTATGTGGATTTGTCATTGAACAGCGCTCTTGATAACTCTTATGATGTGTTATTTTTCTATTCATATGTTTAAAGTAAAGACATGTTTACTATCCCACAATATTTTTTACATGAAGGTTATGATGAGATGATGAAGAATGGACATCCCTTATTTCAAAGTTTATGTTTTAAAGGCACTTACATAAATATGAGCACATGATATGAAGTATGTTGCATGCATTGCATCCCAATAGTATGTATTATGTTTTAAAGATAAAAGAATGTAGAGATGTTTCCGTGTTAACACAGTGGTACAGGTTAGTAGTTTTCAAAGACAAGTTGCATTTCTACTAAGATTCATTTTTCACGAGTGCTAGTGTATACCAAATTTGTAGGTTCCTTGGTTGGAGGAGAAGGTAAGCAAGATAGAAGTACCCTTCATGGGGTACTTGAAACTATTATTTTGGATAGTATAGGCCCATGCTTAATTTGTGCTAGTCTTTATGATTTTTAAGAATGGATAGCAAAGATGTTCTCTTGTATAGTCTATATTGATTTAGATGTATATGGATTAGTCTAAATTTATAGATAAAAAATTTGATGGGGTTTGAGTGATAGGGTTGTTGCCTCCATACTCCAATTATTTAAATTATAGATAATTAATCAGTATTTATGCATGATTTTGTATAGCTATTTAAGGTAAGTTATGTGTGTGTATATATATATGTGATCTAGTATTTTGCTGTGATTAAGAGTGAGCACCAGAGTGTAGAACTCGATCCTAAATGGCAATCAATTAATCAACTTGGTAAAAGTTTAAAATTTACTCAGGTAGATGTAATAGTTACACACTACTATTATTATATACATATGTATTATATCTTTTAAAGAACTAAAAGGAACCATAGGCTAAGGCCGTGTTACTATAATATATGTATTTTTCCTATCATCTGGTATGTTTAAAATTATAAAATTTTAGTATTTTTATGCCCAAAAGGTTGTAATTAAATTACCTTAAATTTTTTAGAAGGAGCAGAGACCAAATCGAAAGAAAAAACCTTGGGGACTAAAGTGAAAGGAATAAAAGTTTCAAATAAGGACGAAATATAATCATCACGCTTCCAAAATATCTCATGCATTTATAACACGTTATTATATTGGAAAAATATCTTAGAGTATTTATCATGTGTAATGATTACGCCTGCAAAATATTAGGAAGTCATAATGACTTTAGAAAAATATCCAAGGGTAAAACGGATAATTTTTGCCTAAGGGTAAAATGGTAAATTCACCCAAGGGTAAAATTGTAATTTTTACCTTAGGGGTAAAATGGTCATTTCATCATGACAATTCTCATGGAGTCCCTCCGCACTTTTCGAATTATGAAGCAAAGTGAGGGGTAAAATAGTATTTTTACCAAAAAGGGAAAAATGGTAATTAACCACTAGGGGTAAAATGGTAATTTACCAAGAGGACAAAATTGCCATGTTGGAAAAATAATAATTGTAAAATTCCAAAAAAAACTCCCTCTTCATCTCGCAACATTTTTACATTAATTGGAAGGGTATTTTGGTCATGTTGCCACCAAGGGCAAAGTGGTCATTTTGCACCAAATAAATTGCCACGTCTTCTCCTTCTTTCTTGGCAAAATCGACTTGGAGTTTTGGTGAAGGAGAGATCGTGAAGTGGAGAAGCTTGAAGGAAGAGCTTAAGTGAAGGAAAAAGGCAGCCAAATCCATTTCTATTGCAAACTTAAGGTAGTTAGACAATCCTTTGCTATTATTTTCATGGACTAAGTAGTATTTCAAGTTTTTCTCCTCCATTAATGGCTGCCATGAATAGTAGAAAATTATTCTACATTCTTGTTTTGCTTGATTTTCTATTGGAAAAGTGTTTAAAGTGTTGTATGGATGCATTTTTAGGTGTTTTTGGGATGGATTGAAGTATTGTGACGAATTTGAGAAAATTCCTTCCATTTTCATGAAAGATTGAAATTCCATGGATGTGAGCTTTTAATGCATGGATTGTCATGAAAATAAGGGGTAAATGATGTTTTATGCCTAATAAATGATGAAAATGAGATGGGTAATTCCATTTAACGAAAACAAAAATCTTGTCCTAAATTTTTCTTTGCTTGGCTGAGAGGAAGCTTGTAAAATGGAGAAAGGGAAATTGGTTGTAAATGACGGTAATAAGTGTTTCAGTTTTAAGGCAGAAAAAGGAAGGAAGAAGATGTGTGAAATTTTGCTTCTTCCTTCCTTATTCTAACCGAACATAGTAAGTAAGTGGGATAAAAAATTTTCAAATTATATTTTAATGAAAGATATTATTCTCATTCAGTGAAGAGGTGGGAGAGAGAAAAGAAAAAATGAAGTTTCATTTAATTAACTTGATTCCCTTCTTTCCCCGAGAGTAAAATTGAAAAGAAAAAAAATATGATCAAGGTAACTTAGTGATGAAGAAAAGAAGAAAGGAAAGAGATGTGTTCCACTTGTCTTCCTTTTTTTCTATTTTCTTTCTTTGATTTAACCAAAAAAGTTAAGTGTAGGAATTGCAAGTATTACTTGAATAGTGAAGGCTTCATTCATTTGGCAAGAACAATGGAAAGAAATGTAGTTTTGTTTGTATATTGCAAAATAAAGATAACTAGTCATAAGGAAAGGAAAGTGACTTTGTAATATAAAGTTCACATCTCTTTTGTTTTATTATAACCAAAAGTACAAGTGGATGAAGAGTAAAATATTTAATCTTTGTTTTAAACTTATTCTTGTTTCCATTTGGTGATGAAGACGGGAGAGAAGAGAGAAGACATTATTTTAATAAAATTATATTATCTCTTTTTGTCTTTTTCTCATTAAATAAAAGCTTAAAGTAAGGTAGGAATAAAAACCCCATTTTGCTTCCTTTTCCTCTTCACTTGGCCGAGAATGGAAAGTTGGAAGGAGAAATTGTACAATATTTTGTTTTATTACTATAGGTGTTCGGTTATGACATGTAAAAAGAAGGAAAAGAATTATAAAAAATAAAATCATGTCATCTTTTCCCTTTCTATAACACCCCATAATTTAATTAGGCTAAATTAATGTTCTTTAATCAATTGGATGCAATTGCTTGTGTGATTTTGGTACTTAAATTAATTATGCTCTCAAATTGTAAAATATTGGATTTTAAATTACCTCTCCATTTTAGCCAAATTAGATGCTTAATTTAATTCTCTAATTCTCCTTTTGAGTCACCTAGCCTAGGTGCCAAGAGAAAAGCAAGATAGGTTGCAACATTTAAAAATATGTGCATGTGTGTGTGTGTGCAAGTGGGAAAGGTTAAGCATGCATGGGAAGGGAAGGAATTTAAATATATGCATGTGTATGCCATGCATGCATCATACATGATAGAAGGGATTGGAAATTCTACTTTATTGCATGGAAAATCCAAGCCACATGAAAGGAATAGGAAAGAAGGATGAAACACCAAAAAATAATAATAATATATATGTGTGTGTGGGGATATCACGTGCACTAGGAAAGAAAGGCAGTGCATATGCCTTGAGTGGGACTAAAGAATAATAGGAAAAAGGATGGAAATTGATTATATATATGTGTGTGTGTGTATGCAACAAGTAACCCAATAGGTGCAAAAAAATTTTTTATTGAATTGTTGTACATGAGAAGCACACGTGAGGTAGGGAATTATGGTTAGGAAAAGAAGACAAAAGGTGCAGTGTTTTTATCCCCATTATAGCCGAATGGAAATTGAAGAAAAGGAGGGAGGGTGATGTAAAGCCTAAATGAAAATTAAAATAAGAGAAGAAAGAATGGTGGGAAAAAAATGGGAAGAGGTAACTTGCAAGCAAAGGAAGGTGTACTAGCAAGTACACTTAGTGCAGAATTTTATGAAAGGAAATGAGCCTATGTGTGCAACAAGGAAGCCTCACACATTATAAAAATAAAACGGGAAAAGGTGTAGGATTTTTCCACTCCCTCACACGCCAAAGACAAGAGAAAGAGGGAAGAAATAGGCTGCACAATTTCATGAGATTGGAGGGAGAAATGAAGGGGGATTTCACATGAAAAAAAAAATGGACTACAGCGTTAGGTAGGAAGGCAGCGTGAGGTTCATAGGAATGAAGGGAGAATTGGAAATTTCATATTGACTATTCTCACACCCATCCACACAACAAGAAAAAGGAAAATGAGGAAATAAGTGTAGCTTGAGTTTGGGAAAAGTAAACCAAGACTTGAATTGTGCATGAGACTTTTGTGCATGAGACGCCACCTGAGCAAGAGACAAAAGAGTGGGAGAAATTCATGCAATGCCACATGTGAAGAAAGAAAAAGAAATGGAATTGAAAATGCTAGTCTTAGAAGGATGCATGGACACGTGAAAATGGAAGAAACAAAAGGAAATTGAATTGTCTTACACATAGTGTAGCGTGAGACTTGAGTAAGAAGGGAAGTCCACGTGAGCTAGAGAGGAGAAATAGAATAAAGAAAAATTTCATGGAAAGCCCACATGCATCTACACACTTGGATGTGTCCTTAAAGGAAAAGAGAGAAAGCATGCAACATTGAGAGCCCTACATACTCAGTCAAGGAAAGGAGAGAAAAAGAAAAAGAGAAAGGGAGAGGGAGCACGTGAGAACACAACATCATTCAAGAAGGGGAGTGAAGTTGATCAAGAAAGGAAGCAAAGGAGGAAGGAAAGGATAAAGGAAGAGCCAATACAACTTCATCCTTTGGCATCACAAGAGGTAAGTTAACAATTTGAGATTTATGTTCCATGCTTAGTTTATGAAACCAACATGTTTCTTTTTGCTCTCTATGGAACATAACTTGCCTCCATACATTCTTGACCTAGATGTATGTATGTTGGCTAGCATGTGTGGTGCAATGAGATGTTGATGGATGAGATAGCATGAGTATGTTGTTGGAAAAAAAAAAGATTACGGGTGGATGGTGCTAACTTCATGATGACCACAAATAAAGAACCCTACCTTTTAAGTGTGTTAAGTAAAGAACAAAGAAAGGAAATGGAATAGCTAATTTAATAAATCTCCCTAGGCCAAGTCCATGAAATGCATTCTTGGAATTTATAAGCTATGTAGTATGATTTTGATTCAAAACATTGGGAATTTATTTTTGATGTCACAAAAGAAAATTTAATTATTATTGTAAGAAAAGTAAGTATTCTAAAAAGGCTAGAATTTTGGTAAGAAATAAAAATTAGTAATTATTTCTAAAGAAGGAGAAATTATCCTTAAAATGTTGAAGTTTTCCATAAGAAAAGTATATTAGAATTAATTTTCAACAAAGAAGGAAGTATTCTAAACATTATAATTTTTATAAGAAATAGACATAAAGATTTAATTTTTATGGAAGGAGAAATTCTTATTGGAAATGCTAGAATCCTTAGAAAAAGAAAATGTACATTAGAATAGATTTTCAAGAAAGAAGAAAATTAGTATTTCAAATATTAGAATTTATTTCTAAGGAAGGAGAAATTTTCCTTGAAATCTTGGAATTTTCCATAAGAAATGTGCATCTAGAAGTTATCCCCAATAAAGGAAAATTTATTCTTTAAATTTGAGAATTTTCATAAGAATTGTACATTTACATTAATTTTTAAGAAAAGGGGAATGTATCCTTGGAATATTATAATTTTCTCAAGTGAAATAAATTAATAACAATACTTTTCAAGAAAAGGGGAATTTTATTCTTAAAGCTAATTGGAATTTAAAAAAAGGGATATATGCTAATAATAACCTTTAAGAAAATGGAAAATTTTCCCTTGATAATGGACAAAGAATATTAAAGGTGGCCAAGTGTCCACATGTGTCCAAGTGTGCACAAAGGTGGCCAAGTGTCCACATGTGCCCAAGTGTACACGAAGAATATTAAAGGCGGCCAAGTGTCCACAAGTGCCCAAGAGTGCACAACTAAAGTACAAAGAAATTTAAGAATGATAAGCCAAAATATTCTATAAATGTTAAGATAATGTATGTAACAGCATGTGTTATTTGAAAGTATATTATTTTCATCCTATTGACATTTTAATTGATCATATATTACTTGCCAATTTATATTTATGAATTATGCTGTATTTTATTTCAAGAATGTAGAATTAATTATTTTGGTACTTGTACCCTGATACATATTAGTTGTTTTAAAACCCAAATTGTTAAGCTATTGGGAAACTTGCGTTTCTCATTATATGCTAATATGCATCAGATGCGGATGCATAGCTGAGCCAAGAGTTCAAGTTCTTTTTGGGTTTATGAAATTTTTGTAACCCCTATTTTTGGGTCCTAGTCTAGACATACTTCATTTAGATCTAGGATTATTCTTTTGGCAGTAAACTTGAGATGTAATTAGGAAAGAATCGGGGAAGGGATATGTGAAAGACCAGTCCATCTTGGAAAATTGTAAAAGGGGTCCAAGTGACAAGATTGTTGTCTCCTGACTTCCTAGGGACGGGTACTTCATATATCCTGATATATGTTCACTTTAATGTAATGGAAATTATGGGACTCTTATTATTTGAATTGTATGAAAGTTTAATTTTTTGCTGTGTAGCATAGAATTTCTGTTATTTTGCCGAGCATGTAAGTTTTCAATCTGAGCAAAAGATCCCAAACCTAATCCACTTAATATAAATTAATGGTATAATTGCTCAGAAATTAATTAAATAAAAGGATAAGAATAATGTACCAAACCTATCTGGTTGCATCGGAGGAACTGTAATACTAGATAGGGGCATTACACTTTCCTTCCACTTGATTGAGAAATCATTATACTCTAATACAAGAAAATTTCAATTTTGGCTAGCTCTTGGTTACAAGTAATGGAAATTAGGAAAAATTTATGCTTTGTTAAATTTATTCTATTTCTCCATTTTAGGCACTTGAGGCGAAGCACAAAGGTATTTTCATAAGAAACTATAATGTGATCTTGGCCAAAATGTAATAAAAGGGAGAAGGAAAATACTAAAAAATTACCCATTATGTAAATTATTATTTTCATGACATCCTTGTATAAAAAATTATATAGTTGTAAAATGGAAGGGTAAATATTTATATAGATAAGTATGTATTTATTTGGAAAGAAAAGATGTTTAGAAATGCATACATAACTATAAGGAAATGATTAATAATAAAGGGCATAGTATCATGATAGATTTATAAATTAAAGAAGGGAAACAAAAAATAAATTGGAAAACATAAAATGAAAAGGAAAACTTAGACTGGAAAGAAAGAGAGCTTAAAAGAAGTATTATCAAATGTATGTTCTAGGATAGATAGGCTTATAACTGAATGACCAATTATTGGTATGGGACAATAATTAAGCATTCCATAAAGAATATAAGAATTAGTGATAATGGTAAATTCTAAGTTAATGTAACGTAAAAATAGCCAAATTAGAATTTAACAATAATTGGGCATTCCATAAAGGAGACATTTACTTAGAATTTAGTATAATCATGGGTACAAGCCAAATCATCCTAGTTGATATGTGGTAAATAGCGTACTAGGAAAGTGATCCACTGGGAAAATTGCTGGTGATTCTATAGCACTATGATCCACCCAAAGCGAAGAGGAAAGGATCTGTTTAATGACAGTGATCTTGTGAGTTAATTTTAGACTGGCTATAGGGAGAAATCCCTCTGACTGGGGAATGATCTATCTATATGATAGTGACCATTGACTGGGGAATGATTTTTCTTTTGACAGTGACCATTGACTGGAATGGGTACCTGGATCCACTGAAGGATGCCTCAGATTGTACCAGTGGCAGAAATGTCATAAGATTAGAAATATAAATCAAATTAACTCACTCATGTATGTAGTAGTACATGGAGTAATCCACTGGGTGGCGCTCCCGATACTCTTAAGTTCCTCTTTCATTGACTGTGGCTTTAGCCAATGACTAATAATAGTTTTCCTTATGACTGGCAATGTTTTCCTTATGTATGGTTAGATATGTTTTCCCCAATTGTGACTAGAAATTTATTTATGACTCGAAATGTATTTATGATTGGAAATGTATTCATGACTGGAAAATTATTTGTAATTGGATATATTTTAAAATCATGATACTAAGATGCCTTGACTGGTAAACTTTTAAGATGAATTGTTGCATGATGCATTTATAAATGTATACCATACACACTTATGAAATATACATGTTACATTCCAATAGAATAAATTATCTTTTAAAGTAAATAATATATAAATATTTTTCGTATCACTACGGTGGTACATACCATAGTTTAAAATAAAAAGGTGGATTGTCTAGCTATTAAGAATACAATTCTCATTATTATGCCTAGTATGTAACAGATGACCAGTTAAATGATTTGGCTTAATGTTAAGATAGCATTGGTTGAAATCTTGTGATCAAGTTCCTTTACAGTTGTTTAATTAATTACGTTATATTAGTAATGGAAGCTCTTTATTTATAGTAGGTGTTAGTGATATTGATTTTTGGATGTTTATAGCAAAAAAAAAGGGATATATATATTTAGATATGTGGGAGAACTATAATTTCCTAGAAAATAAGGTATAAAGGGGTTTGAGTGGCAAGCTTATTGCCTCCTTATCCTTGAAGACTAAAAACACTCCACATGTCTTGTAATATATGTATGACAATGTAAATATGTAGCAAATGTATATATATAAACAAGTTTTATTTAGGACGTTGCAACTAAATTTGATTATTTATTTAGTTTTGTCGCTGTGTAGTGTGTAGATGTAATACCAAGTAAATAATTCTAGACCTAATTCAATTAATAAATAGACAAAATTGAAAAATGAAAAAATTTTACTCGGGTAACAATCAAGGACGAAAGTAAGCATAACATGCTAGTCTTATAGTTAAATGGTTTATTATACAAAATTATTTATAAAGAAAGGCTACAAGATTGGGGTGTTATAGTTACTGGCATTACACCATTACTCTTTCCACACTTGGGACAGACATTAGGCATCACCTGTCTCAACAATGGCCTCTTCCCTTTCTAGGTTTTTTCCAATCTGCTATACCTTCCTCTAGAAGATCCAAATGATTTCCTCTTCAAGAAGTTAGTTCTCTTCTACTCTTTCTCAGCCTCTGTTAGATTTTTAGTGACTATGCGACACTTATTCACTAGTGTAGCATAATTTCTTATCTCCATTGGAGAAATTGCACTTCTCAATTCTGGGATCAGTCCCGCCTCTAAATGCGTTGCTTTCCAGTTCTCATCTAGCTGAAGCTTCAAATATGAAGAGAACTTGGACAACTCCTCAAACTTAGCAAGAGAAACTAAGAGAGTCGCTGAGTGAACAACTCTTTATAGGTGAGTTTCTCATAGTCCATGACTACCCACAATTCTCAACTGCAATCTGTATATTATCCAATAGTCCTTAATTGTAATTCACATACATGCTAGAGCGTCCTCTAGTGGATTTAAGCACATTCATCGACAACACTGCCATGAGGGTCACTGTCTACCTCTTTGATAGATCATCCTCTACCTCCAAGAACCATAGGGTCTCTGCCCAGCTCTCTGGTAGATCCTTTCTAGTATATCTGGGATTATGATTCTCAACAGATCATTTCCCTAAAATACTATTCACAAGTCTATAGACTAAGGTGATTCGGCTCATACCATGGTTATGTCTAACTTTAAGTAGGTGAATCCTTTGATTGGCCATTGGGGAATTCACTAACTTAAAATTAATAACCATCACAGTATTTTCAAAACCAGTTAGTTCAACTGTGGAATTCCCAGACATTGTTCCATGCCAATAATTAGTCATTCAATATGTGCTTATCTACTGTTATCCATACACTAGGAATACTTTCTCATTTCTCTAGAAATTCTAATGCTTGTTCCTTTTCAATTTTCACATCATTCTTGCTCTTTTTATTTTACTCTCTTCCCCATTTTACCCATTACAAAATTATAGGTTTAAATCCCCTATTCAAGTGGAGTTTTGTGCTAACTATGCCTCAAACTAGGTAATTGAGTTCATTTTCCATAACAGAGGCTTACTAGTCGACTTCCACCCACCTGGCAGTCAACTTACATGTTACTGTCCTAAAAAATTTCCAAACCCGAGGGCTACCAGTCGACTGCTAGAAACTCGATAGTCAGCTACTCTGTTCTTGGCGAATTTCTAGAAAATATGGCACGACAGTTGACTTCCATAGGATCACTTTGTATGCATTTTTGGGCAACTGAAAAACATGATAGTCGATTGATAGGGCCTATAAGTCGACTTTGGTGTTATACTTTATTTTTCAAACTTCCTGCTGACCCAGACTTTTACCTAAGAACTTGTTTATGAATCAATTTTGATCCTCATCAACTCAACACCAGTATAAAGGCATCATTTATCACATAAAAATAGCCCAAACTACCGTTTATTTTCACTCAAATCTTGGGTTAAACCTCATATTCTTTCAATAGGTAAAATCCCTTTTCCCATAATCTAATTTCAACATGCATCAGTATTTTCATGCAATTCAAAACTCCCAATAGTATTCAAAAACATCAAGAATGTAGGTTTTATTCCCTCTCTTACTTTAAACAACATCATTTTCATCAATATGAATAGTAAATCAAAATTAAAGGGATTGGGTTATTTTTCTATCTTATTTCCTTACTGGTGAACTGATTATTGTGTCAGATGCCTTCTTAAACACTTTTCTGGATTCAATTCTTGTTGAAAGGGGAGATTTGATCTTTTATCCTTCACTTTCTCCCTAATCGGTTCCCCTTTCTCTCTCTAAATTCTAAAATGCAAGGTGAGGAATGAGACTCCTAGGACTTGACCTTAGTTATAAGTGGTCTGGGAATTGCTAATTCTAATCAAAATTCTTGATCATTTAGCTCAAAATGATAATTTCCCCAGTCACACACCAAATTACCATTTTACCCTTGAGCCATTGGCGGGAAAATTCAAAATTCTGGTAGATACAGTAAATTTTTTGGCTAAAATTATGGTTAGTTACCCTTGAAATATAGAAAGCTTGTATAGCTTCCTACACTAAACCTTTTCTTTTCACTTAGGTCCCCGTTCTTTCCTTTTCAATTTAGTCCCTTCTTCTAATGTAACTACATGCAATGTAATGCAACAAAGACAAACATTAACTTATTTAAAATTAACAAACATCTTTTACAAACTAAAGCAGATGTTACACTAAACAATGACAATATCATGCATATTAGACCTTAACATACATGTAATTGATAAAAATTCATTTTTAGTTATAGTCACTTATTATTGCCAATATAACCAATCAAGTTAAGAAGTATCATTCAATCCATATATGAGAAAGTATAAAGTATTAAGGGATAGAGGTACTCATAGATTATGGCAATATCATTGTACTCCTTGATTAATTGCATCCACTTGTAAATTTTCCATTGCTTGTCCAGATAACTCTCAACCTAGTGAGTGGCTTTCAGATGATCTTTTTGTAACGCCCCTATCTAGTATTACCATTAATTCTGATATAAATAGATAGGTTCGGTACATTATCCTTATCCTTAATTAATTAATGTCGAGCGGTTATACCATTAAATTATATTAAGCAGATTAGGTTCGGGATCTTTTGCTTAGATTAAAACTCGAATGCACAGCAAAACAAAAGAAATACTATACTACATAGCGAAAATATAAACTTTCATGTAATTCAAGTAATACAAGTCTAATAATGTCCATTACATACTAATAAACATGTTCCCAGATATATGATGTACCCATCCATCGAAATTCACAAGACAATAGGTCTGTCACTCAAACACCCTTACAAATTAGGGATAGACTGATCCTTCACATATCCGTCCCCTAGGATACCCATATACATCTCATGTATACAGTCAAAATAAATTTCCTATTCTAAATCAGATATAGCTAGGACCTAAAATCGGGGTTACAAAAATCTCCTTTAAATTAAAATGGAACTACTAACTCTCGGCTTTGCTACATGTTCGAATCTTATACATATTAGCACATGGATGAGAAACACAAGTTTTTCAGTAGCTTAACAATTCAGGGTTTAGAAATTAACTAATATGTATTAGGTTGCAAGCACTAAAAAATTTTATTCTACATTCTTGATATTAACTCAATGTTATTCATAAGGCAAGCACTGCAGGATAAATTTAGAGGTCAATGGAAAATTAGATAACTCTTTTTCAAATGACACATATTCTTATAAAATTACATGTGTTATTATGGAATTAACGAGGTGTTTATGCGTTTAATTCTTACTCTTATCGTTACGGATTAACTGAACACTCTTGGGGTATCACGTGGACACTAGGCCACCTTTATGAAATCATCGTGAGCACCAAGTCATGGGAATGGAGCACCTTCAGCCACACCTCACTAGGTCACTCATGTGGAGCACCTTCGGTCACACCTCGCAATTCATGGTCACTCGGCCACGTATATAGATTCATTGTGAACTCTAGGTCACAGGCATGGAGCACCTTCAGCCACGCCTCCCTAGGTCACCTGTGTGGAGCACCTTCAGGCACACCTCGTAATTTGTGGACACTTTGGTCACATTTCGTTTCATAGTTGTGTACTTTCCTATGCTTTCCCTTATTAGTTAGTTTCCCTTTTCTTCTTTTTTTTTTTTCATTGGCATGCAATATCTATTTGTCACCTTTATTTATGACAATTTTTCCTGAATTAATTTAATTCTCTATTTTTAAATAATATAGTTCTCTTGTAAAATTTCTACTGAATTTTTAACAAAAAAATTTCCATGATTTTGGGTTTAAGGAAACTCAATGGAATTTCATGTTTTATCATTTAATTATTTTCCATTTCCATTTAAATAATACCTTTAAAATTCCTAAACATTATGCACCATTAATTCGCCAAATTTCTTAACAATGGTCATAATTAATTATCCATCATTTTCCATGACACCAATATCCATCATTGCTAACCATAATTTTTTTCCTGCGATAACATTTACAATTAATTAGCCATAATTTCCTCATGACAATGGTCATTATTAACTAGCCTTAAAATTTTGAATAATAATATTCATCATTAATTTAGCCAAGCATTTCCCATAATCACATGCATCATTATTATTAATCATAAATTTTCACCATTACTTTGGTTTAAAGTCTCCTTTCTTTCATATATTACATTTACTAACATTAATGTCATCATGGAAATCACAAGTGTACTGTAATATTAAGGTTAATAAGACAAACAACCCAAACCATTGGAATGATCTCTTATTCTAAGTTCTTTCATGACCTTGAGAAAATAACATTTTCAAGTTTAAGCATTAACCACCTCTTATGTTTATCATGTAAGCTTAGTCATGTGTTACTCCTAAATCAAGAATATAGACAAGTATTCAAGTCCCATGGAAACAAAATCATTAAACTTGCATACTAGATCATGGAACTAGACTTAATGAATTGCTAACCTACCTCTTTGGTGTACTAGGGTGAGATTAGCTTGACTTCCCTTCTTGCCTTGACCAATTGTGAGTAGGGGTGTGTCTCCTTAATTGTGGCTATTCTCCTTCCCCCTTACCGTGTAGGTGTGTGTATGGGTTGAGTGCTCTCTCTTTTCTTGCTAGAATGCATGTCTGAGTGTATATATGCTACTCATGCAATTTAATCTCTTTTTCCTCTTGGCTATTTGGTGCTTTGCCATATGTGCCTCTCCATCCCCCTTTCTAATTCCATTTCTCTTTCTATTGGCCAAACCGCTCATGGTATGATGCCCTCCCTCTTTTAATTATTATTATCATCATTATTTGGCACCCTTGCGTGTAACTTACATATAGCTCCCTTTTCTTGCAAGTTTGTGTTACTTAATTCCCTCACAATCTCTATGTTCCTTAATCCTCACGTAAAATTCTAGTGCAGCCTCATTTTCTTTGAAGTTTTGCGTCTTATCCCATATTCAAGCTACTCTCACCTTTTCTTCCTTGCTATGTCCACTAGACATTCTTTTCCCTTATGAGTATTGCCATTCAGTTAATAGGGTGCTCTTTCTCCTCTTTATTATTATTATTAAGTACTACTCCCTTTACTTGTACTCTTCCCCCACCTTCTCGCCACGCAAAGAGAAAAGAAGAAATAAAATTCCTATACAAGCTACACCCCGTACGGTTCTCTTCACCCCTTGCATGTAACCCCTTCCTCCATGTAAAAATAATTTGTGCATATTAAATTCCATTAATTGGTGGCACCAAAGGAAGGAGGTCATGGGAACACACAACCCTCAATTGCTACATACTTATATATATATTTTTTTCGCCCTTTATGTAGTTGTTCGGTTAGTAAGAGAATAAAAGAATTATAAAAATCCCAGCACCTGAATCCTCATTCTCAGCTATATGAGAATTAAAATAGAAAGGGATGAAAGGAAGACTACATTCACACTTCTCTCCTTCTTTCATCCACCTCTTCACAATATATATATATGCATGAGTACCACGCTCTCTCCCTTCCTCTCTTTTGTTGTTGCCGTATCCCCTTATATATATTTTAATCTAATTCATGCATTGTCTATTTGGTGGAGTCACAAGAAACCAAGGAAAGGAAGGAAATGGGTTTATGTGAGCTGCCATTTCACATGTACGCCACCCTTCATGCAAGGCATGTGGCTTTGCATAACATTATTTCTTCCTATCGTACACCTACATATTCATAGCCACTTGCTTCACATTGTATATTAATTTTAGTTTGGTAATACCACCTAGTTACTTCCTTTACCATGCACACATATATATATAATTATTTTTTTAATGGAAGTTAAGCTCCTTTCCCCCTTTTCCTTTTCCGTGTACCTTTATACATATATTTTAAATGTTATGCATTCCTTTCACTTCTCAACGGTCCTCACCATGTGGGCATAGATATATATTTAAAACTCCTTTTTGCTTTTTTTTTACTCCATCAATTGTATGTGTATATGTACATATATTTTATTGTGTGCTAACTCTTTTACTTTTCCATGTGTGCTTGCTATGAGATTATCTATATGTATATATATATTTAACTTTAATTCTCTCTTTCCTTTGGCAATTTGGCTAGCTAATTGAAAGGATAAAAATTTAAATCAAGCACCTCAATTTTTATGCAATATCGTCTTGTCCAATGTTTGTTCTAAATATTAGCTCACACAAACAATTAGACACAGTTCATGGCAATTTATCTAATTAAATTATAAATGTAAATATACTCGCAAGAACATAGGGTGTTACACTTTGACTATTGAATTTCATATCATATTCATTGCTTAGAAATAAGTTTGAAGTTGATTATTGTAATATAAAACATGTCATATTTTCAAACTCTAGCACTTATTATATGGTCAAAATCATTCAAATAAACAAGCCAAAGATATATCAATTTATCCATTAACATCTACAATTTTCAAAACATTGAGATCAAGTTCATGGCAAACTAAGAAAGCAATAATCATAAGATGAAAGTATTGAAGAGTTGAAAACTAGTCTTTTGAGTTTCATAGAATTTTCACATTCTCTTAATCCTTTCATTATACTTTGATGGAACTTATTGCTACCATTCTTATTGCATGACACAAAAGATATCAAATAATTTTTGAAGGACATGATTTATCGTAAATTTCCTCTTAATTATCATGTTCATGCTTGACATATAAGTTCCTCTTATTGTTCTAAAATATTTAACCTAAATTTATAACAATTTAAGAAATGGTAAAAACCAAGTTAACTTCTAAAGAATATTCATAAGACAAGTATTTATTCATAATGAATTGCTGGTTAAGTTGTGTATGCATTGTTAATATTTCCGTTCTATGTTAAGGTTGTGCAATTTGATTTATGATTAAGTTTCACTTGGGATGTGTTACGTATTATTAACTGTGGACTAGATATGGTTTTTAAGGAAATATTGTTGTTGGTTTGAGGACTGAGTTAGCTTTTACTTGAGGATAAGCGAAGGCTTAAGTGTGATGTAATTTGATGTGTCTTGGTTTACACATATTTTCTTGATAAATTATCTATTTCATGAAAATTTTATGTGTTTTTATTTTAAGAATCATTTAAATTTGTATCATTTTTTATTTTCTGGCATTTTATCTGGAACATCCCAATCTTATAGCTTTTCTTTATAAAATAATTTCTTTCATAAAAAATTTGGCTATAGGATTGGCATGTTATCCTCACCTTTGTCCTTAATTTTAACCAAAGTAAAATTTTTCTTTTTCCAACATTATACATGTATTAAATAAATTAGGTCTAGGATCATTTATTTGATATTGCATTTATACAATACGCAGCAGCAAAACTAAATAAATAATTAAATTTAGTTAAAATGTCTTAAATAAAACTTGCATATATTTGCATCTATTATCATTTTTACACATATTTCAAGATATATGTAGTGATTGCCATCTTTTAATGGTAGGGAGGCAACAACCCTGCCACTCGAACCCCCTTTTTGTCAAAATTCACACTTTGACAGTTTAGCATATAATTGTTTCTCTTTAAGTATTTGCAAAACAATTTTTAAATGTTGATTATGCTCTTACTTATCTCTTGAATACACAAGAATATCATCAATAAACACTACCACAAATTAATCTAGGTAGGGTCTAAAGATGTGATTCATGTAATCCATAAAGATAGCTGGAGCATTTGTCAGTGCAAAGGACATTACCAAAAATTCATAGTGCCCATATTTGGTTCAGAAAGCAGTCTTAGGAACATCTTCAGTTTTGACCCTAATCTAATGGTATCCTGATCTCAAATTAATTTTTGAAAACACTGTGGCTCCTCTTAATTGATTTAATAAATCATCTATCCTAGGGAGGGGATACTAGTTCCTTATGGTTCCCCTCTTTATCTATCTGTAGTCTATACATAATCTTAGACTTCTATCCTTTTTCTTTATAAACAGCACAGGAGCTCCCCACGTTGAAGAACTAGGCCTAATAAATTATTTTTCTAAAAATTCTTCCATTATGGGGGGCATCCTATAGGGGGCCATAGAAATTGGTCCCGTTCCTGGGATTAATTCTATAGAAAATTCTACCTCTCAATTAAGTGAAAGACTAGGAATTTCCTCTAGAAAGACATATGGGAATTCATCAACTATAGGATGGTTAGAAAGAGTTTATTGAATCTCGGCCTCAGAAGAGTGTAGGAAACTCATTCTCTGATTCCTTTCCTTAATTCCCCTATTAACTGGTTTGGTGTCTATAAAAGTCACAGATTTAGTTGAGCAGTCCAATATAATGTTATTTTATCAAGCCATTATCAGTAAATGGAGAAATTTTAGGCCAGGAAAACCTTTAGAGGACCAAATGTGTAACGACCCCCTAATACAATATACACTATGCTTATCTGATTAGTGGAAGCATATGGGTTAATTTACATAGTTATTCCCGATATGGGAATGTCAGGGGATCGCGACTAGTTGAGCGTAACCCAAATAGACTTCCCGTTGTCCATTCAGATTCCGTTCAACCCTAATTCACATGCAGCTAACTAATTAGACATACATACATCATAAATTACTCTGGAATGAAATCTAAAACTCATATACACGTCACGTCATACATTCATACACATTCCAACTCAAGTCCACAAGTTTACAGCGGTAAACCCTACCAAAAATCTGGTAGAGTTTCCTCTATATTTCGAACATACCCAAAGTACAATAATCACCTATTTACAATCATACAGCCAGTCCATCAACAACATAAACATAATTAACAGAATCCATATATAGCAACGTCAATCCCATCACTACAGTCAACATACAACACCTGATTTATACATGTACAGTCAATCCAATCACTACAGAAAACATAGAAGACAGAACCCAGTATACAGCAACTTCATCAAAGTATATATACAAGACAATTCAAGCCTAAGATAAGTCATTCTCCTGCTTATCACCAAGGCATCATCAGCTATCGTCTGGGTTCCTGTCCTTGTCCCTGTCCCTGTTTATCTGAGTAAACAACCTGATGAGATATAAAATCCCAGTAGAATAATTTACAGTTCAAATATCATTCAAAAACTGGTTGAATACCCAGCGGTGCGAACACCGAAATCATCTTCCTGAAATCACTTCAAAAATAGTGAAATACCTTATATTTAAAAATCATTTTATTACATGAAAATTGCGGCAATTAATCGAAATCATAAAATCCATTTCTTTTAAAAATCAATACTCGAAATCAAATGAAATCCCATGCCCCGTGTATCTAAATCCACGTTGGGTACAAATCCGCTGTAACCAAGTCTAAATCGTCTTCTAATTGCACGTCATCCAGAGAGAATACCTCTTTTATCGTTGGGTGTGATCCGTAACACCAATCACCTGAATCAAGCCTATATTGTGAGTGTGATCCGTAACACCAATCACTCACTCAAGGACCGGGTGAGAATCAACATCTAGGGCGTCCCCTAGCATGTGCACATACGCCAATTCTCATCCTCATACAGTCTATTCGAACTCACATGCTCACGGTCGGCTATTCCTCAGGGCTCTAGGGTATTACGCCTAAATCACAACGTTTTCCCGTGTAGGCTATCCCCCCTTATACTCCTTAAACCTTTCTTAGGGTCGTCCTGGTTTAATGCGTAATCCCTAACTTAGTACAGGCAAAATCAGGTAAAAACAATATCAATTAAAAGCTCCCTGTACTCGGGATACTTAACGGCAGTCCCATACCAGCTATCAAGTACCCAACCCTAAGTAAATCCGTCCTAAGGGCATCTAAACTCGATAAACAAAGCGTCTAACATGCAATTAGGGTTTTTAGCACACAGGAATGCAATTTATTCCATCGAAAGCAACACGAAAATCTATGCAAATCATCTAAATCATTCAGGTATCCTCTAGGTCAAATCTAGGTTTCGGGAAGCGTAAATTATCCCACCTGGTCTCCTGTCGCTCCAAATCGCTTCAAAACTTCATGTAATCTCGGTTTCTGAGTCTAATTAATTTCTTGGACATGAAATTGAATATTCAAACTTGTCACGTCATCTGCTTTTCGATCCTAAGTCCGGTTACCATAATACCTAGGTCAATTTATTGCCTGATTACGTTCAGCAGCTATTTCAATCAGATATCATCAGTTTTTGGGAAATCGAACCTTACCAATGTGATCGGATGATGGAATTCTGTGTCGGGGTGGTTTTGGTTTCTCCCGATGCACGTCTAGAAACTCTAGCACAGCGGCGCACAGCAGAGGGATGCGGTTTGCCTCAAGTCCAGGAGTCCAAATATGGTGGTGGCGCGGTGGTTCACGGCCGTTTGGATGGAGTTTTCTAGCCACGAAATTTGATGCATAGCGAACGGAGATTGCCTCGATCTGGGCACGTCTGGCCTCCGTTTGACGTCAGCGAGCTACTGGAGGAAGCTGGCAGCTCAGGCTACATGGTGATGGGGGCGGTGACGGCCAACAGTGACGGACGGCGGTGATCTGAGCTGGCAAAGTTTTCGCGCGGTAAAGGAAAAAAGTGGCATTTTTCGGCGACGCTGGCAGCTGTTGGTGGCCGTGGGTGGTTGTTAAAGGTTGTGGGTGGTGAGGGCTGTTGATTGGTGTGCCAGGTGGCAGCCCACAGTGGGTGTAGTGGCGGTGCACGGTGGAGGAAGGAGGAGAGAGAGGAGAGAGAAAGTGTGGTGAGGAGAGAGAGAGATTTGAGGGAAATAGAGGAAATTCAAGAAATTTAAAGCCTCCAGGGGCGATTCTGACTTTTCTTGGACCACCCAAGGATGCTTTAGGGTGTCGGCATCCTTCTAGATGTTGGCACGCATTTTTATGCAAAGGTTTTGGCCTCCGTCAGTGAAATTGATGCACGAAACGTCTTCTATCAGTTTTTGATTGCCGGATTGCATTTCTTTCCATTTGATCATGTTCTTGACTTCGAGCAACCTTTCGTTTTGAATTACTATCCTCGAAAGTCATGCCAAGCTTCGTTTAAAAGGAATTAGGGTTAAAAATTTGAGTTTATCCTTTAAAACTCTTTCGGTTGTTACAAAATGGAGTAGTTGGGCCAGTCCTCCCTTATTGGTCAAAAGAACACCATGTTGGATCTCCTGAAGATAGGCTATGCATTGAGTCCAAGAGGGGAGAAGAAGCGTGTGACCCAAGCATCTCTTTTTGGTGTAATATCCACTTTTCATATCTTCAGGTATGTTCTAAATTTTTAAATTTAGCAATTGCATACCTAAATGTATCTATTTAAATTGCCCTAGGTTTTCTTAAGCAAGAGAGGGACTAAAGTGAAAAGAGAAAAGTTCTCTAAAATATCTAAATGTCATCATTACTTTAGCACAAAGATCAAAGCATATTAATGACACGTAATCATAATGCCTAAAATATCTAAAAAGTAATGATTACGTAAAAAAATATCTAGGAAAAAATATCTGAAGGCTATGATGACCTTAGGAAAATTGTCCTAAGGACAAAATAGTCATTTTAACCTAAGAGAAAAATGATGACCTTAGGAAAGTTAGTAGTTTTGGTTCACTATGCTCATGAAAAGCCCTCTTGTTTGGATTAATTATGTAATGTTTGGATTGGCATGGTTATGGTAAGGAATTGATGTTTTCATGCTTGTATATTGATGAAATTCGGAAAAAGGGAAGAATAGGCATGAAACCCCTTCATTTTCCTTCTCTTCTTGCTTTGGCTGAGAGCTCTCTTTTGACAGCATGGAGAATTTTTACATGATTTTAGTCCATGGGTGTGTTGGTTATTTCGGACATAAGCAAGAGAGAGCGAGAGAATTGATGTTTTAATGAAACTCCCTTATTTCCCTTATTCTTGTGACTTGGCCGAGAACACTATAAAGGATGTTGGAATGGAAAGTGTTCATATATATGTGTATGATTTCGGCCAAGGCAAGAGAGAAAGAAAAAATGATGTGTATAATGGTTTGCTTTTTGAATTACCTTCCATAACCATGAAATCCTAATCTTGAATGTATATTCCAATGAGAGGGGAAGGATATATTTATGTATACATATGTTGTGAGAAAAAGGGAACTTATATGTATTCATAGATATATTGAGAGCTAACTGAAACAAAAATCGTGAAAGAAAAGATAATTAGTTCACCTCAATGCATATTGCAACCCTTGATTTGCAATAGAGTAAAGTATGGAAATTGTATGAAAATGGAAGGAAACTTATGCAATTGTACTTGTATGATGAAAAGGATGGAAGAAAGGGAAGATATGGCATGAAACCCCTATTTTTCCTTGCTTTCCTCCCTTGGCCGAGACCATTGCCCTTGCTTCCCCTTGAAATAGGCTGAATTTAGTAATGAAATTGTAAGGAAAATGTTAAAGATATTATGTTAACCAATTTCAAGTAAAGAAAAGTGGATAGTTAAGGTGTGAGAAATCTTACTATAGCATGTTGTAACTTGTTTGGAAAGGAATAAATAGTCTTCCATGTCTACACAATTCAATCATGAAAGTATTAGCAAGCACATAGGGGTTATATTTTGAATAAGAGGGTAGCATCATGACAAATGAAAGAAAGGAAAGAAATGAAATGTATAAATGGAAAAGGAAACATAGAAAAGGAAAGGAAAGGAAGAGAACTAAGAGGAAGTATTTCCAATGTATGTTCTAGGATAGATCGGCTTATAACTAAATGACCAATTGTCGATATGGGATGATTGTTGGGATTCTATGGTTGTGTTATAAATTTGGATGGTAAAACATCCACTCGGTATAAAAGATTGTGAAAACATCGTAATGATTACAAATTCTAAGTTAGTGTAACTTAGTAAGGCCAAAAGAAAAAGGGACATTTACTTAAAATTTAGTATAGTCATGGGTACAAACCAGCTCATCCTCACTTACACATATGGGAAATAGCGTACTGGGAATGTGATCCACCAAAAAGGGTAGGTGATTCCATAACAACATGATCTATCCAAAATCAGAGACAATATGATTTAGGAAGAGTTAACAGTGATTACGTGAGCTTAATTTCAAATGTTAGCAATCTGCCTAAGGGTAGTGACCATTAAATGAATGGGTACTTGGATCCACTGAGGGACGCCTCAAACAAACCAGTGGTAGAATTGTCACATGACTGAAAAGGAAATTATCTCACTAATGTAAGTAGTAATACGTGGAGTAGTCCACTGGGTGACGCTCTTGATACTCTTGAGTTTCTCTTATATTGACTGTGGCTTTTAGCCAATGACTGGTAAATGTTTTTCTTATGAATGATGAATGTTTTCCCTATTTATGAATGGAAATTTTTTATGTTCATGATACTAAAATGGCATATATAGTGAACTTTGATGGTGAACTATCATGATGCATATTCATAAATACATACTATACACATGTAATTTATATGTTGCATCCCAATAGAATAAATGATGTTTTAAAGTAAAGAATGTAGAACTATTTTTCGTATCACTATGGTGGTACACACCAGAATGTTTTTAAAAGTGGTTTGTCTAGCTACTGAGACACTATTTCTCACAATTGCATCTGGTATGTATCAGATAACAAGGTACATGATTTGGCTTGAGGTGGAGGTAGCAGTACTGGAAATGCCCTTCTTAGGATCCTTTATAGTTTTATAAAGTATATATGTAGTGACAATGATGGAAGTCCCTTTGGGAAATATGTAATTAAGTAAAATATAGCCCATTTTATCCTAATTCTCATGTTTTTGGAATAAAATTAGGATAAATTATTTTTGGATGTACATAGTGAGATGGGTATATATGTCCAGATATGTGAAAGTTTTATCCACTAGTAGGTAAATTTTGTAAAGGGTCTGAGTAGCAAGTTTGTTACTTCCTTAACCTAATGAACTGAAAGAACTTCGCATTTCTATAAATATAGGTATGACGTTGTAAATATTTAATGAATGGAAATATATGAATGAAGTTTATTTTTTGTTGCGTTGTTACTAAAATAATATTTTTATTTATTAGTCTTCCATTGTGCAATGCATGAATGAAATGCCTGAGTAATGGATCCCAAGTCTTATCAAATATGAAAATGGAAATTACATTCATACTTGGGTAATTATTGAGGAAAAAAGTAAAGATAACATGTTAGTCTTATAGCAAAATGGTTTGAATAACAAATAATTAAAAGAAAAGCTATAAGATTAGGGGTGTTATACTGGGTTATCCAGAGCGACCCTTCCTTCATTGCATGAGAGGGAGTTTTCACATCGTTTGTCTGTGAAACCCGTGATCGATATTCCAGGACACGTCGAGGAGATTGAGTGGTGACAATTTGAGTGAGGTGGAGGATTTTTGGGGAGAGAAGATAGAATCTACTTTCGCAATTTAGGACAGAAAAATTTCCTTTGCTAGAGATTGAACTTTTCCACCTCCGATCTTCGAGTGGTGGCATGATGACCTCTGGTGACTAGGGGACGATGAGTGGGATATAACATCTTCTCCTTTTGATTATAAGAGATTTTTTTAATTTTCAAATAAGTTAAATGCTTGTGTTTGTTGCATTAGATTGTATGTAGTTGCATTATAATGAGAGACTAAATTGAAAAGAAAAGTGCGGGGACTTGAATGAAAAAAAAGGTTTAGTGAGGAAAGTTATATAGGCTTTCAACACTCTAAGGTAGTAGACCATAATTTCAGCCAAAAGAGTTACTGTAGCTACTAGAATTTTGAAACTTCCTGTCGATGGTGTAGGGGCAAAATGGTAATTTGGCATATGGCTGAGAAATTATCATTTTGAGCCTAATGGTCAAGAATTAGAATCAGAATTATAATTTTCGAACCATCTATAAATAGGGGGAAAATATCTAAACCTCACATATGCATCTTAAACTCTAAACTTAGAGAGAGAGAAGGAGAGACATTGAGAAGGAAATGGAGATTATACTATTATTTGAAGTGAAACTTAATAACAGAGAGATTTAAGAAGGCATGTATCATCACCAGTGTAACACCCCTTATCTTATTTTAACAACGTCATATTGCTTCTTCAGATAAGTGGTTACATTAATTCTAGTCTTTAATTTTATTTAAATCTCCTGAGCATCCAATCCATTATAGATTTATTTTTCAATTAGGTTTGGGTTCTCATGCTTAGGTAAAATGCTTTGGCACATCAGAATATAAAATACTAAACATTACAATAGAATATATATATAAAAACTTTTCTGATATATATATATATATACATTATGATAACTGTTTAGTACATCGTTTGTATACATACACTGGGATAGATGAAGTACCCATCCATAAGGAGTAAGGAGACAACAAGCCTGCCACTCATACTTGTAACAACCAAAAGAGTTTTAAAAGGATAAAATTGAACTTTTAACCCTAATTCCTTTTAAACGGGGGCTGGCACGTATTTTGAGGATGAGGGTTTGCAAAAGAAGGTCATTCGAAGTCAGAAACACAAGTGAATGGAAGGAAATGCAATCCGGCGATCAGAAACTGACAAATGACGTTTCGTGCATCAATTTCACTGACGGAGGCCAAAACCTTCGCATAAAAATACGTGCTGATGTCTGGAAGGAAGCCGACACCCTAAAGTATCCCCGGGTGGTCCAGGAAAAGTTAGAATCACACCCGGAGGCTTTAAATTTCCTAGATTCCCTCCATTTCTCTCAAATCCCTCTCTCTCCTCACCATACTTTCTCTCTCCTCTCTCTCCTCCTTCCTCCATCGTGCACCGCCACCACAGCCACCGTGGGCCGCCACTTGGCACACCAATCGACAGCCCTCGCCACCCACAACCTCCAGCAACCACCCACGGCCGCCAACGCCGCCAGAAAATGCCACTTTTCTTCTCCACCGCGCGAAAACTTCGCCAGCTCAGATCACCGCTGTCCGCCACCTTTGGTTGTCACCACCCCCACCACCGTGTAGCTTGAGCTGCCAGCTTCCTCCAGCAGCTCGTCGACGTCGAACGGAGGTCCGACGTGCCTGGATCGAGGATTTTTCCTTCCGCCCTTGCGTAGTTCTTCATGACCAAAACACACCATCCAAACGGCAGTGAATCGCCATGCCACCACCATATTCAGACTCCTGGACTTACGGGCTTCACCATGGTGTAAATTTCGAGGCAAACTGCACCCCTCCACTGTGCGCCACCGTACGCCACTGTGTGCTGTCGTACGCCGCTGTGTCAGAGTTTTTGGATATAAATCGGGAGAAACCGAGACCACCCCGAGACAAAATTCCATCATCTGATCACATTGGTGAGGTCTGATTTCACAAAAACTGATGATATCTGACTGAAATAGCTGACGAACATAATTAGGCAATAAATTAACCTAGGTATTAGGGCAACCAGACTTAGAATTGTTAAACGGATGACGTGACAAGTTTGAATATTCAATTTAATGTCCAGGAAATTAATTGGACTCAAAAACTGAGATTACGTGAAGTTCTGAATCGATTTAGAGTGACAGGAGACCAGGTAGGATAATTTATGCTTTTCGAACCCTAGATTTGACCTAGTGGATACCTAAACGATTTAGATTATTTGCATGGAGTTGCATGCTACTTTCGATGGAATAAACTGCATGCCTGTGTGCTGAAAACCCTAATTGCATGTTAGACACTTTGTTTATCGAGTTTAGATGCCCTTAGGACAGATTTAATTAGGGTAGGGTACTTGATAGCCGGTATGGGACGGCCGTTAAGTATCCCGAGTACAGGGAGCTTTTAATTGACCTTTTTTTTACCTGATTTGGCCGATACTGTGTTTAGGGATCACACGATAAATTAGGACGACTTTAAGAAAGGTTTAAGGAGTATAAGGGGGGATAACCTAGATAGGGAAACATTGTGATTTAGGCGTAATACCCTAGAACCCTGAGGAATAGCCGACCATGTGTATGTGAGTTCGAATAGACTGTATAAGGATGAGAATTGGCGTATGTGCACATGCTAGGGGACGCCCTAGATGTTGATTCTCACCCGGTCCTTGAGTGAGTGATTGGTGTTACGGATCACACTCACAATATAGGCTTGATTCGGGTGATTGGTGTTACGGATCACACCCAATGATAAGAGAGGTATTCTCTCTAGATGACGTGCAATTAGATAATGATTTAGACTTGGTTACAGTGGAGTTGTGGCCAACGTGGATTTAGATACACCGAGCATGGGATTTTATTTGATTTCGAGCATTGATTTTAAAAGAAATAGACTTTTATGATTTTGATTATCTGCCGCAATTTCCATGTGATAAAAAGATTTTTAAAAGATAAGGTATTTCACTATTTTTGAACTGATTTCGGGAAGATGATTTCGATGTTCGCACCGCTGAGTATTTAGCCATATTTTGAATTGTATTTGAACTATAAATTATTCTACTGGGATTTTATATCTCACCAGGTTGTTTACTCAGATGAACAGGGACAGGGACAGGAACCCAGACGATAGGTGATGATGCCTTGGTGATAAACAGGAGAATGACTTAGTTTAGGCTTGAACTGTCTTGTATATATATTTTGATGACGTTGCTGTATATGGATTTTTGTCATTTATGTTTGTTGTTGTTGGACTGGTTGTATGATTGTAAACAGGTGATTATTGTATTTTGGGTATGTTCGAAATATAGAGGAAACTCTATCAGATTTTCGGTAGGGTTTACCACTGTAAACTTGTGAATTTAAGTTGGAATGTATATGAATGCATGATGTGATGTATATATGGATTTTAGATTTCATTCCAGAGTAATTTATGATGTACGTATGTATAATTCGTTAGCTGCGTCTGAATTAGGGTTGAACAGAATCCGAATGGACAATGGGAAGTCTATTTGGATTACGCTCAACCAGTCGCGATCCCCTGACATTCCCACATCGAGAATAACTATGTACATCAACCCATATGCTTCCACTAATTAGATAAGCATCGCGTATGTTGTATTAGGGGGTCGTTACAATACTCCTTTTACAAAATATCATGGGTGAATATGTCCTTCACATATCCCTATATATATGCCCTTTTTCTTTCTATATACAGCCAAAAAAATGTCAGCCTTAATTCCAACCCAAAAAGAACATGTAGAATTAGGACTCCAAAAGGTTGGGCTATAGCTATATATTTATGTACTTATCTATTCCATAGGAAACTCAAAAATGGTGATAACATAAACATTCTTGATAATAGTGAAAGTTCCCAAAAAGGGAATTTCCACTGTGTCCAACTCCAGTTCGATTATCATGCAATATCTAGTCATCTGATACATATCAGTTCAGTAATGAGAAATACATTCCCAGTAGATAAACAACCAGTTTATTTTAAGAAAACTGACATATACCACTGTAATCATACAAAAAACACTCTACATGCAGTTTAATTTCAAAAATCTTTTCATATAGATACTTGGATGCGATTTATCATGAAAACATATGTGGAGGCAGCTATAGAAATGAAATACATAGTCAATTAAGTTATTCATGGAATGGACTACAAGCATTTAATGCTTACATGTCATAATCATAATCACATAAATCATGTTCACGCCATACATAACATAACATTTCATAAACACTCAATTCTGGGAAGGTATACATAAGATCATTCCCTTCTAATTTATTGTGCTCTTTGGAGGTATACAGCAGATCATTCCTCCTACATTTCAATTCCTTAGGGGTTTACACCAGATCATTCCCCTCAAGGTAACTTCCCTAAAAGGTATACATCAGATCATTCCATCACAAGCTTTTAGTCTCAGGAGGTACTCACTAGATCATTCCTCCTCATTTAATTCCTTGGAAGTTTACACCAGATCATTCCCCACAAGGAACCTTTTCTTAGGAGGTATACACCAGATCATTTCTCCTCATTTCATTCCTTGGGATGATACACCAGATCATTCCCCACAAGGAAGCTCTAACCTTGCCTTTCACAATTACATTAAGCATTTCTATGGATTCAATCATATTCACATGATTTTGGACATTTTTCTATCAATGGCAAAATGTATACTATTTACCATTCATTCTTGATCATTACATCATTTTCCCTCTTTTCCCATAACATAGGCTAATTTAAATGGCACTTTAGGCTACTCTCAATTGACATACAAGTTTAGCCATTCTAGGGAAAATCCTATATTGCATTTTGCTAAGGCAAGGAAATCATGAGAACATGGCATTTCTAACTCATTTGATCCCTTTCTAGCATCATTCTCGCCATTTAAACATTTTGGCAACAATTCCAATAATTATGCCTAACACTTTCTCACACCTTAAAATTATGTAAGTGCACTTTAAGCCATCCTTTTTCATATTTTTATAACTCATTATTCATACCAATGATGGCAATACATTTAATCCCACAACTTTACATTTTTGTGCACACTTCTAAGGTGAAATGGTAAGGCTTCAAATTGGACAATTTACTAAAGCATAAAATTTACCATAACTTTCTCTCTCCTCTTTCCTTATTATGACCTTTACAAGGCTTTCTAACCATTTACAAGTAAAAATTTCAGCACCAATGACATGAACTCATTCGGCCAAAATAGGTATATCACATTCCCATGGTTTATGGTGAAACTAGAAAATAAGAAGATGTCTAAACATTAATCTAATTATACTTTCTCTCTCTTATCATTTTCTCACTCTTTATATCACACTTTCTAGCCTAGAATTTTGCCAAAATTCAGCACCATTATTGCCTTAGCAATTCGGACAAGGTGAGAAAACAAGAAAAATGGAGTTGTTTCATCACTTTGCTTACAATACAATGACATTCATGCAAAAACACTATTTTCTCACTCTTACAAACACAAACTCAGCCTTAACACAAGTTAGGGTTTGGCAAAATCAAAGTTCCATCCATGAAAATTTATCATTTCATGAGTTTCCATGCTTTCCTACATGTCTATAGTCATAACCACAAGTTATTTCCAACATATTTCACATCCAAGCATGAAAATCCACCATAAACATGTAGAGAGAGAAATAGCCATCATTCTTAGAAATTAGGAAACACCATAAACATACCATAAAACATGAAAATAATGGCATAGGATTGTTTATCTACCTTGAAAAGCTAATATATGTGTGATTTCCTAGTTGTTTTGATGAAAGCTTCTTCTTCTCTAAGGTAGATATGCAATTCAGCCTCTCCCTCTTCCTCTCCACCTTTCAGGACACTTCTAGTATGTGGCAGAAGAAGAAGACTGAATTTAAGGTTTGAATTATTTACAAAAATGTCATTCTTGCTAAATTGTCCATTTCATCCTTTTTCTTTTCTATTTTAACAATGGCATTGTCTCTCCTTGCAATTGTAATTTTATGCAACTTCTATGGTCTGGGACTTTTCTGCCCTTCAAGAATTTTTAAATTGCATAGTGGTTCCTCAACTATTCAAAAATTGCATTTTAGTCCCTAAGAAAAGTGCCTTTTTGCCATTAAGTCTAAATTGGCCATTTTTGCTCCACTTTTCACTCTTTTTGGTTTCAAGGAGTAAAAATCACTTAAATAAAATTTCACAAGGCTCATTTTTATGAATTTACTAATTTACTCTTATTTTAGCGAAATTACAATTTTGCCCCTAAGACAAAATTACCTTTTTGCCCTTTATGTTAAAATTATCATTTCACTCTCTTTCTTCTTTTGATCAAGAATGAGTAAGGATTTCTAATTCCCACCTTCATAGAATATTTATGGTAAAAACTAAATTTTTCTCACATCATATAAAATTGCTATCATAACCATAGTGTGAAATTATCATTTTACCCTTTTTGGGGAAAATTATCTTTCAACATCAATGTAAGTAATTTCTTGCATAACTAGATTCTTCTTCTCTCTTGAAAATAACAAGAGTCTTTTGACATAACTTCATGAAATAAAAGAATTAAACTAATTATTCATTTCATGATAAAATTACCATTTTACCCTTCTTTACCAAATTTCCAATTTCATTCTTTTATCACAAAAGTGATAATATAATGAAAAAAATGTTCATTCTAACTCCTTAATCAATCATCCTTAACCCTCCACAATTAACACTAACCACAATAATAATAACAACACTATCATAAAATGCAAGGATTATGAGCGGATGTTACAACCAGCATATCATTTTACACGAAATAAGGTAGCAAACAACCTAATCCTCTCTATTTCAAAATTTACTATTCATGTGCTGAGCATTATGATTTTCATGTTATTTAAGCTAGAAAGGAAGTAAAAACTACATTCTTGATGTTTTTAACTACTATTGGGTGTTTTAAATTTCATGGATATGATTATGTATGCATAAATTAGATTATGAAAAATAGGTTTATAACTATTGAATGAGAATAAGGTTATATCCATGATTTGAGTGAGATTAAATGGTAATTTGGGCTATTTTTATGTGTTACTGGTATTGAGTTGAGAATTATCAAAAATGTGTTACAAACCAGTTCTTGGGTAGAAATCTAGGTTAACATCCAACTTGAAAAATAAAATAACATAGCAGCCAACTGCTAGCCCTTGGAAGTCAACTGTCGTGTTCTTCGATTGCCTAAAAATGCATATAGAGTGCTAGCAGTCAACTGCCAGCCATTGGAAGTCAACTGTCATGCTTATCTTTTCCAAAAAATTGCCAAGAACAAAATAGCCGACTATCGAGGTCATCGCAGTCAACTAGTAGCCCTTGGGTTTGAAAATATTTTGTAGGACAGTGAGATGAAAGTCGACTACCAGGGGGTGGAAGTTGACTGGTTGCCCTCTGTTATGGAATATGAACTCAATAACCTAATTTAAAGTATGATTAGCCTAAAATTCCACTCAAATAAGGGATTTGAACTTAGAATGTATAAATGGTAACATGTGGCTTAAAAGAGAATGAGAATAAATGAGAAAGAGTTTGAGAAATATGAGATTTCAAAATAGATGAGTATGAACCATAAATGAGAATAATTGCAAATGGTTGAAGACCACAAGAATACTACAACTGGTTAAAGACCGCAAGAATATTGCAAATGGTCAGTACCATAGGACTATTGCAAATGGTCATTAAATACTATGAGAATACTGCAATTAGTCAGTGCCACAAGAATATTACTGATGGTTATAAACCATGGGAATATTGTAGATGGTCAAGGACCATGAGAAAACTCATTTATGAGTCAAAATTTTTAAAGATTTCTTTTATGATGCTTTTGTTTATGGCCATAGCAATGTGCTTAAATTTCTTTGCTTATGCTCTATATTTATATGTGAATATAATCATGTTATCATTATGATGAGATTAATGTATCATGTGGGATGGATATGAGATAAGTGGCATTTTCATTCATAAGTGTGAGATGTATGTGTAATTCATGCATGGCACCCCAATATATTTGATATATGTTATTTGATAAGAAAAAGAATGTATTGTATTTTTGTATAATTACGGTGGTACAGACCAGTGGATTTATAAAATAGGTTGTTATTGCTATTGAGAAATTATTCTCATTAAATGCTAGTTTGTATCAGATGCTTAAGTATCATCTGTTGTTAGAGATTAAGGTAGAAGTGATTGAGATACCCTTTCTGGGGTATTTTACCTTGATTAAAGAGTTATGGGTAATCAATGTAATGGAAGTACCACCATCACCTTCACCCACTAGAGGAAAGAAATTCTAGGATTAGGAGTAGTGAGGTAGGTCACATATTTTGACAAGCCTGGTACCTAAAATCCTTACAATTATTATTTTGGAAAGATCAGGAGGATGATTTTTGGTGTACAGGATAAGGGCATATATGTATTATTAGGATATGTGAGCTAGGAATCCACTAGCAGCCTTTTATTAAATGGGTATGAGTAATAGGTTTGTTGTCTCCTTATCCTAGTCGACATACTCACATATCCATAGGTATATGTCTAATAAATAGGACTTGTAATTATTGCAAGAGAATTATGTATAAGAATGTGAATGTATGTAAATATATATCTATATGTTTTGTTTCACTATGACATTTTGTGTGAGCATCCTTAGTGTAGAATTCCCAAACTAAAGGCACTTCATTAATTAACTTGGTAAAAGTTAAAATTTACTCAGGTAGAGGTAGTAGTAACTCACCAATCTCATTGTATAATATAATATATTATTAAACTAACTTTAAGGAACCATAGGATTGGGGGTGTTACACGAGACACTGTCATCGACATTAGCCACCAAATCGCAACCGTCCATGGCATTTTGGATGCAAACCAAACAGACCCAGAGCTTTAACCCATTCATGTTCACAGCCCATTCATGGTTTTTTTTTCTGATCTACCATTCGCAGTTGTGCTTCTGACCTTAGGTGTAACACCCCTTATCTTATCTTAGCTACATCATATAACATATTTAGATAAGTGGTTACATTATTCTTTACCCTTTTTATTTTCAATCAATTGCCTAAGCATTTAATCCATCAGTAATTTAATATATAATTAGGTCTGGATTCTTTTACTCAGGCAAGCATAACTTTATGCACAGCGAAAATGGAATTTAATACATCACAACGAAATTTCTAAAACATTCTATAACTATATGCGTATCATTTAAATTATCTGATACAAATTCTAGAAAATATTAAGTATTTACATATATCTATAGGGGTAAGGAGACAAAAATCCTATCACTCAAACCTCTTTATCCAAAAGAATAGTAGTCCTAATTCTATCTCACAATAAATATGGCAGAAATTAGGACTAAAAGTGTTATATTATATACTCTCTATTTACTCCTTACATCTGCTAGATGATGCATCATTACTCGGGTTCTATGCATCTAATACATATCAGCACAATAATGAGAAATATATCCCCAGTAGCTAAGCAAACCATTTTATTTAAAATAACTTATATGTACCACTGTATGAATACAAAAAACAACTCTACATTCCATTTAGCATCAAATTCTCTTCATATGCATATATGGGTATGACATATATGAAACATGTGTGTATGCATCTATAAACATGGAATATGCAACATATATTATCATTATTGGCATGAATGACAAGATTTCAAGTTTCAAATTTTTCACACATTCTCAGATAAAACACATTCATACAATACAAATCATACCATCTCATAAATGCTTTACTTTTGGGAGGTATACAATAGATCATTCCCCCACATGCTTGTATTCTATGGAGGTATACATCAGATCATTACTCCTGAACTTAATTCCTTGGGAGTATACACCAGATCATTCCCCACAAGGTGTTATTCTTGGGAGGTTTACATCAAATCATTCCTCCTCAAAATTCTAGTCTTTGGAGGTATTCACCAGATCATTCCTCCCTTGAACTTTAACTTTGCCACTCACAAGTACATTAAGCAATTCTATGCTATTCAATCATTTTCACATGATTTTGGGCATCCTTTTATCAATGGCAAAATGTATACTATTTACCTTTCGTTCTTGACCATTACATCATTTTTCCTCTTTTCACTTAACATAGGCCATTTTGAATGGCACCTTAGGCTACTTTCAATTAATACATAAGTTTAGTCATTTGAGGGAAAATTTCTACATAGCATTTGGCCAAGGCAAGATGAGTATGAAGGATTGGCATTTCTAACCCATTTGGTTCATTTCTAGCATTATTTTTACCATTTAAGAATTATGGTAACCATTTCCATAATTATAGGTAATGTTTTCTTACACCTCATTTTCTTGTAAGTCTACATTAAAATCTTCTTTCACACATATTTCTAGCCCATTTTTCATGCTAAATTTCTCAATGCTTATTATCTTACAACTTCACATGCTTATGCACATTTTCAAGTGAAATGGTAAAATTTTGAAATGGTTCTTTTGCTAAAAACATAAGAATACCATAATTTTCTCTCTCGTCTTTTCTTATCACAAATATTGCAAGGTTTTCTAGCCATTTTCAAGTGGGATTTCAGCACCATTTGCATGAATCCATTTGGCCAGTATAGATATGTCACATTTCCATGGTTTATGGTGAAACTAGAAAATGGAAAAAGTGCTTAAACATTGACCTAAATAGATTTTCTCTCTCTTACCATTTCATGACACTTTCTCTCACTCTTTACTACACCATTTTTAACCAAATTTCAGAACCTTTCCAAGACATAGCATTCAGCCAAAGAGGGAAAAGCAAGAAAATGAAGTTATCTCACCATCTTGCTTACAATACAACCATATTCAAGTAAATTGTTACACCCTTTATCTTATCTTAACAACGTTATAATGCTCACTCAGATAAGTGGTTACATTATCTTTAGCCTTTAATTACATTAATTCCTCCTGAGCATTCAATCCATCATGAATTTATTTTGCAATTAGGTATGGGTTCTTTTGCTCGGGTAAAAGATGCTTTGGCACAGCGAAATAAATAAATAGAAAAAATACATACACCAGCATAGAATATATAAAACTTTTCCATTATACATATATTTTCATAACTATTTGGTACATTGTTTTGTATACATCTGCTAAGATAGATGAAGTACCCATCCCTAAGGAGTAAGGAGACAACAAGCCTATCACTCAAACTCCCTTTTCAAAATGTCAAAGATGGATAGGTCCTTCACATATCCTTATACATATGCCCTTTTTCCCTATGTACAGCAAAAAATGATAGTCCCAATTCTAACCCAAAAAAACTATATGGAATCAGGACCAAAAAGAAAGGGCTATGACTACATGCTTAATTATCTAATCTACTCCAGAGGAAATTCAAAGATGGATATAACATAGATATCTTTTATAATAGTGAAAGTTCCTAAAAAGGGAACTTCCACAGTGGCCAACTCAATCTCTATTTTCAAGCAGTATCTAGGCATCTGGTATATATCAGCACAACAATGAGAAATATATTGCCAGTAACTAAACAAACCAGTTTATTTAAAATAATTGATATGTACCACTATAATAATACAGAAAACACCTCTACATTCAATTAAAATTTCAAACTCTTTTTATAAAGACCCTTGGGTATGACATAAGTGAAACAAGTGTGTATGTATCTATATACATGAGATATGGAGCAAATTTAATCATTCATGGAATGGACTACAAGCTTTTAATGCTTATATGTCTAAATCATATTCACAAAAGTCACATTCATGCAATACAACTTATGGCCATACAGAAATACTTTACTTTGGAAAGGTACACACCAGATCATTCCTTTCCACATCATGATGTTCTTTGGAGGTCTACACCAGATCATTCCTCTTGCATTTTATCCCTTGGGAGTATACATTAGATCATTCCCCATAAGGTAACTTACTATGAAGGTATACATCAGATCATTCCTCCTCATAATTTTGGTCTCAGGAGGTATTCACCAGATTATTCCTCCTTTATCTTTAACTTTGGCATTCATAATTTCATTTAAGCATTTTCATGCTATTCAATCACTTTCACATGAATTTAGACATCTTGCTATCAATGGCAAAAATTTCGCGTCCGGATTCCCTGCTGGGTGTGTCCTCTTTGGGCCTGTGGCGTTTTAGCGGGTTTTCCGTTGCTAAAGTTTTTTGCAACAAATATTATTGTCACTATAACTTTTTTTAAATTAATTATTTACAAAAAAGTTATAGCAGCAATAATATTCGTTGCAATAATATTAAAATACACTTTAGCGACGGATAAAACCGCCGCTAAAAAGCCCAGCAGGGACTACAGCAGGGAGCGCCTAGCAGGGGATCCAAAAGCAAAAATTTCATGCTATTTACTATTCATTCTTGACCATTACATCATTTTCCCTCTTGTCACTTAACATAGCCCAATTTTGATGGCACTTAAGGCTATTTTCAATCAACATATAAGTTTAGCCATTCTAGGGAAAATCACACATAGCATTCGGCCAAGGCAAGGAAATCATGAGAAAATGGCATTTTTAATTCATTTGATTCATTTCTAGCCTTTTTCTTACCATTTAAACATTATGGTAACAATTCCCATAATTATGCCTAACACTTTCTTACACCTCAAAATTTGGTAAGTGCACTTTAGGCCATCCTTTTTCCCATTTTTCTAGCTCACTTCCCATGCCAAATGTGATAATGCACATAATCTCACAACTTCACATTTTTATGCATACTTTTTAAGTGAAATGGTAAGGCTTTAAATTGGTAAAATTTCTAAAGCAAAAAATTTACCATAATTTTCTCTCTCCTCTTTTCTTATGATAACCTTTGCAAGATTTTTCTAGCCATTTTCAAGCAAAATTCAGCACCATTTTCATATACCCATTTAGCCAAGATGAGTAAGTCACATTCCTTTGGTTAATGGTGAAGTTAGAAAATGGAAAAAGTACCTAAATATATATCTAACTAGATTTTCTCTCTCTTACCATTTTATAACACTTTCTATCACTCTTTCTAACATAGATTTGAACCAAATTTCAGCACTATTACAAACCCTAGCTTTCGGCCAAAGAGGGAAATCAAGCAAAATGAAGTTATCTCACCATCTTGCTTACAATACAACAATATTCAAGCAAAAACAATGCAAGAACATTATTTTCTCACTCTTAAAGACTCCATTTCAGCTTTGACATAAGTTAGGGTTTCTCAAGACAAAGGTTTCATCCATGAAAATTTACCATCTCTTAGGTATTCAAGCTTTCCAACATGTATATAGCCATAAACACAAGTAGTTTTCAACATATTTCAAACCCAATCATGCAAATCAACCATAAGAATGTAGAGAGAGAAAAAGCCATCATTCTTGCAAAGTTGAAAACACCATAAACACACCATAAAACAAGAAAAGAATGGCATAGGCATGTTTAGCTACCTTGAAAAGCCAATACAAGTGTAATTCCCAAGTTATTTTGGTGAGAAATTCTTCTTCTCCTTGCCTATGAAGAAACGCGGCCTCTCTCTCCTTCTCCACTCTTCTTCGACACTTCTAGCACTTGGAGGAAGAAGAAGGCTGAAATTTAGGATTTAGGTTATTTACAAAAATGCCATTGGTGCTAAAATGTTCATTTTGTCCCTTTTTCTTCTCTTTTCATTAATGGCATTCACTCTCCTTGGAAATGTAATTTTGTGCAACTTCCATGGGCTGGGAATTTTCTGGCCCTCAAGAGTTTCGGAATTGTAGAGTGGTCCCTCAACTTTTTAGAAATTACAAATAAGCCCCTAGGAAAATTACCCTTTTTGCCATTTAAGTCCAAATGGCCATTTTAGCTCCAATTCTCACCCTTTTCAGCTTCATGGTATAAAAATCACTTAAATAAGATTTTATAAAACTTATTTTTGTGATTTTACTAATTTACCCTTATTTTATCAAAATTATAATTTTGCCCCTAAGACAAAATTACCATTTTTCCCTTTATGCCCAAGATTATCATTTCACCCTTTTTCTTTCTTCTTTAAAGCATACTTGGATAAAGATTTCTAATTTCTATTTTTCTTGAAATATTCAAGGTAAAATTTAAATTTTCTACATTATGAAGAATTACTATTATGCCCTTAGGATGAAATTATGATTTTGCCCTTCCTTAGGGAAATTTCCTCTTGACATCAAATGCAAGCAATCTCTTACATAACTAGACTCTTCTTCTCTCTTAAATGAAAATAATAAGAGTCCTTTGATATAATTTCATGAGATAAGAGAATTAAATTAATTTTCCTTTCATGATAAAATTACTATTTTACCCTTCCTTACTAACTTTCCAATTTCATTCTTTTATCACAAAAGTGATTATATAATGATAAAAATGTCCATTCTAACTCCTTGATTAGTCATCCTTAACACTCCACAAATAATACTCACAAACTCCACAAATAATACTAATAAATAATAATAGTAACAACGTCATCATAAAAATGTAAGTGTTTGGAGCAGATGTTACATAAATCTCAAGCAAGAACATCATTTTCTCACTCCTTAAAACACCATTTCAGCCTTGGTACAAGTTAGGGTTTTTCAAGACTAGGGTTTCATTTTTGAAAAAATGCTATCTCTTAAGTTTTCAAGCATTTCAACATGTCTATAGCCATAAACACAAGTAGTTTTCAACATATTTCAAACCCATTCAAGCAAATCAACCATAAGAATGTAGAGAGAAAAAACCATCATTCTTGCAAGAGTAACAACACCATAAACACATCATAAAACAAGAAAAGAATGGCATAGGCATGTTTAGCTAACTTGAAAATGCAAAACAAGTGGAATCTCCAAGTTGTTTTGGTTTGAACATCTTCTTCTCCAAGCCTAAGTGTGGGTTTGGCTAGCCTCCTCTGTTCTTTGGCATTTTTAGCATCCTAAGGTAGAAGAAGACTTAAATTAGGGTTTTGGTAAAATTACCAAAATGCCCTTGGTGTGAAATGACCAATTTACCCTTACTACTTCTCCTTTTCAAGAATGGCATCCACTCTCCTCAAGAATGTAATTTTATACAACTTCCATGAGCTAGGAAATTTCTGCCCCTCAAGAATTTTGAAATTGCAGAATGGTCCCTTAACTTTTTAAAAATTATAAATATGCCCCTAAGGAAATTATCATTTTTCCATTTAAGTCCAAATGGCCATTTTAGCTCCATTTTTCACCCTTTTTGATGTTAATGTGTAAAAATCACTCAAATAAGATTTCATAAAACTTATTTTTGTCAATTTACTAATTTACCCTTATTTTATAAAAATTACCTTTTTGCTCCTGAGGTAAAATTACCTTTTTGCCCTTTATGCCAATGTTATCATTTTCACCCTTTTTCTTTCTTATTTTGAACATAAAAGGGTAAGGATTTCTAAATTCTATTTCCTTGTAATATTTAAGGTAAAAATTAAATTTTCTACGTTATTTAAAATTATGATTTTGCCCTTTTCAGGAAAAATTGCCTTTTTGACATCAAAAGCATATAATCACTTACATAACTAGATTCTTCTTCTCTCTTAAATGAAAATGATGAAAGTCCTTTAATGTAATTTCATGAAATAGGAAAATTAACTAAATTTTTCCTTCCATGGTAAAATCACTATCTTGCCCTTCGTTACTAGATTTCCAGTCTCATTCTCATATGGCAAAAGTGACTCTATCTTGATGAAAATGTCCATTCTATCTTTTTAATGAACTCTCCTTATCATTATGTAATTAATAATAATAATAATAATAATGACATTAAAGAATGCAAAGTATTAGGGTAGGTGTTACATCAGGCAACTTGTGCATTGTCGATTGTGTGTTTGTCGATGATTCGTGGTGCTATTTTCCTTGGGTACTTGAGAACCTAATAGGAAACCCATACTAGTTTGATAGAGTCATATTTTGGGAGATTTAAGGCATTTTTTGGCAGCTTTCCGATGGTTATCCAGTGACTTTCATACTATTTTCAATTTGGCAGAATTTTACTCCTTCTATCTCCTGTATATTTAAATTACTGATAGGATTGCTTGTTAATATGTGTAGTTAAATTTGTAAAATCCATTGGGGTTCTTGACTATGTTGGTATTCTGATTATGATTGTATGGATGTTGAATTTAATTATATGATCTTCTTTGCAATCATGCTTGGATCATTGAGTTTTCTTTGCAAGACTTTGTGATGAATGCTATTTAGGCTCCTTTTAATAATTGATGCGCTACTAATGCAACTACACCTAAGGCAGTGAACCTATCAATGCAGTCTAGTTCAATGGTGAGTATCAAGGTCATATACCACGAGAATGGGAAAGCCTAAATCTACTCCTTGTTCTTTGTTATCTAGCCAAAGAAGAAGAATGAATTGATTTCTAGTTAAAATAATGGTTTAAAAATAACTTGTCAAAGATTTTCAACAATGGAGTAAAGCAAAATTTAATCAAGATAAGAAAAGCAAACCTATACTAGTTGGCAAACATGCACAAGATAATGAACTGTTAAATTGATTTTGACACCTGTAAATGAATTCTCAATTAAACTCAAGTTCTCTCTATCGATAATCGAATTTCTAAACCTAAGAATCTATCACTAAATTTTCTTCCTAATGATTGATTTTAGATTAGCATTACTGTTTTAATTCATCCCTATTAAGAGTTGTTGGTTCTTAATCTGGCAATTAATTTACCTTATCTCTAAGTGAAAATTAATTATTCCTCACAATTAGGGTTCCAATTTCAGTTAGATTCTCTTGATTTACCAAAAGAAATCTAAATAGCATTCTACATAACATCTTGTAAAGAAAGCTAACCTTTATTCATAATTGCAAGAAAGTTTAAAAATCAAATCTATTGTTTATACAAATTTAAAGCAAAACACCAACCTAGTAAGAAACCCCAATGGGTTTTACTAGTCTAGCTACTCATGTTCATGGGTATAATAATTGTCAAATTTAAATTCAAGAAGAAAGAAAGGAAAGTAAACATGGACACCCTTTTCTTCTCTCAAACAAAGGATGAAACGCCTCCTTCATCAATCTCTGAGTGCTCAAAGTTGTGATTGTTTCTTGATACAATTCCAATCTCCCAATCTCCTAGAAATTTCAAGGATGCTAGTCGAATATTCAAGGGTTCCAAGTAGTCTTCTAGCTCTCACCTCTTTTAGTTTACTAAAGTACCTCACGGCTCCAAGAAAGATGGGTCTCCAAAGTCATTACCTCTTCCAAGATTAATTCTCCCCCCTTCACAGCCAAGACTAGGCTATTTATAGAAAAATTCTAGCTGTCTTCACGGAGGATCCTCAATCAAGAAGGATTCTAGGGTTTTTCAGAAGAGAGGATAGGATAAGATAAGATAAGATGAGGTGAGATAAGATAGGATAAGATAAGATGAGATAAGATGAGATAAGATAAGATAAGATGAGATGAGATGAGATAATATGGGATAAGATAGGATAAGATAAGTCAAAAATGATTTACACATATTTACTTGATAAGATAAGATATGAAGATAGTTCACCATGTCCTTGATTTACACAGAATATTAATTGTCTATTTTGTAACAACTGAAAGGATTTTTAAAGATAAAATTTGATTTTTTACCCTAATTCCTTTTAAACGAAGCCTGGCACAACTTTCGAGGATAGTAAATCAAAACGAAAGATTATTCGAAGCCAGAAACACGATTAAACAGAAAGAAATACAATCCGGCGATCAGAAACAGATGGAAGAAGTTTCGTGCATCAATTTCGTTGAAGGAGGCCAAAACCTTCGCATAGAAATGTGTGCCAATTTTTGGAAGGATGCCGACACCCTAAAACATCCCCGGGTGGCCCGGGAAAAGTCAGAATCGTCCCTAGAGGCTTTAAATTACATGAATTCCCTTAATTTCTCTCATTTCTCTCTCCTTCCTCACCATACACTCTCTCTCCTCTCTCTCTTCTCTCTCCTCCTTCCTCCACCGTGAACGGCCGCTACAGCCACCGTGGGCCGCCACCAAGGGCACCAACCGACAGCCCTCACTGCCCACAACCTCCACCAACCAACCACGGCCACCAACGGCCGCCGGAGCCGCCGGAAAGATGTCATTTTTCCCCTCCATCGCATGAAACTTCTCCATCTCGGATCGCCGCTGTCCGTCGCCATTGACCGTCACTGCCCCCACCACCGTGTAGCCTGAGCTGCCAGCTTCCTCCAGTAGCTCGCCGCCATCAAAAGGAGGGCAGACGCACCCGGATCGAGGGAAATTCTGTCCGCCGTGCGAGAAACTTCGTGGCCAAAAAATGTCACCCAAACGGCCGTGAACCGTCACGCCACCACCGTATTCGGACTCCTGAACTTGCGGGCTTCACCGTGGTGTGATTTTCGAGGCAAGCGCACTCTCCACCGCGGCGCCATCAGATCGCCAGGTGTGCCGTGCCGGAGCTTTTGGACGTGCATCGGGAGAAATTGAGACCACCGTGACGCAGAATTCCATCATCCGAACACATTGGTAAGGTCTGATTTCCCAAAAAAATGATGGCATTTGATTGAAATGATTGTCGAACATAATTAGGCAACTAATTAACCTAGGTAGCTGTGTAACCGAGTTTAGGATTGAAAATTGGATGACGTGATGAGCCTAAATGTTTAATTTTATGTCAAGAAAATTAATCAGGCTCAGAAACCGAGACTGTGTGGAATTTTGAAGTGATTTAGAGCATTCAAAGACCAGATAGGATAATTTACACTTCCCGAACCCTAGAATTGATTTAGTGAATACCTGAATGATTTAGATGACTTGCATAGAATTACGTGCTACTTTCGATGGGATAAATTGCATGCCTGTGTACTGAAAACCCTAATTGCATGTTAGACACCTTGTTTATCGAGTTTAGATGCCTTTAGGACGGATTTACTTAGGGTTGGGTACTTGATAGCCGGTATGGGACGGCCGTTAAGTATCCCTCGTACAGGAAGCTTTTAAACGAGATTATTTTTATCATATTTAGCCTGTACTGAGTTAGGGATTACGCGTTAAACCAGAACGACCCTAAGAAAGGTTTAGGGAGTATAAGGGTGGATAACCTACACAGAGAAACGTTGTGATTTAGGCGTAATACCCTAGAACCCTAAGGAATAGCCGACCGAGTGCATGTGAGTTCAAATAGACTGTATGAGGATGAGAATTGGCGTATGTACACATGCTAGGGGACGCCCTAGATGTTGATTCTCACCTGGTCCTTGAGTGAGTGATTGGTGTTACGGATCACACTCACAATATAGGCTTGATTCGGGTGATTGGTGTTACGGATCACACCCAATGATAAGAGAGGTATTCTCTCTAGACTACGTGCAATTATATGATGATTTAGATTTGGTTACAGCAAATTTGTAGCCAATGTGGATTGAGATACACCGGGCATGGGATTTTATTTGATTTTATGATTAATTTTCACATAAATGGATTTTTATGATTTCGATTAACTGCAGCGATTTCTATGTAATAAATGATTTTAAAGATAAGGTATTTCACTGTTTTCGAATTGATTTCGGGAAGATGATTTCGGTGTTCGCACCTCTGGGTATTCAACCAGTTTTCTAATGATATTCGAATTGTAAATTATTCTACTGGCATTTTATATCTCATTAGGTTGTTTACTCAGATGAACAGGGACAGGGACAAGAGCCCAGACGATAGATGATGATGCCGTGGTGATAGACAGAAGAATAACTTAGCTTAGGCTTGAATTGGCTTGTATATATATATGCTTGATGATGTTACTGTATACTGGGTTCTGTTCTTTATGTTTTCTGTATGGATTGGATCAGTGGTACATGTATAAATCAGGAGTTTTATATTGATTGTATTGATGGGATTGATGCTGTTTTTATGGATTTCTGTGGATTATGTTTATTGCTGTTGTTGGACTGGCTGTTTGATTATAAACAGGTGGTTCTTTGTATTTTGGGACATGATCGAAATACAGGGGAAACTCTGCCAGATTTTTGGTAGGGTTTACCGCTGTAAATTTATGGATTTAAGTCAGACTATGTATGAATGTATAACGTGACGTGTATATAAGTTCTAGATTTCATTCCAGAGTAATTTGTGATGTATGCATGTATAATTAGTTAGCTGCGTGTGAGTTAGGGTTAAACAAAATCCGAATGGACAAAAGAAAGTCTATTTGGGTTACGCTCAACCAGTAGCGATCCCCTGACATTCCCATATAGGGAATAATCATTTAGAATAACCCATATGCTTCCGCTAATCAGATGAGGATTGTATATGTCGTATTAGGGGGTCGTTACATATTTCATGATCATTTTATGTGTTTTTATTTCAAGAATCATTTGAATTTGTATCCTTTTTTATTTTCAGGCATTTTATTCACTCATTATCAGCAAATGGAGAAATTTTGGGCCAAGACAAACTTTAGAGCACCCGAATGGAGCATTTGGGCTAATCCTCCCTTATTGGGTCGAGAGAACACCATGTTGGATCTCTTAGAGATAGGTCATGCATTGAGTCCAGGAGGGGAGAAGGAGCACGTGACCCAAGTGTCTCTTCCAGGTCATCTAGAGCGTGTATCACTTCACCGCGTGAGAGGAAGTTGCTGTGTCATTTGTCCACGACACCCATGACCATGATTTTAGGAGACGTTGAGAAGATTGAGCGATGATAATTTGAGAGAGGAGGAGAATTTTCAGGGAGAGAAAATAGTATCACCTTTTGTGATTCATGATAGAGGATTTTGGTTCGTTAGGGCTCAAACTTTCCCACCACTGATTCTCCTTCAAGCGATAGCGCGACGACCTCTGGTGACTAGGGGATGACGATCGAAACACTGCTATTGACAATAAACACCAAATTGCAACCGTCCATGGTGTTTTGAGTGGGACTCGAATAGACCTGAGAGCTTCGACCCATTTTGGGCTAAATGCGCAGCCCATTTCTAGGAGATCTAACATGGCATTCTCTTAGCCCAATGAGGGAGGATTGGCCCAAATGCTCCATTCGGGAGCTCAAAAGGTTGTCTAATCTTGAAATTTTTGCATTTGCTAATAATGGCTTGATAAAATGCCTAAAAATAAAAAAGGATACAAATTTAAATGATTCTTGAAATAAAAACACATAAAATGCTCATGAAATAGACAATTAATATCAAGCAAATATGTGTAAATCAAGGCACATCAAAAAAGATTTCACAAGTTATTTCTCATATACAAACTAATGATAAAAGCACTTTCAAACTTGCGAAAAGAACATTTTTAAATATAAAATTCAAAATTTTGCACAAATTACAGAAAGCCTTTATAACTCCAAATCAAGGAAATAACTATTATTATATAAATTGAGGCACAAATTGGTCATCATGTGTGTGAGACATATTATGGCACATATGAATATATTATTCAATCCAAAATAATACTTTGATGAAATGAATGGACAAACACTAGTTTGATCATATTAAAATTCATAATGCTACCCCAAATCATTGAATTTCATATAAAGCACATAAATAGGGTAATGTTTAGATATCACCAAGATAGTAGTCTTTCATACCCTTGTGATAATTTTCTTGGCATTGGCGTGATATTTTCTCTTTGCATTAGTGAAACTAATTTCCAATATCCAACACTTTTCAAAGAAGCTTCGTTAAGGATAGTTGTAACTTCCATTTGATTTCCATTCATGAGAAAATGTTCTCCCTTATTTTTACATATCTACAAAGAAAATTACTTTCTTTTCTTGTGTACCCAAAATATATTAGGTCCAAGGGGTTAAAAAAAAAAGCTTCATGATTTTGAAAGACTTTTATCTAGATCCTCAAACATATTTTTATTCATGAATTTCTTTTCAAAATTTTACATAGATTGGAAAGAAAAATAAAGTTATACAACTTTTCAACATTGTAAAAAAATTCATTCATAAGAAAATAGAAAATCATTAAAATTTATTCCCATACCGAAATCTTTTGAATGCATTTAGTTAGATAAGATTTAAGAAATTAAATGCACTTCATGTAACATCCGCTCCTATTACTTATGAGAGATGGTTGTCAGTTATTAAATAAGTTAAATGCTTGTGTATGTTGCATTAGTTTGCATATAGTTGCATTACTGCAAGGGCTCAAATGAACAGGAAAGGATAGGGATTAGAATGAAAAAGAAAAATTGAGTTAAAGGAATTATGCACATTCCCATTGGTCTAAGGGTAGAAAATGCAATTTTAGCCAAAAGGGAGTTACTATAGCTGACTAATTTTTGAAATTTCTCCCCAAGATTTTAGGGATAAAATTGTAATTCTCAAAATGATAGGAGAAATTGCCATTTAAGGCCAAGTAACCAAAAACCCAACCCTGACTTTGGATAAAGGTTGTAGCTTCCCCAACTACATGGAACTACCTATATATATGCCAAAACAAGACTATGCCACCATAAAAACCTAATTTCAAGATTTCAAGGAGAGAGAGGGTGACCTAGAGAGAGAAAGGGAGAAATTTTGAAGGAGAAGGAATTACAACTTGGAGTTCTACAAAAATAGGAGCAAAAAATCTCTAGGAGAAACAACTAGGAAGGTATATAACATCACCAGCACCTTTTGTAACAAGAATCAAGTTAGTAAAAAATCTAATCCCTCTTTTTTTTTTTTGAAAAACACTATTTATTTTCTAAAAATAGTGATTTTGGGATGATTTTAGTGAAAAGAGGGGTTTCAAACATACATTCTTTGTATGTTTAACTTCTATTGGGTGTTTTATGCTGAATAGATGTAATTATACATGCTTGTTTCAGATTATATAAAATGGGTTAACTTTCACCATGAGTGAAAATTATTTTGATTCCATAGGATGGATGACGTTGAGCATGAAAGTGAGTGATAATTAAATTAAATGGTGCATAAATGCTAGAAACTAAGTTCATGACTTTTTTCTAGGCTTGATAAGAGGTGAAATTTAGACTCAGTAACATTCTATAATAGTAAAATTAAGTCTTAAGATCATACAAGTTAACTTTTATGTTCTTCAGCTTTAAATTTTCATGAAAATGCAAGAAGCATCTGACTGCTAGCTCCTAGCAGTAGTCGACTATCATGTGCCTAAAAGTCGACTAGTAGCTCTCTGTTAGCCAATAGTCGACTAGTATAATTTTAGAAGTTGACTTTTAGCTTATTTTTTTTATGTTTTTCAAGACTTCAGTTCTATAAGCCAACTACTATGAGGTGTAATTCGACTGCTCGATGGAAAAGTATTCTTTTTAATGAAGAAATTGTTTTGAAAGAGCTATCTAGTCTTTAAAATGAAACCTCAAAAGTTTAGAATAGGTTTTGGAGCCTAAGTTTTTATTTTCTTGAATGTATGCTCAATAAAGTCAACAATAATGTCATTACATAAGGAAATTATAGCTTTTTGGGTAACATGAGCTTTAAAAGAAAGAGAGGAAAACACATAAGAGAAAAGATAAGAGTATTCCAAGTGTATGCATTAGTGGTAGATAGGCTCATGATTGAGTGATCGATTATCGGTATGGGATGGTTGTTGGGCATTCCACAGTCAAACCATATTTTGGGATGGTAAAGCATCCACTCAATCATAAATAATTCTAAAAATACCATGATGGTTGAAAATTCTAAGTCAGTGAACTCTTCTATGGACAACTAAAGGAGTCACATACTTAGAGTTAAGCATAACCATAACATAATCTGAATCACTCTAGAATATATGCTTGTGAATAGAGTGCTGGGAATGTGATCCCTTAGTGAGGATGTTGATTCCATATCCTCATAATCCACAAGGTTGGAGTAGGAGTGATCTGTTAGAGGTGGTAGAAATCTTGTGAGTTATACCAGCCCCTTTATGGGACGAAAGTGAAATGAAGTATCCAAAGGGATATCGATCCCACTGGTTAGGGGATGATCTATTGGAGTTGGCAGAGACCATTGAGTGTGTTAGGGATGATCTGTTAGAGAGGGCAAGAACCTATGTGTACACGAGATCCACTAGGGGATGTAACACCTGTAACACCCCCTTAGCCTATGGTTCCTTTTAGTTCTTTAGAAGATATATTGCGTAAATATTATAATAGTAGTTTGTTACTGTTACATCTACCCAAGTAAATTTAAAACTTTTACAAGTTAATTATTAGAGTGATATTTGGGTAAGGTCTCTACTCTCGGGTTTACACTCAACCTCGCAGCAGAATGAAATAATGTGATACATCAGTTACTCTAGCTAGATATACAAACATCATTCATATTTACTTACGTAATTAACATAGAATAACTATCAAGCATGGAGGTAACAACCCTACCACTTAAACCACATCAAACATGTCTATTCTTAAATTCTAGCTAATCCGTATACATATAATCAATATAGGCTATACATGAGGTAAATTATGCCAGCACTTCCTCAAAAATCATGAAGGCTAGCTCGATAAATTAGAAGCTTATACTATCCAAAATAACTTTCTTAAAATACCTATAGAGGGTACCTATCTCAAGTTCCCTCTATCTCTAGTCGTTACCTAAAAAACTGATACACGCAAGCATTTATATGAGAATTGAATCTCAATAGCAAGCAAACCTATTTTGAAATTAGCTGACTTGTACTACCGTAATTATATGTAAATACTCTGTATTTTTCATCTCAAATTCAAAATATAACATGTACTATCGGGATGCACTGCATGAAACATACTTTCATGGTTTATGCTTAGGTGTATGCATGTACTTTGAAACATGTGAAATTAAATCATCATGGGATGTCATCTCAATATCATGCTTTATCATAAAAACTTTCATCTCATACATTTCAAATGGTAACATCGACATATTCATCTTTTAAATCTAATAGGAATCATACATATACATTGAGAGTTATCAGGAGTGCCGCCTACCAAGTATTTACCTTATTTAATAATTAACAAACATCTCTCATAAACAGGGGGAGCAGATGTTTCATTTCTCTCCTCCTTTAAAATAATTTTGTCCTCAAATTAGAACACACCTAATCAAATAATTTGGGGTAGGTTCTTATATTGTCTTCTTTTTCCCATATGGCTTCTAATAGTGACAACTGGTCCCACAATACCTTTACCAGTGGAATAGCCTTATTCCTCAATTTCTTGACTTTAGTATGAATGATTCTTAAAGGTCTAGGATGATATGTCAAATTATGTTTTAATTATACTGTATTGGTGTCAAAGAGATGTGAAGGATCTGGAATGTATTTATGAAGTTAAGAAACATGAAAAAAAATGTGGGGATTAGACAAAAATGAAGATAAAGCTATTTGATAAGCAGATGAACCAATCTTTTTCAGGATTTGGAAGGGTCCAAATGTATCTAGGGTTCATTTTTCTTAACTTAATGGCCCTACCAACACCAGTAATTGGAGATACCTTGAAGAAGACACGATTCCCTTTAACAAGTTCTAATGGTCTTCTCCTCCTATTAGCATAACTCTTTTGTCTATCCTAGGCCTTAGTCATCTTTTCTTTGATCATTTTTATCTGATTGGTAGTTTGTTGTACTAGTGCAGGCCCTAATATTTATCTCTCCCTCACTTTAAACCAACATAATTTTGATTTACACTTCCTCCCATACAAGGCTTCATAAGGAGCCATACCTATGCCCGAGTGGAAATTATTATTATAGGAAAACTGCATGGCAAATTCTTATCCCAATTTTTTTTTGTTCTAATAAAAAAGCCCTAATCATATCTTTTAGTGTTTGTATAGTTCGTTTAGTCTGCCCGTCAGTTTGTGGATGATAAGTAGTACTAAAACTGAGTTTAGTACCGAAGGCCTCATACAAGGCTCTCCAAAATCTAGAAGTAAACTTAGGGTCTATATCAAATACAATACTAGTGGGTACTCCGTGGAGTCTCACTATTTCTTGTATGTACAGTTGGGCCAACTTATCTAATGAGAAATTTATTCTAATAGATAGGAAATTTGCATATTTAGTTAATCTATCCATGATATGTCTTATTTTACAAAATTTTACCTAATATTTTATGTCCATTTTATATGTATTTTTATTCTAGGAATCACCTAAATGTGTAACTTATTGCATTTCAGGCTTTTCATCAATCTTTCATCAGTGAACGAGACTTTTCTGGATTTAAAACAGCTATTTTGGGTCATTTGGGCCATTTTGCTCTTACTTGGCTGAGCCAAAGCCCTTAATGGGCCTTTAGAACGTGAGTCCAAGCAAGGCAGTGTGCAAATAAAGGATTTGGATGCTTGGAATAGTGATTTTTAGTATTGTACAGTAGAGAAAAGAGAGAGACAACCCGAGTTCCATCGTGCAAGAGGCTGAAGTGAACAGTAACGCGACCCACACCCATCGCGCGAACCACCCAGCAACCCAAACGTGTGAGAGACCTGATCAGTGAACCACCATCGAGGGAGGCTGAGTTGCCACCGGAGAGGCTCCGCGGATGGTCCACCACCGTCTCGGCCATCTGCGGCGCCCATTCTCGACGTCCAGCGTAGTGGAGATCCGCGAGAGAGAGGAGCAACCCGTTTCGTGATTCGATTGCTTTCGGAGTTGCTACCGCTACTGTCTTTCAACGCCACCATCGGAAAGCAACTCAACGTCACTCAACGCCTCCCCCGAGACCCTCCACTCTAGCTCAAGCCGCCATTGCAGCCATTTTTTTGGCGGGTACCTGTTTGGCTCGCAATCTGACCCGTTAACACGTGTAGCTTTTGGACAGTACTGGATTTGAATTTTTTGGTGAATTTCTGGCAGTTTTACAGCGAGATTTAAGTGGTTTTCCAGTGACCAATCTGTGCAGTAATCATTGGGCAATTGAGAAGACAGGGGAATGCTTAATTTCTATTATTTTTATCTTCTGTATAATTGATTGTCTGATGCATTTTCTGATGGATTGCCTACTGTTGGACTGTGTGCTATTTCTAAATTTGTGTGGCTGAAACTATAAAATTCATTGGGGTCCCTAACTATGTTGGATTGCTGTTTAAATTTGCATGGATGTTGAATTTAATGTGTGATCTCCGTTACAATTATGAATGTATGTATTAGTGTTATTTACGAGACGTCGTGATAACGTTAATTAGATTCCTTTTTGAGATCGACAGATGATAATTAGATCGACAGATGATATTTCAAAGTCAATGGGCACAGACTAAAGCACTACTATGGAGACCCATTGGAGGTCGAGGATCGAGTGCATATGGTGCTTTACCTGAAAGAGTGATAGAAGGAACGAGTCCAGCTAAAATACTCAAACAAAAAAAGAAGCACTATGTTTTTTATTTATTTTATCTGTGTTATTTTATTTTTGTCTATTTTCTTCTTTTTCATTTTGTTAAGGTACATTAAAACTTTTAGATTATCTATGCTTTTTCTTTGTGCTTTCGCTTTACTACGTGGTATCCCCTTTGGCTGTACACTGAGGATAGTGTGATCCTCAAGTGTGAGGTGGTGTGCCTTTATTATTTTAACTCATTTCCCTCTACTAGTTCAAGACACCGCATATTGATGCTACTTTTTGCTGATGCTGTATTTGTGCTGATAGTATATCTAGGACAAGATACTTGATTTTTGCTTGATTCTATGCACTTAAGTCTTTGATTGTCTTTTAAGCATGTATGATTCAGTCATGAATGGGCAGGCATTGTTTCTTATAGTTTATGTTAGAAAGCAATTTTGATGCCTAATGTATTCTTGACCACGGCCAGGTCATACCCATGTTGCTTGATTATCTTTCATATTGTTCAATTTTGATTTAGGATGTTGATAATGCAATTTTCATGCACTGCTTGATTAGTAATTCATATGAAAATATTTGAGAACCATATGCAATTTAGCCACACTTCAAACGTGAGATTTGAGCCCAAGATAAGCATTTATTATAAATATGCTTCGAATTCTTTTTGTTGAGTGTTTTTTTCACTTGATTGTGTCTCTAGAACTTGCTCTGTAATACTTGTTGAAGTTACATAAACTTTTGAATATCAGATGATTTGGGCAACTTAGGATACACTATTTCTACCAAAAAAAAAAATCCTACCTTATGTGTCTTCCTTAGTTAGCCACTGTTGGCCCTTGACTTTTCCTTCTTCACTTACATTTTACACCTCATATTCCTTTCTATACATTTTCTTCTTTCTTCACCCCATTTACTGAAATTTGTGTGATTTACTCTTTGTGCATGGATTAAGAATGCAATACTTTAATTAATGATAGTACACTAAGTTCTTTTTCATCATTTTAGATGCTCCCTTCAATCCAAAAGTGTATGCATGCAGGATAATTATGAAAAAAAGAAAAAAATGATGAATGAAAATGAAAAAAAAAAAGAGAAGAAGAAGAAGAAGAAGAAAAAGAGATAATAATAAGAGTAGTCTGTCTATTGATATTTTATTCTCTGAGCATCATCAACTTCATTGAAAAAACTTAGTAAGAATTGTTATGTTCGGTATTTGTGCGTTTCATCCTTTAATCCTTCATGATGCTTAAATTGCATGAATTTCAGCATCCATACCTCTTCTACCAAAATTTTCTTCCCTACCATCACTTTAATCTCATTACAACCCTATTAAGACTCCCCTTAATTTTGGTATTCAATGTTTAGTAGTAGCGGAGATCAGATTTATGAGCAAGCATATAGTAGACATATTCTTGTGAAGTTTCTTGAGGGATTTTTACCCTACCAAAATACGCTTTGAGTGATATGAGAAATCTCTGAGGGGCATTGATTCTTAAATATTTGGCTCTGAATTGTTGGCTAAGTTGTGTATGCATCGTTATTATCTCCATTCTGCATCAAGGTTTTTGCAATTTGGTCTATAATTAAGTTTGACGGGGGATATGCTAAGCATTATTAACTATGGACTAGGTATGGACATTGAGAAATTTTTACTGTCTATTTGAGGACTAAGTTAATGCTTGCTTGAGGACAAGCAAAAGCTTAAGTATGGGGTGATTGATATGTCTTATTTTACACAATTTTACCTAATATTTTATGTCCATTTTATATGTATTTTTTGTGTATTTTTATTATAGGAATCACCTAAATGTGTATCGTATTGCATTTCAGGCATTTTATCAATCTTTCATCAGCGAACGAGACTTTTTTGGAGTTAAAACAGCTATTTTGGGTCATTTGGGCCATTTTTCTCTTACTGGGCTGAGCCAAAGCCCTTAATGGGCCTTTAGAACATGAGTCCAAGCAAGGCAACGTGCAAATGAAGGAATTGGAAGCTTGGAATAGTGATTTTTAGTATTGTACAGTGGAGAAAAGAGAGAGACAACCCGAGTTCCATCGTGCAAGAGGCTGAAGTGAACAGTAACGCGACCCACACCCATCGCGCGAACCACCCAGCAACTCGAACGTGTGAGAGACCTGACTGGCGAACCACTGTCGAGGGAGGCCGAGTTGCCACCGGAGAGGCTCCGCAGACGGTCCACCACCATCTCGGCCGTCTGTGGTGCCCGTTCTCGGCGTCCAGTGCGGTGGAGATCCGCGAGAGAGAGGCGCAACCCGTTTCGTGATTCGGTTGCTTTCGGAGTTGCTATCGCTGCCGTCTATCCATGCCGCCACCAGAAAATAACTCAACGTCACTCAAAGCCTCCCCCGCAACCCTCCGCTCCAGTTCAGGCCGCCATTGCAGCCGTTTTTTTGGTGGGTACCCGTTTGGCTCGCAATCTGACCTGTTGACCCGTGTAGCTTTTAGACAACACTGGATTTAAATTTTCTGGTGAATTTCTGGCAGTTTTCCACTGAGATTCGAGTGGTTTTCCGGTGACCAATCCGTTCAGTAATCATTAGGCAATTGAGAATACAGGGGCATACTTAATTTCTATTATTTTTATCTTCTATATAATTGATTGTCTGATGCATTTTCTGATGGATTGCCTACTATTGGACTGTGTGCTATTTGTAAATATGTGTGGCTAAAACTGTAAAATTCATTGGGGTCCTTAACTGTGTTGGATTACTATTTAAATTTGCATGGATGTTGAATTTAATGTGTGATCTCCGTTACAATTATGAATGTATGTATTAGCGTTATTTACGAGACGTCGTGATAATGTTAATTAGATTCCTTTCTGAGATCGACAGATGATAATTGGAATTGGAAAACTAATTGTAATGGACAATTTGTTATCACTTAGAACTAAGGTTAATAAATTGCTGGATTAAGAAGTAACGACTTTTAATAGTGGTGAATTATACCGATAATGCTGATTTAAGATTTACCATTAGGAAGAACCAGCCAGTGGTAGATTTTAAGTTTAAGAAATTCATTGAGATCGACAGAGAATTTGAATTTACATTATAATTCACTCACAAGTAGCATAGTCAGATTCAGTAATCCATTATCCTTCCTGCGTTTGCCAACCAGTGTAGGTTCCTTGATGGATTTGCATTTCTTGCCTCTGTGTATTTTCTTCTGTTCATTCTCGCTGTTAGTTTTTTATTACTTGTAGTTAGATGTTAGTTTAGGTAAAATCAATCATTCTAACTTTTAGGCTAGATAACAGAGAACAAGTAGTAACTTTGGGCTTTCTCGTTCTCGAGGAATACGACCTTGATTCTCACCATTGCATTAGACTACATCGATAGGTTCACTGCCTTAGGTGTTGTTGCTAAATAGCATTGGCAACACGCATCAATCCATAATTACCTAGATTGCATAGTGTCTTGATTGAGTTCTAGGTAAACCCATCACAAAGCCCATAGAGATTTTCTCCCATTTCCATTTAGGAATCTCAAGAGGTTGCAACAATCTTGTAGGTTTATGATGTTTAATCTTCACCTACTGGCATAGTAAGCATTTAGCAACATACTCAACTATGTGCTTTTTATACCTGGCCACCAAAAATTTTCTTTCAAATCTTGGTACATCTTAGTGGCACCAGAATGAATAGAATAGTTGCTCTTATGGGCTTCCTTTAAGATTTTGTCCCTCAATCCCCTTGACTTTGGAACATACACCATATTTTGAGAGGTCACTATCCCATTAGGCTCCTTGAATTCCTTTGAGTCTTTTAGGGACTTTAAGAATTGATCCTCTATTTGGGCTTCTAGGATTTGAGTTCTAAGGTTATTTTCAATTTCCATTTCTCAAGTATATCTTATCTAGCAATACTAGAGTGGATAAACTCAAATTCCTAAACTTTTCAATTAAGCTCATCTCGCCCACCATCATTTGAGCTATATAGAGGGATTTCTTACATAATGCGTTTGCTATTACATTTTCCTTCCCTAGATGGTATTTTAATTCAAAGTCATAATCCTTAATAAACCTCATCCATCTTCTTTGCCTTATGTTTAATTCGTTATGGTCAAAGAGGTCAAATTTTGACCTATAGAGATAGTGTCTCCAAATCTTTAAGGAAAACATTGTGGCTACTAATTCAAGATCATAGGTAGAATAATTTCCCTTATGAGGTCTTAGCTATCTAAAGGCATATGCTACTACTCTCCCATTTTGCATCAAGACACACCCTAGGCCCTTCTTGGATGCGTCACAATACAGTTTGAATTTTCCTAAAGGATCATGAATTGTTAAGACAGGGGTTGTGGTAAGCTTTTCCTTTAAATTTTGGAAACTATATTCACATTTGGCATTCCATACAAATGGAACATCCTTAGTAGTTAATTTAGTCAAAGGCAACGCGATTTGTGAAAACCCTTGAATAGATCTCCTATAGTAACCAGTTAATCTGAGAAAACTACAGATTTCAGTCACTGTGGTAGAACTTTCCCACCCAACTACTGCCTCTGTCTTGTATGGATCTACTACTACCACATCTTTTGTGATTACATGTCCTAAGAATTTTAACTCTTTCAACCAAAACTCATGTTTTTCAAGTTTGGCATGTAATTGCTTTTCCCTAAGCAACTGCAGCACAATCCTAAGATGTTGTTCTCAATAACAATAGGGCAATTTAAGCAAGCTAAAGAAGTCAAAACCAGCTCTCCCTTAAGAATAAAAATAGAAAATTGATAAGGTAAATTGGACACAAGTAAGTCTAATCTCTCTACACATTCTAATGAAATAAAAGGGTGGGTAGCGCTAGAATCAAATAGTACAATTAATGATACAACATTTATTAAACATTTACCTTATATTAAATCATCAGATTGGGTTACTTCCTTAGCCTTGAGGGAATAAACTCTTCCAATAGTGGGAGGTCTAGTGGTGTCACCCTATCTCTTCCACTCTGGGCAATCCTTACGTAAATGTCCCTGTTTTCCACATTGGTAACAAATGCTTTGTTGCATTGTTAGACTTTACAAGTCCCACCATGACTCTTTCTGCACTTTAGGCAGACATTGGGCATTGCCTGTCTCAACATCGGCCTCTTCCCTTCCTCAGCTCCATTGAATTTGTTGTCCCTTCCTATAAAAGGTCCTGACTATTTCCTTTTTAGGAAGTTTTTCTCCTTCTCTTTCTCAGCCTCTGCCATATTTTTAGTCACTATGCGACACTTATTTACCAATGTGGCATAATTTCTTATCTCCATTAGAGCAACTACACTTTACAATTCTAGGCTTAATCCAGCCTCAAAATGCATTGCTTTCTAGTTCTCATCTAGATGAATCTTTAAATACAAAGAGAACTTGGAAAACTCTTTGAATTTAGCAATGTAGTCTTCAAAAGTCCTGTTACCCTATTTGAGCTGCATAAACACCATTTCTCTTTCATTCCTTACATTTTGAGGAAAGTACTTTTACAAAAATACCCTCTTAAATGACTCCTAAGTAATTTTGATTTCCTGAGCCTACATCAATTGCTTGGCTCCTCTCCACCAATGTTCAGCTTCTCCAGTCAATATATATGTGAAAAACAAGATCTTTCGAGCATCAGTGCTTCCAAGTGTAATGCCCCCAATCCTATGGTTCTTTTTAGTTAATTAAATAATATAATATTTATACAAAAGGATTGGTGAATTACTACTATCTCTACCTAAGTAAATTTTAATTTTTACCAAGTTAAATAATTAAGTGCCATTGGTTTGGGAATTCTACACTCAGGTTCTCACTTGTAATGCAGCAGAAATAAATGAAATAATATATATATTATTTAGAATACATGCACATATATAATTCACTTACAATAGTTATAATTTCTGTACATAAGACATATACCTATAGATATGTGAGATTTATTAACTAGGGAAAGGAGACAACAACCCTATCACTCATACCCCTTTTTAGAATCCTACTAGTGGATACCTATCTCACATATCCTAATACATATATGCCTTATTTCTTACATAAAAGATCATCATCCTAATTGTTTCAAAAATAATAATGAGTTAGGGAATTAGGCATGCCAAAAATACTATACAAGCCCTAAAACTTCATGCAATCAAGGTGTGAGAGGAACATCCAATACAAATATAACCCATAGTTCTTTAATAACTGGGAAATGCCCTAGGAAGGGTTTCTCCACTATCTCTACCTCGATCTCTAACAGTACCTAATATCTAGGCATATGATAAAAACTAACATTTATGTGGGAAAGATTTCTCAATAGTTATAACAGCCTATTTTAAAACTACTGATTTGCACCACCGTACTCATATGAAAATAGACTACATTCTTTTTACCATTAGATAATACATCTTGCTTATTGTGATGCCATGCATGAATAATACAATTATATTTCATACTTGTGAATGCAACATCACATATCCATCACACAAGATATATTATTAGATTATAATCATCTTATCACATATCCATCACACAAGATGTATCATTTCATCACATATCCATCACACAGGATATATCATTAGATTATAATGGTAACAGGGTTATATATATATAGAGCATACACAAAGAATTTAGAACATATTCTCATGGCCATTGCCAAATAATTATCATAACAAGAGAAATCAGGAGAGTCGTTGAGCGAACAACTCCTCAAAGTAATCATCACCCAACGGTGAATTTCTCCTAGTCTGTGACTACCTGCAATTCTTAACTGCTATCTATATATTATCTAGTAGTTCTTGACTGCAATCTATGTACATGATGGAGTGTCCTCCAATGGATGCAAGTACAACCATCCTCAACACCCCTGCGAGGGTCCTTGCCCACCTCTCTGGCAGTTCCTTCCCTATTACTAACAACCATAGGATCCCTGCCTACCTCTCTTGCAGCTATTCCCCCATATATATAGAATTACTATTTTCCATAGATCATCTCCCAAAACACTATCCATAAGTCTATAGACTAGGGTGATTCAGCTTATAACATAGTTATGTTTAACTTTAAGCATGTGACTCCTTTAATTAGCCATAAGGGAGTTCACTAACTTGAAATTAGTAACCATCATGGTCTTTTCATAATCGTTTAGTTCAACCGTGGAATGTCCAACGACCATCTCATACCGATAACTGGTCACTCGATATGAGCCTATCTACCACTATCCATACACTAGGAATACTTTATCATTTCTCTTTTATGTCTCATGTTCATTCCTTTTAAAATTCTTGATGTGCTTTATTTTCTACATATTTTTCTTGAGGTTAATTATCCCTTTCATGAGCATTTTGTGTGCTTTTATCCTCAAAATCACCTAAACTTATATCCCTTTTTTCATTTCAGGAGTTATACCAAGATATCATCAACAGAAAGCCATTCTGGTGGCCCAAATAACCTAGACACATGCCTTATAGGCCTTGGAGCATTCCATGGATCTTGATACATCCTATTAGCCTTGAAGCACAACCACTTTGGCTTTATGAAAAGTGTGCACATGAAAGACTTGAAAAGGAGAGGAAGCTCGTGGCTTGAGGGATCATGATCTTACTTGGATGATCATTTATCTAGAAGATTATCATCTTTCCAAAAACATCATCATATTTGAAGGGATTTTGACTTATCATTATATCTTTTGAAAACCCTATCATCCCTCTTAGCCATTCATCATTTTTGACTTATCTTATCCTATGTTGTCTTATCTCATCCTATCTCATCTCATCTCATCTTATCCTATCTTATCTTATCTTATCTCATCTTATCTCATCTCATATTATCTAAACTTATCTCATCTTATCTTATCTTGACTTATCTCTTATCTTATCTTATCTTATCCTTTCTTTTCAAAAACCCTAGAATCCTTCTTGGCCAAGGATCCTCCTTGAAGACAGCTACCATTTTTCTATGGCTATGAAGGAGGGAAATTAATCTTAAAAAGAAATCCATGGCTTTGAACCCTAATCTTGCTTAGAGCCGTGAGGTGCATCCTTAAAAAGAGATGATGGCTTAGAGACTACCTTGAACCCTTGAAAATCTTACTTACATCCTTAGAGTTCCATAAGAGATTGGGAGATTAGAATTGCATCAAGAGACAATCATGACTTTAGGCACTTGGAGATTGAAGAGGGAGGCGATTCATCCTTTATTTTAGAGAAGAAAAGGGTGTACATATTTTCTTTTCTTTACTTCTTCTTGAATTCAAATTTGATGATTGTTGTACCCATGAACATATGTAGCTAGACTTGTTAAACCCATTGGGGTTCCTTACTATATTGGCTTTTGGTTTTAATTTGCATGAACATTGAAATTTGATTTTGCAACCTTTCTTGGAATTATGAATGAATTCTTAGTTTTCTTTAAAAGACGTTGTATCGAATGCTATGATATTTCTTTTGGTAAATCAAGAGATTCTAACTAAAATTGGAACACTAATTGCAAGAAACAATAAATTGTCACTTAGAGATAAGGTTAATTAATTACCAGATTAAGAAGTAAAGATTTTACAACTCTTAATAGTGATGGATTAGAATGATAAGGTTGATCTAAAATTGATCATTAGAAAGAGATTCCAGTGGTAGGTCTTTATATAACACCTCAATCTTATAGCCTTTCTCTTAAAATATTTATTAAATAAACCATCTCGTTACAAGACTAGTGTGTTACCTTCACTTTTATCCTTAATTATTACCTGAGTATGATTTTAATTGCTATTTACTATTTGATTAGGTTTCTGTTCCTTTTACTCAAGCATTTTATTCATACATTGGACAACGAAAGATTAAATAATGGAAACATAATAATAGTAATAACAACACAATGGAAGGTAAACATCATTAATATATACATTCTTTACATATTTACACGTCAAACATATATCTTTAGATATGTGAAGTTCAGTTAGTTCATTAGGGTGAGGAGGCAAAAAACCTGCCACTCATACCCTTATCAAAATTTACCTAAGTTGGATACAACTTTCACATATCTTGATACATATCTATAAGTTATGATTTATCCTAATTCTATTCCAAAAATATATCAAGAATTAGGATAAAGGGTTACTATCTATTAGTTACATAGTTCCTAAAAAGAAAGGCACATTCTTTATCCTCATTGAGGAGGAGGAACTTCCATAACACCTATCAGCCAGATGCCTTGTAGTACCATAAAGGACCTTAAAAATGGTATGTCTACTAGAGCCACTTCAATCTCAAGCCATATTGTGTACCTAGGCATCTAATACATACCAAGATAGTTATGAGAAATAATTTTTCATAGCCAAACAATCCATTGTTAAAACTCTAGTATGTACCACTGTAGTGATATGGAAAACATTTCTACATTCTTTACTTTATAATACAATTTATTCTAATGGGATACAATACATGAATCATATATGCATGTATGGTATGTATTCATGAATAGATATAAAATTAATAGTTAACCTTATGTAGCATTTATACAGTACATGATGTGTGCTGCTAATGCTACCTATACAACTACACCTAAGGCAGTCAACCTATCGATACAGCCTAGTGCAATGGTGAGTATCAAGGTCGTATCCCACGGGAATGGGAAAGCCCAGAGTTACTGTAACACCCCATAATTTTATCAAGTCTAAATTAATGCTTTTTAATTGATTGGATGAAGTTACTTGTGTCATTTAATGATTAGCTATAAATTAAATACTTCGTAATTAATTAGATGAATTAGCTTAAAGAGGGGAAAATTTTTGCTTACATAATTTAATGGCTCAAAATGGATGTACTAAAAGATAATCTTGCATAAAACTAGGTGCTTAATTTAATTCTCTATTTCTCCTTTTGAGTCACCTAGCCTAAGTACAAATAGAAAAGCAAGATAGGATGCAACATTTAAATATATATGCATGTGGGTGCCTTGCATGCATCCTACGTGAAGTAAGAAGGGAAGGAAGGAGTTTAAGTATATATAAATTTTTGTGGGTACATACAAATTGGAAAAGAAAGGAGAGAGTAGTTAAAGGGAAAGGAACACGTGTGATAAAAGAGAGAAGTGCAAAATTTTAAGTATGCATGAGTGTGTTTTGCATGCAAGGGATGATTTACGTGAGGTGAGAAGGGAAAGGTACACAAGGTATGCAACAATCAAAATATATATATGCACATAAGGTAGAGTAAAAGAAAAGCAAGAGTGCAGAATTTTATTGCAAAATAATATATATGCATGCACCCACTTATGCCTTGCATGAGGGAGAGGGAAAGAGTTGAAGGGAATATATATATATAATAAGTATGTGTGTGTATATGGCAAGGAGAAAGAGACCAAGACGTGTGGCTTGCATGAGGTAAAAGGAAAGGGTGTAGAATTTTATTGTGTTTAGTTTAAGTATGCATGGAGGGAATTTAATATACCAATAAATGAAGGTAGCCAACAAAACCAAAAAGATGCAGAATTTTTTCATGCACCATATGACTAGAGACATGGAAATTGCAAGGAAAGGCACATGTGAAAAGTGGGAAGAAGTAAAACCAATTTGACAAGTAAGGAGGACTATACTTAAAATACAAGTGATGCCAAGATTGCAAACAAAGGAAAAGTATACTTGCAAGAAGACTTAGTGCAAGAAATATATATATAGGGTGCAGAATTTTTCGACCCCCCTACACGGCAAAGCCAAGGAAAAAGGGAAGAAAAAAAAGAGAGAAAGAAGGTAGCATGGGATTCACGTATAGGGAGAAAGAAATGGAAAAATTTTATATTTCCTATGTCAAAATACACCCACACGGTAAGGGAGAGGAAGGAGGAAGCAAGTGCAGCATGAATAAAGGGAAGGTGGCATGAGCACTAATGCAAATTTACAAGGAAAAAGGAAGGAAAGTGCTGCACAAATTTCATGAGACAAAAAGGAGTAAGGGTTACGTCTCATGGTGGCCAAGTAGAATACATGAGAGAATGGAAATTGCATTGTGGTGAATGGGAACATGCACACGGAAAAAGGAGGAAAGAATAAAAAGAGAAAAAGAATGAAAATTTTCAAGCAAGATGGCGTGAAAGAAAAAGGATAGGGTAACTTGCAAGCAAAAAAAATTGTACTTGGAAGTACACATGTGGCATAAGCAAGGTTAAACTAATAATGAATAAGAAATAAACAAAAATAAGTGAAGAAAGTGCTGCACTAGGTGACACGTGAAAGGAGAAAGAAAGGAAAGTGTGGCATGAAAGAGAGGGAAAAGAGATTTAAAAATTTTATGCATGACATGCCACCTAAGCAAGAGACAAAAAGAGTGGGGAATTTCGTGCAATGCTACAGTGTAGAAAGAAAGGGAAATGGAATTGAAAATTTTAGTCTCACAAGGAGGCATGCACATGTGAAGAGAAAGAAAACAAAAGGGAGTTGAGAATTTCATTTTGTCTCATGCATGCAACATACCCACATGTGAAAAGAGAGAAAAAGAGAGAAAGAAAAGAGAGAGGGAGGACATGAGTTTGAAGAGGAAGAAGTGAAGGGATCAAAAGGGAAACAAAGGAATCAAAGGAACAAGAAGGAAGCAAGGAGAAGTCAAAGGAAAGATTAAGCTAAAGTCCATTCTAGTCATCATCAAGGTAGGTTAACAATTTGAGATTTGTGTTCCATGCTTAGTTTATGCAACTAACATGTTTCTTTTTGTTTTCTATGGAACATAAATTGTCTCCCTACATTCTTGACCAAAATGTATGTATGTTGGCTAGCACGTGTGGTTTATTGAAATGTTGATGGATGTGATGGCATGAGTATGTTGTTGGAAAGGGATTAGGGTTGGATGGTGTTAAATTCATGAGGACCAAAAAGGAAAGAAACCCTACATTTAAGGGTGTTAGTAAAGAATAAAGGAAAGAAATTGAATTGCCAATTTAACAAATCTCTCTAGGCCAAGTCCATGAAATTTTTTCTTGGAATTTATAACCTATGCACCATGATATTGATTCAAAATATGGGAATTTATTTTTGAAGTCATAAGAGGAGATTATGATTGTTATTGTAAGAAAAGAAAATATTTTAAAATGCTAGAATTTTTGTAAGAAATATACATTAGAAATTATTTCTAAGGAAGGAGAAATTATCCTTGAAATATTGGAATTTTCCATAAGAAATGTATATTAGAATTAATTTTCAATGAAGGAGAAAGTATTCTAAACATTAGAATTTTCATAAGAAATATACATTAGAATTTATTTCTAAGGAAGGAGAAATTATCCTTGAAATATTGGAATTTTCATAAGAAATGTACATTTACATTAATTTACAAGAAAGGGGAAATTATCCTGGGAATTAATAGAATTTTCACAAATGAAATAAATTAATAATAATTTCCAAGAAAGGGGAATTTTATCCTTGAAGATATTGGAATTTTAAAAAGGGATATACACTAGTAATAATTTTTAAGAAAAAGGAAAATTTCCCTTGATAATTGACAAAGAGTTTTAAAGGTGGCCAAGTGTCCATATATGCCTAAGTGTGCACAAAGAATATTAAAGGTGGCTAAGTGTCCACATGTGCCCTAGTGTGCACAAAGAGTTTTAAAGGTGGCCAAGTGTCCACATTGTGCCCAAGTGTGCACAGCTAAAGTACAAATAAAATTTTAAGAATGATAAGCATGAATATTTTGTTAATGTTATGATAATGTGTTTCACAACATGCCAGATGTTTTACTTGAAAGCATATTATTTTTATCATATTGACATCTCAATTGATCATATCTTGCTTGCCAACCTATGTTTATGCACAATATTATATTTTTATTTTGAGAATGTAGAATTGTTAAGCTACTGGGAAACTTGTGTTTCTCATTATATGCTTATATGTATCAAATGTGGATGCATAGCCGGGCCTGGAGATCGAGTTCTTTTTGGGTTAATGGAATTTTTGTAACTTCTATTTTTGGGTCCTAGTCCAGACATATTTAGTTTAGAACTAGGATTATTCTTTTGGAAGTAGACCCGGCATGTAATTGGGAAAGAACTGGAGAAGGGATATGTGAAGGACCGGTCCATCTTAGAAATTGTGAAGGGGTCTAAGGGACAAGATTGTTTTCTCTTAACTTCCTATGGATGGGTACTTCATATATCCTGGTACATGGTTACAGAAATGTAATTGACATTTTTGGACATGTATTTATTTAAATTGCATGAAGGTTTTAATTTTCGCTATGTAGTCTAGTATTTCTTTTATTTCACTGTGCATATGAGTTTTAATCTGAGCAAAAGATCCCGAACCTAATTCGCTTAATGAAACTTAATGGTACAACTACTCAAACGTTAATTAAATAAAAGAATAAGAATAATGTACCGAACCTATCTGTTGCATCAGAGGAACTGTAATACTAGATAGGGGTGTTACAGTTACTATTTGGTCTTTGTTATCTAGCCTAGCAATTAAAGTGATTGATTTTTAACTAAACTAATAATTAATTAAATGCAACAATAAAATACTAGCAACAAGGAACGAAAGAGAATATACCGAGGCAAGAACAGAAAATCCATTAGGGAACCTACATTTGTTGGTAAACACACAAAGGATAATGGATTATTGAATCTGACTATTCTACCTGTGAGTGGATTCTAATTTAAATTCAAATTCTGTCGGTCTCAATGAATTTACTAAATCTACAAACCTACTATTAGCTAGTTGTTTCTAATGGTTAATTTTAGATCAGCATTATTGGTCTAATCCACTACTATTAAGGATAGCTACTCCTTCATCCAACAATTAATTAACCTCATCTCTAAGTGAAAATTAATTGTTCTTTGCGATTAGGTTCCAATTTCAATTATCATCTCTCAATCTCAAAAATAAATCTAATTAGCATTCACAATGATGTCTCATAATGAAAACTTAAATAGTACATGCATAACCGCAAAGAAGATCATAACATCAAAATCAATATCCATACAGATTAAATAGAATACCAACATAGTTAGGGACCCTAATGAATTTTACAAATTCAGCTACACATATTTACAATAGCAGACAATTCCAATAGGAGATAATCCATCAAACAATTAATTAAACAGCAAATAAAAATAGTAAAAATTTATGCAAGTCCTATCTTCTTAATTTCCCAATGGTCACTATACAGAATGATTGCTGGAAAACCACCAAAAAAGGACTAGAAAACTGCCAGAAAATCTAAATTTTCAGACTGCGTAATTCAAGCCTTCACGAGTTGAGTCAGATCCTCGGGTTCTCAGGTACCTAATAGAAAATGGCTACAACGACGGTTGGAGCTGAGGCAAAAGGTCGTGAGCGAGGTGATGAACGACGGAGGGTCAGTTTCTAGCAACAAATCGAATGGAAAATGCGGGATGGTAGCAAAATTGAGTGGATCTAAGCTATCGGGTCCATCTCGGGTCACGCAATCAGTCGTGTTAGGTTGGCTGAAGTTTTAAGGAGTGACGGTGGCCAGTAGATCGATTGAAAAATGCTGTGGAGAAGCTCAAACTCAAACGGGTCCTGAACCGGGTCACGCGTCTTCACTTACAGATCTCCACCGTTTTGGCACATTCCAATGGCTGGCTTAGACGATGATGTCCCACTCGTCGTCCCCTAACACCGGAGCATCACTGCATCTCTATGGATAACCGCTCAGGGGGATCGTGTTTCTTGGCTCTCTCTCTCTTGCGCAATGGGTTTTGGTTCGTGTATGCTACTGTTCCAAGCACGCTGCACACTACTTCCTCTTGGGTCTTCACTCTTTTCACTCAGTCTGCTCCTTTTTTTTTATTCCTAGCTCAATACAAGGCCCAATAAGGCCAGTCCAAGGCCCAATAAGGCCATTCCAAGGCCCAATGAGAAAATTTGGCTCAAATGGCCTATTTTAAGTGCTCTGAAGGCTGTTCAGGCTTGAAATTGCTCTGTTTACTAATGATGACTTGATAAAATGCCTAAAAATGAAAATGATGCAAACTTAGGTGATTTTCAGAGTAAAATTACATAAAATTCTCATAAAATGGACAATTTACATTAAGCAATTATGTATAAAATAAGACACATCAGTATACCAACATCATTTGAGTATCATAAACATAATCACATTTCATTCATAAATGAACTAAATCAAATTCCATTCATAAATAATTAACATCATAGTCCATTCATGAATAACAAAAACAATCATCATTCATTGGCTATTGCCACAGTCATTGTAAGAGAAACATATGAGTATCAGGAGAGTCATCTAGCAAAATACTCCATGTACTACTACCTACATGAGTGAGTTAATTTTAACATTCTATATGACAATTATGCCATTAGTACTATCTGAGGTGTCACCTAGTGGATCCAAGTACCCCTCAATAGTCCCTGCCATCTAGACAGATTATCCCTGAGCAACAGGATTATTCCTTTTCATCCCTAACAAGGCTGGTTTAACCTTATAAATTAAGCTCACGGGATCTTTATTATTTCACACTAATAATTTCCTCTCCACTTTTAGGGCAGGATCATGATGTTATGAAATCATCACCCCTTACTGATGGATCACATTCCCAATACGCTATTTCCTATATATAAACTAGGATGACTTGGCTTGTACCTATGATTATGCTAAATTCTATGTAAATGTCCCTTCAATGGCCTTACTAAGTTACACTAACATAGAATTTTCAACCATCACAGTATTTTCAAAATTTCTTATATCTGAGTGGATGTTTAACCATCCAAATTTATGACACAATCTTGCAATGCCCAACAACCGTCCTATACTGACAATTGGTCACTTGGTTACAAGCCTATCTATCCTAGAACATATATTGGAAATACTTCCTCTCAGTTCTCTTCCTTTTTCCTTTCTTCTCTGTCGTTTTTTATTCCTTTACTTTCTTTTATTTTCATGATAAGAGGCAAAAATTAAGTAGGTGTTTTTTAGTCTAGTTTCTATGTGAGAATAGCCCAATCTTAAGGGTAAATCTGGTGTAACTATAAGAGGATCTTCTTCGGAAGGAATTCTAACTTATGAAACATATAATCATTACTTGAATGAAGCCTTTCTGTCTGTCGAACAATCCTTGACAGTTTTTTAGAGCTGGGATTACTTGAGATCCTTTAGGGTAAGGAATCCATTTTTTGTAACTTGATCAATACAATGTTGTATGATTGTATTAATGCTTTAAGACAATCATTGGGCAATTTGATAGAGGTAGTTTTTAGGATAATTTTAGTTTACTTTTACTACATATTTTAATGATTTTCTATTGACTTCCTCTCTATTTTTCTCTTGTTTCATAAATGCATATAGTGCAACCAAGTTTTTGTGTTTTCCTCTATTTTTGTTAAGTTCCCCTTCTTCCCATAGGCATGAAGGCTGAATTAACTTAGCCAGTGAACACCTACTGCCAACCTATCACATAAGCCCATCTTAGCCACTCATCTCAGACACGTGGACACTTTATATCACCAACCAAAGGAAGCACGTGGAAGTTCTTTTCCCCTCTCAGAAATTTATGGATAGAGAAAAATCCTATAGAGTAAGAAAAGCCTATGATGAGCTTGTGTATCATGGGAAGTGTAAGTGGGAAAATCTTTCTGATTTGCTTCTAGAAGTTCAAGATACCACTACTTAAGTGAGGAGAATTCACCTCGATGGCATCAAATCTTATTTTCTCTCTTGGAGTTACTCTCGCAGTGCATGGTGCTAGAGGTTGAAAATGAACTAGAGAAGAAAAGTCTTATGGATTCTTCCATTACATTCATTTTGTAATGTTATGAGTGGCTAGTCTATAACACCCCCTTAGCCTATAGTTCATTTTATATTAATTTAAAGAGTATAATATGTAAATATTATAATAATAGTGTGTTACTATTACTTCTACCCAAGTAAATTTGAACTTTTTACCAAGTTGATTAATTAAGTGCCATTTAGGTCGAGTTTTACACTCGAGTTCTCACTCGAGACTCACATCGGAATATCACATCATATATATATATGCATAATTTACTCTAAATAGCCATACACAAACATGCATAATTACTCATTGGTTAGCTTCAAATTTGCTGATCAGGGTATAAAGGCAATATCCCTGCCCCTTAAAATCCCATCAACATGTCTATTGACAACATCAAATAAATCTATGTCCATGCTTATAATATAGGCTGTAACACCCCATATTCTTTGATTAGTTACAAAATAAATGTTTCATAATTAATTAGATGAGTTACCATAAAGTGGGGTGAATTGCTTGCATGATTTAATAGCTCAAAAAAATGCGTGTGTGCCAAAGGATAATATTACATAAAATTTAGGTGATTAAATTAATTCCCTATTCTTCTTTTCACCTAGCTTAATTGCCAAAAAGAAAAAAAAAACATATATATATCTATACACCTACACGTGCAATTAGGAGAGGGAGGAAGTGTAGCATTGATATATATAACCACACGACTAGGAGTCTTTGGAAATGTAAGGAACGTGTAGCAATTTAAGACATATATAAATGCACACATGTAATTGGGAATGGGGTGCAAAAAGGGGCCACCAAATCAATATATGTGTGGGAATAAAGGGGGAACAAAGAGTGTAGGATTTAAAATATAAAAAATATAATATACAATGCTATATTGTGGGTGACGTGTTTCCCCTTTTCTTTCCTTCTCTTGGCACCACCTAGGAGAGAAATTAGACATGCATGCATAATGCTAAAAGCATGAGTCTTGCATGAAGAGCATGATTTACTTGTAAGGAGGGAATTAATTCTATATAAATGCATGCAACAAGAAAAAGGAAAAGAGTGCAGAATTTTTTCTAAAATAAACACATGGAGGAAGGCATGTAACACCCCATAACTTTGATTAGTCTAAATTAATATTCTTTAAATTGGATGGAATTACTTGTGTCATTTAATGATTATAATAAATGTGCTAAAATATAATATTGCCTAAAATTGAGGAGCTTGATTAATTTTCCTTTTGATTAAACTACATGCCAAGGAAATAAGTGTATAAAATTGTAAGTTTTAAAATTGTATATACATATATATATATACCTACTCGACCAAAAGAAGAAAGGAAAGAAGGATGAAGCACTCCAAAAATATATATGTATGTATGCGTATATACACGTGCAAGTGAGGAGGACAAGTGGCATTAAGCCTCCTTCTTTCCCTTTATCATTAATCTCAAATACCCAATAGGTAATAGGAGAATGGCAATGGATAAAAGGTTGCACTTGATGACATGTGAGGTTATGAAAATATAATTAAGAAAGGGAAGCAAAAGTGCATAATTTTATTGTAAAAAATATATGCATGAACCACACAGCTAAGAAGACATGTGAAACACGTCCCCCTTCCCTCATGCTACCTCTAACTTGCCCAAGAGGGGGAATGAATCATGTGTGTTTGCATGAGACATGAGCCCTACATGTAGTATGAAAGGAAAAGAGGTAAAACCATGAAAATGTGAAGAAAAAAAAGTGCAGCATCCTTTCCTTATTTTGGACAAATGGAAATTTGAAATAAGAGAGGAAGGGAAGGTGGCGTGACAATGGGAAAAAGGCACCTTGCAAGCAAAGAAAAGTGTTCTTACAAGTACACTTAGTGAAACCATGAGAGTTAGGAAAAAGAAAGGAAACAATTAACAAAAGAGTTGCCACATTTGCAAGCAAGAAAGTACAAAGTGCAGATTTTTATGCCCTCCCACACGCTAGAAGAAGAGAGAAAAGAGGGAATTAATTGTTCATACAGCAAGTGAAGAAAAAGGGTGCAAAATTCTTCATACTCCCACATGTCAAAGAAAAGGAAAAAGAAGAAGAAATGTAGCATGAAACATTGACACAATACCAAAGAAATGGGATGCACAACTTTGCATGTGACAAAGAGTGAGGTTGCGTCTCATTGTGGCCAAGTAGAAAAAATATAGGTAAGAGATGGTGTGTCTTCCTTCATCCTTTCCTTAAAAATAGCTAAATTAAGAAGTAAATATACATATATGTGATGCAGCGTGAAATGGGGGTAAGTAACACCAAAGTTACAAGGAAAGTGAGACTACATGGGTCCATTCGGCCAAGACGAGTAAGTCACACTTTCATGCTTTATGGTGAAGTTAGAAATTGGGAAAAGTGGCTAGACATTAATCTAACTAGATTTTCTCTCTCTTACCATTTCATGAAACTTTCTCTTACTCTTTCTATTACCATTTTAAACCAATTTCAGCACCATCACAAGAGCTAGCATTCGGCCAAAGAGAGAAAAACAAGAAAATGGAGTTATCTCACCATCTTGCTTACAATACAACCATATACAATTAAATCCCATGCAATACTATCATTTTCTCACTCTTTAAGACACCATTTCAGCCATGATACAAGCTAGGGTTTTTCAATACTAAGGTTCCAATCTTGAAAAATTTCTATCTCTTAGGTTATCAAGCATTTCAACATTCCATAGCCATAAACACAGCAAGTTTTCAACATATTCCAAACCCATTCAAGAAAATCATCCATAAGAATGTAGAGAGAGAAAAACCATCCTTCTTGCAAGAGTAAGAACACTTTAAACAAACCATAAAACAAGAAAAGAATGTTTAGCTACCTCAAAAATGCAAGATGAGTGGAATCTCCAAGTTGTTTTGGTGGATTTTCTTTTCTCTTCTTCCCTTGGAAAGCTTAGGTCAGCACCCTTCTTTCCTCTTCTCTTTGACTTCTTCTCCTAAAGGAAGAAGAAGACCTAAATTAGTTTTTGGTGAAATTTTCAAAATGCCCTTGGTGTGAAATAACCAATTTACCCTTACTACTTCTCTGTTTCAAGAATGGCATCCAATCTCCTTAGGAATGTAATTTTGTGCAACTTCTATGGGCTGGGACGTATCTTCCCCTTAATAATTTTAAAATTACAGAATGGTCCCTCATCTTTTTTGGAAATTGTAAATTACCCCTAAGGAAACTACCAATTTTCCATTTAAGTCTAAATGGCCATTTGAACTCCCTTTTTCACCCTTTTCGAATTTAATGGGTGAAATTTGCTTAAATAAGGTTTCATAAAACTTATTTTTGTGAATTTACTAATTTACCCTTCTTTTAGCAAAATCACCATTTTGTCCCAAGGCAAAATTACCTTTTTTCCTTTTATGCCAACGTTGTTATTTTCACCCTTATTCTTTCCCCCTTTTTAACATAAATGGGTAAATACTTCTAATTTCTATTTCCTTGGAATATTGAAGGTAAAAATTAAATTTTCTACATTATGTAAAATTACTAATATGCCCTTAGGGTAAAATTACAGTTTTGCCCTTTTCAGGAATAATTGTCATTTTGACATCAAATGCACATAATCACTTACATAACTAAATTCTTCTTCTCTCTTAAATGAAAATGATGAAATTCTTTTAATGTAATTTCCTAAAATAAGAAAATTAAATTAATTTTCCCCTTCATGGTAAAATTACTATTTTATCCTTCTTTACCAGATTTTCCAATTTCACTCTTTTATGACAAAAGTGACTTTATCTTGATGAAAATGTCCATTCTATCTTTTCAATGAACCCTCCTTATCATCACATAATTAATAATAATAATGATGACATTAAAGAATGCAAAGTGTTAGGAGTAGGTGTTCTAGAGTGAGCCTAAAGTCACAAATGGCCAAGGACTAGAGTATAATTAGCAAGAGTTACTAATTTAGAAACCCTAAACCGTAAAACACCATTTCCAAAATTTAACATTTTTATAGAGAGAAAGAGAAGGGCGAGTAGAGAGAGAAAGTGCTAAGTTAGGGTAAAAGGGAAGGTATTTTTTGAAGGAGGAATAGTTTTGAGGCTAGGGATTGATCTAACAACAAGAGGAGGATCATTTGAGCACAGTGTACATGCACATTTTCAAGAAAATTTAGGTAGCAACTTAACCTAAACCCTATTTTCTAAGATGTTCAGCTTTTTGCTGGGAAAATGTGATGATGAATGCTTTGAGTTAAGTTTTGGGTTTACAACCTACATTCTCTATGCTTTTAACTGCTATTGGATGATGCTTGCCGAATAGTTATGCTCATTAATCGACTAACTGATTGTTGGTATGGGATAACCATAGGGCATTCCACGGTTGTGCCGTAAATTAGGATGGTTAAACATCCACTTAAATTTAGATGATTCTAAAAAAACATGATGGTTGTGAACTTTAAGTTAGTGTCATCTTCCAAAGGCCATTTAAGAAACATTTACTTAAAGTTAAGTAAAACCATGGACATGAGCTAAGTAACCTTAGTGTATGCATTAAATAATAGCATACTGGGAATGTGATCCATCAAAAGGGGATGGTGATTCCATAGGATTGAGATCTGCCAAGTAGGAAGAGGAAATGATCTAGGTAGAGTTGTCAATAATCCCATGAGTTGATAACTAGTCTCATTTGAGGAAGGGAAAGGTTAGGTAAAGTTGAAAACTATCTCGCTAATTATGAGATGGTACTCGGATCCGGCTGAGGGACACCTCAGAATGTACAAAAAGCTAAAGTTAAAGTTTAAAGGTAGCAGAATAGTCACAAACTCATGTATAAAGAAAGTGGTATGTGGAGTTGTTTGTTGGATGGTACTCTCTTTAACTCTTATGATCAGTTATTTCTCTTGCTCATATGTTAAATGTAGAGGCATATTTATTATCCCACAATATGTTTACATGAAAGTTTCATATGAAAGTTCATATCCCATATTTCAAAGTTTAGATGTTTTAGATGTACACGCATAAATCTGAGCACATGACATGAGAGTATTTGCATGCATTGTGTAACAGCCCACATTTTCTTGATTAGTCTAAACTAATGTTTCCTCAATTAATTGCATGAATTTTCTTGTGTAGCTTGGTGTTTAGAATAAACAATAATACTTTTTGTTCGAGGTGCTTAATACATTTAACATGCTTGCTTTAATTTCCTTTTTACTAATCGAAGCACTAAAGGGGAAAAGAGTGTAGCCAATTTTAAATGCATGCACGTCCGATTGGTGAAGGATGAGTTTTATTTACTTTAAATATATACCCTCATGGCTAAGACAAGGGGAAAGGAAAGAAGAATAAAGCATTCCAAAAATATATACAGATATATGTGCAAGTGGGAAAAGAAAGAAAAGTGTGTAGCAATATATATATACATGCTTTTGGTGAAGCAAGAGAGAGAGAGAGTGACGTGTGGCCTTCAAATTTCTTTCTCAAGTGGCTGAATGGGTAGTGCAAAATTATAATGGATAATGGGCTGCACTTGATGACATGTGAGGTTATGAAAATATAGGTATGAAAGTGGTGTAACATCCCTATATACACTCGGAGAAGGAAGGAAGGTACACTACTCAAGTGTAGTTTACTTGTGGGGTGTATCTAATGTGCAAGGAATGGGATTACCAAATTTGCAAGCAAGAAAGTACAAGGTGTCTAGGGAATAATAATAAACAAAAATAAGGAAGAAGAGTAACCTCCCATTAACCGAATGACCATAAGCAAGAGAGAAAAGGGAATTGAAATTTCATACATGTAAACTTACATGCATGGCATGGAATTTAGGGAGAAAGTGGTGAGTTTGCATGACTTCTTTCCCTTCCTTGAAAGTAGCCAAGTGGAACAAATGATACAAACTTGCATGGAAGTTATGGTGTAGCTTGCAATACGTGTCTTTCTTCTCCTCCCCCTTTGGCGTGATCAAGTGGCTAATTTAAGCTTGCAAGGAAGTACAAATTTTACTTAAAATTACTCTTATGGCAATTAAACAACAATAATTAAAGAAAAGGGAAGTACAGCGTGATTACCTTCCCCCTTCCCATTAACATGACCAAGAAGCTAAGATAAAGAGTGTAAGGGAAGTAAATTGCACTTAAAAGTACACTTATGGCAATAATCAAGGATGAAAAAGACGAATTGAAGTGAGAAAAGGGGGAAAAACGGTTGGAAGAAAAAGATGGCAGCATGAATATTAAAGAATAATGATCATAATCAAGGAAAAAGAGTGCAGCGTTCCATTTTTCTTAGCCGAGTAAGATTACCCAACTAGCTAGCAAGGTGAGTTGTACTTGAAAGTACACTTGTAGCTATGAAATTTTAATTACATACACACACACGGCATAAGAGGATGAGAGAGCAGCGTGGGAAATGGAGCTGCATGGTTTCCCTCTCTCCTTTCCATTGATATGCTCGAGTAGCCAAACCAATAAGTGTAAGGAAGTGTACCTAAGGGTACACGTGTGGCATAAGACAATGAAGACTAAGCAAAAAGGAAAAGAGAAGAAGGAGTAGGGCAACGTTCTATCTTTATCCAAGTTGGCAACATACACAAGGTAAGGCGAATTTCATAAAACATAGGAATCCACATGGCAAGGGGATCCAACAAAGAGAGAGGGAGATAGTGGCATGAGGGATAGAGGAAATACCAAAGCTTTGGAAAGAAGAGAGAGTGCAGCGTGTACATTGGATCAAAACACAAAAGAAAAGCTTTTGGGAGGGGGAAACTAACTGAGAAAAGAAGAAGAAAGGAAGGGCTAAGACCATTCCAATTGATTCCACCCTTGAGGTAGGTTAACAATCCTTGAATTTGTGTCCCATATTTTCATATATATCCACCATGTTTTTACAAGCTTTCAAGGGACATTAGTTCTTCCCTATATTCTTGATGTTATGAATGCCTTGTTGGCTAAGCTTGTATGATAGATTGGTATGTTGGTTGATGTGATGAAATGAATACTATTGTTTATAGGAGGATTATGGTTAGTTAATGATATTTGTATGATGAACTATGGTTGAATATGATAAAAATAGAAGTATGATTTTGAAAAACCATTTCCCTCATGAAACTCCCTTTTTGGCCGAGAGGAAGATGAAATTTTACACTAAATTGATGTTAAATTTTTAGTTTGTAATTGGTGTTAAAATTGGCCATGGAAGAAAGGGAAGGAAATTCATTGGGAATTTTCCATGTAAAGTGAGGCTTTAGGCAAGGCTAGAATAATAAAAGTGATGGAAATATTTTTGTTAAATTGATAGTGTGGGATTTTGCCATAACCATGCAAATTCAAGTGATGTACAAATATTCCAATGAAAAGGAAAAATATGTCCATTTGCACATTAAAGTTAATTTTAAAGAGTTAATGTTTAATGGTGTTTTATGGATCTATTAGAAATTAAATAAAATAAGATTGGTGAAATAATAGAAAGTGTCCACCTAGCATCCTCTTGTGTAATGTTTAGATGAGGGAATATGTGTTGATTATGGAAAAGAGATTATACCATTTTAATGGTATTATTTAAAGAATAGAAAAAGGAAAATTTAAATGGTAGAATATTCAATTTCCTTGAATTTCCCTTAGGCCAAAATCATGAAATCCTCCTTTGAAATTTATTAAAATTTTGTAAGAGATTTATATTATTATTATTTTCCAAGAATGGAGAATTAAATTGATTTAGGCAACATTGTCATAAATAAATATGACAAAGAGTTTAAAAAGGGATAAAAAGTTTTCCATATTCAAACAATTCCAATATGACAAAGTTAACATACACATAGGGGCAAGGGTTATATTTTAACCATAGTTACTATGTCTTGATAGTAAAATAGGGAAATAGAAATATTATATTATGATAAAAAAGGGAAAACACAGTGAACAAAGGAAAACATAGGAAGATACACAAGAAATTTTATAAAGGTGGCCAACTGTCCATGATTCATGAGGTGTGGCCGAAGGTGCTCCACATGTATGACCCAGTAAGGTGTGGTCGAAGGTGCTTCATACCTGTGATCTAGTGTTCACGATGACTTTACATAGATGGCCAAGTGTCCACACTTCATGAGGTGTGGCCGAAGGTGCTCCACACGTGTGACCTAATGAGGTGTGGCCGATGGTGCTCCATACCCTTGATCTAGTGTTCACGATGACTTTACACAGGTGGCCAAGTGTCTACTGTAACATCCGCTCCAATTATTATTAAAGAGATGTTTGATAATTGTTAATTTGATTTTTAATGCTTGTGTATGTTGCATTAATGCATGTAGTTGCATTAGCTTAGGGACTAAATTGAAAGGAAAAAAATGAGAGTTTAGTAAGAAGTGGTTAAGGACCTAAGTGAAAAGGGAAATTATGGTGAGAAAAAAAGGTGTAAAGTAAACCAAGGACCAAAGAGCAATTTCTAAAACTTCCCCTTAAACCCTAGCTGTAGCTAAAACTCCCACACACTTCTAAACCTTTAGATTTTAGAGAGAGAAGCAGAAGGGGCGAACAGAGAGAGAAAGGGCGAGTTAGGGCAAAAGAGAGAGATTTTGCTGAAGGAAAGGGCTGATTGAAGCTAGAAATTAGTTCTGCAATAAGGGGGGATCATTCCTAATACATCAAACACACACATTTGCAAGAATCAAGGTAGCAATCCATCCTAAACCCCATCTTTGTTTGAAATGTTACTATTGTTAGAAATTGTGGATTTTTACATGTTTGAACTAAGATTGGGGTTAAACCTATATTCTGTATGCTTTTTAACTTTTATGGGATGTTGTGTTGCTGAATGTATGCTCATATATGTGCTTGTAATGGATTGGAAGGGCTAGGTTGTGTTCATCTAGGGATATAGAGTAGTTTTCCTTGATTGTACCATGTTTGAGCTAATGGATGAGAAATGTTTGATGAAAAGTAAAGTTTGTAGTATAGGAATTAAGGTCATATGTTTAGAATTGAAAATAGATTGCATTCTGGACTGGGTATTCTCAAAATTATGTTTTTTGAATTGCAGCAAAGCATAGCAGCTAACAGATAAGTAGGGGCAGTTGATTATCGTGTTCCTGGAAAACCCAAAAGTGTAGACAGAGGCTTAACAGCTGACTGCCAGATACCTAGCAGTCAACTATCGGGCCCGGGTCTACACTAAGTAGTTGACTGGCCATCCTTGCAGTCAACTGTCTTGTTTTTGGAAACCCAGAAGTGTAGACAAAGGCTTAGCAAACTAATCGCCGTGTTCCCGATGATCGCGCCCTAGCAGTTGACTGTCGTGCTTATATTTTTACCCATAACACTTTCCAAAAAGCTAGCAGCTGACTGCTAGCTTACTGATTGGCACCAGAGGATTACAGAGAGCCACCAGCCGACTGGTAGCCTTCCAACAGTCGACTGGCAACCCTCTAACTTGCAAAATGAGGTTTTTAATGACAATTGAGCTTAGTAATTCTTCATACTAACTTAATTAGAGGCTCACAATATAGGTAGGCAAGGAAACTAGGAGTTTTAGGTGATGAAATCCTTGGGATAGTGAAAGAAAAGAGAGTAGAAAACACAAATAGAGAGAGAATAAAGTATTCTCAGTGTATGCCTTAGGGTAGATAGGCTCGTGATCGAGTGACCAATTGTCGATATGGGATGGCCGTTGGGCATTCCACGGTTGTGCCATAAATTGGGATGGTTAAACATCCACTTGAACTTAGAAGATTTTGAAAACACCGTGATGGTTTTGAACTTTAAGTTAGTGTCATCTCCTAAAGGCCATATGAGAAACACATACTTAGAGTTAAGCATAACCATGACCATGGATCGATTCACCCCATAGTATATGTAGAGAATAGCATACCGGGAGTGTGATCCATCGAAAAGGGATGGTGATTCCATAGTATTATGTTCTGCCCAAAAGTAGAGAGGAAATGATCTAGGTAAATTTGACAATGATCCCATGAGAGTATACCAACCCCGTTTGGGATGAAAGAGAGGAATCCCACTGCTTAGGGATAATCTGTTGGAAAGGGGCATGGAACATTATGGTACTTAGATCCACTAGGGGATGCCTCAGAATGTACAAAAGGTTAAGGCATGGCTAAATAGACATGTGCTCATTCATATAGACAGTGGTGCGTGGAGTTGTTGTTGGGCGACTCTCCCGATTGCTCTCAGGGTGTTTTATGTAGTGTTCACATGTTATGGAAATGAAACGATGTTATGTTTACTATCCCACATATGTTTTATAAGAAATGCTTTATGATGATAATGATGATGAATACACTTCCCATGTTTTAAAATTGATATGTTTTAAATGCACATGCATACATATGAGTATATAACATGATTAAATGTTGCACTCATTGCATCCCCATAGTATGTTATATGTTTTATGAAAGAATGTAGAGGTTTTCTATGCGAGCACGGTGGTACAAGTTAATGAATTTCGTAACTAGTTATATTGCTACTGAGATTCATTTCTCACAATAGTGTTGACATGTACCAGATGTGTAGGTCTCCTTAAGCTAGAGAAAGAAGGTAAGGCATGAAGAAGTGTCCAATCTGGGCACACAAACTGTTTAGTTTGGATAGTATGAGTACATGTTAGGATTGAGCTACCCTTCATGATATTTTGAGAAAGGCTAGTGTAAGATTATTTTGTATAGCCTATTCTAACTTATCTGTATATGAATTAGGTTGGATTGATGAATGATTAGACTATTTAATGGGGTTATGAGTGGCAGGATTGTTGCCTCCATACCTAATAGTTAATTGATTATATTCATTTAAGAATGCATGCCTCTGTATAGTTAATCTAGGTGTATGCTATATGTATTTATTCTACTGTGATATTGAGAGAACTCGAGAGTAAAGACCAACCCAAATGACAGTCAATTAATTAACTTGGTAAAAAGTTTAAAATTTACTCGGGTAGAAGTGATAGTAACACCAACACTGATAATTTTTTTCATATTATAGTTTTTAAAATAGCTAAAGGAATCATAGGATAGAGGGTGTTACATACAATTCATGAGATGTGGTCGAAGGTGCTCCATACCCATAACCTAGTGTCCATGATGATTTATAAAGGTGGCCAAGCATCCACATTCCTTGACGTGTGACCAAAGGTGCTTCATTCTTTAAGGAAAGGTAATTTTTAACAATGAAATGTGAAAAAGATTATCAGTCATTCTAGTTTTGCACATTTATGATCCCATGAAATGATGTTTACTTATATGATTCCATAAAATGATGTTTTACTTAAAACAGAATACCTATGTTTATCACATTTCCATTTCTAGTAATCATACAACGCTTGCCAACTTGTATTTATGAATAAGACTAGGTTTTCAAATATTGAGATTGTAGATGTAATATTTTGGTGCTTGCACCTGGTACATATTAGTAGACTTTTAAACCCTAAATTGTTAAGCTACTAGGAAACTTATGTTTCTCATTTATATATGCTAATATGTATTAGATACGAATAGTTAGCAATGCTGATGAAGATGAGAGCCCTTTTTGTTGAAAACATTTTGTAACTCCTTATTTTTGGATCTTGATTTTAGATATATTTTGGGATTAGAAATAGGACTGTCATTTTAGCTATGTACATGAAAGGGAAAATGGGAAATTTTTTGGGAAAGGATATGTGAAGGACTTGTTTACCCCTATTATTTGTAAAGGATTCTGAGTGACAGGATTGTTGTCTCCTGACTCCTTATGTATGGGTGCTTCATATATCCTGATACATGCTTATAAAGGATGTAATAGACATTATTGGACATTTATCAATTGTAATATAAAAGTTTTAAATTTTTGTTGTATTTTATAGTATTTTATTTTTTCTATGCATATGAGATTTGATCTGAGCAAAAGAACCTGAACCTAATCCACTTTAATAAAACTTAATAGTATAAATGCTCAGACATTAATAATAAAAGGATAAGAATAATGTACCAAACTTATTTGTTTACATCAGAGGAATTGTAATACTAGATAAGGGCGTTTCACATTGCATCCCAATAGTATGTATCAGGTTTTATGATGAAAAGAATGTGGAGATTTTTTGTATGAGTACGATGGTATAGGTTAGTAGTTTTCAAATCAGGTTGCATTGCTACTGAAAGTAATTTCTCACATAAATGCAGGCGTGTACCAGAATAATTTTGAATAGTATAGGCATATATTCATTTTGTACTAGTTTGTATGATTTTTCATAAAGGCTAGTATAGATTATCTCTTGTATAGCCTATATTAACTTAGATGTAAATGGATTAACTAAAAATTGTTAATAGATATTTTGATAGGGCTTTGAGTGGCAGGGATGTTGCCTCCATACCCTAATAGTACACTTTAAAGTTGACTAATGAGTAATTATACATGTTTGTGTATAGTTATCTAAAGTATATTATATGCATATATAATTTGATATCCCGCTGAGATTCTTGAGTGAGAACCCGAGTGTAGAACCCAACCCCAAATGGCACTCAATTAATCAACTTGGTAAAAGTATAAAATTTACTCAAGGAAAAGTAATAGTAACACACCATTATTATGATATTTATATATTATAGTCCTTAATTAACTTAGAAAGAACCATAAGCTAAGGGGGGTTACAAGTGTTACATTAAGTTGGTATCAGAGCATGGCTACCACGATTAGCACATAGCTGACTCGGTAGTGAGGGTAAATTCCTTAAGATAGAGACTACTATAGGTTAGTTAGCTGAGCCTTGGCAGTTAACTACTTATGCTATGTTTTGACTTGAGGAATGGAGTGCTATGTTTGGGTGTGTACAATATTTCCTATGAAGCCATTTAATCTCTTATAAATATTCTATTAATGAGACTGATCACCTCAATAATGTTTGTTTTAAAGAGTAAGCAATGGCGCCTCCCAGGAGAAATGGTACATGGGATAAAGATGGTGAAGTGAACTTATCTAGGTTATGGAAACCCTGATGGGAATGGTAGAGGCCATGAGGGAACAGGTCGTTGCTGCCACTCAACAGGTAGCTACTACAGCTAAGGTGCTTTAACAAATACAGGGGGACCAGGAAGTGAACTGCAACCCTAAACCTGAGGGAGGACAAGTAGGGGATCAGGCCTATAAGGGATGGTTTGAATTTCAGAAAGCCAAGCCTCTTACCTTTAGAGGTGAGTTTGACCAAAAAGTGGCTAAGGAGTAGTTAGAGGAGATGGAAAAGTTATTTGTAGTTCTATGAAGTACAAAGGCCCAGAAGATCCAATACTCCACTTATATGTTAACTGGACAAGCCGAGCATTGGTGGAAGGGGGCAAAGTACTTAATTGAGGCCCAAGGAGTTCAGACCACCTGGGAATCCTTCAAGGAGTTATTCCTAGAGAAATACTTCCCATAAAGTATGAGGAACAATAAAGAAGTAGAGTTCATGAAGATTAGACAAGGCTCCATGTCCTTTGATGATTACTTTACAAAGTTTGAGGAGCTGTCCAAGATTTCCTTTTATCTGTAGTTGAGGCAGTATGAAGCATGGAAGGTCATGCACTTACAAGCCCTGTTGAATTCGAAATTAAGGAGCATTGTGGCTTTATTAGAGATACGAAACTATGCCATATTAGCTAACAAGTGTCGTATAGTTTCAAGGGGCCTATCAAAGACTAGGAAGGGGAAGAAAGAGTTTAACCTTCTTAAGAGGAAGTCACAACTATATTTTACCAAGGGAAAGGAGAGCAAGTTCAATATGGCCCATGGTTGAGCAAACTGCTTCAAACAATAGCCCCAAATGTAGGAGAAATCTTGGTAATAAGCCATGTTTGATGGGATAGTGTGTTTTCTTCATGTGTGGCAAACCTGGACATTTCATCAAGGAGTGCTGTTGTGGAAGAAACAAACTAAGGCCTTTAAGCCTCTGACTAGGGGGAGAGTTTACACCCTTAAAGGAAAAGAGGTAGACCAATCCAATGATTCCATTAAAGGTCAGTGTTTTATAAATGATGTTTCCTTAATTGTATAGTTTGATTCTGGGGCCACTCATGCCTTTATTTCTCTTGAATGTGTGGAAATATTAAGCTTACTTGTAACTAAATTGCCATATGAGTTATCCATTTCTGCTGTGACTGGAAAACATGTTTTAACTTCTTTAACTTACCTAAATTTCCCTACCATTATTGAAAATAAACCTTTTATTGTTGACCTTATTTTTCTACCTTTGATGAATTCATATGTCATTCTTTAGATAGATTGGCTATCTTTTAATAAGGTGTTCCTAAACTATTTTTAGAAGTCTGTGAATTTTATGTACACTATACTTGTGAATAAGGGTACAGAGGAAAAGATCCAATGATTATGTTTCCTATGTTCTTCTGAGGTTGAAAGTCAGCATCAAATTGATAATATCCCTATAGCTAGAGAGTTCCCTGATGTCTTTCCCAAGGAGATCTCTAGTCTCCCACCTGAGAGAGAAGTAGAATTCTCTATAGAGCTAGTTCCTCAAGTGGGAACAATCTCTATAGCACTTTACAGGATGCCTCCCTTAGAATTAAGTGAGTTGAAATTTCAAATAGGAGATCTTCTATAAAAGAAATTCACTAGGCCCAGTGCTTTATCATGGGGAGTATCAGTATTATGCGTGAAGAAAAAGAATGGAAGTATGAGAATGTGCATATACTATAGACAATTGAATAAAGTGACTGTGAAAAACAAATATCCCCTCCTTAGGATTGATGACCTATTAGATCAATTAAGAGGAGCAGTTATGTTTACTAAGATCAATTTGATGTCGAGGGGCCATCAAATCAGAGTGAGAAGTGAGGATATACCTAAGATCACTTTTAGGACTAGGTGTGGGTATTATGAATTTCTTGTAATGCCATTTGGACTGACAAATGCTCTAGCTATTTTTATGGATTACATAAATCGCATCTTTAGACCTTACCTTGATTAATTTGTGGTAGTGTTCATTGATGATATTCTTGTATATTCTAGAAATAGGCAAGAGCATCAACAACACCTTAGGATTGTGTTGTAAGTGCTTAGAGAGAACCAGCTAGCCAAACTTGAGAAATTTTAGTTTTAGTTTGAGGAAGTGAAATTCCTAGGGCATGTGATTACCAAGGATGAGGTAGGTAGATCCAAGTAAGACTGAAGCAGTGGTTAATTGGGAAATACCTACAATGGTGATTGAAATTCGTAGTTTCCTCAGACTAACCGATTACTATAGAGGGTTTATCCAATGGTTTTCGCAAATAGCGATGCCAATGACCAAGTTGACCCTGAAGGATGTTCCATTTCTATGGGATTCAAAAAGTAAACATAGTTTCCAAACCTTGAAGGAAAGGTTGACCATTACACTGGTATTAATTATCCTAAACCCTTTAGATAAGTTTGAGATATATTGTGATGCATCCAAGAAGGGTTTAGGGTATGTCTTGATGCAAGATGGAAAAGTAGTGGCTTATGCTTCTAGACAATTAAGGCCTCATGAATTAGCAACTATAGTGTTTGCCTTGAAAGTTTGGAGACACTACCGTTATAGGTCAAGTTTGAGGTATTCAATAACCACAAAAGTCTCAAGTATCTCTTTGATAAGAAGGAATTAAACATGAGACAGAGAAGATGGATGGAATTCATCAAGGATTATAATTTTGAATTGAGATACCATCGAGGTAAAGCCAATGTTGTGGCAAATGCCCAGAGTAAGAAATCCCTCTACATAGCTCTAATGATGGTGAGCGAGATGAGTTTGATAGAAAATTTTAGTAATTTAAGCTTATCTACATTAGTGTTACGAAATAGGATATATCTAGGTGAATTACATATTGAGTATGACCTTAGAACTCAAATCCTAGTGGCCCAAAAGGAAGACAAATTCTTAAAGTCCCTAAAGGACCTAAAGGAATTTCATACAGAGGTCGATAGGATCATGACCTTCTAGAACAAGGTCTATGTCCCAAGTCTAGGAAAATTGAGAGAGAAAATATAAAAGGAACCCATAAGAGCAACTATACCATTCACCCTAGTGGTATTAAGATGTATCAAGACTTAAAGGGAAGATTTTAGTGGCCAAGCATGAAAAAGCACGTCACTAAGTATATTGCTAAATGCTTAATGTGTCAGCTGGTGAAGATTAAACATCAGAAACCTGTTAGGTTGTTGCAACCTCTAGATATCCCTGAGTGGGAGTGGGATAAGATTTCCATGGGCTCTATCATAGTTTTACCCAGGAATCAGTCAAAAAATGATGTTATTTGGGTGATAGTAGACCAATTAACAAAGTCTACACATTTTCTACCTATTAAGATCAATTTCTCCTTAGACAAATTATCCTGTTTGTATATTCAAGAGATAGTGAGACTTCATGAGATGCCTACAAGCATTGTCTCAAATAGAAACCCTAGGTGCACCTATAGATTTTGGAGAGCCTTACAAGAAGCTTTTGGTACTAGGTTAAGCTTAGTACCACTTATCATCCTTAAACGGATGGATAGACTAAGAGGACTATCCAGACTTTACAAGATATGCTTAGGTCATGTGCCTTGGAGAAAAAGGGGAGTTAGGACCAAAGCCTAGCATTAATAGAATTCTCATACAATAACATTTTCCATTCTAGTATAGGGATGGCATTGTTTAAAGCTTTGTATGGGAGGAAGTGTAGAAAACTCTGTGTTAGTTTGAGGTAAGGGAAAGACAATTGCTTGTACCAAAGTTGGTACAACAAACCACAGACCAAATTTAAATCAGGAATAAGATGGCTAGAGCCCAAGATAGGCAAAAGAAATATGCTAACAAAAGAAGGAGACCACTGGAATTCGATGAAGGGGACTATGTTTTCCTTAGGGTATTGCCAGTCGTTGGCATAAGTAGAGTCATTAAGTCCAAAAAGCTAAATCCAAGATTTATTGGGCATTTTAAATTTTGAAAGGAGTTTATCAATCAACCTACCAATAGCCTTACCTCTATTTTTGTTGAACCTTCACAATGTTTTCCATGTTTCGCAACTTCGAAAATATATCTATGACCCATCACACATTCTTAATGATAGTATACTACAGTTAAAAGAAAATTTAACTTATCATCCAAAACCTTTAAAAATCATCTTGAATGAGGTCAAGCAATTAAGGAACAAGGTTATCCCTCTGGTTAACGTCTTATAGGATTAGTCATCTTTACAAAAGGTGACATGGGAGAAGGAAGAGGATATGAGCAAGTCCTACCCTTAATTATTTGAATAGGTACGTTATAATATTGAGGACGAAATTATTTTAAAGGAGGAGAGAAATGTAACATCTACTGCTAATATGAATAAGAGATGTTTGTTAGTTGTTAATTTAAGTTTAATGTTTGTGTATGTTGCATTAATTGCATATAGTTACATTAGTTCAGGGACCTAGTTGAAAGGAAAGAAAGATAAGTTAAAACATAACTCAAGACTAAATTGAAAAGGGAAAACTGAGTGAGGCTAAAGTCACAAATAGCCAAGGACTAAAGAACAATTAGCAAAAGTTACTAATTTAGAAACCCTAAATGCTCAAACACCATTTCCAAACTTTAACATTTCTAAAGAGAGAAAGAGAAGGCAAGTAGAGAGAGAAAATGCTGAGTTAAGGCAAAAGGGAAGGGATTTTTTTAAGAAGGAAAGGATTTAAGGCTAGGGATTGATCTTCAGCAAGAGGAGGATCATTTGAGCATAGTGTACATGCACATTTTTAGGCAAATCCAGGTAGCAACTCAACCTAAACCTCATTTTCTTAGATGTTCAGCTCTTTTATGGGAAAATGTGATTTATGAATGTTTTGAGTTAAGTTTAGGGTTTAAAATCTACATTTCCTATGTTTTTAAATGTTATTGGGTGGTGCTTACTAAATAGTTATGCTCATTTATGCTTGTCATTGATTATGAAAGAGGACTTATACCCTAAATACAAAAATGTGGTTTGATCTTAGTTTAGAGTGTTGTTAAGTTGAGTTTGGGTTTGTTATGTTATTAGTTTTCCAAAAAAATTTCAAAAAGCTAGCAGCCGACTTCCCTACTCTAGCAATCGACTGTCAAGCTAGTTTTGTGCTAGTAGTAAACTGCTAAGCCTTTAATAGCCGATTAATAGCTCTCGGCCAAGACAAAGTAAAATGGACTGTGAGCTAGTAGCTGACTGCCAGTATGGCATTAATTGACCGCCAGCCGTCTGACTTAGATAATGAGCTCAATGACCAATTTAAGAGGTAAATAGCCCAAACTTCCACTCAAATGAAGTATCTAAACCTAGGATGTAGTGGGTAACATGCAAGAGATAGAGTCATGAGTTACTTAGATGAGAGGATCCTTCTAATAGTGAAATAAAGAGAGCGAAAAACATAAGATAAGAAAAAGAAAAGCATTCTAAGCGTATGCATAGTGGTAGATAAGCTCTTGATCGAGTGACCAATTATTGGTATGGGACAGCTATGGGGCATTCCACAGTTGTGCCATAAATTAGGATGGTTAAATATCCACTTGAATTTAGATGATTCTGAAAAAACCATGATGGTTGTGATCTTTAAGTTAGTGTCATCTTCCAAAGTCCATTTAAGAAACATATACTTAGAGTTAAGCAAAACCATGGACATGAGCCGAGTAACCTTAGTGTATATGTTAGAGAATAGCATACCAAGAATGTGATCCATCGAAAAGGGATGGTGATTCCATAAGATTGAGATTCGCCTAAAAGTAGGAAGAGGAAATGATCTGGGTAGAGTTGACAGTGATCCCATGAGTTGATAACCAGTCTCGTTTATGGAAGGGAAATGTTAGGTAGAGTTAACAACTATCTCGCTGGTTATGAGATGGTACTCAAATCTGGCTGAGGGATGCCTCAGAATGTACAAAAAGTTAAAGTTAAAGTTTAGAGGTGGCTAAATAGTCATAAACTCATGTATAAAGAAAGTGGTACGTAGAGTTGTTCGCTCGGCGGCAATCCCGATAACTCTTATGATATGTTGTTTCTCCTGGGCATATGTTAAATGTAAAGGCATGGTTATTATCTCACAATATGTTTATGAAAGTTATGATGAGAATGTTGATGAATGCACATCCTATATTTCAAAGTTTAAATGTTTTAGATGTACATGCATAAATTTAAGCACATGACATGAGAGTGTTGCATGCATTGCATCCTAATAGTATGTATCATGTTTTATGATGAAAAGAATGTGGAGATTTTTTGTATGAGTACGATGGCATAGGTTAGTAGTTTTCAAATCAGGTTGCATTGCTACTAAGAATAATTTCTCACATAAATACAAGCGTGTACCAAATGTGTAGGTCCCTAGCTAGAAAGGAAGGTAATTGGGAAGAGGTACCCACTGTAGGGGTACATGGAAGTATATATTTTGAATAGTGTAGGCATATATTCATTCTGTACTAGTTTGTATGATTTTTCAAATAGGCTAGTATAGATTATCTCTTGTATATCCTATATTAACTTAGATGTAAATGGATTTACTAGAAATTATTAGTAAATATTTTGATGGGGCTTTGAGTGGCAAGGATGTTGCCTTCATACCCCAATAGTAAACTTTAAAGTTGACTAATGAGTAATTATACATGTCTATGCATAGTTATCTAGAGTATATTATATTTATATATGATTTAATATCCCTTTGCTATTCTCGAGTAAGAACCTGAGTGTAGAACCCAACCCTAAATGGCACTCAATTAATCAACTTGGTAAAAGTTTAAAATTGACTCAAGTAAAAGTAATAGTAACACACCATTGTTATGATATTTATATGTTATAGTCCTTAATTAACTTAAAAGGAACCACAAGCTAAGCGGGTGTTACAGGTGTTACAACAACCGTGGAATGTCCAACGGCCGTCCCATACCGACAAGTGGTCACTTGATCATGAGCCTATCTATCCCTAGTGCATACACTTAGAATACTTTGCTCTTTCATTTCTTATATTTTTTGCTCTCTTTATTTCACTATCAAAAGGATCCTCTCATCCTAGTGACACGTGACATTACATCTTACTTGTTACCCAATACATCCCAGGTTTAGATCCTTATTTTGAGTGAGATTCTAGGCTAACTATGTCTAAAAATAGGTCATTGAGATCCTTATCTAAACCAATAGGTTGGCAATGGACTAATCCTAGGCTGGCAGTTGGGTGGTAGCTCACTGTCAGTTGAAAGCTATCAATCAGTTGCTAGAGGCTTGGTAGTCGACTGTTAGCCTACTGTGACATGTTTTTAGGAAAAACTAGGCCTGACAGTCGACTGCTAGAGCAAGCAGTTGGCTGCTAGCTTTTAGGAAATTTTTCTAGAAAATGAAGAACACGAAAGTTGACTTCCAAGGGTTGGTAGTTAGCTATTATATTTTATAATGCTTTCTGGGTAGAAAAAGAACACGGTAGTTGACTTCCAGGGGCTGGCAGTCAGTTGCTAGCGATTTGTCTTCTCAAAAACTTACTACTACATATAGATTTTTGTCCCAAAAACATATTTTCAAATCATTTTCACAATCCATGAACTCAAACTAGTATTTAAACATCACACAACACTTATAAACAACCGAAACTCAATTTAACATCACTTAACACGTAGATCAAACCATATTTTCTCCCTTAAGACATAAGCCTACTTTCACAATAAGTTACAAGCATAAATGAGCATAATTATTCAGCAGGAAAAACCCAATAGAAGTCAAAAACATAGAGAATGTAGGTTTAAACCCCAAACATAGCTTAAAACATTTTCCAGCAAAGAGCTACCTTGATTTCCTGAGGAATGTGTGTGTATAATGTGTTAAAATGATCCTTCCCTTGTGCAAGACCAATCGCTAGCCTCAAATCCATTCTTCCTTCAATAGATATCTTCCCCTTTGCCCTAACTCACTGCCTTCTCTCTCTACTCGCCCTTCTCCTTCTCTCCCTAGAAAGTGCTAAAGTTTGAGTTATTTGTTAGGGTTTAGGGTTTTTTTTGAATTTTAAGTCTAACTAATTGAACTCTTTCCCTTGGAATAATTTGTGACTTTAGCTTGATTAAACTTTCCCTTTTTATTTAGTCCTTAGTCATACTTTAATTTAGCTTTTACTCCTTTCAACTAAGTCCCTGCACTAATGCAACTATATGAAATGAATGCAACATAATCAAGCATTAAACTTAAATTAACAATTAACAAGTATCTCTTATTCATATTAGAAGTGGCTGTTACATACTCTCTCTTCTATCTAGTTAGGAATTGGTAATTTTGGATGCTTTAAAACTATGAGGCTAGGAAAAAGTTTAATTCAATTTATGTATTAACAGTAAATTGTGATTTCCAGTTTGAATCTTATGAGCATATTTGTTCGGAGTTAATAGAACCTATTTTCTCTATATGAACATGTTTCTATTGCTATCATTACTAATTGAATCCATAATTGTTCAATAGGTAGTGTCTCGATAGCATCTCGTTAAGTATAAATATACATGTTTCTTTCATTTAACTAGGGAAATCTTGGTTCTAGTTCAAATTCAATAGGACATTCCATTGAATTCACCTGTACTAGTGTGTTACTCGAGGGTTTAATATTGTTTCTGGGTTAAACTCAAATACATGTTTTAGGTTACCTAGAAATTAGGGGAAAGCATTTCTTTGTTTTCTAAATTAGGAAGTGACTCAGTGATTGTCTAGTTGCTTTACCCAATATTTTAGTTAGTTACAAATACTAAGGCTAATGATTAGTCATAAATCTATAATTACACAACTCTTAGCTAGAGCTTTTCTCAACTAATTTACTCTTTTTTCCTTAATTAAACTATGCCCACAGGTTACACTAGCGAAGAATTTTATTTATTTTTTCGTTGCAATTTACTATACATAATCTAATCATCAAAACCCCTTATTTTACATTCAATTGTCCATTCTTTTCCACTACATTATTCATTCATTTAATCTCACGACAATGGTCAATCCTTATGGGATTGTCCTTCCTGCCCTTACATTTCATAGGTTAGGGAACAAGTTAAATTTTAATTTTTTGGATCACAACACCCATCAATCGACCACTCAAATCACAAGATTTAGAGAATTAAGCAACATGTATGATGAATTAAGAGGGAAAAGAAGATGCGAGCTCACAAGAAAAACTAGAAAGTACTCCTAGTGTATGAATTAGCAATAGATAGGCTCAAGATAAAGTGACCAATAGTTAATATGGGACAATTTTTGGGCATTCCATGGTTGAGCCATAAATTAAGATGGTGAAACATCTACTCAACTAATTAAAAGAGATTTTGAAAACATTATGATGGTTGCGAATTCTAGTTTAGTGTATCCTCAACGGCCAAATAAGGGTCATGTAACTAGAATTAGGAATCACCATAGCTTGAGTCAAATCATGATAGTATATACACTTATGAATAGTATACCAAGAACATGATCCACTACTAAGGGATAGTGATTCCATAGCATCATAATCCATTTAGAATAGAGAGAAAGTGATTTAAGCAGAGTAGTGATCCTGTAAGTAGAATATGATCTATCAAAGAGAGGGATGGTGATCCATATATATGTACATGGATCCACTGGGAGATGTAACATCCTCCTAAGCAGCTTAGTCTCTACTTGTAACTTAATTAAGTTAGTGAAATGTTTTTAATATAAATGTGATACATAGAGCTAGAGAGGCTAGTTATGGGTTGATTGAATAAAAAAATAGGCTGAAATGATGTCCGATTTAAGATAAAATGAAGTCTTAAGAAAATGGTACATTTGGGAATTGAACTTAAAGGATAATTAAGGAATTGAAAAGGAGATAATTAGAAATAGAACCCTAAAGGAATTAAAATTTAGTGGCATAAAGGAAGAAGAACTCTTCTTGAATAGCTAAAATTTACTTCTGTCCCAAGCGACTAATTAGTAATTATTTTTAAATTTTAGCTAACTAAATTTCTACCCCAAAGAAAACCCATCATAAAAATAAGATAGGGAAGATGGGAAGTGTCACGAAACCACTCTAGAGAGAGAGAAGGTGACCGAGTAGTGAGAGAATTAAAGAAACCCAAGGAGATAGGAGTAGATCTGAACAAAAACCTGAAGGAAATCGCTAGAACAGCTGAATCCTAGCCAAAAACAACTAAATCAATCCACAAATCCAAGAGGTAATCAAGATTAATCCTCCTTATCATCTTTTGGGTGAAAACCCATATTTCTCTCAATTGAAAGTTTTTCAAATCTATGTTTCAAGCTTAGCTAGGGATATTTAAAATTGCATTCTATGATTTGTATTCTAGATATATGCTTGTGAGTTTTTGTATGTGATTGATCTATGCAAAAATAGGATTTTTAGTTGTGGCTTGCTTTCTCTTAATTTATGAAGGTATTTTCTTAAAGGTTTAGCTTGATTCCTAGCTTGATAGTGTTTGGTGTAATATCCCCAGTTTTCCTATCTCCAGGTATGTTTTAAATTTATAAATTTAGCATTTTTATGCTCGAAAGATTATATTTAAATTGCCCTAAATTTTTGAAAATGAGAAAGGGACCAAACTGAAAGGGAAAGTCAGGGCTAAAGTGAAGAGAAGAAAAGTTTCACTAAAAGACGTAAATGTAATCATTACACCTCTAAAATATCTCGAGCATTTATGATACATCATTATGATGCCGAAAAAATATCCAAAACGTAATGATTTCACTTAAAAAAATCTAAAAGTCATAATGACTTTAGAAAAATATTCGAGGGCAAAATGGACAATTTTTACCAAGGGTAAAAAGGTAATTTCATCCAATGGTAAAATAGTAATTTTTACCTTAGGAGTAAAATGGTCATTTCATCATGACAATTCTTACAGAGCCCCTCCCATACCACTTTTTTCAATTATAAAGCAAAGTGAGGGGTAAAATAGTGATTTTGACTGAAAGGACAAAATGGTAATTTTACCACTAGGGGTAAAATGGTAATTTTACTAAAAGGACAATATGGTCATTGACAAGAAAAATTTTATAAAATTCCAAGGATGTCCTCCCACTAACCTTATGGCTTTTTGTTGAAAATTTAAAGGGTAAAATGGTCATTTTGTCACTAAGGGAAAAATGGTCATTTTTTCCCTTAAACATAAAGAACGGCTTCTTCCTTCTCCAAGAAAACGCAAACCAACGTGAGGGAGAGGAGGAGGAAACCGGGAGCTTAAAGAAAGAAGGAGAAGGAGCTAAAATGAAGGAAAATCTAATGGAAAGGCACTTTCATTGGCAAATTAAGGTAGTTAGACAATTCTACACCTTTTATTTCATGGTTTTTGGTGTTTTTCATATGTTTAGAGAATTTTCCATGGCTGCCATGAATTTGGGTTTTCTCTCTCTACATTCTTATTTGCATGAAAATCTATTCGGTTGTGCTTATTTTGTTGTATGGATGTGTTTGAGTGTTGAAATGGTTGATTGAATGGTTTATGGCGATATTGTGATTTTAGGTTCACCAATTCCATGAAACTCTCTTGTTGGATTTAATTATGTGAAGTGTGGATTTTCGTGATTATGGTGAAAGAATGGTATTTCTATTATTGTTTATTGATGAAAATGAGTTAAAGGAAAAGATTGAGTGAAAGCACTTTGTTTCCCTTTTCTTTTGTTTTTGGCTGAGAGCATGTGATGACTTGGTGAAGGAAAATTTATTTAATTTTTCCCTATATGCTATTTTAGTATTTCAGCCATAAGTATAAGAGAGGCAAGGAAGTGATGTTGTGAAGAAAATCTTTCATTTTCCTCCTCTTGGTACCTTGGCCAAGAGCATGAAGAGGGATTTGTGTAAAAAATTTATTCATCTATGCATCATGGTTTTGATCAAGGCAAAAGAGAAGGAGAAAATGATGAGTTAAATGGTTTTCTTGATGAATGGTTCACTATAATCATGAAATCCTCATTTTTAACTTGTATACCAACAAGAAAGAAAAATATACCTATGTATTCATGTATGCCTATTGTGAGAAAGGAGGTGCTTATATGTATACATAGATAGAATGAATGGAGAATGAAACGGAAATGGTGAAAGAAGGAATGGAAAGTTCACCAAAAGCCCTTAATGTGTAATGATAGTTGAATGGAAATTGTATGGCAATGGAGGAAAAAGTGATGGAAATGTAATAGTAAAATTGAAAAGAAGAAAGGAAGGGAGCATATAGCAAGAAAACTTCACTTTTCCCTTACTTTGTCCTTTTGGCCGAGACCACCCTTGTCTTCCCCTTGAAATGGTTTAAATTGTTGAAATGTAGCCACAAAGGATAGTGTAAAAAATATCATGCTAACCAACTTCAAGGGAAGAAAATTGGATGGTTAAAGTATGTGATTTTGACAATTTGTATAATACTTGTCTAAGAAAGAAGATATAATCTTTTATATCCATACAATTTAATCATGAAAGGATTAACTTACCAATAAGGACTATAATTTATTAAAGGCCTAGTATCATGAAAACAAAAGAATGTAAAAAAAGGAAATTAGAAATGAAAATTAAAAAAAAGGGAAACATAGAGTGGATTGGAAAACATAGACTAGAAAGAAAGAGAGCTTAGAGGAAGTATTTGTCACATATGTTCTCAGATAGATAGGCTTGTAGCCGAATCACCAATTGGTGGTATGAGACAGCAATTGGGCATTCCACAAAGAATGTAAGAATTAGTGACGATGGCAATTTCTAAGTTTGTGTACCCTAAAAATGGCCAAATTAAAAGGCGATATTTACTTAGAATTTAGTAGAATCATGGATACAAGCCAAATCATCCTAGTTTTTATGTGGGAAATAGTGTACTGGGAAAGTGACCCACTGGAAAAGTGGTGGTGATTCCATAACACCATGATCCGCCCAAAAGCAGAGAGGAAATGTTATGTTTCAATGACAGTGATCCTATAAGCTTAATTTTGACTAGATATTGGGAGAAATCCATTGACTGAGGAATGATCTGTCTATATGACAGTGACCATTGACTGGAATAGGTACTTAGATCCACTGAGGGATACCTCAGATAGTACCAGTGGTAAAAATGTCACATGACTGGAACTGGAAAAAGAATTATCTCACTCATGTATGTACTGGTACGTGGAGGATCCACTAGGTGGCACTCTCGATACTCTAAAGTTCCCCTTTCATTAACTATAGCTTCTAACTAATGACTGATAATTGTTTTCCTTATGACTGTCAATGTTTTCCTTATGAATGATAAATATGTTTTCCCTATTTTGATTGGAAATGTATTTATAACTGGATATATTTTAAAAGCATGATACTAAGATGCCTTGACTGATGAATTTTAAGGTTAATTGTCACATTATACATTGATACATATGCATGCCATACTTCATCTAAAATGTATATACACAACCCAATAAGATTTAAATGATGATTTAAAATGAGAGAATGTAGAACTATTTTCCTTATCACTATGGTGGTACATACCAGAGTTTTTAAAAGAAAAAGAATTGTCTAGCTACTAAAAATGCAATTCTCATGATTATGTCTAGTATGTATTAGAAGACCTATTACATGATTTGGCTCAAAGCTGACATAGTGTTGGGTGAAATCCCATGGTTGGGTTCCTTTGCAGTTGTTTAAAATATTTATGTTGTAGTAGTAATGGAAGTTTCCCCTTTCTTAAAGGAGGTGTGAGTTATGTTTTTTTCTGGATGTGTATAGCAAAGAAAAGGGCATATATATCTAGATATGTGGGAGAATTATCCATTAGTAGGAATTTAAGTAAAAAGGGGTCTGAGTGGTAGTCTTGTTGCCTCCTTACCCTCAACAATTACATGATTCCACATCTCCAGAAGTATATGTATAATAATGTAAACGTTGGATGAACGGAAGAATATATATACATGAATGAAGTTTAAAGTTTTTGCTATTATTGTTAAAAAAAAAATTTCTTCTATTTATTTAGTCTTCTGTTGTGTGATGAATAATGTAAATACCTGAGTAATAAATCCCAGACCTAATCAAATATTAAATGGAATCCTATATTTTACTCGGGTAGTAATTAAAGAAAAAGGTAAATATGGCATGCCAGTCATGTAGCTAACAATCATAAAAGAAATATATATATATATATATAAGAAATGCTATAAGATTGGGGTGTTATATTTGGGCTTTATGTAACACCCTCTATCCTACGGTTCCTTTTTGATATTTAAAAGCTATATTATGAAAATAACTATCAGAGTGTTGGTGTTACTATTACCTCTACCTGAGCAAATTTTAAAATTTTTACCAAATTGATTAATTGACAGTCATTTGGGTTGGTCTCTACTCTCGGGTTCTCTTAATATTGTAGCGGAATAAATACATATAGCATGCAATTGGATTAACTATACATAGACATGCATTCTTAATTAAATCTAATCAATTAACTATTGGGCATGGAGGCAACAATCCTGCCACTCATAACCCCATTAAATAGTCTATTCATCAATCTAGCCTAATTCATATATAGATAAGTTAGAATAGGCTATATAAAATAATCATACACTAGCCTTTCTCAAAATATCATGAAGACTAGCTCAATCCTAACATGTACTTATACTATCCAAAATAAACAGTTTGTGTGCCCAAATTGGACACTTCTGCAAACCTTACCTTCTTCCTCCAGCCCAAGGGACCTACACATCTGGTACATGTCAACACTATTATGAGAAATGAATCTCAGTAGCAATACAACCAATTACAAAATCTATTAACCTGTACCACCATGCTCACACGAAAAACCTCTACATTCTTTCATAAAACATATAACATACTATGGGGATGCAATGAGTGTGGCACTTAATCATGTTATATACTCATATGTATTTGTGTGCATTTAAAACATATCAACTTTAAAACATGGGAAGTGTATTCATCATCATAAAGGATTTCTTATAAAACATATGTGGGATAATAAACATAACATCATTTCATTTCCATAACACATGAGCAGTACATAAAGCACCCTAAGAGTAATCGGGAGAGTTGCCTAGCAACAACTCCATGCACCACTGTCTATATGAATGAGCGCATGGCTATCTAGTTATGCCTTAACCTTTTGTACATTCTGAGGCATCCCTCAGTGGATCCAAGTACCGTAATAGTCCTTACCCCTTTCTAGCAAATCATCCCTGACCAGCGGGATTCCTCCCTTTTGTCCCAAATGGGGCTGGTATACTCTCATGGGATCACCATTAACTCTACCCAGATCATTTTATCTCCGCTTTTAGGCAGATCATAATACTATGGAATCACCATCCCTTTCCAATGGATCACACTCTCGTCACATTATTCTCTACATATACTATGGGGTGAATCGGCCTATGGTCATGGTTATGCTTAACTCTAAGTCTGTGTTTCTCATATGGCCTTTGGGAGATGACACTGACTTAAAGTTCACAACCATCACGGTTTTTTCGAAGTCATCTAAGTTCAAGTGGATGTTTGACCACTCCAATTTATGGCACAACCGTGGAATGCCCAACGGCCATCCTATAACGACAATTGGTCACTCGATCATGAGCCTATCTACCCTAAGGAATACACTGAGAATACTTTCCTCTTTCCCTTTTTGTGTTTTCTTCTCTCTCTTTATTTCACTATCCTAAAGGTATCATCACCCAAAAACTCCTAGTTTCCTTGCCTACCTATGTTGTGAGCCCATAATTAAGTTAGTACACAGAATTACTAAGCTCAATTACCATTAAAAACCTCATTTCGCAAGCTAGAGGGTTGCCAGTCGATTGCTGAAAGGCTAGCAGTCAGCTGGTGGCTCCCTATAATCCTCTGGTGCCAATCAATAAGCTAGCAGTGGTAGCCGGCTGGTGGCTTTCTAGAATGCGTTATGGGTAAAAATATGAGCATGACAGTCAACTGCTAGGACTGCCAGTCAACTGCTCAGTGTAAACCTAGGCCCGATAGTCAACTGCTCAGTGTCTAGCAGTCAGCTGCTAAGCCTCTGTCTGTACTTCTGTGTTTCTAAGAACATGACAGTCGACTATGAGTATGGCTAATCAACTGCTTAGTGCAGACCCGGGCCCAATAGTCAACTGCTAAGTGTCTGGCAATCGGCTGCTAAGCCTCTGTCTACACTTCTGGGTTTTCCAAGAACACGGCAGTTGACTACCCCTACTTATCAGTCGGCTGCTATACTATGCTGTAGTTCAGAAAATATGATTTTGATAATACCCAGTCCAGAATGTATTCCATTTTCAATTCTAAACATATAAGCTTAATTCCCATACAACAAACTTTACTTTTTATTAAACATTTCTCATCCATTAGCTCAAACATGGTACAATCAAGGAAAACTAGTCTATATCCCTAGATGAACACAACCCAGCCCTTCCAATCCATTACAAGCACATATATGAGCATACATTCAGCAACACAACATCCCATAAAAGTAGAAAAGCATACAGAATGTAGGTTTAACCCCAATCTCAGTTCAAACATGTAAAAAATCCATATTTTCAACAATAGTAACATTTCAGAAAAGATAGGGTTTAGGATGGATTGCTACCTTGATTCTTGCAAAATGTGTGTGCTTGATGTGTTAAAAATGATCCCCCTTACTGTAGAACTAATTTTTAGCTTCAATCAGCCCTTTCCTTCAACAAAATCTCCCTCCTTTGCCCTAACTCTCCCTTTTCTCTCTCTACTTGCCCCTCCTACTTCTCTTTCTAAAATCTGAAGGTTTGGAAATGTGTGGGAGTTTTAGCTGTAGCTAGGGTTTAAGGGGAAGTTTTGGAAATTGCACTTTGGTCATTGGTGTACTTTACACATTTTGTCTCAGCACAATTTCCCTTTTCACTTAGGTCCTTGGCCTCACTCTCAACTAAGGAATTGTAATTCTTTCAAGTTGGTCCCTATACTAATGCAACTATATGCACTAATGCAACATACACAAACATCAAGCATCGAATTAACAATTATCAAACACCTCTTTAATAATAATTGGAGCGGATGTTACACTTTATGTATGATGATGTTTTGGAAAGGAAAAAGAATATCTAAATGATTAAAAATGAAACCTTGAAGATTTAGGGGCCAAAATAGATTAAAAGATGAATTTTTACGCATGGTAGTAAAAGGTATCATGTATACTAGCATCTTTGTCACAGCTAAAAGCCTTTATCGCCATGGTAACTTGCCTCCAACAATTGTTGTGTTCTTCATTGTAGAAAAAATTATCTTCAATGCAGCAAATTGCCTTAAGTATTTTCTATATTCTTTGTAGTGGGACTTCGCCGTGGTGAACTTTCTCATCATTTTTGCACTTTTCATCTTTGTATTTTAGCTCTCTTCTTTCCCCAAACATCATGTAAAGGATAGGGAATCATCCTAAATCCATAGTAGTGCATTTAAAACATAATATGGGACAAGCTAGAAGGAAAATAACTAGAAAAGAAAAGTGAAAGTACTACTATTGTATGCTCTAGTCTAGATAGGTTCTAGATTGAAGGACTAATAGTCAGTGTGGGAGGACTACCAGAAATTCCATGGTTATACCATAATATAGGATGGTAAAGAATCCATTAAATTCTAGAAAGTATTGAGGAAACACCGTGATGGTGGTTAACCCTAAGTTAGTTTACCTTGACAACCTAAGTGTTACCTACTTAGGGTTATACCTACCATAATTTGGGAACTTGTCAATCTAGCTTATATAATAGAGGGTTATGTAATTGAAAATGATATAGAAGAATCATTAGCTTGTCATAAAGAACGAGTGGAAATGACCTGTAACCCACAGAGAGGTACAGTGATTCGATGAGCGATATGACTTGTGACTAACAAAGAGGCATAATGATCCAATATGGGGTGTGATCCATCACATAAATGGTGATCCTAAAATGATAAAGGGAGATTGGGGGACGCTTAGGATCTAGATGCTAGAAAACAAAAGTTATCTTAAAGAAACTCATACATTGTATGCTTGAAATTAAAAATATGAACGATGGGCCAAAGGAGCCACATGAATGAAAGTATGAATATTTGTTTCTTATTAATGGACCAAAGAAGCCATATTAATGAAAATGAATATTTTTCCCTTTAATTGATCTAAATGGCCATTTTACTATGAAATGAATGACTATCAATGAAACCTGCCAAGATAACTGTACAATTAGCCGATAGAACTATTAAACATCCTATGGGTATAATTAAGAATGTGCTAGTAAGAGTTGACAAGTTTATATTTCCCGTTGACTTTATTGTAATGGATATGTAAGGTGAAAGTAGCATACCTCTTATTCTAAGCAAACCTTTCCTTGCAACATCTAGGGCTCTTATAGATGTTTTTTAGGGAAAGCTAACACTTAGAGTAAGGGATGAAACTATCACTTTTGATATAACCACTCCTTACTTGCAGGAAATATCACCTAATAACTCTTTACAAAAGCAACTACATGAGAACTTGCTTATTGACCCTTTGCAGGTAGCTAATGGGTTTAGCAGCAATAGTAACCCTTCTATTATTGTTAACAGATCAAAGGTGAAAAAGGTAAAACCTTTAATTAAGGACTCTCTTGCCCTGAAACTAAAAGAACCACCTAAGCACTTTAGCTACACATATGTGGTTGAGGTGAAGAAGTGCCTGTGATCATAACAACTGAGCTAACACTGGATAAAAGGGAATTAACTTTACCCGCCCACCAGAAACACCCTAGGGCCCTTCCATTTAGAAGCCCTCCACGTCCCCCATCTTCGCCTGATCAGGGCCATCAGTAAACTTTTTTTTTCATTCGTCTCTTTACTTTACTTTTATTAATGTTCTTTTAAACTTTTTGTTTAGTTTTTTCTTCCTGCACTATTCAATTTTTTTTCTCCCCATTTTTGAAACTCTATGGACAGTGTTTATCTTAAGTGGGGGTGGCTCCTCATGTTTTACCTCGTTTTACTTTGTTGTCTATCACATTTCACGTTTCAAATAAATGTATCACAATAAAGTGCTATCCAATGTGCATTCCAAAGTATATCATATTAGCGAATGATTGCATTTCATTTTCTTTAGCATTGCTTTATAGTAAGTCATAACATGACAACACACACTCATAATCTTACAAATCAAACAAGTTAAATTTTTTTCCCATACTAGCCAATAAGTTCATTTCATAGCTCATATAGAAAAAGTAATTCTATGTCACCTAAATGCTCCCACATCTTGCACCATGTTCTACATTGCATACACTTTAATATGATAATATGGATAGGAAGACATGCATGCATTACTTGACTGGCAATTTTATTGAAAAATTTCAGAACCTATAAAACCACACCCTATAAATGTGAGGATTTGAGCCAAGAGAGCATTCATTACAAACATGCTCTAAATTTTTCTTGTAGACGATGCACTTCATTCTACTATGATACTAAAACTTGCTTTGTAATACTTGTCAAAATTACATGAATTCTTGGATATCATATATGATTAGGGCAACTTATACTACACCACTGATGACCAAAAAGCCTACCCTATGTGTTTCCCTTAGTTAACCATCATTGAGCCTTGACATGTTGTCGCTATATACACCCTTACAGCCCATTTTCCACTTCTTTTTACATTATCTTTCTTTACTGCCCTATATTTTGGAATTTGTGTGGTCTACTTTCTACATCTGGATTAAAAATGCAGCACCTCAACAGATGATAGATCACTGAGTCTTCCATTTAGAGATACCTCCCTTCAAGGATATTAGAACGTAAGACTACCATGAAAAAAAGTTGAATAAGAGAAAAAGAAAAGAAAAGGAAAGAAAAGAAGAAGAAAAAAAAGGCAAAAGAAAATATATATATATATGAGCAGTCTTTGTACTCTCTGGGGAAATGGTACTCTCTGAACTAAGAACTTAGTAAAGAACTATGCATATTGCATTCAATCCTTATAACTTCATTGAATTACATGAGTATCCACATAAGTTTCCAACATATCTGTTACCCTTCTTTCTTTCCATATTCTTCTCCTACCTTTACCTTAAGCCCCATTACAACCTTGTCAAGACCCTTTGGTCATGATATTCAAGTTTTTGCAAGTTGTGGAAATGAGGTTTATACAAGCATTTGGAAGGCATGGTACTATGAAATTACTTGAGAGATTTCACTTCACCTATATACACTTTTGAGTAATATTGAGTGATCTCTGTAAGGCAATGGTTCCTAAATAAATAATGAATTACTTATTGAGGAAGTGTATACAATCTAACTATTCCTGTTATCTATGAAGGTTTTGCAATGATAGAATTATGATCAAAATTCATTTGGGAAGCATTAGGTAATGTAGATTGTGAAGTATACATGAACTATAAGGAGCCATATATATGGCAATACATACACATAGTCGACCAATACTCAAGGTTGTAGGATATCATACTTAAACCAAAATATTGCCCCGTATAGGTTGTCCACCCTTACACCTTAAACCTTTCATAGGGTTGTCCTAGTTTAATGAATAATTACCAAAAGATGTAGACCAATTCAAATAAAACAAATCAATTTATAAAATAGTCTACATAGGGGATATTCAATGGTCATCCCATACCATCTATTGAATATCCACCCTAAGTTAGTCTGTTACTATGCAATATAACCCAATAGCCAAATCTAGCAAACATGCAACGAGTAACTCATTACACAGGAAAGTATTTTCTATACTTATATATAAATCTCAAGTAAATCAATCATTTTTAGCAATCATTCCCATTCAATACACAAATCACACTTAAAATAGTAACTCACAATCATCAATTAAAAGTCAGGGGAGTGTAGATTACCCTACCTTTTACCATTTGCTCCTATCCAGACCAGGGTTTTCCTTTTTCCTTGGAGGTTGTCCTCAAAAATCATTTCTGGAGGAAACCATTCAAGCCTTACACAGATTTTCGTTCAATCATAATTCCTTACAATTTAATTCCTATTTTCTAGTTCCATCCATTAATCAAGGACTCATTGGAAATCAAAATTGATAGAGAAGTATCAATTTGGAGTATTTTAATTCATACCAAAAGTTTTGGAATTTTGAAATTAATCCCAATCTTTTTCCAAGCTATTAGCAGCGGAGCACGATAGTGCATGGCAGATCACAGTGGCGTACATTGGCGCACGGTGGCGGTTAGCAGCTGACGGCTAAAATTGGTCCAAATTGTAGCTTGAAGCACGAGGATGACAAATTCAAAACCGATATGGTGAAAAATGATGGTTTAATCACGATTTTCTTGCAACACACAAGACTGTGCAACAAGACATTTTTTCCTCGATTAGATCACGCAGTGGCGGTTCTTCGTTGGTTGACAGTTGATGGAGGAAGAGGACAACCTTGGCTGGCTATCGATAGTGGCAGTGCAGTCGGAGGAAGTGGTATCATGGCTGAACGGATATGCAATCATGGATGGAAAAGACATCATTTTTGGTGGCTCACGGCGGCGGGAAGCTTAGTGGTGGTTACAAATAGCTTCACTGTCAACTAGAGCACCAAACCCAAAGCTAATCAATGGCCAAACAGCAACGAATAGTGAAGATCAAAGTTTCTTTTTGGATTCATGACGAAAGGGGAAAAATGTGATGTATGGTTGCTATGGTGGCTATCAATGGCAGGGGATGGCAATAGACACTTGATAACACTGAGTGGTGCGACGTGGTGCAGGTGACAGTGGGCGGTGTTCTAAAGGAAGAAGCCGTTTGGTTTGAGAGGGAAGGGAAAGGGAGTCACAAAGAAGAAGGAAAATGGGAAGAAAAGATGGAAATTTAGGATTTTAAGGCATCCAGGGGCATTTTTGTCTTTTCTCACTTTACCCTAGAAAAATTTTGGATGCATTTTCTAATTTAGGTAAGAATATGGGATAATATGGAAAAAATTTGGGAATTTTTAAGGTATCATAAGCCTTCAAAAATTATCTACTAAGTTCCTCAAGGCCGATAAAAATTTTCTTGTCAAATAAAATTTTCTTCTAAAAAATTTCTTAATTTAAGCCATGGACTCAGAATAATTTACTTAATCACTTCACAACAATATTTTGATGTTTCCAGAAAAATTTTATCCCATTTATTAAATTTTGTAATTGGGTTAATAGACCTTTAAAGACCAGCTGCAATATTCTCGTAGTACTTACCAGTTGTGTAACATCCACTCCAATTATTATTAAAGAGATGTTTAATAATTGTTAATTTGATGTTTAATGCTTGTGTATGTTGCATTAATGCATGTTGTTGCATTAGCTTAGGGACTAAATTGAAAGGAAATAAATGATGGTTTAGTAAGAGGTAGTTAGGGACTCAATTGAAAAGGGAAAAGTAAGTGAGGCCAAGAGTGCAAAATAGCCCAGAGGCCAAAGAGCAATTCCCAAACTTCCCCTTAAACCCTAGCTATAGCCAAAACTCCCACACACTTCCAAACCTTCAAATTTTAGAGATAGAAGCAAAAGGGGCGAGTTAGGGCAAAGGAGAGAGATTTTGCTGAAGGAAAGGGCTGATTGAAACTAGAAATAAGTTCTGCAGAAAGGGGGGATCATTCCTAACACATTAAACACACACATTTCACAGGAATCAAGGTAGCAATCTATCCTAAACCCCATCTTTTTTCTGAAATGTTATTGTTATTGGAAAATGTGGATTTTTTTACATGTTTGAACTGAAATTAGGGTTAAACCTACATTCTATAGGTTTTTCTATTTCTATGGGATGTTGTGTTACTGAATGTACGCTCATATATGTGCTTGTAATGGATTGGAAGGGCTGGGTTGTGTTCATCTAGATATATAGACTAGATTTCCTTGAATGTACCATGTTTGAGCTAATGAACAAGAAATGTTTAATAAAAGGTAAAGTTTGTTGTATAGGAATTAAGCTCATATGTTTATATTTGAAAATAGAATGCATGATGGATTGGGTTTTATCAAAATCATGTTTTTTGAACTACAACAGAGCATAGCAGCCAACTGCTAAGTAAGGGCAGTCAACTGCCGTGTTCCTGGAAAACCCAGAAGTGTAGACAGAGGCTTAGCAGCCGACTGCCAAATGCCTAGCGATCATCGTCGAGCCCGGTCCGCACTAAGCGCCGACCGCCATCCTCATAGTCGATTGTCGTGTTCTTAGAAACCTAGAAGTGCAAACAGAGGCTTAGTAGCTGACTGCCAAGTTCCTAGCAGTTGACTGTCGGGCCTAGGTTTGCACTAAGCGGTTGACTGGCAGTCCTAGCAGTCAACTGTCGTGCTCATATTTTACCTAGAACGTATTCCAGAAAGCCACTAGCCAACTGCCAGCACTGCTAGCTTACTGTCTAGTATTTGAGGATTACAAAGAGCCACCAGCTGACTGCTAGCCTTCTAGCAGTAGACTGGCAGCCCTTTAACTTACAAAATGAGGTTTTTAATGGTAATTGATCTTAGTAATTCTTCATACTAACTTAATTAAGGGCTTATAACATAGGTAGGAAAGGAAACTAGGAGTTTCGGGTAGTGATACCCTTGGGATAGTGAAAGAAAAGAGAGCAAAAAACACAAAAAGGAAGAGAGGAAAGTATTCTCATTGTATGCCTTAGGGTAGATAAGCTCATGATCGAGTGACCGATTGTCAGTATGGGACGGCCATTGGGCATTCCATGGTTGTGCCATAAATTGGGATGGTTAAACATCCACTTGAACTTAGATGATTTTGAAAACACCATGATGGTTGCAAACTTTAAGTTAGTGTCATCTCCCAAAGGCCATATGAGAGACACATACTTAGAGTTAGGCATAACCATGACCATGGGCCGATTCACCCTATAGTATATGTAGAGAATAGCGTACCAGGAGTGTGATCCATCGGAAAGGGATGGTGATTCCATAGTATTATGATTTGCCCAAAACCGGAGAGGAAATGATCCGAGTAAAGTTGACGGTGATCCCATGAGAGTATACCAGCCCCGTTTGAGACAAAAGGGAGAAATCCCACTGGTTAGGGATGATCTGTCGGAAAGGGGCAGGGACCACTACGGTACTTGGATCCACTGAGGGACGCCTTAGAATGTACAAAAGGTTAAGGCATGGCTAAATAGACATGCGCTTATTCATATAGATAGGGGTGCGTGGAGTTATTGCTGGGTGACTCTCCCGATTACTCTCAGGGTTTGTTATGTACTGCTCGCATGTTATGAAAATGAAATGATGTTATGCTTACTATCCCACATGTGTTTTATAAGAAATGTTTCATGATGAGAATGATGATGAATACACTTCCCATGTTTACAAGTTGACATGTTTTAAATGCACATGCATACATATGAGTATATACCATGATTAAATGCTTCACTCATTGCATCCCCATAGTATGTTATATGTTCTATGAAATAATGTTGAGGTTTTCTATGCGAGCACGATGGTACAAGTTAACAGATTTTGTAACTAGTTGTATTGCTACTGAGATTCATTTCTCACAATAGTGTTGACATGTACCAGATGTGTACATTCACTTGAGCTAGAGAAAGAAGGTAGGGTATGCAGAAGTGTCCCATCTAGGCACACAAACTGTTTAGTTTAGATAGTATAAGTACATGTTAGAATTGAGCTAGCCTTCATGATATTTTGAGAAAGGCTAGCGTAGGATTATTTTGTATAGCCTATTCTATCTTATCTGTATATTAATTAGGCTGGATTGATGATTAGACTACTTAATAGGGTTATGAGTGGCAAGATTGTTGCCTCCATACCCAATAGTTAATTGATTATATTTAATTAAGAATGCATATCTATGTATAGTTAATTCAGGTGTATGCTATATGTGTTTATTCCGCTGTGATATTGAGAGAACCCAAGAGTAGAGACCAACCCAAATGACAGTTAATTAATTCACTTGGTAAAAGTTTTAATTGGACTCGGGTAAAGGTAATAGTAACACCAATACTCTAATAATTATTTTCATATTATATCTTTTTAAATACCTAAAAGGAACCATAGGCTAAAGGGGTGTTACAAGTTACAGTATTCTCACGATTTAACCAATAGCTATATTCTCGTGGTCTTCAACTAGTTGTAGCTATTCTCATTTATGATTTATGCTTATCTCATTTTAAAATCTCATATTTCTCTTGTCTTTCTCATTCATTCTCATATTCTTTCTCATCATTCTCAAATCATAAGTTAACCATTACATTTCAGGTTTAAATTCCTTATTTGAGTGGAGTTTAGGACTAATTGTGCTTCAAACTAGGTCATTGAGTTCATTTTCCAAAACAGAAGCCTATCAGTCGACTTCCACCCTCCTAGCAGTCGACTTGCAGCTTACTGTCCTAAAAAATGTCCAAACTCGAGGGCTACTAGTTGACTGCTAAAAGCCTGACAGTCAACCGCTCCGTTCTTAGCAAATTTTTAGAATATAAGATCATGGCAGTTGACTTCCACAGGCTGGCAATCGACTACTAGCACTTTGGATGTGTTTTTTGGCAACCGAAGAACATCACAGTCGACTGGTAGAGGTTACAAGTCAATTGCTATGTTATACTCTATTTTTCAAATTTACTGTTGACCTAGATTTTTATCCAATAACTTGTTTTTAAACCCTTTTTGATGATCAACAACTCAATAACAATATACAAGCATCATTTACCACACAAAATAGCACAAACTATTGTTTAATCTCACTCAAATCTTGGATTAAACCTCATATTCATTCAATAAGTAAAAACCCATTTCTTATAATTCGAATTATGCATTCATAAGTACATCCATGCAGTTTAATTTACCCAATAGCAATAAAAAATGTCAAGAATATAGGTTTTACTTCTCTAACTTAAACAGCATGAAAATCAGAGTTTTCAACATATGACCATTAAAACTCAAAATTCAGAGGATTAGGTTGTTTGCTACCTTTTAGTTGATTTCAAGCTTGTAAATAATTGCTTTGAAGTATGCTGGTGTATCTTCCTGGCTTCTAGGATGCTCAGAACCTTCCTATAGCCTTTTCCCTTCACAATTCTTCACTTTCTCTCTCTAGAACTCTAAAAATCTGGGTGAGAAATGAAGGTTCTAAAGGTTAGTCCTATTCATAGGTGATTCGAAAATTACAATTTTGATCAAAATTTTTGATCATTCAGCTCAAAATGATAATTTCTCCAATTATATGCCAAATTACCATTTTGCCCTTATAACTTTGGCTGAAAGTTTCAAAATTTTGATAGCTACTGTAACTCTTTTAGCAAAAATTACAATAGGCTACCCCCAAATATGGAAAGCTTACATAGCTTCCTGCAATAAACCTTTTCTTTCACTCAAGTTGTCGATCCTCTCTTTTCAATTTGATCCCTCCTTCTAATGCAACTACATGCAATCTAATGCAACAAATACAAGCATTATTTAAAATTAACAAATGTCTCTTAATAAATAGGAGGAGCAGATGTTACACAAGACACCCCATCTCCAATTTTATTTCTTATAAACACCTTTATCCTACACAGCATTTGTTTTTAACATTAAGTGTAAATATTTCTAAGAATTTTTAGGAGGCATTAGAGAAACCAAAATGGAAAATGTCTATTGAGGAAGAAATCAGTGCCTTGGAGAAAACAAACACTTGGACAATCATTAAGCTAGTCGAAGGAAAGAGAATAGTGGGGTGTAAGTGGATTTTCACAATTAAGTACAATCCTGATGGTAGCATCAATCATTACAAAGAAAGGCTAGTGGCAACGGGCTGTACTCAGATATATAGAATTAACTATTAGGAGACTTTTTCCCTATTAGTCTAACTCAACATTATTAAAGTTGTTATTTCTTCAACTGCCAATCTTCATTGGACACTCCATCAAATGGATGTAAAAAATGTCTTTCTAAATGGAGATCTTGAAGAGGAAGTCTATATGGAAGTACCAATAGTTTTCAACACAAATAGTGAAACTAGAAAGGCACATAAGCTTTACAAGTCATTGTACAAGCTAAAGTAATCACCTAGGTCATGGTTTGAGAAATTTACCATTGCAATTAAAGGTTATGAGTACTCACAATTCCAAAATGACCACACCTTGTGCATTAAACATTCTTCTGATGGAAGAATCACTATTCTTTTTTTTTTTTTTGGTACATGAAGAATTGCTATTCTAATAGTATATGTAGATGATATTATTGTAACATGTGACTTTGTAGAATAGATAAAATGGTTGAAACAAGCCCTAGCCAATACGTTCCAGATTAAAGAATTGGGAGAGCTAAATTACTTCCTTAGCATGGAAGTTGCAAGGTCCAATTTGAGAATTGTAATATCTTAGTGGAAATATACATTAGATATGTTGGAAAAGGATACACCTACGGAAGCTAATTCCAAGGTCGGTCTTAAAGAAGATAGCATCCCAATGACACAAGGTAAGATCATATGCCCTTCTTAAACTAGGCTATATTTATGCTTTCATGTAAGTGTAGTCAGCCAATTCATAAATAAATCAACTGAAAATTACCTTGAGGCATTTCATCAAATACTTAGTGATTTGAAAATGGCTCCAGGAAATGGAATCTTCTTCAAGAAGAGATCAAATAGGAAAACTGAATTTTACTCATACACCGACTAGGCAGGGTCAATTATAGATTGAAGGTCTAATTTTGGATATTGTTCCTACGATTGGCAAAATTTGGCAACTTGGAGGAGTAAGAAACAATCTGTAGTGGCAAGAAGCAATGATAAGCTAAATATAGAGCCTTGCCACAATGTATATGTGAAGGCATCTAGCTACAAAAGTAAGTGAACTAAGAATTAAATTTGAAGAACCTATAAAGGTTATGTGTGATAATTTGGCTGCTTTAAGTATTTATGAGAATCTTATTCACCATGATAGGACAAAAGATATTGAAATTGATCAGCATTTTTAGGTTTCTAATGTCTTAACAAATAGTTTAGAGTACAATTTGAAGAACTAAGGTCCAAGTTAGAAATGGGCAACATCTACCACCCAGCTAGAGGGAGAGCATTGGAGTTTATTTGATTTTCATTTTAAAAGGTTAAAATATTCATATGGTCCCTATAGTTTAACTCAAATTTTAATTAGGCCACATAGTTTAAAAATTTACAATTGAATCCCTATAGTTTGACAAATTTTTAAATTAGCCCTTATGCTTAATTTTTTTTGTCAAAATTTTGTTAAATTTTGATGATACACTAATTACCATCTTAACAATATGAATTTACTTAATTCAAATCAATCTATTTATATTACCTATCATAAATTGTATTTCATTTCATATATATAAGTTATTTTTACATTATTATTTATTTTTTTCCACTATGTTGACATAAATCATATATATTTAAAGTGTAAAGAGACTATATGTTGGTAACATTAATAAAATTTAATATAAGTTCAACAAAAAGTTTGATAAAATGGACTAATTTAAAAATTTGTTAAACTATAAGGACTGAATTATAAATTTTTAAACTACAAGAATAATTTAACATATTTTAAATTAGGCTGTCTTTTTTGTTAGACATTCTCTATTATGTTTTTCTACTTTACCTTGTTCCTATTTTTTAGTTAGTTATATTGACCAAGACTTTAAAATATAAATGTCTTCGATAACGTTATTTTTATGTTTATCATTCTATTAAAACTCCCTAATTTATTAGTTAGGACAAGGGAGCAGTTAAGTCTCCCTGAATCAATATATATTATGTATTTTATTGATAAATAATAACATGTACGGAGGCAAAAAAATAAACTATGACATAATTTCACTATGTATACTTTTATCATCTGTTTCTGTGCCTACTACCAGCGAGGCCTTTCAAATTCCACGCTACGAAATGATCCAGGAGATGATCGTCTTAAACTCTAATGGTACTTAGGATTTTGTTCCACTTCCATTTGGAAAATCTATTTTTCAGTTTTCGTTGGTTACATATAGTAAATATTGGTCCTAATGATCAGATCGATTACCTTAAAGCTCAATTTGCTGCTAAAGGCTATACCTAGATCTTTTGCTTTATGAAGATAAATTCTCCCCAGTAGCCAAGATTTCTTCCTTTCGTCTGTTCTTTTTTTATGGAAGCCATTTGCCTTTGGCCTTTCTACTAAATGGACATACTTTTTCTCAATGGTTAGTTTTGTGCAACCTTCCGGACTTGTTGCCCAGGGCAGAATCTAGATTTGTACATTGCGTCACTCTCTGTGGTTAAAAGTAAACTCCTTGAGCATGGTTTGGTTGACTCTGCTCAATTGTCCAAAACTTTGTAGTGACATGTAGTGAGGTAGACCATTCCATTTCTTTTATCAATATACTTCTGATGGTCGCCGCATTTGTTCAGTAACCTATGTGGATGATATAATCAGAATAGAAAATGACCAAGATGGCATTGTATGTTTAAATCAACGTCTCTGTATATTGGGGTCACACACAGTCCAGTCGTCCTTCAAAAACCGGACATGTATTTGAATTAGTCAAAACCAGAACCAATACTGAATCAAAAATCGGATCAAAAAATTTCTTAAAAAAGGTCATTTGAACAGAAAAATTAAAAAATACTGATTATACCATTTTGATAAAAAAAAGATTTATATATCATTTATATTAAAAATAATATTATTTTTATATATTTACGATGTTAAAACTAATTACCCCTTAACAGGTCAAAAAATCCGATATTTAGACATTATATCCAACTACCTGATTATACACCCACTTCCACAGAGCTCCCCTCGATTGAAGTTCAGAATCGAGTTTCAAGACGCAGAAAGACTGCTTGTTACTCAGCATTCACCACTACCTGAAGTATTCTGGATTTTTCTGAGGTTAAACGTCCTTAGTTAACGAAATTTCTCTGGCAAGCACGTGATGAGTTATGCATTTTGGAGAAGGAAAGAGGAATCTTAAAAACCCAAAAGGAATAGTAACTTATTTGCATAAGAACAAAACTTGCGTCCATCTAATGACCTGGGCCTGGGAGTGGCCGGCTTGGATGCTACGTGATCTTTTTATTGAAACCAAATAGCAGAGACGACCACAACTCCAGTAGGGCTGGTCTGAGTGTTTTGAAGAAACAGTCTACGCTGAGTGAAAGAAGTAAAGAACCAATTCAGTAATAAAAAGCTAAATCTTACAAAATAGGGGAAATAGTAATGTACAGCCACAGGTGGGTGAAAAAAATATGGGCAAATTCATTATGGTATCGACTCTTTACAAGTACTAAAAAAAACAATGAGTAAAATCATTTCTTTTTCCTAGTTAACTCCAAAACAACTTTATATTTATAATGTTCATTGACGAAATGAGGATGGTATGTAAAGGATAACTATAGGATAAAGCTAAATACTTGACTCTTTCTTAATAACCTTGACTTATCCGATATTTTTCAACCTTACCAATGACGAAATGCATAATGCTGCCAGACAGGTACAAACTGGACACAAAGGGAGATGTTGATATAAGCAACTTGTGTGAGATCATTTCTGTACTTGAGTCTGCAACGAAGAGGGTTGCTGCTGTTGACTCTGTCCTTTGGGAGGAATCTTGGCTGCCATGGAGCGTAATTCATTAGCAATCTCAGTAAAGCTCGGTCTTTCTGAAGGCTCCGATGACCAGCACCTCTCCATCAGTGATCTCCATTCTGAATCACAAGATTCTGGAACTGGAGGCCGCAAAGTGTTGCTCACAATACCACCTACATTGTGTATGTTAAAAACTCATAAGCAGCTTGACAATTGAGAAAATCGAACATGAAGAGTGAATGTAACCCATGGATTACCTATAATAGCACCATAGTGCAAATCAGCATATGGCTCCTCTCCAGTGAGGACTTCCCACATCACAATACCAAATGAAAACACATCAACCTAACACAACAGATATCAGAGCTCACTTCTTGAGTTTAGAGAATGACAAAATAGGCAGAAATTATCAAGAATATATCAATGGTTAACTTGGAAGCATAAACCTTTTCTGAAACAAGGCTACTACTTCCGTTCAATAGTTCTGGAGCCATCCAAGGCAGTGTTCCTCGCACACCACCAGATATCAGTGTCTGACATTTCACTTTGGATAGACCTAAATCACCAACCTGGTATCATCAGAAGCACAAGTGTGAAGAAAGTTTGCAGCTTGACAACAGAAAATTGAATAACTAATGTAGTCAAATGATTCAAATAGATAATAGAGCTGTTTTACCATGAGAAGCATGCAACATGGAACCTAAAAGCAGTTAAGAGAAATTGATGGAAAACTGAGATGGAGTTGTCAACAAGTTAGGGCAAACCAGACTTGCAGTGGCTGCAAGTATGGTCAGATAACCAAATGTTTTTTGAGCGTTACTTGCCACAAAAAGATGCACAGAAAAACATAAATGTGACCAAACAAGGCAAGACAGGCCACATAGTGGGGGGAAGGGGGAAGAAGAACACATTCCAAAGTACAGTAAAAACCTAAAAAGTTGGCTTGTGGTAAGATCTTGGTAATAATGAATAGATTCTCTCACGATTAGAGCACTAGACACTATGGTTTATGTAAGTACAGAGTTAAGTATAAGTATGAAGTTCCAGTTTCTATTTGGGAGGTCCCGTCATATTGGATTTCTTCCTCTTTCCCTTGATATATTTTTCCTCCAATTTCATTCATTCTCAAAACACAGTTAACCAAGATGACTTAAAAGTTCTAGGAGTAAATCAATGATTTAGTTCTAGAAAATGTAAATTTTCTCAATTTAGTCCTTCAAAGATAAAAGTTACAAATTTTGTCCCTGAAAGGTAAAACCCCCAATCATTTTCATCCCTCTGGTGGGGTTAATGAGAATAACAGGTGACAAAAATGTTCGCTTGGTATTTTAATCTTTCAATGATGAAATCTATAATTTTCATCTTTGGAGAACCAAATTGAGACTTGCATCTGTCATGGACAAAATAAAAAATATACTTGTTTTCAGTATAGTACCAAGATTTTTCTTTACCAAATCTGAGATTATTTTTCCTTAAATAAATTATCTAAATTCCTACAGAATAATATAAAATAACGGTGTTACACAGCAGAAAACAATTAAAATAAATAAAGATACAATAAAGAGAGTTGAAAAGGAAAAATAAGATGATAATAAATGCAGCTTTAAATCCTGATATATGAGCCTTTAAGTTGCGGCACTTTTAATAGTAGTTACTTCAAGGGAAATCAACTCACACTGTTTCTTCAGGGTACAATACAAACCAAAAAGACACTAAATATTGGAAAATGAAATATTATTTTGAATTTGAACCTTGTCTGTGAAGCAAAGCAACCATTTATTTTCAATACAACAACAAACGAAGTTTTTTCTCACTAGGTAGGGTCGACTACATAGATCAAGCGACTCCAACATGTTTTATCCTAGCTCATTTCTACTATTAGACAACCATTTACTTTCAATAATTAAAAAAATATATTAAATCAACCACTCTACTAAATGTCAATGCAATTCGGAAAACAATGGGCGAGTACATTGCAGTATATGGTATGATTACAAATTAATTCATACCACAAGAGTGCCACTGAACAGCAGGATATATAAGTCTCAAATCAAAGAAAAGTAAATGAAGCACATCCTAGGAGCAATAATAGAGAGAGCATCCCAAGGTGATAGCATGAGATTTGCAGAAAATTTCTTTAGTAGATGTTCCACACTATCCATGTCCAGGACAGGAGAAAAAAGAAAATCCAAATGTTAGTCCTTAATTTTTACTACCGCCCAAATTTTGCTAGAGTTCCACTTCCAGCAGTACAACTCTTTCACAATGCATACCTCCACAGTTTTAACATCAGTTATTCTAACATGGCTTTCCCACAATTTGAAAAGGAAAAGGAAAATAAGAGGCAAAGCCAACCACTTTCAAAACAAGACTGGTATTGACCTATAAAATTGTAACTAGATAAGTGCTTAAAGTCACAATAAGTTTCTGTGTCTGCATAGTCAGCATACAAGAATCATATTCCAATTTGCATCCTGCTGTAAGAAGACAGAGTCATGAAAATCAGACTCTGGTGATTTTACAGCCATCACTATATGTCTTCAGATGTACTAGTACATGCTGAACCTAAACAATCTCTCAGGTTCCATTTTGGGTTTCATTTTATTAAGAAAATGTGGAATTGTATTTTTAAGAAGCAGGATGCAATCGATTGATAGCAGTAAGCCACCACTACTAACATGTTCTAGAAGGAAGCCTAGTTAGGAAACACTCCAATATTCTAGAAGAAAGAGCGAAACCCACGACTCACCTATGTTACTGCTAGAAATTCTGGGATTACCTCCACTAAGCTGAAATGCAGGGCCACTTAGGCATACTCACTGATTTTAGAAATTCAGTTTATTTTTCAGCATAATAATGTTCCCTAGGTTTTAGGCATGTTTTCCTAAATAAGTGCACATATTCTGTACATGTTTTTACTTTCTGTTTAGATGGGTAGTTTGCTTATAAATACCCTGGACTGTTTTTCTGCAGATATAGGAAAGTTATATATTCAGTTTATATTGGGTTTAGTTCTCCTATAAACTCACTTAGTAGAGATTATGTGTGTTTAAGATCCTTGCACATTTAATCTGCTACTAGCTATTTTATTCTTTGCTCCTAAGTTGGGTTAGTGTAACAATTTGGCATCAGAGCCAGGTTTATCCTTATGGGGATGACCACCCAATCCTCATCTTCACTACCCGAACCACCCCCTCCAAACAGGGGCCCCAACATCCCCACATCATCCATACCTGTCCAACCTAATCCGCCCCCAATTGCTGATGCAATTAACCAACAATTGTCAACCATAGTCGCAAGGCTGGATGCAGTTGATTCCTTCTCAGCAGAAGTGGCCTCTCTCAAGGCTACTAGGAGTAAAGGAAAGAGTCCTGAATGTGAAGACTCCAGAGGAAGAAACAGGTCTCATTGGAATGAAGATCAAGAAGAAGAATGGGACAATTCTTGGGGAAGCTGTGGTCCAACAAAACCACCTTTCACCAAGATGGAATTTCCTCGATTTGAAGGAGGAGAACCGAGAGGATGAATTCTCAAGGCCAAAAAATACTTTCGGTATTACCAAACCCTGGATGATTTAAAAGTAGATGTGGCTGCCATGTATTTAGAAGGTGATGCTTTTGACTTATTTGCATGGGTAAATTCAGAAAGGACTTTGCTGTATAGGGAAGAGCTGGTGCAGGCCTTGCAAGAGAATTATGGACCTGCTGAATTTCAGAACCCAGATGAATTTCTTTGCGGCATCAAACAGACCGGGTCTGTGCAGGAATATAGCCAGGAATTTGCCAAACGGGCTGCCCACGCGAAGAACTGGCCCGAACACTGTCTACTGGGAGTTTTTCTAAGCAGGTTGAGAGAGGATTTGAAGGCTGATTTCAGAATTCATAAGCCACGTTCTGTGTACAAGGCTGAGTCTTGCATTAGAATTTGAATCCAAATTAAACCCTATCCAAACTACATACCCGTGAACCCATCAGGCCCAACAAATTTAGAGAAAATCAGGGAGGCACGCAACCAACAGAATTTTTCTCGCTACAATCCAGGCATGCCACCAGTTTCGGCTCCCCCGTTTGCAGCACTATCTTCTCAGCGTCCCACAAAAACCAAGCGCCAGTTAAGGAGAGAAAAGGGGCTTTGTTTCTGCTGCAACGAACGGTTTACGCCTGGTCATCACTGCAAAACCGCCTCCTTGACACTAATGGACGCCGATGAGGAAGAAACATTGGAAGAGGAAACCATGAATGAACAAGAGGGTCAAGAAGACGTCCAAGACCTGGCTGAAATCTCTCTGCATGCCATACTAGCAATAATTTGATATCTACACTTAAACTCAAGGGAATTCTTCAGGGAAAGGAGGTATTAATCTTGGTGGATAGTGGTTCCACCCATAATTTCATCTCTTTAAGTGGGGATATTATTCGCTGTCATTTTATACGCAAGCAAGTGCTACTTCAACCTTCTGATCTAACCATATCCAAGGATTTTTACCCTTTTTCAATTGGAGGTGTCAATCTAGTCCTTGGAATCAAATGGTTAGCTTCTCTAAATACGGTACAGGCTTATTGGAACAAAATGTTCCTTATCTTTTACGTCAATGGACGACTTACAAATTACAAGGAGTGCCTCAGCCCGAGCCCCAACAGATCACACTACAATGTATGTCCCGAGAGAAAGATCCTTTACAGCCTATTACCACAATTCCTTGGCCAATTCAGCAGGTATTACAGCACTTTTCAGTTGTATTTGGAGAACCAACCAGCTTAACTCCCTTCCGTACACATTCACATGCTATACCCATTACTTCCTTATGCATCAGCCCCCAGTATTAGACCATACCGATACCCCCACCATGAAAAACTGAGATTGAAAAACAAGTGATAGCGTTGCTCCAAACAGGTTTATTCGACCCAGCACTAGTCCATTTGCAAGCCCAGTCCTATTGGTCAAAAAGAAGGATGACACTTGGAGGATGTGCGTAAATTATAGGAAGCTTAATTAGATTACAATACCAGATAAGTATCCTATACCCACCATTGATGAATTATTAGATGAATTACATGGTTCTCAATTTTTTTCCAAAATTGATCTTCGCTCCGACTATCACCAAATCAGAATTCACCCTGCACACATACACAAGATAGCCTCCTGCACTCATAATGGCCACTATGAGTTTGTGGTTATGCCCTTTGGACTCACCAATGCACCATCCACTTTCCAAGCAGCCATGAATGATCTATTCAGGCCATACATTTGCAAATTTATATTGGTCTTCTTTTATGACAATTTCGTGTACAGCCCCACCTTGGAGCAACACCGACAGCACCTTCATTTAACTCTTGAGGTGCTGTCTCAGAACTATTTTTTTGCCAAGACTAGCAAGTGCCTCTTCGGCCAATCATTCATACAATTCTTGGGTCATGTAGTTTCCAGACAAGGCTTGGCAGTAGAAGTGAAAAAAGTTAAAGCTGTCCTAGAATGGCCTATTCCCAACACAGTAAAGGAGCTGTGTGGTTTCCTAGGCCTTACTGGCTACTATTGCCGATTTGTCTGCAACTATGGTATCCTTGCTAGACCTCTCACGGACCTCACAAAAAAAGATGCCTTCAAATGGTCATCTAAGGTGGAAGAAGCATTCAAACAATTGAAACAGGTACTCACTACTACACCTGTCCTCATTCTGACTAATTTTGAAAAACACTTTGTTGTAGAATGTCTTCATAAGACATCAAAAGGGCAAACTCACTATTCTCAGTCTATGTTGATGATATAGTAATGACTGGAGATGATAAAGAGACGTCCCGGTTGAAGAAGCTATTTGCACAGAATTTGAGATCAAAGATCTCGATAAACTACAGTACTTCTTGGGAATTGAGGTTGCTAGATTAGAGAGAAGAATCTTCATTTATCAAAGGAAGTACATTCTGGATCTCTTAGAAAAGACTGACATGTCAGGTGCAAGCCAACGAAATCCCCTATTGAGAGTAATCACAAACTACAATCAGAGGTTGAGAAGTCAGTTGATAAGTAGAGATATCAGAAGTTGATTGAGAAACTTATTTACGTCTCTCACACTAGACCAGACATAACTTACCTCAAGAATCCCATATGCAAGTTGTCTTTTGCAACTTGCGGTATCTAAAGTCTAGCCCATGGGAAGGATTGCTTTTCTCCAAACATGGTCACCTTTAGATAGAAGTCTTTATAGATGCAGATTGAGCCAAACCACTAGATGATAGACGATCTACATCTGGATTAAGTACACTTACAGGAGAAAACTTGGTTACTTGGAGAAGTAAGAACCAAAGTATTGTTGCTAGATCCAGTGCAAAAGCTGAATACAAAGCTATGGCATAAGGAGTTTGTGAACTTTTGTGGGTACAGAAGCTATTAGAAGAACTAAGGTTGCTGGAAAAGGAGTTGTCCTTGTATTGTGATAACGACGCTGCCATTAGTATAGCTCAATAATTCAATTTAGCATGATCAAATAAAACATATTAAAATTAATAGGCACTTTATCAGTGAGAAGGTTACTAATGGAATACTATGCCTGGTTTATGTAACTTTAGAAAAGCAACTTGTTGATGTATTTACCAAAGGTCTCAACAAACAAATGCTTCATACACTCATTTGCAAGTTGGGCATGTGTGACATCTTTACACCAAATTGAGCGGGAGTGTTGACTAGCTTTATTGGGCCTAATTGGGCTTTTATTCTTCTTATAGCGTGATTATAAGAAACCTTATTAGGGTAAATATTGAATTATTATAGATTTGATTTATTTTCAAAATTATAATAGAAAATTGTGTATAAATTCATTGTCTATATTTGTAAACCTATGATTGAGTAAGACAGAAATATTTAGCCATTCAAAAATCTTCAAGTGAGATCAATATTAATGGAGTGGTCCAATGTGGTATGGGTTAGACAACCCACTCCATAGACTAAGAGTTTCAAAAAATTTTAAGAAAAAAGTAGGGTAAAACACTCCTTATTGTTTGGGCATTATTATATCCTTAATAGTGTGATTCTTTGAATGGTGAAAATTTCATATTACCCTTATAATGATAATATCTTAAAATTTTAATATAAGTTATTTTAATTATAAGAACAAACTCATTTCATATTTTCTTTTCTATTTTAATTTCTATAAATCATATCTCATGCCTTTTTACAGATTTATTTTCTATCCCTTTTTATTGAACTATTATACATAGGAATACAGAATATAGTTATCTAAATAACAAAACAATCTATGTAAAATAAAGGATAAAGCAACAACAACAAACAAACAAAGCCCTTTTCTCACTAGGTAGGGTCAGCTACATAGATCAAGTGACACTAACATGTTCTATATTGCTCATTTATATGGTTAGACTGTTTACAATTAGATCTATCATAATCATTTCTCAAATTGTTTTCTTTAGTCTTTCCCTACATCTAATTATTGGACTACCTTCCATTAGGTCAATTCTTAACTTCTAATGGTCTCCTCTATCTCTAACCAAACCACCTAAGGCGCCTTCTACCAATTTTTCTATCATAGGTACTACACCAACTTTCTCTTGAATGCAATCATTTCTAATCCCATCCTTTCTAGTATGTCCACTTATTCAACACAACATTCCCACTTTTGCGATATTGAATTTTTGTCAATGTTGACTTTTTATTGCCCACCATTCAGTAACATACAACAATGCAAGTTTATAAATGTGTGATACAATTTTTCCTTAAATTTAAATGGTACTTTTCTATCACAAATGATACCTTCATTTCATCCATCAAACTTAGACTCTATGATTTATGTCCCCCTCTATTTATCTATTATTTTGTATTATAGTTTCCAACAATAAGGGATAGAGCAAACGAAAAAAAAAAATACATAATAATGTCATAAGAAAAAGAAAATTAGTCAGAATACAAAAGTCATTTTATTGTTTATTGCATATTTCATGCTTTCTATTGCATTTTATTTAGCAATGAAGAGAAAAAGTGAAGAAGGCACTAGGAGCAAACCTAGAGGCTGCATAAGTTTGAGGAGAGTTGGAATTGAGAAGTATGCTTTTGATAACAATGATTAGGGTAAAAAAAATAGTCAAGTAGAAAATAAGCAAATAAAAAATAAAAAATAGGCTAGTGGGAGAGGACTAAAAATGGAACTACAAATTCTGACAAAGATCCTAAACCACCTCATCCCACTACCTTTTTAAACCATCAACCAAGGGTTTAAACACTAATCACCCAACACCACTCAAACCATCTTCCCAACCAAGCCCTTAGTCATCAATTGGTATCAATAGCTTTGTGACTTCTAAATTGTATGACTCAAATTGCAAATAATTCAATTTTAACAACTATGATCTGCATAATCAGCCTACAAGAACAATAATCCAATTCGCATACTGCTGAAGTAAGATTTAATCATGCATATCGAATGATGGTGTTTTTATGGCCATTTCAATGAAGTTCATAAGTTTTCAATATGTCGGTGTCGGCAAGTCTATGACTTGACTTACGCCATAATCTCTCAAATGTAATGCCTTTTTCTCTGTTTTCTGCTCATGTCACTCCTCTAGCAGTTGTTTGGAAGATACTAAAAATCACCAATCTCTATTGCCCACCAACCTCCTCCATAACATCTCCAACGCCTTTTTCTTTTTCTTCTTTTCTCCTTCACATGCAACTACCCTAGCCATTTTAGGGAAGATACTGCAAATCAAAAATCACTTATGGCCTACTAGCCCAACGCTTCAAGCAGCTATTCTAATCCAAATACTACCATCTGCTTCTGTATATGAACATTAGTGACATGGCTAGCTAGACTTTTTAGCACATCCAATAAAACAAAGAAAAAAAAAAAAAAGCCCAGGTAACTTCACAGATATCTTCTAAATTTTTTTATTTCACAACATGGTCAATCTAAAACATTAATTTCCTTCACATATTAAACCTTACAATAGGTCAAACTGCTAAAAATATAGTAAAACAGCAGCATAGCGAGCAATGTAATTCATCATTCTCTGATACAACACGTGAGCATTATTCAAAACAGTACAGAAGAAGGAATAAGGGGCAGGGAAGTGAGGGCAGCAAAAGGGAAATACCCCTGAAGGTATATTCTAGAAGGAATAAGGATGAGCTGGCAGAGAAAGGAGGGGAGAGTATAACAGAATTGTCAGCCTTAGGAGAAGTGGGGACCAGTGCAGGGCCGGTTTAAAGCAAGGCTGGAAGGAGTGGAAGGGTAGGAAAAAATCTGGACAGTTATTGTGAGAGAGAACTAGCCTCTCGAAAGCTAGTACCCAACTTATTTTCTTTGCTCAGTTTCTTCTCTATTTTTCCTATTGTAAGGCCATTGTTGCTTAGAAATACTACTGGATTTCTGGGCTCTAACAATTCTGGTATCAAAGCAGGAGCCGACTGGGGAATGGTAAGCACGAGAATGGAGGGACAAGTAGATAACATGGAAAGGGATATTGGGGGACTGAAGGGCAATATGAAGGAAATGAAGGAAGATATGAATGGAATGAAGGTTTGGATGATGGAAATGAAAGACATGATGACACGACTAGAAGGAAGAGGAAGAGTGTTAGAAGAAAACCAACCTGTGGAGCCTTCTAAATCTAATGCCGAAGGGAATAACGGAGGAGGACACACAGAGGACGCAGAACAGGACCCAAACCGATTCAGAAAGCTGGAGTTACCACTGCTTGAGGGTGAAGACCCCATCGGCTGGTTATTTCGGGTGGAACGATATTTTGACATTAACAAAGTGAAGGAAGTGGAGCGGATTGAAGCAGCAGCAATCTGTTTGGAAGGCCGAGCGTTAAACTGGTTTCAGTGGCTGGAAACTGGGAGTCCGGTGAGATCTTGGTCGAAGTTCCGAAAGGAGTTGATTGAGCGCTTCCATCACTCACAGCAAGGAGATGCCTATGAGCGATTGATGGCCTTGAGACAGGAGGAGGATGTCACTGATTACAGGGAGAGATTTGAAGCTCTATCGGCTCCCCTCAAAGACGCTTCAAATGAATGCCTAATGGGAGCTTTCAAGAATGGATTGAAACCAACGGTTCGGGCGGAGCTTCGGATTGTTCGAGTTGGGTCATTAAAGGAGCTAATGAATCTAGCCCATAAGGTGGAGGAGAGGAATGTAGTTTTGGCCAGGGCCCAAGAGGAACTAATCAGCAAGCAGATGAAGACTTGGGGCCCAAACAGATGGGCTGGACCGAAGCAGACTTGGAGCCGGGTCTCGGGCAACACAGACCCGAGCAAACCAACGTCTGTCGCGTGGAGCAAGAACGCAGAAACGAAGAAGGAAACTTCAGCCAATGCCTCTGCAACAGCATTGTCCTCGCCGAGCGCCAACAAGGGAACGTCGTACCGGCGCCTATCTAAGGTAAAAGCTACTAGGAAAAGAGCCTTGGGACAGTGTTTTAAGTGTGATGAAAAATACAGCCCAACCCATCAGTGTAAGAACAAACAGTTGCAGGTAATTTTGTTACAACCAGTGAATGAATTGGGGGAGATACTGACAAATGAGGTTGCTCCTGAAAATGAAGAACCTGAAATCGAAGCAGAAGATAAGAGTACTATGGAATTATCCATGAACTCGGTAGTGGGCCTCACAAGCAACAACACTATGATAGTTTTGGGACACTGCAAGGGAGAAGAAGTGATTATACTAATAGATAGTGGGGCTTCCCACAACTTCATCTCCCCGGAAGTGGTTAGCAAGCTGAACATTCTGACCAAGGAGACTCGGCCCTTTGAAGTATCTGTGGGGGACGGGTACAAGGTTAGAGGAGGTTGGATGTGCCCAGAACTATAGTTAGAAATACAAGGAATGACAATCCAGCAACAATTCTATGTATTTGAGTTGGGAGGAGCAGACTTAGTGCTGGGAATTGAATGGCTCAAATCATTAGGAGAAGTCAAGGTCAATGGGAGACAATTAACAATGAAGATCAAGGTGGGCAGGGATGAGAAATGCCTACAAGGGGACCCAACATTAGCAAAAACCCTAGTATCGTTGAAATCCTTGGTGAAGACACTCAAACAAGGGGGACAAGGGTTCCTTGTGGAGTTTGGCAGCCTTGAAATTCAGCCTGATGTAGGGGAATGCACTACTCATGATGGTTCCTCATTTCCAAGGATGGTGCAAGAATTACTAAAGGAATTTCCAAAAGTGACTACACTGGCGCAGGGATTGCCTCCTAGGAGAATTCATGATCATGCTATCAACATTAAACCTGGAGAACCACCACCAAACATCCGACCTTACCGCTACCCTCATTCTCAAAAGACCGAGATTGAGAGGTTAGTGCAGGAAATGCTAACTGTAGGGGTCATTAGGACCAACAACAGTCCTTATTCCAACCCAGTGTTACTAGTCAAAAAGAAAGACGGAAGTTGGAGGTTTTGTGTGAATTACCAAGCCTTAAATAAGATCACCATTAAGGATAAATTCCCAATTCCAGCCATTGATGAATTACTGGATGAGTTGGATGGGGCGGCAGTATTTTCTAAGCTAGACCTTATGTCTAGATACCATCAAATTCGAATCAGATCTGAAGATGAGGAGAAGACAGCATTCCGGACACATCAAGGTCACTATGAGTTCTTGGTGATGCCATTCAGACTTACTAATGCACCCTCAACCTTCCAAGCCTTAATGAACGAGGTCTTCAAGGAACACCTACGTAAGTTTATTCTAGTATTCTTTGATGATATTTTGGTGTATAACCCTAATCAGGAGTTGCACATGGAGCATTTGAGGGAAACTTTAAGATTGCTCAAGAAGCATGAACTAGTGATCAATCTAAAAAAATGTAACTTTGTGAAGGATAAACTCGAGTACCTCGGTCACAGAATCTCTAAAAAAGGAGTGGAGGCAGACCCAGAGAAAATCAAAGCCATGATCACATGGCCAACACCTAGAGATTTAAAAGCCTTGAGAGGATTTTTGGAGTTGACTGGTTATTACAGGAGGTTTGTGCAAAATTATGGACGAATTGCTGCTCCCCTCACATCTTTACTAAAAAAAGATGCCTTTCACTGGGGAGAAGAGGCACAAGAGGCCTTTACCACTCTTAAGAAGGCTATGACTTCAGTTCTAGTCTTAGCAATGCCAAAATTTTCAATTCCCTTTGAGATAGAGATAGATGCCTCAGGTTTAGGGATTGGGGTTGTTCTCATGCAGCAAGGGAGGCCGATTACATACTTTAGCCAAGCTCTATCTTCCAACAAAAGAGCAAGCTCAGTGTATGACAGGGAACTTATGGCAGTTGTCTTGGCAGTAAAAAAATGGAGACATTACTTGGTGGGATATCCTTTTTTTATTAGAACTGACCAGAAGGCGCTGAAATTTTTACTGGAACAAAGAGAACTAGGAGCAGAACAGCAAAAGTGGGTCTCGAAATTAATGGGATATAAGTTTGAAATTGTTTACAAGCCGGGGAAAGAGAATAGGGCAGCCGATGCGTTGTCCCGAAGAGAAGTTGGGGTTGAGTTCCAAGCCATGACAGTTTGGCAGTGTACGGAATTAGAAGAATGGGAAACAGAGGTCAAAAGAGATGAGAAATTATACCAGATTTGGCAGCAAGTCATTACCAACAAGGATCCCCCGGAAGGCTACCAAATTAAAAATGGGTGCCTGTTTTATCAAGGGAGAATGGTACTGCCCCAACATTCCACTCGAATTCCGAAATTAATTGCTGAATTTCATCAAACACCTATGGGGGGACACTCGGGTTATGTTAGAACTTATCGCTGAATGGCAGAATTTGTCTATTGGAAAGGCATGAAGAAGGACATTCAGCACTTTGTGGCAAGATGCAACACTTGTCAACAAAATAAATATGAAGCAGTAAGTCCAGCGGGGTTGTTACAACCAATACCAATACCGCAACATGTATGGGAGGAGATTAGCATGGACTTCATCACTGGATTACCCCGCTTGTCCAAGTTTGACACTATTCTGGTAGTAGTTGACAGATTGACTAAATATGGCCATTTTATTCCTCTGGCTCACCCATTCACAACTAAGGATGTGGCAGCAGTGTTCATTCGGGAAGTGATCAAATTGCATGGTTTCCCAAAATCCATCATTTCGGATAGGGATAGGCTCTTATTGAGTTTATTTTGGCAGGAACTATTCAAATTGTCTGGCACCACCCTCAAGATGATAGGGATGAGGGTAGTATGGGATACCCAAGTCCCACATCGAGTAGAATGGGATGCTCGATGGAGTATTTAAGTGGCTGGATTCTTCCCCTTCAATAGCTAGCTTTAGAGGGAGGTTCCCTAAGCCACTTGGATCCTATCAATTGATATCAGAGCTGGTTTGTCGACGGCACGGAAAGGGCTACCTACGGAGGGTTCTGACCTGCGAAGGGTTCTGACCTGCGAAGGGTTCTGACTGACGGAGGGTCTAACCCCCGGAGGAGTGAAGCAACGCCGAGTGAAGTGTCGCAGAGTGCAGCCGCCGGGTCGTCGGCTCTTCAAGGGCAGTGCTATGATAGGGATGAGGGTAGTATGGGATACCCAAGTCCCACATCGAGTAGAATGGATGCTCGATGGGGTATTTAAGTGGCTGGGTTCTTCCCCTTCAATAGCTAGCTTTTCAGGGAGTTGAAAGCAAATTTAGAAAAGGCTCAGCAGCGAATGAAACACTACGCCGATCACAAGTGAAGAGAAGTGAAGTTTAAGGTGGGGGATTGGGTATATTTAAAGCTGAAACCTTATAGGATGAAGTCATTGGCTCAGAAATACAATGAGAAACTCAGTCCTCGATTTTATTGGCCCTACAAGGTGAAAGAAAGAATTGGACAGGTTGCCTACCGACTAGAATTACCTGAGTCAGCCCGCATACATTCAGTATTCCATGTCTCCCAGCTCAAGAAGACAATGGAACCCACTACCCAGATATTGCCTCTTCCCAATGGACTCACGGATAACCTAGAAATCATCACAGAACCTGAGGATATTCAGCAAATACGGAAGCTCACGAATGGACAGTGGGAGGTACTTGTCAAGTGGCGCGGGCTGCCTTTGCATGACAGTACATGGGAGCCCTATGAGGTCATCAAGACTCAATTTCCCAACTTTCACCTTGAGGACAAGGTGACTCTCACTGGGGGCGGTATTGATACAACACGTGAGCATTATTCAAAACAGTACAGAAAAAGGAATAAGGGGCAGGGAAATGAGGGCAGCAAAAGGGAAATACCCCTGAAGGTATATTCTAGAAGGAATAAGGAAAAAGGGAATAAGGATGAGCTGGCAGAGAAAGGAAGGGAGAGTATAACAGAATTGTCAGCCTTAGGAGAAGTGGGGACCAGTGCAGGGCCGGTTTAAAGCAAGGCTGGAAGGAGTGTAAGGGTAGGAAAAAATCTGGACAGTTATTGTGGGAGAGAACTAGCCTCTCGAAAGCTAGTACCCAACTTATTTTCTTTGCTCAGTTTCTTCTCTATTTTTCCTATTGTAAGGCCATTGTTGCTTAGAAATACTACTGGATTTCTGGGCTCTAACATTCTCCTTCAAGCAAAGCCACACAACCATATTCCTAAGATTCAAATAATCTGCCAAATAAAAGATAGTTGATAACAGAAGTGACATATGCTATGCAGCACTCTTGACATATCCCATCATATCTTTAAATCTCTAAGAATATCAACTGACGTGAAAACCAAAGCAGTAACTGCTCATCTCTTATAACAATACCAAAAGAATAAAAAGAAGTAATGCATGTAAATAACATACACTGATGTAGAAACAAGTTTGCAAAACTCAATAGAACATATTATAAACCTTGCATATTGGGCGGTGTGGATCTCGAAGATTCACAAGCAGGTTGTCACTTTTCAAGTCAAAGTGTACTATATTTTTTCCATGCAGGTATTCCATACCAAATGCCACATCCATTGCAATCAAGAGACGCTTGCGCTTGTCAAGATTCCTGATATGAACACATCCATATCAAGTTTTTATCATTCTGGAAAAAGTATATTAAATCAAGGGAATGCAAAGGAACTTAGTCATGGGGAGAGGATACTAATTCACGCAAGCAAAAATGGAAGCAGACATTACCTCTCACTTTTCTGCAAGGCATTTCTAAGAGAACCATTAACCATATACTCTGTTACTGTTGCCACAGATCCTCCTGGACCATCAAGCACGACACCATAGAATGCTACAACATTTGGATGGTGCAACTCAGCAAGCTTGATTGCCTCATTCCAGAAGTCAGTTCTCTGTTTCATTCATAAACCAAGGATTCATTAACAAGGTTATTTTATTACTCAGGAAGAGCATTCAGAATAATGGAAATTGTAACCATTAATAATGAGACTCAGACCATGCGCTCTTGCTCAGAAGGCTTTCCAGCAAAACACCTATCATTAATACGCTTGATTGCAACATCAGTGCCCCTCCATTTTCCATGATATACAGTCCCGAAAGTACCTGAACCTAATTCTCTCAGCTCTTCAAGGTCACAATTCTTAATAATCTAGGAAAGACCAACAGCAACATGTTATCTCAGCTGATTTGACAGCATGAAAACATAAAAGAGGAAACATGCCAAAAAAAAAAAATTCAACCTGCAATCCTCCGAGACCATCTGATACAGGGAAGCCAAAATTTGCCTTTTCTGGTATCTTGCTCTTGACATCCTAAAAGAAATACAAATGTATAATTATATATTTATTTAATAGTGTCAAAAACTCCACCAGAAAGAAAGAGAGAGGGCTGAAATGTTTATTTTTGGATATCATTCCTGCAATTAAAAGACAGAAGATAATACACATACTGAGGAATAAGTAAACAGAATTACCAAAACCTTAGCCCTACTTAGATCGTCTCCATCTCCAATGTCATTGCAATTGGACACATCTCTGGCATGCGAGGCATGCAAGTCAGAAGGAGTGCTTGAGTGCAGAACAGAAGCAGCCACACCTTCAGCAACAGCTTGAAGCTCTTGTTTGATCTGGTCTTCAGCTGAGCCTTCAATAAAGAAACCAATAAACAATGACTATGAAATCACAACTATATAACAACAATCAAGTTAAGAAAAATATATATTAGGAATTTAATCAAGTTCAAAAATATATACATATATATATATATATTAGGAATTCAACAATTTACAGACCCTTGGTTGACTGACCATGTTCTAAATTTAAATTCTGTTTGAATGGCAGGTAGAGACCATCCTCCAATTGAGCTTCTAAATTGTGTTCCCCAGAGTTGCCTGTCAATTCCTCACCAAAGTGATCTGTAGAAGAATGGAGTTCTTTCTTTGATGGAACTTTGTTAGGTCTTGGAGGTGGAAAGTAGGTACTATGGTGTACATTCCAGGGGTCCTGATTGCTGAAAAGTGAGTTTGAAGAATTCTGCACATCTCCAGACCTAACAGATGGAGATATCGAAGATGGCAGGTTATCATCCTTGTGAAGGTTTCCACTCCTTGACTGAGGATTTGATCCGGGAATGTCCCAAACAGGTGGTTCTGCTATCTGATTACATTCCACTGGCCTGGAAACCATGTTAATAAGTTCATTTGTATACTCTTTTGGGGATTCTTGAACAGCAGGCAGCAAAGTTTGCATGATAGTGCCACCAACTGGAGGTATATCACTATAAACAGATTTATTCACCAGTACATCCTGTTTAATCCAGTTTTCAGCAAGCACCACGTGTTGGTGAACAACATCATCAAGGCAAGACATTGGTGCTGTGGCTGTGAGCCCATCAGTTGGCAATTGGTTATCACCTGCCCTTCCAATCACATCCTGGATAAGGGAATTCCTAGGAAGATCAAAACCATCTGGCTTTTGTATATAATTCCTCTCACCTTCAGGGTGTGGCTCTAGGTCATGAGAAAGCCCAGTCATATTAGTGCAAGGTACTCCAATGGGAGGCTCAACTTTGCCTATGACTCTGGATCTGGTCCCAACCCCTTGTTCAATAACATCTGCCTTCAAGGGCGCAGTCACCATAACCCTATTTGTTGCTTGAGCTTTTAAGTTGTCCTCCATAGGAAGACTCTGATAACTTGGGATTGAATCAGAAATTGAACTTGCACTACTATTCTGCTGATCCTGAACCACTGGATCTGAATGTGCATGAGGCAATGATTTCTGACACATATAACAGTCTTCCACTCTTTGGATTTTCTCAGGGATCTTTACCTGTTGTTGAGGTAACAACCCATCAGAGAAAATAACTTGCTCTTGCTGAGGAACCTGAACCCAACCATAATTACCAGCAACCAAAACAGAAGGAACTTGAACTGGGTATGCATTGTAGCTTTGTTCAACAGGGAGCTGGATTATCCTTGGCCCTGATGCACTTTCATCATTATATAGGTCCAAACGATTTTGATGGGGTTGCATCAACGGTTGAAGAACATTTGGTCTTACACTAACCTGAGAAGTTGGTGGAGTCATTGTCATTTGCATCGCAGGGATGAACTGGTGGGACACTAAGCCTGGGATATTATCATGAAACTGCTGTTGGGTGAAGGCAGGCCCATCCTTACCTGAAAGCTGAGAATTTGGGAACCCCACCTGAGGAGGCAGCTGGACATAGTCTGCATGGTTCAAAACTTCCGGGTGTGGATCCATGAAAGGATGTAAATAAGGTGCAGGTGGTGGAATGTCCATTCCAGATTTCTGCAACCCAAATTGCTGCTGCAGTAAAGTAATAGGCACCGACCTTTCTAATTCAACCTCATTCTGGAAAGGTGAAGTGTGGGTTGGACCAGACACAGTCACAGATAGGCCCACTGCAATTGCAGAAGCATCTGAATAAACCATTGGACTGTGATCTGGAACCACAAATTTTGCAGCAGTGTCATGAGAAGCTACCACATTACCTGTGGGTGATAACATGCAAGATGAGGTTGCTACAGTTATATCCCCAGGACAAGCAATTGAGCTATCAAGAGCCTCTGTCCCACTAAAATCTGAATTTTGGGTTGATGTTGCACTTGTGATACTCTCTTTCCTTGTGAGCCGACAACTGATCCCATCTGTTATTCCATTCACAGCCTCAACATATCTCTGCCCACTATCATGTAAATCTCCTAAATGTACCACACCAGGAGAATCAAGTTCTGAAGCAGAAAACAGAAAAATCCTTAATTTAGCTGAACCATCTGAAGACCTCTCAATTAATTTTTCATACTCATCCATCATATTTTCAAGATCATCTGGGCACGAAACTGACACCAATGCATCAAGGTCCTCATCAGGAAGCTGATACTTGATAACCACTGGTTGGCCATATGAATCAACCATCTTTTGCATCAATTCATTGAAGCTCACATCTCTCTTAACACTAATAATTCTTGTTTGCCCTCCAACATATCTCAACATCCCATCGCTAGGTCTAGGTATAATCTTTCCACCGTAACTGCACAAGAACTTTACTTTTCTCCCGGACACAGAATCTTCCCCACCCTCATCACATGCAAGATCAGCCCCATTCCCAGCCTGCCGTTGACCAGTAGTGGGGCTATAACCAAAACCAGTTGCTGCAACACTGCCAACATGATCACTGGCAAGGGCATTGCCAATGACTCTGTTTCCCTGACCAGAACTACAACCAAACCCATTAGCTGCATCACTTCCAGCCTTATTCACGCTATTGCCCCCTACCCAGTTACCCAAAATTGGGGCATAACCAGATCCATTTGCCACTACGCTTCTAGAAAGATCAACAGCATTGCCACCACTAATCCGATTGCCAAAATTAGGACTATAATTAAAACCAACAGCAGCGTTCATAGTCGGATGCCCAATTGGCAAACCTGGACGAACGCACCATGTGGCAGCACCCGATGACATATTTCCATACCCCACGCCAACAAGCCCAGCATCTGACACAGGTGCTGGGTAAAAAATGGGCACAGCCCCAGGGCTACCCACTTCACGAGCTGAAGTTGGAGGAAAACAATCGGCGGTTCGACCCGTGGTAGTCGCCGGTATAATAAGGGGGTCTTCAGATATAGTTCGAGCAACGTTTAATGGCCGGAGATCTTTTGGAATGGAATTTTGATCAAACGCCATCGCTAAGAAAGAAACAATAAAATCAATCCCAGAAAATAAAAGATTACCAATCAATTGAAAATAAATCCTAGGGATTGGATATGGAATTGATGGCTACATTCAGGTCTAGGTTTAATCAGGAAAGTGTGATAAACCCTACTCAAATTGAGCAAAACAAGGAGGGCATCTGACATATTCAGAGAAAAAGGGATAATGAAACAGAGATAAAGGATAGATTAAATACCAAATATTGAACGGCGTAGTAGTAGAGTGATAAGATATGGAAAAAAGAGACAGGAGAGGCGAGTCGGTGGAGTCCCAAAATGGTAACAGGTAACCGCGACAAGCGTCCAGAGTCGACCCCAAATCAAGGCTTTTATGGAATCTTCGTTCTACTGCCAATCTGGTACCTTTTTTTCTTTTCTACAACCGGGCTTGCTTGCGCCCCGCAAGAATCAGCGTTCTCTTCTTTTTTTTCCCTGTTATTTTAATTCTATGTCAGTTACAGTATAGCGGTAGATGCATCACGTAATCTCCTCAGAGAGCATATTATATTTTCCCGGGAAAGTGATAAAAAGTGGGGTAGGGCTGATTTGTTGAAAACGGCAGAAGGACAAAGACAAGGATAGAGCGTCTGAGGTTGCAGCATGTAGGGAAGGGAAAAGAAGAGAGGAGGCACGTGGAGGCACGTGGACTACTTCATGCAAAGTGCTTTCGAACTAAGAAAATTGAAATGGGAGTCCCGATTTTATTTGAAGAAGTCATCTATCAGAGACTACGAAGGAGAAAATGACATTTATTTTATGTATCATGGGCCCCTGTATCTCCCCCACCAAATCTTTCTCTCACCATGAAACCCTTGCCCCAATTCTTCCTCCTTTCCAAAATATTTAGATAAAGAATTAAAAATCCTTCAATTTTTAATGCCTTATAAATAATTTAAATATAATATAAATAAAATTTTTAAAATATTTTAAAATTATAATTTATTTATCAAATTCTAAATATAGATTAGAATAGTCGAAGGCAAAAATATATTTTATGTTTTTAAATTTTATATTATTCTTAATTTTATTCTTAAAATTTTTTTTAATTAATTTTATTTTTAAATTTTTAAATTACAATTAATTTTATCCTACGATTTAACATTATTTAAATTATTATTAAAAAATAGTCATATAATATTATATTTAAAAAATATATAAAATTGTCAATAAAACTGTTTAAATTATATACAAAGTACGTATTGAAACTTCTATTAAAAATTTAATTTTCATATTAGATAATAATTAAATAAAAGTAAAAATATTATAATTTAAGAATATATGTTATTATTTAATGTTTAAATATTATCAAAATCTTATTCATATTTTTAAAATTTATTTATAAATATCACATTATTATTTTTTATTAAATTTCTTATTTATTATCTTAAACTGTGTTTTAAATTTTCAATAATTGATGCATTCATTAAAAAAGATAGAACCTAGAATATATACAATAGAAGAAGATAAATTACCTAGAAGTTCGTTTATACCCCCAAATAATGAAATCCCTTTAATAGCAACTCCATTTGTCTTAGGAGGAGATGGAGATAGTTCATATAATCAATTAAATTAGCTTAATATATATATAATGAAACAATTAGGATGTTTTATAAATAAAGAAATAGAAGATGATCTAGAAATTTATGATTTAGATGGAATATTAAAAAGAATACCTAAAGATATTAAAAAATTATTAGATGATGTAATACCTAGTAAAAGAATTGTAAGATTAAAAAAATTAGCAAAACCATTAGAACAAAAAATATATGAATTAAAAGAAGATATAGGAAATATAAAAAATGATATAAAAGAAATAAAAAATGCATTAGGATTAAAGAATTTTGATGAAAGACAAAACGCGTCAGACTATATAGAAAATTATTTTAAAAAGATAGAAGAAAATTCAGAAATAAATATGATGAGAATAATAGAAGAAACTTTATTAAATGAACAAAATAAAGTATTAAAAAACTTAAATTTAAATGAACAAGTAAATGAAACAAGAATAACTGAAAAAATTAAGAAAGGACAAGAAATAATTAATAATAATTTATGGACTATATTTGACGAAATAAAAGAATTAAAAAAGAAAGTAAAAATGGACAAAGAAAGTAAAGATAAAGATATAGCAGAAATAATGATAGGAGGAAAATATGAACAAATAATTATGAAAGATCTAGAAAAATTTCATAAAAAAGAAAAAGTAAGAAATATAGAAATTAATATGATGAATATATTAGAAGATGGACTTAATAAAAATCAAGATATAATAGAAGAAAAAATGGGAATGGAAGAAGAAAATTTAGAAAATATAAGAAAAAAATTAGGAAAAATAACCATAGGATATTTAGATGAGATAAAAGAAATAAATATGCAAAATAAAGATAAAGAAGTGAAACAAGAAAATAAAGCAACTACTTCAAATACTACCACAAATACTTCTACAACTAATGCTTCAAAAAAATCCAATTTCTAGAGAAGAAGAAATAGAAAATAGGATTAAAAATAAAAATAAAATAGAAACTCAATTTCCACCAAGAGAAATCAAAGATACTGATCAATCAATAGAAAATAATGAAACTAGACAAATACCAACTATGGGAATATGATTAGATTTAAATTGTAAAATAAATAGAGAAAAAAGACTAGAAGAATGGTCAAAAGCCTTATTAATATCATTAATAAATAGAAATATTCCAATAACAGCAACAAGTACAATAATAGAATCAAGTTTTTTAGGAATAGTTCAAGAATGGTGGCAAGCACAAAAACAAGATTTTAGAGAAACAGTAAGAAATATTGGAACTGCTTTTGATACAATAAGAGAATATTTTGCAATGTTATTAAAAAGATATGATGTAGTATTAAGAAATGAATTTTTAGGACGAAATTTAGAACTCAATGAACAATCCGATCAATATAGAGCAACAGAAAATTTATATGATATTGAAATATGTTCATTAGAATTAAAATATTTAAATGGATATATATGTGAATTTCAAGAAAAATATTATAAAGCAAGATTTGAAGAATATAATATAAAGAAATTTTACTTAGATTTATTTTATAGAAAGTTACCAAAATTGGTAAGCGAAACAATATTAAAAGAATATTATGAAAATTTGGAAAAAAGTCCAGGATCAAAAGAATATTTAGATACTATGGGACGAAGAGAAGATTTTCTAAGAAATTATTTAGAAACAAGATGTAAAGAAGCATGGAGAACTAAAAAATATTATAAAACTAATAAAATATATCTAAATTGCTCAGAAATTCAAAAACCTCATAAATGGGGATGTCAAATGGAAAAAAGAAGTAGAAAAAAATATTATAAACCAAAATATAGATTTAAAAAATATCCAAAATATAAGTTAAAGAAAAAATATAAACCTAAAAAATATTTTAAGAAGGGAAGAAGAATAAATTATAGAAAAAATTCTAAAAAATATTAATGTTATAATTGTGGACAAATAGGACATATATCTACAGAATGTAAAAAACTAAAAAATAAGAAAATTATAAATATATTAGAATTAGCAGACGAATACGATTTAGAACCATTAGTGTAACACCCATAAATCAATTATCATAAATTGATGATTTTAATGGATAAAATTATGGTGCTAATAAATTAATTTTTGGTAGTTAATAAATTTATGAATTTGTTTAAGGAAGGAAATTTAATGTCCATGCATAGGAAACAAGAAACCCAATATGATGGAGTGGAATTGAGGAGAAAAGACATGTGATGGAGAGAAGAATATTGGGAGTAGGTGCAATATTTTTTCTTTACACAAAAGAAAGCTAATTGCTTGTAGGATTGAATAATCTAGACTTGCAAGAAACCCAAAAAGAAAATATATATATATGTGTGTGTGTGTGTGTACTAGGAGGAGTGTGAAGGAAGTAAAGTTCACATGTGGAATAGAAACAAGTAAAAAAAAAAATAGAAAAGGATGCTACATGTGGAGTAGAGCACAAAAAGAAAGGCTAAGAATTTCTATACACACACACCTACGTGAACCAAGAGGGAAGGGCCTTTTGAAAAACCCACACACACATCTACTAGGGAGGAAAAAAAAAGAAGAGAAAAGAGACAAGGAGAAGTGAGAGAGGACAAAGGAAAGAAAAGCAAGGGAAGAGAGGAAGGAGAGAAAAACACTTAAAGGGAAAGGAGAAGAAGAAGCAAGAAAGCAATCAAGCAAGTGAAGCAAGGTAGGCTAGCAATTAAATTGTTTTGGTTCCATGATATAGCATACTTATTTTGATTTTCATATTCATGGAGCTAGAGCATTCATCCCCATTCTTGATTTAGAAGAAAAATTTAATGAACATGCATGATAAAGGTAGTAGGTTGACAATTCTCTTGTTTTAGTTCCACAAGTTTATATATATATATATATATATATATATATATATATATATATATATCTCATAATGTTGCTTTCATGGAACTAGGATAAAATCCTTCATTCTTGATTTAGGATGAAATTTGATATAGTGTGTATGATAAACTTAGGAGTGGCTATGTTGAAGGAGATTAATAATGTTGTTGGGTATTTATTTTTGTTAAAGTAAATATATGTGTGAAGATGAATTAAGTTAGTGTTGTAAATTTATTGCCATGACCACATAAGAAAATAATTAATGATTAATATCTTCATGAGGAATGCAATGGTGAGGGTTTAAGGTGAAGAATAGATTCCAAGAAAAACATAATAATAATAATATTATAAACATTATTAATATTTTTAGAGGGTGGTTTATGTGTGAATAAATCCCAAGAAAGGTAGAACTTATTATGGCCTTTACTAATATTTTTAGAAGGGAATTCTATGTAATGATAAATTCTAAGAAAAGGTAGAAAATATGGTAGTCATTATTTATAATTTGAAAGAAATTTTATGTAATAATAAATTCTAAGAAGAGGGGAGAATATTATGTTCATTATTGATATTTTTGGAAGGAAATTTATGTAAGAATAAATAGAAAATATTATGTTCTTAGGAATATTTTTGGGAGAAAATTTATGAGAGAATTTAATTCCAAATATATATATTGTGTCCAAAATTAGTATTTTTGGAGCAAAATTCATGTAAGAATAAATTCTAAGAAGAATAGAAGGTATCATATCCATTATTAATATTTTTGGAGGGAGGTTCAGGAGAGAATCAACTTCAAGGAAAATAAAAAAATATTATGACCATTATTAATATTCTGGGAGGGGAATTTGTGCGAAAATAAATTCTAAGGAAAGTAGAAAGGAATTATGTCCAGTGTTAATATTTTAAAAGGAACTCAGACCTAATTTTCCTGGAAAAAGCGTAATAACATGGAACCTTCAAATTTATTTAAAAGCCTTAAGAAAATGAAACTCTTCCCTAGATAATAAAAGGGAGACGTAAGGTGACACCGCGCCTTTAGAGGTTTCGAGTGTACACCGGCGGACTAGGGAGGCGTGGCCGAAGGTGCCCCATGCCTATGACCTATCGTTCGCGATCATACTGAGATTGTGGCGACGTGTCCACGCATCACGAGGTGTGGCCGGAGGTGCTCCACACGAGTGGCCTGGGGAGGTATGGCCAAAGGTGCTCCATACCCGTGATTTAGTGTCCCAAGGATTTTATGTATGTGGATCGAGGGTTCACAATTTACGATGTGTGGCCAAAAGTGCTCCACACGGGCGACCTGGCGAGGCACGGCCGAAGGTGCTCCGTGCTCAAGACCCTGCGCTCGCAATCACGCCAGATATCTGGTAGAGTGTCCATGAATCTTAAGGTGTGGCCGAAGGTGCTCCACACGGGTGACCTAGGGAGGCGTGGCCAAAGGTGCTCCACCGCTGTGACCTAGTGTTCACCCAACATGTACGTACGTGCTGATAACTTCGCGATAATAAATCGATGACGCTTAGGAAAATCTTTGGTTATGTGAAAAGAACATTTACTGTTGCTAACCACTAAATTTATCATGAAATAATTACCTATTTATTGATATGTACTTTTCTCTTAAATCAAGGATACAGTCTGAACGTTTTTGGTGCTTGCACCCTGATACATGTTAGTTTCTTTTAAAACTATAAATTGCTAAGCTACTGGGAAACTCGTGTTTCTCACACATGTGCTAATATGTATCAGATTCAAACGCGTAGTAAGGACTCGTGATAGCAGTATCTTTTGGTTGAGAAGTCTTTTGTAAACCCCCATTATTTTGTACCTTAAAAGTACTCGGATGAAAATAGGACAGCTAAATTGACTGTATATATGAGTAGTTCGGGGAATACTGGGGAAAGCAGATATGTGAAGGACCGGTCTGGTACTATTTGGTGCGAGAGTATGAGTGACAGGCCTGTTGTCTCCTGACTTCCATAGGACAGGTACTTCACATATTCAGGGATTGATACATTATTTGTAATGAATGTTTTTATTAAACATGTATTATTGATCCATGTGATAGACTGTATTTGCATTGTGTAGCGTAAACTTTTATTAGTCCGCTGTGCATGTGAGTTTTTATCTTTATCTGAGCATAAAAGCTCCCGAACCTATTGCGTATGACATAATTCAATGGTTTAACTGCTCAGAAAATAATTAAAAGGACAAGAATAATGTACTGAATCTATCTATTGCTATTGAAATGAACAACAAGACCAGATAGGGGCGTTACAATTAGAATATATGGAATTATCTGAAAATGAAATAAATAATTCAGATATAGAAATATATAAAATAGAAAAAGTAATATCATCCGAATCAGAATCAGAATCAAAATTAGAAAAAGAATATATCATGGAAGAAGATGAAATTAATATGATGGAAGGAGAAAGTAGTAATCCAAATTTAAATAATGAAATGGATTATGATCAATATGAGGAAATAAGAAATTCAGAACAAGGAATTGTAGAAAAAAGAATGTTATTTAGTCAGAAACAATATAATAAGATTAGAGGAAAAGAATTAGATTTATCTCCAAATCAACTAAAAAGTCAAAGTATAATAGATCAATTAGGAAAATTAATTAAAACAAAGAAAAAAGAAAAACATGCATGTGTTGTATTACAAAAGAAACACCCAATAGAGGCTACAAATACTGAAGGAATACTAAGGATACCCTTAATAAGTAAAGCACTAATAGAAAATGAAATTCAAAAATTAGATATAAAAGATGAGATAACAGAAATTTATATACCAGGAGTACAATTATTAATAAAAGCCTATTTCAAATCAAGATTTGACACTCCAATAGAATTATTAGTAACCGATAATAGAATAATAAATAGTGTACCAAATAGTATATTAGGAGCACTAAATGGAAATTTAATATATCAAAAACTAAAATTTACATTAAATACTAATTTTGCAATATCTAGGTCAGAAATGAATATGAATAGAAAACTAGTTATATATCATAAACTAAAAGGAATAAAAATGCCCATAGGAAGTAGAATTATAAGTATAACAGGAATGGTAGGATTAGTTTTTTCAAATGAACATAAAATATATAAAAGGAATTATGGAAATATTTCAATAGACAAAGAATTTATGCCAGTATTAGAAGAATTAAAGATAGACCCTGTAAAAATTACTATACCACAACAATTACAATTAGAATTAGATAATACTAGAGAAATTCAAAAAGAACAAAGTAATAGACTAGAATTTAATAATAGATTAGGAAGTAGAAGCATAAGAATAAATACGCCAAACGAAATAAATATTAATATAACACCAAGAAGAAGTATTCAAGAAATTAGAACAATAGAAAGACCTTTAATAAGAACTAGGAGTCATAGAAATTACGAAATAAATAGATTACCAGAAATACCATGATCAAACTTAGCAGAATTAAACCCAAATATACCAGAAATTAATCTATCACAAAATTATGAAAACTTTATAAAACAAGAAGGAATATGGAGGGAAATTATAGCCTTAATAGACTTAAACCAAGATAGTAAAATACAAATAGAATGTACTGATAATAATTTAGAAATAGAACAAAATAATACTTATGCACAAACTATTATAAGATTTAATAAAAGAGATATAATAAAAACAAAAATTTTAGTAGAATCTGAAATAAAAATGCAAGATTATAAAATAATATTAGGAAAAGATTTTTTAGATAAAGTAAAGCCATATAGAATCCAAGAAGATCGAATATTAATAACAATAGAACAACAGGCAGTAATATTAGAAAAAATAAAATTGATATAAATGAAATTTTATTATATTTTAGTAAAATTTAATTATAAAAAATATCAATCTAGAAAATATCATGCAATGATAGACACAGGAGTAAATATATCAACGGCAAAATATAATGTTTTACCAACAGAATATTGGAAAAAAGAAAAACCAATTAGAATGACTAGTGTAGGAAAAGAAGTTCATATAATAGAATTATTAGCAAAAGATGTAACAATACAAATAGGAGATTATGAATTAAAAATAATAAATTTATACCAATATAATGATACAACCCTAGATATAATATTAGCAATGGATTTTTTAGAACAATATATGCCATTACATTTTACTCATAAAGCTTTAATATTAACAACACCTTGTAATCAGCTTGCCATTTTATTAACATTTTATTTGATAATTTGTTTGTTTTAATTCCTTTGGTTATTGTATCAGTTCTATTATAAGGATTATTTATTCCTAAAATAGGCTTGTTATTTAACTTAATAAAAGGAAAACAAATATTTAACAAATTTGATTGTAAATCAGGATTTTTTCAAATAAAATTAGAAGAAGAAAGTAAAAAATATATAGCCTTTTTGACATCTGAAGGATTATATGAATGGAATGTTTTACCTATGGGATTTCATAATAGTCCAGGAATATTTCAAGAATATGTTTCAAAAATATTATTACCTATTAGAGATTTTGCAGTAATTTATATAGATGATATATTAATATTTTCTAAAAGTAGGGAAGAACATGAAAATCATTTGTTAAAATTTATAGAATTAATAGAATTAAAAGGATTGAACATTTCACCTAAAAAAGCTGAATCAAGAAAAGGAAGGTTGAACTTTTATAGTTCTGTAAAAATTTATTCTGCATGAAAGAGGGCAGAATACCTTTCATAACCCGGTCTTGTTACGGTCAAAATTCTATTGCTTTTCAAAATTCTAAAATAGTTTTGATTTCAAAATGACATTATACTAGGCTGACACATTATTGTATCATTTTGTTTTTAGCCTACCAAACACATTTTCAAAATAGTTTTGAATTTTTATTATTAAATTTTTTTAATTTGAAGTTAATATATATATAAATAAATAATTTTTTATTGGTTTTTTAAAAATTTTTAAAATTTTATTTTATTTATAAAATTTAATAACAAGATATAGAAAAAGTATACTTAAAACTAATCATAATCGAAATAAATTGAAAATGTGTTTGGTAGGCTAAAAACAAAAGCCATCTAAAAATGATGTTTTATCATTTTCAAATATGTAATAATCCAAAGTCTTTTTAAGAACTAAATTATTGTATCATTTCAACTAAAGAAGAAAAAAGTAATTTTATAACAAATTTAGAAATTAAAGAATAATGCATGCTACTGATAGAGTATTGCTTTGTATGGACTATGGAGAATACCAGGACCAAGAGGTATAAATGCAAGAAGAAAGAGTGGAATAATGTACTGAAGAAATCGAAGAAATTAAACATGCAAGTGAATCGCTGGTCCCAAAAGACTTGACTAAAGAAGCATTGTCGTGGACAAGTAGAAAGCTGGCCGTTGATAAATCCATTAATAATTTACAATGGCACATAAATGTTTATGTTATATTGTTGATAAATCAAACTCGATTAGAAAATTAGGTGAATTGGCTTGATAGCGGTCTGTATATAACACCTTATAAATTGATCAAAATTGGAAATAAAGACATTTTTATCCATATTAATAAATAGTTATAAAAATTCTATTTTTTTATAATAATTATTATTTAATTAAAAATTTTAAATAACTAAGTACTTAATATAAATTTACTTAAATCATAAAATTTAATATATAATAATTAAATGTAACCAATTCAAATCAAATATTATTCACAATTTTTATATAATTGATAATTCATAAATAATTTAATAAAAAAATTGAAATAAACATTAAAATCTTTCAAAGTCTATTCTGATAATCTCTATCATCATTTTTCAATTAGATTAATTAATTATATTAAACATTTTATAAAAATATTTTTAAAAATGCTCACTAAATTTAGACATGTTTTATATAAATTATTTAAATATTTAATTTTATATTAGAAACATATATATATAATATTTTTAAATTATAATATTTTTACTTTTATTTAATATTATCTAATATGAAAATTAAATTTTTAATAAAAGTTTCAATAAGTACTTTGTATATAATTTAAACAGTTTCATTGACAATTTTATATATTTTTTAAATATAATATTATATGACTATTTTTTAATAATAATTTAAATGACATAAGCTCTGAGATAAAAATGTTTATAATTTAAAAATTTTAAAAAAATTGACTACAAAATATTTTATAAATAAAATTAAAAAATAATATAAAATTTAAAAACATAAAAATAATTTTTATTTTAAATTAATAAAATAATAAATAAATTACACTTCTTTTCTCTTTATTTTAAAAAGGTCCAAAATAAGGACAATTTTGTTATTTCACATAATAAAATACTTTACTCTCATCCATGAACCAAATACCCACTCACCCGGTCAAAAATAAGAGGCAGAGTGGAAGACGAGGTCTTTGAGGGCAGATGAAGTAACCATCAATAAGGTGATCCACAGAGTAACAAAATCATCAAAAACAATAATATTAGAAGGGAAAGATAAGCACAGTAACAGTACCTGGACAAAGCCACCAAAGTTTATATAAACTTTTGAGAACTCCACGTTGATGTGAAGACCCATTATGCCATTGCAGTGGAGCAATTCCATTATGCCATTGCATTTCAAATGAGTTTTCTCAAATTTGTATTCTGGGGTGTTGGAAATTTCTTCAAAGTTCAAAACTTTTTTTTTCTTGAAAAATAGTAAACAAGTGAGAAAGCAGAACAAATTTCTCGAATCCGTTTTTTGGGTCTTGGAAATTTGTTCAAAGTTTGAAACCTTTTAATCCCCAATGTTCATTATAATACTACGGTTTTCCAGCAGAGGATAAAACTTCCTGACGTGAAGATGGTGTACTACAAGAATCTTGCAGAGATTTATGTGGGTGATGATGTTTCTCCAGATTTCTACAGGTGGGTATTTCCAAAATGTGACCATGTGGCTGTAGGAACTGGTACAGAGCTCAGCAGTGGAGGAGATGAGTTTGGTTTGTCCAGTGAAAGGGGCCTTCTTCTCTGGTGAGGTTTACCAGAGTTTACCGAAGGCCGACGAAAGATTTGAGAGCGATGGAGTTAATTTTTCTGAACGGGTATCTGGGTATTTGGTTCATGGGTGGGTAGAATATTTTATTATGTGAAATAATAAAAATACTCTGATAAAATTCTTAGTTGGTTTTGTTAATATTGACGTAAAGTATTTCTGTTAAAAGGTAGATAAAAAAATTTAACAAATGTTATTGATTACACAAAATAAAAAGTTTATGAAAATTTTGTGTCAAAGCTTATCAATTTAGGAGGAATATGTGCATAGACCCTAAAGTATTAAGGAGTTTTGTATATTTTGACACTTTAAAAAATTATGTATTTCTTTCTTAAAATTAATAAATAAGTTATAATTTTATTAATTTTGACAAAATTAGTAATAAATAATATTCATATTTTGTTAAAATATAAAATTATAAATGTTTAAATTTTTATGTTAATTTTATTTATTATGAGTTAAAAAAACATAATTTTTTAATTTATGTAAGCTTATTAAAATTATCATAAATAGATAATAAAATATAATTTAAATTAAAATAGATGGAACATTTAGCATTTATTTTTTATTAAACCAAGTATGCTGAATGCACAAAACACCCTAAACTTTTGGGTCTATGTACAAATACTTAAAATAATATACATTTACATACAATGCTTTAAATACATACACATCTAGATGTTATATAAAATAGCCAAAATTTAGTCATACAAGACATACACCTATGGATATGTGAGGTTAAATAGAGTAAGGAGGCAATAAACTTGCCACTCATACCCCTCTGCTCACCTACAAGTAGATGTTCTTCACATATCTTGGATACATATATGCCCTTTTTCCTACACCAAAAATCCTCCTAACCCGTTTCCAAAAAGATAATAAGGGATCAGGTTATCGGGCATCACATATTTACCTATCAAAATAAAATACTACCAAACTAATCTTGTATATCTACCCCTCTGGTAGGTAGAGTAAGGGGAATATCCATAACAAAAATCACCTATATTTCCTTTATTACCATGAAATAACCTAAAATGGGTATATCTACGCAATCCACCTCCACCTCCAATAGGATCTGAAATCTCGGCATCTAATACAAGCCAGCATTTAATAAGAATAATTTCTTAGTAGCAATAAAAACCTGATTTTAAGAATTGCTGACTTGTACCACGGCACTGGTATGAAAATACACTACATTCTTTTCTCATCAGATAATAGATTGTGATTATTGGGATAACATGCATGAATTAAACAAATTTCTCACATATACTTATGAATAAATATGCATCTCATCACATATCCATCACATGGGATATATGCTCAAACAGTAATGGCAATAGGATTACATTCTTATATCCACTCAAAGAATAAACAAGAAATTAATGCATATTACTATGGCCATAAACAAAAGCATCATGAAAGAAATCTTTAAAACTTCTCATTCATAAATGAGTCTTTCTCATGGTCTTAGACCATCTGCAATATTCTCATGGTTTTAAACCATTTGAAATATTCTCATGGCATTGACCAGTTGTAGTATTCTCGTGGCCTTTATGGACTATCTATAATATTCTCATGGTATTGGCCATTTGTGTATTTCGCGGTTTAAGCTGTTGCAGTATTTTCGTGGTCTTTAACCATTTACAGTTATTCTCATTTATGGTTCATCCTCTTCTCATTTAAAATCTCATATCTTTCTTTCTCTTTCTAATTCATTCTCAATCTCTTTCTCATTCATTCTCAAATCACATGTTAACCATTACATCTCAGGTATAAGTCTCTCATTTGAGTGGAATTTTGGGCTAAAACTTCAAACTATGTTATTGAGTTCTTTTTCCGAAACAAGACCTGCAAGTCAACTTCTACTCCTTGGCAATCAACTTCCACCTCATTACCCTAAAAAATTTTCAAACTCGAGAGCTACCAGTCAACTGCCCCAAGCCTAACAGTCAGCTGCTCTCTTCTGGGCAAATTTCTAGAAATTATGAGCATGGCAGTCGACTTCCATCCCCTGTCAGTCGACTGCTAGCACTCTAAATGAGTTTCTAGGTAACCAAAGAACACGAAAGTCGACTGGTAGAGGCTACAAGTTGACTGCTATGTTATACTTTATTTTTCAAATTTGCTGTTAACCCAGATTTTTGTCCAAAATTTAGTTTGTAACATATTTTTGATAACCATCCACTGAATAATAGTATATAAACCTCATTTAGCACATGAAAATAGCCCAAGTTATCATTTAATCTCACTTAAATCTTGGATTCAACCTTATTCTCAACTTTAAAGAAAAATCCATTTTTTCACAATCCGAATTATGTATTAACAAGTGTATCCATGCAGTTTAAAACACCCAATAACAATAAAAAAGTCAAGAATGTAGGTTTTACTTCCTCTCTAGTTCAAACAATATAAAAATCAAAGTTTTCAACATATGAACAATAAAATTCAAAATTAAGAGGAATAGGTTGTTTTCTACCTTGTTGTTGATTTCAAGCACGTAAATAATTATTTTTGAGTATCTGGTGCATATTCCTAGCTTCAAGGATGCATCGCTTCTTCCTATAACCTCTTTCCTTCAAAATTTCCACACTTTCTCTAGAACACCTTAACTTCTCTCTCTAGAATTCAGAACTCAGGATGTACAAATAAGGGGTTCTAGAATTTGGATATATATATAGGGTAGGAAAAACTATAACTCCTATCAAATTTCTGAGTTGAATTTTGATCATCTGGCTTCAAGTAGCAATTTTTCCTGCCATGCGGAGAATTACCATTTTGCTCCTAAAGCTTTGGAAAAAAATTTTGAATTTCTATTAGCTATAGTTGTAACATGTAACATCCGCTCCTTTTACGCCTTAAAGAGATGTTTGTTAATTTTTAATGAATCAAATGCTTGTGTTTGTTGCATTAAGCTGCATGTAGTTGTATTAGAATAAGAGATTTAAGGAAAAGGAAAGAATAGGGGCCAAATTGAAAGGAAAAAGATAAAGTGAGGACAGAGATGTGAAATTCCAAAATCTCAGGGTAATAGGCCATAATTTTATCCAAATGATTTACTGTAGCAATAGAATTCTAAAAAATTTCCTGGCAGGTAGTTAGGGACAAAATGGTCATTTAACATAAAGTTGAAAGAATTACCAATTTAGGCCGAATGATCGGGAATTAGGAGCAAAATTGCAAAGAGCCGGATTACCTATAAATAGGTGAAGCCTCTAGAGCTCTTCATTTGCATCCTGAAGTCTAAACTTTAGAGAGAGAGAGAGGATGAGCTAGAGAGAGAAAGAGCAAAAATTGTGAAGGAAGTAAGCTGTTAGACGGATTTAAGCCTTTCTAGAGTTAAGAAAACTTACCAGAACATTTGTCAACCATCAAATACCAATTGGAAATCAGCAAAAAGGTAGCAAATCACCCATCTCCCTTATTTTTTGAAAATACTGTTTATGGCTGGAAATTCTGAGTTTCATGATTTTAAACTGAAGGGAGATTAAAAACCTACATTCTTAGTGTTTTTGATTGCTATTGGATTTTTTAAACTTCTTGATTATACTTGTGAATTCATGAATGCGAATTTGCAAAATGAGTTTTTCTGGTTTTTGAAAAAGAGTTTAAATCCAAGTTTTGAGCAAGAATAATCGGTGGTTTGGACTGTTTTCTTGTGGTAAATGAAGCTCTTGTGTTGTTATTAAGTTTTAAATCATCAAAACCATTTTAAAAACTTGTTCATGGTGTAAAAATTTGGGTCAACGGGCTTTCAAAAAATAGAGCATAACGTAACAGTCGACTTGTAGGCCTTACCAGTCAATTGTCGTGCTTCTGAGTTACCCAGAATCGTATCCAGAATGCTAGCAGTCGACTGCCAGGGGTTGAAGTCGACTGCCGTGTTCTTATTTTCCAGAAATTAGCCAAGAACAGAGCAGTCGACTGTCGGGGTCCTAGAAGTCGACTGATTGCTCATTGTTTGAGACATTTTTGGGGCAGCAAGCTGGAAGTTGACTACCAAGAGGCTGAAAGTCAACTTGTAGCTCTCTTTTTCGAGAAAATAGACTCAATAACCTCTTTTTGTACACAATTAGCCCAATAGTTCGCTCAAATGTAGAATTTAATCTTGATTGATAATGGGCAACATGAGAAATGTGTAGCTTGAAAAATCATGAGAAAAAGAAGAGAAACATGAGAATTTTAATAAGCATAAACCATAAATGAGAATGACTGCAAATGGTTGATCTGCAAGAATGAATGCATTTGGTTACTCCACGAGAATGGATGCATTTGGTTATTCCGCGAGAATGGATGCAATTGGTTATACAACGAGAATAGCTGCAACTGGCTTTAATCCAGGAAAAGTTTTGCAGACGGTTAACCTAAGAATAATTGCTGACGGATAACCTGAGAATAAATGCTGACGGTTAACCTGAGAATAAATGCTGACGGTGAAACTCGAGAATGATTGTAGGTAGCTTATGACCACGAGAAAACTCATTTATGAATGAAAATGTTTTTAAGAATTATTTTATGATGCTTTTGATTTTGGCTATATCAAATTGCATGTATTCCTTGTTTATGATCTGTATATGAAATTATGATGCATTACCATTACAGTCTGAGAGTGTATCTCATATGATGAATAATTGTTGAAGTTCATGTGCATGTGAATTCACGAGTATATGAATAAGACCTTTGTACAATTCATGTACATTATTCCAACAGCATAATGTTTGAACTATTTATAAAAAGGAATGTAGTGGATTTTCGTACCCATACGGTGGTACAAGTCAGTGATATTTAAATTACAGGTGATTATTGCTACTGAGAAATATTTCTCGTTAAAGCTGATTTCTATCAAATTTCTAGGTACCAAGTGCTGATTGAGATAGAGATAGAAGTAGTAAAGCCTATTTGTATTTAAGTTACTACTTTTCCCCTGACTGTATACATAACTAGGAGTTTATAGTATTTAGACATGCCGTGTAGATAAGGAAGGAATATATGTATTAAGATATTTGAGATGGAGAGTTTTACTTAAAACAAGGTATGAGTGGCAGGCTTGTTGTCTCCTTACCCTGCTCAGGCTCGCATATCTATAGATATATGTCCGGCACACACTATTGTATATGTATGTATAAATATTATGTACAATTGGGTGTGAATGTGAATATCTTTATATCTATCTATTTCATTTAAATTACTTTATTTATTTTCTCTGCGTAACTGTGAGAACCCGAGTGTAGTAACCCAAACTAGTGGCACTCAACTATTTAACTTAGAACAAGTTAAAAATATACTCGGGTAGAGGTAGTAGTAACTCACCAATCCTATATTATATTATCTTATTACCTAAAAGGAATATAGGTTTGGGGGTGTTACATAACACCCCTTATCTTATCTTACAACATCATAAACATGTTTAGATAAGTGGTTACATTATTCTTTGCCTTTTTATCTTATTAATATACCTGAGCATCTACTCCATCAGTCATTTAATATATTATTAGGTCTGGGTTCTTTTGCTCAGGTAACCATACTTTATGCACAGTGGAATTAAAACAACAAACATCACAACAGAATTTATACAACTTTCATATTATTTATAATAACTGTCTGTTACATACTTTTGTGAACACATACCAGGATATATAAAGTATCCATCCATAAGGAGTCAGAAGACAACAAGCCTATCACTCAAACTCCTTTTACAAAATACTAGGGATAAACGGGTTCTTCACATATCCTTTTCCTAGTAATTGCCTCTTTTCCCTTACTATATACAGCCAAAAAAAATAGTCCTAATTCTAATCCAAAAACAATATATGGAATCAGGACCCTAAAATGAAGGACTACAAAAATGCTCTTTAAAAAAGGACTTCCTCTATTGCTACTTCCATCTTTGCCTGAAATTGCTAAACGTCCACATATGATACATATCAACGCATAAATGAGAAAACTAGTTTCTCAGTAGCTTAACAATTCTATAATTTAAAATCTACTAATATGTACCAGTGTGCAAGCACAAAAATATTTTCACCTACATTCCAATCGTCTAAAGTATACTTTCTTTCATGTATACCCATTGAGAAGCAGGTATAACTCATTGGTGTGTGTCAATGTGTCAATAGTGGACATATTCATTTATAACATAATTTCATGGGAAACACACATATTGCAAATTAAGTAGATACTTCTTATCTATAATTGTCATTCTTAACACTTACCTTATCTCAAAGTGTGAAGCACCTTTGGTCACACTTTCAAAAATCGATGAACACTTGTTCACATTGTGGACTCTTGGCCACCTTTATAGAAGAGGTGAACACTTGGTCACCTTGTGGACTCTTGGCCACCTTTATAGAAGAGGTGAACACTTGGTCACTTTGTGGACTCTTGGCCACTTTCATAAGGATAGTGAACACTTGTTCACTTATACATACACATAGCATAATGGTTCGGCCACCAAAATTAAAATGAAACATTGGTTTCGGCCAACATGCAAAAGTAATCAAACTTAGGGGTTTTCATGTTACATTATCATATTGTCCCATCCTTTCATTAATTTGTGCTAGAGTGTAACATACATTAATTTCTAGGGCATTTTCTCCCACATTCCAATTATGTAACCATAACCCTTACAAATTTATTCTACTTACTTTCTTGGTTCATGTTACATCCTAAAATTAAGATTACGTACATTCCTCATTCTTACATCCACACATAAAAAGCAAACAAGGTACCATATTATAAAAATACTAACCATTTTCCATATGTTATTTTCTTGCTATATATTCTCTTTCCCTTTTTACCAAAAGCCGAAGTGAAGTCCATTTCTCATATCCCTTATCATTCTTTATTTTCTTCTCTTACTAAACCAAAAGGTAGCTTTTTCCCATATATTTTTTAGCAACACTTTTCTCATGTCAAATGAAATGATCTCATTCTAAATGGGTTAAAGAAAGTTATATCATGGTTTCATGCCATATTTTAGCTAGCGTGATGTCCTTGGGTACTTTAAACATAAATATATACATGGACACTTTAAGAACATGCCCTTCCCATCCTTATAATTCTAAGGTTTTCTAAATATACATGCTAAAAATTTCCATTAACCATCCTCATGAATTTAGCTACATCTACCACCACACATTAACAACCACAACCAATCTCATTCCTCATACAAGCTTAGCCAATGGAACCATTACATCTTATGGAATGTAGAACTAAAGAATTTGATTCCATGAAAACTTTTAAAACATACTACATAATTTAAATCATGAAATCAAATCATAAAATTGCTAAGCTACCTTAAGGGTGCAAGAATGATGACGATATCTTGGTGTTCCTCTTGAATTTTATCTTTCTCCTTTGCTTTTCCCCTTCTCGACCAAGCTAGCTCTCCCTCCCCTCTCACCGAATGCTTGTGTGCTTTCTTTAATTCTCAAGCTGCTCTCCCTCTTACCAAATGCTATTGTCGTCTGTGTGTCCATTTACTTCCATCTCTCCTTTGTATATTTTCTATTTGGCTAAATGGAATGTTATACTCTCTTTTTTTTAATTCTTAATTGCCATTATTTATGGCTACGCGAGTACCTAAGTACCATCCACCTTACTTGAAGTCTTGTGTTTGTAGCTTAACCACTCGGTTACGCCAAAGGAAATGGAGAAAAGGGATTCACGCAAGCTACCACTTCATGCGAGAGCCATCCTTCATGCAAGGCATACGATTTTGCATTTTATAAGTTAATTCCCTATATCTAGCTCCTATTTGGTGAACTCCAAAGGAATGGCTTCCACCATACACCTACATGTATGTATATTAATTTAACCAAAATTTTCACTCTCCTCCCTCTTCTCACTTACTATTATCGTAGGTCTATATAGGTTTAATTAAAAATTCAATTCTATTACCCACTCTTAATAGCCTTCACAGTTGGCTAGGAAGAGTAAGAAGCCAAGTTCCCTTTTTCTTCCCACATGTCACAACTCTCCCTTACTTTCCCTTACCGAATGCATATGTATATTTAAAGGGCTCTCTCTTCTCAATTTCTATTGCCACGTGGTTATATAAAATTCACATGCTTCTTCATATTTTCCATTGGTTTCACAGTTAAAGGTGGAGAATAAGTAGTCAAACTCCCTTTTTCTACTTACATGTCACGTTCTCTTCCTTCTCTCTTCCATTTTACCACTTCACTATATATATATATATATTTAAATGCTATACTCTTCTTTCCTTTCCTAATTGTCCTTGCCGTGAGTTTAGATAGCTTTGACTAAGGTTCAAGCTTCTTCTAATGATTCTCACCGTGTAGACTTATATAGGTTTAACTCACTCTTTCCTTTGGCAATTCGGCTAGATAAGAGGAAGAAAGGTAAAAATTAAATCAAGCACCTCATTCTTTATGTAAGCACCTCACTTATTTTTCCTCTACCGAATGGTTCCTCCTTTTCTTTAATTTATTGTTGCCGTATGTATCCATATTTTAATACAAGCACCTAAATTTTTATGTGGTGTTTCCTCCCACTTCGGTTAGCACAAGAAAGAAGGTGTTCTCCCTTAACTTATTTATTCTAAACACTAAATTACACAAGCAAATTCATCACACTTTATGGCAAACTCATCTAATTAATTAAAAGGATATTAATTTAGAAATAATCATGGAAATAAGGGGTGTTACAATAGTAGCCTATATTTTGGCTAACATTACGGTTGACTACCCAAAAGTATTGGAATTTTATATACCTTACCTAACTAAACCTTTTCTAGTTCATTTCAGTCTTAACTTTTCCTTTCTCATTTTAGTCCCTCCTTTTAATGCAACTATATGTAACAAATTTTAATACAACATGCACAAGAAAATAATTTATTTAATAACTAACAAACATCTCTTAATAAACAGGAGAAGTAGAAGTTAGATTTCTCCCCTCCTTTTAAAAAATTTTTATCCTCGAAATTTGTGTATACTTATTCAAAATTTTTTGAAAAATTTCTTCTCATGTCATCTTCTTTTTCCCATGTGGCTTTTTGCGATGATGATTGATCCCACAATATCTTTACTAATAGAATAGTCTTATTTCTCAATTGCTTGACCTCATTACCAATTATTCTTAAAGGTCTAGGATTATATGTCAAATTATCTTTTTATTGTACAGTACTAGCATCAAGAATATATGAAGAATCAAGAATGTATTTATGAAGTTGAGAAATGTGAAAAAAAATGTGGAGATTGGACAAAAATGGAGGTAAAGCTATTTGGAAAGTGTATGAACCAATTCTTTTCAAAATCTGGTATGGTCTAATGTATCTAGGATTCAGTTTCTTAGACTTAATAGCCTTACCAATACCAGTAACTGGAGATAATCTAATGAAAACATGATCTCCTTCTACAAATTTTAGTGGTCTTCTCCTCTTATTAGTATAACTTTTCTCTCTATCTTGGGCCTTAGCCATTTTCTCCCAAATCATTTTTATTTGATTAGTAGTTTGTTGAACTAATTCAGGCCCTACTAATTATCTCTCTCCCACCTCAAACCAACATAAGGGTGATCTACATCTTCTCCCATACAAGGCTTCATATGGAGCCATCTCTATGCTGGAGTGGAAACTATTATTATAAGAAAACTCCACTAAAGGCAGAATTTTATCCTAACTTCCCTTTTGTTATAATGTACAGGCCCTAAGCATGTCTTTTGAAAATTGTATGGTTCGTTTAGTTTGCCCATTAGTTTGTGGATGATAAGCAGTACTGAAATTCAACATAGTTCCAAATGCATCTTGCAAGGCTCTCTAGAAACTAGAAGTAAGCCTAGGGTCTCTATCAGATACTATATTAGTGGAAACTCTATAGAGTCTCACTATTTCTTGTATATACAATTGGACCAAACTATCTAATGAAAAATTTATTTTGATAGGAAGGAAATGTGAAAATTTAGTTAATCTATCTACAATCACCCATATTGCATCATTCCCTATCTTAGTTCTAGGTAAACCTACCACAAAATCCATGGAAATTTTCTCCCATTTTCATTTGGGAACTTTAAAGGTTGCAATATTCCTGCAGGTTTTTGATGTTCAATCTTCACCTGCTGGCACACTAAGCATTTAGCAACATACTCAGCTATGTGCTTTTTCATACTTGGCCATAAAATTTTTTTCTTCAAGTCTTGATACATCTTAGTGGCACCAAAATGAATAGTATAATCGCTTATATGGGCTTTCTTTAAGAATTGTCCTTTAATCCTTTTGATTATGCGATATATAACCTATTTTGGAAGGTTACTACCCCATCAACTTCTTTCTTGAATTCCTTTGGGTCCTTTAGAGACTTCAAGAATTCATCTTCCCCTTGGGCTTCTAGGATTTGAGTGCTAAGATTATTCTCAATTCTTATTTGACTCAGGTACAGCCTATCTGGCAACACTAGAGTGGACAAACTCAAATTCCTAAACTTCTCAATTAGGTTCATTTCACTCACTATCATGTGAGCTACATGTAGGGATTTCCTACTTAATGCATCAACCACTACATTTGCCTTCCCTGGATGGTATTTCAATTAAAATCATAATCCTTAATAAATCTCATCCATCTCCTTTTCCTCATATTTAATTCTTTCTGATTAAAAAGGTATTTAAGACTTTTATAGTCACTAAATACCTTAAATCTAAATCGATAGAGGTAATGTTTACAAATTTTCAAGGCAAACACTATGGCTACTAACTTAAGATCATGAGTAGGATAATTTTTCTCATAGGGTCTCAACTATCTAGAAGCATAAGCAATCACTTTCCTATCCTACATTACGACACACCCTAGGCCCTTCTTGGATGAGTCACAATGCACTTCAAAATTTTCTAAAGGATCTAGGATGATTAAGATAGGTGTTGTAGTGATCTTTTCTTTCAAAATTTGGAAACTATGTTCTCATTTGAAGTCCCATACAAATGGAACATCTTTTCTTGTCAATTTAGTCAAAGGCAACGCTATCTGTGAAAACCCTTGAATAAATCTCCCATAGTAACCAGCTAATCCAAGAAAACTATAGATTTTTGTCACTATTTTGGGTCTCTCCGACCCGACTACTGCCTCTGTCTTACTAGGATCTACTGTTACTCTGTCCCTAGTAATTACATGACCTAATAATTTCACCACTTTCAACCAGAACTCACATTTCTCAAGTTTAGCGTACAATTGCTTTTTTTAATGCTCTTATCTAGTATTACAATTACTCTGATGTAAACAGATAAGTTTGATACATTATTCTTAACCTTAATTACTCATTTACAACGTCTGAGAATTTATACCATTAAGTATTATTAAAGTGGATTAGGTTCGGATTCTTTTTCTCAGATTAAAACTTATAAGCATAGTAGACATAAATTTTATGCATCACAACAGAATTTATAAAACTTTCATAATACATATAACAACGGTCTATTACATCCTTCTGTGAACATATCCCAAGATATATGAAGTACCCATCCATAAGGAGTCAGGAGAAAACAAGCCTATCACTCAAACTCTTTTTACAAAATAATAGGGGTGAACAGGTCCTTCATATATTCTTTCCCCAATAATTACCCTTTTTCCTTTACTATATATAGTCAAAATAACAGTCCTAATTCTAATCCAAAAATAATAAGTAGAATTAGGAGCCAAAATGAAGGACTGCAAAAATGTTCTTAACAAAAGGACTTCCTCTAATGCTACTTCCGTCTTTTCCCGACATTGTTAAATGTTCGCATCTGATACATATTAGCATATAGATGAGAAAACAAGTTTCCTAATAGCTTAAAAATTCATCATTGTAAAATCTACTAATATGTACCAGTGTACAAGCATAGAAAAACATTTTCCAACTACATTCTAGTCATTTAAAATATAGCCTCATTTATATATATAGATTGGCGAGCATTGCATGATTCTTTCAACCGTCAATGTGATAAAAGTGGATATTCTCATTTTTAGTATAACATCTTTTCATGGGATCATACATGTAAAAATTAAACTAGACGATGATCAGCCATACCCTTCATTCTTAAAACTTACCTGACCTCAAAGTGTGAAGCACCTTCGGTCACACTTCAAGGAATGTGGACACTTGGCCACCTTTGTAAAAGTTGTGAACACTTGGTCACATTGTGAACTCATGGCCACCTTTATAAAATAATTGCAAACACTTGGTCACATTGTGTGAAGCACCTTCGGTCACACTTCAAGAGATGTGGACACTTGGCCACCTTTACAACATAATTGTGAACTCTAGGTCACAAGTGTGAAGTACCTTCCGTCACACTTCCAGAAATGCAGACACTTGGCCACCTTTATAACATAATTATGAACATTAGGTCATGAGTGTGAAGCACCTTTAGTCACACTTAAAGAAATGTGGACACTTGGCCACCTTTATAACATAATTGTGAACACTAGGTCACGAGTGTGAAGCATCTTTGGTCACACTTCAAGAAATGTGGACACTTGGCCACTTTATAACATAATTGTGAACTCTAGGTCACAAGTGTGAAGCACCTTCGGCCACACTTCAAGAAATGTGGACACTTGGCCACCTTTATAACATAATTGTGAACACTAGGTCACGAGTGTGAAGCACCTTCAGTCACACTTTAAGAAATGTGAACACTTGGCCACCTTTATAAAATAATGTGTTACAATTGTCTATTTTTATGTGGTCTTAGATTAGCCATCCATAATCTCATAAATTTTTTAGCATAAGAACATTAATGGCATAATTAGGAATAAATTGCAATCACCAATCATCTAACTATAACTTTCTCATTTCCCTTGAATTTAGCCATTATGAGACACATTATAAGTCATTACCATTTGCGTATGTATTTAGCTACTATGAATAAAATGACAGATTGTGTTCGACCATCATGAAAAAGGGTGGAATCTAGGATTTTTCATGTTAATTTTTTTCACATTCTTCCACCCTTTCCACATTTAAAACTTAATGATGCCATGTCTTGGAATTATTATAATACTTTCTCTTACATTTAAATCATGTAATAATGCAATTTGCCATTTCGGTTAGTTCTTTTCTTGGCTCATTTTAGATGCTACATTTTATAATTATTCATTTCATCATTCTCACTTCTCAATACTACTAACATCACCATTTATAAAAAGGCAACCCTTTACCCTATGTTACTTTATTCTTATATTCCCTCTCTCTCCCTTTATAATTAAAACTGAAATGGGATTCCTTCCCCTACATTTTCAGCGATTTCTTCTAGAGGTCAACATGGAAAGCTCTCGGGTTAGGTAGATTCAAAGGGATAATGCCATAGTTTAAAGCCAACATCTAACTAATAAGCCTCTCGTAGGTCTCTTTAACACAAAAGATACATTAGCCATGCAACAATACAAAATTTTAGCACTATCTTATGTTAGAGTTTTCCATGATACATGCTAAATTTTACTAACAATAGTTCTTTCATGACCATGACAATATCCATTTTAACACATCACCAAACACATCCTATTTACCACACAAGCTTAGCCAAAGAGACATTCACATCTTCAAGAATGTAGAGAGGAAACTAATGTTCCATGAAAGCTTGGAAAAACATAATGAATACATTCAAAACCATGGAGCAAAATTAAATGAATTGCTAAGCTACCTCAAGTGGTGCAAGAATGATGAAGGTATCTTGGTGTTCCTCTTGAATCTTATCCTTTACTTCTTTACTTCCCTCCCTCTAGTCTAAACTAACTCCTTCCTTATGGAAGATTGTGTGTTTTTTTAATGCTAAGTCGCTCTCTCCCTCTCTCTCGCACCAAAGGCACTTCCTTTGTGCATGTATATATATTTATTTAATGAAACCCCTCTCTTATCTTTAATTGGTTAAATGGAATGCAAGATGCTACACCTCCTTCTTTATTCCTAATTATTATTATTCTATAAGCACACATGTCCTTAAGTACAACCCATTTTCCTTGCACTCTTGTACCAATTAATCCACTCAGTCACACCAAAGGAAGGGAAGAAAGAGAGAAGTTCATGCAAGATGCACCCTTCACGTTAGATGTACCCTCCATGCAAGCCACACTTGAGTGCTGCAATTTCCTTTCCTTCACCCAATGCATATATGGATATGAAACTCTTTTATCTCTTCCCAATTTCTATTGCAGTGTGGTTGTGCATTTTCATTGTCTCAAGCATCACAACAAAATGATTCAAGCACCTCACGTGTCCCAAGCATCTTAATCTCATATCTCTGTTACCTTGGACTTGAACAAGAGAAGGAAAGAAAGAAAGCAATTGCCACAAACCTCTTCCCTCTTTTCCTCTTTGCCATGTAGTGATATAGTATTTAAAAATTTCCATAGTTCCCATAGCATTGTACGGTGGAATCATTAAGAAGAATTTAAATTCTCTCACTCACTCTTGCTTCACCGAATGCACGTGTATATATATATATTTAATGGAGGTTAAATTCTTTTCTCTCTTCTCTATTACTATTGCTGTGTGGGTTTAACTAGCTTTGACCAAAATCCAATTCACTCTTTCCTTGGCAATTCGGCTAGATAAAAGAAAGAAAAGAAAAATTAGATCAAGCACCTCATTCTTTATGTAAGCACCTCAAGTGCCTCATTCTTTGTGTAAGCACCTCAAGTGCCTCATTCTTTGTGTAAGCACCTCAAGCACTTCAAAATCAGCCTTACTTCTAATGTACTCTTCACCCACCTTCTAATTCGGTTACATAAGAAAAAAGGTGTTATCCTTTAGCATATCCATTCCAAATATTAAATTACACAAGCAAATTCATCTAATTAATTATGGAACATTAATTTAAAACTAAGAAAGAGAATATAAGGTGTTACATTTCTCCTCTCCTTGAAAATAATTTCATCCTCAAAATTAATGCATACCTCATGTAAATAATTCTGAATATGCTCTATGCATGTCCTCTTCTCTTTCCTAGGTGGCTTCCTGTGGTGATGTTTGATCCCATAAGATCTTTACCAGGGGAATGGTTTTATTCCTTAGGGTCTTGACCTCAGTATCAATAATTTAGAGAGGTTTTGGCTTATATATCAGATTATCCTTTAATTGTAGAGTACTGGCATCAAATATATGTGAAGGATCAGGTACGTATTTTTTGAGATGGGAGACATGAAAAACATTATAAAGGTTTGACAAGTGTGAGGGTAAGGCTATTTGGTATGCTGATAGACCTACTCTCTTCAATATTTGGAAAGGTCCAATGTATCTGGGACTTAGCTTTCTAGACTTCATAGCTCTACCAATACCAGTAGTCGGGGATACCTTTAGAAAAATATGGTTTCCTTCCTCGAACTTTAGGGGTCTTCTTCTTTTGTCAGCATAGCTCTTTTGTTTGTCCTAAGCCTTTGCCATTTTCTCTCTGATCATTTTAATTTGATTAACTGTTTGTTGTAACAACTTAAGTCCTAACAATTGTCTCTCACCCACTTTATACCAACATAATGGGGACCTACACTTCCTCCCATACAAGGCTTCATAGGGTACCATACCTATGCTAGAGTGGAAACTATTGTTGTAAGAAAGTTCAATCAATGGTAGACTCCTATCCTAGTTTCCTTTATACTCTAAAACACAAGCTCTAAGCATATCCTCTGAGGTCTGAATTGTTCTATCTGTTTGTCCATCTGTTTGAGGATGATAAGCTATGCTGAAACTTATTCTAGTCCCAAAGGCTTCCTGTAGAGCTTTCCAAATTCTAGAGGTAAATCTGGGATCCTTGTCTTAGACGATGCTAATGGGTACACCATGAAGTCTCACTATCTCCTGAATATATAGTTGTGCTAGTTTATCCAAGGAGTAGTAAATCTTAATGGGTATGAAATGAGCAGACTTAGTTAATCTGTCCACTATTACCCGAATAGCATAATTCCCTAATTGGGTTCTAGGTAAACCTACCACAAAATCTATTGAAAATTTGTCCCACTTTCACTCAGGAATGTTTAAAGGGTGCAATAACCCTGTAGGTTTCTGGTGCTCAATCTTTACCTGCTGACATACTAGGCACTTAGCTACGTGCTCCATTATATGTTTCTTCATACCTGGCCACCAAAACCTCTCCTTCAAATCCTGATACATCTTAGTGGCTCCGGGATGAATAGTGTATTTACTTTGGTGAGCTTCCTCTAATATCTTGTCCCTCAGTTCACTTGCCTTAGGAACATAAATTATATTCTAGAAAGTTACCATTCCATTAGCCTCCCTTATGAACTCCTTTGAATCCTTCAGAGACTCTATGAATTCATCACCCTTCTGAGCTTTTAAGATTTTGGCTCTAAGAGTGTTCTCAATCCTTAATTCACTCAAGTAGATTTTCTTAGGTAACACCAGAGTAGAAAAATTCATGTTCCTAAATTTCTCTATTAAGGCCATTTCACTCACCATCAGTCGAGCTACATGGAGAGACTTCCTATTTAATGCATCTGCCACAATGTTTGCCTTTCCTGGATGGTACTTCAATTTAAAATCATAATCCTTAATGAATTCCATCCATCTTCTCTACCTCATATTCAATTCCTTCTGGTCAAAGAGGTACTTAAGACTTTTATGGTCACTAAATACCTCAAACCTAGACCCATAGAGGTAGTGTCTCCAAATCTTCAAGGCAAATATTATGGCTGCCAACTTTAGGTCATGGGTAGGATAGTTTCTCTCATGCAGTCTTAAATGCCTAGAAGCATAGGCTACTACTCTCCCTCCTTGCATCAGGATGGATCCTAACCCCTTCTTAGATGCATCACAATACAATTCAAATTTCTCTAAAAGGTTAGGGATAATCAAAATAGGTGAAGTAGCCAATTTCTCTTTTAGAGTTCGAAAACTTTGTTCACATTTTGTGTCCCACACAAATGGAACATCCTTTCGGGTTAGTTTGGTCATAGGCATCGCTATTTGTGAAAATTCCTGAATGAATCATCTATAGTATCCTACTAACCCCAAGAAACTCTTGACTTCAATCATAGTAGTAGGTCTTTCCTAGTTTATTACCGCTTCAGCCTTACTAGGATCCATTGACACTCCCTCTTTAGAAATTACATGCCCTAAAAATTTTACTTCTTTCAACCAAAATTCACACTTCTCTAACTTGGCATACAGTTATTTCTCCTTGAGTATTTGCAGCACTATCCTAAGATGTTGTTCATGCTCTTGTCTATTTTTAGAATACACTAATATGTCATCATTAAAAACTACTACGAACTGATCGAGGTAGGGTCTAAAGATGCGGTTCGTGTAGTCCATAAAAATAGTTGAGCATTTGTCAAGCTAAAGGGCATCACGAGAAATTCATAATGCTCATACCTAGTCCTAAAGGCAATCTTAGGTATGTCCTCATTTTTAACTCTGATTTGATGATACCTAAACCTTAAGTTAATTTTAGAAAAGATAGTGGCCTCTCTCAATTGGTCTAACAGGCCATCAATTCTAGGGAGGGGATATTTATTCTTCATAGTAACCTTATTCAGTTGTCAATAATCTATACACATCCTCATGCTCCTATCCTTCTTCTTGACAAACAATACAGGTGCTCCTCATGATGACACACTAGGTCTAATAAATTGTTTTGCTAAAAGGTCCTCTATTTGCACCTTCAATTCATTTAATTCCATCGAGGACATCCTATGAGGTGCTATGGAAATTAGTCCTGCCCCGAGGACTATCTCTATGAAAAAATCTATTTTTCTCTTTAGTAGGAGACTTGTAATCTCTTTTGGGAATACATTAGGGAATTTATTGACTATAAGAATGTTTTCTAGCTTCTGTTGACTTTCTACTTTTGAGGAACACAAGAAACTCATTCTCTGGTTTTTCCTCTCAATCCCCATACCAAGGATGATATCCAGTTCAATAATGGGTGGTGCCAGAATCATACAATACAATTAAAGGAATATTGTTAATAAGGCACGTACCTTTCATCAGATCTTCAGACTGAGCCACTTCTTTACCCTTTAGGGTATACACCCTTCCATTGGTAACAGGTCTTGTGGTCTCCTCTAGCTTCTTCAGGGTAGGACAAGCCCGAGAGATATGTCCTGGCTTCCTACATTTGTAGTACACATTCTATCCCATCAGACATGATCTATCTCCATGATTCCTCCCACATCAATATGATTTCTCAGAAACTTACTATCATAGCCCCTATTAAATTCGGATGAGTTCTTTCTCTTAAGGAATCCAGCTTCTTATCTCCCTTTCTTCAGTGATACTAAGGATCTGGAGGTTATTTTGCATTTATTAACCAAGGTTAGGTAATCCCTGATCTCCTGGGATGCCATCTCATGATATAACTTTGGATCTAAACTGGTCTCCAAGTGTATGAGTTTATATGCCCCGTCTGGTCTCCATCTTAGATATGAAGAGAATTTTGATAACTCTTCAAACTGGGCTAGATGCTCTTTAAATGGTCTGCCGCCCTATTTGATCTGCATAAATTCACCCTCCTTAGTGTTTCTATCACTCTAGGGAAATATTTCTCCAAGAATGCATCTTTAAAATTCTTCCAAGTGATCTGGCTCCCCTAAGCTTCCATCAATTGCTTCATCCCTTTCCAATAATATTTAGCCTCCCCTTTTAGCTGATATGCTCCAAAAGAGACTTTCTATGGCTCAACACTCCCCATTACCTTAAACAACTCCTCCATCCTCTGTACCCATTCTTCAGCCTTCTTTGAATTCACCACCTCGTTAAAGACAGGAGGTCTGGCTCTTTGGAATTCAGTCCAACCTCCATCGACTTGAGTTCTTATCTATTCAGCCCCATTCTGTGTATCCTTACTCCAGTTGGTCTAGACCTGGTGGAATGCTTCAACTGCGACTGCAACCTGTTGAGAGGAAGCTATGACCTAAACTCTCATGGCCTCCGCCATGCCTTTCATTATCTGTATCATCTCATTCACATCTACCTCCATATTTTGAGCCTATAATCTACTTCTCCTTGTTGGTGCCATACCATCACTCTACAAAAAAAGTATTACCGAGGTAATCAGTCTCAATAACAGATTATTAAGTAGATAATATGTAACACCAACAAGAGCTTCTATCTTCCCAAACCTAATACTTCATTCCTCAAGTCATAACAAATTACGAGTAAATTAACTGCCTAGGTAGAGCTAACTAACCTGAACTAGTCCATTCCTTGAGGAATTCTACCCCATTTCTATCCTAAGTAATTGTGCTCTGATACCAACTTAATGTAATGCCCTTATCTAGTATTACAATTACTCTAATGTAAATAGATAAGTTCGGTACATTATTCTTAACATTAATTACTCATTTACAACATCTGATCATTTATGCCATTACGTATTATTAAAATGGATTAGGTTCGGGTTCTTTTGCTTATATCAAAATCGATAAGCACAGTGAAATAAATTTCATACATTACAATGAAATTTATAAAAATTTCAAAATACATATAAGAACGGTTTGTTACATCCTTCTGTGAACATATCCCAGGATATATGAAGTACCTATCTATAAGGAGTCAGGAGATAACAAGCCTGTCACTCAAACTTCTTTTACAAAATAATAAGGGTGAATAGGTTCTTCACATATCCTTTCTCCATTAATTACCTTTGTTCTTTTACTATATACAGTTAAAATAATAGTCCTAATTCTAATCTAAAAACAATATATAGAATCAGAACCCAAAATGAAGGACTACAAAAATGCTCTTAACAAAACGACTTCCTCTAATGCTACTTCTATCTTTCCCTGACATTGCTAAACGTTCGCATATAATACATATTAGCATATATATGAGAAAACAAATTTCCCAGTAGCTTATCAATTCACATTTTAAAATATACTAATACGTCCAGTGTGCATGCACAGAAAAATATTTTTCATCTACATTCTAGTCATTTTCTAAGTTAAATAATTGAGTGCCACTAGTTTGGGTTACTACACTCGGGTTTCACATGTTACGCAGCAGAGATAAATAAAGTAATTTAACTAAAATAGATAGATATAGAGATATTCACATTCACATTCAACTGTACATAATATTTATACATACATAATTATAGTGTGTGAAGACATATACCTATAGATATGCAAGCCTAAGCAGGGTAAGGAGACAACAAGCCTATCACTCATACCTATTTTAAGCAAAATTCTCAATCTCACATATCTTAATACATATATGCCCTCCTTACTTACACCAAAATCATTCTTCTGATCCTTTCAAAATACTAATGAGGATTCAGGGAAATGGGCATATCAAAATACTATGTACTTCTAATTATGCATATAGTCAGGAGATTGGTGATACTTAAAATACAAATATGATCCAGAGTCCCGATTACAGGAAAATACCCTAAAAAGGGTACCTCCACTATCTCTATCTCTACCTCTATCAACACTTGGTACCTAGGCATCTGATACAAATCAGCTTTAATGAGAATTATTTCTCAGTAGCAATAATCACGTGTGTTTAAAATAGCTGCTTATACCACCATATGGATACAGAAATCCACTACATTCTTATACAATTGAGTTTAAAATATTATACTATTAGGATAATGTACATGAATTATACAAATATCTCATGTATATACTTATGAGTACACATGCATTTCAACATATATTCCTCACACAAAATACATTCTCAGATTGTAATGGTAACAAATCATATTCTCATACTAGTATAGAGCATAAGCAAAGAAATTATGCAATTTGATATGGTCATAGTCAAAAGCATCATAAAATAATTCTTTCATATATCTATTCATAAATCAGATTCTCTTGTGGTCATAAGCCACCTGTAATCATTCTCGTGGCTTTCATCGTTAGCATTTATTCTCATGGTTATCCATCAACAATTATTCTCGTGGTTAACTGTTTGCAAAATTTTCCTAGATTAAAGCCAGTTGCAACTATTCTCAAGTATAACTAATTGCATCCCTTCTCATGGATCAACCATTTGCACTTACTCTCATTTATGGTTTATGCTCATTAAAATTCTCTTTTTTCTCTTCTTTTTCTCATGATTTCTCAAACATACACTTTTCTCATGTTACCCATTACAATTCAAGATTAAATCTTACATTTGAGCGAAGTATTTGGCTAATTGTGTATAAAAGAGGTTATTGAGTCCAATTTCCCAAAGCAGAGAGCTACAAGTCGACTTTCAATCTCTTGGCAGTCGACTTCCAGCTTGCTGCCCCAAAAATGTTTCAAACAGTGAGCAATCAGTTGACTTCCAAGTCCCGATAGTTGACTGCTTTGTTCTTGGCTAATTTATAGAAAATAAGAACATGGCAGTCGACTTTCAACCCTTGGCAGTCGACTGCTAGCATTCTGGATACGTTTATGGGCAACTCAGGAGCACAACAGTCGACTGGTAGAGCCTACAAGTCAACTGCTACGTTATGCTCTGTTTTAAAACTTGTCGTTGACCAATTATTTTAGCCCAAGAACATGTTTTTAAAATATTTTTGATGATTAAAAACTCAATAACAGCATACAAGCTTCTTTTACCACAAGAAAACAACCCAAACCATCAATTAATCATGCTTAAATCTGGGATTTAAATCTTTATTGGAAACCATGAAAAACCCATTTCTCATATTTGCACTCATGCATTCACAAGTATATTCAATTAGTTTAAAACATCCAATACTAATCAAAAACACTAAGAATATAGGTTTTAATCTCCCTCCAGTTTAAAATCATGAAATTTCAGAATTTCCAACTATGAACAGTAAATTTTGAAAATAAGGGAGATGGGTGATTTGCTACCTTTTTGCTTATTTAAACTTAGTATTTGATGAAGGTGAAGTGTTCTGGTAAGTTTTCCTTAGCTTTTGGAATGCTTAAATCCATCCAACAGCTCTCTTCCTTCACAATTCCAACTCTTTCTCTCTTTAACTCGTCATCTCTCTCTCTCTCTGAGATTCTAAACTTAGGATGCAAAATGAAAGGTTCTGGAGATTTCACTTATTTATAGGTGATCCGACCTCTTGCAATTCTACTCTTAATTCTCAACCATTCAGCTCAAATTGATAATTTCTCTAACTATATGTTAAATTACCATTTTGTCCTTAACTCACTAGTGGGAAATTTTTCATAATTCTGTTGCTACAGTAAATCCTTTTAGCTAAAATTATGGTCTATAGCCCTGAAGTTTTAGATATTTGTACAATTTCCCACTATATCATTTTCATTTTCAATTTAGTCCTTTTTCTTTCTTTTCCCTTAAAACTCTTTTACCAATGCAACTACATGTAGCCTAATGGAATAAACACAGGCATTTGATTCATTAAAAATTAACAAAAATTTCTTAATACATAGATGGAGTAGATGTTACAATATAGGTTTTGTCTTATGAAAGGAGGAGAGAGAAGATTATGGTATTTTTATGTTTAGCAATTGTACCATTTTAAAAGTCTTACCATTCCACCTTAAAAATGTGCTTAATTATGTGAAATTGTAAGATTATGAGCATTGTCACATTTGGCATAAAAAAATGAGCTAGAAAAGTATGAAAAAGAAGGCTTAAATTGCACTTACCTAATTTTGAGGTGTGAGAAAGTGTTATGCATAATTATGGAAATTGCTACCATAATGTCTAAATGATAAAAAATAATGCTAGAAATGAACCAAATGGGTTAGAAATGCAAATTTCTCATGATTTTCTTACCTTGGCCGAATGCTATGTGAAATTTTCCTTAAATGGCTAAATTTATGTATTAATAGAAAGTAGCCTAAGGTGCATTCCAAAATTGCCTATGTTAAGTGAAATGAAGAGAAATGATGAAATGATTCATTATTAATGATAAATAGCATGCATTTTTGCCATTGATAGAAATATGTTCAAAATCATGTGAATATGATTGAATGGCATAGAAATGCTTATTGCATTTGAGAAAGGCAAGACTAAAACCCTGAGGAGGAATGATTTGGTGAATACCTCAAAAGACTAAAATCCTAAGGAGGAATGATTTGGTGTATACCTCCCAAGAATAACACCTTGTGGGGAATGATTTGGTGTATACTCCTAAGGAATTAAGCTTTAAGGAGTAATGATCTGGTGTACACTTCCAAAGAATGTAACCCTATAGAGGAATGATCTGGTGTATACCTCCAAACACCAAAATATTGAGAAGATATTATGTTTAATTATAACGCATGAATGTGATGTAAGTGTGAATATTTGTTAATGTATATGAACATTGAAATTTTACCATATATTCCATTAATGATCTCATATGCTGCATATCTTTTGTTTATATATGCATGCACACATGTTTCACATATGACATACCCATAGAACTGTATGAAAAGAATTTTGGAACTGAATAGAATGTAGAAATGTTTTTGTATTCGTACAGTGGTACATGTCAGTTATTTTAAAGAAATGGCTTGTTTAGCTACTGGGAATATATTTCTCATTATTGTACTGATATGTATCAGATGCCTAGATATCGTCTGATTATAGAGATCTAGGTAGCAACAATGGAAGTCCCCTTCTTATGGACTTTCACTATATTGAAAGATATATACATTATGTCCATTATAGAACTTCCCCAAATTAAACTGGGCACTTAAGTTATGTATGTGTGGCCCTTCCTTTTGGTCCTGATTCTATATGTTCTTTTTGGGTTAGAATTAAGACTGCTATTTTTTTTAGTTGTATATAGGAAGGGAAAAGGGATAATTACAGGGGAAAGGATATGTGAAGAACTTGTTCATCCTTAGTATTTTGTAAAAGGAGTTTGAGTGGCAGGCTTGTTGTCTCCTTACTCCTCATGGATGGGTACTTCATATATCCTGGTATATGTATACAGAATAATATATCATATAGTTATTATATATATATGGTATGAAAGTTTTTATAAATTCTGTTGTGATGTAGGAAATTTTATTTTCACTATGTAAAAGTATGTTTACCTGAGCAGAAGAACCTGAACCTAATTATATATTAAATTACTGATGGATTAAATGCTCAGGCAATTTATTGACATTAAAAAGGTAAAGAAAAATGTAACCACTTATCTAATTACAATGTGTAACATTGCTAAGTAAATATAAGGGGTGTTACATAAATGAGCAAGGTAAATTAGCACACATTCCCAATAGCAATTAAAAACACATAGAATGTAGGTTTAAAAACCCTAGACTTAACTTAAAACATTCAAAATTACATTTGTCAGTAAATTTTCTACATATTTCAGAAATGAGGTTTGGGATGAATTGCTACTTGGATTCCTTGCAAAGTGTGTGTGTTTGATGTGTTATACAGGTTCTCCCCTTACTGCAGAACAAATCCCCAGCCTCAAATTCGCCTTTCCTTTTGAAAATCCCTTCCTTTATGCATAAACTCAATCTTTCTCTCTCTACTTGCTCTTACTTTTCTCTCTCTAAAATTTTTGATTGTTGGAAGTGTGTAAGAGGTTTAGGGTTCAACTAGGGTTTTTAAGGAAGTTTGGGAAATTGCTTTTTGGTCCCTAAGTTACTTTGCACATTTTGTCTTTGCACATTTTCTCTTTTCACTTGGGTCCTTAGCCATACTTTTCACTTAGAACTTTATTTCTTTCAATTAGATCCCTACACTAATACTACTATATGCATTAATACAACATACACAAGCATTAGACATTAAATTAACAATTATCAAAAATCGCATTAAGAGCAGATGTTACATTCTCCCCTCCTTTAAAATAATTTCGTCCTTGAAATTAAAACGTACCTATTCAAATAATTCTAGGTAGGACTTCCTCATATACTCCTCCTTCTACCATGTCGCCTCTTATGGAGATGACTGATCCCATAAAACCTTAACCATAGGGATAACCTTGTTCTTCAATTACTTGACCTCATTCCCAATGATTCTCAATGATTTTGGATGATAAGTTAAATTTTCTTTTAACTATACTGTACTGGCATCAAGAATGTAGGATGGGTCATGAATATATTTTCAAAGTTGCAAGACATGGAAAACATCATAGAGGTTCAATAAGAATAGAGGTAGGGCTATACGATAGGCTAATTGACCCACTTTTTCCAAAATTTGAAATGGCCCAATAAATCTTAGGTTTAACTTTCTAGACTTAATGACCCTACCTATACTAGTAGCAGGCAATACCCTGAGGAAGACATGATCCCTTTCATTGAATTCTAGTGGTCTCATTCTCTTCTCAACTTATTTCCTGTGTCTATCTTGAGCCCTAGCCATCTTATCCCTGATCATCCTAATTTGGTCTGTAGTTTACTGAACCAATTCTGGTCCGAGCAATTGTTTTTCCCCTACCTCAAACCAACACAAAGGTGATCTACACTTTCTCCCATACAAAAGATTCATAAGGTGCCATTCCTATACTAGAATGGAAACTATCATTGTATGAGAATTCTATCAATGCTAGGATTTGATCCTAACTTCCCTTATACTCTAAGGCACATGACCTAAGCATATCCTCTAAGGTCTGAATGGTTCTATCATTTTGACCATCTGTTTGGGGATGATATGTGATACTCAGATTCAACCTAGTACCAAAGGCTTCTTGGAAGGCTCTCCAAAATCTAAAGGTAAATTTATAGTCTCTATCTGAGACAATGCTAGTAGGGATTCCATAGAGTCTCACTATCTCCTGGATATACAAATGAGCTAATTTGACCAAGGAGAAATTGATTTTAATGTGTAGGAAATGCGCAGACTTAGTCAATCAGTCTACTATCACCCAAATAACATCATTTCCTGACTGAGTCCTGGGTAATCCTACTACAAAATCTATAGATATCTTATCCCATTTCCACTTAGGGATATTAAGAGGTTGCAAAAATCCAGCATGTTTCTAATGTTCAATCTTCACTTGCTGACATACTAAGCACCTAGCGACATACTTAGCAATGTGCTTTTTCATGCCTAGCCACCAAAATCTTCCCTTCAAGTCCTGATACATCTTAGTGGCACCAGGGTAAATAGTATAGTCGCTCCTATGGGCTTCCTCTAAGATGTTCTCCCTTAAATTCCCTAGACGTGGGACATAAATCCTATTCTGGAATGTCACTAACCCATCAATCTCGTTATGGAATTCCTTTAGGTTCTTTAGAGACTATAAGAATTTATCCTCCTTTTAGGCCTCTAGGATCTAAATCTTAAGGTCACTCTCAATCTGCAATTCACCTAATCTTATTCTATTTGGTAGCACTAATGTGGACAAGCTCAAATTTGTAAAATTTTCTATCAAACTCATCTTGCTCACCATCATTTAAGCTACATGGATGGATTTCCTACTCAGGGAATTTGCCACAACATTGCCTTGCCTAAATGGTATTTCAACTCAAAGTCGTAGTCCTTAATGAAATTTATCCATTTCCTCTGTCTTATGTTCAGCTCCTTTTGATCAAAGAGGTACTTGAAATTTTTTTGGTCACTAAATACCTCAAACCTCAACCCATAAAGGTAATGCCTCCTAAATTTTGAAGACAAAAACTATGGCTGCTAGTTCTAGGTCATGAGTTGGGTAGTAACTCTCATAAGGCCTCAAATACCTAGAAGTATAGTGTAACACCCCATATTCTCTTGAGTAGTTTTAAATTAATATTCCCTTAATTAATTGGATGAGTTTGCTATAAATTATGATGAATTTGCTTGTGTAATTTAATATTTAGAATGGATATGCTAAAGGATAACACCTTCTTTCTTGTGTAACTGAATTAGAATGTGAGTGAAAAGTGCATTAGAAGTAAGCTTGATTTTGAGGTGCTTACATAAAGAATGAGGTGCTTGAGGTTCTTAAGGTGCTTACATTAAGTTTAAGGTGCTTGATCCACTTGCTAGAAATATATACGGCAAAGACATTTAGGAAGAGTTTGGCAATTGGCAAAGTTTAAGCAATTAAGGAAGAAGAGGCCGTGACATGTAAGAAGGAAAAGGGAAATTGACTACTTCTTCTTCTTACATTTTGCTCTTTAATTTCCACCCACCCTTTTTTTTATTGTCTTGACCGAGGGATAAGAATTGAGCTTTGGCAATTCACGGTAACCGAGAGATGAAAAGTGAGGTGCTTGAATGAAATTGAGGTGCTTAACCTCTCTCCCTTTATTCCTTCCATTCCATCACATAACATCATGTGGACTAGATTAAAATATAAAAGTACAATGCTAAAATATGTATCTTGTGTGAATCCATTTTCTTCCTTTCCTTTGGCGCCACCGAGGGATGGAATTACCTATATACATATAATAAAACCTGTACCTTGCGTGAAATATGTATCTTATGTGAAATAAGCACATTGCGTGGACCACTCTCCTTCCTTTCCTTTAGCGTGACTGAGTGGTTAATGTAAGAGTGCAAGGAAATGGATTGTACTTAAGTACATGTGTGGCTACTAAATAATAACAATTAAGAATAAGAAAGAGGAGTAGCATCCCATTTAGCCGATTAGATAACATACAAGAAGGGGATTTCATTAAATATAGATATATACATGCATACAACAAGAGGGAAAGGGAGAGAAGCTTGAAAAATTAAAACATACCACAAACATATTTGGTGAAGGGAGAAGGAGCTACTTAGCCGAGAAAAGAGGAAGCAAAAGAGCAAAGGGAAATTTAAAGAAGAATCCAAGATAATTCCATTGTTCTTCATCCTTGAGGTAGCTTAGCAATTCCCTTAATTTTTGTTTCATGATTTAAGATATATTCATCATGTTTTCCAAGCTCTCATGGAACATTAATTTTTCTACATTCTTAAAGATGTAAATGTCTCTTTGGCTAAGCATTGTATGTTAAATTTGGTTATGTTTGATGTGTTAAAGTAGATATTGTGGTTTCCATGGAAGAACAATTGTTGGTAAAATTCACCATGTATAGTTGAAAGCCTTAATGTAAGATAGTGCTGAGATTTTATATTCTTGAATGGTTAATATATGCTTTAAGTTATAGACACCAAAAGGAAGGTTGCTAACTAGCATTTAGTTTGCAATTATGACATTGCTCTTGTGGGCCTACCAAATCCGAAGGTGGCCTTTGTATGGTATGAAATTGCTTTCTAAAAATTGTGTAAGAGAGATTACAATTCGGTTTTGGCTAAGAAAAGGAGAGAAAATATGGTAAATTAATATAAAGTAGATGGTTTACCATTTCTTCACATAATAAGGGTCCACATTAATGTTAGAGCATAAGAATGAGGATTTTGTGTAACCTTAAGTCTAGCATATACAATAAGTCAAGAAAGTAAGTAGAAAAAGTGCCAATAGTATGATTACATAATTTAGATGTGATAGAAAATACCAAATAATTATTATACATAGTACTATTAATTTTAAATTATGGCAAAGGTATGAAAATGTAATAAGGTGACAAGTAAAACATTAGATCTCATTTCTTTCCTATGATGGCTGAAGGTAATCTCTTATGTTATTTATGATAGCCATATTACTATGCTAATTGTAAATGAATTATAAAGTGTCATTCATAGCTAAGGGCAAAGGCAATAGAAAAATGAATTATGGTTGCTAATTGCATGTATGAGTGGCCAAGAGTCCACAATGTGACCAAGTGTTCACAATTATTTTATAAAGTGGCCAAGAGTCCACAATGTGACCAAGTGTTCACAATTCTTAATAAAGTGGCCAAGTGTCCACGTTTCTTGTGGTGTGACCAAAAGTGCTTCACACTATCAAGCAAGGTAAGCTTTAACAATGAGAATGTATATAGATGATCATTGGCTATTTTAATGGTTACATGTATACTTTTGCTGAAAATGACATATGATAATGACTATCTTTATCACATTGACACTCTTAATGATCATGCAATGCTTGCCAATATGTATATGGGAATAAGATTATGTTTTACATAACTGGAATGCAGATGAAAATGTTTTCTGTGCTTGCACATTGATACATATTAGTAGTTTTAAAATATAAAATTATTAAGCTACTCGGAAACTTGTTTCTCATCTATATGCTAATATGTATCAGATGGAGAGATATAGCATTAACATAGAGATTAAAGGGGGCGTAGGTGGAGGTTTCTTTTTAAAGTATGTGTAGTCCTTCATGTTGATCCTGATTCTACATATTCTTTTTGGATTAAAATTAGGACTACTATTTTTTTTTCTGTATATAGTAAAGGAAAAAAGGCAATTACTAGGGAAAGGATATGTGAAGAACCTGTTCCTTTATTTTGTAAAAGGAGTCTGAGTGACTGGCTTGTTGTCTCCTGAATCCTTATGGATGGGTACTTCATATATCCTGGTATATGTTCACAGAAGGATGTAACAGACAGTTATTATATAATATGAAAGTTTTATTAATTTCGCTGTGATGTATGAAATTTTAATTTCGCTATGCGTAAAGTATGTTTACTTGAGCAAAAAAACCCAGACCTAATCATATATTAAATTACTCATGGATTAAAAGCTCAGGAAAAGTAATAAGATAAAAAGGAAAAGAATAATGTAACCACTTATCTGATCATATTATATGACGTTGTTAAGTAAGATAAGGGGGTTACACATAGGCCATTACTTTCCTCCTTGCATCAAGACACACCCTAGACCTTTCTTGGATGCATCGCAGTATAGCTCAAATCTTTCCAAATGATTTGCCATAACTAGCACAAGTGCAGGGGTTAAAATTTGCTTCAAGGTTTGGAAACTATGCTCACATTCAAAATCCCACCTAAATGGAACATCCTTTTGGGTCAGCTTGGTCATTGGCATCGCTGTTTGCAAAAACCCTTGGACAAACCTTCTTTAATAACTGGCTAATCCGAGGAAACTATGGATTTCATTCACTGAGTCTCTCCCAATGAACCACTGCTTTAGTCCTACTGGGATATACTGCTACCCCATTCTTGGTAATCACATGCCCTAGGAACCTTATTTCCTCTAACCAAAACTCGCACTTCTCAAGTTTGGCAAAAAGTTGTTTCTCTTTAAGCACTTGCAACACAATCCTAAGGTGTTGTTCATGCTCTTCCCTATTTTTATAATATACAAGAATATCATCAATGAACACTATCACGAACTGATCAAGGTAGGGTCTAAAGATGTGATTCATGTAATCCATGAAGATAGAAAAAGCATTTGTTAGACTAAATGGTATCACAAGAAATTCATAATGTCCATACCTAATCCTAAAAGTGGTTTTAGGTACATCCTCACTTCTCACTCTAATCTGATGGTATCCCAACCTCAAACCAATCATAGTAAATACATATGCTCCTCTCAGTTGGTCAAGTAGGTCATCAATCCTAGGAAGGGGATACTTGTTTTTCACTGTTACTTTGTTCAATTGCCTATAGTTTATGCACATTCTCATACTTCCATCCATTTTCTTCACAAACAGTACCAGTGCTCCTTATGATGAAGCACTTGGTCTAATCAAATGCTTTTCTAGAAGGTCTTCTATTTGAACTTTCAAGTTACTCAGCTCTAAGGGATATATCCTATACGGTGATATAAAGATTGGTCTCGCCCTGGGAACTAACTCTATAGAGAACTTTACTTCTCTTTCTGGGGGAAGACTAGAGATCTCTTCGGGAAAGACATCAGGAAACTCTCTAACTACTGGGATGCTATCAATCTTATGCTGACTCTCAACCTCAAAAGAACATAAGAAACACAATCTTTGGATCTTTTCCTCCATACCCCTATTCATAGGTATAGTGTTCAAAAAATTCATAGAATTTTCAAAACAATTCAAGACTACTTTATTGAAAGATAGCCAATCCATTTTAAGGATAACATCTAAGTCCACCAAAGGCAGATAGATAAGGTCAACAGCAAAAGGCTTACTTTCAATAATGATAGGGCAATTTAGGCAAGTCAAAGAAGTTAAAACACGTTTTCTAGCCACAATAGATATGAGCAGGTCATATGGTAATTTAGTCACAAGAAAATTTAATCTTTTCACACATTCATGAGAAATAAAGGAATGAGTGGCACTATAATCAAACAATACAATTAAAGGAACATAATTTATAAAACACTGATCTTTCATAGAATCGTCAGATTGATCTACCTCTTTGCCCTTGAAGGTGTAGACTCTCCCTTTAGTTAGAGGCTTATGGGCCTCAACTGGTTTCTTCCACATTGGGCACTCTCTGATGAAGTATCCTGGCTTACAACGCTTGAAATAGGCATGTTGTCCTAGCAAGTGTAACATCCACCCCCAATACCTTGTAATTCTTTAATATTATCATTATTATCATTAATTATGTGATGGTAAGGATAGTTCATTAAAATGATAGAACGAACATTTTCATCAAGATAGAGTCATTTTTGTCATAGAAGAACGAAGTTGGAAAATCTAATTAAGGAGGACAAAATAGTAATTTTATCATGAAAGGAAAAATTTATTTAATTTTCTTATTTCATAAAATTATATTAAAGGACTCTTATCATTTTCATTTAAGAGAGAAGAAGAATCTAGTTATGTAAGTGATTATGTGCTCTTGATGTCAAAAAGGCAATTTTCCCTGAAAAAGGGCAAAATCATAATTTTATCCTAAGGGCACATGAGTAATTTTACATAATGTAGAAAATTTAGTTTTTAACTTAAATATTTCAAGGAAATAGAAATTAGAAACCCTTACTCATTTTTTACTTAAAAGAAGAAAGAATGAGGGTGAAAATGTTAACATTGGCATAAAGGGGAAAAAGGTAATTTTGCCTTTAGGGAAAAATCATAATTTTGATAAAATAAGGGCAAATTAGTAAATTCATAAAAAAAAGTTTTATGAAAATTTATTTAAGTGATTTTTACACATTAAAAATCGAAAAGGGTGAAAAATGGAGCTAAAATGGAAAATTTGGACTTGAATGGCAACTTGGCAATTTCCTGAGGGGCTTATTTGTAATTTTCAAAAAGTTGAGGGACCATTCTATAATTTTGAAATTATTGAGGGGCAGAAATGTCCCAGCCCATCGAAGTTCCATAAAATTACATTCTTGAGGAGAGTGGATGCCATTCTTGAAAAGGAGAAGTAATAAGGGTAAATTGGTCATTTCAGACCAAGGGCATTTTGGTAATTTCACCAAAACCCTAATTTAAGTCTTCTTCTTCCTCAAGGTGCTAGAAATGTCGAAGAAGAGAGGAGAAGGAGGTGCTGGCCTAATTACTTCCTAGGCTTGGAGGAAAGGAATTTCAAACCAAAACAACTTGGAGTTTCACTTATTTTGTATTTTCAAGGTAGCTAAACATGCCTATGCCATTCTTTTCTTGTTTTATGGTGTGTTTATGGTGTTCTTACTCTTGTAAGAAGGATGGTCTTTCTCTCTCTACATTCTTATGGTTGATTTGCTTGAGTGGGTTTGAAATATGTTGAAAACTACTTGTGTTTATGACTATAGACATGTTGGAATGCTTGAAAACATAAGAGATGAAAATTTTTCATGGATGGAACCTTTGTCTTGAAAAATCCTAACTTATACCAAGGCTGAAATGTGTGTTAAAGAGTGAGAAAATGATGTTCTTGCATGGTTTTTGTTTGAATATGGTTGTATTGTAGCAAGATGGTGAGATAACTCCACTTTCTTGCTTTTCCCTCTTTGGCCAAATGATAGGTCTCTTATGGGTGCTAAAATTTGGTTAAAATGGTGTTAGAAAAAGTGTGAGAAGGTGTTACAAAATGGTAAGAGAGAAAATCTAGTTAAGTTAATGTTTAAGCACTTTTCTCATTTTCTAACTTCACCATAAACCATGAAAATGTGTCACACTTATCTTGGCCGAATGGGCCCATGTAAATAGTGCTGAAATCTCACTTGAAAGTGGCTAGAAAACCTTGCAAAATTTGTCATAAGAAAAGAGGCGAGAGAAAATTATGGTACTTTTATGTTTTAGTAAGGAACTATTTCAAATTTCTCACCATTTCACTTTGAAATTGTGCATAATCATGTGAAATTGAAAAATAATATGCATTGACAAATTTAGCATGAAAAATGTAACATCTGCTCCAATTATTATTAAAGAAATGTTTGACAATTGTTAATTTGATGCTTATTGCTTGTGTATGTTGCATTAGTGCATATAGTTGCATTAGCCTAAGGACTAAATTGAAAGGAATTAAATGAAGGTTTAATAAGAGGTGGTTAGGGACTCAATTGAAAAGGGAAATTGTGCTGAGACAAAATGTGTAAAGTAAACCAAGGACCAAAGAGCAATTTTCCAAACTTTCCCTTAAACCCTAGCAGTAGCCCTATACCCTCTTCATTCTTCCAAACCTTCAGCATCCTACAGAGAGAAGCAAAAGGAGCGATTAAAGAGAGAAGGTGCATAGTTAGGGCTAGGAAGGGAAGTTTTTTTTAAGTAAAGGGTGATTTAAGGCTAGGATTCGATCTAATAGCAAGGGAGAATCATTCCTAACACATCTAACACACATTTTGCAGGAATCAAGGTAGCAATCCATCCTAAACCCCTATCTTTTTCTGAAATGTTACTGTTGTTAGAAAATATGGATTTCTACATGTTTGAACTAAGATTAGGGTTAAACCTACATTCTGTATGCTTTTCTACTTTTATGGGATGTTGTGTTGCTGAATGTATGCTCATATATGTGCTTGTAATGGATTGGAAGGGATGGGTTTTGTTTGTCTAGGGATATAGACTAGTTTTCCTTAAATGTACCATGTTTGAGCTAATGGATGAGAAATGTTTAATGAAAATTAAAGTTTGTTGTATGGGAATTATGCTCAAATATTTAGAATTCAAAATAGAATGCATTCTAGATTGGTATTATCAAAATTATGTTTTTCGAGCTATGTGAGCATAGCAAATGATTAAGTATAGAGGCGATCGCCATGTTCTTGGAAAACCCAGAAGTGTAGATAGAGGCTTAGCAGCTGACTGCCAAATACCTAGCAGTTAATTGTTAGGGCTAGGTTTGCACTAAGCAGTCAACTGGCCATCCTCGTAGTCGATTGTCATGTTCCTGGAAAACTCAAAAGTGCAAACAGAGGCTTAGCAACCGACTTCTAGGTTTCTAGCAATCGACTGACGAGCCCAGGTTTGCACTGGGCAGTTGACTGGCAGTCTTAGCAGTAAACTATTGTTCTTATATTTTTACCTAGAACGCATTCCAGAAAGCCACCAACCGGTTACCACCAGAGGATTACAGAGAGCCACCAACTGACTGCTAGCCTTCTAACATTCGATTGGCAGCCCTCCAACTTGCGAAATAAGGTTTTTAATGGCAATTGAGCTTAGTAATTCTTCATACTAACTTAATTAATGGCTCACAACATAGGTAAGCAAGGAAACTAGGAGTTTTAGGTGATGAGACCCTTGTGATAGTAAAATAAAGAGAGTAAAAAACACAAAAAGGGAAAGAGGAAAGTATTCTCAGTGTATGCCTTAGGGTAGATAAGCCTATGATCGAGTGACCAATTGTCGGTATGAGACGGCCGTTGGGCATTCCACAGTTGTGCCATAAATTGGGGTGGTTAAACATCCACTTGAACTTAGATGATTTCGAAAACACTGTGATGGTTGCAAACTTTAAGTTAGTGTCATCTCCCAAAGGCCATATGAGAAATACATACTTAGAGTTAAGCATAACTATGGGCATAGGCCAATTCACCCCATAATATATGTAGAGAATAACATGTCGAGAGTGTGATCCATTGAAAAGGTATGATGATTCCATAGTATTATAATCTGCCTAAAAGCGGAGATGAAATGATTTGGGTAGAGTTGACGGTGATCCCATGAGAGTCATACCAACCCTGTTTTGGACAAAAGGAAGGAATCCAGCTGGTCAGGGATGATCTGCCGAAAAAGGGCAGGGACCATTAAGGTACTTGGATCCACTGGGGGATGCCTTAGAAGGTACAAAAGGCTAAGGCATGATTAGCTAGCCATGCGCTCATTCATATAGACCGTGGTGCATGGATTTGTTGTTGGGCAACTCTCTGATTACTCTTAGGGTGTTTTATGTACTGCTCATATGTTATGAAAGTGAAATGATGGCATGTTTACTATCACACATGTTTTATATGAATGTAATGATGAGATTGATGATGAATACACTTCCCATGTTTTGAAGTTGATATGTTTTAAATGCACATGCATACATATGAGTATATAACATGATTAAGTGCCACACTCATTGCATCCCATAGTATGTTATATGTTTCATGAAAGAATGTAGAGGTTTTTCGTCGAGCACAGTGGTACAGGTTAATGGATTTCATAATTGGTTGTATTGCTACTAAGATTCATTTCTCACAATAGTGTTGACATGTACCAGACGTGTAGTTCCCCTTGGGCTGGAGAAAGAAGGTAAGGTTTGCAGAAGTGTCCAATCTGGGCACAAAAACTGTTTATTTGGATAGTATAAGTACATGTTAGGATTGAGCTAGCCTTCATGATATTTTGAGAAAGGCTAGTGTAGGATTATTTTGTATAGCCTATTCTAACTTATCTGTATATGAATTAGGCTGGATTGATGAATAGACTATTTAATGGGGTTATGAGTGGTAGGATTGTTGCCTCCATGCCTAATAGTTAATTGATTATATTTAATTAAGAATGCATGTCTATGTATAGTTAATCCAAGTGTATTCTCTCTATATATATATGTATATATTTATTCCACTGCGATATTAAGAGAACCTAAGAGTAGAGACCAACCCAAATGTACTCAATTAATCAACTTGATAAAAAGTTTAAAATTTGCTCGGGTAGAATTAATAGTAACACTAACACTCTGATAATTATTTTCATATTATAGTTCTTAAAATAACTAAAGGAACCTTAAGATAGAGGGTGTTACAAAAAATGGATTAGAAAAACGTGTGAAAAAAGGGTTTAATGTACACTTACAAGAAAAATGAGGTGTGAGAAAACATTACCCATAATTATGGAAATGGTTACCATAATTCCTAATGGGTAGAAATAATGCTAGAAATGAACCAAATGGGTTAGAAATGTCAATCCTTCATGTCCATCTTGCCTTGGCCGAATGCTATATAGAATTTCCCTTAAAATGGCCAAACTTATATGTTAATTGAAGGTGGCTTAAAGTGATATCCAAAATGGCCTATACTAAGTGAAAAGAGGGAAAATGATATAATGATCAAGAATGGATGATAAATAGCATGCATTTTGCCATTGATGGAAAGATGTCCAAAATCATGTGAAAATGATTGGATAGCATAAAAATGCTTAATATATTTGTGAATGGCAAAGTTAAAGATAAAGGGAGGAATGATCTGGTGAAGACCTCCTGAGAGGAAATCCATAAGGAGGAATGATCTGATATATACCTCCCTAGCCAGCTACCTTGTGGGGAATGATCTTATGTATACTCCCAAGGATTTAATTGGAGGAGGAATGATCTGGTGTATACCTTTCCAAATTAAAGCATTTATGTGATATTATGATTTGTATTGCAAGAATGTATTTTGTGTGAGCATGATTAAATTATGTGAATATTGAAAGTTTGTTATCCTTTCCATGAATAACATAACTTGTTGCATATCTCACGTTTATATATGCATACACACATGTTTCAAATATGTCATACCCAGAGATTTATATGAAAAGAATTTTGAAACTGAACTGAATGTAGAGTTTCTTTCTGTATTATTACAGTGGTACTTATCAGTTGTTTTAAATAAATTTGTTTGTTTAGCTACTGGGAATATATTTCTCATTATTGTACTGATATGTATCAGATGCATAAAATCCGAATCATGATGCATCCTCTAGTAGATGTAAGAAGTAAATAGAGATTATATAATGTAGCACTGTTAGTCCTAATTTCTAACATCGGTATTTTGAGATAGAATTAGGACTACTGCTCTTTTGAAAAAAGGGGTTTGAGTGACAGGATTGTTGTCTCCTTACCCCTATAGATATGTATATATTTGATATTTCCAAGAATATGTATCAAAAGATTTAAATGTTATAGATATAGTTATGAATTGATTTATAAATTCCGTTGTGATGTATAAAATTCTATTTTCGCTGTGCATAAAGTATATGTACCTAAGCAAAAGAACCTAGACCTAATTATATATTAAATTACTAATGGATTAAATGCTTAGGCAATTTATTGTAAATAAAAGTTAAAGAATAATGTAACCACTTATTTGAATTTGTTATATGACGTTGTCAAGATAAGATAAGGGGTGTTATAGCAAGCATGACTTATCTCCATGATTCTTCACACACTTGGGGAAATTTTTTGAAATAGTTTGCTTAATCATGGGCTTCTTCCCTGTTTGGGCTTTACCATATTGGCTCTCTTTTCCCTTAACAAAGCCCTGGGGTGACTTTTGCTTAAGGGGGTTAAACTCTTTCTTCCTCTTGGGCGTCTCTGCTAAACTCTTGGAGACTATTCAACACTTATTAGCCAAGATGGCATAACTCTATATCTCAAATAAAGCCACAACACTTCTTAGTTCTGGATTTAGCCTGGCCTATAGGTGTATGGCTTTCATGCTTCATTCTGCCTCAGTTACAGGTAGGAGGAGAACTTAGATAGCTCCTCAAATTTCTCCAAGTAATCATCAAAGGACATGGAACCCTGTCATATTTTCATAAACTCCACCTCCTTATCGTTCCTTACATTCTGGGGGAAGTACTTCTCTAGGAACGCCTCCTTGAAAGAATCCCAAGTGATTTAGACTCTTGGGCCTCTATTAACTGCTTAGTCCCCTTCCAACAGTGCTCGCCCTCTCTCGATAGCATGTAGGTAGAGAACTGAACCTTCTAAGCCTCTGTATTCCCCAGCACTGCAAGCAACTTCTCCATTTCAACCTACGACTCTTTAGCAAACTTTTGGTTGAACTCAATCCTAAAGGTTGGAGGTTTGTCTTTATGAAATTCATATCATCCCTTATAGGCCTGATCCCTCACTGGTTCGTCCTCAGGATTAAGGTTTCAGTTTACATTTTTGTCCTCTTACATCTTTCGGAGTACTTCAGCTGTGGTAACTGCCTGTTGGGTGGTAGCAGCAGCTTGCTGAGTAGTAGTAGCGACTTGTTCCCTCATGGACTCTACCATCCCTATGAGGGTTTGCATAACCCTAGTTAAGTTTGCCTAACCCTTCTTATCCCTTATACCATTTCTCCTGGGAGGTTCCATACTTTACTCTACAAAATAGATATTATTGAGGTGATTTGTCTCAATAATAGACATTTATAAGAGAATATATGGCTCAATGGGAAATACTATACATTCCCAAATCTAGTACTTCATTCCTCAAGTCAAAACATAATACAAGTAGTCAACTGCCTAGGCTCAACTAATTGACCTGTAATAGTCTCTATCTTGAGAAATCTACCTTTACTACCTAATTAGCATCTACCGCTACCGAGTCAGCTATGTGCTAACTGTGGCAGCCATACTCTGATACCAACTAACTATGTAATGCCCATAACACCCCTTAGCTAATGGTTCCTTTTAAGTTATTTAAAAGATATAATACACAAACATATATTAATAGTAGATCCTAAGTGATGCATGACTCTGTCATAAGGATCTCATCATCCAATTGACGTGTGACTTTGTCTCTTGCATGTACCCACTACATCCCAAGTTTAGATAATTAGTTTGAATGAGATTTTGGGCTATTTTCCTCTTAAAATGGTCAATTGAGCTTATTTTCCATGTTAAAGTGCTAGCAATCAATTTCCCCTTTGTTGGTAGCCGGCTGCTAGCTCACTGTTTAAAATCCTTGTTCTTGGTTGAGAGCTACCAGTCGACTGTTAGGGCTTGGCAGTTGGCTATTAGCCTGGACAATCGACTCTCAAAGGTCTGGCAGTTGGCTGCTTCCTTTTTGGGAAATTTTTGAAAAAAAGGAAGAACACGATAGTCGACTTCCAGGGGTCTGGCAGTCGTCTGCTAGTGTTCTGTCTCATGTTTTTAGGTGGAGGATGAGCACGATAGTCGACTTCCAAGGCTAGTAGTTGGCTGCTAGCACTTGGTTTACTTAAAAAATTATAATTTCACCCAAAGTTTTGTAACACCCCATATTCTCTTGATTAGTTTTAAAGTAATGTTCCCTTAATTAATTGGATGAACTTGATATAAAGTATGATGAATTTGCTTGCGTAATTTAATATTTAAGATAAATATGCTAAAGGATAACACCTTCGTTCTTGTGTTAACCAAATTAGAATGTAAGTGAAAAGTGCATTAGAAGTAAGCTTGATTTTAAGGTGTTCTAAGAGTGAAGCATCTTATTCTTAATCTTCCCTTCATTCCTTCATTCCTTTTTCATTGTTTTGAGTGAGAATGCAAGTGAGACGCTTTGGTAATTCAAGCTGAATGAGAGATCAAAATGAGGTGTTTGAGGTGCTTACATAAAGAATGAGGTGCTTACATAAAGAATGGGAGAATTTGAAGAACATTTAGCTAGGTTTGAAGAGTTATTAAAATTCTCTTTATACTTGAAGTGGAGACCCGATGGAGCATGGAAAGCCATGCACTTGGAGAACAATTTGGATCTAGAGTTGTATCATGAGGTGGCATCCCAGGAGATCAGGGATTACCCAACCTTGGTTAATAAATGCCATATAGGCTCCAAGTCTCTAGCAACTCTAAAGAAGGGGAAGCAGGAATCTGGATTTTTCAAGAGAAAGAACCCATCCAAATTCAACAGGGGCCAAGACAGTAAGTTTCTTAGGAACCAGATAGGGAAGAGGCCAGTGAATATTTCAATTTCCCAAAACAACTGTTCAAAATGTGGGAGGAATCATGGAGACAGACCATGTATGATGGGACAGAACATGTGCTATAAATACGAAAAGTTAGGATATATCTCCAGAACTTGTTCTACCCTGAAGAAACCAGAGGAGATCACAAGACTTGTTACCAAGGGAAGGGTGTATACCCTAATTGGTAAAGAAGTGGTGCGGTCTGAAGATCTAATGAAAGGTATGTGTTTTATTAATGATGTCCCTTTAATTGTATTGTATGATTATGGCACCACCCATTCCTTTGTTTTATTAGATTGTGTTCAGAAATTGAAATTGCCAACAACCAGCCTACCTTATGAACTTTCCATAGCAGTACCGACGGATGAACATGTGTCCACTTCATTGATTTGTTTGAATTGTCCTATTGTGATTGAAAACAGACCTTTCATTGTAGACCTTATTTGTTTACCCATGATTGAACTGGATATCATCCTTGGTATAGATTAGCTCTCTTCTAATAATGTTATTTTAGACTATTTAGCTAAATCTGTGATCTTCATAGACACTACACCAGTAAATATAGGGATTGAGAGAAAAAAAATCAAAGAATGAGTTTCTTGTGTTCCTTAGTAATGGAAAGTCAGCAAAAGCTAGAAAACATTCCTATAGTCAATAAATTTCTTGATGTATTCCCGAAAGAGATTACAAGCCTCCCACTAGAGAGAGAAATAGAGTTTTCCATAGAATTAATCCCTAGGGCAGGACCAATTTCCATAGCACCTTATAGGATGTCCCCAATGGAATTAAATGAATTAAAGGTGCAAATAGAGGATTTCTTAGCAAAATAATTTATCAAACCTAGTGTATCATCGCGGGGATCACCTGTATTGTTTGTCAAGAAGAAGGATGGAAGCATGAGGATGTGTATAGATTATAGGCAGCTGAATAAGGTGACTATGAAGAATAAATATCCTTTTCCTATGATAGATGACCTGTTAGACCAATTGAGAGAGGCCACTATCTTTTCAAAAATTAACTTGAGATCAGGGTATCATCAAATCAGAGTTAGAAATGAGGACATACCTAAACTGCCTTTAGGACTATGTATGGGTATTATGAATTTCTCGTGATGCCTTTTGGCCTGACAAATGCTCTGGCTATTTTTGTGGACTACATGAACCGCATCTTTAGACTCTATCTTGATCAGTTTGTAGCAGTGTTTATCGATGATATATTAGTGTATGCTAAAAATAGACAGGAGCATGAAAAATACCTCAGGATAGTGTTGTAAATACTTAAAGAGAAACAACTGTATGCTAAGTTAGAGAAGTGTGAATTTTGGTTGGAAGAAGTAAAAGTTTTAGGGCATGTAATTTCTAAAGAGAGAGTGTCAGTGGATCCTAGTAAGATTGAAGCAGTAATGAACTGGGAAAAACCTACTATTGTGATTAAGTCAGGAGTTTCTTGGGGTTAGCAGTATACTATAGACGATTTATTCAGGGATTTTCACAAATAGCAATGCCTATGACCAAACTAACACAAAAGGATGTCCCATTTGTATGGGACACAAAATGTGAATAAAGTTTCCAAACTTTGAAGGATAAATTGACCACTGCACCTATTTTAGTAATCCCAAACCCTTCAAAAAAATTTGAATTATAATGTGATGCATCTAAGAAAGGATTGGGATGCGTCCTGATACAAAGAGGGAGAGTAATAGCCTATGCTTCTAGGCAGTTAAGACCTCATGAGAGAAACTATCCTACCCATGACCTAGAGTTGGTAGCTATAGTATTTGCCTTGAAGATTTGGAGACATTATCTCTATGGGTCTAGATTTGAGGTATTTAGTGACCATAAAAGTCTCAAGTACCTCTTTGATAAGAGAGAATTGAATATGAGGTAGAGGATATGGATGAAATTCATTAAGGATTATGATTTTGAATTGAAGTACCATCCAAGTAAGGCAAACATTGTGGCAGATGCATTAAGTAGGAAGTTTCTCCATGTAGCTTAACTGATTGTAAGTGAAATAGGCTTAATAGAGAAATTTAGGGACATGAGTTTGTCTACTTTGGTGTTACCTAATAAAATCTGCTTAAGTGAATTAAGAATTGATAACACTCTTAGGGCTTAAATCTTAGAAGCTCAAAAGGGTGATGAATTCCTAGAGTCTCTAAAGGATTCAAAGGAGTTCATAAGGGAGGCTGATGGAATGGTAACTTTCCATAATAGAATTTATGTTCCTAAGGCAGGTGAACAGAGGGATAAGATATTAAAGGAAGCTTACCAAAGTAAATATACTATTCATCCTAGAGCCACTAAGATGTATCAGGATTTGAAAGAGAGGTTTTAGTGGCCAGGTATGAAGAAACATATAGCGGAGCACGTAGCTAAGTGCCTAGTATGTCAGCAGTTAAAGATTGAGCACTAGAAACCTGCTTGGGTTACTACAGCCATTAGACATTCCTTAATGGAAGTGAGACAAAATTTCAATGGATTTTGTGGTAGGTTTACCTAGAACTCAATCAAGGAATGATGCTATTTGGGTAATAGTGGACAGATTAACTAAGTCTGCCCATTTCCTACCCATTAAGATTAACTACTCCTTGAATAAATTAGCACAACTATATATTCAAGAGATAGTGAGACTTAATGGTGTACCCATTAGCATTGTCTCAGATAGGGATCCCAAATTTACCTTCAGATTTTGGAAAGCTCTATAGGAAGCCTTTGGGACTAGATTAAATTCTAGTACAGCATATCATCCTCAAACAGATGGACAAAAGGAAAGAACAATTCAGACCTTAGAGGATATGCTTAGGGCTTGTGTTTTAGAGTATAAAGGAAACTGGGATAGGAGTCTACCATTGATCAAATTTTCTTACAACAATAGTTTCCACTCTAGCATAGGTATAACACCCTATGAAGCCTTATATGGGAGGACATGTAGGTCCTTATTATGCTGGTATGAAGTGGGTGAGAGGTAAATGTTAGTACCTGAGTTAGTGTAACAGACAACTGAGAAAATTAAAATGATCAGAGAGAAAATGGCAAAGGCTTAGGACAGACAAAAGAGCTATGCTGACAAAAGAAGAAGACCCCTAGAGTTTGAGGAAGGAAACCATGTTTTTCTAAAAGTATCCCCGACTACTGGTATCGGTAGAGCTATGAAGTCTAGAAAGTTGAGTCCTAGATATATTAGACATTCCCAAATCTTAAAGAGAGTAGGTCCATCGGCATACTAGATAGCCTTACCACCACACTTGTTAAACCTTCATAATGTTTTCCATGTATCCCAACTCAAAAAATACATACCTGACCCTTCACAAATACTTAATGCCAGTACTCTACAATTAAAGGATAATCTAACATATCAGCCAAAGACTTTACAAATTATCGGTACTGAGGTCAAGACCCTAAGGAATAAAACCATTCCCCTGGTGAAGGTCTTGTGGGATCGAACATCACCGCAGGAAGCCACCTGGGAAAGAGAAGGAGATATGAGAATAGCTTGTCCAGAATTATTTACATGAGGTATGTATGAATTTCAAAGACGAAATTATTTTCAAGGAGGGGAAAAATATAACACCACATATTCTCTTGATTAGTTTCAAAGTAATGTTCCCTTAATTAATTGGATGAACTTGCTATAAAGTATGATGAATTTGCTTGCGTAATTTAATATTTAGGATAAATATGCTAAAGGATAACACTTTCTTTCTTGTGTTAACCAAATTAGAATGTGAGTGAAAAGTGCATTAGAAGTAAGCTTGATTTGAAGGTGTTGTAAGAGTGAAGTGGCAAAGAAGAAAGGAATAAAGGGAAGGAAATGTGTAGCATCTTATTCTTAATCTTCCCTTCATTCCATCATTCCTTTTTCATTGTTTTGACCGAGAATGCAAGTGAGATGCTTTGGTAATTCAAGGTGAATAAGAGATCAAAATGAGGTGCTTGAGGTGCATACATAAAGAATGAGGTGCTTGATTTAATTTTTACTTTTCTTCCTTTTATCTAGCTTAATTACCAAGGGAAAGAATGAATTAAACCTATATAAGTATACACGGTGAGAATCATTGGGAAAAGCTTGGCATTTAGTCAAATAAAAGCTTAGACATTCGGTGAAGAGGTGGAAAGGAGAAAGAGGGAGACGTGTGGCATTAAACTTCCTTATTTTCTTCCCTTTAGCTTTTAAATCTCAAGTGACTGGAAAGGCAAGTGAGATACTTACATTAAAACTTAGGTGCTTAAATTATTTTCCTTCGTTCCTTTTTAATTAACCAACAAGCATCACATTCTTTCTTTCTCATTGTTTTAATTAAGGTGATTGAATGACAAGAGAGTTCCTTGCATGAACCGTACATCTTGCATGAAGTGTGTAGCTTGCATGACTTTCCCTTCTCTTTCTTTGATGTAATCGAGTGGATTAACTTATACAAGATTGCAAGGAACAATGGATTGTACTTAAGTACACGTGTGGCTATTAAATAATCACAATTAAGAATAAGAAAGAGGTGTAGCATCCCATTTACCGAATTGACAATATACAAGAGATGGATTAAATTAAATGTGCATACGAAAATAGCATTTGGCAAGAAAGAGAGAAATTTAACAGTTTAGAAAAAACACAAGCATTCTATAAGAGAGGAAGGAAGGCTAGCTTAGCCGAGAAGGGAAGGAGCAAGGGTGAAAGATCAAATTCAAGAGAAACACCAAGATACCTTCATCATTCTTGCACCTCTGAGGTAGCTTAGCAATTCTATGATTTGATTTCATGATTTAAATTGTGTAGTATGATTTTAAAGTCTTCATGGAATCAAATTCTCTAGTTCTACATTCCATAAGATGAAATGTTTCCATTGGCTAAACTTGTATGAGGAATGGAATTGGTTGTGGTGTTGATGTGTGGTGGTAGATGTAGCTAATTTCAAGAGGGAAGGGTTAATGGAAAATTTTAGCATGCATATTGAGAAACCTTAGAATTATAAGGTGTGGGAATTCCATGTTCCAAAAGGGATCCATGTATGTGTTATATTAAAAGTACTCCAAAGGATTAGTGTTAGCTATAATTTAGCATGAAACCATGATATGACTCTTTTTACCCTACTTAGACCGAGAGCATTTCCTTTGATATGAAAAGGGCTACTGAAAAATATATAGGAAAAAGTTATCTTGGCTTTAGTAAGGGAAGAATATAAAGAATGATAAATGTATAAGAAAGGACTGCACTTCAGTTTTGGTAAAAAGGGAAAGAGAATGTATAGTAATAAAGTAACATATGGAAAATGGTTATCTTGTTACACAACCAATAAATATATGGTAGATTGTTTACCCTCTTGCATAGATATAAGAATGGAAAATTTTGGGTAACCTTAAATTTAGTATGTAACATGAACCAAGAAAGTAAGTAGAATAAATTGTTGATGGCCACAATTACATAATTTGAATGTGGGAGAAAATGCCCTAGACATTAATGTATGTTACCCTTTAGCTTAAATTAATGAAAGGATAGGAAAATATGACAATGTAACATGAAAAATCCTAAGGTTGATTACTTGTGCATATTGGCCAAAACCAATGCTTCATTTTAATTTTGGTGGCCGAATCATTATGCTATGTGTATGTATAAGTGACCAAGTGTTCACTATCTTTATCTCTTCTATAAAAGTGGCCAAGTGTCCACAGATTTTTGAAAGTGTGACCAAAGGTGCTTCACACTTTGAGGTAAGTTAAGTTTTAAGAATGAAAAGTATAAATAAGAAATATCTACTTTAATTTGCAATATTGTGTGTTTCCCATGAAAGAAAGTATACTTTAGACTATTGGAATGTAGATGAAAATGTTTTTGTGCTTGCACACTGGTACATATTAGTAGATTTTAAAATATGGAATTGTTAAGCTACTGAGAAACTAGTTTTCTCATTTGTGCGTTGATATGTATTAGATGCAAATATTTAACAATTTTGGGGAAAGATGGAAGTGGCATTAGAGGAAGTCCTTTGTTAAGATTATTTTTGTAGCCCTTCATTTTAGGTCCTGATTCTATATATTGTTTTTGGATTAGGATTAGGACTGCTATTTTTGGCTGTATATAGTAAAGGAAAAAGGGCAATTACTGGGAAAAGAATATATGAAGAACGTGTTCATCCCTAGTATTTCGTAAAAGGAGTTTGAGTGATAGGCTTATTCTCTCCTTAATCCTTATTGATGGTTACTTCATATATCTTGGTATATGTTGACAGAAGGATGTAACAGACAGTTATTATATATATAACATGAAAGTTTTATAAATTCTGCGATGATGTATGAAATTTTAATTCTGTTGTGCATAAAGTATGTTTACCTGAGCAAAAGAACCTATACCTAATCATATATTAAATTACTGATGGATTAAATGCTCAAACAAATTAATAAGATAAAAAGGCAAAGAATAATGTAACAACTTATTTGATCATATTATATGACGTTGTTAAGTTAAGATAAAGGGTGTTACAAGTTTAGCCCCAAAAACATGTTCTTAAATCATGAACTCAATGCCAACATTCAAACATCATTTCTCATTCATAAAATCTCCATAACATAGCTTAACATGTTCAAACTAAGGTCAAACCACATATTTCTCACTTAGGGCAAAAACCCAACTTCACGATCATTCACAAAGCATAAATGAGCAAGGTAAATCAGTGCATGTTACCCAATAATAGTTAAAAACACATAAAATGTAGGTTTAAAAACCCTAGACTTAACTTAAAACATTCAAAATCACATTTATCAGTAAATTTTTTGCATATTTTGAAAATAGGGTTTAGGATGAATTGCTACTTGGATTACTAGAAAAATGTGTGTTTAATGTGTTAGAAAGGTTCTCTCCTTGCTGCAGAATAAATCCCCAACCTCAAATTCACCTTTCCTTTTCAAAATCTCTTCCTCTATGCATAAACTCAGCTCTTTCTCTCTCTACTTGCCCTCTCTTTTCTCTATCTAAAATTTCTAATCGCTGGAAGTGTATGAGAGGTTTAGGGTTCAGTTAAGGTTTTTAAGGAAGTTTGGAAAATTGCTCTTTGGTCTTTGAGTTACTTTGCACATTTTGTGTCAACACATTTTCCCTTTTCACTTGGGTGCTAGCCACACTCTTCACTTAGAACTTTATTTCTTTTAATTAGATCCCTAAACTAAAGCAACTATATGAACTAATGCAACATACACAAGCATTAGACATTAAATTAACAATTATCAAATATCTCTTAATCAGATTAAGAGCGAATGTTACAATGTGAAATGCTACAATATTGGTTTGGAGTTCCTCTATCTCTCATAGTTATAAAAGTTGCTGATATTTTAGATTTTTTTATTTTGAATTATAAGCGTTTGGAATTTATTTTTTATTCTTGTTTATCACTTAAATTTTTCATGTAATATTTGATTGATGTTACTTTGGATATATTGTTATGCTTTTTTGATATTTACTTTAGTCGATGCCACAATATGAAGAACACCATTCACTTAAACACCCATCAACAATGGATTTTTTTGTGTCTTCCTCACAAGAACCTCTGCAACTGTTCTACAATTCTCTTCTAATTATTCATATCCCTGATTGCTCATGAAAGGGAAGCTAAAACTCAAATGAATCATCTCTGAACCCATTAGATTACACAAAAACATTGGTGGATAATAGCTTTGTGAAAATTGAGAAGCTTGCGCATCAAGGTGGTTGAAGCAACACAATTAGCTCGATGTTGCAGCTTTGAAAACCTACTTCTTTGAAGTCTTTGAGTATCGATAGGATGACGTGTTTGAGCTCCACCTTCAAGAACAACAAAGAAACTTATTGTTGTTGTTAGTGGCTAATTTGATTCATGGGTGGGTATTCGAGTTCAAGGGTGGGTAGGATATTTTATTATATGAAATAAAAAAAGTACCCTTATCCAGATCTAATGGAATTCCTAGTTGTCAATTAAAAACCAAACAAAAAATTTAATAGATGATGTTAAATGCACAAAATGAAGAGTTTACAGAGGTCTTGTGTTAAGAGCTGCATTTACATCACGTGTGAGAATCCTGAGTGTAGAATTTCCAAACTAATGGAACTTAATTATTCAACTTTGTAAAAGTTAAAAACTTACTCGGGTAGAGGTAATAGTAATTCACCAATCCTGTAGTATGTTATATTATATTATTTAATGAAAAAAAGAACCATAGGATTGGAGGTGTTACAGTATACTACAGGATTGGTCAGTTATTATTATCTCTACCCTGAGTAAATTTTAACTTTCACCAAGTTAAATAATTAAGTGCTACTAGTTTGGGAATTCTACACTCAAGATACTCACATGTAACGCAATGAAAATAATGTGTCTAAAATAAACATATATATATTCATTCACATTCATACTTCATTTAAATTAGTTATAGTTTCTATGCAATAGAAATATATCTATAGATATGTGAGAGTGTCTGTAACGTCCGTAACACCCCCTTAGTCTATGGTTACTTTTGGTTCTTTAAAGGATATAATATATATAAATATCATACTAGTACTGTGTTACTGTTACATCTATCTGAGTAAATTTAAAATTTTTACCAAGTTAATTATTTAAGTGCAGTTGGGTCGGGTCTCTACTCTTAGGTTTATACTTAGTCTCACAACAGAATGAAATAAGGTGATACATCAATTACTCTAGCTAGATATACAAACATCATGCACATTTACTTCCATAATTAACATAGAATAACTATTAGGCATGGAAGTAATAACCCTGCCACTTGAACCCCATCAAACATGTGTATTCATAAATTCTAGCTAATCTGTATACATCTAATCAATATAGGCTATACACAAGGTAAATTATGCTAGAACTTCCTAAAAAATCATGAAGGCTAGCCCGATAAATTAAAAGCCTATACTATCAAAAATAACTTTCTTAGAATACCCATGGAGGGTACCCCTCCTCAGGTTACCTCCATCTCCAGACGGCACCTACACATCTAATACATGCCAGCATTTATGTGAGAATTGAATCTCAATACAAGTAAACCTATTTTAAAATAGGCTAACTTGTACGGCCGTAATTATATGGAATTTCTCATCTGAAATTCAAAATATAACATGTGCTATCAGAATGCAATGCATGAATCATACTTTCATGGTTTGTGCTTAGGTTTATGCATGTGATTTGGAACATGTGAAATTAAATCATCATGGGATGTCATCTCAATATCATGCTTTATCATAAAAGCTTTCATCTTATACCTTTCAAATGGTAACATCACCATATTCATCTTTAAAAATTAATAGGAATCATACATATACATTGAGAGTTATCGGGAGTGCCTCTCAGTGACTGATTCCACGTACCACTTCATACATCCATACATAAGTTTGTGACTATTTAGCCACCATAATTTTTCTTTGTACTATCTGGAGCATCCCCTAGTGGATCCAAGTACCATGTGGTCATTGTCCTCTCATAGATCATTCCAATACAGCAGGATTTAACGTTCCCTTTGTAAAATTTACCCCTATTTCTATGAGAGATGTTTGTTAATTTTAATTAATTGCTTGTGTATATTGGATTAGTGGCAGAATTGGACTAGAAAAGAATGAGAAAATTGATTAGAAAGGGGAGAAGGATTAAACTAAAAAGTGTAAAAGTTCAGGTATGAGAATTTCAATTTTGAGCAAAAGAATTACTATAGCCAACTAATTTTTGGAATTCTCCCACCAATGGTTCAAGGGAAATAATTATGTATATAGTTTGAAACTTACCATTTTGAGGTCGAATGATCAGAGATTAGGATGAAAATTGTAAGTTTTGGGTCGCCTATATAAGGCTGGGAGTTGGACCTCCTTATTACCTAAATTTTAAAATCACTTTTAGAGAGAGAAAGAGAAGTCAAGTAGAGAGAGAAAGTAAGGGAGAAGAAGCTAAATCTCCACTTTTAGCAAGGGTTAAATCTATAGAAGTGTCTAAGAAGGCATCCAATACGTTAATCAGCATCCAAACAAGAATTTAAGGTAGCAAAATAACCTAATCCCTTTTTATTTTTGAAGTTACTATTTATATAACTAAACTTGATGATTTTGGAGTTATTTGAAGGAAAAAGGGATTTAAAACTACATTCTTCTTATTTTTACTTACTATTGGGTATTTTGAATCGGTTGAAGATAATTATTCATGCTTAAAATTGATTATGAAAAATGAGTTTTTTCTACTTAAACAAAAATGAGGTTTATTCACAGATTTGAGTGAGAGTAAATGGTGTTTTAAACTGTTTTTACGTGTTAAAAGATGCTTAAAATTTTATCTTGAGTTCATAAATTTCAAAATGGCTTTACAAACAAGTTTTTGAATAAAAATTATGGGTCAACGACTGATAAGCACATAATTTTACACTTTTATTTGATAAATTCCACTCACTTTAGGAGTATATTTTATGTGTTTATGTATAATTACCCATGTTTCCCTAATGTTTTCATGTTATCCAAGTTCTTACCAGGTATAAAATAGTGTTGAAGCAAAATGGACCAAAACCAAGTGTCTAAAGGCTCAAAGCACCTCAAAATACATCTTACAACAAGGCCAAGCATGAATTCTTCTAGAACGCACCTTACCACATGACCATACTGCCTTGAAACTTCTAGAACACACCCCTCCACACATCAAAGACACCATATGCACCTCCCTACATGGCCATAACAATTCCAACTAAGAGATGGGCAAAATTACACAGCGGATGAAGTTCTTCTGGAACACGGCCTACAACACGGCCATGTTCCTTATATAGGCTACCACATAGTCGTGCTCCTTATATAGGCTACCACACAGTTGTGCTATTTTCTAGGCAATCACACAACTATGTGACAATCTAAATACACACCCGCTTTGCCTATAAATAGGAGAAGGCGGAAGGAAGAGAGGCATAATGGTGGAAGGCATAAAGGAGAGGAAAACCAAGAGTACTTAGAGACACTTGGAGTGTGACAATCCTTGCTAACCTTTGGAGCTTAATACTTCAATTCCCTTGTCTCTTAACAAAGGTCACAAGCCATAGAGATTCATTGAAGAGTTGAAAGACGAGATTAGGAAGCATCAAGAGGCAACAAGAAGCATAATCGAGGAGGAGTTCAGAGTCAAGGCTATTCATCCAAAACTCGATCGATGAGGGTGTTTCTATCTCTGTTTTGTTCTTCTTACTTTATTATATTTCTTGTTGTTTTATTCATGAACATGAGTAGCTAGATTGGTAGCACCCAATTGGGGTTCTTAAACTATGTTGATATTTTGATTTTAATATGATTGAGTTACAAAGTAGATTGTATAATCTTCCTCTAGTTAAAGCTGAATCAAGTTTGCATTATGAGACGTTGTAGGGAAAACTATCTATATTCCTCTCAAATACTCTAACTGATGATGTTTAGAATTGGAAAACTAACTAAAGAGAATAGTAAATCTCTACTCGGACCTAGAGGTTGACGACTGTTGGATTAGGAGAAATTCCTAATAGCGGTGAATTAGAGCACTACTGCATATCCGTACTTGACCATTGAACACAAATATCCAATGAAAGGTATAGATTTTAGAAATCCTTCCAAACTAACTGAAAATCTGGATTTGTTATAAAATTCACCCACAGGTAGCTAAATCAATTTCATAATTCACTATCCTTTGTTTACATATCATCTAGTTTGAGACCCCATTGGGTTTGGCTTTCTAGAAATTTGATAATTTTCTATCTTAACACTTGCCTTACTTTCTCACCATAGATAGCCAATAGTAGTTATAAGTAGTTTAATTAAAATTCCCATTTGTCTTAGGCTAGATAACAAAAAGTAGTAACTCTCACCTTTCTCGTTCCCATGGGATACGACCTGGATACTCGCCATTGTGCTAGATTTCACTAACAGGTGCATTATCTTAAGATGTGGCTACTTATAATTCATTGGTAGCACATCAAAGACAAGTTTTAAAATAGAACATAACATAGCAGTCGACTAGTGGTCTACAGTAGTCGACTACCATGTTCTTGAGCTACCTAGAAACATATACAGAGCTTCAACAGTCGACTGCTAACCCTGGAAGGCTAACAGCCGATTGCTAGCTCTATAAGGCTAATAGCCGACTGCCATGCTTTAACAATTGACTGTCAGACCCAACAGTAAGCTAGCAACTGACTGCCAGCCTTGTAGCAGTTGACTAATAGCTCTCGGGTTTGAATTTTGAAAAATTAGACAGAATGCTACTAGTCGACTATCAATAGGGTACCAGCTGACTATCAACTTCTGTGAGTGAATTATGAACTCAATGACATAACTGAAAGTTATTTAGTCCAAAAACCTAATTCAAGTAAGGAATTTAAACCTACAATACAAGAAGGGTAACATGTAATTTGAATTTAAATGAAAAAGAGTAAGAGTATAATGAAATTTAGAATGAAAGAGCTAAAATGAATAAGAGAAAGGAGAATTGTATTCTTAGCATATGTATTAGTACTAGATAGGTTCATAACTGAATGACTGATTGTTGGTATGGGACGGTGATTAGACATTCTGCGATTATCATGATAGTTGTAAATTATAAGTTAGTAACTTATTGGCCAAGTTAAATGAAAGGCCACATATTTAGGATTTCACATAACTCTAGTATACACTAAATCACCCTAATGTATATGTTTATGAATAGCATTTTAGGGACCCTATTTTATACTCAATGTGTGGACTCAATGTGGGGACACTACTTGGATCCACTGGAGGATGCTCCAGAATGTACACAAATATGATGTTGTAGGCAAGGACTACCATTGGGCATATGTTGCCAAAAGGTTATAAGTACATATTCAAAAGTATGGAGTGGCTCGCTTGACGACCCTCCTGATTTCTGTTATTATTGTTATTATATGATAGTTGTTATAATGATGGCGAAGGCTAATGAGAAATGCTCTTATTTCCTTACTACTCTTTATATGAAGTTAGATGAATGAAATTATGTTACCTGTATGATTTGACTATTTGATGAGGTATATGCCCTATGTGGTGCATATCAAGTAAATGATGCATGCAATTATGAGTATCAAATGTAATTTTATGTAAGGCAACCCAATAGATATATCAATTGTATAATGATGAGAAGAATGTAGAATTGTCCATAAGGGATTACAGTGGTACAAACTAGTTGTTTTATAAATTGGTTATTAGTGCTCCTGAGATTTATTCTCATTAAAAATTTTGGTTTGTATCAGATGCCTAGGTAGAAAATATTACTATAAGTGGAAGTTGAGTTGATGGAGATACCCTTTCTGAGGTATTTCCCTATTGTCAAGGAATTATAGGTCATATATGTATGAGAAGTTCCTCCCACACCTTGAATATATGAAGTTTTAGAAACATTTTGACATGCCTGATACCTTGCATATTTGTTAAATTTTTGGAAAGAATCAGGAGGATAATTTTTGGTGTATAGGAAAAGGGCATATATATATTAGGATATGTGAGCTAGGAATTCACTAGCAATTTTGTTAAATGGGTATGAGTGACAGGCTTGTTGTCTCCTCACCCTAGTTAACACACTCGCATATCTATAGATATATGTCTAATGTATGACATTTGTAAATATTGTAAATAAATGTGAATGTATCTATAAATGTATATATGTTTCATTTCCATTAATTCATTCTATTTTCGCTATGTAACATATGAGATCCCGAGTGTAGAATTCCCAAACTAATAGTACTTAACTATTTAACTTGGCAAAAATTAAAAATTTACTCGGATAGAGGTAGTAGTGACTTACCAATCATGTATATTATATTATATTATTTACTTAACTAAAATGAACTATAGGATTGGGAGGGTTACATCCTTATGGCAAAATTACCATTTTGCCCTTTATGTTAACATAATTATTTTCACCCTTATTTCTTCTCTTCTTTAAAATGAAAAGGTAAAAGCCCTCAAATGTAATTCCATGAAATATTTAGGTAAAATTTTTACCTTCTCCTTTGTAGCAAAATTACTAGCTTTCCCTTTTTAGTAAAATTTCTAATTTTACCCCTTATGGTAAAACTATTCCTACTTTGATGAAAATGTCCATTCTACCCCTTTGGTAAATCATTCAACACCGCATCAATAATAACATCTACATAATTATTTATCATTAATAATAATAATAATAATAATAATAATAATAATAATAATAATCAAGAATATTGGAAGTAGATATTACATAAAGTAAAGTATGGCACCTCCCAAGAGAAATGGTACATAGAATAAGGATGGTGAGGTGGATTTGAACGGGGTTGTACAAGCCTTAATGGGAATGGTGGAGGTTATGAGAGAACAAGCTGCCGCTACCACCCATTAGGTAGCCACTACAGTCGAGGCCCTTAGGCAGATGCAGGAGGACCGTAATGTGGACTATCATCCTCACCCTGAAGACAAACATGAGGATGATTAGCCCAACAAGGGGTAGTCTGAATTCCAAAAAGCCAGGCCTTCTTAATTCAAGGGCGAGTTTGAGCCAAAATTAGCAGAAGAGTGGCTATAAAAGATGGAGGAACTATTTGAAGTTCTGGGGAGTACCATTGTCCAGAAGGTCTCTTTTGCCACCTATAAACTAGAAGGAGAGGCCAAATATCAGTGGAAAGGGGCAAGACAGCTGATAGAGTCTTAGGGAGTTTAGATTTCCTAAGAATTATGTAAGGAGACATTTCTAAAAAATATTTTCCTTAAAGTGTGAGGAATGAGAGAGAACTCGAATTCATGCAGATTAAACAAAGGAACAGGTCTTTTGATGAGCACTTAGCTAGGTTTAAAGAGTTATCCAAATTCTCCTATTTGAAATGGAAGCTTGATGAAGCATGGAAGGCCATGCACTTGGAGATTATCCTGAGCCTTGAGTTGCAGCACGAAGTTGCTTCTCAAGAAATTTGAGATTTTTTTATGTTAGTTAACAAGTGTTGCATTGCCTCGAAAACCTTGGTAGTAGCAAGGAAGAGGAGGTAGGAGTCTAATTTCCTTAAGAGAAAATCCCAACCAAATTTTAACACACGGAACGAGAGCAATTTTTGCAAGAAGAAGCCCATGGGTGGGCAAGCTGCCTCAAATACCTATCCCAAATGTGGGAAGAACCAAGGGGGTAGGCCATGTGTTTGGGTAAGAATGTTTGCTACAAGTGCGGTAACCCGAGACACTTCATTAAGGATTTTCTGCTGGGGAAGAAGCCAACTGAGGCCTCAAAGCCTCTAACCAGGGAGAAGGTCTACACCCTCAAGGGTAAAGAGGTAGTCAAAACTAATGATTTGGTAAGGGTGAGTGTTTTATCAATGAGATGTCTTTAATTATACTATTTAACTCTGGTGCTACCCATTTCTTTATTTCATGTGAATGTGTGAAGAAAATGAGTTTACCTATATCCCATTTACCTTACAAGATTACTGTTGCTATCCCTACTGGAGAGAAAGTTTTAACTTCCTCGACTTGTTTAAACTGCCCCATTGTTGTAAAAAATAGACCTTTCATTGTTGATCTTATTTGTTTGCCTTTGACTGATCTGGATGTGATTCTTAGGATGGATTGGCTGTCTTTTAATGAAGTGATCCTAAACTATTTTGAGAAGTCTATGACTTTTATGGATACTATACCTGTGAATAAGGGTATTGAGGAAGAGATCTAAATATTATGTTTTCTATGTTCTTTTGAGGTTGAGAGTCAGCATGATCTAGATGTTGTCCCTGTAGTTAGAGAGTTTCCTGATGCCTTTCCTGAAGAGATCTCTAGTCTTTCCCCAGAAAAAGAAGTAGAGTTTTCCATAAGGTTAGTTCTTGGGGCGGGACCAATCTCTATAGCACCATATAGGATGTCTCCTTTAGAGCTAAGTGAATTAAAGGTTCAAATAGAAGACCCTTTATAGAAGCAATTCATTAGACCTAGTGCTTCATCATAGGGAGCACCAGTGTTATTTGTGAAGAAAAAGGATGGAAGTATGAGAATGTGCATAGACTATAGGTAGTTGAATAAAGTGACCGTGAAAAACAAATATCCACTCACTAAGATTGATGACCTGTTAGACCAACTAAGAAGAGCAGCTGTGTTTTCTAAGATTGATTTGAGGTTAGGGTACCATCAAATCAGAGTTAGAAGTGAGGATATCTCTAAGACCACTTTTAGAACTAGGTATGGGCATTATGAATTTCTTGTAATGCCATTTGGTCTGACAAATGCTCCAGCTATTCTCATGGATTACATGAATCACATCTTTAGACCCTACCTTGATTAGTTCGTGGTAGTGTTCATCGATGATATTCTTGTATATTCTAGAAATATTCAAGAGCATGAACAACACCTTAGGATTGTGTTGTAGGTGCTTAGAGAGAACCAGTTGTACGCCAAACTTGAGAAATGCGAGTTTTGGCTAGAGGAGGTGAGATTCCTAGGGCATGTGATTACCAAGGATGGGTTAGCAGTAGACCTAAGCAAGATTGAGGCTGTGGTCCATTGGGAAAGGCCTAAATAGTGATGGAGTTCTGTAGTTTCCTCAGATTAGTCGATTATTATAGGAGGTTTATCCAAGGGTTTTTGCAATCAGCAATGCTAATGACCAAAATAACTTAAAAGGATGCTCAATTTGTATGGGATTCCAAATGCAAACATTATTTCCAGACCTTGAAAGAGAGGTTAACCACTACACCTATATTAGTCATCCCAAACCCTTTGGATAAGTTTGAGCTATACTGTGATGCATCCAAGAAAGGTCTAGGGTGTGTCTTGATTCAAGGGGGAAGAGTAGTGGCCTATGCTTCTAAGACAATTAAGGCCTCATGAAGGAAATTATCCCACTCATGACCTAGAATTAGCTACCATAGTGTTTGCCTTGAAGATTTAGAGACATAACCTTTATGGGTCTAGATTTGAGGTATTTAGTGAACACGAAAGTCTCAAGTACCTCTTTGACCAGAAGGAGTTAATATGAGACAGAGAAGATGGATGGAGTTCATCAAGGATTATGGCTTTAAGTTAAGATACCATATAGGAAAAGCCAACGTTGTGGCAGATGCCCTGAGTACAAAATCCCTCTATGTAGCTCGGATGATGGTGAATGAAATGAGTTTGATAGAGAATTTTAGAAATTTGAGCTTATCCACATTGATGCTACTAGATAGAATATGTCGAGGTGAAGCTCAGATCCTAGAGGCCTAAAAGGAGGATGGATTCTTAATGTCCCTAAAGGACCCAAAGGAATTCCATAAAGAAGCTGATGGGTAATGACCTTCTAGAAGAGGGTTTTTATCCCGAATTGAGGGAGAAAATCTTATAGGAAGCCTATAGGAGCGACTATACTATTCATCCTGGTGCCATCAAGATGTACTAGGACTTGAAGGCAAGGTATTGGTGGCCAGGCATGAAAAAACACATCACTGAGTATGTTGCTAAATGCTTAGTGTGTCAACAGATTAAGATTGAACATCAGAAACTTGCTGGGTTGTTGCAATCTCTAGAATCCCTAAATGGAAATGGGATAAGATTTCCATGGACTTTGTGGTAGGTTTACCAAGGACTCAGTCAGGGAATGATGGTATTTGTAACACCCTATGTTCTTTCAGTTATATTTAAATTTATGTTTTCCTAATTAATTAGATAAATTGCCATAAAGTGGGGTAAATTGCTTGTTATTTAATGATTAGAATAAAGGTGCTAAAAAATAACATTGTGAAAAGTTGAAGAGCTTGATTAATGTTCCTTGTTAGTAGTAAAATTTTTGAGAAGAGAAGTGTATGAAAATTGAAAACATGCACGTGAAGTTGATGGGGCATGTGAATTTTAAATTGTATGTATATATATATTAAGCTACACGGCCAAAAAGAAAAGAGAGAAGAGGAAATAGAATTCCCCTTAGCCTTCATCTCAAGTGACCAATGGGTAATAGGAGAATGGCAATGGACAATGGGCTGTACTTGATGAAATGTGAGGTTATGGAAATATAATTAAGAAAGGAAATTAGTTAAGCAAGAGTGCAGAATTTTTCTAAACCTACATTGAGAAAGGTACACGTGTAATTGGGAAGAAGGGATGTAACAATTAAATATATGTATACTAAATGTACATTCGGTAGAGTAAAAGGGAAGCAAAAGTGCAGAATTTAAAATATAAATACAAAAAATACAACGCTGCATTATTGAGGGGCGTGTGTTCTTTCTTCTCTTCTCTTCGTGCCACCAAGTGAGAGAGTTAAGTATGCATGGGTGTGCTTTGCATGTATGGATCTTACATGAGGGGAGTAATTTAGTAGGAGTTAAAAATATGATTGTGTATGCAAAAAGGAGGCCTCACAAATTATAATATAAAAATGCCAATTGGGTAATAACCTAACGCAAGGGAAAAGAGCCAAATGTGTGGCTTTTGGGAGGAGTGACTCGTGATCTCCTTCCCTTCCCTCCTTACGTGATAGAGTGAACAAGGAAAAGGATGCAACTATGATTGAATAAAAACCATGTAAGATGAAATGTGACTCCCTTCCTTCCCTCCTTTGACATGTTTAAGGGGTTAACCAAAGGGTGCAAGGAATGGTAAAGTGTACTTCAAGGTACACATGTAGCCATAAAATAATAATAATAACAAGAATGCAAGCAACATTCCCCTTTGGCCGAATAGAAAAACGAAAGTGAGAGGGAGAGGCTAGCATGAGTTCTCTTCCTTGGCATAACCAAGTAGAAAATAAAGGTGGCGTCCATTTCTCTTAAGCCAAGTAGAAAATGTAGGAGAATGAGGAGCCATACGTTACGTGAGAATAGAGCTGCATAAGTTATTCTCCTTCTTTCCCTTCATTGGCATGATCAAGTGGATAAGGGAAGAGTACAAGGGAAGCAAGTGGTACTTAAAAGTACACATGTGGCATAAGCAATGAACATTAGCAATAAACAAAAAAAAAAGAAAGGAAAAAGGGAAAAGGTGCAGCATGAGTGTTGGTCTAGCCGAATAGAAAATGAAAAGGGAAGAGAGAATTGGAAATTGTATATTTTATATACACACATGCACCCACTCGGTAAGAGAGAAGGAGAGATTACACGTGTAGTATTCCTAAGAGAGCAAGGAAGGAGTGGTACTTGATAATAAGAATCAACGAAGGAGAAAGAGTGAACAAAATATATGAGGAAATATGAGAGGATGTAGCGTGAATGTGGGATAAGTAACACCAATGTTACAAGAAAGTGGGATGCACGTGATTTCCATTAGACAAGAATAATAAAAGAAAGTGAGAGAGGAGATGGCACTCTCTTAGATGAAAACAAAGCACCAAAAGGAAGAGAGAGGTAGGGTGACTCGACAAGAGGATTCTCATTAAACCACACACATACACGATAAGGGAAAAAGTAAAGGAGAGCAGCCCGCAATCACTCACATTTAGTCAAAGCAAGGAGAGGAAGGACTAGCCGAGTTGGCAACATATATAAGGCAAGAGGAAGTCCATAAAGCATATATGCACCCACGGTAAGAAAAAAAAAGGAGGATAGGGTGACATAGGGACACACACAAAATTAGTAAAGAAGGAGAGTGAAGGGGATCAAGAAAGGAAGCAAAGGAGTAAGGAAAAGTCAAAGGAAGAGTCAAGCTAATCTCATCCTAGTCATCCTTGAGGTATGTTGACAATTATTAAACTTGTGTCCCAAGGTTTCATATGTATGCACCATGCTTTTACAAGCTTTCATGGGACATTAGTTCTTCCCTACATTCTTGAGATTATGAAAGCCTTGTTGGCTAAGCTTGCATGATAGATTGGTAGTTGGTTGACATGATGAAATGAATATTGTAGTTTATGGAAAGATTATGATTAGTTAATAATGTTATCATGATGAACTATGGGTGAATATGATAGAAATGGATACATGTTTTTGAAAACCATTTTTCTCCATAATGGAAGTGATAGAAATTATTATTATTATTAGAGAGTGCGAAATTTTGCTATAACCAGGCAAATTCAAGTGATATAAAAATATTCCAATGAGAGGGAAAATATGTCCATTTGCACATTGTAGCTAATTTTTGAAGAGTTAATGTTTAATTATGTTTTATGGATATATTAGAAATTAAATAAAATAGGATTGGTGAAATAATAGAAAGTGTTCACCTAGCATTCTTTTTATATGTTGATTATGGAAAATAAATTACATCATTTTAATGGTATTGGTTAAAGAATAGAAAAAAGGAAAATTTAAATGGCAAAATATTCAATTCTCTTGAGTTTCCCTTAGGCCGAAATCATGAAATTCTCCTTTTAAATTTATTAAAATTTTATAAGAGATTTATATTAGTATTATTTTTCAAGAATGGAGAATTAAATTGATTTAGGCAACATTGTCATAAATAAATATGACTAAGAGTTTAAAGAGGAATAAAAAGTTTTCCATATTCAAACAATTCCATAAAGGAAAGGGTTATATTTTAACCAAAATTATTGAGTCTTGATAGTAAAATAGAAATTTTATAAAGGTGGCCAAGTGTCCACAAGTGCCCAAGTGTGCACAAGAAATTTTATAAAGGTAGCCAAGTGTCCACAAGTGCCCGAGTGTGCACAAGAAATTTTATAAAGGTGGCTAAGTGTTCACATAGTGCCCCAGTGTGCACAAAGAATTTATAAAGGTGGCCAAGTGTCCATATAGTGCCCAAGTGTGCACAATTAATTTATAAAGGTGGCCTAGTGTCCACAAGGTGCCCAATTGTGCACAATTGGCAAGGTAAGTTTTAAGAATGAAATACACAAGTGATTTTTGTTTATTTGGTGATAACATGTATAATCCCATAAAAAGATGCTTTATTTAATAGAGAAGATTTACTTTATCACCTGACTTTTCAGTAGTCATGTCATGCTTGCCAATTTATATTTATGATAAAGACTATGCTTTAAAAATCGAGAATGTAGAGGAAAGTGTTTTTGGGTGCTTGCATCCTGGTACATATTAGTAAATTTTTAAACCTTGGATTATTAAGCTACTAGGAAACTTGTGTTTCTTATTGGTATGCTAATATGTATCAGATGCGGATGTCTGGCAATGCTGGAGCAGATAGGAGTTCTTTTTGTCAAAAGTATTTTTTATTCCCATATTTCGTGTCCTGATTTTAGATATATTTTAGGTTAGAATTAGGACTATTCTTTTGGCTATGTATATGAAACGTAAATGGGAAATTACAGGAGGAAGTATATATGAAGGATTAGTCCATCCTTAGTAATTTGTAAGAGAGTCTTAGTGACAGGCCTATTGTTTCCTGACTTCCTATGGATGGGTACTTCATATATCCGGATACATGTTTACAAAGAATGTAAGGCAGATTTATTGGACATTATTATTTTGTATGACATGAATTTTTAAATTTTTGCTGTACATATAAGATTTGATCTGAGTAAAAAGAACCTGAACATAATATGTAATAATAACTCTTAATGCAATAATCGCTCAAACTATAATAATAAAAGGTTAAGAGTAATGTACCGAACTTATCTAATTACATTAGAGGAATCGTAATACTAGATAAGGGCGTTACATTGTATATATAATTAGGCCAACTTATTTAATGAAAAATTTATTTTGATAGACAGGAAATGTGCAGATTTAGTTAATCTACCCCCAAAAACTTGATGTATGCTGCCAATGCTACCTAAGAAACTTCACCTAAGGTAGTGAACCTATCGATGCATCCTAGTGCAATGGTGAGTATCAAGGTTGTATTCCTCGGGAACGGGAAAGCCCAGAGTTACTACTTGTTCTCTGTTATCTAGCCTAAAAGTCAAAGTGTTTGATTTTTAACTAATCCTAATAATTAACTAAATGCAATAAACTACCAGCGATAGGAACAGAAGAAAATATACAGAGGTAAGAAAAGCAAATCGATTAGGGAACCTATACTAGTTAGTAAACACACAAAGGATAATGGATTACTGAATCTGACTATCCTACTTGTGAGTGGATTATAATTTAAATTCAAATTCTCTATTGCTCTCAATGAATTTCTTAAACCTACAAACCTACCACTAGCTAGTTCTTCCTAATGGTTGATTTTAGATTAGCATTATCGGTCTAATCCACTACTATTAAGGATAGCTACTCCTTAATCCAACAATTAATTAACCTCATCTCTAAGCAAAAATTAATTGTTCTCTGTGATTAGGTTCCAATTTCAATTATCATCTCTCGATCTCAAAAGGAAATCTAATTAGCATTCACGACGACGTCTAGTAATGAAAACTTAAATAGTACATGCATAATTGTAAAGAAGATCATAACATCAAAATCAATATCCATACAGATTAAACAGAATACCAACACAGTTAGTGACCCTAATGAATTTTAAAATTTCAGCCACACATATTTACAATAGCAAATAATCCATCAGATAACTAATTAAACAATAGATAAAAATAGTAAAAATTTATGCAAGTTCTGTCTTCTCAATTGCCCGATGGTCTCTATACAAAATGGTCACTGGAAAACCATCGTAAAAGGATCGAAAAATTGCCAGAAAATTAGATTTTCGGACTACCTAATGATGCTTCGCGGGTCAGGTTAGGTCAGATCCTGGGTTCTCAAGTACTCGACAGATCTGCACCCTTTTGGTTAGTTGGACGGCAGCAGACAACTGGGGAACACCGAGGACGACACACGAACGATGGAAATGGATGAAAATCTAAAAAAAAATATGGACGGGTTGCAAAATGCAATCAGATCATTTCTCTCAAGTCCATCACAGATCTCGCAATCAGGGGCAGTTTGGGTGGCGATTCGGCATAAGTGACGGTCAGACAAGCTCACAGTGTAGCATAACGGCGATGGACGGTGCAGAAATAGCCAGATTGGGCCTCCTTGTGTGGTTCACAAACTGGATCCTCACACAGGTTTCTCTTTCGCTCGCGTTATGGACACTGGGAATGGATGCCGTAGACAGCCAAGATGGTGGAGGACCGTCTGTGGAGCCTTTGCGGGTAGTTGCTTGGCCTCTCTCGGTAGCAGTTCTCTCTCGGCCTCCCTTTCTCTCATGCAATGGAAGTGCTTTGGGTTATTGTTCAAATTGCGAGCTCTCTTGGTGGGTTCGGATCTACTTCACATTGCTCGGGTTTCCTATGCAAAAACACGCGAGTCCTGTAACATTCGCTCTAATTATGATTAAAGAGATGTATGCTAATTGTTAATTTGATGTTTAATGCTTGTGTATGTTGCATTAGTGTATATAGTTGCATTAGCCTAGGGACTAAATTGAAAGGAAATAGATAAAGGTATAGTAAGAGGTGGCTAGGGACCCAATTGAAAAGGGAAAAGTAAGTGATTCCAAGAGTGCAAAATAGATGAGGGACCAAAGGGTAAATACCCAAACCTCTCTTAAACCCTAACTACAGCCAAAACCCCCACACACTTTCACCATACCAGATTTTAGAGAGAGAAGCTAAAGGGGGCGACTAGAGAGAGAAAGGGGCGAGCTAGGGCTTGAGGAGGGAATTTTATTGAGGAAGGAGCAGATTTGAGGCTAGAAATCAACCCTACAGCAAGGGAGGAATATTTCTAACACATCAAACACACACATTTGCAAGGAATCAAGGTAGCAATCCATCCTGAACCCCATTTTTGAAATATGCAGAAAACTTGCTGATAAATGCAATTTTTAAATGTTTCAAGTTATGTCTAGGGTTAAACCTACATTCTATATGTTTTCTATTTCTATGGGATGTTGTGTGCTAAATGTATGCTCATATATGTGCTAGTAATGGATTAGAAGGGCTGAGTTGTTTTCTTCTAGAGATATAGACTAGTTTTCCTTGAATGTACCATGTTTGAGCTAATGGATGAGAAATGTTGAATGAAAAGTAAAGTTTGTTGTATAGAAATTAAGCTCATGTGTTTAGAATTGAAAATGGAATGCATTCTGGACTAGGTAGTGTTAAAATTATGTTTTTTGAATTGCTGCAAAACATAACAACCGACTGTTAGGTATGAGGCAGTCAACTGTCGTGTTCTTGGAAAGCCTAAAAGTGCAAATAGAGGCTTAGCAGCCGATTGCCAGAACCCTAGAAGTCGAATGTTGGGCCCGAGTTTATACTAAGCAGTTGACTATCGTGCTCATATTTTTACCCAAAATGCCTTCCAAAAAGCAACCAGCTGGCTGCCAACGAGCTTACTAACTAGCACTCGAGGAATACAAAGAGCCACCAGCCAACTGCTAGCCTTGCAGTAGTCAACTGACAGCCCTATAGCTTGCAAAATAAGGTTTTTAATTGTAATTGAGCTTAGCAATTCTTCATACTAACTTAATTAAGGTCTCACAACATAGGTAAGCAAGGAAACTAGGAGTTTTGGGTAATGAGACCCTTGTGATAGTGAAATAAAGGGAGAGAAAAAACATAAAAAGGGATAAAGGAAAGTATTCTCAGTGTATGCCTTAAGGTAGATAGGATCATGATCGAGTGACCGATTGCCTGTATGGGATGGTTGTTGGGCATTCCACAGTTGTGCCATAAATTAGGATGGTTAAACATCTACTTGAACTTAGATGATTTTGAAAACATCGTGATGGTTGTGAACTTTAAGTTAGTGTCATCTCTCAAAGGCCATATGAGAAACACATGCTTAGAGTTAAGCATAACCATGGGCATGGGCTAATTCACCCTAGAGTATATGTAGAGAATAGCATACAGAGAATGTAATCCACCTCAAAGGAATGGTGGTAATTCCATAGTATTATGATCTGCCCAAAAGCAGAGAGGAAATAATTCGGGTAAAGTTAACGGTGATCCCATGAGAGTATACCAGCCCCGTTTAGGATAAAAGGGAGGAATCCCACTAGTCAGGGATGATCTACCGGAAAGGGGTAGAGACCATTACGATACTTAGATCCACTGGGGGACACCTCAGAATGTACAAAAGTTAAGGTATGTCTAAATAGTCATGCGCTCATTCATATAGACAGTGTTGCATCGAGTTGTTACTAGGCGACTCTCACGATTACTTTTAGGGTATTTTATGTATTGCTCATATATTATGAAAGTGAAATGATGGAATGTTTACTATCGCACATGTTTTATATGAAAGTAATGATGAGATTGATGATGAATACACTTCCCATGTTTTAAAGTTGATATATTTTAAATGCATATGCATACATATGAGTATATAGCATGATTAAGTGCTACACTCATTACATCTTAATATAATGTGATATGTTTTATGAAATAATGTAGAGGTTTTCTATGCGACCATTGTGGTACAAGTCAATAGATTGCGTAACTAGTTGTATTGCTACTGAGATTCATTTCTCACAATAGTGTTGGCATGTACCAGATGTGTAGGTCCCTTTGGGCTAGAGAAGAAGGTAAAGTATGAAGAAGTGTCCAATATGGGAATATAGACTGTTTAGTTTGAATAGCTTAAGTATATGGTAGGATTATTTTGTATAGCCTATTCTAACTTATCTATATAGGAATTAAGTTGGATAGATGTATAGACTAATTGACGGGGTTATGAGTGGTAGTATTGTTGCCTCCATGCCCAATAGTTAACTGACTATATTTAATTAAGAATGCATGTCTATGTATAGTTAATCTAGGTGTATTCTATATGTATTTATTCCGCTATGATGTTAAGATAACCCAAGAGTAGAGACCAACCCAAACGACACTCAATTAATTAACTTGGTAAAAAGTTTAAAATTTACTCGGGTAGAAGGGATAGTAACACTAACACTCTGAAGGTTGTCCAAGCTTGAAATTACTCCATTTGTTGATGATGACTTGATAAAATACTTGAAAATGAAAATATGCAAACTTAGGTGATTTTTAGAATAAAATTACATAAAATTCTCATAAAATGGACAATTCACATCAAGCAATTATGTGTAAAATAAGACACATCATTCCACAATCACCTAATTTGCATCATTCCCTGATTGAGTTATGGGTAAACTAACTACAAAATCCATGAAAATCTTATCCCATTTCCATTCAGGGATTTCTAGATGTTGTAGTAATCCTACAGGTTTCTGATGTTCAATATTTACCTGTTGGCACATTAGACATCTAGCAACATACTCAACTATTTGATTTTTCATACCTAGCCACTAAGATTTCTTTTTCACATCTTGATACATCTTGGTGGCACTAGGATGAACAATATAGTTGCTCTTATGGGCTTCTTCTAGCATTATGCCCTCAGTCCCCCTTACTCTGGAACATAAATTTTATCTTGGAAGGTCACTACCCCATCAATACCTCGCTTGAATTCTCTTAGGTTCTTTAGGGACTTTAAGAAATTGTCTTCCCTTTGAGCCTCTAATATGAGTTCTAAGGTTGTTCTCAATTTTTAATTCACTCAGATATACCCTATCTGGTAGCACCCATGTGGGTAGGCTTATATTTCTAAATTTTTCTATTAGGCTCATTTCATTCAACAACATGTGAGATACATGAAGGGATTTCCTACTTAAAGCATCTACCATTATGTTAGCTTTTCCTGGATGGTAATTTAATTCAAAATCATAATCCTTTAAAAATTTCATCCATCTTCTTTTCCTCATGTTTAATTCTTTCTTATCAAAGAGATATTTAAGATTTTTGTGGTCACTAAATACCTCAAATTTTGACCTATACAAATAGTGTCTCCATATCTTTAGGGAAACACTATGGCTGCTAATTCTAACTCATAGGTAGGGTAATTTTCTTCATAAGGTCTTAGTTGTCTAGAGGTATATGCTACTACTCTTCCATTTTGCATCAAGACACATCCTAAGCCCTTCTTAGATGTATCACAATATAGTTCAAAACTCCCTAGTGGGTTAGGAATAGTCAAAATAGGTGTCATGGTCAGTTGTTCCTTCAAAACTTGGAAACTATGTTCACATTTGGAATTCCACACAAATGAAACATCTTTCCTAGTTAATTTAGTCAAAGGCAGCACAATCTACAAAAATCCTTAAATAAATCTTCTATAGTAATTGGCTAATATGAGAAAGCTTTAAATTTCAGTCACCGTTCTCCCAATGAACCACTGCTTCTATCTTAGTTAGATCTACTGCTACTCTATCTCTAGTAATTACATGACTTAAGAATTTCACCTCTTCCAGCCAGAACTCACACTTCTCAAGTTTGGCATACAATTTCTTTTCTCTAAGAAATTGCAATACAATCCTAAGATGGTGTTTATGCTCTTCACTACTTTTAAGATACATAAGAATGTCATCAATAAACACTACCACGAACTGATCAAGGTAGGGTCTAAAAATACGATTCATGTAATCCATAAAGATAGCTGGAGCATTCGTTAGTCTAAATGGCATTACAAGAGATTCATAATGCCCATATCTTATTCTAAAGGCTGTTTTAGGTATGTGTTCTGTTCTCACTATGATTTGATGGTACCCTGACCTCAAATAAATTTCGACAATACAGTAGCTCCTCTCAATTGATCCAACAGATCATCTATTCTCGGGAGTGGGTACTTATTCTTTATTTTCACTCAATTCAATTGCCTATAGTTTATACACAATCTCAAAACTTCCATCTTTCTTCTTTACAAATAGGATTGGTGCTCCCCAAGGTGAAGCACTGGGCCTAAAAAATTATCTTCCTAAGAGATCTTCTATTTGTAACTTCAATTTATTCAACTCTAAGGGAGATATTCTATAGAGCGCTATAGAAATTGGTCTTGCATCAGGAATCAATTCTATAAGAAATTTTATCTCTCTCTCAGGTGGCAGACTTGAAATTTCATTAGGAAAGACATATGAGAATTCACAAACTACTGGACTAGCATTAAGTTTATGCTAGAATTCAATCTCAGAAGAACACAGAAAGCTTATTTTTTGGATATCTTCCTCAATTTTCCTATTTATAGGCATGGCATCTATAAAAGTCACAGACTTTTTAGCACAATCCCAAACTAAATTTTTTATGGACAACCAATCCATCCCAAAAATAATATCTAATCCCACCAAAGGTAAACAAATAAGGTTGACAGAAAAAGTCTTATTTTCAACAACAAGGGGACAATTTAAGCAGGACAAAGAAGTCAATACCCATTTTCCTACGACAATGGAAATATATAGCTCATAGGGTAGTTTATATAAAGGTAAACTTAATCTTACCATGCATTCTAAGGACATGAAAGAATGAGTGGCGCTAGAATCAAACAGTACAATTAAAGATACACCATTTATTAAACATTTACCTTTCATCAGATCATCGGATTGGACCACTTCTTTATCCTTCAAAGTGTCAATTCTTCCTATAGTAGAAGGTCTAGTGGGCTCAGTTGACTTTTTCCACTCAGGGCAATCTTTGATATAGTAGCTTAGTTTTCCATATTTATAACATACACCTGATTGAAATCTACAAGGTCCACTATGATTCTTCCCACATTTTGGACAAGTATTGGGTATTGCCTGCCTCACCATGGGTTTCTTCCCCTTCTAGTTTCCTTCATTCCTATTGTCTATTCCTCTAAAGGATCCATGTTGTTTCCTCTTGAAGAAGTTAGTTCTCTATCTTTCTTTTTCCATGTTGGCTAGGTTCTGAGAAACTATGCATCACTTGTTTACTAGCATAGCAAAGTTTCTAATTTCAAACGGAGCAACAACATTCTTTAGCTTCGACCGTAACCTAACTTCTAGATGCATGGCTTTCCACGCCTTATTTGGATGAAGTGCCAAATAAGTAGAGAACTTAGACAACTCTTCAAATTTAGCTAAGTAGTCCTCAAAAGTCATATTACCCTATTTCAACTGTCTGAACTTAATTTCTTTCTAGTTCCTCACATTCTCAGGGAAATATTTTTCTAGATACACTCTTTTAAATGATTTTTAGGTAATCTAGGTTCCTTGAGCCTCCAGTAATTGTCTAGCTCTTCTTCACCAATATTTTACTTCTTCAATAAGCATATACGTAGCAAACAATACTTTTTGCTCATCAATGTTTCCTAGGACTTCAAACTATTTCTCCATCTCTCGAAGCCATTATTAATTGCTTGTAGGTTAAACTCACCCCTAAAGGAAGGAGGTTTATTTCTTTGAAATTTAGGTCAACCATTATAAGCTTGGTTTCCTACTTGTCTAACCTCAGGGCTTGGATTGTGATTCACAAGTCTATTCTCCTGGAATTGTCTGAATGCTTTAGTAGTAGTGGCAGCTTGTTGAGTAGCAGCAACAGCTTGTTAGGTGGCAGCAGCAGCTTATTCCCTCATATCTTCTACCATTCCCACCATAGTTTACATAACCTTAGTTAAACTACCCTCATTCTCCTTTTCCTTTCCAGTATTCTTCCTAGGTAGAACCATATTTCACTTTACAAAACAAATATTATTAAGGTGATCAGTCTCAACAACATAATATTTATAAGAGATCATATGGCACCAACAAGAGATACTATATATGCAAACCTACTATTTCATTTCTCAAGTCAAAAACATGATACAAGACAATCAACTGCCATGGCTCAGCTAACTACCATGCATTAGTCTCTATCCTTAGGAATCTGCCCTTCACTCGAGCCAGTAATCCTTAGCTGTGGTAGTAGTGCTTTGATAGCAACCAAGTGTAGCCCTCCCAATTCTATAGTTCATTTCAGTTAAGTAAATAATATAATATAATATACAGGACTGGTGAGTTACTATTACCTCTACCTGAGTAAACTTTTAATTTTTATCAAGTTAAATAATCAAGTACTATCAGTAGAAAATATAATGAATTAATGGAAATGAAACATATATACATATATTTATACATTCACATTCATTTACAATATTTACAAATGTCATAAATTAGACATATATCTATGGATATGCGAGTGTGTTAACTGGGGAGAGGAGACAACAAGCTTGTCACTCATACCTATTTAACAAAATTGATAGTGAATTCAAGTACAATAGTGTCCCCACATTGAGTCCACACATTAAGTACATAATAGTGTCCCCAAATGCTATTCATAAGCATATACATTAGGGTGATTTGGTGCATACTATAATTATGTGAAATCCTAAGTATGTGACCATTTATTTAACTTAGCCGATAAGTTACTAACTTAGAATTTACAACTATCATGAAAATTGCAGAATGTCTAATCACCGCCCTATACTAGCGATCAGTCATTCAGTTATGAACCTATCTACCACTAATACATATACTAAGAATACAATTCTCATTTCTCTTATGCATTTTTGCTCTTTCCTTCTCAATTTCATCATACTCTTGCTCTTTTTCATTTAAATCAAAGTACATGTTACCCTTTTTGTATTTTAGGTTTAACTGCCTTACTTAAATTAGGCTTTTGGACCAAATACCTTTCAAACTTGTCATTGAGTTCATAATTCACTCACAGAAGTTAGCAGTCGGCTGATACCCTGCTACAATCGATTGGTAGCATTTTGTCCAATTTTCAAAATTCAAACCTGAGAGCTATCAGTTGACTGCTACAGGGCTAGCAATGTAAAACCTTTATCCTTATATTACAGCCTTAAAAAATGTAATCAGATAAGCAGTCATATTATTCTTTTCCTTATTATTTCATTAATTTACTCGAGCATTAAATCCATCAATAATTAATTATTTAATGAGGTCTAGATTCTTTTGCTCAAGTTAACATACTTGAGCATAGTGGAAATAAAATTTCATTCATTACATCAAAATTTATAAAACATTGCATGATTACATATATCATTATATATGATTTACACTATACTTTACATAAATTAAGACATGTGAAGAACTTTTTAAATAACGGTAAGGAGACAATAAGCCTGTCAGTCATACCCTTTTTACCAAAAAGACTCCTACTAGTGGATATATTCTTCACATATCTTACTTCAATTATATGCCCTTTTTCACTACATATAGCCAAAAAGAATACTGGGTCCTAATTTTACCAAAAAAGAACATATATAGAATTAGATCCAAAAGGGCTATAGCTACATGTTCATAATTACTTTCTAGGTTTATAGATTTGTAGTAGGAATTTCAAACACTGCAAATATATAAATATCCTTCAAGACTGTAAAGGTTCCTAGAAATAGAACCTCTACTACAGCTACTTCAATCTCCATCATCACACTATATCTAGGCATCTGATATATACCAATACAGTAATGAGAAAAAAATTTCCCAATAGCTAAACAAACCATTCATTTTCAAATATTTGGTATTTACCACTGTACGAATACAAAAAACATTTCTACATTCCATTTCTTTCAAAACAGTTTCCATTCAATTCTATGGGCATGCTTTATATAAAACATATGTATATGCATTTGTAAATATGAAATTATCACTGTTTCATGCTATGAACATATTATATGGCATCACATTGTCATGCATTCACACATAATCTATCATCTCAATATTCATTTCTTTTATACCTACAGGGGTACCTTAGTGCCCCTAAGTCAATACCACTAAAGTGACTCTTTATAGTTCCATTGAGTCATTACCACTAGGATATCATATAGTGCCATTGAGTTATTACCACTAGGATATCATATAGTGCTATCACATACACCTTAAGGGGGATCTAATAGTGCCATACTCCACCCTTTCTTGGTGTCCTTTAGCAGAACATTAATAGTGCCATAGTTCACCCCTTTAGAAACATTCACTGTCTTTTTATTTATCTTTAGGGAGAGATGTAAATAGTGTTGTGCTCTCAACCCTAAGATGAAACTCATAGCCCGTACATATTTACCTCAAGGGGGATTTAATATTGCCATTCTCCACCCTTTATTGGTGTCATTCCATACATTTCATTCCTCAAGTTCATGTAATATCAAATTTGGCATTCATAATATTTGAAATTGAAACATTTAGGTGTTAAAGCCACAAATGGATGCAATTCACATTCAATCTCATCTTTCCATCGTCTTTCCCATTCCTCTTGAGATTGACCATTTTAAATCACTTTCTAAACTTCTTTCTATTAGCACATGGATTCGGCCTTCAAGGGGAAAATAGGGTGATGCTCTTCGCCAAGGTGAGAAAGAGGTGGAAGCTAGGGATTTTTTTGCCATAGTTTCCCATTATTCCATCCTTTTCATCATTCAAGAACAATGGTACCTTATGCTTAAATTTTCATGACACTTTTTCTTATATCCAAAATGTGCATCTTTATGTTTAGCCTTTCTTTTTCTTCATTTTCATAACTCATTTACTATGTTAAACATACAGTTAAACACTTTGTATCATTTTCACATTTTAAGCACACTTTCAAGGTTAAATGATATGACTAGAAAATGGTAAATTTCCAAAACATCAATTTAGCAAAATTTTCTCTCTCTTTCTCTCTCATACTAAATGCTTCCACCAATTTTAGACACTTTTTCAAGCAAATAATTTTACCAAGACTTGTGGATGCTCTTGGCCAAGAGAGAAAGTGGAGGAAAATGGAAGATTTTCATTCTTTTGCTTTCATGGCTTTCATTTTCAAGTATTTCTCATGCAAAATCACCATTTTGTGTTTCATTTCCATACCATTTCAAAAGTTAGGGTTTTCATGAAACAAGTGCCATCCATGAAAATTTTCATTCTTTTATGATTTCAAGCATTTCAACTTGTTCATATTCATAAACACATTATTATTTCAATATAAGCAAAACTCATTCAAAGAAATCCACCATAAGAATGTAGAGCGAGAAACTCTAGGCTTCTTGAAATGTAAAACACTTTAATCTTTCCATAAAACATGAAACTGAAGCTTTAGGATTGTTAACTACCTTAAAAATGCAAGAAAAGTGGAATCTCCCAAGTGGTTTCCTTGATTTTGCTCTTCCTCTTTCCCTTGTGAAGCTTTTGGCCACACCCTCTCCTTTCTCTCTTGTTCGACTTCTCCTTCTCCTTAAGGAAGAAGATGACTTAAATTTAGGGTTTAGGTGAAATTACCAAAATGTCTATGGTGTAAAATGACGATTTTACCCTTATTACTTCTCTTTTTCTACAATGGCATCCTTTCTCCTTCAAATTGTAATTTCATGGAACTTTCATGGTAAATGACTACCTTGCCCTTTCAAATTTTGAATTCCCATTTTGCCCTATGACTTTTTCAAAAATTACCTTTAGGTCCTCGGGTAAAATTACCATTTTACCCTTTATGCTTAAAATGGCCAATTCACTTTTATTTTCTTCTCTTTTTGGCCATAACATAAAAAAATTCTCAAACAAAGTTTCATAAAGTCCTTTTTATGGAATTAATACTCCATCCCTCTTTAGGTACAATTATCATTTTGCCCTTAGAGTAAAAATTACTATTTTTCCCTTCATGGCAACATACTTATTTTTACCCTTATTTTATCTCTATTTCTAAGATAAGAGAGTCAAAGCCTTCAAATACCATTTCCTAAAGTACTTAGATGAAATTATTGTCTTTTCTTTCATAGTAAAATTACTATTTTTCTCTTTCTTTGGAAAAATTCCAATTTTACCCCTTTTATGGTAAAACTAGTGCTACTTGATGTAAATGTCCATTTTACCCCTTTATTGCATTATTCTTGACACCACATAACACACAAAAATTTACATAAAGAATCATCATTATTAGTAACAATAGTATTAAACATATTGGAGGCTGGTGTTATAGGTAGTCGACTGTTAGCTTACTATTAAGTCTGACGGTCGACTGTTAAAGTATGGCAGCTAGCTGTTAGCCTTCTAGAAAATGAAGAACATAACAGTTGACTTTCAAGGCTGGTAGTCAATTGCTAGAGCTTTGTATGCGTTTTTGGGCAGCTTCAGAATGCAACAGTCGACTATTGCAGACCACCAGTCGGCTACTACATTATGCTTTGTTTTAAAACTTGCCATAGACCCAAAATTTTTATTCAAAAACTTGTTTGTAAAGCCATTTTTAAATTTATGAACTCAAGATAATCTTCCAAGCATCTTTTAACGCGTGAAAACAGTCTAAAACACTATTTACTCTCTCTCAAATCTGGGATTAAACCTCATTTTTGCTCAAGTAGAAAAACCTACTTTTTAGAATCAATTTTAAGGATGCATAATTATCTTCAACTGATTCAAAACAGCCAATAGTAAGTAAAAATGTAACACCCTTTATCTTATCTTAACAACGTCATATAACAAATTTAGATAAGTGGTTACATTATTCTTTACCTTTTTATTTTCAATAAATTGCTTAAGCATTTAATCCATTAGTAATTTAATATAGAATTAAGTCTAGGTTCTGTTGCTCAGGTAAAGATACTTTATGCATAGCGAAAATAGAATTTCATACATCATAGCAGAATTTATAAAACATTCCATAACTGTATACATATCATTTAAATCTCCTGATGCATATTCGTGGGGAAATATCAACTGTATACATATCTATAGGGGTAAGGATACAACAATCCTGTCACTCATACCCCTTTTACAAAAGAGTAGTAGTCCTAAGTCTATCTCAAAATACCGATAGCAGAAGTTAGGACTAACGGTACTACATTATAAAATTTCTATTTACTCCTTACATTTGCTATATGAAGCATCCTTACTCGGGTTCTATGCATCTGATACATATCAGTAAAATAATGAGAAATATATTCCCAGTAGCTAAACAAACCAGTTTATTTAAAATAACTAATACGTACCACTGTACGAATACAGAAAGCAACTCTACATTCCATTCGGCATCAAATTCTTTTCATATAGATATATGGGTATGACATATGTGAAACATGTGTGTATGCATCTATAAACATGAGATATGAAACAAGTTATGTAATTCATGGGGTGGATAGCACTTTCAACATTCACATAATTTAATCATGCTCACATAGAACACATTATTGCCATACAAATCATAACATCACATAATGCTTTAATTTGGAAAGGTGTACACCAAATCATTCCCTTCCACATAATTATGTTCTCTGGAGGTATACACCAAATCATTCCTCCTGCAAATAATTCCTTAGGAGAATACATTAGATCATTCTCCACAAGGTAGCTTGCTAGGGAGGTATACTTCAAACCATTCCTCCTCATGATTTTGGTCTCAAGAGGTATTCACCAGATCATTCCTCCCTTTATCTTTGATTTTTCCATTCACAAATACATTAAGCATTTATATGCTATTCAGTCAATTTCACATGATTTTGGACATCTTTCTATCAATGGCAAAAGGTATACTAATTACCATTCATTCTTGATCATTACATCTTTTTCCCATATTTTCACTTAGCATAGGCTATTTTTGGATGGCATCTTAGGCTAATTTCAATTAACACATGAATTTGACCATCTTAGGGAATTTGCTACATAGCATTCGGCCAAGGCAAGAAAAGCATGAGGGTTTGACATTTTTAACCCATTTGGCTCATTTCTAGCATTATTTCTACCAATTAGGACTTATGGTAAATATTTCCATAATTATGGGTAAAGTTTTCTTTCACCTCATTTTTCCTTGTAAGTGTACATTAACCCTCCTTTCGCACATCTTTCTGGTTGATTTTTCAATATATATTATTTTCAATTTCACATAGTTATGCACAATTTCAAAGTGAAATGGTAAGAAATTTGAAATGGTTCCTTTACTAAAACCTAAAAGTACCATAATTTTCTCTCTCCTCTTTTCTTATGACAAAATTTTGCAAGGTTTTTTAGCCACTTTCAAGTGAGATTTTAGCACCATTTACATGAGTCCATTCGGCCAAGAAAAGTGTGACTCATTTCATGGTTTACGGTGAAGTTAGAAAATGGGAAAAGTGCTTAAACATGAACCTAACTAGATTTTATCTCTCTTACCATTTTGTAACACTTCCTTACACTTTTTCTAACACCATTTTAACCAAATTTCAGCACCCATAATGAACCTAGCATTCGGCGAAAGAGAGAATGCCTAGAAAATGGAGTTATCTCACCATTTTGCTTACAATACAACCATATTCAAGCAAAAACCATGCAAGAACATCATTTTCTCACTCTTTAAAACACCATTTCAGCCTTGGTATAGGTTAGGGATTTTCAAAACAAAGGTTCCATCCATGAAACATTACCATCTTTTATGTTTTCAAGCATTTCAACATGTCCATAGTCATAAACACAAGTATTTTTCAACATATTTCAACAACCATAAGAATGTAGAGAGAGAAAAGCCATCCTTCTTGAAAGATTAAGAACATCATAAACACACCATAAAACAAGAAAAGAATGACATAGGCATGTTTAGCAACCTTTAAAATGCAAAACAAGTGAAATATCCAAGTTGTTTTGGTTTAAAATCCCTTTCTTCTAAGTGTAGGAAGCAATTCGGCCAGCCTACTCTTCTCCTCCCTTCTTCGACATTTCTAGCACCTTGAGGAAGAAGAAGACTTAAATTAGGGTTTTGGTGAAATTACCAAAATGCCCTTGGTGTGAAATGACCAATTTACCCTTATTACTTCTTCTTTTCAAGAATGGCATCCACTCTCCTCAAGAATGTAATTTTATGGAACTTCCAAGGGCTGGGACGTTTCTACCCCTCAAGAATTTCAAAATTATATAATGGTCCCTTAAATTTTTAGAAATTGCAAATAAGCCCTTAAGGAAATTGCCAATTTTTCATTCAAGTCCAATTGGCCATTTTAGCTCCATTTTTCGCCCTTTTCAGTTTTAATGTGTAAAAATCACTTAAATAAGATTTCATTAAACTTATTTTTGTGAATTTACTAATTTACCCTTATTTTAGCAAAATTAGAATTTTTCCCCTAAGGCAAAAATACTATTTTGCCCTTTATGTCAATGTTATTATTTTCACCCTTATTCTTTCTTCTTTTGAGCAAGAATGAGTAAGGGTTTCTAATTTCAATTTCCTTGAATTATTTAAGGTAAAAACTAAATTTTCTACATTATGTAAAATTACTAATATTCCTTTAAGGTAAAATTATAATTTTTCCGTTCTTTACCAGATTTCTCCAACGTCATTCTTTTATGACCAAAATGACTCTATCTTGATGAAAATGTCCGTTCTATCATCTTAATGAACTATCCTTATCATCACATAATTAAAAATAATAATGATGACATTAAAGAATTGCAAGGTATTGGGAGTGGGTGTTACAAAAAACATTTTTCCTTCAAACAACTTCAAAATCATCAAGTTCAATTATATAAGCAGTAACTTCCAAAATAAAAAGGGATTGGGTTATTTTGCTACCTTAAATTCTTGTTTGGATGTTGATTAACGTATTGGATGCCTTCCTAGACACTTCTCTAGATTCAACCACTTTTTAGTTTAGTCCTTCTCCTCTTTCTAATCAATTTTCTAATTCTTTTCTAGTCTAATTCTAGCACTAATGCAACTAATGCAGTCTAATGCAAAATATACAAGCAATTAATTAAAATTAACAAACATCTCTCATAGAAATAGGGGCGGATGTTACAAAGGACAAAATGGTAATTTTACTCAAAGAGGGATAAAATAGTAATTTCTTATAAGAGACTTTAAGAAACTTTATTTAAGGAGTTTTTGCTTATCAAATTTCAAAAAAAGGAAAAATGAGGTTAAATTGGCCATTTGGACATAAAGGGTAAAATGATATTTTTTCCTCAAGGACATATTGGTAATTTTCCAAAAAGTGGAAGGGTAAAATGGTCATTTATAAAAGTGGAAGAGTAAAGTAGTTATATTCCATAAGAGTTCCTTGAAATTACAATTTGAAGGAGAAAGGATGACATTGTTGAAAAAGAGAAGTAATAAGGGTAAAATGGTCATTTTACACCAAGGACATTTTGGTAATTTTGCTTAAACCTTAATTTAACCTTCTTCTCCATGAAAGGAGAAGAAGAAGTTGAACAAGAGAGAAGAGAGGTGGCTGTGAAGGTGAGAAGAAAAAGGGGAGGAGGAAAACAAGGCAAAACACTTAGGAAGTTCCACTTTTCTTGCATTTTTAAGGTAGCTAAGCATTCCTAAACCCTTATTTTCATGTTTTATGATTTCATTAAAGTGTTTCAAAGTTTCATGAAAGTCGTGGTTTTCTCTCTCTACATTCCTTATGGCTTGTTTTCCTATTGGTTTTTGCTTGTACGAAAATATGGTTGTGTTTATGGATATTGGAATGTTTGTATGATTGAGGAAATGAAAATTTTCAAGATTGGTACTTATTTTCATGAAAAACCCTAATTTTTAAATGGTTAAAGATGGCTTGAAATTTCATGGAAATGAAAGGTAAAGTGTGATTTTGATCTAGTTTATTGTGAAAATGAAAGCTAAGGAAGCAAAGGATTGAAACCCTTTATTTTTCTCTCTTTTTCTCCTTGTGGCCGAGAACATTATGCCATATTATAGCCAAGATTTTTATGAAAATGTTCTTGTATATTTGTATATGAAATGGTTGAGTGAGAAAGAGAGAGAAAGTAAGATTCATGACGTTACTTTGGTAAATTTACCTTTCATATTCGTGTACTCTAATCTTAAAATGTGTTTTTAACATGAAAATGAAGATGTATGTGTAAATATATATATGTATGGCATGGAAAATAAGCCATGAAAATGAAGGAAATAAAGGCTATACATATAGATACACGCATTGAGTGTGAAAAAGTGCCATGAGTAATGGAAGGAAATTGTACCATCACTACAAAAAATTTGAGCTTCAGTGGAGACAAAAAGTTCGTCACATTTCGGCGTTGAAAAGTCCACAACTGAAGACCTTTAGTGGCGACAAAAATTGTTGCCACTAAAGTTTCCAATAGTGCTGACAAAAGTCGCCACTGAAAAGGGACAAAAATTGCCACAGGTTTTCAACCTCACAAACAAAAGAGTTGCCATAGATGGAACTTTCTGTCAGATGCCACTTTTTGTGGCGATTGAATGTTTCCACTGAAGCCTATTTTTGTGGCAACTTTTATTGTTGCCACAGATTTGTCACCACAGAAGCTCCTAAATGATTGTAATTCAATTTTTTTTTTAATTTCTATATTTCCTATCACATAGAGAAATATTACATAGTAGAATTATGAAACAAAATAACTTTACATTACAAATAAATAGTGTTACATTTGTTGCCACATTATAGTCAATAATTTACAATAATTACATAATTTACAGTAGTTACAAAGCTAAAACATATTTCTTGCATTCTTCCATCATTGGTTCCTACTTCTTGATGTTTGTCCCTATTTAAAATATAAACATTAAGGATAAGATAAAAATAAGAAGAAACACACATAAAAACTTATGATCATTGAAACATGATAGCACCTAATTATGGCATATGAGAAACTGAATCCACCCTAAAACTTATGAGATAACAATCAGAACAACGTCAAGACCAAATACAGAATAGAAGCAAGATACTACTGACATTCATATAATGACAAGATACTAATCGCAATCCCAAAACTAAGCAAAAATTTAGACAGCAAGCAAAGGTTGGGACAAGATATTAATTGCAATCCCAAAACCAATATCATCAAACTATCATCAAGCTAATTGCTCAACACTAAAATGATGGCACAATATCATCAAACTATCATATTGCATCAACAATACCATTAAATTTCAGTCCATTATCATCAACAAATCAATGTAAAAGGGGAACAGAAGAACCAAAAGTCATGGTTACCTGTTGAAATATTGACATTATTACATCTAACTGTGCTTGGATCCTCTGGTCAATCTCAGCTTGCATTTTACATTCAAGCTCAGTTTGCATTTGACATTGAAGCTCAATACGCTCCTCTTGGAGCTTCTTATCAAGTTCAGCTTGCATATGAGATTGTATCTCAGCACACTCCTCCTAGAGCTTCCTATTAAGCTCAGCTTGCATCTGCTCACATACACTTTCAATTGCAGATGACATGCTGGCTTTCATACTTATTTGTTGCTAAGATTTCTTAGTCGATGGCTTCTTTCCATAGCCTTTTCCATGAACAAATCCTGACCTCTCTCCAAGCACAGATGCCAAAATCTCATCTCTGGTCAGTGGGTTCTCAATTTCCTATTGCTGAGATATAACCTTTTGAATGCGTGCCTACATTATTAATGCAAACAATGATAATAGGCACAAGAAATGATATTTAAACTTTAAAAGATAATATACATTTTTAACATACATGAATTTCTTGTGATTTTGGATCGGACCACATAACTTCTCCTTCTTTTGTTCTACAAGTGTGTTGGAGCTGCCATATTCGATCAACCGATGCCTTTTCTCCAATCTTAGGATTCCTCTACAAGAAAAACACTTGTAAACAAGTATTTATTGTACCATGGTTAAGTAATTAAATAATTAAAGTTACTTATCGTAGATTCTTCAATCTCAGCAAATGATCGAGGGCCACATGTATGTCGTGTTATTTTTTGTGCCCTATTTTTTTTTCTTTCACTAGCAACATACAATAATGAAACTCTCATAGTTTAAACAACAAAATGAAAACTCTTATAATTTAAATAGTTTAAACAACATATAATTCCACATTACCTTGAATTCTTTTGAATCATAATGTGCTACCAACCACTCCTAATCTTCAAGTGTAACATCAATTGGCCGATTGGCCAATCTCTCTTCATCGTTGTTGAAGTGGTTGTAATGTTTATGCAGACGGGTCTTCCATGCTCTGAACAGCCACTGCACAGTGGTAATGACAAATTTTTCCATTTCTTGTTGTCTTCTATCATCACCAATCTCAAACTTCTCCTGAAATATAAACAAATATTTTCCTTATAAAGAAAGACAAAAAAGTATGAAATTATATGCCTGTTTGTAACTTATTACCTTCACTTTCAACCACATTGCTTGTCCATATGTAGGAAAAATGTTCTACCACCTACCAGTTCTGAAGGAGACAGTTTGCTTAACTATAAATCCGCAGTAGTTGGATATATCTCTAGCCTCAAGGCCCACAGCTCTCTCAATATCATCAGGGATATCAATTTTAATCTCGTTGCCAAATTTTGTTTTCATATCCACTACAATTGACTTATATTTCCCTCTACCTATCTTAGAGGTGTAAGAAACTGTAAATGACAAGAAAAATGGTTAATATTGCTTCTACATATTATTGAATAATATGCATAAAGGCAAATTAACTTGAACTACTCATATTCCTTGATCCTTGGACTGGTGGAGATTCCTCATTTAGCCGTTGGTCCTGCTTGGCCCATTAGAGAATCTTCATTCAGTTGAGCATTGTGTTGTGGGATTCTATCGACATATGACGGTGACAATCATAGACTTGAACTCACTTCTCTTTGGTTGTCAAGTCTTCCTCGACGTGCACCAGCTTTTTCAATCCTTCCACCTCGACCTTGCATAAGACCTGACATCTTCTACAATGTTGTATTTAATAAATATAATTAAAAATAATAAAATACATCTATTATTAGATTATACATAAGAATGTAAAACAACAAATTTTTATCTATATTACCACAATTGCTATAACAACATTTAATTAGTCTTCAGAATCCGCAGTGTCTTGTGTGTTGTCATATATTAAATCTTCTTCCTCACTTTCTTCACTTACACTTGAGTTTATAGAATTGTCATCAATGAAATCCAGGTCAGTAGAGGTACGCATATTTGTTCGTTCTTCATCGCTTGCTTGATTGATGGATTATGGTTCAACATCTACCCGTTCAAAAGTAACTACAATCTCATTTTGCACTTCATTTTCTATTTTAGCATTTAATTGCTCAGCCTCAATCTGATGATACGCTTCTTTATCGAGCAACACAACGTCACCATCATCGCCATTATATTGCGGCATGTTGAATAGGTCTCGAGGATTTGTCTTCACAACAATTAACCAACCTTGATCAATCATATCATCTAAGTATAACACTTATTTTGCTTGAGATGTCAAGACAAATGGCTCATTTGTATTCAATGAACCTCGAGTATTAACACTTATAAATCCATATTTATCTACTCTATATCCTCTTCCTAAATTAGCAACGTCCCACTAATGACACTTAAAGAGGTACACCTTTCTATCTCCGACATATGAAAATTCATAAACATCTTCTAACACACTATAGTATTCCTTATCAGGGTTTGAATTATCACCCTTTGCAAGAACTCCACTATTTTGCGTTTTTCTTCTTGAAACATGATCTTTTGTGTGAAATCTATATCAATTCACCATAAACATCGAATATCTATGCACCTATTGAAGAGGACCTACACCCAAACTTATAATTTCTTCACTTACACATTGTTGTGAAAATCGATTTAAAACCTGCACAAATAAAGAGCCATTAATCATTACTACAAAACTAAATTATCCTCTAAGATATAATACATTAAGCCTTAAGTTGATATAAACTAATACATGTGTATGAAACCAGTCTGGAAATTCCATGTTTCCCCTCTCATCTTTCAGTGATATTTGTAACTCTAACTCCTTTTAGTACTCCCTACATATTACAAGAGAAGAGATTGAACTTACTCGATACATATTTCTTCAAAATTTTTGATATTAGAGAAGTAGTTGAACTTACTCCATAAATGGCCAAACTTCCTCACAATTTTGAAGGACATACATACAAGCTTGGTTAAACTCTAAATGAGGTAGAGTAATGATTTTGTAACACCCTATTGGTTGACCACTTTTTTCAAAGATAGACATCTCACAATCCTTATGGGGTCCATCATCATTCCTAGCTAGTTTATTAAACTTTGTTGGGATGTTCTTTAGGTATTGCAAGAAAAAGGTTAGACTTTCTTCTGCCAAGTATCCTTTTTCAATTGATCCTTCAAGACGAGCCTTATTACGAACATATGATTTCAGAGTTCGTAAATATCTACATTCACAAAATAAAATAAATATAATAACTGTTATTAAAGGACTACATTATTAATTATCTAGTACCTTAAATCTATTACCTCTCAATAGGATACATCCACCGATATTGCCCAGGTCCACCAAGCTTTGCCTTTCTAGCTAAGTGAATGGGTAAGTGGACCATGATATCAAAAAATGCTAGTGGAAATATAGTTTTCATTTTGCATAAAGTTATTGCAATTTGGGTCTCCAATTTATCCAGATCTTCAATTTTCAAGCACTTGCAACAAAGATTCCTAAAAAAATTGCCTAATTCTACAATTGGTTCATAAACTTCCTTAGGTAAAATGCCACGAACCGCAATTGGAAATATATACTGCAATAAGACATGGTGGTCATGACACTTCAATCCAAACATTTTCCTTTCATGAACATTGACACAATGTGAAATTTTTGAGGAAAATGCATTAGGAACCCTCAAATTAGACAAAAAGTTGTAAACTTTTAACTTCTCATTCGAAGACAACGCATAGCATGCTGCAGGTAACAAGACATTTCTTCCATCTTCAATTCCCTTGCCTTATACCTAAATCCATTAAATCATACTGACTCTTTAATGTATCCTTTGTATTTCCATAAATATTCATCACTGTTGACACAATATTGTCAGATAAATTTCTCTCAATGTGCATGACATTAAGATTATGTCTTATCATCAATTTTTTCCAATAAGGCAGTTGGAAGAATATACTCTTCTTCGTCCAGTTATAAGAATTACCTGGTTGGTCACGCATTTTTTTCTGACCTTTCCCAAACGTCACGCTTCTTAATTGTTCTGATTGGTAAAGTGCTTCATCACCAGTTAATGGAGTAGGCGTCACAATTTCGATGCCATGGATGAGTAGCATGCAAGAAACGATGATGGCCCATGTAGTATAGCTTATTCTGTAAAGAAACATAGTGGGTGTCCTTATGGCAACAAGGACATGCAAGCTTACCTTTAGTTGACCATCCAGAAAGGTTTTCGTATGTTGGGAAGTCATTAATTATCCACATCACAGTTGCTCGCAACACAAAATTAGATTGTAAGTAGGCATCATAAGTATCTACCCCTACTTCCCATAACTCTTCCAACTCTTCAATCATCGGTTGCAAATAAACATCTATGTCATTGCCTGGACACTTAGGGCCTGGAATTAAGAGTTTCATCATAAAGTATGGGTCTTTCATGCAACAGGCCAAATACTATGATTAGCACTCATATTTCCAAAAGGTTGAAACCCATCACTTGTTAAGCCCAATCGAACATTTCTAAGATCATTAGAGAAGTCAAGGTATTGTTGGTTGAAAGATTTCCAAGCCAAGAAGTCAGAAGGATATCTTAAAATGCCATCATCGACTTGTTTCTCCTTATGCCACCGTATTTGTTTAGCTGTGTGTTTTGCCATGAACAACCTTTGCAATCTAGGTTTAATTGGGAAATGACGCAAGAATTTGTTTGCTACTTTCTTCCCTTGGTGTTTACTTGACTTCCATCTAGGCTTCTTACATATAGGACAAGAATTTGCATTGGCATGCTCTCGCCAATATAAGTTGCAATCATTTTCATATGCATTTATTTTCCTGTAATCCAACCCTAAATCTCTAATAATCTTTTTGGTTTCATAGTATGAATAAGGTATAGCTGCCCCATTGGGAAGAACTTCTTTGAAGAAGCTAAGAATCACATCTACAAATTTATTGGTCCAATGGTTAAGACACTTCAAGTGAAGTAACTTAACTACAAAAGATAACTTTGACACTTTATTACATCCAGAATGAAGTTCTGTCTCCGCATCTTTTAGTAAATTGAAGAACTTATTTGCCTGCACATTTGGTTCTTCGTTGTTATCATAAACACAATTTAATTCCTCTATATTTGCAAATCCACAAGCATCATGTATCATCTCGTTAATATCATCCATCACACCATTGTCATCTTCCCCTTGACAATCATTTCTAGGACTATGCGTTCTTACAATGGATTCTCCATGTAAGTCCCACACTTTGTAACTATCCCAAAATCTTTTTTTCAATAAATCAAATCTCACCATATGTCTAAGCTTAAACTCTGTATTTCTACACCCCTTGCATGGACATCAGATTAAAGTTTTGACCCCTGGCTGATTATATGCCCATTCAAGAAATTCATCTATTCCTCTTGCATATGTTGGATTTGCTCTATTTTTTATATCTACACAACTTTTATCCATTCCTTTGTCCTACATATATACATGTGAGTAAGTTTTTCCAAATGCTCACAAAAGATTCGAGGATCACACTTTAAAAGAGTTAGAAAAGGAGTAAGCCAAACTAACATACCCTTGATGCAAATTAAAAAAATCACTTAGCATAAGATCAATAATGTATCCAAATATATCATAATCCATTAGAAATTACACAAATTCTCACCCTAGAAATTCCCAATAGACCAGGGAGAATTTTGCAATAAAATTAAAAAAAGAGATTATAAATAAATGCTATTCTTGTTTTCAATTGGCAGTGATATTTGGTAATTGTAAGTCACAATATTCTTTAATATTGTAACGATAAGCATTAGTTATATTTATCAAAACACAATAAACAATATCAGATAGGATTAAATAATATTTGGATTTTATACCGTGTAAGTGAAACTTATATATAATAACACACATAAATAATTTTCACTTGCTTATCACATTCATTATCCAAAATCTTTTATGCTAGTGATTAGGTGTAGGTTCCTGTGCTGATATTATAGCAATAGATATCATTATACCTGTGCACGTTTGTATGTTACCTAGCAGCAAACAAGTCTTTCATCGTTCAAGAATTTCCGGTGACTTATATTAATGTGAGACAACTAATACTGCATAATGACCTAGCTTTGCTTTAATTAATTAGCAGAGGCACAAGTCAATGTGCAAACATGAATTATGATTACTATAGGATAAGTCTATTTTTTAGAGAGTACCCTTCTCTTTCAGATATTTTCCTTAAGAGTATTTTATTGTTTCTTTAGAATAAAGATCTCGAATAGTATATTGAATAGCGCACATTTATCTTTCCAATTAGTTTGATTAAGTTATACTATCAATATTCATCAAAATGTTGAAAAAGTATCATAAATTTAAGGTATGATTAGTAAGTGAACAAAAGAGGCTAATAATTCATGAAAGATGTCGCTTCACAATATTCAAATAAAAAATGAAAATTAAGTTACAACTTTTAATCTAATAAAATATATATGGTGATAGTAAAACTCTAATGCCAATTATTTGATCCCGCTCATTATATATTATATATAAAGATGAACTTTTTCCATAATGAAATGTTATTTTGAGGGCTTCAAATTGCTGTAGAATTCTACATATTTACTACGATATGCTTAATTATTCATTATGTACAATAAATTTAACATTACTTGTATTTTAGGAGTTTCTAGTACTAATCAAAATCCATAAATATAGCCTTAAAATCTAACATCCTCCTCCCCCAATTCTTGTTTCCTACATATAACTTACAGACAGTCTCCATGTTTTTAGGCAACTTGATTGTACTATTTATAGAAGCATGCATACTACAAAAATACATGCTGGTAATTTAATTTGCCTTAGTGAAATTTCATCTCCTTGGTTGGCAGGAGGCTCCTTCTTACAACACCCATATTCACCATTACTCACAAGGAGGGAAGAAGAAAACGGGTTGGTAGGTGAATCTTAAAATTAAAGGATGGAAGAGAAATCTTACCTTGAGTTTTGATAAAGGCCGGCTGTGATGGATGCAAACCCATGAGAGAGCACGACAGCGGTGAACAACACGATGGATGCAAACCCACGATGGAGCACGCGAAGATAGAGCGACATTGAACAAAAACCCACAATGGATGTCGGAGGAAGAAGGCCCAAGCAAGAACGACGGTGAATGGCACCAACGACAGCGACGCACGCTGGATCGGAGCACAGGCGAGCTGGATGAAGTCTGGCACAAGAACTATGTTGATGTCCCCAATTTGGCGCAAAAATATGCAGAGTGAAATTTAATTGGCACTTTTTTTAATTTCTAATTTTATATTATATATAAAATATTGAAGTAGAGTTATCAGGGGCTACTATGGCGTCATGGTTACTTGGCTTACAACAATTGCCAAGGACCTGTGATCGTGCTGCACTAGTGCATCTTCTAAGTTTTTTCCTCCCATTTCTAGTGTATCAGTGATGACGAAAAAAAGTCACCACCGAAGGTATTCTACGACGCCAAGAATTGTCGCCATTGACTAGATCCAGTGGCGACAAAAACAACGTTGCCACTGGAGAGCTTTAGTGGCGATCTTTTGTTGCCATTGAAGACTTTTGGTGGCATTTTTTTAATGGTCACCACTGAATGTCTCTAATGGCGATAGTTTTTGGCACCGTGGAAAATCTTTAGTGGCAACACAAATTGTCACCACTGAAAATAGACTTTCAGTAGTAACAGATTTGGTCACCACTAAAAAGTCGCCATTGAATGTCTTTTTTTTTGTAGTGCATTGTGCCTAAATGGTAGAAAGGATGGAAGAAAGGGAATAAATAATATGAAAATCCCTAGCTTTCACTCTTTCCTCACTTTGGCCGAGACCACCACATTTGTTTCCCTTGAAATTGGTTAAACTTTGTTAATAAAATTGTGAAGGAAAACTGTTAAATCTTTATGTTGACCAATTTCAAGAGAAAAAGCAAAGGTGAGTTAGTATGGCAAAGAGTTACAATGATGTGCACTATGCATTTCATGAAAGAAATGTCTAATCTTCCATACCCATAGTATATGTTATGAATTTCATATGTAACTTACTATATTCATACAATTTAATTTGAAAGTGTTTTCAAACAAGAGAGAGTAATATTATGAAAGAGTCAGATAGGTATCATAGAAATGTAAGCAAAGAAAGAAAAGAGAAACCTAGAAAGGTAAGGAAAACATAGAATGAAAGAAAAGAGAACTTAGAGGAAGTATTTTCAATGTATGATTTAGAATAGATAGACTTGTAACTAAGTGACTAGTTGTCAGTATGGGACGATCGTTGGGCATTCCATGGTTGTGTCATAAATTTGGATGGTTAACCATCCACTCAATATAAGAGTTTAGAAAACACCGTGATGGTTGCAAATTCTTAGTGTAACCTAGATGGCCAATGAAAAGGGGACATTTACTAAATTGGCATAATTATGGGTACAAGTCAAGTCATCCTAGATTGTATATGAGAAATAGCGTACGGGGAGTGTGATCCACTAAAAAAGTGGTGGTGATTCCATAGCATCATGATCTAACCTAAAAGCAGAGAGAAAATGATCTGTGCAGTTAGCAGTAATCCCATGAGATTAATTTAAAAATTAATTATCAATCTGCCTATGGGCAATAACAAGTAAATAGGTATTTCGATCCACTAGGGGATGCCTCAGATAATACCAGTGACAAAATTGTCACATAAGATGTTAAATTAACTCACTCATGTAAGCAGTGATACATGGAGTAGTTCATTGGGTGACTCTCCCAATACTCTTAGGTTTCTCTTCTATAAAGAATGGAATTAGCCATAATGTTATAATTGTTTTCCTTTTTCCCTGATTTTGTTATCTTTATGATCTTATTATGATGAATGAACCATGTATACATTCATGATACCTATTTGACGCTTTCATTATGAAATGATAAAGATGGTGAACTTCATTCTTGTATTGAATTATATTATGCTTTCATAAATACATGCCATATTGATATATATGAATCATGCATGATATCCCAATAGATAATATGGTATTTTAAAGAAAGGAATGTAGAATGTTTTTCGTGTTATCATGGTGGTATATGTCAGAGGTTTTTCAAAAGAATAGATTATTTGGCTACTAGGAATTTAGTTCTCATAATTATCCTAGTATGTATCAGATGACTAGGCACACCCTACTACCAGAAGTAAAGGTAACATGGAATGAAGTATCTTGAATTAAGTATAGTACTGCCAAGAATATGGGTTTCAATAGTATGTAAGAGTTATATATGGTAATAGCAAAATATTAACAAGGGTTTGAGTGGCAAGGTTTTTGCCTCCTTACCCTATGTATAACTAGAACTCTATCTATGAGAAGTTTATATTAATGAGGAGTTTATGTATAAATGATATTCATCTTTCGCTGTGTTGTTATAAATTTTTATTATATAGTCTTCTTCTGTGCAATGTATAAATAAAAAATACCTGAGTAAAGGAACCCAAACCTAATCCAATACTAAATGGTAAATGAATATTAACTCAGCTAATAAATAAAGACAAAAGTGAAAGTAACATCCCAATCTGGTAGCCAGAGGATTTATATTGAGAATAATATATTTTATAAAAGAAATGACTATTAGATTGGGGTGTTACACTTTACAAAATAAATATTATTGAGGTGATCAGTCTCAATAACAAAACATTTATAAGACAATATATGGCTCCAATAGGAAACATTATACACCCTAACCTAGCACCCCATTCCTTAAGTCAAAACATAATACAAATCAGTTAACTGCTTAAGTTCAGCCACTAACCTGGATTAGTCTCTATCCTGAGGAATCTACCTTTACTACCTAATTAGCATCTATCACTACTGAGTTAGCTATGTGCTGACTATGGTAGCCTTGCTCTGATACCAACTCTATGTAATGTTCGTAATACCCCCTTATTATATGGTTTCTTTTGGTTCTTTAAAGGATATAATATATATAAATATCATGCTAGTAGTGTGTTACTGTTACATCTATGCAAGTAAATTCAAACTTTTTACTAAGTTAGTTATTTGAGTGTAGTTGGGTCGGGTCTTTACTCTCGGGTTTACACTCACTCTCACAGCGAAATGAAATAATTTGATACATCAGTTACTCTAGCTAGATATACAAACATAATGCATATTTAATTCCATAATTAATGTAGAATAACTATCAAGGCATGGAGGCAACAATCTTGCCACTCGAACCCTATCAAATATGTGTATTCATAAATTTTGGCTAATCCGTATCCATCTAATCAATATAGGCTATACATTAGGTAAATTATGCTAGCACTTTCTCAAAAATCATGAAGGCTAGCTGATAAATTAAAAGCCTATACTATCCAAAATAACTTTCTTAGATTACCTATGGATGGTACCCCTCCTCAGGTTACCTCTATCTCTAGTTGGTACCTACACATTTGATACATGCCAACATTTATATGAGAATTAAATCTCAATAGCAAGCAAAATTGTTGGTGACTTGTACCACTGTGATTATATGGAAATACTCTGCATTCTCATCTCAAATTCAAAATATAACATGTGCTATTGGGATGCAATGCATGAATCGCACTTTCATGGTTTGTGCTTAGGTGTATGCATGTGCTTTGAAACATGTGAAATTAAATTGTCATGGGATGTCATCTCATTAACATGCTTTATCATAAAAACTTTCATCTCATACCTTTCTTATGGTAACATCAACATATTCATCTTTAAAATGTAACAGGAACCATACATACACATTTAAAGTTATCAGGAGTGCCGTTCAGCAACTACCTCTCGTACCACTTCATACATCCATACATAACTGTGTGACTGTTTAGCCACCATGCATTTTCTTTTGTACTATCTAGAGCATCTCCCAATGGATCCAAGTACTATGTGGTCATTATCCTCTAACAGATCATTCTAATATAATAGGATTTAAAGTTCCCTTTCTACCCCATAAGTGACTACTCATGATGTGGTCACTGCCCTTCCGCAGATCACTTTGTACAGTGGGAATTTATTTCCATTTCTACCCTATAAGGGACTACTCGTTTAACTAATGGGATCATATCCTAGTACGCTATTCACTAATGTATATACTAGGATGACTGGCTCATGCCTAACTCTAGGTACATGTCTACTTTAATGGCCTTGAAAACTACACTAACTTAGAGTTTGTTGTAATACCCGCCCCTAATACTTTGTATTCTTTAATGTCATTATTATTATTATTATTATTAATTATGTGATGATCAGGAGAGTTCATTAAAAAGATAGAATGGTCATTTTCATCAAGATAGAGTCACTTTTGTCATAGAAGAACGAAATTGGAAAATCTAGTAAAGAAGGGTAAAATAGTAATTTTACCATGAAAGCGAAAATTTATTTAATTTTCTTATTTCATGAAATTACATTAAAGGACTTTCATCATTTTCATTTAAGAGAGAAGAAGAATCCAGTTATGTAAGTGATTATGTGCTTTTGATGTCAAAAAGGCAATTTTCCCTAAAAAGGGAAAAACTGTAATTTTACCTTAAAGACATATTAGTAATTTTACATAATGTAGAAAATCTAATTTTTACCTTAAATATTTCAAGGAAATAGAAATTAGAAATCCTTACCCATTTATGCTCAAAAGAAGAAAGAATGAGGGTGAAAATGATAACATTGGCACAAAGGGCAAAAAGGTAAATTTGCCTTAGGGGAAAAATTATAATTTTGCTAAAATAAGGGTAAATTAGTAAATTCACAAAAATAAGTTTTATGAAATCTTATTTAAGTGATTTTTACACATTAAAATCGAAAAGGTTGAAAAATAAAGCTAAAATGGCCATTTGGACTTGAATGGCAATATCCTTAAGGGCATATTTGTAATTTTTGAAAAGTTAAGGGATCATTCTGTAATTTCAAAATTCTTGAGGGGTAGAAATGTCCCAGCCCATGGAAGTTGCACAAAATTACATTCTTGTGGAGAGTGGATGCCATTCTTGGAAAGGAGAAGCAGTAAGGGTAAATTGGTCATTTCACACCAAGGGAATTTTGGTAATTTCACTAAAACCCTAATTTAAGTCTTCTTCTACCTTAGGATGCTAAAATTGTTGAAGAAGAGAGAAGAGGAGGTTGGCTGGAACCACACTTAGGCTTGGAGAAGAAGATTTTCAAACCAAAATAACTTGGAGATTCCACCTGTTTTGCATTTTTAAGGTAGCTAAACATGTCTATGCCATTCTTTTCTTGTTTTATGGTGTGTTTATGGTGTTTTTACTCTTGTAATAAGGATGGTCTTTCTCTCTCTACATTCTTATGGTTTATTTGTTTGAATGGGTTTGAAATATGTTGGAAACTACTTGTGTTTATGGCTATAGACATGTCGAAATGCTTGAAAACCTCAGAGATAGCAATTTTTCAAAAATGAAACCCTAGTCTTGGAAAACACTATCTTGTACCAAGGCTGAAATGGTGTTTTAAAGAGTGAGAAAATGATGTTCTTGCATGGGATTTACTTGAATATGGTTGTATTATGAGCAAGATGGTGAGATAACTTCATTTTCTTGCTTTTCCCTTTTTGGTCGAATGCTAGGTCTTGTGATGGTGTTGAAATTTGGTTTAAAATGGTGTTAGAAAGAGTGAGAGAATGTGTCATGAAATGTTAAGAGAGAGAAATCTATTTAGTTTAATGTTTAAGCACTTTTTCCATTTTCTAACTTCACCATAAACCATGAAAATGTGTCATACCTATCTTGGCGGAATGGACCCATGCAAATGGTGCTGAAATCTCCCTTGAAAATGGCTAGAAAACTTTATAAGACTTGTCATAAGAAAAGAGGAGAGAGAAAATTATGGTAATTTTATGATTTAGCCAATGTACCATTTCAAAGATTTTACCATTCCACTTTAAAAATGTACATAAGTATGTGAAGATGTAAGATAATATGCATTGACAAGTTTAGCATGAAAAATAGGCTAGAAAGATGTATGAAAGAAGGGTTTAATGTACACTTACAAGAAAATGAGGTGTGAGAAAGCATTACCCATAATTATGGAAACAGTTACCATAATGCTTAAATGGTAAAAATAATGCTAGAAATGAACCAAATGGGTTAGAAATGCCAATCCTTCATGCTTAACTTTCCTTGGCTGAAAGCTATGTAGAATTTTCCCTAAAATGGCTAAACTTATGTGTTAATTGAAAGTAGCTTAAAGTGCCATCCAAAATGGCCTATGCTATTTGGAGATAGGGGAAAAGATGTAATGGTCAAGAATGAATGGTAAATAGCATGCATTTTGCCATTGATAGAAAGATGTACAAAATCATGTAAAATGATTGAATAACATATAATTGCTTAAAGTACTTGTGAATGGCAAGGTTAAAGCTCAAGGGAGGAATGATCTGGTGAATACCTCCAAAGACTAGAATTTTGAGGAGGGATGATCTAGTGTAAACCTCTCGAGAACAACACCTTGTGGGGAATGATTTGGTGTATACTCCCAAGGAATTAAGTTTAGGAGGAATGATCTAGTGAATACCTTCAGAGAATACAATCATGTGGGGGAATGATCTGGTGTATACCTCCCAAGAATAAAGCATTTATGAGATGGTATGGTTTGTATTGTATGAATGTGTTCTATGTGAGAATGTTTGAAACATGTGAAACTTGAAAGCTTGTTATTAATTTCATTAATGATAACATATGTTGCATATCTCATGTTTATAGATGCATACACACATGTCTCACATATGTCCTACCCATATATCTGTATGAAAAGAATTTGATGCTGAATGGAATGTAGAGTTGTTTTCTGTATTCTTACAGTGGTACATATTAGTAGTTTTAGAGAAAAAGGTTTGTTTAGCTACTGGGAATATATTTCTCATTATTGTACTAATATGTATCAGATACCTAGATATTGCCTAATCCTGGAGATTAAAATAGCCAAAGTGGAAGTTCCCTTCCTAGAACTTTCACCATATTGAAGGATATTTATATTATGTTTATTATAGAAATGCCCCCAGAGTGAACTGGGTGAACTAGGTATCATAGTTATGTATATGTAGCCTTAACATTTTGGTCCTAATTCTTTATATATTTTTTTGGGGTGGAATTAGGACTATCATTTTTTGGCTGCATATAGAAGGTAAAAGGGCAGATGTATAAGGATATGTGAAGGACCTGTTCACCTGTGATATTTTGTAAAAGGAGTTTGAGTAACAGGCTTGTTGTTTCCTTACTCTTTAAGAATGGGTACTTTATATATCCTAGAATGTGTATGTGGAACTATGTATCAAACAGTCATAATAAATATATATCAAAGTTCTTTTAAATTCTACTGTAATGTATGTGATAATTATTTCCATTGTGCAAAAGTACGTTTACCTGAGCAAAAGGACCCGAACCTAATCATATATTAAATTACTAATGGATTAAATGCTCGGTAAAATCAATATGATGAAAGGCTAAGGATAATGTAACCACTTATCTAAATATGTTATATGAAATTGTTAAGATAAGATAAGGGCTGTTACATTCGCAACCATCATGGCATTTTTAAACTTATCTAACCTCAACTGGATGGTTTCCTACTCAGCACATGGTACAACCATGGAACTACCAAGGCTGTCCCATACCAACCATTGGTCACTCGATCATAAGCTTATCTATCCTAATTTATACCCTAGGAATACTCCCCTCCTTTTGATCTTTCATGGATTCCTTTATTTTTCTTTCACTATCACAAGGATCACCATGTCCAATATGATTCTTACAAGGACTACCATGTCCAAATAATCCATAACTCAAATGTTACATGTTACCATTAAATCCCAAGTTTCAATCTTGTGTTTCGGTGAGGTTTTCGGCCAATTTTCCATCAAAATCAAGTTATAGAGTTTATTTTCTATCATTATGGGATGGCAATCGATTGCCTTTGAGCCGGTAGTCAACTGCTAGCTCTCTGTCAAAAATGGGAAGCCAACCCGAGAGAAACTAGTCGACTATTTCAGGCCTAAAAGTTGATTGCTAGCTTGTTGTGAGCCCGACAGTCGACTGCTAAGGCCTAGCAATCGGTTGATGCGTTTTGGGTACCTTTTTTAGGTAACGAAGAACATGGCAGTCAACTTCCAGGGTCTGGCATTTGGCTGCTATTGCTCTTTACTGCATAAAAACATATGATATATGTAACACCCCTTATCTTTACTTAGCAATGTTACACATTGTAATCAGATAAGTGGTTACATTATTCTTTACCTTTTTAATCTCAATAAATTGCTTAATCATTTATTGCATCAATAATTTAATATATAATTAGGTTTGGGTCCCCTTTTGCTCAGGTAAACATACTTTTGCATAGCAAAAATAAAATTTCATACATCACAGCAGAATTCATAAAACTTTATATTATATAAGTATAATAACTGTCTATTATATCATCCAGTATACATATACTAGGATATATGAAATACCCATCCCTAAGGAGTAAGGAGACAACAAGCTTGCCACTCAAACTCCTTTTTCCAAAAGAACAGTAGTCCTAATTCTATCTCAAATTACAGATGGTAGAAATTAGGACTAAAAGTGCTACATTATATAATTTCTAATGACTCTTTACATCCACTAGTTCGGTGCATCATTACTCGGGTTTTATACATCTAATACATATCAGCAAAATAATGAGAAATATATTCCCAATAGATAAACAAACCAATTCTTTGAAATAACTGATATATACCACTATACGAATACAGAAAACATTTCTACATTCTATTTAGTTCAAACTTCTTTTCATACAGATCTATGGGCCTATCATATGCGAAACATGTGTGTATGCATCTATAAATATGAGATATGAAACATGTGATATCATCAATGGAATGAATAACAAACTTTTAATGTTCACATACTCTAACCATTCTCACATAGAACACATTCATGCAATACAAATCATAATATCTCATACATGCTTTACTCTTGGAAGGTATTCACCAGATCATTCCTTCCCACATGATTGTGTTCTCAGGAGGTATACACCAGATCATTCCTCTTGTATTTAATTCCGTAGGAGTATACACCAGATCATTCCCCACAAGGAAGCTTTCTTAGGAGGTATACATCAGATCATTCCTCCTCATTTAATTCCTTGGGAGTATACACCAGATCATTCCCCACAAGGTATTATTCTTGGGAGGTATTCACCATATCATTACTCCCTTTAGCTTTGATATTCCCTTTCACAAGCACAATAAGCCTTTCCATGCCATTCAATCACATTCACATGATTTTATACATATTTCTATGAATGACAAAATTTCATGCTATTTATCATCCATAATTAATCTTTTCATCATTTCCCCTCATTTCACTTATCATAATCCATTTGAGTGGCACCTTAGGCTACTTTCTATTAACACACAAATTTAGCGATTCAAGGGAAAATCTTACATAGCATTCTGCCAAGGCAAGAAAGTCATGGGGAATTGGCATTTCTAACCCATTTGATTCATTTATAGCATTATTTTTTCCATTTAAACATTATGGTAACAATTTCCATAATTATGGATCATGCTTTCTCACACCTCATTTTCATGTAAGTGTACATTAAGCCTTCCTCTATCATGCTTTTCTAGCTTATTTTCCATGCCAAATGTGACAATGCACATAATCTTACAACTTCACATTTTTAAGCATACTTTTAAGGTGAAATGGTAAAATTTTGGAATGGTGCATTGGCTAAAAACATAAAAATACCATAATTTTCTCTCTCCTCCTTTCTTATGACAAATCTTCTAAGGTTTTCTAGCCATTTTAAAATGAAATTTTAACATCATTTGCATGGGTCCATTCGGCTAAGATAGGTACATCACACTTTCATGGTTTATGGTGAAGTTAGAAAATGGGAAAAGTGCCTAGACATTAATCTAACTAGATTTTCTCTCTCTTACCATTTCATAACACTTTCTCTCACTCTTTCTAACACCATTTTAAACCAAATTTCAGCACCATCACAAGAGCTAGCATTTGGCCAAAGAGAGAAAAACAAGAAAATGGGGTTATCTCACCATCTGGCTTACAATAAAACCATATTCAAGTAAATCCCATGCAAGACCATCATTTTCTCACTCTTAAAAACACCATTTCAGCCTTGGTACAAGCTAGGGTTTTTCAAGACAAAGGTTCCAATCATGAAAAATTTCTATCTCTTAGGTTATCAAGCATTTCAACATGTCTATAGCCATAAACACAAGTAGTTTTCAACATTCCAAATCCATTCAAGCAAATAAACCATAAGAATGTAGAGAGAGAAACCCATCCTTCTTACAAGTTTAAGAACACTTTAATCATACCATAAATCAAGAAAAGAAGGGTTTAGGCATGTTTAGCTACCTTGAAAATGCAAGAAATGTTGAATTTCCTAAGTGTTTTTCCTTGTTTTTGCACTTCTTTTGCTCCTCCTTGTATATTTCGGTCTAACCTCTCTACTGCCTCTCTTGCATGACCTCTTTCCCCTCTTAAGGTTGAAGATGACTTAAATTAGGGTTTAGGTAAATTACAAAAGTGTCATTAGTGTTAAAATGTCCATTTTATCCCTTTTTCTTCTCTTTTTTAACAATGGCATTCTCTCTCCTTGGAATTGTAATTTCTTTGAACTTCTATAGGTTAGGACAATTCTACCCTTATAAATTTTGAAATTCCAGATTTTCCCCTCATCTTTTTGGAAAATTTCCAATATGTCCCTAATGGAATTACCATTTTACCCTTTATGTCCAAATGGCCAATTTAACTCCATTTTTCACCCTTTTTGAGTTTAATGGGCAAAAATCACTTAAATAAACTTATTTTTGTGAATTTACTAATTTATCCTTCTTTTGATAAAATTACCATTTTGCCTCTAGGACAAAATTACCATTTTGCCCTTTATGCCAATACCATGATATTGACCCTTATTCTTTCTCCTTTTGAAAATAAATGGGTAAGGACTTCCAAATTCTATTTCCATGGAGTATTTAGGTAAAAATTAAAATTATGTTTTTGCCCTTTTCAGGGAAAATTATCGTTTTGCCATCAAAGTGGACATGACCACTTCATATACTAAATTCTTCTTCTCTCTTAAATGAAAATAATGAAAGTCCTTAAATCCAATTCCATGAAATAAGAAAATAAAATTTATTTTTTTCCTTCATGGAAAAATTACTATTTTTCCCTTCTTTACCAAATTTCCAATTTTGACCTTTTATGGCAAAAGTGATTTCTATCTTGATGAAAATGTCCATTCTATCTCTTTGTGGAATCATCCTTAGCATCACATAAATAATACTAACAACAACAATAGTAATAACAACGCCATTATAAAATGCAAGTATTAGGAGCGGGTGTTACAATATACCCAAATTCTTGGCCCCAAAACATAATAACAACTCATGCCAAAGGTTTGTGAACTCAATGCAAACTTCTATTCATCATTTACATCAATAAAAAGCCTGTATTCCATCTACATTTCACTCAACACAGAGATTGAACTTTATTTTCACACTTAAGGCAAAAATCAACTTTTCGACATCATTTATAAGCATAACAAGCACACCTATTTAGCAAGCAATACCTAATAGACATTTAAAACATAGAGAATATAGGTTTAAACCTCAATACGACTTAAAACATTCATAAACATCATTTTATTTAAGAGAAAACATTTCATGAAAATGGGGTTTAGATTTTGCTGCTACCTTGGATTTTCTTGTAGCTGGACATGTATGTGATGCTTAGATGATGCTTTCCTAGCTATAGAACAAACCCCTAGTGTCAAATATGGCCTTCCTTCAAGCCAAATGCCTTTCTCTCTTATCATAAGTCACCCTCTCTCTACTCGCCCTTCTCCTTATCTCTCTAAGTTTGCTAAAGCTTGAGTGATATAAGGGTGTCCTAGGGTTTAAGTGTAGTTTAATTATTTACATTTTGGTCCTTGAATCATTTTCCAACTTTTTCTTAGTTGAACTTGCCCTTTCAAATTGGCCCCTAGTCATAATTTAACTCAGAATTTATTTCTTTTAACTAAGTCCCTACTCTAATGCAACTACATGTAAATTAATGCAACATATACAACCATTTAAATTTACAATTAACAAACATCTCTTCATCATTTTAGGAGCGAATGTTACAGTGTCAACTAGGGTTAGGAGACAACAAACTTGTCACTCATAACCATTTAACAAAAATCGCTAATGGATACCTATCTCACATATCCTAATACATATATGCCCTTAACTCATACACCAAAAATCATCATCATAATCCTTTCCTAAAAATGATAATAAGGATTCAGGGCATTGGGCATGTCAAAAATACATCACACACACTCTAAACCTCATGCAGTCAAGGTGTAAGAGGTACGTCTAATACAAAAATAATCCATAGTTCCTTCACAACTAGGAAATACCCTAAGAACGAGATTTCCACCATCTCCACTTCCATCTCTAGTAGGACCTGGTATCTAGGCATCTGATATAAACTAGTATTTTATGTGAGAATAAATCTCAGTAGTAATAACAATCTATCTTTAAAATCCACTGGCCTATACCACTGTACTCATACGGAAATACACTACATTATTTCACATTACATGATAAATCAAGTCTATTGGGATGCCATGCATGAATTATATAGTTATGTCTCATATCTCATGCTCACACTACGCATGCAATTTAGAATCATCACATATCCATTCAACAAGATATATATTATCATATTATATTTCATATCCATCATACAGGATATATATATCACATCATAATGGTAACATGGCATCACATAGAAACAATAGCATAAACAAGGAAATTAGAATATATTCTCATGGCTAATGCCAAATCATGATCATCAAAAGATCATACCAACAGAAACTAAGAGAGTTACCGAGTGAACAACTCCTCATATATAACCCTCACTCATAGGCGAGTTTCTTATAGTTTATGACTACCCAAAGTTCTCAACCGTAATTTGTATATTATCTGGCAAATTCTTAACTGCCATTCATATAAATGTTAGAGCATCCTTTAGTGGATCCAATTATATCCATCCACAACACCCCTATGAGGGTCACTGTCCTCCTCTTTGATAGATCCTTCCCTGTATATCTGGGATTATTGTTCTCAACAGATCATTTCGCCAAAACACTATTCACAAGTCTATAGACTAGGGTGACTCGACTCATACCATGTTTATGTATAACTTTATGTATGTGAATCCTTTGATTAGCCATAGGGGAATTCACTAACTTAAAGTTAACCATCACGATGTTTTCAAAAACATTTAATTTAACCATAGAATGCCATAATTGTCATCCTATGCCAAAAATTAGTCATTCAATATGTGCCTATCTACAACTATCCATACATTAGAAATACTTTCTCATTTCTTTTGTAATTCTCATGCTCATATCTTTTCAATTTTCATTTCATTCTTTCTCTTTTTCTTTCACTTTCACCCTCATGTTACCTATTATAAAATTTTAGGTTTAGATCCCTTAGTTAAGTGGAGTTTTGGGCTAACTATGCTTCAAACTAGGATATTGAGTTTACCATTCAAGATAAAAATTAATCAATCAACTTATACCCATCTCATAGTTGATTTGCAGCTCATTGTCTTAAAAAATTTTCAAACCGGAGGGCTACAAGTCGATTGCTCTACACTCGATAATCAGCTGCTCTGTTCTTGGCAATTTTTTGGAAAATATGGGCACAACAATCAACTTCCATGGGTTGATAGTCATCTCCTAACACTCTGTATGTGTTTTTAGGTAACCAAAGAACACGACAGTCGATTGATAGCGGCAATAAGTCAACTGTTACGTTATACTTTGTTTTTCAAACTTACTATTGACCCAGATTTTTACCTACAAACTTGTTTGTAAATCATTTTTGACCCTCATCAACTCAATACCAGTATACAAGCATCATTTATCACATAAAATAGCCCAAACTATCATTTATTCTAACTCAATTCATGGATTAAACCTCATATTCTTTCAATAGGTAAAACCCATTTCTCATAATCTAATTTTAGCATGCATAAGTATATTCACTCAATTCAAAACACCTACTAGTATTCAAAAATTCAAGAATGTAGGTTTTATTCCCTCTCTAGATTAAATAGCATAAAAATCAAAATTTTCAGCATATGAACAATAAAATTAGAATTAGAGAGGATTGGGTTGTTCGCTACCTTATTTCATGTAAAATCTGGAGTATTTATCTTAGATGCCCTTCTAGATACCTTGACTGCAAGCTTATTGCTTTAAAACACTTTAAATTTCCCAATTTCTTCTTAATTCCTCACTCTCTCTCTCTAGCACTTCTTCCTCTTTCTCTCTTCAAATTTTGAAGTGTAGGGTGAGAAATGAGGCTTATGGGATTTGGCCCTATTTATAGGTAGTTCGAGACTTGCCATTCTAATCCTAATTCTGGATTATTTAGCTCAAAATGATAATTTCTCTGGTCACCTACCAAATTACCATTTTGCCCCTGGACATTTGGCAGGAAAATTCAAAATTTTGGTAGCTACAATAAATATTTTGGCAAAAATTATGGTATGATACCCTTGAATATAGAAAGCTTACATAGCTTTCTCCATTAAACCTTTTATTTTCACTTAGGTCCCCATTCTTCTCTTTTCAATTTAATCCTTCCTCTTAATGCAACTACATGCAATCTAATGCAACAAACACAAGCATTTAACTCATTCAAAATTAACAAACATTTCTTAATAAATAGGAGAAGCGAATGTTACACAAATGACTAAGTCTTTGTTATAATTTTTGTTAGAGTACTTTACTCTTTTTTTATTTTATTCAACTATGATTGAAAGGAGTTCTCAACATTTGTATATTTTTCCCTTTTGACTTTATTTGTAATTCTTATTTTCTTTGTTATTTTTACTATTTTTCTTTTCTTTTTTCCTTCTTGAGAAATGCTACTTGATGACAAGGCCACTTCTTTGTAATAAATTTTCATCGTTCCCTAGGTCTGATATATCATTGGGTACTTGAATGAAAATTTAAAGGCTCAAAATGGTTAGAAAGGGATAAACCTTATGTGGATAACTGAAAGAAATTAAGCCTTTTATTACTATTTGAGTTTTTGGCATAAAAATCTATTAAAGTACTACCCACCCCTAAGTATTTATTAACACTGGCATGGGTAAAAGGAAACAAACTAACTCTCATCTTAACTAGGATGCCTAGGAATAAAATCCTATGAGTTTAGAAAGTCAAATAATGTCTCATATCCTCAACCTAGCTTGCTTTTGGAAAGCATATTGTAACTCTTAATTTCTAAAAAATTTTAACTTTTTTTAGTGTCTTATATTTGTATCACCCTTAAATATCGCTTTCATTCACATCAATTAAAATTTGTGGAAATATCATGTGGCTTTTCCACTAGGATGGAAAATTTGCTTTGGTGGAATTGTAATGACATGTATACTGAATGCACAAGCTAGAACATAAGAAATGGACCATTTAAAAGAGAAAGCAAATGCATGATCACTTCATTGACAAAGTTAAATAAGATAAGATTCAATACCAAATAGCTGCCACCAATTTTGCACTTCAACTAGGTCCAATAAATGAGTTACAACATGAGAGAAAGTTTTTATGGCCGTCATAAGATCTAAGCTCACTATGATCCCACTACACTCCCTTTTAGCCTATAGTTACTCTCTACTTGGTATAGGGTTAAAGTGTGTGCAAGAGTAGTGTAGGTTCTCAATATGTGAAGGGAAGCAATAAAACCTTAAAATCTTACTATCACCCCTACTTGCAAACAAAAATCAGCCATACTATAACACATATAAAGTAAAAATGTAAATTGCACACTTATAATATTAGTGTTAACTCTCAAATTGTCCCCAATGGAGTTGCCAAATTGTCACATCCAAAATAAGACGCAAATGGTGAATAAAGAAAAGCTAATTTTCAATTTTGAAAACATTTAAAAAATTATTTTTAAAACATTTTTGAAAATTAGTTCAAAAATAGAGCCACAAAAAATATTTTTAAAAGGAAATTTTATAAAAACCTTTTGAAAATAATTTGTGAAAAATAACTTTGTCTGCAAACACAGAGACCTATATGAGAGTTAGTATGCATGAGGAAGGTGTTAGCACCCTTTAACATCTAATAGCATAAGTGTAAAATTGATTTTTATATGCCTTATTTACTTATAGCAATCACATGCAAATGCAAAAAATGTTTAGACAGTTGGATTTGACCTAGGTAAGGTACCTTAAGACCTACGTACCCTTTATGGGGATCAAAGTCCATGTAGTTTGAGGGTAGAAAAATGGTATATAAGGGATACCAAAAGAAAATAGCTTGAGTTGGTAATTTGATTTTACTTTTGAAAATCATTATTTTATTCGCCTAACTTCTTTCTATCCTTGGGTTGGGTTGGATTGAGGGAAAAATTGGAACCAAAATGATCAATGATAGGCAGGAAGGGTTGGTTTAGGTTGAGCAAAATTAAACAATGGAACCAAACCACCCTAACTCGCCATCTAGTGGGTGGGTTTAGGTTGGGTTGGGTCCAACCATTTTTGTTTTTTTTTAACTTTTTTTATTTTTTTAGCTTTGAATTAATATTTATTTTTTAATAATTTTTATACCAAATTTTATACACAACACAAAAATAAAATTTTCTTATTTATCTTAGTAATGAATAATAATGTATTTCAATTTCAATTTAACAAAATATATATCATGTGAAAATATAAATAATAAATCAAAATAAGAAATATTTATATAAAAGAATTTTAAAAAAAGTTGGCAGTTTGGGTTGGGTTCAACAAGTTAGAAATTTTTGAACTCGCTAACTGACCCACCAAGTGAACTAGTTGAATTTTTCAACCTAAACCAACTTAACCCAAAATAGCAGGTTGGGTTCGATTTAGTGGGTTGGTGGGTTGACTGAACCCAATAAACACACCTACATATGAGAGTTAGTATGTGAAACACCCTATTCTTATAGCTTTTCTTAGAAATATTGTCTTTAATAAATGTAATAAACTTTCTAGCTATAAGGATGACATGTTACACTTACTTTAGTCCTTAATTATTTTTTGAGTAAATTTAAATTTTTCCATTGAATATTTGATTGATTTATTAGGTTTGGAACTCATTACTCGGATTTCATGCATATGTTACACAGTGGAAGACTAAATAATTTAAAACATCCATTAAGTAACAACATAACAAGAATTTAAAACGTCATCACATATATTCCATTTCATTTAATATTTACAACACGTCATATACATATATTTTAGGATATGTAAAGTTTATACTATTCCCTAAGGGTAATGAGGCAACAATCCTGCCACTCAGACCCTTTTACAAAATTCTTACTAGTGGATAACTTTTACATATCCTGATATATATGCCCATCTCCTTATATACATCCAAAAATGACTTATCCTAATTCCATTTGCAAAACACAAGAGAATTAGGATAAATGGGTTATTTCTTCTTAATTACATTATATACCAAAATGATTTCATTTACATCCCCTCTACTAAAGAGGGACTTCCATAACAAACACCACATATATGGTTTGGATCATAGTGAATGTGCCCAAAAAGGGGAGGTCCACATATGTTATGTCAAACTCTAGCCAAACCATATACCTTGGCATCTGATACATACCAGACGCAATTGTGAGAAATAATTTCTCAGTAGTTAGACATTTCATTTTATATTAAAATTCTGGTATGTACCATCGTAGTGATGCAAAAAAATATTCTACATTCTTTATTAACATATAGTTCATTCTATTGGAACATATGCATAATTTTTCTTTAATGTGAATGCCATACATAAATGAGTATACTTTATGACAATTTATTCTATCATTTTACCATATAATTTGCTTAGTATCAAGATTATAGGAAAAACATTTTTGAGTATAAACATATATAGGGAAACTATTCATCATTCATAGGAAAACAAATATCAATCATAAGGAAAACAATAATCATTATGTGGCTAAAAGCCATAACTCTATGAAAGGAAGACTTAAGAGTATCGGGAGAGTCACCTAGTGAACTACTCCACGTATCACTACTTACATGAATAAGATAATTTTATTCTCTATGTGACAATTCTGCCACTAGTACTATTTGAGGTGTCCCTCAGTGGATCCGAGTACCCCTCTATATATCTATTTCCTGAAGGCAAACTCTTAAAATTAAGCTCATAAGATCACTGTTAACTATGTAGATTATTTCCTCTCTGATTTATTGAGCGGATCATGCTGCTATGGAATCACCACCCTCTGTTGGTGGATTACCTTCCCAGTATGCTATCTCTCATATATATTCTAGGATGATTTTTCTTGTACCCATGATTATGCTAAATTCTAAGTAAATGTCTCCTTTTACTTCTTGGCCATCTAGGTTACACTAACTTAGAATTTGTAACCATAAAGTGTTTTCTAAAATCTTTATTCTGAGTGGATGTTTAACCATCCATAGTTATGACACAACAATGGAATGCCCAACGACCGTCCCATACCGACAATTGGTCACTTGGTTACAAGCCTATCTATCTTAGAACATATATTATAAATACTTCCTCTAAGCCCTCTTTCCTTCTATGTTTTCCTTCTCATATCTATGTTTTCCTTTCTATTCCTTTAACTTATCATGATACTACATTTCTATAAAACTATGACCTTTAGATGTGTTATTACAATTTCATAACTAAATTACATAGATATAGGAGGATTTTTCTCGGCCAAAGGGAAAGTTTAAGAGAAAATTAAGAATTTCTTACTTTAAATTTCCTATCTATTCCTCTTGTCATTTCACAAACATATTCATCTTATCTTCCTTCCATTTCCATAAAATTTTCATATCTCACATCATTTCTTATAAAGGGTCCTGAGGTGAACTCTCAATACTTTATTCTACCATTTCCATTCCATTAAATTTCAACTTAATTATGCATACATATATGTGTCTTTTCTTTCATAACAACTTATATGAATGCATAAACACATCACCCCTTTCATGATTATACATTTCAAATGCTAGGAGTTTCATGATTATGAAGGTTTATACACTAATCAATCCATTATCACATCTTTTGCCTTTTCTTTCGTACCTTGACTGAAACCATGCTAAATGTTTATAAATAAATTTCCATGAAAATTTCCTACATGCTCTTGGCCAAGGCACCAAAAATGAGAAAGTGGGATGCTTTCAACTACACATTAATCTTCCCTTTGTCCTTTGCTTATAACCGAATTGCCAATAGACACCTTAACTAAATTTAACAAAATTTCCTTTGCCAATCAACATGATGCTCTTAAACAAGGGAAATTGGGGAAAACATGTAATTTCATGAAAATACTAACTTTTCTTTCCCTTTTTGTCCATAGACAAGATAATAGCATGTTGAATAGACAAGATTTAAGCAAAATTTCCTTCCTACACACACATTCTTAGCCAAGCAAGGAAGTTAAGGGAGTTAAACTAGTTTTTATACAAATTTCTCATCTATCCCATTTTCGTCAACAATCAATCACAAAACACCATTTACCTAGAAAAATCATGACAACCCTTGCATTATACCATCACTTTTCATAAATTTAGGGTTTTCATGGAAATGGAAAGCAAAATGCTAAACTTTTGTCAAGTTTGTCATAAGAAAAGAAGAGAGAGAAAATTATGGTACTTTTATGTTTTAGTAAAAGAACCATTTTAAAATTATTACCATTTCACTTTGAAATTATGCATAAACATGTAAAGTTGTAAGACAATGTGCATTGACAAATTTAGCATGAAAAATGGGCTAGAAAGATGTGTGAAAAGGGGTTTATTGGACACTTACAAGGAAATGAGGTGTGAGAAAGCATTGCCTATAATTATGGAAATGGTTACCATAATTCTTTGATGCAAAAATTAATGCTAGAAATGTACCAAATGGGTTAGAATTGCCAATCCTTCATGCTTATCTTGTCTCGGCCGAATGCTATGTTGAATTTTCCCTAAAATGGCTAAATTTATATGTTAATTGAAAATAGCCTAAGGTGCCATCAAAATTGACCTAGGCTAAGTGAAAAAAGGGAAAATGATGTAATGGTCAAGAATGAATGGTAAATAGCATGCATTTTGCCATTGATAGCAAGATGTCAAAATTTATGTGAAAGTGATTGAATAGCATAAAAATGCTTAATGTAATTATGAATGCCAAAGTTAAAGAGTAAAGGAGGAATGATCTAGTGAATACCTCTTGAGACCAAAATTATGAAGAGGAATGATCTGATGTATACCTCCCTAGCAAGCTACCTTGTGGGGAATGATCTAATATACACTCCCAAGGGGTAAAATGCAGGAGGAATGATCTGATGTATACCTCCAGAGAACACAAGGATGTGGAAAGGAATGATCTGGTGTATACCTTTCCAAAATAAAATATTTATGTGTTGCTATAAATTTGTATTGCATATATGTGGACTATGTGAGACGAATGTTGGAAGTCTATTACCCATTTCATGAATGACATAACTTATTGCATATCTCATGTTTATAGATGCATATACACAAGTTTCACATATATCATACCTAGGGATCTATATGAAAAGAATTTTTAAATTTAACTGAATGTAGGGTTACTTTATGTATTATTACAATGGAACATATCAGTTGTTAAAAATAAACTAGTTTGTTTAGCTACTGGGAATATATTTCTCATTGTTGTGCTAATATGTATCAGATGCCTAGATACTGCTTAATAATGGAGATCGAGCTAGCCACTGTGGAAGTTCTCTTTTTAGGGACTTTCACTATCATAAAGGATATTTATGTTATATCTATCATTGAATTTCCTCTTGAGTAAATTAGACACTTAAGCATGTAGTTATAGCCTTTCTGTTTGGTCCTGATTCTCTATATTATTTTTGGGGTTAGAATTGGGACTATCATTTTTTAGCTATACATAGAGCGAAAAGGGCATATGTATAAGGATATATGAAGGACCTATTCATCCTTGATATTTTGAAAAAAGGAGTTTGAGTGACAGGCTTGTTGTCTCCTTACTCCTTATGGATAGGTACTTCCTATATCCTGGTATATGTATCTAAGACAATGTACCAGATAGTTACTCTATGTGTATATAATATAGAAGTTTTTTTTTTTATTATTCTGTTGTGATGCATGAAAATTTTATATTCTGCTGTGCCAAAGGATATTTACCTGAGCAAAAGAACCCAAACCTAATTGCAGAATAAATATGTGATGGATTAAATGCTCGGGAGAAATTAATGTAATTAAAGACTAAGAATAATGTAACCACTTATCTAAATCAGTAGTAGGATGTTGTTAAGATACGATAAGGGGTGTTACACCCTTATAGGGATTAAAGTCCTTATAGTTTGAGGGTAGAAAAATGGTTTATAATGGATGCCAAAAGAAAATAGCTTGAGTTGGTAATTTGATTTTACTTTTGAAAATTCTTATTTTATTTGCATAACTTCTTTCTCTCCTTGGTTTTTCCTCTTTAGATTATTATTTTAAATTTTTTAAAATAATTTGATTCTAAGTGAAATTATAAAAGGAAAGCAAACAAAAATATTTGAGATTCTTATTGTTAAAAAAACTCCTAAAAGTTAAGAAAAATTAATTTCCCAATTTAGGATAAAACCAAGGCATTGGAACCTAAATGTGAGGCATGTAGACAAATATATAATTCACACAATTACATAATTTATAAACATGCAATGCAAACCTAACATGTTCTTACATCCTTTTCCAACCAACACTAATAAACAATTGCATACAGTGAGATAATTACTTATGCCAAGGGAAGAGGAATGGCTGAGCACCCTTTGTATGGGTTGGTAGTCATCCTACCCCTTGATAAGCATAAGTTATTAGGACTTATAATCGCATAGTTTATATACTAAATGCATAAGCTATAATATTTAAATTTTAATTACGACACATAAAAATGAAATAAAAGCAAAAATATAATAAATAATAAAATGAAAGGAAATATCAAAACTTCAATCTCCATCTCTTGGCCTTTTTGTCTTTTCAATTCCTCCTCGCAAGCTTGGGCTAACCTAGCATTGCTCCCTATAACCCTCCAATCTTATAGTTCCTTTTTGTTATTTAAATTATATCATACAACATATTATAAGATTGGTGAATTACTACTACCTCTACCCAAGTCAAATTTTGACTTTTTACCAAGTTAAATAATTCAGTGCTACTAGTTTGTATAAACCCCTTTACCCTATGGTTCCTTTTATATTAATTTAAAGAGTATAGTATATAATGATCACAATATTGGTGTGTTACTATTACCTTTACCTGAGTAAATTTAAACTTTTTACCTAGTTTATTAATTAAGTACCGTTTGGGTCGGGTTCTACACTCGGGTTATACACTCAAGATCTCACTCGAGACTAGCAGCAGGATTATATCTATATAATTTTCTCTAATTAACTATACATAAACATGCATATTTAGTTTGTTAATTATAGTTAAATAACTACTGGGGCATGGAAGCAACATACCTGCGACTTATAACCCCATTAGATGGCCTACTGATAGTTGCTAGTTAATTCATATACATCCAAGTTAAGATAGGCTATACAAGAGATAATCTATACTAGCCTTTCTCAAAAATCATGAAGACTAGTACAAAATGAATATATGCCTATACTATCCAAAATAGATATTTCCATGTACCTCTATAATGGGTACCTCTTTCTAAGTTACCTTCATCTCCAGCCAGGGACTAACACATCTGGTACATGTCAGTATTTATGTAAGTAATTAATCTCAGTAGTAATGCAACCTATCTTGAAAACTACTGTCCTGTACCATCGTACTTATAAGGAAAATCTCTACATTCTTTCATCATAAAGTTGTAACATATGCTATTGGGATGCAGTGCATGAAAGATACTATCATGTCATTTGCATATATCTATGCATGCACATTTGAAACATATAAACTTTTCAATATAGGATGTGCATTCATCATCATTTTCCAACATAACTTTCATCTGAAACAGTCCATGGGGTAACAAACATACATTTTCATATAACATATGAGCAGAAGAAATAAACATATCATATGAGTTACTGGAAGCAACACCCGATGAATGGCTCCACGTACTACTACATTCATTCTTGAGTTTACTTAACATCATATGCGATAATTCTACCACTAGCACTATTTGAGGTATCCCCTAGCTAGATTTGAGTACCCTTTAATGGTCATTGACTTTTTTGTTGATCATCCCTTGACCAATGGGTTGATGTCCCTTTCGTCCCATATGGGGTAGGTATAACTCTCTATATGGTCCCTGTCAACTCTAACAAATCACTCCTGACCAACAGGAGAATATCCTTTTCATCCCTTGCAGGGATGGTGTTCAATATCTAACTCTGGATAGTTCTCATCCACTCCGCTTACACAGATCATGGGCTATGGAATTACCATCCCTTTCTAATGGATCACACTCTTAGTAAGTTATTCTCTAACATATGTGCTAGGATGATTCGACTCATATCCATGGTTATGCTTAACCCTAAGTATGTGTTTCTTAAATGGCTTTTGGAAGATGACACTAACTCAAAGTTCGCAACCATCATGGTGTTTTCAAAATCATCTATGTTTAAGTGGATGTCAACGATCCTAATCCTTGGCACAACTGTGGAATGCCCAATGGCCATCCCATACCAACAATCAGTCACTCGATCATGAGCCTATCTACCGCTAATGCATATGCTTAGAATACTTTCCTCTTTCTCTTCTTATGTTTTCTGCTCTCTTTATTTCACTATCACATGGATCCTCTTATCCTATTAACACATGAATCTTACATCTTACATGTTACCCACTACATCCCAGGTTTGGATCCTTAGTTTAAGTGAGAATTTGGGCTTACAATCTCTTAAAATAGGTCATTGAACTCCTTGTTTGAAATAGAGGGCTGACAGTTGACTAGTCTCAAGCTACCAGTTGGCTGTTAGGTCACTGTTCTTTCCTTTCTGTCTTAACCGAGAGCTACTAGTCGGTTACTAGAGGCCTGGTAGTCGACTGTTAGCCTACTGTAAGATACTCCTGTGAAAATCTGAGCCTGACAGTTGACTACTAAAGCAACCAGTTAGCTGCTAGCTTTCTAGAAAATTTTTTAGAAAATAAAGAACTTGAAAATTGACTTATAGGGGTTGGTAGTCGACTACTAACATTCTGTGATACTTTTTTAGGTAGACGAAGAACATAGTAGTTGACTTCCAGGGGCTGGTAGTTGGTTGCTAGCGTTCCATCTGCTTTAAAACTTATTGTGACATCCCAAGGTTTGTCCAAAGAATATTTCCCAAACCATTTCCATAAACTATAAACTCAGTACCAGCATTTGAACATCATATAACACTTAAGCCGACCAAAAACTCAACTTAACATTACTCAATACTAAGATCAAACTATACTTTTACACTTCAGGCATAAGCCCACTTTCATAATCAATTACAAGCATAAATGAGTGTAACCATTCAGCACATAACACCCAATAATAGTTAAAAACATATAGAAGGTAGGATTTAAATTCCAAACATAACTCAAAAAATTCATATTAACATTTCTTCAACAAATAGCTAAACATTTCAAAAAAAAAAGGGGTTAGGTTGAGTTGCTACCTTGATTTCCTGAGAAATGTACATGTATGATGTGCTAAAAAGGCACTCTTCATGTTGTAATACCAATCTTTAGCCTTAAATCCATTCTTCCTTCAACCAATCCCTTCCCCTTTGCCTTAACTTAGCACTTTCTCTCTCTACTCACCATTCTCCTTCTCTCTTTAGGAAATGCTGAAGTTTAGAATTGTGTTTTAGGGTTTAGGGTTCTTGAATTATTAACTATAGCTAATTGCACTCTGGCCATTGACCATTTTTTGACTTTAGCCTAGCTGAATCTTTCCTTGTCAATTTGGTCCTTGGTTATACTTTAGCTCTGTAACACCCCCAATCCTATGGTTCTTTTTAATTAATTAAATAATATAATATAATATAGGGGATTGGTGAGTTACTACTACCTCTAATCGAGTAAATTTTTAACTTTTACCAAGTTAAATGATTAAGTGCTACTAGTTTGGAAATTCTACACTCAGGATTCTCATGTAATATTGTAGTGAAAATAATTAAAATAAAACATATAGATAATATATATATTTTCATTCACATACATAATCCATTTACATTCGTTATAGCATTTATGTAACAGACATATACCTATAGATATGTGAGAGTGTCAACTAGGGTAAGGAGACACCAAGCCTGTCACTCATACCCATTTAACAAAAACTGCTAGTAGATTCCTAGCTCACATATCCTCATACATATATGCCCTCTCTATGTACACCCAAAAATCATCATCCTGATCCTTTTCTCCCAAAAGATTAATAAGGATCCAGGGTATTGGGCATGTCAAAATAATATACAATACCTAAAACTCCATGCCATTAGGGTGTGGGAGGTACTTCAATCACAAAAATAACCTATAATTCCTTCATCACTGGGAAATATCCTAAAAGGGGTATTTCCACCATTTCCACTTCTATCTCCAACAAAACTTGATATCTAGGCATTTGATACAAACCAGTACTTTAAATGAGAATGAATCTTAGTAGTAATAAACAACCTGTATTTTAAAATATACTGGCTTGTACCACAGTACTTATATGGAAACACTATATTCTTTTCATAAAATAAAACATTATGCTTATTAGGATACAATGCATGAATTATACAATTATATCATCTCATAATCATACTATGCATGTAATATAAATCATCACATATCCATTCAGCCGAATATATATGACATCATATTATATTTCATATCCATCAAATAGGATACATCATACCACATATCCATCACACAGGATATATGTCAAATCATAATGGTAACAGGGCATCGCATAGTGATGTGTCCGATTCTATACAAAATTTCTTGATGTGAATTGTCCATTTTGTGAGCATTTTTTGTGTAATTTTGTTATTAAAATCACTTAAGTTTGCTTTATTTTTTTTTTCAGGCATTTTATCGAGTCTTCGTCAGCAAACGAAGTAATTTGGAGTGAAGGAAAATCCAAACATCGTGCAAGAGGAGCTCCATTGTGCAAAAGGCTGAAGTGAACAGTAAAAATATATATATATATAAAAAGGAAGAAAAAGAAGAGAGGTCCATCGGGAAATAGATTGGAGAGGAGTGAATAGGAGGGGTGAAGACTCATCACGCGAGAGGAGTGAATAGTGAAGCGTGAAGACCCATCACGCGAGGGGAGTGAACAGTGCACCACCGCCACCGAGGGAGGCCGACCAACGACCGAAGAGGCTTCGCGCACGGTCCTCCACCGTCTTGGTCGTCCGCGCCACCCATTTCAGCCGTCCGTAATGCGAAGAAGCCTCGCGACCCGTGAGAGGATCCGGTCATTTTTAGAGTTTCTCCCGTCGCCGTTGGTCTACGACGCCACTGGAAAACGACTCTCCGTCGACCAGCGCCCCCACCGCGACCGTCCGCCCCAGCTCAGGCTGTCGATTTGGGCATTTTTTGGTGGGTACCCATTTGGCTCGCAACCCGACCCGTTTGACTAGGATCCGACCCGTTGACCCGTGTAGCTTTTGGACAGCATTGGATTTGAATTCTCTGGTGAATTTTTGGCAGTTTTTTTTTAGGGAGATTCGAGTGGTTTTCTGGCAACCAATCCGTGCAGTAATCATTGGGCAATTGAGAAGATAGGGGCGTGCTTAATTTATACTATTTTTATCTCCTGTATAATTGATTGCTTGATGAATTTTCTGATGGATTGCCTGCTATTGGATTGTGTGCTATATGTAAATATGTGTGGCTGAAACTAAAAAAATTCATTGGGGTCCCTAACTGTGTTGGATTGCTATTTAAATTTGCATGGATGTTGAATTTAATGTGTGATCTCTGTTACAATTATGAATGTATGTGTTAGCGTTATTTACGAGACATCGTGGTAATGTTAATTAGATTCCTTTTTGAGATCGACAGATGATAATTGGAATTGGAAAGCTAACTGTAATGGACAATTTGTTATCGCTTAGAACTAAGGTTAATAAATTTCTTTGGATTAAGACGTAACGACTCTTAATAGTGGTGAATTAGATAGATAATCTTTGATTTAAAATTTGCCATTAGGAAGAACCGGCCCGATGGTGGATTTTAAGTTTAAGAAATTCATTGAGATCGACAGAGAATTTGAATTTGCATTGGAATTCACTCACAGGTAACCTAGTTAAATTCAGTAATCCATTATCCTTCGTGTGTTTGCCAACCAGTGTAGGTTCCCTGATGGATTTGCATTTCTTGCCTCCGTGTATTTTCTTCTATTTCTTGTCGCTGTTAGTTTATTATTGCTTATAGTTAGACGTTAGTTTAGATAAAAATTAATCATTTTAATTGCTAGGCTAGATAACAGAGAACAAGTAGTAACTCTGGGCTTTCCCGTTCCCGAGGAATACGACCTTGATACTCACCATTGCACTAAAGGTCGCATCGATAGGTTCACTGCCTTAGGTGTTGTTGCTAGATAGCATTGGCAGCACGCATCAAGTTTTTGGCGCCGTTGCCGGGGAACTTTTGGTGAGAACTAGAGTGAATTTGCTATCTATTACTTTAGCCATTTTTTATTTGTTCTGTTTTGTTTTTGTTTCTGGTTAGTGTGTCTTTCTCTGCGTTCAACTATTAGTTTTTATTAGTTTCATTTTGTCTTTTTTTTTTTTAGTTTATTTTATTTATTTAGATTATTTGTTTTATTATTTTAGTAGTTTTTTATTTGTTTAGATTATTGTTTACATTATTGAGTTTTATCTGTCTTGTTTTACTTTTTGTTTTGGTTTATTACTTTTTGATCTGATTGGTGGACTGTTTCACTGTTATTGGATTCAGGTAGTTTATGACCAGGAGTTCTAATCCTGTACTTGTAGACCCTCTATCCGATCCAGAACGACTGTTGTGGACTCGTGCACACCGTCGTCAGGAGGAGGTGCGAGTTGAGATATTGGTGGAGGAACCAATTGAGATCCACGACCCTACATCACCAAAGATGGCAATGCAAATAATAATGACGAAGCCAATAGAACGATGTCTGAGTTCGCTAGACCTTCATTGGAAGGGACACAGACGTGCATTACTCGACCTACAATAGCAGCTAACAATTTTGAAATCAAGCCAAATGTGATTCAGATGGTGCAACAAACGGTACAGTTTGGAGGGATGCCCAGCGAAGACCCTAATACCCACATAGCTAACTTCTTGGAGATATGCGACACTTTCAAGATTAATGGAACCACTGATGATGCCATTCGACTTAGATTGTTTCCATTTTCCTTGAGAGATAGAGCAAAGAGATGGCTGCAATCCCTACCACCTAACTCCATCACTACTTGGGAGACTTTGGCTGAAAAGTTTTTGTACAAATACTTTCCACTAGCTAAGACTGCAAAACTACGTAATGACATTTCTTATTTTGTGCAGATGGCTGATGAGAGTATGTATGATGCATGGGAGAGGTACAAGGACTTACTGAGGTGTTGCCCACATCATGGATTGCCTGTGTGGATGCAAGTGCAGACTTTCTATAGTGGTTTAAATCTGACCACAAGGCGAGATGGTGGATGCGCAGGGGTGCACTAAATAATAAAACCCCTGAACAGGCACAGAGTTTAATAGAGGAAATGGCCATGAACAACTATCAGTGGCAATCCTCAAGGGATAGGCTAGGACGGCAGGGAGTGGTCAACCAGTCAGACTCTATATCAACCTTGGCAACTCAAGTGGAGCTTCTGGCTAAGAAGATTAACCAACTCCAGATGCTAGTGCATGCAGCACAGTCAAGCTACGAGTTCTGTGGTGGCCCGCATTATGGTGTCAATTGTAATGCGGTAGGTATGTTTGCTAACCCCTCTTCTTCATTTTCTTCTCACAATGGTTCTTCTGATTTTGAACAAGTAGATTACATGGGGAACGCTCTGAGACAGCAGAACAATCCATATAGCAGCACATACAACCCCGGGTGGAGGAATCATCCCAATTTTGGATGGAGAAACACTAATAACCAGGGCCCACCAGGTTTTCAGCGGTTACACCAACAAGAACCCCAAAGAAGAAGTCGCTCCAAGTCAATTTCCTCAAGGGCAGGAGAAGAAGCCCAATCTAGAGGAATTGATGATGAAGTTTGTGTCTACTTCAGAGAGCAAATTCCACCAAACAGACACAGCACTTAGAAACCAACAAGCCTCCATTCAAAACTTAGAGAATCAGATAGGCCAGATTTCTAAGGTGTTGGCTGAAAAACGACCAGGACACTCCTAGCACCTCCGAGTCTAATCCAAGGGAGCATTGCAAGGCTATCACTCTAAGATCAGGTAAGCAAGTAGCTGGTCCTTTACCTTTACCTACTGATGATCATAATGATGTGCAGGATACAAGTGTCAATAAGGACCAAGGGCCTGAGGTAACTAAGCCGGTGCAAGTTGAGGGCAAGAAAAGCCCATAAGAGAGTACCAGCCACCCATTCCATACCCGGCTAGACTGAAGCAGGAGAAAGTAGATCAACAGTTTGGTAAGTTTCTTGATCTATTTAAGCAGATGAGGATTAACCTTCCTTTTGTTGAAGCCATTTCTCAGATGCCTCGCTATGCAAAGTTCTTGAAGGAAATACTGAGCAACAAGAGGAAACTAGAGGATTTGGGACTGGTGACATTGAATGAGGAGTGCTCAGCAATCTTACAAAACAAGCTACCTGTTAAGAGGCGTGATCCAAGGAGTTTTACCGTACCTTGTGTAATTGGTGATCACATGCATCATGGATGCTTTAGCTGATTTAGGAGCTAGCATAAATCTGATGCCTACTAGCTTGTTTGATAGACTGGGATTGGGTGAGCCAAAACCTACTAGGATGAACATACAATTAGCTGATAAAACTGTTAAATATCCTAGAGGTATAGTTGAAGATGTCCTTGTAAAGGTTGATAAATTTCTATTTCCTGTGGATTTTGTTGTGATGGATATGGAGGGTGAGAGTAGCGTACCCTTGATTCTAGGTAGGCCTTTCCTTACAACGTCTAGGGCTATTATAGATGTCTGTGATGGGAAATTGAAACTTAGAGTAGGGGATGAAACTATTACCTTTGACTTAGCTACCTCTAAGAGACAATCTTTAGATCATGATGATCTTTGTATATTCTGTGGATGTCTTGGATGATGTGGTTGAATCAATTGCAGGAATTTTTACTTGATGACCCTTCTGGTGGCATTACAAGGAGAAGAGGATGAGTTGTCCAGCGAGCAAGTGTTGGAACAACTAGCTCACTTGCTAGTTTGTTGAGCCCAAAGAACTTAAGCGATTCTTTTGTTTCTCTTGACAGTCGAGGTGCGAGAAGGTGAAACCTTCAATTGAGGACCCCCAACCTTGGAATTGAAGGAGTTACCCAAGCACTTAAGCTATGCCTATTTGGATGAAGCGGAAAAGTTGCCAGTAATTATAGCAGCTGACCTGACACCGGAGGAGAGGGAGATGACTTTGACCTCTCTTAGGAAATACCCTAGGGCCTTTGCTTACAAGATGGCAGACATTCCTGGGATTAATCCTAGCTATTGTTCACACAAGATCCTGATGGAAGATAGCTATAAGCCAGTGGTGCAGCCACAGAGACGACTGAACCCAAACATGAAGGAAGTGATGAAAAAGGAGGTAATTAAACTTCTTGATGCAGGTTTGATTTATCCTATCTCTGATAGCTCTTGGGTGAGTCCTATGCAGGTTGTACCAAAGAAGGGTGGCATGAAAGTGGTCAAGAATGATAAGGATGAACTCATACCCACTAGGACGGTAACAGGTTTTCGGGTTTGCATTGATTATAGGAGACTCAATGATGCAACCCGGAAAGACCATTTTCCTCTGCCTTTCATTGACCAGATGCTTGAATGTTTAGCAGGTCACATGTTTTATTGCTTTCTTGATGGTTTTTCAGGTTACTTTCAGATTCCCATTGCACCTGAAGACCAAGAGAAGACCACCTTTACCTGCCCATATAGAACGTTCGCGTACAGGAGGATGCCTTTTGGATTGTGCAACGCACCAGCCACTTTTCAGCGGTGCATGATGGCAATCTTCCATGACATGATTGAGGAGTCTATGGAGGTATTTATGGATGACTTCTCAGTTTTTGGTAACTCCTTCTCCCACTGTTTGCTTAATTTAGAACGTATTCTTGCAAGATGTATAGAAGCAAACTTAGTTCTTAATTGGGAAAAATGTCACTTTATGGTGAGAGAGGGGATCGTTCTTGGGCATAAGATATCACATGCAGGGATGGAAGTGGATAAGGCTAAGGTTGAGACCATATCAAAACTACCACCCCCTAGTTCAATTAAGGCTATTAGAAGCTTCTTAGGGTATGCTGGTTTTTATAGGAGATTTATTAGAGATTTCTCTAAGATTGCTAGGCCCTTAACTCAGTTGCTTGTCAAGGATGTACCTTTTGTTTTTGATACTGATTGTCTGCATGCATTTGAGTTACTAAAGGAACGACTAACCACAACCCCTATTATGGTTTCACCTAAGTGGGGGCTGCCTTTTGAACTAATGTGTGATGCTAGTGACTTAGTAGTTGGAGCTGTGTTAGGTCAGAGGATTGATAAAAAGTTCCAGCCAATTTATTATGCTAGCAAGACCTTGACCGATGCCCAGGAGCACTATACCACTACTGAAAAGGAATTACTTGCAGTGGTCTATGCTTTCGACAAGTTTCGATGCTATTTGGCGCTATCCAAGACCGTGGTTTACACGGATCATTCAGCCTTGAAGTATTTTTTTGGTAAGCATGATGCTAAGCCTAGACTCATTAGATGGATTTTGCTCTTGCAGGAATTTGATATTGAGATCAAAGATAAGAAGGGTGCGGAGAACCTGGCTGCAGATCACCTATCAAGGTTAGAGAATCCAAACTGGGAAGCCTTAGATGAGAGAGCCATTGATGATAACTTCCCAGATGAGCATTTGGAGATGGTTCAGGTATGTACTGATTCCCCTTGGTTTTGTGATTATGCTAACTATTTGGTGGCAAGGGTTTTACCAAAGGGTATGACTACCCAGCAAAAGAAGAAATTCTTTGCTGAGTTGAAATACTACATTTGGGAAGATCCTTTCTTGTTTAAATATCTGTGAGACCAAGTAATTAGGCGATGCATACATGGGAGGAAGTCCACCAAATCTGAAGCTCTTGCCATGAAGGACCAGCGGGAGGCCACCAAGCTGCAAACCACCTTTGCTAGGAAGGTGCTTGAAGCAGGGTTCTACTGGCCAACCATATTCCAGGATGCCAGAGCATATGTCCAGGTTTGCGATGCTTGTCAGAGGTCAGGTAACATCTCTGCCCGTGATGAAATGCCCCAAACGAGTATGCAAGTGGTTGAAATCTTTGATGTGTGGGGTATTGACTTCATGGGCCCTTTTCCTTCCTCATCTGGTAATAAGTATATACTTGTAGCTGTTGAGTATCTTTCCAAGTGGCCAGAAGCTCAAGCGTTCCCCACTAATGATGCCAGGGTGGTGACTAGGTTCCTAAAAAAATTGTTTGCTAGGTTTGGTACACCTAGGGCACTGATTAGTGATAGCAGGACCCATTTCTGTAGCTCCCAACTTGAGAAAGTACTAAAACATTACGTGGTATCTCATAGGTTTTCAACACCCTATCACCCACAGACCAGTGGACAAGTAGAGGTAACTAATAGGGGTTTAAAGAGAATCTTAGAGAAAACCGTAGGGGTGAGTAGGAAGGATTGGGCATCCAAATTGGATGATGCATTATGGGCCTTTAGGGCGACTGCTGAGAACTTCTCTTTGGATTTACACCCTATAGGCTAGTGTATGGAAAGACTTGTCATTTTCCTGTTGAATTGGAACACAGGGCACTTTGGGCCCTTAAAACATGCAATCTTGATGTTATTTCTGCAGGTAAAGAGAGGTTATGGCAGTTGGATGAGTTAGAAGAATGGCGCCACCAAGCTTATGAAAATTCTTCCATTTACAAAGCTCGAACCAAGAAGTGGCATGATCAAAGGCTGCGTGGCTCTAAGGATTTTCAGGTTGGAGATAGGGTATTACTTTATAACTCACGTCTTCGTCTTTTTCCAGGAAAGCTTAAGAGCCGATGGTCAGGACCATTTGTGATCAAGCAAGTCTTTCCCTATGGCACAGTGGAATTGCATCATCCTGACAAGGGAGATTTCAAAGTCAATGGGCACGACTAAAGCACTACTATGGAGACCCATTGGAGGTCGAGGAGCGAGTGCATATGGTGCTTTACCTGAAAGAGTGATAGAAGGAGCGAGTCGGCTAAAAGACTCAAGCACTGTGTTTCTTTTTTATTATTTATCTTATCTGTGTTATTTTACTCTTGTCTATTTTTGTCTTTTTCATTTTGTTGAGGTACATTAAAACTTTTAGATTTTCTGTGCTTGTTGCTGTGCTTTCTACTTTTATTTCTGTGGTATCCCTTTGGTTGTACAGAGGGCAGTGTAATCCTCAAGTGTGGGGTGGTGTGCCTTTATTTTATTTTTATTTTTTTTACTCATTTTCCCTCTACTAGTTCAGGACGCCGCATTTTGATGCTATTTTTTGCTGATGTTGTGTTGACAGTATATCTAGGACAGGATACTTGATTTTTGCTTGATTCTATGCACTTAAGTCTTTGTTTTTCTTTTGAGCATGTATGATTCAGTCATGAATGGGCAGACATTGTTTCTCATAGTTTATGTTAGAAAGCAGTTTTAATGCCTAACGTATTCTTGACCACGGCTAGGTCATACCCATGTTGCTTGATTTTCTTTCATATTGTTCAATTTTGATTTAAGATGTTGATAATGCAGTTTGCATGCCTTTGCTTGATTAGTAATTCATATGGAAATATTTGAGAATCGTATGCAATTTAGCCACACTTCAAACGTGAGATTTGAGCCTAAGATAAGCATTTATCACAAATATGCTTTGAATTTTTTTTGTTGAGTGTGTATTTCACTTGATTATGTCTCTAGAACTTGCTCTGTAATACTTGTTGAAGTTACATAAACTTTTGAATATCAAATGATTTGGGCAACTAAAATTTTGCACCTCATTTTCCTTCCTCAGTTAGCCACTTTTGGGGCCTTCACTTTTTCCTCATCGCTTGCATTTTACACCTCATTCCTTTCTTTTCACTATCTTCTTTCTTCACCTCCTTTGCTGAAATTTGTGTGATTTATTCTTTGTCTGAGGATTAAAATGCATTGCCTTAGTTGACAATAGTGCACTAAGTTCTTTTTATCATTCTAGATGCTCCCTTCAATCCAAAAGTGTAAGCATGCAGGCTAATTATGAAAAAAATAAATAATAATAATAATAAAAAATAAATAAATAAGAAAAGAAAAGAAAAGAAAAGAAAGATAATAATAAGAGTAGCCTGTCTATTGATTTTATTCTCTGAGCATCTCCACCTTTATTGAAAACTTAGTAAGAATTGTTATGTTTAGAATTTGTTGCATTTAATCCTTTAATCCTTGTTGATGCTTTAATTGCATGAATTTTCAGCATCTATGCCTCTTCTACCAAAAATTTCTTCCCTACCATCACCTTAGTCTCATTACAACCCTGTTAAGACCCCCCCTTGATTTTGGTGTTCAATGTTTAGTGGTAGCGGAGATGAGATTTATGAGCAAGCTTATAGTAGACATATTCTTGTGAAGTTACTTGAGGGATTTGTGTCTTACCTGTATACACTTTGAGTGATTTGAGTAATCTCTTTGAGGCATTGATTCTTAAATAATTTCCATTGAATTCTTTGGCTAGGTTGTGTATGCATCGTTATTATCTCTATTCTGCATCAAGCTTTTTGCAATTTGGTCGATAAATAAGTTTCACGGGGGATGTGTTAGGCATTATTAACTGTAGACTAGTTTTGGACTTTTGAGAAATTTTTGCTGTCTGTTTGAGGACTGAGTTAATGTTTGCTTGAGGACAAGCAAAAGCTTAAGTGTGGGGTGATTTGATGTGTCCGATTCTATACAAAATTTCTTGATGTGAATTGTCCATTTTGTGAGCATTTTTTGTGTAATTTTGTTATTAAAATCACTTAAGTTTGCTTTATTTTTGTTTTCAGGCATTTTATCGAGTCTTAAATCGACAAGCGAAGTAATTTGGAGTGAAGGAAAATCCAAACATCGTGCAAGAGGAGCTCCATTGTGCAAAAGGCTGAAGTGAACAGTAAAAAAATATATATATAAAAAAAGGAAGAAAAAGAAGAGAGGTCCATCGGGAAATAGATAGGAGAGGAGTGAATAGGAGGGGTGAAGACTCATCACGCGAGAGGAGTGAATAGTGAAGCGTGAAGACCAATCACGCGAGGGGAGTGAACAGTGCACCACCGCCACCGAGGGAGGCCGACCAACGACCGAAGAGGCTTCGCGCACGGTCCTCCACCGTCTTGGTCGTCTGTGCCACCCATTCCAGCCGTCCGTAACGCGAAGAAGCCTCGCGACCCGTGAGAGGATCCGGTCATTTTTGGAGTTGCTCCCGTCACCGTTGGTCCACGACGCCACTGGAAAACGACTCTCTGTCGACCAGCGCCCCCACCGCGACCGTCCGCCCGGCTCGGTAGTCGATTTGGGCGTTTTTCGAGTACCCGTTTATTTCATCGCAACGACCCGTTTGGCTCGCAACCCGACCCGTTTGACTAGGATCCGACCCGTTGACCCGTGTAGCTTTTGGACAGCACTGGATTTGAATTCTCTGGTGAATTTCTGGCAGTTTTTTAGGGAGATTCGAGTGGTTTTCTGGCAACCAATCCGTGCAGTAATCATTGGGCAATTGAGAAGATAGGGGCGTGCTTAATTTATACTATTTTTATCTCCTGTATAATTGATTGCTTGATGAATTTTCTGATGGATTGCCTGCTATTGGATTGTGTGCTATATGTAAATATGTGTGGCTGAAACTAAAAAAATTCATTGGGGTCCCTAACTGTGTTGGATTGCTGTTTAAATTTGCATGGATGTTGAATTTAATGTGTGATCTCCGTTACAATTATGAATGTATGTGTTAGCGTTATTTACGAGACATCGTGGTAATGTTAATTAGATTCCTTTTTGAGATCGACAGATGATAATTGGAATTGGAAAACTAACTGTAATGGACAATTTGTTATCGCTTAGAACTAAGGTTAATAAATTGCTGGATTAAGAAGTAACGACTCTTAATAGTGGTGAATTAGATAGATAATGCTGATTTAAAATTTGCCATTAGGAAGAACCAGCCAGTGGTGGATTTTAAGTTTAAGAAATTCATTGAGATCGACAGAGAATTTGAATTTGCATTGGAATTCACTCACAGGTAACCTAGTTAAATTCAGTAATCCATTATCCTTCGTGTGTTTGCCAACCAGTGTAGGTTCCCTGATGGATTTGCATTTCTTGCCTCCGTGTATTTTCTTCTATTTCTTGTCGCTGTTAGTTTATTATTGCTTATAGTTAGACGTTAGTTTAGATAAAAATTAATCATTTTAATTGCTAGGCTAGATAACAGAGAACAAGTAGTAACTCTGGGCTTTCCCGTTCCCGAGGAATACGACCTTGATACTCACCATTGCACTAGGCTGCATCGATAGGTTCACTGCCTTAGGTGTTGTTGCTAGATAGCATTGGCAGCACGCATCACATAGAAACAAGAGCATACACAAGGAAATCAGAGCATATTCTCATGGTCAAAGCTAAATCATGATCATCATAAGATCATACCAAGAGAAATTAGGAAAATCACTAAGCAAACAACTCCTTAAATATATCCCTCACTCATAGGTGAGTATCTCGTAGTCTGCGACTACTAGTAGTTCTCAACTGAAATACATTCATAATTTGGTAGTCCATGACCACAATATATGTATATGCTAAAGCGTCCCCTAGTGGATCCAAGTACATTCATCCACAACACCCCCACAAGGGTCTTTGTCCAATACTCTAATAGATCACCATTGAGTCTCTACCCATCTCTCTAGTAGATCCTCCCCTACATATTCAGGACTACTGTTCTCAACAAATCATTTCCTTAAAATAATATTCACAAGTCTATAGACTCGGGTGATTCAGCTTAAACCATGGTTATGTATAACTTTAAGTATATGAATCCTTTAATTGGCCATAGGGGAATTCACTGACTTAAAATTAATAACCACCACGGTGTTTTCAAAACCATTTAATTTAGTCATGGAGTGTCCCAATTGTTGCCCCATACCAACAAATGGTCACTTAATATGTACCTATCTACCACTGTCCATAAACTAGGAATACATTTTTATTTCTCTGGTAATTCTCATGCTCATTCCTTTTCAGTTATCACATCTCTTTCTTGCTCTTTTTCTTTCATTCTTAACCCTCTTGTTACCTAATATACATTCCAGGTTTAAATCCCTTATTTGAGTGACGCTATGGGATAAACATTCTTTAAAGTAGATCATTAAGTTCATTTTTCCAAAACAAGGGTTTGCCAGTCAACTTTCACCCTCTTAGCAATCGACTTACAACTCACACCCTCAAAATTTTCTAAATCCGAGGGTTACTAGTCGACTTCCACCTTCTTGATAGTTGAATGTTCTATTCTTAGCAATTTTCTAGAAAATATGAGCATAGTAGTCGACGTCCAAGAGCTAGCAGTTGACTGCCAGCACTCTAGATGCATGTCTGGCAAATTTGAGCATGACAGTCGACTTCCAACCTCTTGGTAGTCGATTACTAGCACTCTGAATGCATTTCTGGGTAACTAAATCACACGATAATCGACCGGTAAGGGTTACAAGTTGATTGCTATGTTATGCTCTATTTTTTGAATCATCCATTGACCAAAAAATTTGCCCAAGAACTTGTTTTTAAATCATTTTTAACCCTCATTTACTCAATACCAATGTGCAAACATAATTTATCACATGAAAATAGCCCAAACTACCGTTTAATCTTACTCAAATCTTGGATTAAACCCCATATTCACATAATAGGTAAAAACCCATTTTTCATAATTTGATTTCAACATGCATAAGTATAATCATGCAGTTTAAAACACCTAATAGCATTCATAAACATCAAGAATGTAGTTTTGAATCCCTCTTTTACTTCAAACAACATAACAATCTCACTTTCAGTATATGCACAGTATATTCAAAATTAGAGGGAATAGGTTGTTTTGCTACCTTGTTTCCGTGTAAAATTATCAGATGAACTCCTAGATTGCTCAGCTACTGACATCTTTCCTCGATTCACTGTAAATTGTAAATTCTCACTTTCTCACTCTAAAACGTCCCTCACTCTTTCTCTAAAATTCTGAAGCGAAGATGAGAAAATAGAGCTTTTGAGTTTTAGCTTTATTTATAGGTGGTCTGAGAATTGCCAATTTTGATCATTCAGCTCTAAATGATAATTTCTCTAACCATATGCAAAATTACCATTTTTCCCCTAAACCATTGGTGCCAAATTTCAAAATCCTGGCAACTACAATAAATGTTTTGGCTAATATTACGGTATGCTACCCTCAATTATCAAAAGTTTATAGAACTCCCTCCACTCAACCTTTTTCCTCTCATTCAAGTCCCTACTTTTTTCTTTTCAATTTAGTCCCTGAATTTAATGTAACTACATGAAATCTAATGCAACAAACACAAACATTTAACTTATTTAAAATTAACAAAATATCTCTTCATAAATAGAAGGAGCGAATTTTACATTTCTCCCCTCCTTTTAAAAAATTTTGTCCCCAAAATTTGTACATACCTATTCAAAATTTTTGGATACATTCTTCTCATATCATTTTCCTTTTCCAACATTACTTCTCGTGGTAAGGATTAATCCCACAATACTTTTACTAGTGGAATAGTATTGTTCCTCAGCTGCTTGACCTAAGTACCAATGATTCTTAAAGGTGTAGGATGATAAGTCAAATTATCTTTTAATTGTACTATATTGGGGTCAAGAACATGTGAAGAATCAGGAATGTATTTACGAAGTTGAGAAACATGAAAAATATTGTGGAGATTAGACAAAAATAGAGGTAATGCTATTTGATAATTAGATGAACCAATTCTTTTTAAAATCTAGTATGGTCCAATGTATTTAGGATTCAGTTTCTTGGACTTAGTAGCCCTACCAATACCAGTAACTGGAGACACTTTGAAGAAAACATGGTCTCCTTTTGCAAATTCTAGTGGTCTCCTCCTCTTATAAGCATGACTTTTTTGTCTATCTTAGGCCTTAGTCATCTTTTCCCTGATCATCTTTATTTGATCAGTAATCTTTTAGACTAATTTTGGCCCTAAAATTTATTTTTCTCCCACCTCAAACCAACATAATGGCGATCTACACTTTCTCCCGTATAATGTTTAATATGGACCCATTCCTTTACTTGAGTGGAAACTATTATTATAAGAAAATTCTACTAGGGTAAAATTTTATCCCAATTACCTTTCTGTTATAATGTATAAGCTCTAAGTATATCTTCTAAATTCTGGATAGTCTTTTTAGTCTGCCCATCAGTTTATGGGTGATAAGCAGTACTGAAATTCAACTTAGTCCCAAATGCCTCTTGTAAGGCTTTCCAGAATCTAGAAGTAAACCTAGAATCTCTATAAGATACTATACTAGTGGGTACTTCGTGGAGTCTCACAATTTCTTGTATATACAACTAGTCCAACCTATCTAATGAAAAGTTTATTTTGATAGGTAGGAAATGTGCAGATTTAGTTAATCTGTCTATGATCACCCAAATTGCATCATTTCCTAACTAGGTTCTAGGTAGACCAACTACAAAATCCATGGGAATTTGCTCCCATTTCCATTTAGGAATCTCTAAAAGTTCTAATATTCTTGCAGGTTTCTGATGTTCAATCTTCACCTGCTGGCATACTAGGCATTTAGCAACATACTCAGCTATATGCTTCTTCATACTTGGCCACAAAAAAATTTTCTTCAAGTCTTCATACATCTTAGTGCCACCAGGATGAATAGTATAGTTGCTTTTATGGGCTTCCTCAAAGATTTTATTCCTTAATCCTCCTGATTCTAGGATTTATAACCTATTTTGGAAGGTTACTACCCTATCTGCTTCTTTCTTGAATTCCTTTAAGTCTTTTAGGGACTTTAAGAATTCATCTTCCCCATGAGCTTCTAGGATTTGAGTTCTAAGATCACTATCAATTCTCATTTCACTCAAGTATAGCCTATCTGGCAACACCAGAGTGGACAAACTCAAATTCCTAAACTTTTCAATTAGGTTCATTTCACTTACCAGCATGTGAGCTACATGAAGGGATTTCCTACTTAAAGCATCTGCCACTACGTTTGCCTTCCCTGGATGGCACTTCAGTTTAAAGTCATAATTTTTAATAAATTCCTTCTATCTCCTCTACCTCATATTCAACTCTTTTTTATTAAAAAGGTATTTGAGACTTTTGTGGCCACTAAATATCTCAAATCTAGCTCTATAGAGGTAATGTCTCTAAATTTTTAAGGAAAACACTATGGCTGCTAATTCAAGGTCATGAGTAGGATAATTCTGCTCATGAGGTTTCAATTGCCTAGATGCATATGCTACTACCTTTCTATTTTGCATCAAGACATACCTTAGGCCCTCTTGGATACGTCACAATACACTTCAAAATTTTTTAATGGATCTGGAATGATTAAGACAGGTGTAGTGGTTAGTTTTTCTGTCAAAGTATGGAAACTATGCTCACATTTGTCATCTCACACAAATGGAACATCTTTCCTAGTCAATTTGGTCAAGGCGACGCTATCTGCGAAAACCCTTGAATAAATCTCCTATAGTAGCTGGCTAATTCAAGAAAATTACAAATTTCAGTCACTATTGTGGGTCTATCCTAACTAACCACTACTTCTATCTTACTTGGATCTACTGCTACACCATCTCTAGTGATTACATGACCTAAGAATCTTATTTCTTTCAACCAGAACTCACACTTTTCAAGCTTAACATACAATTACTTCTCTCTAAGCAACTATAGTACAATCCTAAAATAATGTTTATGCTCTTCACTACTTTTAGAATATACAAGAATGTCATCAATAAACACTACCACGAACTGATCAAGGTAGGGTTTAAAAATATGAATTCATGTAATCCATGAAAATAACTTGAGCATTTGTCAATCCAAATGGCATTACAAGAAATTCATAATGCCCATATCTAGTTCTAAAGGTTGTCTTAGGTATGTCTTCTATTCTTACTCTGATTTAATGATAACCCGATCTTAAATCAATTTTGAAAAATACAGTAGCTCCCCTTAATTGACCCAATAAATCATCTATTCAAGGAAGCGAGTATTTATTTTTCACATTTAACCTGTTCAATTGCCTAGAATCTATAAAAAATCTTAAGCTTCCATCCTTCTTCTTCACAAACAACACTGGTACCCCTCATGGCAAAGCACTGGGTCTTACAAACTATTTCTTTAAGAGATCCTTTATCTGCACCATCAATTCTATCAATTCTAAAGGAGACATCCTATAACGTGCTATAGAGATTGGTCCCATTCTAGGAATCAACTCTATATAGAACTCTATCAGGTGGAAGACTTCATCTAGGAAGTCATTTACTACTGGGATGGTACTATGTTTATGCTGAATCACAACTTTAGAAGGACATAGAAAATGCATTCTCTCATTCCTTTCCTAAATACTCCTATTTAATGGTAAGGCATCTATAAAAGTCACAGACTTTTCTAAACAATCAAAGACTACATTATTTACAAACAACCAATTCATCCAAAGAATAATGTCTAAATCCACCAAAGGTAAAAAAATCAGATCAATAACAAAAAATCTGTTGTTAACAACAGTAGAGCAATTCAAGTAGGCTAAAGAAGTCAAAACCTGCTCTCCAATTAAAATAGAAATAGACAATTGATAAGGTAGACTAATCACGAGAAAATTTAATTTGTCCACACATTTCAATGAAATGAAAAATGAGTGGCACCAGAAATCAAATAGTACAATTAAAGATGCATCATTTATTAAACATCTACCTTTCATTAAATCATCAGATTGGGCCACTTCCTTGCCCTTGAGGGTATAATGTACTATCTACTTCCTTAGACTTCATTTTTGGAGGATAACCTAAGAATTTTATTTCAAGAATTTACATGAACAATGAGCTTAGAGATAGAAGGAGAAGGACTAAAGAATAAATTTTCTTATTTGCTAGGAGGTTCCTGAAGTTTTAGCCATTACATCCTTTTCCTCCCTCTTATATGCCTTTCCCTTCCACACCAAAAGAAAGAGTTCAAACTTTAGGAGAGAAAGGAAGGAAGGAAACTGAGCAAAAGGGGAAGGAGAAGGAAATCAAGTTGGAAGCCTTAAGTAGCAGGATTTTAGGTAAGAAATCCTTCTAGCTTGGTAAACATCCTAAGCATCATTTAGGAGTAGATTACTACACTTAGAACCCCTCAAATCTGCTAAAATGTTAGGATTAGCCATAAATGGAGAAATTTCCCTTTTCTTTAGGAATTCTAATTTTTTGGTGTGAAATGAGGATTTTGAAGATGCTTGGAGATAGGAAAAGGTTTCTGAACTATAATGTTGGAATCCTTAAGTTCCACTTAGCATTTTTTAGACTTGAATCTAAAATTTCAAGTTAGGCTTTACTGTTCACTGGAGTTATATGTGAAAATTTGCTTGTATGATTGATGTTTGAGCCTGAAATTGGTTGGGTTTTGGGGAAAAATTGTTAGAAACTAAGCTTATATCTTTTAAAATTTAAATGGGGTGGAATTTAGACTGGAAATTTGTGAAAAACCAGAGTTTTTGAGGTGTAGCAGAATATAACAACCAACTGCTAGCATGTAGTCGTGTTCTTGAAAAAACCAAAAATTGATACAGAGGTACAGTAGTCGGCTGGTAGCCTCGTTAATCGACTAGTAGCCTCGTTAGTCAACTGGTAGCATCATTAGTCGCCTGTTGGGTCCGTATTTCTGCCTAGTAGTCAACTGCTAGCCTTATAACAATCAATTGGTAGGCTACTGTCTTGTGAAACCCAAAATTCCCAAAGGGCCACTAGCTGACTCCTAACTTTATGACAATTGATTGGAAGCCCTCTAAAGAGCAACTAGCTGACTGCTAGCTTTCTAGTAGCCCTTTGATATGAAAAATGATTTCTAAAACAAGAATTGAGCTTAGAAACCCCTAGCGTTAGTCGGATTGAGGCTCAAATGTCATCATACATCAGGATTTCATATGCTGGGTGATAGGTAACCTTAAAATAGGAAAGGAAAGAGGAGAGTTATCTCATAGTGAAACCTTAAGCTTAGGACGTAAGAAAGCATGATGCAATAAAGGTATAATTGTGAAGTACTCTTGTGAAATCTAGATTTGTTTCTCTGGAAGTGATTTGTGAGATAAAAACCAAGAGGAAAGAGGGAGCCCTGATCAAGGAAGGAACAAACAATTAAGGTAGAGTAATCTACACTCCCTTAATTTTGAAACAATGATGTGAATTGCTTGCTTTGAAATAAGAAATTTATTTTATGAGATGAGAATTTATTTGATGAAATGAAGTTTGAGCTAGTATGTGATTTTCATATGAGTATAGAGAATTTGCCTATGTATGTTGATTAGCATGAAATGGACTCTTTGTTGCTTGTTTTAAATTTGGCTATTGGTTTGTATGCTTATAGAGAGAGATGAAAGAGAGATGAAATTTATGGTGGATATTTAATGGCTAGTATAAGACAGTCATTATGTGTTCCCTACGTAGACTACTTTATAAAATGTAATTGTTTTCAACTTGAAAGGTCTTTATTTGTTAGAGATTACTCATTAAACCAACAAAACCCTATGGAAGACTTTAAGGAGTAAAGACTCCTTAGCAAGAGTTTGGAGGAAAAGTATCATATGAACCAGAGATTTGCTGCTTAACAGAAATAACTTGCCAAGAACTTGAATGAAAAAGGGGGAAACTTGAAGGCACCTCAAGGGTCAACTAGTAGTAACCGAAGCCCGAAGGTTGCAAATTACCTAAAGTGTGGAAACAAGAATGGGAATCATCCCTGCTAGTATCGAACACCAGTGACATGCTTTAAGTATGAAAAAATAAGGCACATTGCAAAGTACTGCCAGGTCAGTGGAAATTAGTAAAATCCTGGTAGGCCAAGGATTTTGCCTTGGAAGGGGCCAACGTCGAGAAATCACCCATATTGATGCAGGGTAGAGGTAAGATTCATAAATTTCCCTTAATAATACTATTTGATTTGGGTGCTATGCACTCTTTCATATCTAATACATATGCTGGGAAAGTAAACTTTTCTTTTCAAACCATGCTATATGATTTACATATTTCCATGCCCTTCGGATAATCTACAATATCTCCTCAAATTTTTTTAAATTATCCTCTTTTCATTGATGACCACATATTTTTTATGGATTTGGTGTGCTTACCCCTGATTGGGATCGATGTCATTTTGGGGATCAATTAGTTGTCTAGGAATCGAGTTCTTTTGAATTATTTTGAAAAGACTATTACTTATTTGGATGCCTTACCGGTGGGTAGGAGTGGCAAAGTGTGTGAGGTAAATGATATCTTCCTTAACTTTTCCCAAGTGGAATTCCAAGAGAGGCTTAGCTCAATTCTTGTTGTTAGAGATTTTCTTGAGGTATTCCCTTTAGAGATAGTCAAGTTACCCCTACCGAGGGAAATTGAATTCACCATAGACTTGGTTCCTGGCACGAGTCTAATATACATGACACCTTATAAGTTGGCTCGATCTAAAGGAGTTGAAGGTCCAAATAGAGGACATGTTGAAGGAGGGGTTCATTAGGCCTAGTGTGTCACCTTGGGGAGCTCCTATCTTGTTTGTAAAGAAGAAGGATGGGAGTATGAGACTATGTATAGATTACCGACAGTTGAATAAGGTAACTATCAAGAATAAATACTCTTGACCTCAAATAGATGACCTATTTAACCAATTTCAGAGAGCATTGTGTTTTCCAAAATAGATTTGAGATCAGGATACCATTAAATTAGGGTTAAGAATGAAGATATTCCTAAAACAACATTTGACACTAGATATAGCCACTATAAGTTTCTAGTGATGCCATTTGGGCTAAATAATGCAACTGCTATCTTTATGGATTATATGAATAGAATTTTCAACCCTACTTGGACCAGCTTGTAGTGGTATTTATAGATGACATCCTAGTTTACTCCAAGACTCATAAGGAGCATGCACAACACCTTGAAATGGTGCTACAAATGTTGGTGGAAAGCAGTTGTATGTTAAGTTGGAAAAGTGTGAGTTTTGGTTAGAAGAGGTTAAATTTCTAGGTCATATGGTGAATAAACAAGGAATTTCGATAGATCCTAATAAAATTAAGGTTATACTGAATTGTGGTCAGCCAACTGAGATTAGAAGTTTTCTAGGTTGGGTAAGTTATTATCAGAAGTTAATACAAGGATTCTCTCAGATAGCCCTGCCATTAACCCGATTGACTAGAAAGGGTGTTGAGTTTGAGTGGAGTGAATAGTGTGAGTGTAGTTTCCAAACACTAATGGAGAAACTAACTGCCACTCCAGTATTAGTAATCTTGAACTCAATAGAGCTTTTTGAGGTATACACAAATGCATCAAAGAAAGGTTTAGGATTTCTTAATGCAAATAAGGAGAGTAGTTTCCTATGCATCTCAATAACACAAACTTGTGAAGGAAAACTATCCCACTCATGATTTGAAGCTAGCTGTCGTGGTTTTTATCCTAAAGATTTGGACACATTACCTATATGGGGCTAGATTTGAGGTTTTTAGTGATCATAAGAGCCTTAGGTACTTGTTTGACCAAAAGGAGTTAAATATGAGATAGAGGAGGTAGGTAGAGTATTTGAAGGATTTTAACTTTGAATTAAAATATCATGCAGGGAAGGCTAATGTTGTAGCAGATGTATTGAGTAAGAAATCCTTGCATGTAGATATCCTTATGATAGATGAGATGAAATTACTTGAAGACTTTAGAGATCTTAGTCTTAATGTAATTTCACTTCCAAATAGGTTAGCAGTGAGTGACTTCCAGATTAATTTGGAATTGAGGGAACTAGTTAGACAAGCCCAAAAAGAGGATGAATCCCTATAAATCTCTGCAGACCAACCCAATTTTGGGTTAGCCAATGATGGGGTACTAATGTTTAGAAACCAAATAGTAATCCCAAACCATCAGGAATTAAGGGAGAAATTTTTAGCAGAAGCCCACCATAGCCATTACACTATTCACCCAGGTATTTCTAAGATGCATCAGGAGTTGAAAAGAAACTTTTGGTGGTCAGGCATGAAGAAAGACATCACAAAGTATGTAAGTGCTTGTCTTACTTATCAATAGGTAAAGATAGAGCATCAAAAACTCACTAGGTTGTTGAGACCATTGAAAATACTAAAAAGGAAGTGGGATCAGATAACCATGGATTTTGTTGTGGGACTACCTAGAACCTCAAATGATTATGATTCCATATAGGTGATAGTAGATAGGCTGACTAAATCTACTCATTTCTTACCTATTAGGATTAGATATTCCATGGAAAAGTTATCCCAATTATATCTTAAGGAGATTGTGAGATTGCATGGGGTACCCTCTAGTATAGTGTTAGAACCCTAGAGGATATGTTGAAAGCATGTGTGCTAGAATAGAAGGGAAGTTGGGATAGGTACCTACCTCTAATAGAGTTTGCGTACAATAATAGTTATCATTCTATTATAGGTATGGCATCGTATACTGCTTTATGTGGGAGGAGTTGTAATTATCCCTTAAGTTGGGTAGAAATGGGGGAGAAAACATTATTAGGAGTAGAGATCATACAAGAAACTACTGATCAAATCAAAATGATCAGGGAAAAGATAAGAGTTGCCTCGCAGAGACAGGAAAACTATACTAATAAGAGGAGAAGGCCTTTGGAATTTAATGAGGGAAACCATGTCATTCTCAGCGTGTCACTTACCACAGGTTTAAGTTGGCAAATAAAGATAAAGAAATTAAGTCCACGATTCCTAGTGTAACACCCCTAGAAACACACCTCTGTCCATGATTCCTTTATAATTAATTAAAAGATATAAAGTATAGTTATATACAAATGGTGTGTTATCGTTACCCTTTACTTGAGTAATTTTAAACTTTTTACAACTTGATTTGGTTTAGTGCCTCTTAGGTTGGGTCTCTACTCTCGAGTTTCACTCACTCTCACAGCAAATAGAATATATAAAATATACCTGAATTAACTATACATAAACATGCATTCTTGATTACATATAGTTAAATAACTATTGGGTATGGAATCAACAATCCTGTCACTCAGGACCCCATCAACTAGTCTAAATGTTAGTTCATATACATCCAAGTTAAGATAGGCTATACGAGATATATTCTATACTAGCCTTTCCAAAAACCATAAAGACACGTACAATGATAGCATGTGCCTATATTGTCTCAAAATAAATTAATCAATGTCATGTACCTCTTAGTGGGTACTTCTTCCCAGGTTACCACCTCTTCAGTTACGGGACCTACACATCTGATACATGCCAACACTAAGGTGAGAAATGAATCTTAGTAGCAATATAACCTATTTCAAAATATAGTATTTTGTTATGTACTTAGACATATGCATGTAAATTTAAAAGATATCAACTTTAAAATATGAGAAGTGCATTCATCATCATTTTCATCATAAAGCAATTTCCTACGGTAATAAATGTGCTCCTTTTCGTTTGCCTTTGAGCAAGAGAAAACAATCACATCATATGAGCTATTGGGAGTGCTGCCCAGCAACAACTCACATACCACTACATGCATGAATGAGCTATCCTAGTGACTTCTGTGTCACTATAGTAAAAAATTGGTCTAGTACATCTGAGGTGTCCCCCAGCTGGATCCACTTTTACAATCACAATAACTCATGAGATCACTGTAAACCTTTGAACAGATCTTATCCTCTCGACTTCCACAGATCATGAGGCTATGGGGCTACCATTATTACCTATGAGGTGGATCATCCTTTAGGCCTTATCCTCTTCGCTTCTATGGATCATGAAGGTACGGAGTCATCACCATTACCTCTAAGGTGGATTACACTCTTGGTATACTATCCTCTAACATATGTACTAAGGTGATTCGACTCATGCCTATGGTTATGCTTTAACCTTAAGTAAGTGTTTCTTAATGGCCTTCAAAAGACTCACTAACTTAGGGTTCACAACCATCATGGTGTTTTCAAAATCATCTGTGTTCAAGTGGATGTTTAACCATCCTAATTTATGGCATAACCATGGAATGCCAACGACCATCCCATACTAATAATCGATCACTCAAATCATGAGCCTATCTATAACTAATGCATATGCCTAGGATACTTCACTCTTCCTTTTTGATGTCGCTCCACTCCCTTTTTGTATTACTATCATAAGGACCATTCTCATCCAAGTGATAATTAACCCTTTTTTCTTGCATATTACACAAAAAATCTAGCTTCCATTCCTACCTATGTTCAAAATCACATTTCACCAATCAAAGGGCCATCAATCAACTGTTGGAAGGCTGGCAATCAGGTAATTGCTCTTTGGAATCCTCGGGTTGCATGACAGTAGGTCGCCAGTCAACTATTAGAAGGCTAGTAGTTGAATGGTGGCTCCCTGGAATCCTTGGTTTGTAAGATAGTAAGCTGCCATTCGATTGTTAGAAGGCTAGCAGTGGGTTAGTGGCTCTCTAAAATGCGTCTTGGGTAAAATAAGAACCCGACCGTCGACTGTAGGTCAGTTTTTTATAAATGATGTTTCTCTAATTGTACTGTTTGATTTTGGTGCCACTCATTCCTTCATTTCTCTTGAATGTGTGGAAAGATTGAGCTTACCTGTAACTAAATTGCCATATGAGTTATCAATTTCTATTATTGCTGGAAGACATATTTTGACTTCTTTGACTAGCTTAAATTGTCCAATCATCGTTGAAAATAAGCCTTTTATTGTTGACCTTATCTATCTCCCTTTGGTGTATTTAGATGTCATTCTTGGGATGGATTGGCTGTCTTTTAATAAAGTGGTCCTAAATTATTTTGAAAATTCTGTGACTTTTATAGACGCTATACTGAATAAGGGTACAAAGGAAAAAATCCAACGGTTATGTTTCCTATGTTCTCTGAGGTTGAGAGGCACCATAGGCTTGATAGTATCCCTATAGTTAGAGAGTTCCCTAATGTCTTTCCCTAGGAGATTTGTAGTTTTCCACCAGAGAGAAGTAGGATTCTCTATAGAGTTAGTCCCTGAAGTAGGATCGATCTCTATAGTACCTTATAAGATGTCTCCTTTAGAGCTAAGTGAGTTGAAAATGTAAATAGAAGACCTCATAGAGAAGTAATTCATTAGACCCAATGCTTTATCATAGTGAGTACCAGTGTTATTTGTGAAGAAAAAGGATGGAAGTATGAGAATGTGCATAGATTATAAGCAGTTGAATAAAGTGACAATGAAAAAAAAATATCCACTCCCTAGGATTGATGACTTGTTAGACCAACTACGAGGAGCAACTGTGTTCACTAAGATCGATTTGAGGTCAGGGTACCATCAAATCATAGTAAGAAGTGAGGATGTACCTAAGACCACTTTTATGACTAGTTATGGGCATTATAAATTTCTTGTAATGCCATTTGGGGTGACAAATACTCCAGCTATTTTCATAGATTACATGAATTGCATCTTTAGACCCTAGCTTGATCAGTTCATGGTAGTTTTCATTGATGATATTCTTGTATATTCTAGAAATAGACAAGAGTATGAACAACACCTTTGGATTGTGTTGCAAGTGCATAAAGAGAACTAGCTGTATAGCAGTAGATCCAAGTAAGACTGAAGTGGTTGTTCATTGGGTGAGGCCTACAACGGTGACTGAAATCTGTAGTTTCCTCAGACTAGTCGATTACTACAGAAGGTTTATCCAAGGATTTTTGCAAATAGCGATGCCAATGACCAAGTTAACCTAGAAAGATGTTCCATTTAGGTGGATTTTGAAAGTGAGCATAGTTTCCAAACCTTGAAGGATAGGTTGACCACTATACTAGTATTAATTATACCAAATGCTTTGGAAAAGTTTGAGCTATATTGCAATGCATCCAAGAAAGGTTTAGGGTGCATCTTGATGCAAGAAGGGAAAGTGGTGGCCTACACTTCTAGACAATTAAAGCTCTATGAGTGCAATTATTCCACTCAGGACCTATAATTAGCAGTTATGCCTTGAAAATTTGGAGGCACTACTTGTATAGGTCTAGGTTTAATGTATTCAGTGACCACAAAAGTCTCAAGTACCTCTATGATCAGAAGGAATTAAACATGAGATAAGGAAGATGGATCGAATTCTTCAAGGATTATGATTTTGATTTGAGATACCATCCAGGTAAAGCCAATGTTATGGTGGATGCCCAGAGTAGGAAATCTCTCCATTTAGCTCAGGTGACGCCCAGTGAGAAGTGTTTGATAGAAATTCTCAATAATTTGAGCTTACCCGCATTAGTTCTACCATATAGGATATGTTTAGGTGATTTGCGGATTGAGTGTGACCTTATAACTCAAATCCTAATAGTTCGAAAGGAAGATGAATTCTTAAAGTCCCTAAAGGACCCAAAGGAATCCCATAAGGAGGTCGATGGGATCATGACCTTCTAGAATAAGGTCTATGTATCGAGTTTAGAGGAATTAAGGGAGAAAATCTTAAAGGAAGCTTATAAGAACAGTTATACCATTCACCTTAATGCCACTAAGATGTATCAAGACTTAAAGGTAAGATTTTAGTGGCCAGGCATAAAAAAGCACATCGCTGAGTATGTCCCTAAAAGCTTAGTGTGTCAACAGGTGAAGATTGAACATAAAAAACCTGCTAGATTGTTGAAGCCTCTTGATATCCTTGAGTGGAAGTGGGATAAGAATTCTATGGACTTTGTAATAGGTTTACCTAAGAGTCAGTTAGGAAATGATGCTATCTAGGTGATTTTAGATCGATTAACTAAGTCTACGCATTGCCTACCCATTAAGATCAATTTCTCCTTAGAAAAATTAGCTCAGTTGTATATTCAGGAGATAGTGAGGCTTTCTAGGATCCCTACTATCATTGTGTCAGATCGAGGCCCTAGATTTACCTTTAGATTTTAGAAAGCCTTCCAAGAAGCTTTTGGTACTAGGTTAAGCTTGAGTATCACTTATCATCCTCAAACAGATGGACAAAAAAGGACTACCCAGACTTTAGAGGATATGCTTAGGTCATGTGCCTCAAAGCATAAGGGGAGTTGGGACCAAAGCCTAGCATTAATAGAATTCTCATACAATAACTGATTCCATTCTAGTATATGGATGACACCCTCTGAAGCTCTATATAGGAGGAAGTGTAAAACACCTCTATGCTAGTTTGAGGTAGGGGGAATGTAACACCCCTTATCTTACCTTAATAACGTCATATTACTTCCTTAGTTAAGTGGTTACGTTAATTCTATTCTTTAAATATATTTAAAGTTCCTGATCATCCAATCTATCATAGATTTATTTTGTAATTAGGTTTGGGTTCTCATGCTCAGGTGAAATGCTTTGGCACAGCGAAATATAAAACATTAAACACTACAGTAGATTACATACAAAAACTTTTCATATATGTATATACATATACATTATGATATCTATTTAGTACATCGTTTCATATACAGACACTGGGATAGATGAAGTACCCATCCATAAGGAGTAAGGAGACAACAAGCCTGTCACTCATACCCCTTTTACAAAATACCATGGGAGAATAGGTCCTTCATATATCCCTATACATATGCCCCTTTTCTGTCTATATATAGCCAAAAATATCAGTTCTAATTCCAACTCCCCAAAAACAAAAAATTAGGACTCCAAAAAGTTGGGCTATAGTTATATATTTAAGTCCTCATCTACTCCATCGGGAATTCAAAAATGGTGATAACATACACATTCTTGATAATAGTAAAGGTTCCCAAGAAAGGAATATCCACCGTATCTAACTCCACTTCAATTACCATGCAATATCTGACCATCTGATACATATTAGTTCAGTAATGAGATTTGTATTACCAGTAGATAAACAACCAGTTTATTTTAAAATGACTAACATGTACCACTGTAATAATGCAGAAAATGCTCTACATGCAATTTAATTTCAAAACTCTTTTCATATATACACTTGGATATGATTCATTATGGAAACATGTGTGGATGCAGCTATAGAAATGAAATACACATTCAATCAATTCATTCATGGAATAGGCTATAAGCATTCAATGCTTAAATATCATAATCATATTCACATAAATCACATCTTTGTAATGCATATCATAACATGTAATAAACCTTAGCTTTTAGGAGGTAGACACCAGATCATTCCCCCTGCCTCTTCTTCCTTGGGAGTATACACTAGATCATTCCCCACAAGGAAGCCTCTTTTTAGGAATGGATGCAACAAATCATTCCTTCTCATTTAATACCTTGGGAGTATACAGTAGATCATTCCCCACAAGGTAACTTTCCTAGAAGGTAAACATTGGATCATTCCTCCCCTTCACAAGCCTCAGTTTCAGGGGTCATTCACTGGGTCGTTCCTCCTCCTCATTTCAATTCCCTGGGGTACATATCAAATCATTTCCCACCAGAGAACCTTAACCTCGCATTTCACATTACATTAAGCAATTTCATTCCATTATTTACCTCGCATTTCACATCATATCATGCATTTTCGTGCTATTCTTTAACCTTGCATTTCACATCGCATCAAGAATTTTCAAGTTCTGCAAACATCTTTTACATAAATGTAAACATTCCATTGATAATAGCACAATAATGCCATGCAAACACTTTTACATAACATATGCCTATTCGGCTGATACCTCAAGCCACTTCCAATGGACATATAAGATTGGCCATTCTAGGGAAAATGCCATATTACATTCGGCCAAGGCAAGAAAAATATGAGAATGTGGCACTTTTAACTCATTTGGTTCCTTTTTAGCATTATTCTCATCATCTAAACATTTTGGCAACACTTTCAATAATTATGCCTAACATTTTCTCACACCTCAAATTTGTGTAAGTGTACTTTAAGTCATCCTTTTTCATGCTTTTCTAACTCATTGTTCATATCAATGATGACCATACATCTAATCTCACAATTTCACATTTTTAGGCATACCTTTAAAGTGAAAAAGTAAGACTTTAAATTGACAACATTACTTAAAGTATGACTTGCCATGATTTTCTCTCTCTTCTTTTCTTAGAACTAAACATATATAGTCTCTAAGTCAATTTTTAAGAACAATTTTAGCATCATTCATATGCATTCATTCGGCCAAGGTGACTAATGAACACTTATTTGGTTATTTGTGAGCTAGACAATGAGAAAAATACCCAATGCAAAGCTAATTGAACTTTCTCTCTCTTACCATTTTCTAGCACTTTCTCTCACTAGTTCTAGCACAAAATTTTGCCAAAATTCAGCACCAACATGAACCCTAACATTCGGCCAAAATGAGAAAACAAGCAAAATGGAGTTGTTTCATCCTTTTCCTTCTAACACAACAACATTCATACAAAAACCATGCAAAAATACCATTTTCTCACTCTTAAAAGCACAATTCAGCATTGACATAATTTAGGGTTTGGAAAAATAAATTTCCATTTATGCAATCTTACCATTTCATGAGTTTCCATACTTTTCAACATATCTATAGTCACAACCACAAATGATTTCCAACATATTTCACATCCAAGTATGCAAATCTACCATACACATGTAGAGAGAGAAATTGCCACCTTTCTTACAATTTTGAAAACAACATAAACTTGCCATAAAACATGAAAACAATGGCATAAGGTTGTTTATCTACCTTGAAAAGCCAATGGATATGTAATTCCCCTTTTAATTTGATGTAAGCTTCCTCTCCTCCAAGGCAAGATGAACTTCGGCCACTCCTCCTTCTTCTCCACCATTCACGACATTTCTAGTAGCTAGGAGAAGAAATAGGTTGAATTAAGGTTTGACTTATTTACAAAAATGCCATTCTTGCAAATTTTGTCAATTTCATCCTTTTTCTTTTCTTTTTACAACAATGGCATTGTCTGTCCTTACCATTGTAATTTTAAGCAACTTCCATGGACTGGGACTGTTCTGCCCTTCTAGAATTTCAAAATTTCATAGTGGTCCCTCCACTTTTCAGAATTTGCATTTTAGTCCCTAAGAAAAGTGCACTTTTGCCATTAAGTCCAATTTGGCCATTTTTGCTTCCTTTTTCATTCTTTTTGGTTTTAAGGAGTAAAAATCACTTAAATAAAATTCCATAAGGCTCATTTCCATGAATTTACTAACTTACTATTATTTTAGCAAAATTATAATTTTTCCCCTAAGGAAAAATTACCTTTTTACCCTTTATGCTAAAACTATCATTTCACTCTCATTCTTTCTTCTTTTGATCAAGAATGAGTAAGGATTTCTAATTCCCACCTTAATAAAATATTTAGGGTAAAACTACAATTTTCTCACATCATATAAAATTACCATCATAACCATGGTGTGAAATTACAATTTTACCCTTCTTAGGGAAAATTGTCCTTTAATATTAACATAAGTAATTTCTTGCATAACTAGACTCTTCTTCCCTCTTAAATAAAAATAATAAGAGTCCCTTGTCATAACTTCATGAAATAAGAGAATTAAACTAATTATTCATTTCATGGTAAAATTACCATTTTACCCTTCCTTATCAGATTTCCAATTTCATGCTTTTTATCACAAAAGTGATTATAAAATGATAAAAGTGTTCATTATAACTCCTTACTAAATCATCCCTAACCCTTCACAATTAATACTAAAATAATAACAACAACAACGTCATCATAAGTTACAAGTGTTAGGAGCGGATGTTACAGGGAAGACAATTGCTCATACTAGAGTTAGTTCAAGAAACTACAAACCAAATTAGGATAATCAGGGATAAGATAGCTAGAGCCTAAGATAGGCAAAAGAAATATGGTGACAAAAGGAGACCATTGGAATTTAATGAAGGGGAGATTGGTATAGGGAAAGCCATTAAGCGTAAAAAGTTAAATTTCAGATTTATTGGGCCATTCTAAATTTTGAAAAGAGTTGGTCAATCAGCCTACCAGATAGCCTTACCCCTATTCTTTTTGAACCTTCATAATGTTTGCCATGTCTCATAACTCAGAAAATATATACATAACCCATCGCACATTCTTGATGTCAGTATAGTACAGTTAAAAGAAAATTTAACTTATCATACTAAACCTTTAAGAATCATCGAAATTGAGGTCAAGCAATTGAGGAACAAGGTTATGAGTCATCTCCATAAGAGACAACATGGGAGAAGGAAGAGGATATAGGGAAGTCCTACCCAAAATTATTCAAATAGTACATTCTAATTTCTAGGACAAAATTATCTTAAAGGAGGGGAGAAATGTAACATCCACTCCTAATATGTATAAGAGATGGTTGTTAGTTGTTAATTTAAATTTAAATGCTTGTGTATGTTACATTAATTGCATATAGTTGCATTAGTGTAAGGACTTAGTTGAAAGGAATAAAAGTCGAGTTAAGGTGTGGCTAAAGACTAAATTGAAAAGGGAAAACTGAGTGAGGCTAAAGTCATAAAGGGTTAAGGACTAAAGTACAATTAGCAAGAGTTACTAATTTAGAAACCCTAAACCCTAAAACACCATTTCCAAACTTTAGCATTTCTAGAGAGAGAAGGGGAAGGGGTAGTAGAGAAAGATTGCTAAGTTAGGCCAAAAGGGAAGGGATTTTCTAAAGGAGGAATAGATTTGAGGTAGGGATTTGTTCTGCAGCAAAGGAAGGGCCTATTTTAACACATCATTCACGCACATTACTTAAGAAATCAAGGTCGTAACTTAACCTAAACCCATTTCTAAAATGTTTACTTTTGCTGAGAAATGTTGTTTATGAATGATTTGAAAGATGTTTGGGTTTAAACCTACATTCTATATGTTTTCCACTTCCATTCGGTGCTACTTTCTAAATGTTGTGCTGATTTATTCTTATAAATGATAGAAAGGATTAGGTTGTTGTTCATCTAGTAGAATATGCTATTTTTCCTTAGATGCATAATGTTTAAACATAATGATTGATGTGCCTTATTTTATACATATTTTCCTGATGTTAATGGTCCATTTTATGAGCATTTTATGTAATTTTATTATAAAAATCACCTAATTTTGCATTATTTTTATTTTCAGGCATTTATCAAGTCATCATTAGCAAACAGAGTAATTTCGAGCCTAGATAGCCTTTACAGCACCTAAAATAGGCCATTTGGGCCAATTTTGCTTATTAAGCCGAGCTAAAGCCTTATTAAGCCTTAGACCAGGCTGATAGGGAGAGAAAAGGAGAATACTTGCATATTTTTGCAAGCAGACCCAAAGAGACCCAAAAAGGAACAGTGAACCAAGAGGCATCAAGCAGCACAAGCAGATGCATCGAGAAGACCAAATTTTGAAGCTTCCAACCGGAGCTTTGAGGTGGAGTGACGGCGTACCGATGACGGGGGAGAATAAACGGGACACCGTCGTAGGCTTTAGCCATTGGAACGCTGCAAAATAGTGGAGTTTCGGTGAGAGATCTGAACTAACCTAGTTCATGACACAAGAGAGAATGTGCCGTTCTGTGGCATTTTTCATCCGACCCACCCGCCACCATTGCTCCTGCAACCTTCGGTAGCTCATCCGCCACCTTCTGCCAACTCGTCGATTATCACAACTCACTGGATCGTGAGATCGAGGACGGATCTGAGACCACGACCTATCTGCATTTACAGGTTTTTTTGACTTCCTCCATCCGGTCACCAAATACTGCCCCTCTGTCACTCAGCACCTCGCCCGCAACCTTTCGCCTCAGCTCCGGTTGCCTTTGCAGTCATTTTTCATCAGGTACCCAAGATCTATGACCTAGGACCCGTTTTGTGACCTGCGACCTGTAGAGCTTTTAGAGAGATTTGAAGTTGATTTATTTGGCAAATTTTTGGCAGTTTTTCGACGAGATTCTAGTGGTTTTCCACGGCCAATTCGTGCAGCTACTGTTAAGCATTTGAGAAGACATGGGTGTGCAGAATTTTTACTATTTTTATATCCTGTATAATTGATTGTCTGATAGATTATCTGATGGATTCTCTGATGGAATTTCTTGTAAATATGTGTTGCTAAATTTGTAAGATCCATTAAGGTTCTTGACTGTGTTGGTATTTTGTTTTCATTTGTATGGATATTGATTTTGATGTTGTGATATTCTTTGTGATTATGCATCTACTATTTAAGTTTTCATTACAAGATGTCGTTGTGAATGCTAATTAGATTTTTTTTGAGATCGAGAGATGATAATTGAAATTGGAATCTAATCTCAGAGAACAATTAATTTTTGCTTAGAGATGAGGTTAATTAATTCCAGTGGTAGATTCTTAGATTTAGAAATTTAATTGTCTTGAGAGGGAAAGAGAATTTAACTTAGAATTCACTCACAGGTAGCATCATTAGATTCAATAAACCATTATCCTTTGTGTTTGCCGACCAATACAGGTCCCCAGTGGGTTTACTTTTCTTGCCTCGGTATATTCTCTTTCGTACATTGTCACTGGTTATTGTTTATTGCACTTAGTTAATTATTAGTTTAGTTAAAAATCAATAACTTTAATTGTTAGGCTAGATAATAGTGAACAAGTAGTAATTATGGGTGTTCCCGTTCCTGTGGGATATGACCTTGATACTTACCATTTGCACTAGGATGCATCGATAGGTTCACTGTCTTAGGTGTAGTTGCATTGCAAGAACAAAGCACACATCAAATTTTTGGCGTTTTTGCTGGGGATTGTTTGTGAAAACTAGAGTGAATTTTCTATTTGTAACTTTAGCCATTTTTTTTTATTTTATTTTTTTTGTTTTCTTTGTTTTCTATTTTTTAATTTGTTACTCTTTGATTTGGTTGTTGGGTTGTTTGGACATCACTAGTTTTAGATAATTTATGACTATGGATTCTATAGCAGTCTTGGCAGCTCAAATACAAAGGGAGCTTCTGGCCAAGAAAATTTATCAATGCCTGATGCTAGAGCAAACTGCACAGTTTGGCTATGAGTTCTGTGGTGGCCTGCATTATGGTGTCAATTGTAATGCAGGAGGTATGTTTGCTAACTCTTCTTCATTTTCTCTTTACACTATTTTTGCGAATTTTGAACAAGTCAATTATATAGGGGATACCCTAAATCACTAAAGCAATTTGTACAGCAATACATACAACTCTAGGTGGAGTAACCATCCAAATTTTGGATGGATCAACAATACCCAAGGTTAACAAGATTCTCGATGGCTACACCAATAATAGCTTTAACAAAAATTGCTTTTGATCAATTTCCTCAAGGATAGGAGGAGTCTAATCATGAGGAAATGCTTATGAAATTTTTGTCCAAGATGAACACAATCCTTAGAATTCAGCAGGCCTCCATTTAGAACATAGAATATAATGCAGGCCAGATTTTTAAGATGTTGGCTAAAACACAACCAAAGACACTCCCCAATACCACAGAGTCTAAACGAAGGGCGCATGGTGATGTTATCACTCTGACATCTAGTAAGCAAGTATCTGGCCTTTTACCATTGATTGATGATTATACTATTGAACAGGATGTACCAGTTAGTAAAGAGCCAGAGCCTGAGATAAGTGGGTCAGTGAAAATGGAGGACAAGATTCCTATGAGGGAATATAGCCCACCTATTCCAGAACTTGCTAGACTGAAGCAGGAAAAGGTTTATTCTAACTTAGTAACTTCTTTAAGACACTCTTTAGATCATAATGATCCTATTTATCCTGTGGATGTCTTATATGGCGTTATTGAGTCTAAACTATAAGAATTCTTGCTTAATAACCCTTTACAGGTAGCATTACAGGGAGATGAGGAAGAGTTTTCCAATGAGCAAGTTTTGGAACAACTAACTTATTTGCTGGCTACTAAGTCTTGTAGCTATATTGATCGTTCTATTTCTTTTAATAGGTTAGAGTTGCAAGAGGTGAAACTTTTGATGGAGGACCCCCTAGTCTTGAAATTGAAAGAATCAACTAAGAACTTAAACTGCATTCATTTGTATAAGGTAGAGAAGCCACAAATGATTATAATAGCTGACCTGATCCCTACTGAAGGGGATATAGTTTTGGCATCTCTCAGAGACCATCTCTGGGCACTTGTTTACAAGATTCCTCCTCATCTCCCATTTCCACCAGAGCAGGACAAAACTTGAGCAATTTATTTTATTTCATTTCATTTTATTTTCTGCTAATAATAACTTTGAGACTATTGGATTTTCTGTTTGTTTCTGCTTCATATTTTTAATTTGGGATACTAACCTGGTTGTACACAGAGGGTAATATGACCCTCAAGTGTGGGGTGGATATATGTTATTGATTTTTCTGTTTCTTTTCCTTTTGGGATACCCTTTTGCTGTACACTGAGGACAGTGTAATCCTCAAGTGTGGGGTGGTGTGCTTATATTATTTTGACCCCTTTTTCTTCTGTCAGTTCAAGATACTACGTATTGATGCTATTTTTTTGCTGATGATGTATTTATGTTGATGGTAGATATAGGATAGGATACTTGATTTTGCTTGACTCTATGCACTTAAGTTCTATTTGTCTTTGAAGCATTTATAATTCAGTTTACGAATTGGCAGAAACTGTCTCCTTTAATTCATCTTCGAAATGTTTAATGTATTATCTCAATTAGGTCATACCGGTCACCCTGGTCAGGTTATTCAGGTGGTACTTAATTATTTTTCAAATTGTTAAAATTTTGATTTAGTATATTGATAATGCAAATTGCATGCATTACTTAACTTACAATTCAGTTGAAATTTTTTTAGAACCATATGCAATTTTACCACACTCTAAATGTGAGATGTGAGCCTATTTTGAGCATTCATTACAATTATGCTCCTGACTTTCTTGTTTGAGTGTGCATTTTGCTTTATTTTACCTCTAAAACTTGCTCTGTAATGCTTGTTAAAGTTGCATGGACTTTTGAATAATAGGAAATGATTCATGCAACTTAGGATATACTACTTTTGAACAAAAAGCCACCCTCTGTGTTTCCCTTAGTTGGCCACTTTTAAGCCTTGACATTTCATTCACTTTTTGCACCTTTACACCTCACATTACTTTTCTTTACATCGTCTTATTTTTCACCTTATATGTTGGAAATTGTGTGATTTACTCTTCATATTGGGATTAAAATGCACTGTCTTGATTGATAACAATCCACCAAGTATTTTCTTCAGATGCTCCCCGCAACATCTGCTCTAATTATTATTAAAGAGATGTTTGATAATTATTAATTTGATGCTTAATGCTTGTGTATGTTGCATTAGTGCATATAGTTGCATTAGTATAGGGACCAACTTGAAAGAAATACAATTCCTTAGTTAAGAGTGAGGCTAAGGACTTGAGTGAAAAGGGAAAATATATAGAGACTAAAAATACAAAGTGGCTAGGGATTAGAATGCAATTTCCTAAATTTCTCATAAACCCTAGCAGCAGCCCTAAACCCTTTCTACACCTTTACCATTTTGCATTTTAGAGAGAAAAGTAGAGGGGACGAGTAGAGAGAGAAAGGGGCAAGCTAGGGTAAGAAAGGAGAGATTGCGCTGAAAGAAGGGCAGATTGAAGCTGGAAATTGGTTCTGCAGCAAAGGGAGGATCATTTCTAACACATTTTACACTCACAATTGCAAGGAATCAAGGTATCAATCCATCCTAAACCCTATCTTTTCTGAAATGTTATTGTTGTTGGAAAATGTGGATTTTTACATGTTTGAACTGAGATTGGGGTTAAACCTACATTTTGTATGCTTTTCTACTTTTATGGGATGTTGTGTTGCTGAATGTATGCTCATATATGTGCTTGTAATGGATTGGAAGGGTTGGGTTGTGTTCATCTAGGGATATAAGCTAGTTTTCCTTGATTATATCGTGTTTGAGCTAATGGATGAGAAATGTTTAATGAAAAGTAAAGTTTGTTGTATGGGAATTAAGCTCATATGTTTAGAATTGAAAATGGAATGCATTCTGGATTGGGTATTATCAAAATCATATTTTCTAAACTGCAGTAGAGTATAGCAGCCGACCGCTAAGTAGGGGTAGTCGACTGCCATGTTCCTGGAAAATCCAAAAGTGTAGACAGAGGCTTAGCAACCAACTACCAAGTTCCTAGCAGTCGACTATCGGGCCCAAGTCTACACTAAGCAGTCAACTGGCCATCCTTGCAGTCGACCATCGTGTTCTTGGAAACCTAGAAGTGTAGACAGAGGCTTAGCAGCTGACTGCCATGTTCCTAGGAGTCAACTGTCGGGCCCAGGTTTGTACTGAGCAGTCGACTGGCAGTCTTAGTAGTCGACTATTGTGCTCATATTTTTACCCAGAACACATTCCAGAAAGCCACCAGCCAGCTACTAGAACGTTGGTAGCTAACTGCTAGCTTACTGATTGGCACTAGAGGATTACAGAGAGCCACCGGCTGACTGCTATCCTTCCAACAGTCGACTGGCAGCCCTCCAACTTGCGAAATGAGGTTTTTAATGGTAATTGAGCTTAGTAATTCTTCATACTAACTTAATTAAGGGCTCACAACATAGGTAGGAAAGGAAAATAAGAGTTTTTGGGTGATGATACCCTTGGGATAGTGAAAGAAAGAGAGAGCAGAAAACACAAAGAGGGAAAGAGGAAAGTATTCTCAATGTATGCCTTAGGGTAGATAGGCCCATGATCGAGTAACCGATTGTTGGTATGGGATGGCCGTTAGACATTCCACGGTTGTGCCATAAATTGGGATGGTTAAACATCCACTTGAACTTAGATGATTTCAAAAACATCGTGATGGTTGTGAACTTTAAGTTAGTGTCATCTCCCAAAGGTCATATGAGAAACATATACTTAGAGTTAAGCATAACCATAACCATTGGCCGATTCACCCTATAGTATATACAGAGAATAATGTACCGAGAGTGTGATTCATCAGAAAGGGATAGTGATTCCATAGTATTATTATCTGCCTAAAAGCGAAGAGGAAATGATCCGAGTATAGTTGACGGTAATCCCATGAGAGTATACCAGCCTCATTTGGGATAAAAGGGAGGAATCCCACTAGTCAAGAATGTTCTGCCGGAAAGGGGTAGGGACCATTACGATATTTGGATCCACTGGGGGATGCCTCACAATGTACAAAAGGTTAAGGCATGGCTAAATAGACATGCGCTCATTCATATAGACAGTGGTGCATGGAGTTATTGCTAGGCGACTCTCCCGATTACACTTAGGGTGTTTTATGTATTGCTCACATGTTATGGAAATGAAATGATGTTATGTTTACTATCTTACATATATTTTATAAGAAATTTTTTTTGATGAGAATGAAGATGAATACACTTCCCATGTTTTAAAGTTAATATGTTCTAAATGCACATACATACATATGAGTATATAACACAATTAAATGCTACACTCATTGCATCCCATAGCATGTTATATGTTTTATGAAAGAATGTAGAGGTTTTCAGTGCGAGCATGGTGGTACAGGTTAACGAATTTTGTAACTGGTTGTATTGCTACTGAGATTCATTTCTCACAATAGTGTTGACATGTACTAGATATGTAGGTCCCTTAGACTGGAGGAAGAAGGTAAGGTTTGCAAAAGTGTCCAATCTGGGCACAAAAATTGTTTATTTTAGATAGTATAAGTATATGTTAGGATTGAGCTAGCCTTCATGATATTTTGAGAAAGGTTAGTGTAAGACTATTTTGTATAGCCTATTCTAACTTATCTGTATATGTATTAGGCTGAATTGATGATTAGACTATTTAATGGGGTTATGAGTGGCAGGATTGTTGCCTCCATACCTAATAGTTAATTGATTATATTTAATTAAGAATGCATGTCTATGTATAGTTAATCTAGGTGTATGCTATATGTATTTATTCTGCTGTGATGTTGAGAGAACTCGAGAGTAGAGACCAACCCAAATGATAGTCAATTAGTCAATTTGGTAAAAAGTTTAAAATTTTCTTGGGTAGAGGTAATAATAACACCAACACTCTGATAATTATTTTCATATTATAGTTTTTTTTAAAAAAATAATAACTAAAGGAACCGTAGGATAGAGGGTGTTACACTCCCTTCAATCCAAAGCTATTTATTAGAAATATTGCAAATATATATATATATATATAAAGAAGAGACAAAGACAAAAAGACAACAAAAAAAAAAATATTTTTGAAAAGCAGTCTTCATTATCTTGTTTATTGGATATGTTATTCCTTGAGCATCTCCTATTTCTTTGAAAACTTGGTTAAAAATTTTGTGTTTAGCACTTTGCTGCTTTTAATCCTTTCAGTATTCACCATGCTGAAATTGCATGACTTCTAGCATATCTGTCACCTCTTCCCAAAATTTTTCCTCACCTGTATCTTAACCACATTACAACCTTGTTAAGACCCTTTAATATGGGTATTAAATTTTTTGTAGTAACAGAGATGAGATTTATGAGCAAGCATATGGTAGGCAAATTATTGTGAAATAGCTTGAGGGATTTATACTTTACCCTTATACTCTTTGAGTGATTTGAGTGATCTCTGTGAAGCTTTGGTTCCTAAATTTTTGTTATTGAATTGTAAGTTAAGTCATGTATGTGTTGTTATTATTTTCATCCTGTGTTAAGGTTGTGCAATTTGATTTATGATTGAGCTTCACTTGGGATGTGTTAGGCATTATTAATTATGGTTTAGACATGAGTTTTGAGAAACTATTGCCATTTGTTTAAAGATTGAGTTAGTGTTTGCTTGAGGACAAGCAAAAGTTTAAGTGTGGGGTGATTTGATGTGCCTTATTTTATACATATTTGCCTAATATTAATTGTTCATTTTATGTAATTTTATTATAAAAATCACCAAAGTTTGCATTGTAATGCCCTTATCTAGTATTACAACTCCTCTGATGTAAACAGATAAGTCCAGTACATTATTCTTAACCTTAATTATTCATTTACAATGTCGGAGCATTCATACCATCGTAATATTGTTAAAGTGGATTAGGTTCAGGTTCTTTTTGCTCATATTAAAACTTATAAGCATAGAGAAATTACAAATTCAAACATCACAATGAAATTTATAAAACTTTTATATTACAAAAAATAAATGTCTGTTACATCCTTTTGTGAACATATACTAGGATATGTGAAGTATCCATCCATAAGGAGTCAGGCGACAACAAGCCTTTCACTCAAACTCCTTTTACAAAATACTAGGGATGGACAAGTTTTGCACATATCCTTTCCCCAATAATCACCCTTTTTCCTTTACTCTATACAGCCAAGTAGAACACTCCTAATTCTAATGCAAAAATAATATATAAAATCAAGACCCACAATGAAGGATTACAAAAATGCTCTTAACAAAAGGATGTCCCCTAATGATACTTCCATCTTTCCCTGAAATTGCTAAACATCAGCATATGATACATATTAGCATATAAATGAGAAAACAAGTTTCCCAGTACCTTAACAATTTTGTATTTTAAAATCTACTAATATAAACCATTATGAAAGAACAAAAACATTTTTCATCTACATTCCAGTCAATTAAAACATAGTCTCATTTATATATACAGATTGGCAAGCATTGAATGATTATTTGAAATGTCAATGTGATAAAAGTGGATATTCTTATTTCAAGTATAACATCTTTTCATGGGATCATACATGTAAAAACAGAATTAGACAATAAACATCTATAAATTTCATTCTTAAAACTTACATTGCCTCAAAGTTTGAAGCACCTTCGGTCACACTTCAAGAAATGTAGACACTTGGACACCTTTGTAAGAATTGTGAACACTAGGTCACAAGTGTGAAGCACCTTCGGTCACACTTCAAGAAATGTGGACACTTGGCCACCTTTATAAAATAATTGTGAACACTAGGTCACAAGTGTGAAGCACTTTCGGTCACACTTCAATAAATGTGGACATTTGGCCACCTTATAAAATAATTCATTTACCAATAGCATAGTAATTTGGCTATCATAAATAACATAAAGAATTGCATTCGACCATCATGGGAAAGAAATGAAGTCTAGGGTTTTTCATGTCACATTGTTACATTTTTACTTCCTTTCCATGATTTGAGCTTAATGATACCATGCATTAAAATTTCTATGGTGACTTCTCACACATTCAAATGATATAATCATGTCATTGGCAATTTCTTCTACTTACTTTTGTGACTAAATTTTTCATACTAGATTTTGGATTACACATATTTCTCACCCTTAGATTTTAATATAATATGGACCTTTATTATGTGTGACAAGGTAACCCAATTGCTATACATTAATTTCCCATATTTTCTCTCCTTTTTTTAGCTAAACCGAATGGTCATCCATCTTGCACAATATTTACCAACAATTCCATACTTTACAAAGGCCCTCTCAGTTTTGGTAAGCCAACAAGGATAATACCATAGTTTACCACCAATTCTAACTAGCATACCTCCTTTAGGTGTCTATATCCTAAACTTTCCTTAGACATACATGAATGCAAAATTACAACACTTTTCTCATGCTAGATTTTTCACTATGCACACTAATTTTTCCCCATAATCATTCTTGCATGGAATTGACAATATCCACCTTCTCACATTAACAAACATAACCAAGTTACCATACAAGCTTAGCCAAAAGAAATTTATAATTTAAAGAATGTAGAGAAGAAGGTTAATGTTCCATGGAAACTTAAAAGTATGATGAATATATCTTAAATCATGAAACAAAACCATCGAATTGCTAGGCTACCTCAAGGCTGAAATCAATTGGGATTATCTTAGCTCTTCCTTTGAATTTTCCCCTTACTTCCTTGTTTCTTCTTTTCTCAGTTAACTTAGTTCTTTCCCTCCTCACGGAAGCTTGTGTGTTTTTCTCCAATGTTAAGCAGCTCTCTCTCTCCTTTTTGCCAAATGCTATTGCCGTGTATGTGCCCCCTTCCCTCAATCTCTTTCTTGTATCTTTTCTACTCAGTTAAAATGGAATGTTGTACTTTTTTTTCATCCTTAATTGTCATTGTTTAGGGCCACACATGTACTTAAGTACCATTTACTTTCCTTGCACTCTTGCATTAGCCACTCGATCGCGCTAACGAAGGGAAGGAGGGAAGTCATGCCAGCTGCACACTTTCCTTCATGCAAGGTTGTATGATCACGCAAGGGACACTTTAATCTCCATTCTCGGGCACATTGAATGTAACACAAGGGAAGGGAAAGAAAACTTGTATTACACATCTCTTCCTTCTCTCTTCCATCTCCCTACCAAACGTACTCTTCCATACCCAATGGTCCTTACTGTATGCATGTACATTTTTTTGCATTTAATGCAATCCCTCTCTTGTATGTTATCTAGTTGGCTAACAATGAAAAATGAATAAAGAGTGAAGTGCTTCACATTATTTCCTATCACTCCTTGATATAACCAAATGGATTTTTATATTATATAGATGTGCAACTACTCCCCTCAATTACTGCATGTATATATGTTTTTAAATCAATCTCTCATGTAGCTATTCAGTTAGCAAAAGAAGAAAAAGAAAGGAAAAATTCAAGCACTTTAATTTCCATTCTTGGTCACATTAAAAATAATGAAAGGGAAAGAAGAAGAAACTAACATCACACGTCTCCTTTTTCCTTCCTTCTCTCATTCCTTACTAAGTTAAGGGAAATCATTTCACTTAAATTATATATGTGTATCACCTTCCTTTCTTCTCCTTTACTATTGCCATAGGTTTATATAATTTAATCTAATTCATGGGATGCCTATTCGGTTGAATTAAAAAGGAATAAAGGAAAGAATTTAAGCACCTCAATTTTATGTAAGCATCTCAAGCACCTCATTTGTTTTTCCTCCACTCATTTTATAATTCGGTTACCACAAGGAAGAAAGTGTTCTTATTTATTATACACTAAGTTGCACAAGCAAATTCATCATACTTTATAGAAAACTCATCCAATTACTTAAGGGAACATTAATTTAAAACTAATCAAGAGAATATGGGGTGTTCCATGCATTATTTTTATTTTCAGGAATTTTATCAAGTCATCATTAGTAAATGGAGCAATTTTGAGCTTGGACAGCCTTTAGAGCACCTAAAATAGGCCATTTGGGCTAACTCTGCTTATTGGGCCAAGTTGAAGCCTTATTGGGCCTTGAACCAGGCTGATTGGGCGACAAAAGGAGAAGACCCACGTATTTTTGTAAGCAAACCCGAAGAGGCCCAAAAGGAATAGTGAACTAAGAGGCATTACACAGCACGATTAGACGCATCATATAACACCCCTAATTTCATAGCCATATTTCAAATATTATTTATTGAAAAATCCTTTACTTAAGAAACTAGTGTGTTATATAAACTTCTATCCTTTATATCTTAACTGAGTTCTTTAAATATTCATTTATAGTATACATTTCATTAGGTTTAGATCCTTACTCAGGTATCACATTCAATTATCAATACAGCAGAAGTCTAATAATCATATACCATAATCCATAAAAATTTAGGATAAATTTAAAATTTTTCCTTTACATGCATTTACATCCAGTTCAACGTTACAACGTTGTTACATATACTGCAGGATATATGTAGTTTTCTTGTTTCCATAGGGTAAAGAGGCAACAAACCTGTCACTCAAACCCTTTTTAACTATTTTTCATAAACTTGATATGTATGCTTTACATATCCATATAACATAATACATATATTATTCCATTTCTTGGGATGGATAGCTAATCCCTTCTGTCTTGTAGTACCATAATGGTCCTAGTCATCTGATACATACTAGAAAATAATGAGAAAATAATTTCTCAGTAGCTACGCATTCTAAATTTCATTTCTGAGCTATGGTATGTAGCACCGTATGGGTATAGAAAATAGTTTACATTCCTTATTCTTTAAATTCTATTATTTCTAGGAAATTCTATAAAGTTTATGAGATATATTTGTAATATATCAATTATAAAATAAAAACAATATCAATTTTAGTCATAATCATAGTTCACCGTATACCGTTTAGTACTATAATCAGGAAAGTACATTCATTAAATTTCCATTTAGCCATAGATAATTTAGGAGAAAAAAAATTTACCATTCATGGAAAACTATATTATTTATAAGGAAAATAAACATTCATATTTTGCTAAAAGCTATATTTTCAATTCAGAGAGACACAAGAGTATCGAAAGTATAAATTACTCCACATACTACAGCGTGCATGAATGAGATAGCCGCTCTATCAAGTGTGTGACAATTCTACCACTGGTACATCTAAGGCGTCTCTCAGTAGATCTGAGTACCCATTCACATTTAGTAATCATGTCATAAAGACAGATCTAAGTGGAAATTTCTCCTAGGGTTCAGTCAAACTAAGCTCATGGAATCACTGTTATTCACACAGATCATCTTCTCCCTGCTTTATGGGTAGTTCATGATGCCATAGATCACCACAACCTACATCATGGATCATTTCCCAATACGTTATTTCCTATATATATCAACTAGGATGAATAGGCTTAATTCCATAATTTTGCCAAATTCTAAGTAAATGTCCCCTGTTCAATTGGCCATCTAGGTTACAATAACTTAGAATTCACAATCATCATAGTGTTTTCGAAATTATTTCATTCTGAGCGAATGTTTCACCATCCAAATTTATGATATAACCATGGAATGCCCAATGACCATCCCATACCGACAATTGGTCACTCAGTTATAAGCCTATCTACCCTAGAACATATATTGGAATTACTTCCTTTATGTTTCTCTTTATTGAACATTTAAATATTTTCTTTCCATTCAATGTTTTCCAATACCATGCCATGTTTTCCTTATCCATGTCATAAATCAATCCTTTTCTTTCTTAATTCATGATGATACTATCATTCTCACTTTCTAAAAAGAAAACCTTTAAATCTCAATAACAATTCCATTCTTGAATTTGTATAAAAAGGAAGGTTCATTCTTGGTCAAGAAAAATCCTTAAGAAATTTAAGATTTTCATACTTAAAAATTTCTATTTTTCACTCTTGCCGTATAATATGCAAAATAAATTACTTTTCCTTCCCATTTAACTAAATTCCCTTTTTCACATTTTATTGCATTTAAAGGGTTTCAAAGTTGAACCTTTTCCATTTCCTACTTATTATTCCATTTTCCCCCTTTCTCACCTAATTATACAAACCCAAGGTGTGTATAATCATTCTCTCCCCACACTTAAGCATGCACACAAATTGCTAGAATTGCGAAGATTGCACAAAATATTCATTAAAATTTAATTGAAATGTCATATTATTTCCTTTGTATACTTTGACCAATTTCATTACATTTGTGTACAAAATTTTTCCATAAATTTTTCCATGTCATAAAATTGGTCAAGTAGGCTACATGGAATTTAATGGGATCATTTTTCGTAAAAAATAATTGCCAAATAATCTTGCTTCAACCAAGACACACATATAGAAATTTCAGCACATTTCCTTCACCAAAAACATGCATACTCTCGGTCAAGATGGGATTTTTTAGGCAAAATTGGGCATTTCAACCAATTGACACTTATTCTACCCTCCATTGGCTATAACTTGAATTACCAATAAGCTACTTTAAAATTTTTCAAACAATTTTTCAAATCTCATTTTGCTGGCCATGGCCTAAAGAGGAATTTTGTGCTAAAATCATCATTTTTCATATAATCATTCCTTTAATCCCATTTTCATCATCTATAAACCATCAATCACCATTTATGCATAACAATCAAGGCAAAACAAAAAATTTGGCATGACATTCATGAATTTGGGGGTTTTAGGTCAAATGAAACAAAATTGGGAAATGAACATAAACACTTTCATAATTGAAATTAACCATCACAAACAACTCTATGCTACTTTCTAAGCATTAATCCATAGAAATTTTGAGAATTTAAGAATGTAAACTTAAGAACATCACTATTCATGTACTGTTCATTCAGCCATGAAAATCTCAAAAGCTTGGAAAAATCCATTAAAACATGAAATAAGTGATGGAAGAATGCTAAGCTACCTTGCTTTATAATTTTTGGTGGATAAGCCTTGAAGTTTCCTTGCCTTCTTCTCCCTTTTCTCCCTTATGAAGCCTATGGTTTTTCTCCCTTCCAAAAGCCTTCACGTCATCTTTGCTAAGGAGGAGAAAAAGAAGAAGTGAGACTTATTTAAAATGGCTAATATGACTATTTTGCCCTTGGTAGCAAAATGACCAAAATACCCTTCACTTTTTCCTTCTTGAAACCTTGACATGCAAGGGTATTTTAGAAATTTTAAAGCGTTTCTTTAGGTAAAATTTCCCTTATGTCCTTGTGATAAAATTACCTTTTTACCCTTGGTTTCAAAATTACCATTTTGCCCTTCATGGTAAAATGACCATTTAAACCCTCTTAAGTGCCAAACCAATTTTTTTTTTTTGAACAATTTTGGAAAATTATTCCATAGGGAATTTCATAATTTTCCAAATAAAAATTAGCCATTTTATCTGATAAATAAATATTTTATTCTTATTTTCAGATAAAATTTTGATCGTTTTGCCCCTAAATATTTTTCTTGAAGCATTCATGACACTGGTGCCATTTTCAAACTTCATAAATGTGCGCCATAAATGCACCTCGATTTGCATGCTTACTATCAGGATATTTTGTGAAACAAATTTCCTTTCATTTTAGTCCTCAATCATTTCCTTTCAGTTTAGTCCTTCCTTTGTTTAAGGCAATATAAAATAATTTTTGGACTATTTTCCAAGCATAAAAATATTGAGTCTAGGATTCTAAGATATACCTAATATCATAAAATTGAGGATATTACACATCACGCAAGAGGAGAAAACCAGATTTTGAAGCTTCCTATTGGAGCTCCCGCAATAGCGTGATGGGATCCCGATGATGGGGGATGACAAGTGAGATACTATTGTTGGCTTCAACTACCAAAATGCCATAAAATAGTGGAATTTTGGTGAGAGATCTAAACCAATCTGGTTTGTGACCTGAGAGAGAAAGCACCATTCTGCGGTGTTTTTCGATCAACCCTCTAGCCACTGTCACTCCTACAACCTTTGGTGGCTCATCTGCCACCTTACCTTAGCTCGCCAACTACCGTCACACCCCATATCACAAGATATGTGATGGACCCGAGACCATGACCCGTCTGCATTTATAGCTATTTTCGATGTCGTTCATTAGTCTGTCATTAAAAATTGACCCTCCATCGCTCAGTGCCTTGCCTATAACCTTCCGCCTCAACTCCAGCCGCCATTACAGCTATTTTTTGTTGGGTACCTGAGATCCATAACCCAAGACCTATTTTGTGATCCACAACCCATGGAGCTTTTGGATATATTTGAAGTTAATTTTTTTGGTGAATTTTTGGCAGTTTTTCGAGGAGATTCCAAGGGTTTTTCAGTGGCTAATCCGTGTAGCTACTGTTAGGCATATGAGAAGATAAGGGCGTGTATAATTTTTACTATTTTTATCTCCTGTATAATTGATTGTCTAATGGATTATGTGATGAAATTGCCTATAAATATGTGTGGCTAAATTTTTAAGATCCATTGGGTTCCTGACTTGTTGGTATTTTATTTTCATTTGTATGGATATTGATTTTGATACTGTGATCTTCTTTGCAATTATGCATCTTCTGTTTAAGTTTTCATTACGAGACGTCGTTGTGAATGCTAATTAGATTTCTTTTTGAGATCGAGATATGATAATTGAAATTATAATCTCATCATAGAGAAGAGTTAATTTTCTCTTATAAATGAGGTTAATTAATTGCTGGATTAAGGAGTAGCTAAATTAGAACGATAAGGCTGATTTGAAATCAATCTTTAAGAAGAGATTCCAATGGTAGATTCTTAGATTTAGAAATTTAATTTTCTCGAGAGGGAAACTGAATTTAACTTAGAATTCACTCACAGGTAGCATCATTAGATTCCATAGACCATTATCCTTTATGTGTTTGCCAATCAGTATAGGTCCCAAGTGGGTTTTGTAACACCCCTTATCTTATCTTAACAACGTCATATAACAAATTCAGATAAGTGGTTACATTATTCTTTACCTTTTATTTTTAATAAATAGCCTGAGCATTTAATCTATCAGTAATTTAACATATAATTAGGTCTGGGTCCTTTTGCTCAGGTAAACATACTTTATGCATAGCAGAAATAGAATTTCATATATCACAGAGAAAATTATAAAATATTCCATTACTATATACATATCATTTAAATCTTTTGATACATATTATTGGAAATATCAAATATATACATATCTATAGGGGTAAGGAGACAACAATACTGTCACTCAAACCCCCTTTTTTTCCAAAAAAGCAATAGTCTTAATTCTATCTCAAAATACTGATGTCAAAAATTAGGACTAATGGTGCTACATTATATAATCTCTATTTACTCCTTACATCTACTAGAGGATGCATCATTATTCGGATTCTATGTATCTGATACATATCAGCACAATAATGATAAATATATTCCCTGTAGCTAAACAAACCATTTTATTTAAAACAATGGATAAGTACCACTGTAATAATACAGAAAACAACTATACATTCAGTTCATTTTCAAAATTCTTTTCATATAGATCTCTGGGTATGATATATGTGAAACATATGTGTATGCATTTATAAACATGAGATATGCAACAAGTTATGTAATTCATAGGGTGGATAGCACTTTCAACATTCACATAATTTAATCATGCTCACATAGAACACATTCTTGCAATACAAATCATAACATCACATAATGCTTTAATTTGGAAAGGTATACACTAGATCATTCCCTTCCACATAATTATGTTCTATGGAGGTATACACCAGATCATTCCTCTTGCACTTAATTCCTTGGGAGTATACATTAGATCATTCCCCACAAGGTAGCTGGCTAGGGAGGTATACATCAAATCATTCCTCCTTATGATTTTGGTCTCAGGAGGTATTCACTAGATCATTCCTCCCTTTATCTTTGACTTTGCCATTCACAAATACATTAAGAATTTTTATGCTATTCAATCATTTTCACATGATTGTGGACATTTTTCTATCAATGGCAAAATGTATACTAATTACCATTCATTCTTGACCATTACATCTTTTCACTTAGCATAGGCTATTCTTGGATGGAATCTTAGGCTACTTTCAATTAACATATAATTTTAGCCATCATAGGGGAAATTCTACATAGCATTCGGCCAAGGCAAGATAGACATGAAGGATTGACATTTCTAACCCATTTAATTCATTTCTAGCATTATTTCTACCAATTAGAAATTATGGAAACCATTTCCACAATTATGGGTAATTTTTTCTTACACCTCATTTTTCTTGTAGGTGTACATTAAACCCTCTTTTCACACATTTTTTCTAGTCCATTTTTCATGCTAAATTTGTTAATACATATTATTTGTCAATTTCATATGGTTATGCACAATTTTAAAGTGAAATGGTAAGAAATTTGAAATGCTTCCTTTACTAAGACATAAAAGTACCATAATTTTCTCTTTCTTATGACAAATTTTGCAACGTTTTCTAGCCACTTTCAAGTGAGATTTCAGCACCATTTACATGGGTCCATTCGACCAAGGTAAGTGTGACACATTTTCATGGTTTATGGTGAAGTTAGAAAATGGGAAAAGTGCTTGAACATTAACCTACCTAGATTTTCTCACACTTTTTCTAACACCATTTTAACCAAATTTCAGCACCCATAAGAGACCTAGCATTCAACCAAATAGAGAAAACCTAGAAAATGGAGTTATCTCACCATCTTGCTTACAATACAACCATATACAAGCAAAAACCATGCAAGAACATCATTTTCTCACTCTTTAAAACACCATTTCAGCCTTGGTATAAGTTAGGGTTTTTCAAGACAAAGGTTCCGTCCATGGAAAATTACCATCTTTTATGTTTTCAAGCCTTTCAACATGTCTATAGCCATAAACACAAGTATTTTTCAACATATTTCAAACCCATTCAAGAAAATCAACCATAAGAATGTAGAGATAGAAAGACCATCCTTCTTGCAAGAGTAAGAACATCATAAACACACTATAAAACAAGAAAAGAATGACATAAGCATGTTTAGCTACCTTGAAAATGCAAAATAAGTGAAATCTCCAAGTTGTTTTGTTTAAAAATCCTTTCCTCCAAGCTTAAGAAGCAATTCAGCCAGCCCTCTCTTCTCCTCCCTTCTTTGACATTTCTAGCACCTTGAGGAAGAAGAAGACTTTTTTGGTGAAATTACCAAAAAGCCCTTGGTGTGAAATGACCAATTCACCCTTATTACTTCTTCTTTTCAAGAATGACATCCACTCTCCTCAAGAATGTAATTTTATAGAACTTTCATGGGTTGGGACGTTTCTGCCCCACAAGAATTTCAAAATTACAGAATGGTTCCTCAAATTTTTAGAAATTACAAATAAGCCCATAAGGAAATTGCCATTTTTCCATTTAAGTCCAATTGGCCATTTTAGCTCCATTTTTCACCCTATTCAGTTTTAATGTGTAAAAATCACTTAAATAAGATTTCATGAAACTTATTTTTTTGAATTTACTAATTTAACCTTCTTTTAGCAAAATTATAATTTTGCCTGTAAGGCAAAATAACCTTTTTGCCTTTTATGCCAATGTTAACATTTTCACCCTCATTCTTTCTTCTTTTGAGCAAGAATGAGTAGGGTTTCTAATTTAAATTTTCTTGAAATATTTAAGGTAAAAATTAAATTTTCTACATTATGTAAATTTACTAATATGCCCTTAGGGTAAAATTATGATTTTTCCCTTTTCAAGGAAAATTTCCTTTTTGACACAAAAGCACATAATCATTTACATAACTAAATTCTTCTTCTCTCTTAAATGAAAATGATAAGAGTCCTTTAATATAATTTCATGAAATAAGAAAATTAAATAAATCTTCTCTTTCATGATAAAATTGCCATTTTGCCCTCTTTACCAAAATTTTTTCTAACTTTGTTCTTCTATGATAAAATGACTCTATCTTGATGAAAATGTCTGTTGTATCATTTTAATGAACTATCCTTATCATTACATAATTAATAATAATAATTATGACATTAATGAATGCAAGGTATTAGGGATGGGTGTTACAGGTTTACTTTTCTTGCCTCGGTATATTCTCTTTCATGCATTGTCACTAGTTACTGTTTATTGCAATTAGTTTAGTTAAAAATCAATTACTTTAATTGTTAGGCTAGATAACAGAGAACAAGTAGTAACTCTGGGCTTTCCTATTCCCATGAGATACGGCCTTGATACCTACCATTTGCACTAGGTTGCATCGATAAGTTCACTGCCTTAGGTGTAGTTGCATTGCAAGCACAGAGCACTGATATGTCTTATTTTACACAATTTTACCTAATATTTTATGTCCATTTTATATGTATTTGTTGTGTATTTTTATTCTAGGAATCACCTAAATGTGTATTTTATTGCATTTTAGGCTTTTTATCAATCTATCATCAGCAAACGAGACTTTTCTGGAGTTAAAGCGGCTATTTTGGGTCAGTTGGGCCATTTTTCTCTTGTTGGGCCAAGCCAAAGCCCTTAATGGGCCTTTGGGCCATGAACCCAAGGGAGGAGGCCGAGCAGCGTAAAAAGGAGGAGAAATTGGAAGCTTGGTAGAGGAGAATAGAGAGGATTGGAATGGGAGGAAACACACACACCCTTCACGAAACCAGAGCGCAATCGAGGGACCCACGGCTCGCCTGACCGGTGTTCTGCGGCGGCGTGACCCCACCTCGGCAGAAGGAGACAACAGAGAACCCACCACCACCACCCATTTCCGTCGGACAAGAAGCGAATCGGCGAAAAGCGCGAACCGAGAGGAAAAACTGCTCCACATCGCGGCGTTTTGCGGCGTTTTTCGACCGACCCACCGCCCACCGACGCCTCCTGCAGCTTCAGGCAGCCTAGTCGCACCTTCCGACGGACCATCAGCCGCCGTAATGCGACAAATTGCGTAACCCGAGACGGACCCGAGTGACGCGACCTGACAGCGCTTCGCGACCCGCCCAGCGTCGTTTGCGTCGTAGGCCACCGAAATTCATCCCTTCGTCATGCGGCGTCCCTCCTGTAACCTTGCGCCGCTGCTCCGGTGGGTCTTTGGAGCTATTTTCGTTCGGGTATCCGTGACCCACGATCCGACCCATTCGACCGACCCGCTTGACGCTTTGTTGGGCAAAGATTGTACTTGATTTTTCGCATTTTTCTAGCATTTCCGGTGACCAATTAAATGCAGTAATCATCGAACAATTGAAAAGACAGGATTGCATAAATTTTTATTGTTTTTATCTGCTGTATAATTGACTGTCTGATGGGTTGTTTGCTGTTGGATTGTTTGCTATATGTAAATATGTGTGGCTGAACTATAAAATTCATTGGGGTCCCTAACTGTGTTGGATTGCTGTTTAAATTTGCATGGATGTTGAATCTAATGTGTGATCTCCGTTACAATTATGAATGTATGTGTTAGCGTTATTTACGAGACGTCGTGGTAATGTTAATTAGATTCCTTTTTGAGATCGATAGATGATAATTGGAATTTGGAAAACTAACTGTAACGGACAATTTGTTATCGCTTAGAATTAAGGTTAATAAATTGCTGGATTAAGAAGTAACGACTCTTAATAGTGGTGAATTAGATAGATAATGCTGATTTAAAATTTGCCATTAGGAAGAACCAGCCAGTGGTGGATTTTAAGTTTAAGAAATTCATTGAGATCGACAGAGAATTTGAATTTGCATTGGAATTCACTCACAGGTAACATAGTTAAATTCAGTAATCCATTATCCTTCGTGTGTTTGCCAACCAGTGTAGGTTCCCTGATGGATTTGCATTTCTTGCCTCCGTGTATTTTCTTCTATTTCTTGTCGCTGTTAGTTTATTATTGCTTATAGTTAAACGTTAGTTTAGATGAAAATTAATCATTTTAATTGCTAGGCTAGATAACAGAGAACAAGTAGTAACTCTGGGCTTTCCTGCTCCTCGAGAATACGACCTTGATACTCACCATTGCACTAGGCTGCATCGATAGGTTCACTGCCTTAGGTGTTGTTGCATTTCTTGCCTCCGTGTATTTTCTTCTATTTCTTGTCGCTGTTAGTTTATTATTGCTTATAGTTAGACGTTAGTTTAGATGAAAATTAATCATTTTAATTGGTAGGCTAGATAACAGAGAACAAGTAGTAACTCTGGGCTTTCCCATTCCCGAGGAAGACGACCTTGATACTCACCATTGCACTAGGCTGCATCAATAGGTTCACTGCCATTTTTATTTGTTCTATTTTGTTTTTGTTTCTGGTTAGTGTGTCTTTCTCTGCGTTCAACTATTAGTTTTTATTAGTTTCATTTTTTCCTTTGTTTATTTTAGTTTATTTTATTTATTTGGATTATTTGTTTTATTATTTTATTAGGTTTTTATTTGTTTCGTTATTGTTTCTGTTATTGAGTTTTATCTGTCTTGTTTTACTTTTTGTTTTGGTTTATTACTTTTTGATCTGATTGGTGGACTGTTTCACTGGTATTGGATTCAGGTAGTTTATAACCAGGAGTTCTAATCCTGTACTTGTAGACCCTCTATCCGATCGAGCGATTGTGGACTCGTGCACACCGTCGTCAGGAGGAGGTGCCAGTTGAGATATTGGAGGAGGAACCAATTGAGATCCCTGACCCTACATCACCAAAGATGGCAGCTGCAAATAATAGTGACGAAGCCAATAGAACGATGTATGAGTTTGCTAGACCTTCATTGGAAGGGACACAGACGTGCATTACTTGGCCTACAATAGCAGCTAATAATTTTGAAATCAAGCCAAATGTGATTCAGATGGTGCAACAAACGGTACAGTTTGGAGGGATGCCCAAATAAGACCCTAATGCCCACATAGCTAACTTCTTGGAGATATGCGACACTTTCAAGATTAATGGAACCACTGATGATGCCATTCGACTTAGATTGTTTCCATTTTCCTTGAGAGATAGAGCAAAGAGATGGCTGCAATCCCTACCACCTAACTCCATCACTACTTGGGAGACTTTGGCTGAAAAGTTTTTGTACAAATATTTTCCACCAGCTAAGACTGCAAAACTACGTAATGACATTTCTTCTTTTGTGCAGATGGCTGATGAGAGTATGTATGATGCATGGGAGAGGTACAAGGACTTACTGAGGTGTTGCCCACATCATGGATTGCCTGTGTGGATGCAAGTGCAGACTTTCTATAGTGGTTTAAATACAGCCACAAGGTAGATGGTGGATGCGGCAGCAGGGGGTGCACTAAATAATAAAACCCTTGAACAGGCACAGAGTTTAATAGAGGAAATGGCCATGAACAACTATTAGTGGCAATCCTCAAGGGATAGGCTAGGACGGCAGGGAGTGGTCAACCAGTCAGACTCTATATCAACCTTGACAACTCAAGTGGAGCTTCTGGCTAAGAAGATTGACCAACTCCAGATGCGGTGCATGCAGCACAGTCAAGCTGCGAGTTCTGTGGTAGCCCGCATTATGGTGTCAATTGTAATGTGGGAGGTATGTTTGCTAACCCCTCTTCTTCATTTTCTTCTCACAATGGTTCTTCTGATTTTGAACAGGTAGATTACATGGGGAACGCTCTGAGACAGCAGAACAATCCATATAGCAGAACATATAACCCCGGGTGGAGGAATCATCCCAATTTTGGATGGAGAAACACTAATAACCAGGGCCCACTGTGTTTTCGGTTGCACCAACAAGAACCCCAGCAAAGAAGTCGCTCCAAGTCAATTTCCTCAAGGGCAGGAGAAGAAGCCCAATCTAGAGGAATTGATGATGAAGTTTGTGTCCACTTCAGAGAGCAAATTCCACCAAACAGATACAGCACTTAGAAACCAACAAGCCTCCATTCAAAACTTAGAGAATCAGATAGGCGATTTCTAAGGTGTTGGTGAAAAGACGACCAGGACACTCCTAGCACCACCGAGTCTAATCCAAGGGAGCATTGCAAGGCTATCACTCTAAGATCAGGTAAGCAAGTAGCTGGTCCTTTACCTTTACCTACTGATGATCATAATGATGTGCAGGATACAAGTGTCAATAAGGACCAAGGGCCTGAGGTAACTAAGCCGGTGCAAGTTGAGGGCAAGAAGAGCCCCATAAGAGAGTACCAGCCACCCATTCCATACCTGGCTAGACTGAAGCAGGAGAAAGTAGATCAACAGTTTGGTAAGTTTCTTGATCTATTTAAGCAGCTGAGGATTAACCTTCCTTTTGTTGAAGCCATTTCGCAGATGCCTCGCTATGCAAAGTTCTTGAAGGAAATACTGAGCAACAAGAGGAAACTAGAGGATTTGGGACTGGTGACATTGAATGAGGAGTGCTCAGCAATCTTACAAAACAAGCTACCTGTTAAGAGGCGTGATCCAGGGAGTTTTACCGTACCTTGTGTAATTGGTGATCTGTCTGTCATGGATGCTTTAGCTGATTTAGGAGCTAGCATAAATCTGATGCCTACTAGCTTGTTTGATAGATTGGGATTGGGTGAGCCAAAACCTACTAGGATGAACATACAATTAGCTGATAGAATCAAGTTAAATATCCTAGAGGTATAGTTGAAGATGTCCTTGTAAAGTTTGATAAATTTATATTTCCTGTGGATTTTGTTGTGATGGATATGGAGGGTGAGAGTAGCGTACCCTTGATTCTAGGTAGGCCTTTTCTTGCAACGTCTAGGGCTATTATAGATGTCTGTGATGGGAAATTGAAACTTAGAGTAGAGGATGAAACTGTTACCTTTGACTTAGCTACCTCTAAGAGACAATCTTGAGATCATGATGATACTGTATATTCGGTGGATGTCTTGGATGATGTGGTTGAATCTGAATTGCAGGAATTTTTACTTGATGACCCTTTACAGGTGGCATTACAAGGAGAAGAGGATGAGTTATCCAACGAGCAAGTGTTGGAACAACTAACTCACTTGCTAGCTGTTGAGCCCAGTAACTTCACTGATTCTTTTGTTTCTCTTGATAGGTCAGAGGTGCAGAAGGTGAAACCTTCAATTGAGGACCCCCCAACCTTGGAATTGAAGGAGTTACCCAAGCACTTAAGCTATGCCTATTTGGATGAGGCGGAAGAAGTCGCGATAATTATAGCAGCTGACCTTACACCTGAGGAGAGGGAGATGACTTTGACCTCTCTTAGGAAATACCCTAGGGCCTTTGCTTATAAGATGGCGGACATTCCTGGGATTAATCCTAGCTATTGTTCACACAAGATCCTGATGGAAGATAGCTATAGGCGGTGGTGCGACCAGAGACGATTGAACCCAAACATGAAGGAAGTGGTGAAAAAGGAGGTAATTAAACTTCTTGATGCAGGTTTGATTTATCCTATCTCTGATAGCTCTTGGGTGAGTCCTGTGCAGGTTGTACCAAAGAAGGGTGGCATGACAGTGGTCAAGAATGATAAGGATGAACTCATACCCACTAGAACGATGAGGTTTTCGGGTTTGCATTGATTATAGGAGACTCAATGATGCAACCCGGAAAGACCATTTTCCTCTCCCTTTCATTGACCAGATGCTTGAACGTTTGGCAGGTCATATGTTTTATTGCTTTCTTAATGGTTTTTTAGGCTACTTTCAGATTCCCATTGCACCTGAAGACCAAGAGAAGACCGCCTTTACCTGCCCATATGGAACGTTCGCATACAGGAGGATGCCTTTTGGATTGTGCAACGCACCAGCCACTTTTCAGCGGTGTATGATGGCAATCTTCCATGACATGATTGAGGAGTCTATGGAGGTATTTATGGATGACTTCTCAGTTTTTGGTAACTCCTTCTCCCACTGTTTGCTTAATTTAGAACGTATGCTTGCAAGATGTATAGAAGCAAACTTAGTTCTTAATTGGGAAAAATGTCACTTTATGGTGAGAGAGGGGATCGTTCTTGGGCATAAGATATCACATGCAGGGATGGAAGTGGATAAGGCTAAGGTTGAGACCATATCAAAACTACCACCCCTAGTTGATTAAAGTCGTTAGAAGCTTCTTAGGGCATGCTGGTTTTTATAGGAGGTTTATTAGAGATTTCTCTAAGATTGCTAGGCCCTTAACTCAGTTGCTTGTCAAGGATGTACCTTTTGTTTTCGATACTGATTGTCTGCATGCATTTGAGTTACTAAAGGAACGACTAACCACACCCTATTATGGTTTCACCTAAGTGGGGCTGCCTTTTGAACTAATGTGTGATGCTAGTGACTTTGCGGTTGGAGTTGTGTTAGGTCGGAGGATTGATAAAAAGTTCGGCCAATTTATTATGCTAGCAAGACCTTGGTCGATGCCCAGGAGCACTATACCACTCATGAAAAGGAATTACTTGCGATGGTCTATGCTTTCGACAAGTTTCGATGCTATTTGGTGCTTTATCCAAGACCGTGGTTTACACGGATCATTCAAACCTTGAAGTATTTGTTCGGTAAGCATGATGCTAAGCCTAGACTCATTAGATGGATTTTGCTCTTGCAGGAATTTGATATTGAGATCAAAGATAAGAAGGGTGCAGAGAACCTAGCTGCAGATCACCTATCAAGGTTAGAGAATCCAAACTGGGAGGCCTTAGATGAGAGAGCCATTGATGATAACTTCCCAGATGAGCATTTGGAGACGGTTCAGGTATGTACTGATTCCCCTTGGTTTTGTGATTACGCTAACTATTTAGTGGCAAGGGTTTTACCAAAGGGTATGACTACCCAGCAAAAGAAGAAATTCTTTGCTGAGTTGAAATACTACATTTGGGAAGATCCCTTCTTGTTTCGTATCTGTGCAGACCAAGTAATTAGGCGATGCATACATGGGGAGGAAGTTCACCAAATCCTGAAGCACTGCCACGAAGGACCAACGGGAGGCCACCAGGCTGCAAACCACACTGCTAGGAAGGTGCTTGAAGCAGGGTTCTACTGGCCAACCATATTCCAGGATGCTAGAGCATATGTACAGGTTTGTGATGCTTGTTAGAGGTCAGGTAACATCTTTGCCCATGATGAAATGCCCCAAACGAGTATGCAAGTGGTTGAAATCTTTGAAGTGTGGGGTATCGACTTCATGGGCCCTTTTCCTTCCTCATCTGGTAATAAGTATATACTTGTGGCTGTTGAGTATCTTTCCAAGTGGCCAGAAGCTCAAGCTTTCCCCACTAATGATGCCAGGGTGGTGACTAGGTTCCTAAAAAAATTGTTTGCTAGGTTTGGTACACCTAGGGCACTGATTAGTGATAGAGGGACCCATTTTTGTAGCTCCCAACTTAAGAAAGTACTTAAACATTATGGGGTATCTCATAGGTTTTCAACACCCTATCACCCACAGACTAGTGGACAAGTAGAGGTAACTAATAGGGGTTTAAAGAGAATCTTAGAGAAAACCGTAGGGGTGAGTAGGAAGGATTGGGCATTCAAATTGGATGATGCATTATGGGCCTTTAGGACAGCTTACAGAACTTCTACTGGATTTACACCCTATAGGCTAGTGTATGGAAAGACTTGTCATTTGCGTGTTGAATTGGAACACAGGGCACTTTGGGCCCTTAAAACATGCAATCTTGATGTTATTTCTGCAGGTAAAGAGAGGTTATGGCAGTTGGATGAGTTAGAAGAATGGCGCCACCAAGCTTATGAAAATTCTTCCATTTACAAAGCTCGAACCAAGAAGTGGCATGATCAAAGGCTGCGTGGCTCTAAGGATTTTCAGGTTGGAGATAGGGTATTACTTTATAACTCACGTCTTCGTCTTTTTCCAGGAAAGCTTAAGAGCCGATGGTCAGGACCATTTGTGATCAAGCAAGTCTTTCCCTATGGCACAGTGGAATTGCATCATCCTGACAAGGGAGATTTCAAAGTCAATGGGCACAGACTAAAGCACTACTATGGAGACCCATTGGAGGTCGAGGAGCGAGTGCATATGGTGCTTTACCTGAAAGAGTGATAGAAGGAGCGAGTCCAGCTAAAAGACTCAAAAAAAAAAAAAAAAAGCACTGTGTTTTTTTTATTTTTTTTTATTTTATCTGTGTTATTTTACTCTTGTCTATTTTCTTCTTTTCATTTTGTTGAGGTACATTAAAACTTTTAGATTTTCTGTGCTTGTTGCTGTGCTTTCTGCTTTCATTTCGATGGTATCCCTTGGTCGTATTAATCGAGGACAGTGTGAACCTCAAGTGTGGGGTGGTGTGCCTTTATTATTTTGACTTATTTTCCCTCTACTAGTTCAGGACGCTGCATTTTGATGCTATTTTTTGCTGATGTTGTGTTAACAGTATATCTAAGACAGGATACTTGATTTTTGCTTGATTCTATACACTTAAGTCTTTGTTTGTCTTTTGAGCATGTATGATTCACCATGAATGGCGCACATTGTTTCTCATAGTTTATGTTAGAAAGCAGTTTTAATGCCTAATGTATTCTTGACCACGACTAGGTCATACCCATGTTGCTTGATTTTCTTTCATTTTGTTCAATTTTGATTTAAGATGTCGATAATGCAGTTTGCATACACTGCTTGATTAGTAATTCATATGGAAATATTTGAGAATCGTATGCAATTTAGCCAGACTTCAAACGTGAGATTTGAGCCTAAGATAAGCATTTATCACAAATATGCTTTGAATTCTTTTTGTTGAGTGTGTATTTCACTTGATTGTGTCTCTAGAACTTGCTCTGTAATACTTGTTGAAGTTACATAAACTTTTGAATATCAGATGATTTGGGCAACTTAAATTTTACACCTCATTTTTCCTTCCTCAGTTAGCCACTTTTAGGGCCTTCAATTTTTCTTCATCACTTACATTTTACACCTCATTCCTTTCTTTTCACTATCTTCTTTCTTCACCCCCTTTGCTGAAATTTGTGTGATTCATTCTTTGTACAGGGATTAAAATGCATTGCCTTAGTTGACAATAGTGCACTAAGTTCTTTTTATCATTCTAGATCCCTTCAAACCAAAAGTGTAAGCATGCAGGCTAATTATGAAAAAAAACAAAACAAAACAAAACAAAAGAAAAGAAAGATAATAATAAGAGTAGCCTGTCTATTGATTTTATTCTCTGAGCATCTCCAACTTTATTGAAAACTTAGTAAGAATTGTTATGTTTAGAATTTGTTGCATTTAATCCTTTAATCCCTCTTGATGCTTTAATTGCATGAATTTTCAGCATCTATGCCTCTTCTACCAAAAATTTCTTCCCTACCATCATCTTAGTCTCATTATAACCCTGTTAAGACCCCCCTTGATTTTGGTGTTCAATGTTTAGTGGTAGCGGAGATGAGATTTATGAGCAAGCTTATAGTAGACATATTCTTGTGAAGTTACTTGAGGGATTTGTGTCTTACCTGTATACACTTTGAGTGAATTGAGTAATCTCTTTGAGGCATTGATTCTTAAATAATTTCCATTGAATTCTTTGGCTAGGTTGTGTATGCATCGTTATTATCTCTATTCTGCATCAAGCTTTATGCAATTTGGTCGATAAATAAGTTTCACGGGGGATGTGTTAGGCATTATTAACTGTGGACTAGTTTTGGACTTTTGAGAAATTGTTGCTGTCTGTTTGAGGACTGAGTTAATGTTTGCTTGAGGACAAGCAAAAGCTTAAGTGTGGGGTGATTGATATGTCTTATTTTACACAATTTTACCTAATATTTTATGTCCATTTTATATGTATTTGTTGTGTATTTTTATTCTAGGAATCACCTAAATGTGTATTTTATTGCATTTCAGGCTTTTTATCAATCTATCATCAGCAAACGAGACTTTTCTGGAGTTAAAGCGGCTATTTTGGGTCAGTTGGGCCATTTTTCCCTTGTTGGGCCAAGCCAAAGCCCTTAATGGGCCTTTGGGGCATGGACCCAAGGGAGGAGGCCGAGCAGCGTAAAAAGGAGGAGAAATTGAAAGCTTGGGAGAGGAGAATAAAGAGGATTGGAATGGGAGGAAACACACACACCCTTCACGAAACCAGAGTGCAATCGAGGGACCCACGGCTCGCCTGACCGGTGTTCTGCGGCGGTGTGACCCCACCTCGGCAGCAGGAGACGACGAAGAACCCACCACCACCACCCATTGCCGTCGGACAGCAGCAGAACGGTGAGAAAGGCGCGCGAACCGAGAGGAAAAACTGCTCCACATCGCGGTGTTTTGCGACGTTTTTCGACCGACCCACCGCCCACCGACGCCTCCTGCAGCTTCAGGCAGCCTAGTCGCACCTTCCGACGGACCATCAGCCGCCGTAACGCGACGGATCGCGTAACCCGAGACGGAGTGACGCGTGACCAGCCGGTAACCGCGACCCGCCCAGCGTCGTTTGCGTCGTAGGCCACCGAAATTCATCCCTTCGTCATGTGGCGTCCCTCCTGTAACCTTGCGCCGCTGCTCCGGTGGTCTTTGGAGCTATTTTCGTTCAGGTATCTGTGACCCACGATCCGACCCGTTTCTAACCCGACCCGTTTGACCCGCTTTGTTGGACAGCATTGTACTTGATTTTTCAGGCATTTTTCTAGCAGTTTTTCGGTGACCAATTCGTGCAGTAATCATCGAACAATTGAAAAGACAGGATTGCATAAATTTTTATTGTTTTTATCTGCTGTATAATTGACTGTCTGATGGGTTGTTTGCTGTTGGATTGTTTGCTATATGTAAATATGTGTGGCTGAACTATAAAATTCATTGGGGTCCCTAACTGTGTTGGATTGCTGTTTAAATTTGCATGGATGTTGAATCTAATGTGTGATCTCCGTTACAATTATGAATGTATGTGTTAGCGTTATTTACGAGACGTCGTGGTAATGTTAATTAGATTCCTTTTTGAGATCGATAGATGATAATTGGAATTTGGAAAACTAATCAGAATCTGACAATTTGTTATCGCTTAGAATTAAGGTTAATAAATTGTTGGATTAAGAAGTAACGACTCTTAATAGTGGTGAATTAGATAGATAATGCTGATTTAAAATTTGCCATTAGGAAGAACCACCGATGGTGGATTTTAAGTTTAAGAAATTCATTGAGATCGACAGAGAATTTGAATTTGCATTGGAATTCACTCACAGGTAACATAGTTAAATTCAGTAATCCATTATCCTTCGTGTGTTTGCCAACCAGTGTAGGTTCCCTAATGGATTTGCATTTCTTGCCTCCATGTATTTTCTTCTATTTCTTGTCACTGTTAGTTTATTATTGCTTATAGTTAGACGTTAGTTTAGATGAAAATTAATCATTTTAATTGCTAGGCTAGATAACAGAGAACAAGTAGTAACTCTGGGCTTTCCCGTTCCCGAGGAATACGACCTTGATACTCACCATTGCACTAGGCTGCATCGATAGGTTCACTGCCTTAGGTGTTTTTGCTAGATAGCATTGGCAGCACGCATCAAGCACACATCAACGATGAGGAATGTTTAGAAAGAATAAGGTTTTGTCATGGAAACTAAGCTCATATGTTTTTGAAACTTTACATGGACTGAAATTTAGGCTGGATAATCTCAAAAACATATTTTTTGAACTAGCGCAGGAAATAACAGTTAGCTGGTAGCATGTCACAGTCGACTGTCGTGTTCCTAAGAAACCTAGAAATACATACTTAAACGTAGTATCTAAATAGTAGCCCTATCAATCGACTGTCGAGTCTAAGTTTCCTACATAACAATTGACTGTTAACCCTAGTAGCTGACTGTCGTGTTCTTCGTTTTGCCAAAAAGCATCCAAAGAGTGACCATTTGACTGCCAGCCTTACATCGATCGACTGACTACCTATTTTTTTGTGAACTGAGGATGCCAGAGAGCGATCAGTCGATTGCTAGCCCTCCAATAGGTGAACCATGATTTTTATCAAAGATTGAGCTTAGTAATCCTCCATACTACTTTGATCAAGGCTTATAATGTAACTATACCAGGAAACTACATACTTTCGGGTATCATTCGAAGGATAAGGTCACGTGTCACTTGGACACGAGGATCCTTATGATAATGACACAAAAGGGAGAAAAAAAAATTCAGAAATGAAAGAGTGAAGTATTCTAAGCATATGCCTTAGTGGTAGATAAGCTCAAGATCGAGTAGCCTATTTTTGGTATAGGATGGCCATTGGGTGTTCCATGATTGTGCCATAAATAGGGATGAAAAATATCTAATTGAACTTAAATGATTTTGATAATTTCATGATAGTTGCAAACTCTAAGTTAGTGTCATCTTCCAAAGGCCATTAAGAAACACATACTTAGAGTTAAGCATAGCCATGAGCATGAGTTGAGTCACCTTAGTATATATGTTAGAGAATAGTGTACCGGGAGTTTGATCCACTAGTAAGGGGTGGTGATTCCATAGCTCATGATCCGTGGAAACAGAGAGGATAACAGCTTTACAAAGGTTTTATAGTGATCATGTGAGTTCTTGAGATTGTACTTGGATCCAAGTGAGGGACACCTCGGTAGTACTATGCAGTAGTTACCATAGTGGCGCAATTAGTCACTAGGATAGCTCATTCATATATGTAATGGTACGTGGATTTGTTGCTGGGTAACACTCTTGATGGCTATGTTATGATTATTTTCTCCTGCTCATAGGTATAACCAAAAGGCATGTTTATTACCCTAGGAAAATATGATGAAAATGATGTTGAATGAACATCCCATATTATAAAGTTAATATGTTTTACCTGTAAATTCATGAATCTGAGCACATAACATAAGATTATGTTGCATGCACTGCATCCCAATAGTATGTATTTCATTTTCATGATAAGGAAGAATGTAGAGGTTTTTCGTATAAGTACGGTGGTATAGGTTAGTGGATTTCAAAATAGGTTGCATTGCTACTGAGATTAATTTCTCACATGTGTACAGTGTGTACTAGATGTGTAGGTCCTTGGTTAGAGGAGAAGGTAAGTGGGAGAGAGGTACCCTTTTTGGGGTGTACTGAAATGTTTAGTTTGATAGCATGGCACTCATTTATTTTATACTAGTCTTAACAGTTTTTAAGAAAGGCTAGTTAGATTATCTCTTGTATAGCCTATCTAAACTTGAATGTATGTGGATTAACTAGTAACTATCAATATCCAATTGATGGGGTCATGGGTGGCAGGGTTGTTGCCTCCATGCCCAATAGCATTTAATGATAAGTAGCAAAGTGAGTAGCCATCTTTGTGTGTAGTTAATTAAAGTAAACTATGACTATATAATGTGATATTCCACTGTGATTCTTGAGTGAGTATTGAGTGTAGAACCTAACCTAATGGCACTTAATTAATCCACTTGGTAATATTTTAAAATTTACTCAAGTAGTAGTAATAGTAACACACCATTATCATTATATTAGTATATTATACCTTTTAAATAGATAAAAATAACCATAGGCTAAGGGGGTGTTGCAAAATTCCTTTTTTCATTCATTGTCATCGATTTTTTATGGTTGCTTTTAATTGTTAGTTTAGTTGGATAACACTCATTCTTTTTCTTAGGCTAGATGTCAAAGAACAAAGAGTAGGTCTAGGCTTTCTCGTTCCTGTGGGATATGACCTTGATACTCACCATTACACTAGGCTGCATCAATAGGTTCATAGCCTTAGGTGTTGTTGCATTGGTAGCGTATAAGTATAGGTGATGTTAGATGCCCTCATAAGCTTACCTGTTGCAAATTCTCACTTTAAATCACACTACAATTCAGGTTAGACTCCTTTTCCTTTAAAATTTCTCCCTTTCCTCTCTAACTCGCCCTCTCTCTCTAGGAGTCTGGAATTGAATTTTGTGATGGATGGTGCCCTAATTCACGACTTATATAGGTAGTTTCATGGAGTCGAGGAAATTTTAACCCTTTCCCAGTGTCAAGGTTGAGCTTTTTATTTCTCGGCCTTAAATGGAAATTTCTCCATTCCTATTAAGAATTAAAATTTGCCCATAAAACGTTAGCGAGAAATTTCAAAAATCTGTTAGTTATAATTCCCTGTTTTGGCAAAAATTATATTTTCTACCCTTGGACTAAAGGGGATAGACTCCATCCCCTTAACTCAATGTTTTCCTTTTCATTCTAGTACTTATCCCTTTCTTTTCAATTTCATCCCTTACTCTAATGCAACTATATGTAATTTAATGTAGCATGCATAAGCATTTAACTTATTTAATAACTAAAAAATATTTCTCATAAATGGTAGGAGCAGATGTTACATTTCGTCCGTCCTTTAAAATAATTTCATCCTTAAAATTAGAACTTACCTATTCAAATAACTCTAGGTAGGTTCTTCTCATATCTTCTCCCTTTTCCTATATGGCTTCTTGCGTGATGACTAGTCCGATAATGTAACACCTATAACGCCTCCTTAGCCTTTGGTTCCTCTTAAGATAACTAAGGACTATAATATATAAATATCATAATAATGGTGTGTTACTATTACTTTTACCTTAGTAAATTTTAAACTTTTACCAAGTTGATTAATTGAGTGCCATTTGGGGTTGAGTTCTATGCTCGAGTTCTCACTCAAAAATTATAGTGGAATATTAATCATATATACATATAATGTACTCTAGATAACTATACAAAAACATGCATAATTACTCATACGAAAAAATCTCTACATTCTTTTCATCATAAAATATGATGCATACTATTGGGATGCAATGCATGCAACATACTCATGTTATGTGCTCAATTTATGCATATACATCTAAAACATCTGAACTTTGAACTATCGGATGTGCATTCATCATCATTCTCAACATAACTTCCATATAAACTTTCATATAAAGATATTGTGGGTTAGTAAACATGTCTTTACATTCAACATATGAGTAAGAAAAACAACATATCATAAGAGTTATCAGGAGTGACGCCCAGAGAACAACTCCTTGTATGATGTGTGCTACCAATGCTACTTATGCAACTACACCTAAGGCAGTGAACCTATCGATGCAGCCTAGTGCAATGGTGAGTATCAAGGTCGTATTCGTCGAGAACGGGAAAGCCTAGAGTTACTAATTGTTCTCTGTTATCTAGCCTAAAAGTCAGAGTGATTGATTTTTAACTAATACTAATAATTAACTAAATGCAATAAACAATAACTAGCGACAAAGAACAGAAGAAAATATACGAAGGCAGGGAATGCAAATCCATCAGGGAACCTACACTGGTTGGCAAAAAAATAAAAGATAATGGATTACTGAATTTTACTATGCTACCTGTGAGTGAATTCTAATTCTAATTCAAATTCTCTATCAGTCTCAATGAATTTATTAAGCCTAAAATTTACCACTGGCTGGTTCTTCCTAATGATAAATTTTAAATCAGCATTACCGGTCTAATTCACCACTACTAAGGATAGCTACTCCTTAATCCAGCAATTAATTAACCTTATCTCTAAGCAATAACAAATTGTCCGTTACAATTAGGTGTCCAATTTCAATTTTCATCTCTCGATCTCAAAAAGAAATCTAATTAGCTTTCATTACAACTTCTTGTTAGTGAAAATGTGAGCATTCATTTATAAAAGTAATAGAGATCACATAACCAATATTTAATTATCTATGCAAATTAAAACAACAATCTAACACAGTCAGGGAACCCAATGAATTTTACAAATTTAGCCATACATATATACAACAATAGATAATTCCAACATCAGATAACCTATCAGACAATTAATTAAATAGCAGGTAAAATAGTAAAAACTCATGAAATTCCTGTCTCCTCAATTTCCCAATGGTCTCTGTACAGAATGGTCGTTGAAAGCACACCGAAAAAGGACTAAAAAACTACAAGAAAAAATGCTAGAAAAATAATCCCAAAGTTGTCCAACGCTCCTCGAGTTATAAGTCGGGTCAGATCCCAAGTTATCGAGTACTCGACTGATTTGCACCTTTTTGGTCGATTGGACAGCAACGAACAGCTGGGGAGCACCGACGATGGCTCATAGACGGTGAAAATAGATAGAAAGTCGACAAAAAATGCGAGCTGGGTAATGAAATGGAAAAATGGGTCTATCTCGGGTCGTGTCACCTCCATCGCGGATCTGGCAGTTTGGGCAGTGAGTCGGCACAGGCAGTGGTCCAACAGACTCACAGTGCAGTGAAATGATAGCAAACGGTGTAGATATGGCTAGATCAGGCTCCTTGCATGTGGGTCGCAAACCAGATCCTCACACGAGTCTTTCTCCCACTCGCGATATGGACGCCGGGAATGGACACTGCGGATGGCTAAGACAATGGAGGACCTTCTGCAGAGCCTCTCCGTGTTGCTGCTCAGCCTCCCTCAGCTGTGGTTCTCTCTCGGCGTCGTTTCTCGGTTCGGGTTCATGCACGGGTATCTGCTCCTCACGCTTTTGGGTCTGCCTCACGTGATAGGTAATGGATCAGGTTACTGTTCCTATTGCCACTTTCACGCTGCACTCAGGTCTGTTTCGGTATTCCATGCGAGTTAGCTCATTTTCTCCTCTTCCCAACTAGGTCTAGGGCCCAATAAGAAAAATTGGCCCAAATGGCCTATTTTGAATGCTCTAAAGGCTATCCAGGCTCAAAATTGCTCTGTTTACTAATGAAGGCTTGATAAAATGCCTGAAAATAAAAATAATACAAATTCAGGTGATTTTAAGAATAAAATTACATAAAATTCTCAAAAAATAGACAATTAATATCAGGTAAATATGTATAAAATAAGGCTCATCAAATTACCCCATACTTAAGCTTTTGCTTATCCTCAAGCAAACACTAACTTAGTTCTCAAACAAACAGCAATAGTTTCTCAAAGTCCATACCTAGTCCTCAGTTAATAATGCCAAACACATCCCCTCGTGAAACTTAATCATAGACCAAATTGCAAAAACTTGACGCAGAATGGAGATAATAATGATGCATACACAACTTAGACACCAATTCAATTTCAATTATTTAAGAATCATTGCCTTTAAGAGATTACTCAAATCACTCAAAGTGTATACTGGTAAGGTACAAATCCCTTAAGCAACTTCAAAAGAACATGCTTACTATATGCTTGATCATAAATCTCATCTCCATGACTGCTAAAAATTGAATATCAAAATCAAGGGGTCTTAACAAGGTGAAGGTAGGAAAGAAATTTTTGGTAAAAGTGACATAGATGCTGAAAATTCATGCAATTTAAGCATCATGAAGGATTAAAGGATTAAATGCAACAAATGTTGAACATATCAATTCTTACTAAGTTTTCAATGAAGTTAGTGATGCTCGAAGAATATAACATGAACAGACAGACTACTCTTATTATCATCTCTTCTTCTTCTTTTTTTCATTTTCATTTTTTTTTCATAATTAGCCTGCATGCTTACACTTTTGGATCGAAGGGAGCATATAGAATGATAAAAAGAACTTAGTGTACTATCGCCAATTAAGGCAATGCATTTTTAATCCATGAATAAAGAGTAAATCACACAAATTTCAGCAAATGGGATGAAGAAAGAAGACAGTGTATAGAATGGAAATACGAGGTGTAAAATGTAAGTGATGAAGGAAAAGTCAGGCCCAATAGTGGCTAGCTAAGGAAGACATATGGGGTAGTCTTTTTGGCACAAAATAGTGTATCCTAAGTTTCCCAAATCATCCGATATTCAAGAATTCATGTAAATTCAACAAGTATTATAGAGCAAGTTCTAGAGACACAATCAAGTGAAATACACACTCAACAAAAATAATTCAGAGCATATTTATAATGAATTCTTATCTTAGGCTCAAATCTCACGTTTGAAGTGTGGCTAAATTGCATATGATTCTCAAATATTTCCATATGAATTACCAATCAAGCAGTGTATACAAACAGCATTATCAACATCTTAAATCAAAATTGAACAATTTGAAAAATAATCAAGCAACACGGGTATAGCCCAGCCGTGGTAAAAAATATATTAAACATTCATACTGCTTTTTAACATGCACTATGAGAAATAATGTCTGCCTATTCATGACTGAATCATACATGCTCAAAAGACAATCAAAGACTTAAGTGCATAAAATCAAGCAAAATCAAGTAACCTGTCCTATATTTACTATCAGCACAAATACAACAGCATCAAAATCATAGATACCCACCCCGCAATTGAGAAAGACATTGCCCTCAGTGTACAACAAAGGGGATACCACATAAATAAAAGCATAAAGCACAGTAATAAGCAAAGATAACCTAAAAGTTTTAATGTACCTCAACAAAATGAAAAAGAAGAAAATAGACAAAAATAAAATAACACAAATAAAGTAAATAAATAATAAAAAAAATAACACTGCTTATTTTTGTTTGAGTCTTTTAGCTGGACTCGTTCCTTCTATCACTTTTGCAAGTAAAGCACCATGTGCATTCGTTCCTCGACCTCCGATAAGACTCTATAATAGTGGTTTAGTCGGTGGCTATTGACTTTGAAATCTCCTTTATCAAGATGAAACAATTTCACTATGCCATAGGTAAAGACTTGCTTGACTACAAATGGTCTTGATCATCGACTCTTAAGCTTTCCCAGAAAAAGATGAAGACGTGAGTAATAGAGTAATACCCTATCTCCAACCTGAAAATAGTTAGAGCCACGCAGCCTTTGATCATGCCACTTCTTGGTTCAAGCTTTGTAAATGGAAGAATTTCCATAAGCTTGGTGGCGCCATTCTTCTAGCTCATTCAACTGCCATAACCTCTCTTTTCCTGCAGAAATAACATCAAGATTGTATGTTTTAAGGGCCCAAAGTGCCCTGTGTTCTAATTTGATAGGCAAATGACAAGTCTTTCCATATACTAGGCTATATAGTGTAAACCCAGTAGAAGTTTTATAGGCTGTCCTAAAGGCCCATAATGCATCATCCAATTTGGATGCCCAATCCTTTCTACTCACCCTCACTATTTTCTTTAAGATTCTCTTTAAAACCCTGTTAGTTACCTTTACTTGTCCACTAGTCTGTAGGTGATAGGGTGTTGAAAACCTGTGAGATAACCCATAATGTTTAAGTACTTTCTCAAGTTGGGAGCTATAGAAATGGGTCCCTCTATCACTAATCAGTGCCCTAGGTGTACCAAACCTGGCAAATAATTTTTTAAGGAACCTAATCACTACCCTGGCATCATTAGTGGGGAAAACTTGAGCTTCTGGCCACTTGAAAAGATACTCAACAGCCACAAGGATATACTTTTTACTAGATAAGGAAGGAAAAGGGCCTATGAAGTCAATACTCCACACATCAAAAATTTCAACCAGTTGCACACTCGATTGGGGCATTTCGTCATGGGTGGAGACGTTACCTGACCTCTGACAAGCATCACAAACCTGGATATATGCTCTAGCATCCTGGAATATGGTTGGCCAGTAGAACCCTGCTTCAAGCACCTTCCTAACAGTGTGGTTTGCAGCCTGGTGGCCTCCCATTAGTCCTTTATGGAAATGCCTCAGATTTTAGCAAATTTCCTCCCTATGTATACATCACTGAATTACTTGGTTTGCATAAACACGAAACAGGAAAGGATCTTCCCAAATGTAGTATTTCAACTCAGCAAAGAATTTCTTCTTTTGCTAAGTGGTAATACCCTTTGGTAAAACCCTTGCAACCAGATAGTTAGCATAATCACAAAACCATGGGGAATCAGTATATACCTGAACTGCCTCCAAATGCTCATCTAGGAAGTTATCATCAATGACCCTCTCATCCTGGGCCTCCTATTTTGGATTCTCCAACCTTGATAGGTCATTTGCAGCCAAGTTCTCTGCACCCTTATTGTCCTTAATCTCAATATCAAATTCTTGCAAGAGCAAAATCCATCTAATGAGTCTAGGCTTAACATCATGCTTACCGAAAAAATACTTCAAGGCTGAATGATTCGTGTGAACCATGATCTTCGATAGCACCAAATAGCATTGAAACTTGTCAAAAGCATAAACCACTACAAGCAACTCCTTTTCAGTAGTGGTATAGTGCTCCTGAGCATCAGTCAAGGTCTTGCTAGCATAATAGATTGGATGAAACTTTTTGTCAATCCTCTAACCTAACATAGCTCTAACTATAAAGTCACTAGCATCACACATTAGCTCAAAAGGCATCCCCCACTTAGGTGGAACCATAATAGGGGTTGTGGTTATTTGTTCCTTTAGTAACTCAAATGCATGCCAAAAATCAGTATCAAACACAAAAGGTACATCCTTGACAAGCACCTGAGTTAAGAGCCCAGAAATCCCAGAGAAATCTTTAATAAATCTCTTATAAAAACCAGCATGCCCTAAGAAACTCCTAACAGCCTAAATAGAACTAAGGGGTGATAGTTTTGATATGGTCTCAAACTTAGCCTTATCTACCTCCATCCCTGCATGTGATATCTTATGCCTAAGAATAATCCCCTTTCTCACCATAAAGTGACATTTTTCCCAATTAAGAACTAAGTTTGTTTCTATATATTGTGTGAGCATATGCTCTAAATTAACCAAACAATGAGAGAAAGATTTACCAAAAACATAGAAGTTATCCATAAATACCTTCATAGACTCCTTAATCATGTCATGGAAGATTGCCATCATGCACCACCGAAAAGTGGTTAGTGCATTGCATAGTCTAAAAGACATCCTCCTATAAGCGAATGTCCCATATGGGCAGGTAAAGGTGGTCTTCTCTTGGTCTTTAGGTGCAATGGGAATCTAAAACTAACATAAAAAACCATCAAGAAAGCAATAAAACATGTGACCTGCCAAACATTCAAGCATTTGGTCAATAAAAGGAAGAGGAAAATGGTCTTTCCGGGTTGCATTATTGAGCCTCCTATAATCAATGCAAACCTTGAAAACCTGTTACCATTTTAGTGGGTATCATCTCATTCTTCTCATTTTTGACAACTATTATGCCACCCTTCTTAGGTATAACCTGCACAAGACTCACCCAAGAGCTATCAAAAATAGGATAAATCAAACCTGCATCAAGAAGTTTAATTACCTGCTTTTTCACCACTTCCTTCATGTTTAGGTTCAATCGTCTATGTGGCTACACCACTGGCTTATAGCTATCTCCCGTCAGGATCTTCCATGAACAGTAGCTAGGATTAATCCCAGGAATGTCTGCCATCTTGTAATCGAAAGCCCTAGGGTATTTCCTAAGAGAGGTTAGGGTCATCTCCCTCTCCTTAGGTGTTAAGTCAGCTGCTATAATTACTGGCAGCTTCTCCGCCTCATCTAGATAGGCGTAGCTTAAGTGTTTAGGTAATTCCTTCAATTCCAAGGCCGAGGGGTCCTCAATTGAAGGTTTCACCTATTGCACCTCTGACCTATAAGAGAAACAAAAGGGTCAGTAGAGTTGCTAGGCTCGACGACCAGCAAATGAGCTAATTGTTCCAACACTTGTTCGTTGGATAACTCATCCTCATCTTCTTGTAATGCCACTTGTAAAGGGTTAACAAGTAAAATTTCCTGCAATTCAGACTCAACCACATCATCCAAGATATCCACAGAATATACAGTATCATCATGATCTAAAGATTGTCTCTTAAATGTAGCTAAGTCAAAAGTAACAGTCTCATCCCCTACTCTAAGTTTCAACTTCCCATCGCAGACATCTATAATAACCCTAGATGTTGCAAGAAAAGGCTTACCTAGAATCAAGGGTACGCTACTCTCACCCTCCATATCCATCACAACAAAATCAACAAGAAAGATGAATTTATCAACCTTTACAAGTACATCTTCAACTATACCTCTAGGATATTTAACAGTTCTATCAACTAATTGTATATTCATTCTAGTAGGTTTTGGCTCACTCAATCCTAGTCTATCAAACAATCTAGTAGGCATTAAATTTATGCTAGCTCCTAGATCAATTAAAGCATCCATAACAGACAGTTCACCAATTACACAAGATATAGTAAAACTCCTTGGAGCACGCCTCTTAACAGGCAGCTTGTGTTGTAGGATTGCTGAGCACTCCTCATTTAGTGTCACCGGTCCCAAATCCTCCAATTTCCTCTAGTTGCTCAGTATTTCCTTTAAGAACTTCGCATAGTGTGGCATCTGCGAAATGGCTTCAACAAAAGGAAGGTTAATCCTCAGCTATTTAAATAGATCAAGAAACTTACCAAATTGCTGATCAACCTTCTCCTGCTTCATTCTAGCAGGGTATCGAATGGGTGGCTGGTACCCTCTTACAGGGCTCTTCTTGCCTTCAACTTGCACCATCCCAGTTACCTCAGGCTTTAGGTCTTTACTAACTGTTGCATCCTGCACATCAATATTATCATCATCAGGTAAAAGTAAAGGACCAGACACTTGCTTGCCAAACTCAAAGTAATAGCCTTGCAATGCTCCCTTGGATTAAACTCTATGGTGGCTGGGGAGCGTCCCTGGCTATCTCTCAGCCAACATCTTAGAAATCTAGCCTATTTAGTTCTCTAAGTTCTGAATGGAGGCCTGCTAGTTTCTAAGTGTTGTGTCCATTTGCTGGAACTTGCTCTCTGAAGTGGACACAAACTTCATGATCAATTCCTCCAGATTGGGCTTCTTCTCCTACCCTTAAGGAAATTGATTTAGAGCAGCTTACTGCTGGGGTTACTGTTGGTACAACTACTGAAAACCTGGTGGACCCTGTTTATTAGTGTTTCTCCATCCAAATTTTGGATGATTCTTCCACCCAGGGTTGTACGTGTTGTTGTATGGATTGTTTAGCTATCTTGGAGCATTCCCTATGTAATCTACCTATTCAAAATTAGAAGAACCACTGTGAGAAGAAAATGAAGATGAGGGGTTAGAAAACATACCTCTCGCATTATAATTGACACCACAATGTGGGCCACCACAGAACTCGCAGCTTGATTGTGCTGCCTGCACTGACATCTAGAGTTGGTCAATCTTCTTGGCCAGAAGCTCCACTTGAGCTTCCAAGGTTGATATAGAGTCTGACTGGTTGACCACTCCCTGATGTCCTAGCCTATCCCTTAAGGGTTGCCATTGATAGTTGTTTATGGCCATTTCCTCTATTAAATTCTGTGCCTGTGCAGGGGTTTTATTTTTTAATGCACCCCCTACTACTGCATCCACCATCTGCCTTGTGGCTATATTTAAACAACTGTAAAAAGTCTACACCTGCATCCACACAGGTAATCCATGATGCGGGCAACACCTTAGGAAGTCTTTGTATCTCTCCTATGAATTATACATGCTCTCATTAGCCATCTGCACAAAAGACGTCATTACACATTTTTGCAGTTTTAGCTAGTGCAAAATATTTGTACAAAAACTTTTCAACCAAAGTATCCTAAGTAGTGATAGAGTTAGGTGGTAGGGATTTCAACCATCTCTTTGCTCTATCTCTCAAGGAAAATGGAAACAATCTAAGCCTAATGGTGTCATCGGTAGTTCCATTAATCTTGAAGGTGTCACATATCTCCAAGGAATTGGCTATGTGAGCATTAAGGTCTTCGCCGGGCATCCCTCCAAATTGTATACTTTGCTGCACCATCTGGATCACATTTGGCTTCATCTCAAAATTGTTAGCTACTATTGTAGGCCGAGTAATGCACGTCTGTGTCCCTTCTAATGAAGGTCTAGCGAGCTCATACATCATTCGGTTGGCATTATCATTATTATCTGCAACCGCCTTCTTTGGTGATGTAGGATTACGGATCTTAACTGGCTCCTCCTCTAATACCTGCACCTCCTCCTGACGATGGTGTGCACGAGTCCACAACAGTTATTCTAGATCAGACAGAGGGTCTACGGCTACTAGATTGGAACTCCTGGTCATAAACTACCTGAATCCAAAAATAGTAAAATAGCCCAACAATTAGATCAAAGAGTGATAAACTAAAACAAAAAGTAAAACAAGACAGAAAAATAAACAATAAAAACCCACTAAACTAGCAAAATAATTAATCAAAAAATAAAATCAAATAAACAAAAGAAAAAATGAGACTAATAAAAGCCAACAACTGAATGAAGAGAAAGACACAACTAACCAGTAAGAAAAACAAAACAGAATATATATAAGTGACTAAAGTAACAAATAGCAATTTCACTCTAGTTTTCATAAACAATTCCCCGGCAACGGTGCCAGAAACTTGATGTGTGCTGCCAATGCTACTTATGCAACTACACCTAAGGTAGTGAACCTATCGATGCATCTTAGTGCAATGGCAAGCATCAAGGTTGTATTCCTCGGGAACGGGAAAGCCTAGAGTTACTACTTGTTCTCTGTTATCTAGCCTAAAAGTCAGAGTGATTGGTTTTTAACTAATACTAATAATTAACTAAATGCAATAAACAATAACTAGTGACAAAGAATGGAAGAAAATATAGGAAGGCAGGAAATGCAAATCCATCAGGACTATATGTGGGTCTCAATGAATTTCTTAAACCTAAAATCTACCACTGGCTGGTTCTTCCTAATGATAAATTTTAAATCAGCATTATTAGTCTAATTCACCACTTTTAAGGATAGCTACTCCTTAATCTAGTAATTAATTAACCTCATCTCTAAGCAATAACAAATTGTTCATTACAATTCGGTGTCCAATTTCAATTTTCATCTCTCGATCTCAAAAAGAAATCTAATTAGCTTTCATTAAAACGTCTTGTCAATGAAAACATGAGCATTCATTCATAAAAGTAACGAAGATCACATAATCAATATTTAATTATCCATGCAAATTAAAACAACAATCCAATATAGTCAGGGATCCTAATGAATTTTACAAATTTAGCCACACATATATACAACAGTAGACAATTCCAACAGCAGATAACCTATTAGATAGTTAATTAAACAGTAGATAAAAATAGTAAAAATTCATGCAATTCCTTTCTCCTCAATTGCCCAATGGTCTCTATACAGAATGGTCGCTGGAAAACCACCAAAAAAGGACCAAAAAATTGCCAGAAAAAATTCTAGAAAAATAGTCCCAAAACTATTCAACGCTTCACGAGTTGTGGGTTAGGTTAGAAAACGGGTTGGATCCCAAGTTCTCAGGTACCCAAAAAATCTGCACCTTTCCGGTCAGTTAGATAGTGGCGGACAGTTGGGGAGTATCGAGGATGGCTCACGGACAGTGAAAACAAACAGAAACTTGACAAAAAATGTGAGCTAGGTCGCGAAATGGCAAACCAGGTTAGTCTTGGGTCGCGTCACCTCCGTCACAGATCTGGCAATTTAGGTAGTGATTTGGCACGAGCAGTGGTTTGACAAACTTGCAGTGCAGCAGAATGGTGGCCCAAATGGCCTATTTTGAATGCTCTGAAGGCTATCCAAGCTCAAAATTAATCTATTTACTAATGAAGACTTGATAAAATGCCTGAAAATAAAAATAATACAAATTCAGATGATTTTAAGAATAAAATTACATAAAATGCTCAAAAAATAGACAATTAGGATCAGACAAATATGTATAAAATAAGGCTGATCAATGTACCACTTTCTTTATACATGAGTTTGTAACTATTCAACCACCTTTAAACTTTAACTTTAACTTTTTTTACATTCTGAGACGTCCCTCAGCCGGATCTGAGTACCATCTCATAACCAGCGAGATAGATTTCTACTTTACCCCACATTTCCCTTCCTCAAACAAGACTAGTTATCAACTCATGGGATCACTGTCAACTCTGCCCAAATCATTTCCTCTTTCTGCTTTTGGGTGAATCTCAATACTATGGAATCACCATCCCTTTCTAATGGATCACATTTCCAGTAAGCTATTCTCTCATATATACACTAGGGTGACTTGGCTTATGTCCATGGTTTTGCTTAACTCTAGGTACGTGTTTCTTAAATGGCCTTTGGAAGATGACACTAACTTAAAGTTCGCAACCATCATAGTGTTTTCACAATCATCTAAGTTTAAGTGGATGTTTAACCATCCTAATTGATTGCACAACCATGGGATGTCCCATGGTTAACCTATATCGACAATCGGTCACTCAACTATAAGCCTATCTACAACTAATATATAGGCTTGGAATACTTTCCTTTTTCCTCTCTTATGTTTTTTACTCTCTTTATTTCACTATCATAAGGATGCTCTCATCCTAGTGACTCATGACTCTATCTCTTGCATGTTACCCACTACATCCTAGGTTTAGATCTTTAGTTTGAGTGAAAGTTTAGGCTATTTACCTCTTAAAATGATCATTGAGCTCATTATCTAAGTTAAAGGGTGGCAATCGACTGGTCCTATGCTGGCAATCAGTTGCTAGCTTACTATCCCTTTTTTCTTTATCTTGGCTGAGAGCTATTAGTTGGTTGCTAAAGGCTTAGCAGTCAACTGCCAGCAAAAACTTAGACCAGCAGTCGACTTCTATGGTAGGGTAGTCGGCTGCTAGCTTTCTGGGAAATTTCTTGGAAAACTAAGAACATGGCAGTCAACTTTTAAGGTTTGCCAATCAACTATTAGCATTCAAAACTGATTTTTAGTTAGATGACGAACACAAAGTCGAATTCTAGGGTTGGTCGTTGGCTTCTAGTGTTCGATCTTGCTTTAAAACTTACTGTTATAACCAGAGTTTTGCTACAAAACATGTTCTCAAACTATTACCTCAAACTATGAACTCAAAGCTAACATTTAGACATCATATAGCATTTATAACAGACCCAAAACTCAACTTAACAACACTTTAAACTAAGATCAAACCATATTTTCACACTTAGGGCGTAAGCCCACTTTCACAATCAATGACAAGCATAAATGAACATAACTATTCAATAAGCATCACCCAATAACTGATAAAAACATAGAGAATATAGGTTTAAACCCCAAACTTCACTCAAAACATTCATAAATCATATTTCTATAGCCAAAGTTGAACATTTCAAAAATAGGGTTTAGGTTGAGTTGCTACCTAGATTGTCATGATTAATGTGCATGTTTGATGTGTTAAAAAGGTCTTTATCCTGTTGTAAGACAAATCCCTAGCCTTAATTCATCCTTCTTCTAGCAAATCCCTTTCACTTTGCCCTAACTTAGCAATCTCTCTCTCAACTCGCCCTTCTCTTTCTCTCTCTAAAAATTGTTGAAGTTTGAGTTGTGTGGGCTAGGGTTTAGGGTTTCTGAAGTTTAAGTCTCATAAATTGCAACCATGCCCTTGGCCTCTTTTATGACTTTGGCCTCACTTAGTTTTCCCATTTCAGTTGGCTTTGAGTCATGCTGTAACTTAACCTTTATCCCTTACAACTAAGTCCCTCCACTAATGTCACTATATGCAATTAATGCAACTTAAACAAGCATTAAGCTTAAATTAACAACTAACAAACATTTCTTAATCACATTAGGAGCGGATGTTACATTTCTTCCCTCCTTTAAAATAATTTTATCCTTGAAATTAGAACGTACTTATTCGAATAGCTCTAGGTAGGACTTCTTCATATCCTCTTCCTTCTCCCATGTCGCCTCTTCTGAAGATGACTGATTCTATAAGACCTTAACCAGAGGTATAGTGTCCATAAAAGTCACAAACTTCTAAAAATAGTTTAGGGCTGTCTTATTAAAGGATAGCCAATCCATCTCAAGAATGACATCTAAATCTACCAAAGGTAGATAGATAAGGTTAATGATAAAAGGTTTACTTTCAAAAATGAAAGGACAATTTAGGCAAGTCAAAGAATTTAAACATGTTTTCTAGTGACAATAGAAATGGATAACTCATATGGCAATTTAGTTATAAGTAAGCTCAATCTTTCCACACATTCAAGAGAAATGAAAGAATGAGTGGCACCAGAATCAAATATTACAATTAAGGAAGCATCGTTTATAAAATACTGACCTTTAATGGAATCATTAGATTGGTCTACCTCTTTACCTTTGAGGGTGTAGGCTCTCCTGCTTGTTAGAGGCTTAGAGGGCTCAATTTGTTTCTTCCACAATGGGCACTCCTTGATGAAATGTGCCAATTTGCCACACTTAAAGCAACCACCCTGTCCCATCAAAGATGGCTTATTCCCATGATTTCTCTCACATTTTGGCTAGTTTTCTGAAGCAGTTTGCCTAACATTGGGCTTCTTCCTTAACTAGGGCTTATCGAACTTGCTGTCCTTTCCTTTGGAAAAATTCGACTGTGACTACCTCTTAAAGGGATTGAACTCTTTCTTCCCCTTTATAGTCTTTGCCAGGCTCTTTGAAACCATATGACATTTGTTAGACAAGATTTGTTTTACACAGGTATCATAGTCAATTTCATAACTCATTACCTTTTTTTTACATATCATCTAGTCTAAGACACCAATGGGTTTACTTGTCTAGAACTTGATAATTCATGGCCTTAACACTTGCTTTACTTTCCCTCCAAAGTCAAGAGAGTGATAATTAGATTTAGATAAAAATCCATCACTATTCTTCCTAGGCTAGACAATAACGATTAAGTAGTAACTCTGGGCTTTCTCGTTCCTGTGGGATACGACCTTAGTACTCACCATTGCGCTAGGCTACACCGATAGGTGCACTGCCTTAAGGTGTGGCTACATATAGTTCATTGGTAGCACATCAAGTTTTTGGCGCCGTTGCTGAGGAACTTTTTTTGTGAAAACTAGAGTGAAATTAAGAATTGTTACTTTAGTCCATTTAATTTGTTCTATTTTTTTTCTTTTAGCATTCAATTTATTTAGTTATGTTTCTTTGAGTTATGTTTCTTTTAAGTATTTAAATTATCAATTGTCTCTAACAGTTTATGACCAAGAGTATAAACCCTGCACCAATTAATCCTCTTTTCTGAGCCTGAACGATATCTTAACTCAAGATCACGTTCCTAACATATTAAGGAGGAGCAAGTTCAAATTCCTGATCATACCTCATAAGAGATGGCCAATAATAACACTAATGATGGTAACTAAACAATGTATGATTTTGCTAGACCCTCATTAGAAGGGACTCAAACATGCATTAATCAGCCTACCATAGCAGCCAATAATTTTGAAATAAAGCCAAACATCATCCAAATGGTGCAACAAACAGTACAGTTTGGAAGTTTGCCTAGTGAGGACCCCAATTCTCATATCATCAACTTTTTGGAGATATGTGACACCTTTAAGATAAATGGAACCACTGATGATGCCAATAGGCTTAGGTTGTTTCCATTTTCCTTAAGGGATAGGGCCAAGAGATGGTTGCAATCCCTTCCCCCTAATTCTATCATCACTTGGGATGAGTTGGCAGAAAATTTTTTATATAAGTACTACCCTTCTGCCAAAACTGCACAAATGCGCAATAATATTTCTTCTTTTGTGCATATCCATGGGAAAGGTACAAAGATCTGCTCAGATGTTGCCCACATCATGGACTGCCCGTGTGGATGCAAATATAGACATTTTATAGTGGATTGAGCCCAACCACCAGGCAGATGGTAGACACAGCAGCATGGGGAGCTCTTAATAACAAAACCCCTGAGCAGGCACAAAATCTGATAGAGGAAATGGCCATGAATAACTACCAATGGCAATCCTTTAGAGAAAGAACAGTACGGCAAGGAGTAGCCCATCAAGCAGATGCCACATCGCTTCTGGTAACTTAAGTAGAGCTTCTGACCAAAAAAATGATCAACTCCAGATGCCAGTACAAGCAACGTAGCTAAGCTGTGAATTTTTTGGTGTTCCACACTATAGTTCAAATTGCAATACAGGTAGTATGTTTGCAACCCCTTCAACTCCTTATCCATCTAACTATGGGTCTGCTAAATTAGAACAGGTAAATTACATGGGGACTGCCCCAAGATAGCAAAACAACCCATATAGCAATACATACAACCCTGGATGGAGGAACCATCCAAACTTTGGATGGAGAAACAATAATAGCCAGGGAATACCAGGATTTCAAAAATTTCATCAGCAGCAATCTCAACAAAATCCTCCAGCCCAATTCTCTCAAGGATAAGAAAAAAAGCCCAACCTTAAGGAGTTATTAATTGAATTTGTAGAATCTTCAAACAATAAGCATCAACAGACAGAGAGAGATCTTAGAAATCAACGAGCCTCAATCCAAAATTTAGAAAATCAGGTAGGCCAAATGTCTAAAATGTTAACAGAAAGATAGCCAGGCATGCTCCCGAGCACCACTGAATCTAATCCAAGAGAGCAATGCAAGGCTATCACTCTGAGGTCAAGTAAGGAATTTATCGAGCCTCTATCCTCACTCAAGGATAATGAAAAGCTATCGACTAAATAGATGAATAAAGAAAAAGAAGCAGCAAAAGAGGAACCAATTCATGGTGAGAAGCAGAGAAGCTCTAGGGTAGAATACCAGCTACACATTCTATATCCTGCTAGACTGAAGTAGGAGAAGATTGATCAATAGTTCAGTAAGTTTTTAGATTTATTTAAACAACTGACGATCAATCTACCTTTTGTTGAAGCTATTTCACAAATGCCTCATTATGCGAAGTTCTTGAAGGAGATCCTGAGTAACAAAAGGAAACTAAAAGACCTTGGGTTAGTAACCCTGAATGAGGAATGCTCATCCAGTTTACAAAACAAGCTGCCTACAAAGAAACGTGATCCAAGAAGTTTTACCATGCTCTGTGTAATTGGTGAACTCCCAATCAAGGATGCTTTAGCCGACTTAGGAGCCAGCACCAACATAATACATACCAGCTTGTTTGATAAACTTGGGCTAAGTGAACCAAAACCCACTAGGATGGGCATACAATTGGCAAATAAAACAGTCAAGTATCCTAGGGGGATAGTAGAAGATGTACTTGTAAGAGTCGACAAGTTCATATTTCCCGTGGATTTCGTGGTGATGGATATAATGGGTGAAAGCAATATAACACTAATCTTAGAAAGACCATTCCTTGCGACATCTAGAGCTCTTATTGATGTCTTTGATGGAAGGTTGCATCTCAGAGTAGGAGATGAGACAGTCACCTTCAACCTAGCCAACTCCATTCGACAATCCATGGATCATGATGATACAGTATACTCAATGGATATCCTGGATGATGAAATAGAAGCATACTTGCAGTAATTCTTGTTGAGCGACTCTTCCCCAGACTCTTCTAGAAGATAATGGTCTGACAAATGAATAGGTGTTACAAAAATTAAGAAATCTGTTAGATACAGAGCCCAGCAACCTTGCTCCAGCTGAATTAGATGAAATTACAGACCATATCCTTTCCATAGATGGAGAAAAAGAGAAAGAGGTAACACTCTCGATTGAGGACCCTCCAGCCTTAGAATTGAAGGAGTTACCCAAGCATCTAAACTATGCCTACTTGGATAAGGAAGAGAAACTGCCAGTGATTATAGTAGCAGACTTAACTCCTAAAGAGAGGAAAATGACCCTAGCCTTTCTTAGAAAGTACCCTCAAGCTTTTCCATATAAAATCTTAGATATCCTAGGGATAAATCCCAGCTACTTCTCTCACAAGATTCTAATGAAAGATAACTATAAGCCGGCGGTATAGCCACAGAGACGTCTGAACCTAAACATGAAGGAGCTAGTTAAGAAGGAAGTAATAAAGCTTCTAGATGCAGGTTTAATCTACCCCATTTCTGATAGCTCCTGGGTTAGTCCTATGTAGGTAGTGCCAAAGAAAGGAGGCACTACGGTAATAAAGAATGAGAAGGATGAGCTTATACCAACAAGAACAGTAACTAATTATCGGGTTTGTATAGACTATCGCAGATTAAATGATGCAACACAAAAAGACCATTTTCCCCTTCCATTCATTGATCAAATACTTGAAAGATTAGCAAGTAATATGTTTTACTATTTTCTTGATGGTTTTTTAGGATACTTTCAGATACCTATTGCTCCTGAGGACCAAGAAAAACAACCTTCACCTGCCCCTATGGAACATTTGCGTATAGAAGGATGCCCTTTGTACTGTGCAATGCACTTTCCACTTTTAAAAGGTGTACAATGGCAATCTTGCATTACATGATCGAGGATTCAATGGAAGTATTCATGGATGACTTTTCTATTTTTGGCAATTCCTTCACACATTGTTTAGCCAATTTAGAATAGATGTTAGCTCGTTGCGTAGAGAAAAACTTGGTTTTGAATTGGGAAAAATGCCATTTTATGGTTAAGGAAGGGATTTTCCTAGGTCACAAAATATCCCATGCAGGTTTGGAAGTTGACAAAGAAAAAATCGATGTTATATCAAAGCTACCACCTCCTAGCTTTGTGAAAGCAATAAGAAGTTTCCTAGGACATGGCGGATTTTATAGGAGATTCATCAAGGAATTTTCCAAGATTGCCAGACCATTGACTCAGCTGCTTGCCAAAGACACACCCTTTGAATTTGATAGTAACTGTTTGCAAGCATTTGAGTTATTAAAAGAGAGACTGACCACAGCCCCCATCATGATATCTCCTAATTGGGAATTACCTTTTGAGCTAATGTGTGATGCTAGTGATTATACGGTTGGAGTAGTTCTAGGCTAAAGGATTGACAAAAAGTTCCAACCCATTCACTATGCCAGCAAAACATTGAAAAATGCTTAGGAAAACTACAGCACTACTAAAAAAGAATTACTTGTAGTTGTATATGCATTTGACAAGTTTCGGAGATATCTAGTACTCTCAAAAACCGTGGTCTACTTAGATCATTTAGCTCTGAGGTATTTATTCTTGAAAATTAATGCTAAACTGAGACTAATCAGATGGATATTGTTGTTGCAAGAATTTGACATAGAGGTGAAAGATAAGAAGGGTGCAAAAAATTTAGTTGGAGACCACCTATTAAGACTCGAGAAACCGAACCTCGAGGCTTTGGATGAAGAAGCAATAAATGACAACTTTCCAGAAGAACACCTAGAGGTAATGCAAGTATATTCTAACCTCCCTTGGTTCTCTGATTTTTCTAACTATCTAGTCGCCAGAGTCTTACCAAAGGATATGAAAACTCATCAAAAGAAGAAATTATTTGCAAGCTAAAGTATTACATTTGGGAAGACCCTTTTTATTTCTAATTTGTGCAAACCAGGTAATTAGAAGATGTGTACATGGGGAAGAGATCAATCAATTTCTAAACCATTGTCACAAGGGACCAACAGGAGGACATCAAGCAGCTAATCATACTGCTAGGAAGATGTCAAAAGCAGGATTTTATTGGCCTACTGTATTCCAGGATGCACAAAAGTATGTCCAGGTTTGTGATGAATGTCAAAGGTTAGGTAATATCTCTGCCCGAAATAAAATGCCCCAAACAAGCATACATGTAGCAAAAATATTTGATGTATAAGGTACATATTTCATGGGACCCTTCCCTTCTTCATTTGGTAATAGGTACATTCTAGTTGATGTTGAATACTTCTCAAAGTGGCCGGAAGCCCAGGCTTTCCCCACTAATGATGCTAGGGTAGTAACGAGGTTCCTAAAAAGACTATTTGCTAGGTTTGGTACACATAAGGCACTAATTAGTGATAGAGGAACCCATTTCTATAACTACCAATTAGAGAAAGTACTCAAACATTATTGAGTAACCCACAAACTTGTTACACCCTATCACCCACAAACTAATGGGCAAGCTGAAGTAATTAATAGGGGATTAAAGAGAATCTTAGAAAGGACTGTGGGAACAAATAGAAAAGACTGGGCGGTTAAATTAGATGATGCATTATGGGCTTTTAGAACAACCTATAGGAAATCCACTGGATTCACACCATATAGACTTGTGTATGGGAAATCTTGCCATTTACCTGTTGAATTAGAACACAGGGCACTATGGGCCCTTAAAACATGTAACTTTGATGTTGATTCTTCAGGGAAAGAAAGATTGTGGCAGCTCAATGAATTGAAAGAATGGCGACACCAAGCATATGAAAATTCTTCCATTTACAAAGCTCAAACAAAGTAATGGCATGACAAAAGAATACGCTAGTCTAAAAATTTTCAAGTAGGAGACAAGGTACTCTTGTACAACTCATGTCTCCACTTCTTTCTAGGGAAGTTAAGAAGCTGATGGTCAGGACCTTTCACCATTAAGCAGGTATTTCCCTATAGTGCTGTTGAAATTCATGACCCTAACCAGGGAAATTTTAAGGTAAATGGGCACCGTCTCAAGCTTTATCATGGTGACCCAATAAAAGACCAGGTAATACTCCTCCATGACTTGGTAGTTAAATAGGTAAGTTAATAAACTCTAAAAATATATATATATAAAATTAATAATATTAATTAATAATATTAATATATATATTAAATAAATAAATGCAAATAAAAATAAAAATTTAATTTCCTTTTAGTTCATATATTTTGAAAAATACAAATAAATTTTCATTCATTTTTTATTTCAAGTTTCATTAGTTAATAAAAAGAATTTTTCAACTTGCATGGGTGAGAATAAAAAAAGACTAGAGAAAAGGAGAAGCTAGCTCTTTATGATAAGCCATTCTTGATTTTAAATGACTTATCTTTAATTTTCAAAATTTGATGAAAAGGCCATTAAACTAAAATTCAAAGATGTTTAAATACTAAAGGATGAGGTTTTCTTAAAAATATTTTAAAAAAGATCCTAGAGATAATTTAAATCATCTTGAAGATTAAATCCTTAAGTGTTTGGAAATAAATAGCTTATCCAAAGAATCCAAAAATGCTAGACTACTCCTTGTGTGTGTGAATTCCATGTCCCACAAGAACAAGAAGCCAAAGCAAAGGAAGCCATGCATATATAAGGAGGAGAAGCTGTGCATTTCAGGTAAGCAATTCTCTCATTCTCCTCCTTGCAATTTTGGTCTCCCTAGCTCTCTCTCTCTCACGCCTAGTCTTCCCTCCAAGTAAGTATATTTCTTACTTAATTCTCTTTTATCTTTTCATAAGCATTCAGAATTTTTTTAGTTTAATTCTTCATTATTTTTCTCATTTCAAGAATCATATAGTATGCATAAGTCTTCCTATATTTTTAATTCTCCTCCATTCCATTTTTTCGTTCATATAATTCCAAGATTCATAAGTCTTGCTTATTTAAAATTATTTTCAAATTCATAATGCATTGGTTTCAAGATGTATTTTCTAAATAAATTCTTTTCCAAGATTCATATCTCTTATACATTGCCATTTTAGCCTTCAAGAATTATCCTCTCTTGAACAAAATCTAGAAACTAAAAATCTTTTCATGGTTTCTGAATTTCTTGATAGAATCTTTCTTGCTATACAAGGCCATGCATCCTTCTTGGATCAATAAAGAAATTCAAAGATGGAATCTTGATCAAGAAAATTCATTCTTGAAGAATAGAAAATTATATTCTTGAAATCTTTTCTTTATTCTTTTTAAATTACCACCATGCAAAAACTATACAAAAAAAAAGTGTTGATTTCTTTTCATGCACACATCAAGATTCTAGCAATAGAATCTTTCTTCTTTAGTTTAATAGATAAATAGGATAGACATTGCATAACTATTCACCTTGGATTCTTAATATCTATAGAACTAACTTGAAGTCAATTCAGGATCATGTCGACCTCTTCATTCTCCAGTGCCGCATTCGGAATGGGAGTCACTCTGAGTTCTTCCTCCATTCGTCAGGCCATATCAAGCTCTTCCTTTTATAGTGTCACCTCAATAAGAAGGGGTACCCCCGTAGCTAACCTTGAAAGTCGCCACCCTCTGTTGATCTTTCATGAGGTTGAGGAAGAAAAAAAATATCAAGCTTTTCGGTTCAAACCTATGGAATCTAGACGTTACATCATCCTTGAAAGCTTAACTATAGAATAGAATATTCTTTTGGACACACCACCGTATGCAAGATTCTTCAGCATTAGTGAAACCACATACAGGGAATTAACATTAGAATTCTGTAGTACTTTCCCCTTGAAGGAACATATCACTGATTGGAGAGAGCAAGAGACCATTTCCTTCTGGCTAGGTGGAATAGACTTTGCTATGTATATACCATACTTCAGATGGCATCTAGGATTATGGACTATAGAAGAACTGAACGAAGCCACATACATAGGATGCCTTTACACTCCAATAGTCACTTCCCACACTATGTGGAATATGATCACCACTAGACCTAGCCAGTACACCCCTAGCAATGCCAAAGCGAGGTACTTACCACATAGCCTGAGGTGTTTCCATCCCTTCTTATCTCACTCTCTTACAGAGCGGATAGAGAATTTTGATAATGTCACTCCGATAGACCTGTTCATCCTTTGGGCAATGGTTCAACATAGGAAGATAGATCTTGGGTACATGTTAGCAAACCAGATTTCCACTTTCACAAAAGATGTTTGGCAATATATCATATGCTTTAGTCCCTACATCACTCGACTGGCAAAGAAGGTTAAAGTTCTACATGAACATCTCCAAAATTTAACTCCGGCAAGACGAACGCTGCCTATGTATCCATCATGGGCATGGCCGTAATCAGTAATTTTCCCTTTACCCTCAGTACAGGTGTTCAACAATTTCCACCATCCTACCAACTTTGAGGACAGTGTTTCTTTTAAGTGTAGGGTGGACGCCTCATAGTTACTCTTTCTTTTTAGTTCTACTTTATAGTTTTATTTTACTTTTTTGTCTTTACTTTGATCATCGCATTACAAATAAGTGTTCCAATAAAGTACAATCCAATATGTGCATTCCAAAGTATATCATATTAGCAATTGCTATTTTTTTTTTTGGAATTAGCATTTGCTTCAGCATTGCTTTATGAGGTAAGTCATAACATGAACATTTTCTTTAGCATTTCTTTATGAGTTAAGTCATAACATGAACATAAAACACACACTTACAATAGTGCAATGCAAAAGTCAAACTCTTATTTTAAATTCATATTAGACAATAAATGCATTTCATAGCTCATATTGAAAAATAGTTCTAAGACACTTAGATGCTCCCACATCTTGCACCATATTCTGCATTGCATACACTCTTAGCTGATAATATGGATAGGAAGACATGCATGCATTACTTAACTAGAAATTCTATTGAAATTTTTAGGAACCTATAAAACCAGACTCTATAAATGTGAGGATTTGGGCCAAAAGGAGCATTCATCACAAACATGCTCAAAATTTGTTCTTGTTGAGGGTGCATTTCATTTTACTATGCTTCTAGAACTTGCTTTGTAATATTTGTCAAAATTACATGAATTTTTGAATATCAGATATGATTTGGGCAACTAGGATTACACCACTGATGACCAAAAAGCCTACCCTATGTGTAACAACAGGAAAGATTTGAAAGAGTTTTAAAGGATTTTAAAAGATAAATTCTGATTTTTGAAGCTAATTTTCATTAAACAAAGCCTGGCACGTATTTTGAGGATATTGACTTGACACAGAAGGTCGTTTGAAGCCAGAAACACGATCAAAAAAAAAAAGAAATGCAATCCGGCGATCAGAAACAGACGGAAGAAGTTTCGTGCGTCAATTTTGTTGACGGAGGCCAAACTTTTGCATAGAAATGCGTGCCAATGTCTGGAAGGATGTCGACACCCTAAAACATCCCCGGGTGGCCTGGGAAAAGTCAGAATCGTCCCTGGAGGCTTTAAATTACGCGAATTCCCTCTATTTCTCTCATTTCACTCTCTCTCCTCACCACACACTCTCTCTCCTCCCTCTTTTCTCTCTCCACCTTCCTCCACCGTGAACGGCCGCTACAGCCACCGTGGGCCGCCACCAAGGGTACCAATCGACAGCCCTCACTGCCCACAACCTCTAGCAACCAACCATGGCCACTAACGGCCGCTGGAGCTGCCGAAAAATGCCGTTTTTCCCCTCCATCGCGCGAAACTTCTCCAGCTCGAATCGCCGCTGTCCGTCGCCGTTGACCGTCACCGCCCCCACCACCATGTAGCCCGAGCTGCCAGCTTCTTCCAATAGCTCGGCGCCGTCGAAAGGAGGCCAGACGCGCTCGGATCGAGGAAGAACGTCGTCCACCGTGTGAGAAGCTTCGTGACCGGAAAACGCCACCCAAACGGTCGTGAACCGTCTTGCCACCACCGTATTCGGACTCCTGGGTTTGTGGGCTTCACCGTGGTGTGATTTTCGAGGCAAATCGCACCTCTTCGCAATGTACCGCAGTGCGCCGCCGTGTGCCACCGTGTCAGAGCTTCGGATGCGCATCCCGAGAAACCAAGACCACCGTGACGTAGAATTCCATCATCTAGACACATTGGTAAGGTCCGATTACCCAAAAAACTAATGGTATATGACTGAAATGGCTGCCGAACGTAAATGGACAATAAAGTGACCTAGGTATTAGCGTAACTGGATTTAGAATCGAAAAACGAATGACATGACAAGTTTAAATATTCCATTTAATGTCCACGGAATTAATTGGGCTCAGAAACTGAGATTTCGTGGAGTCCTGACTTGATTTGGAGCGACCGGAGACCAGGTAGGATAATTTACACTTCCCGAACCCTAGAATTGATTTAGTGAATACCTGACTGATTTAGAAGATTTGCATGGAATTACGTGCTGCTTTCGATGGGATAAATTGCATGCCTGAGTGCTAAAAACCCTAATTGCATGTTAGACACCTTGTTTATCGAGTTTAGATGCCTTTAGGACGGATTTACTTAGGGTTGGATACTTGATAGCCGGTATGGGACGGCCATTAAGTATTCCTCATACAGGAAGCTTTTAAACGAAATTATTTTATCAGATTTAGCCTGTACTGAGTTAGGGATTACGCATTAAACCAGGACGACCCTAAGAAAGGTTTAGGGAGTATAAGGGTGGATAACCTACACGGAGAAACGTTGTGATTTAGGCGTAATACCCTAGAACCCTGAGGAATAGCCAACCGAGTGCATGTGAGTTCGAATAGACTGTATGAGGATGAGAATTGGCGTATGTGCACATGCTAGGGGACGCCCTAGATGTTGATTCTCACCCGGTCCTTGAGTGAGTGATTGGTGTTACGGATCACACCCAACGATAAGAGAGGTATTCTCTCTAGACTACATGCAATTAGAAGATGATTTAGATTCGGTTACAGCGGATTTGTAGCCAACGTGGATTGAGATACATAGGGCATGGGATTTCACTTGATTTTTGATGACTGATTTTTAAAGAAATTGATTTTATGATTTCGAACACTTGCCGCAATTTCCATGTGTTTAAATGATTTTAAAGATAAGGTATTTCACTGTTTTTGAACTGATTTCGGGAAGACGATTTCGGTGTTCGCACTGCTGGGTATTCATCTGGTTTTCGAATCATAATTGATTTGTAAATTATTCTACTGGGCTTCATATCTCATTAGGTTGTTTACTCAGATGAACAGGGATAGGAGCAGGAGCCCAGACGATAGTCGAGGCTGACTAGAGAATAGACGGAGGATGATTAGCTTGGGCTTGAATCATTTGTATATATACTTTGATGACGCTGTTAATTATCGGATCCTATTTCTTATGAATTCTGTATGGATTAGAATGAATGTATATATAACGTTTCAGATAGTATACATGGATTGTAGTGATGAATTGACGTTGCTGCATATGGATTTATGTTAGTTATGTTTATTGTTGTTGTTGGAATGGCTATTTGATTTTAACAAGTGATTTTTGTACTTTGGGAATGTTCAAAATACAGAGGAAACTCTGCCGGATTTTTGGTAGAATTTACCGCTGTAAACTTATGGATTTGAATTGAAATGTGTATGAATGTATGATGCGACATGTATATGAGTTTTAGATTTCATTCCAGAGTTATTATTGATGATGTATGTATGTGTATTTAGTTAGCTGCGTGTGAATCAGGGTTGAACGAAATCCGAATGGACAACGGAGAATCTATTTGGGTTACGCTCAACGATGCGACTTCGAGGTTCCCACATAGGGAATAAACATTCAGAATACCCCATATGCTTCCGCTAATCAGATAAGCAGCGCGTAGGATGTATTAGGGGGTCGTTACAATTATGGTATCAGAGCTCTGTTTGTCGGATCTTCTGGTTTAGTGGGCTTAGGACTTTAAATCTTTGGGCTTGCAGCTTTAGGGTTTTGATTGATTTAACTCTGGAATGATAGGACCTGATTTGAATTGATAATGAATGGAATGAATTTGATGTACTCTTGTTAACTGTTGTTGTGTGACTGATCTATTTGTTTCTGTGTTAGATAAGCATGGCAGAATCTAGCAGGGATGCCACACGTAGGCCTAGGGGAAGGCCAAGGCACAGAAGCCAGGGTGCGTCAGGTAGTGGTAGTATGGAGACTGAGGTTGACATGCGTGAGATGATGGAATCTATTAGATTAATGGCTGATGCAATGAGAGACCAGGCCACTACCAGTGCCAATGCAATGAGACAGCAGCAGGAAGATAGACAGACGATAAACGACGGAGCCACCCAACAGGTGAACCCAATATATCAGGGATGGATTGAATTCCAGAGAGCAGGTCCATCTCTGTTTACAGGTGCCTCCGATCCAGCTGCTGTGGAAGCTTGGATAAAAGGAATTGAAAAGATTTTCAGGTTGTTGCAGTGCGACGATGAACAGAAGGTCACATATGCAACATATATGCTGAAAGGTGAAGCGGAACTCTGGTGGACAGATGCCCAACAATTGATGGAGAGCCGATGCATTCTACTGACTTGGGAATCTTTCAAGAGAGTCTTCATGGATCAATATATCCCTGAGAGCGTGAAACAAGCAAAGGAAGCACAGTTCCTGAAGCTCACCCAAGGAGGCAGGCCGTTTGACGAGTATCTGAAACATTTTGAAGAATTATCAAGATACTCTACTTACTTGCGAATGCATTACGATGAGGCTTGGAAAGCGAAGCAACTAGAAGAAGGCCTCAATTTACCTATGAAGACTCAGTTGGCTACCTTGGAGATTCAAGACTTCGCCACACTGGTCAACAAGTGCCAAATTCTGAGTAAGAATTTAGAACAAAAACAGACTCAGAATATGACACAACGAACAGGGAACCGGCCTAGACAAGCACCCAGAAATCTGAATGTAAGAAGCGGTATGTTTAAACCGCAAACAGGGGCTTCTAGTAGCAGTGGGAGGCGACCTGATAATACTCTTTGTCCGAAGTGTGGTACCAAACATCCAAATCAACCCTGCTGGCATCAGACTCCTCTGCAATGCTACAGATGTGGAGGTACAGGACACATGGCCAGATACTGCCCTTCCACGGGGAATCAGCCGACATCTGGTAGCCGAAGACCACAAACTCTAGGGAGAGTTTTTACCATGAATGCTGCCAACGTCGACAGGTCCTCGGGATTGATGCAGGGTAGAGGTAAAATTTATAATTTTTCTTTGATAGTATTATTTGATTCGGGTGCTACGCACTCCTTTATCGCTGATGCATGCGTAGAACGAATGAGATTACTTGTTCAAACCTTTCCCTGTGACCTATACATATCCACAACCTTAGGAGAAGCCACTATGTCCCCACGAATATGCCTAAATTGCCCCTTAACCATTGAAGATACCTTATTTCTTGTGGACTTAGTGTGTATACCATTGTCAGGGATCGACATTATTTTGGGAATGGATTGGTTGACTAGGAATCGGGTCTTGTTGAATTGTTCTGAAGGGACAATTACTTATCTGGATAACGTACCTGTACGTGGGAGTGACAGGGCTTGTGAGATAGGTGATATGTCCCTCAATCTTTCTAGGGTAGAGTTGCAGGATAGACTAAGTCAAATCCCAATCGTTAGTGACTTTTCGGAGGTTTTTCCTTTGGAAATAAGTAAACTGCCACCACCTAGGGAGATAGAATTCACCATTGACCTGATTCCAGGAGCGGGTCCAACAGCTATGACCCCGTATCGTATGGCCCCCGCAGAATTGAGAGAATTAAAAGTCCAAATCGAAGACATGTTAGAGAAGGGGTTCGTTAGGCCAAGTGTATCACCATAGGGAGCTCTGGTCTTATTCGTAAAGAAGAAATACGGGAGTTTAAGACTGTGTATTGATTACCGGCAATTGAATAAGGTGACCATTAAGAACAAATACCCATTGCCACATATTGATGATTTGTTTGATCAGTTGCAAGGCGCGACTGTATTTTCTAAGATAGATTTAAGGTCAGGATACCACCAGATTAGGGTTAGAGAGGAGGATATTCCTAAGACAGCATTCAGGACGAGATACGGCCATTATGAGTTCTTAGTGATGCCGTTTGGATTGACGAATGCACCTGCTGTCTTTATGGATTATATGAACAGAATTTTCAGACCCTATTTAGATCAATTTGTTGTGGTATTCATTGACGATATTTTAGTCTATTCCAAGACTCACGAAGAACATGCCCAGCATCTTAACACGGTATTACAGATACTGGAAGAGAAATAATTGTATGCAAAGTTGGAGAAATGTGAGTTTTGGTTAGAAGAAGTGAAATTTTTAGGACATGTGGTTAATGGGAAAGGAATAGCGGTCGACCCAAAGAAAATTGAAGCGATAGATTGGGATCGACCTAGAACGGTTACCGAGATTAGAAGTTTCTTGGGTTTAGCCGGCTATTATCAGAAATTCATTCAAGGATTTTCGCAGATAGCTGTGCCATTAACCCGATTGACTCGGAAAGGGGTAGATTTTGAATGGAGCGAACAGTGTGAAACTAGTTTTCAGATTCTGAAAGAGAAATTGACCACCACTCCTGTATTAATTATTCCGAAACCCCTATAACCCTTTACTGTATACACAGATGCATCTTTGAGAGGCCTAGGTTGTGTTTTGACGCAGGATGGGAAAGTTGTGGCTTATACATCGCGACAATTGAAACCTTCAGAGGAGAACTACCCTACCCATGACTTAGAACTAGCTGCTGTTGTGTTTGCCCTAAAGATTTGGAGACATTACCTGTATGGCGCGGTATTCAAGGTATATAGTGATCATAAGAGCCTTAGGTATTTGTTTGATCAGAAGGAATTAAACATGAGGCAGCGTAGGTGGGTAGAATATTTAAAAGACTTTGATTTTGAGTTGAAATACCATGCAGGGAAAGCAAATGTTGTGGCTGATGCATTAAGCCGAAAGTCACTACAACTAGCTAGTTTAATGATTAGTGAGATGAAGTTACTTGAGGATTTTGGGAACCTTAGCCTCAATGTCATCTCGTTTCCGCAAAGATTAGTGATGAGTGACTTTTTGATAACCTGCGAATTGAGAGAACTAATTAGACAAGCCCAACTTAAGGATGAATCCTTGGAAGTATACGCAGACTAACCCAACTTTGGATTAGCACCTGATGGGGTTTTGATGTTTAACAAGAGAGTAGTAATTCCGAACCATCAGGAATTAAAGGAAAAAGTGTTAGCAGAAGCTCACAGAAGCCATTACACTATTCACCCCGGTATTTCCAAGATGTATCAGGATTTAAAGAGAAATTTTTTGTGGCCTGGTATGCGGAGAGACATCACGGATTACGTGAATGCCTGTTTAACTTGTCAACAGGTTAAGATAGAACACCAGAAACCCGTAGGGCTACTTAAGCCATTGGAGATACTAGAGAGAAAATGGGATCAGATCACTATAGATTTCGTGGTTGGATTACCTAGAACACCAGCAGGATTTGATGCCATTTGGGTGATAGTGGATAGGTTGACTAAGTCTGCACACTTTTTTCCTGTTAAGGTGCGTTACTTCATGGAGAAATTAGCTGAAGTATACCTTAGGGAAATTATAAGATTACATGGAATACCGTCAGGTATAGTATCTGATCGAGACCCTAGGTTTACTTCGAGATTTTGGCAATCCCTACAGCAAGCCTTAGGAACCCACCTTAAATTTAGCACAGCCTATCATCCTCAGACTGACAGGCAGTCTGAGAGGACTATTCAAACCCTAGAAGATATGTTGAGGGCTTGTGTGCTTGAACAGAAAGGAAGTTGGGATAAACACTTGTCGTTGATAGAGTTTGCATACAATAATAGTTATCACTCTACCATCGGTATGGCACCGTATGAGGCTCTGTATGGGAGGAGTTGTAAATCACCTTTAAGTTGGGTAGAGATGGGGGAGAGTGCACTATTGGGACTTGAAATGGTGCAAGAAACCACTGATCAAATTAAAATGATCAGGGAAAAGATGAGAGCTGCCCAACAGAGGCAAGAATCTTATGCCAATAAGAGAAGAAGGCCTTTGGAATTTAACGAGGGAGATCACGTATTTCTGAGAGTATCCCCTACCACGGGTATTAGTAGACAGATAAGGACTAAGAAACTAAGTCCTAGATTCCTAGGACCATTCCAAATTTTACAAAGAGTCGGTCCCGTTGCCTACCAAATTGCTTTACCTCCCCATTTGTCCAACCTACATGATGTTTTCCACGTCTCCCAACTTCGTAAATATGTCCCAGATCCTGCGCATGTATTAGAGAATCAATCGATAATATTAAAGGAAAATTTGACTTATGAATCTACTCCTGTTCAAATCCTTGACTATAAGACAAAGCAGCTTCGGAGTAAAATAATCCCTTTAGTTAAGGTACTTTGGCAGGATGTAGCGTCGCAGGAGATGACGTGGGAGAAGGAAGATCAGATGAGGCAAAGATATCCAGAACTGTTTACAGGTATGAATTTTGGGGACAAAAATTTCTTTTAAGGGGGGAGAATGTAACAACGGGAAAGATTTGAAAGACTTTTAAAGGATTTTAAAAGATAAATTTCGATTTTTGAAGCTAATTTTCATTAAACGAAGCCTGGCATGTATTTCAAGGATATTGACTTGACACAGAAGGTCGTTTGAAGCCAGAAACACGATCAAACAGAAAGAAATGCAATCTGGCGATCAGAAACAGACGGAAGAAGTTTCGTACGTCAATTTCGTTGACAGAGGCCAAACTTTTGCATGGAAATGCGTGCCAACATCTGGAAGGATGTCGACACCCTAAAACATCCCCGGGTGGCCTGGGAAAAGTCAGAATCGTCCCTGGAGGCTTTAAATTACGCGAATTCCCTCCATTTCTCTCATTTCACTCTCTCTCCTCACCACACACTCTCTCTCCTCCCTCTTTTCTCTCTCCACCTTCCTCCACTGTGAACGGCCGCTACAGCAACCGTGGGCCGCCACCAAGGGTACCAACCGACAGCCCTCACTGCCCACAACCTCCAGCAACCAACCACGGCCACCAACGGCCGCCGGAGCCGCCGAAAAAACGTCATTTTTCCCCTCCATCGCGCGAAACTTCTCTAGCTCGAATCGCCACCGTCCGTCGCCGTCGACCGTCACCGCCCCCACCACCGTGTAGCCCGAGCTACCAGCTTCCTCCAATAGCTCGGCGTCGTCGAAAGGAGGCCGGACGCGCTCAAATCGAGGAAGAACGTCGTCCGCCATGCGAGAAACTTCGTGGCCGGAAAACGCCGCCCAAACGGCCGTGAACCGCCGTGCCACCACCGTATTCGGACTCCTGGGCTTGCGGGCTTCACCGTGGTGTGATTTTCGAGGCAAACCGTACCTCTCCGTAGTGCGCTGCCATGTGCCGCCGTGCCGGAGCTTCGGACGCGCATCTCGAGAAATTGAGACCACCGTGACGTAGAATTCCATCATCTGGACACATTGGTAAGGTCCGATTTCCCAAAAAACTAATGGTATATGACTGAAATGGCTGCCAAACGTAAATGGACAATAAAGTAACCTAGGTATTAGCGTAACTGGATTTAGAATCGAAAAATGAATGATGTGACAAGTTTAAATATTTCATTTAATGTCCAGGGAATTAATTGGGCTCAGAAACTGAGATTTCGTGGAGTCCTGACTTGATTTGGAGCGACCAGAGTCCAGGTAGGATAATTTACACTTCCTGAACCCTAGAATTGATTTAGTGAATACCTGACTGATTTAGACGATTTGCATGGAATTACGTGCTGCTTTCGATGGGATAAATTGCATGCTTGTGTGCTGAAAACCCTAATTGCATGTTAGACACCTTGTTTATCGAGTTTAGATGCCTTTAGGACAGATTTACTTAGGGTTGGGTACTTGATAGCCGGTATGGGACGGTCGTTAAGTAGTCCTCGTATAGGAAGCTTTTAAACGAAATTATTTTATCAGATTGAGCCTGTACTGAGTTAGGGATTACGCGTTAAACCAGGACGACCCTAAGAAAGGTTTAGGGAGTATAAGGGTGGATAACCTACACGGGGAAACGTTGTGATTTAGGCGTAATACCCTAGAACCCTGAGGAATAGCCGACCGAGTGCATGTGAGTTCGAATAGACTGTATGAGGATGAGAATTGGCGTATGTGCACATGCTAGGGGACGCCCTAGATGTTGATTCTCACCCGGTCCTTGAGTGAGTGATTGGTGTTACGGATCACACTCACAATATAGGCTTGATTCGGGTGATTGGTGTTACGGATCACACCCAATGATAAGAGAGGTATTCTCTCTAGACTACGTGCAATTAGAAGATGATTTAGATTGATTCTGTGATTTGTAGCCAACGTGGATTGAGATACACAGGGCATGGGATTTCACTTGATTTTTGATGACTGATTTTTAAAGAAATTGATTTTATGATTTCGAACACTTGCCGCAATTTCCATGTGTTTAAACGATTTTAAAGATAAGGTATTTCACTGTTTTCGAACTGATTTCGGGAAGACGATTTCGGTGTTCGCACCGCTAGGTATTCATCTGGTTTTCGAATCATAATTGATTTGTAAATTATTCTACTGGGCTTCATATCTCATTAGGTTGTTTACTCAGATGAACAGGGACAGGGGTAGGAGCCCAGACGATAGCCGAGGCTGACTTAAGAATAGACGGACGATGATTAGCTTAGGCTTGAATCATTTGTATATATACTTTGATGACGCTGTTAATTATCGGTCCTGTTTCTTATGAATTCTGTATGGATTAGACTGAATGTATATATAACGTTTCAGATAGTATACATGGATTGTAGTGATGAATTGACGTTGCTGCATATGGATTTATGTTAGTTATGTTTATTGCTGTTGTTGGACTGGCTGTTTGATTTTAACAGGTGATTTTTGTACTTTGGGAATGTTCAAAATACAAAGGAAACTCTGCCGAATTTTTGGTAGAATTTACCGCTGTAAACTTATGGATTTGAATTGAAATGTGTATGAATGTATGACACGACATGTATATGAGTTTTAGATTTCATTCCAGAGTTATTATTGATGATGTATGTATGTGTATTTAGTTAGCTGCGTGTGAATCAGGGTTGAACGGAATCCGAATGGACAACGGAGAATCTATTTGGGTTACGCTCAACCAGTAGTGATCCCCTGACGTTCCCACATAGGGAATAAACATTCATAATACCCCATATGCTTCCGCTAATCAGATAAGTAGCGCGTAGGATGTATTAGGGGGTCGTTACACTATGTGCTTCCTTTAGTTGACCATCATTGAGCCTTGACTTGTCCTTTCATATACATATATATATACACCTCCACACCTCATATTCCACTTCTTTCTACACTATCTTTCTTTTCCACCCTATATGTTGAAACTTGTTTGGTCCGTTCTTCAAAGCCAGATTAAAATGTAGTCTCTCAATAAATAGGATTCACTAAGTCTCCTCTTTATTTTGAGATACCCCCACAATCCAAGACTGGATATTAGAAGGACTGAAAGACTGCAAAAAGAAAAAAAAAGAGAAGAAAAATGATATATGAAGAAGAGAAAAATAAAAGAAAGAAAGAAAGAAGAAGAAGAAGAAGAAGAAAAAAAAAGAAAAAGAAGAAAGGTATCAAAGTAGTCTCTGTACTATCCTCAGAAGGGGTATTCTTTGAACTAACAAGCTCAGTAAAAGCTATGTCTACCGCATTTAATCCTTGGAATGTCCTTAGGATCGCATGCATTTTCAACATATCTGTACCCTTTTCTCCCAAATTCCTCACCTACCTCTACCTCAAGCCCCATTACAACCCTGTCAAGACCCTTTGATTATGATATTCAAGTTTTCGCAAGTAGTGGAGATGAGATTTACAAGCAAGCATATGGAATGCATGGCACTATGAAATTGCTTGAGAGATTTTACTTCACTCATATACACTTTTGAGCGACATTGAGTGATCTCTGTGAGGCAGTGGTTCCTAATCAAATAATGAAATGCTTGTTAAGGAAGTGTATTCAATCTAGCTATCTTTATTATTTGTGAAGGGCCTACAATACCAAGAATCATGGTTAAGATTCATATAGCATCAAGTTGCATAGACTGTGGAGTATTTATTAACTATGAAAACCCGTTATTGTTTCGTATGAATTGAATGAAAGTTTTCTTGAGGACAAGCAAAAGTTTAAGTGTGGGGTATTATGATGAACACATAATTATACATATTTAATGGTTAAGTTCTACTCACTTTAGGGTTGTATTTTATGTGTTTTATGTATAAATAACCATGTTTTTACTTGAATACATGTTATCAAAGCTTTTCCCAAGTATAAAGCAGTTTTGAAGAAAAACGAACCAAAACCAAGCATCCAAAGGCTCAAACAACCTTAAAATGCACCATTTCGCATGGGCACTCATGAAGTTTTCTAGAACACACCCTGCTACATGCCCATGCGGCCTTAAATCTTCTAGAACACACCTCTGCACATGACAAAGACATCTTATACACCTTCCTACACGGCCAGAGCAACAATTTTCAACCAAGAAACGACTGAAAAATCATCACAGACGGATGTCTTCTAGAATATGGCCTACAACATGGCCATGTCATCCACTTAGGCTACCACACAACCATGCCACTTTCTAGGCTGCCACATGGCCATGTGGAAGCCTAGAGAGGCACCTCCCTTGCTTATAAATAAGAGAAGGCATAAGGACGGAAAGGCATCACTTATAGGCATATAAAGAGAAGGAAACGAGGAGCACTTGTAGTAGCTTGGAGTGTGACAATCCTTGCTAGTCTTTGGAGCCTAAAACTTCAATTCCCTTACCTCCCCACAAAGGTCACAAGCTGTGCAGAGCCAATCTAGAGTTAAAGAAAGAGATTGGGAAGTATCAAGAGGCAATTCGAAGCATAATCAGGAAGGGGGTCCAAAATCTAAACTAGTCATCTGAAACTTGACAGATGAGGATGTTTTTGTTTCCATTTTGCTCTTCTTCCCTTGATTTAATTCTTATTATTTTATTCATAAACATGATTAGCTAGATTGGTAGAACCCAATTAGGTTCTTAGACTATGTTGATGTTTTGATTTGAATATGATTGGGTTATAAATTGAATTGTGTGATCTTCCTCCAATTAAAGATTAATCAAGTTTTATTACGAGACGTCGTAAGAAAAACTATCTAGATTCCTCTCAAATACTCTAACCTATGATGTTTGGAATTGAAAAACTAACTAGAGAGAACAGTTGATCTTCGCTCTGACCAAGAGGTTGACAACTGCTAGACCAGGAGAAACTCTTAAAAAGCCTAATGCTAATCTAAACTTGACCATTAGACAAGAATAGTTAATGGAAGGTACAGGTTTAAGAAATCAATTGAAACCAACTGAAAATCTGGATTTGTTTTACATAGGTAACAAAGTCAATTTCATAACTCATTACCTTTTGTTTACATATCATTAGTCTAAGACCCCAATGGGTTTACTTGTCTAGAACTTGATAATTCATGGCCTTAACACTTGCTTTACTTTCCCTCCAAAGTCAAGAGAGTGATAATTAGATTTAGATAAAAATCCATCACTATTCTTCCTAGACTAGATAACAATGATTAAGTAGTAACTCTAGGCTTTCCCGTTCCCGTGGGATATAACCTTGGTACTCACCATTGCGCTAGGCTACACTAATAGGTGCACTGCCTTAAGGTGTGGCTACATATAGTTCATTGGTAGCATATCAGTAAATCTCCTCCTCTTTGCCTTAACTCAATCCTTTGTCTCTCTACTCGCCCTTCTCTTTCTCTTTCTAGAAGTGGCTGAAGATTAGAATGTGTTTTATGGTTTTAGGGCTCCTGAAATATAATTCTCCCATAATTTCATTATGGTCCTTGTCCCATTTCATGAATTTTTTCTAGCTAAACTTTTCCCTTTCAATTGGGTCCTTAGTCACCTCTTAACTCAGCATTTATTTCTTTTCAACTAAGTCCCTGTACTAATGCAACTACATGCAATTAATACAATATACACATGCATTAACCATAAATTAGCAATTATCAAACATCTCTTAATCATATTAGGAGCGGATGTTACATTTCTCCCCTCTTTTGAAATAATTTTGTCCTCGAAAGTAGAACATACCTATTCGAACAATTATGGGTAGGACTTTCTCATATCCTCTTCCATCTCCCATGTCACCTCTTGTGGAGATAACTGATCCCATAAGACCTTAACCAGAGGGATAACTTTGTTCCTCAATTACTTGACCTCATTTTCGAAGATTCTTAAAGGTTTTGGATGATAAGTTAAATTTTCTTTTACTGTACTGTACTGGCATTAAAAATGTATGATGGATCATGGATATATTTTCGAAGTTGCGAGACATGGAAAACATCATGGAGGTTTGACAAAAATAGAGGTAAGGCTATTTCATAGGCTAATTGACCAACTTTTCTCAAAATTTGGAATGGCCCAATAAATTTGGTATTGAACTTTTTGTTCTTAATGGCTCTACGTATGCCAGTAGCTGGCGATACCCTAAGGAGAAAATAATCCCCTTCATCAAATTCTAGTGGTCTCCTTCTCTTGTTAGCATACTTCTTTTTTCTATCTTGTGCCTTAGCCATTTTATCTCTAATTATCCTGATTTGGTCTATAGTTTGCTGAACCAACTCAGGTCCGAGAAATTGTCTTTCCATTACCTCAAACCAACACAAAGGTGTTCTGCACTTCCTCCCATACAAAGCTTCATAGGGTGCCATCCCTATACTAGAATGGAAACTGTTATTGTATGAGAATTCTATCAATGTTAGGCTTTAGTCCTAACTCCCGTTATGCTCCAAGGCATATGGCCTAAGCATATCCTTTAAGGTTTATTTTTGCATCCGTTTAAGGAAGATAAGCAGTACTCAAGCTTAACCTAGTACCAAAAGCTTCTTTAAAGGCTCTCCAAAATCTAAAGGTAAATATACGGTCTCTGTCTGAGCGAATGCTAGTAGGGATCCCATGAAGTCTCACTATTCCTAAATATACAAACAGGCTAATTTGTCCAAGGAAAAATTAATCTTAATGGGTAGGAAATGTGAAGACTTAGTTAATCGGTCTACTATCACCCAAATAGCATCATTTCCTGCCTAAGTCCTAGGTAAACGTACCAAAACATCCATGAAAATCTTATCCTACTTTCAATCAGGGATATCTAGAAGTTGCAACAACCCAGCAAGTTTCTAATGTTCGATCTTCACTTACTAACACACCAAGCACTTAGCAACATACTCAACGATGTGCTTTTTCATGCCTAGACACCAAAATCTTCCCATTAAGTCCTAATACATATTAGTGGCACTAGGGTGAATGGTATAGTTGCTCCTATGGGCTTTCTCTAAGATTTTCTCCCTTAAATCTCCTAGACTCGAGACATAGACCCTATTTTGGAAGGTCATGAATACGTCGACCTCCTTATGGAATTCCTTTGGGTCCTTTAGGGACTTTAAGAATTCATCTTCCTGTTGGGCCTCTAGGATATGATTTTTAAGGTCACTCTCAATATGTAATTCAGCATAGACATATTCTATCTTGTAGCATCAATGTGGATAAGATCAAATTTTTGAAATTTTCTATCAAACTCATCTCACTCACCATCATCTGAGCTATATGAAGGGATTTTTTACTCAGGGCATCCGCCACAACATTGGCTTTGCCTGGATGGTATTTCAATTCAAAATCATAGTCCTTGATGAACTTTGTAACACCCCATATTATCTTGATGGGTTTTAAATTAATGTTCCCTTAATTACTTATATGAGTGGCCATAAAATGTGATGCAATTGCTTTAGTGATGTAATGAAGAATGAATTTCACAAGGGAAAGAGTGGACCTAGATATTAAGTAGCATGAAAAGGGGACATGTGAAATTGAGGTGCTTAAGGTGTTTAATTTGATTTCCTAATTTTTCTTCCTTTCGCCTAGCTTAATTGCCAAAAGAGAAAAGAAAACTAAAAATACATATATACATGCATGTGTAATTAGTGAAGGGAAGGAAAAGAGTTATCATCCATTAAATATATATAAATACACATACATTTGGTGGAGTGAAATGGAAGCAAGGGAGAGACGTGTGGGAATGTCACTTTTTCCTCCTTCCTATCATTCCTTTTGCCCCATCCTAACTGAATAGTTGCCAATTAAATAGATAAAATATACAAAAGGAAAGGGGCTAATGCAAGAGTGCAGATTTTATTTCCATAAACAAAGCCACCACCTAAGCATCATGTGAATTAGGAAGAAAAGAAAATAGATATGTATAAAGGTACAATCCTAGCATGTGAAGCTTACGTGAGTGCATTCCTTTCCTCCCTTGGGCGCCGCCAAGAGATGGAATTAAATATGCATATATGCATGCAGCATGCTAGGGAGATAGTTTCACTATTTTATAATATAAAAATGCCAAAGGTAATGCCACAAAGCAAGAGAAATTGAGAAGAGGAAAGGAAAGTGCAAAGTGCAAAGGGAGGTGGCATGACCGTACGACTAGCATGACGAAGGCAACTTGCGTGAACTCCTTTTTCCCTTTCCTTTAGCGTGACCAAGTGGGTAATGTAAGAGTGCAAGGAATGGGTTGTACTTAATAATAACAATTAAGACTAAGGAAGAGGAGTAGCAACCCATTAAGCCGATTAGGTAACTTACAAGAGGGGAATTTCATATGGATACATGATGTACACGGTAAGAGGGAAACGAGGCAGCATTGCAAAGGGAGTGTACTTGGTACACGTGTGGCTATAATATGGGGACAATTAAAAACACAACTAAAAGTAGGAATATCATTCCATTTAACCATTAGATAGAAGAGAGAAATTGCATTTTAATATACATGTCTACAAGCATACTACAAGGAAGATAGGCAAAAAGCAGCATGAATATTGGATGAAACACAGAATTGCAAGGAAGATGGGGCTGCACTTAACTACACATGAGGCCATGAGATAATAATAATGAGAATTAGGGTAGGGTTCATATGGGCTAAATAGAAAATGTAAGGGAGAGAGAGGGAAGTAAACACACACACCCACATGGCGATTGTAACCAAAAATAAAAGAGAGTAGCGTGCGTGTGAGAGAAAATGTAAAAGCTTTGGTGAGGGGAGGAAGGCCTTGGTGGACTAAAGGAAAGAGGAAGCAAGGAGTAAGGGAAAGTCCAAAGGAAGGGTCAAGATAATCTCATCCTAGTTCATCCTTGAGGTAGGTTAGCAATTCTCTTGGCTTTTGTTCCATGTTTTAGAATATATGCATCGTGATTTTCCAAGCTTTCATGAAACATTAGTTACTTCACTACATTCTTGAAAAGGTGAATGTCTCTTGGCTAAGCTTGCATGGTAAATGGATGTGTTTGTTGATGTCTAAAATGGATGTTGTTATTATCATGAAAGAACTATTGTTAGTAGAATTTAGCATGTATCATGGAAGGCTTTAACATAAGATAGTGCTAAAATTTTAATCTTGCATGGCTAGTATAGGTTCTACGTTATGAGCATTAAAATGAATGTTGCTAGTTAGAATTTGGTTTAAAATTTAGGACATTGCTCTTATGGCTTACCAAATCCAAAAGTAGCCCTTGTGATGTATGAAAATTGTGTAAGAAGAATTACACTTCGGTTTGGCTAAGAGAACGAAAGAAAATATGGATAAGTAAAGGCAGTTAACTAGATCACCTTTTACACCTAATAATGCCCACACCATTATTAAAATGTGAAAATTTAGATAAGTGTGTACCCTTAAAGTTAGTGTGTAGCATGCAACAAGAAAGCAAGTGGAATAAATTATTAATGGTAACGTTTACACAAATTAAATGAAGAAGAAAGTACCCTAGTAATTAAGGCATGTTATGATTAAATTTAAAACATAGAAAGAATAGAAAATTTGACAATATGGCATGAAAAACCCTAAGAATTGTTACCCTATCATGTTGGTCGAAACTAATGGCTTATTTTAAGGCTAGTGAGAGAATCACATGCCAATTGTACACAAATTAGAAAGTGGAACGAATTATGGTTACAATTAATTTATTAAGGTGGCCAAGTGTGCATAAAGTGTCCAAGTGTGCACAATTAATTTATCAAGGTGGCCAAGTGTCCACAAAGTGCCCAAGTGCGCACAATTAATTTATCAAGGTGGCTAAGTGTCCACAAAGTACCCGAGTGCACACAATTAATTTATCAAGTTGGCCAAGTGTCCACATTCCTTGAAGTGGGAACAAAGGTACTTCACTCTCAATTAATTTATAAAGGTGGCCAAGTGTCCACATTCCTTGAAGTGGGAACAAAGGTGCTTCACACTCTAAGGCAAGGTAAGTTTGAAGAACGAAATGAATCAATCATTATTTTCCATTTTAGTTTTAACATGTATGATCTCATGAAAAGATGTTTTATTTGAAAAAGGATATCTACTTTTATCACATTAGCATTTCAAATAATCATGCAATGGTTTCCATTTGACAAATATAAAAGAGACTTTGTTTTAAATGATTAAAATGTATCTAAAAAGGTCTTTGGTGCTTGCACCCTGGTACATATTAGTAGATTTTAAAATAATGAATTGTTAAGCTACTGGAAAACTTGTGTTTCTCATTTATATGCTAATATGTATCAGATGCGAACGTTTAGCAATGCTGGGGGAAGATGGAAGTCCCTTGGTGGCAAGAGCTTTTTGTATTCCTTGATTTCGAGCCCTGATTCTTTGTAGTTTTTTTGGATTAGAATTAAGACTATCATTTTTGGCTATAGATAGAGAAAGGGAATTTATTGGGGAAAGGATACGTGAAGGACTTCTTCATCCCCATTATTTTTGTAAAAAGAGTTTGAGTGACAGCCTTGTTGTCTCCTGACTCCTTATGGATGGGTATTTAATATATCTTGCAATATGTTCACAAATAAATGTAACAGACCTATATTATTGGACATTTATTATTTGTATGATATGTAAGTTTTAAAAATTTCACTGTAATGTATTAAATCAAAATTTCACTGTGTATAAAGTATGGTTATCTGAGAAAAGGAATCTGAACCTAATCCATAATGATAATACTTAATGGTATAAATGCTCAAACGTTGTAAATGAATAATTAAGGTTAAGAATGATGTAACAGACTAATCTGTTTATATCGAAGGACATGTAATACTAGATAAGGGCGTTACAAACTTCATCCATCTCCTCTGTCTCATGTTTAATTCCTTCTGGTCAAAGAGGTACTTGAGACTTTTGTGGTAACTAAATACCTCAAAGCTAGTCCTATAAAGGTGGTGTCTCCATAACTTCAAGGCTATGGCTGCTAATTCTATGTCATGAGTAAGGTAATTGCACTCATGGGGCCTTAATTGTCTAGAAGTGTATACCACTACTTTCCCTTCTTGCATCAAGATGCACCCTAGACCTTTTCTTAAATGCATCACAATATAGCTTAAATTTTTCCAAAGGATTCAGGATAATTAATACCAGTGTAGTGGTGAACCTTTCCTTTAAGATTTAGAAACTATGCTCACATTCAGAATCCCACCTAAATGGAACATCCTTTCAGGTCAACTTGGTCATTGGCATTGCTATTTGCAAAAACCCTTAGATAAATCTTCTGAAGTAATCGGCTAATTCGAGGAAATTACAAATTTCAGTCACCATTGTAGATGTTTCCCAATGAACCCTGCTTCAGTCTTACTTGGATCTACTGCTACCTCATTCTTAGTAATCACATACCCTAGAAATCTCACTTCCTCTAACCAAAATTCACATTTTTCAAGCTTGGTATACAACTGCTTTTCCCTAAGCAAGGTAGGGTCTAAAGATGCAATTCACGTAATCCACGAAAATAGCTTGAGCATTCGTCAGACCAAATGGCATCACAAGAAATTCATCATACCCATACCTAGTCTTAAAAGTGGTCTTACGTATATCCTCACTTCTTATTCTGATTTGATGATACCCTGACCTCAAATCAATCTTAGTAAACACAATGACTCCTCTTAATTGGTTTAACAGGTAATCAATCCTAAGGAGGGGATACTCGTTTTTCACTGTTACCTTGTTCATTTGCCAATAATCTATACACATTCTCATACTTCCATCCTTTTTATTCACAAATAACACTAGTGCTCCCCATGATGAAGCACTAGGTCTAATGAAATGATTTTCTAGGACGTCTTCTATCTACATTTTCAACTCACTTAATTCTAAAGGAGACATCTTATAAGGTGCTATAAAGATCAGTCCTGCTCAAGGGGCTAATTTTATAGAGAATTCTACTTCTCTCTCTCGAGGAAGACTAGAGATCTCCTTGGGAAAGACATCAGGGAACTCTTTAACTATAGGGATACTATCAAACTTATGTTGACTCTCAACCTTAGAAGAACATAGGAAACATAATTGTTGGATCTTTTCCTCTGTACCCTTGTTCACAAGTATAGTGTCCATAAAATTCACAGACTTCTCAAAATAGTTTAGGAATACCTTATTAAAAGATAACCAATCCATTCCAAGGATGACATCTAAATCTACCAAAGGTAGACAGATAAGGTCACGATAAAAGGCTTATTTTCAACAATGATAGGCCAATTTAGGTAAGTCAAAGAAGTCAAAACATGCTTTCCAGCTGCAATAGAAATGGATAACTCATAAGGCAATTCAGTTACAAGTAAGCTTAATCTTTCCACATATTCATGGGGGATGAAGGAATGAGTGGTGTTATAATCAAATAGTATAATTAAGGAAACATCATTTATAAAACACTGACCTTTTATAGAATCATCAGATTGGTCTACTTCCTTTCCCTTGAGGGTGTAGACTCTCCCTCTAGTCAGAGGCTTAGAGACCTTAGTTATTTTCTTCCATAGCAGACACTCCTTAATGAAATGTCCTACCTTACCACACTTGTAGCAACCATTCTGTCCTAGCAAACATGGCTTGCTCCCATGGTTCTTCCTACACTTAAGATAGTTGTTTGAAGTAATTTGCTCAACCATAAGCTTCTTCCCCAACTGAGCCTTACCAAAATTACTCTTCTTCCCCTTGGAAAAATCCTATTTTGGTTTCATCTTAAGGGGATGAAGCTCTTTCTTCTCCTTTCCAGTCTCTTCTAGGCTCTTTGAAACTATACGCACTTGTTAGCTAATATAGCAAAGTTCCTTATCTCTAACAGAGCCATAATGCTCCTCAATTTTGAATTCAGCCTAGCCTGTAAGTGCATGGCCTACCATGCTTCATCCTGCCTTAACTGTAGATAGAAGGAGAACTTAGATAGCTTCTTAAACTTTTCCAGGTAATCATCAAAGGATATGAAACACTATTTTATCTTCATAAATTCTATCTCTTTCTTATTCCTCATGCTCTGGGGGAAATATTTCTCTAAGAATATCTCCTTAAAAGAATCCCAAGTAATTTTGACTCCTTGGGCCTCTATCAACTGGTTGGCCCCATTCCACTAATGCTCGGCCTCTCCAGATAGCATGTAAGTGGAGAAATAAACCTTCTAGGCCTCTGTACTCCCTAGAATTGTAAATAACTTCTCCATCTCTACCAACCACTCCTCTGCCATCTTTAAGTTAAACTTACCCTAAAGGAAGTAGGTTTGGCTTTCTAAAATTTAGACCATACCTTGTAGGCCTTATCCCTCTCTGGTTCCCCCTCGAGGTTAGGGTTGCAGTTCCCATTTCTATCCTCCTGCATCTACCTTAGTACTTCAACAGTGGTAGCCGCCTCTTGGGTTGTAGCAACTACCTGCTGAGTGGCAACAACTGCCTGTTCTCTCATGGCCTCTACCATCTCCATGAGGGTTTGCATAAACACTGTAACGACCCCCTAATACGTCATACACGATGTTTATCTGATTAGCGAAAGCATATGGGGTATTTTGAATGTTTATTCCCTATGTGGGAACGTCAGGGGATTGCTATTGGTTGAGCGTAACCCAAATAGATTCTTCGTTGTCCATTCGAATTCTGTTCAACCCTAATTCACACGCAGCTAAGTCGATACACATACGTACATCATCAATAATAACTCTGGAATAAAATATAAAACTCATATACATGTCACGTCATACGTTCATACACATTCCAATTCAAATCCATAAGTTTACAGTGGTAAATTCTACCGAAAATCCGGCAGAGTTTCCTCTGTAATTTGATCATATCCCAAATACAGAATCACCTATTTAAAAATCAACAGCCAGTCCAACAACAACAGTAAACATAACTAATATAAATCCATGCATACTATCTGAAACGTTATATGTACATTCAGTCTAGTCCATACAGAATTTATAAGAAACAAAATCCGATAAATAACAGCGTCATCAAAGTATATATACAAATGATTCAAGCCTAAGCTAATCATTCTCCGTCTATCCTCAAGTCAGCTTCGGCTATCGTCTGGGCTCCTGCCCCTGTCCCTGTTCATCTGAGTAAACAACCTAATGAGATATGAATCCCAGTAGAATAATTTACAAATCAATTATCATTCGAAAACCAGTTGAATACTCAGCGGTGAGAACACCGAAATCGTCTTCCCGAAATCAGTTCGAAAACAGTGAAATACCTTTTCTTTCAAATCGTTTAAACACATGGAAATTGCGACAATATATCACAATCATAAAATCCATTTCTTTTAAAATCAGTTATCAAAACCAAGTGAAATCCCATGCCCTGTGTATCTCAATCCATGTTGGCTACAAATTCGCTGTAACCGAATCTAAATCATCTTCTAATTGCACGTAGTCTAGAGAGAATACCTCTCTTATCGTTGGGTGTGATCCGTAACACCAATCACCCGAATCAAGCCTATATTGTGAGTGTGATCCGTAACACCAATCACTCACTCAAGGACCGGGTGAGAATCAACATCTAGGGCGTCCCCTAGCATGTGCACATACGCCAATTCTCATCCTCATACAGTCTATTCAAACTCACATGCACTCGGTCGACTATTCCTCAGAGTTCTAGGGCATTACGCCTAAATCACAACGTTTCCCCGTGTAGGTTATCCACCCTTATACTCCCTAAACCTTTCTTAGGGTTGTCCTGGTTTAACGCGTAATCCCTAACTCAGTACAGGCTAAATCTGATAAAAATAGTTTCGTCAAAAGCTTCCTGTACGAGGGATACTTAACGGCCGTCCCATACCGGCTATCAAGTACCCAACCCTAAGTAAAATTCGCCCTAAAGGCATCTAAACTCGATAAACAAGGTGTCTAACATGCAATTAGGGTTTTCAGCACACAGGCATGCAATTTTATCCCATCGAAAGCAGCATGCAAATCCATGCAAGTCATCTAAATCATTCAGGTATTCACTAAATCAATTCCAGGGTTCGGGAAGTGTAAATTATCATACCTGGTCTCCGAATGCTCTAAATCACTTCAGAATTCCACGTCGTCTCGGTTTCTGAGCCTGATTAATTTCCTGGACATCAAATTAAACATTTAGGCTCGTCACGTCATCCAATTTTCAATCCTAAACTCGGTTACAAAGTTACCTAGGTTAATTAATTGCCTAATTACGTTCGGCAGCCATTTCAGTCATATATCATTAGTTTTTGGGAAAACGGACCTTACCACTGTGTTCGGATGATGGAATTCTACGTCACGGTGGTCTCGGTTTCTCGGGATTCACGTCCAGAAGCTCTGGCACGGCAGCACACGGTGGCGCACGGCGGAGAGGTGCAGTTTGCCTCGAAAATCACACCACGGTGAAGCCCGCAAGCCCAGGAGTCCGAATACGGTGGTGGCACAGCGGGTCACGGCCGTTTGGGCGGTGTTTTCCGGCCACGAAACTTCTCGCACGGCGGATGACATTTTGCCTCGATCCGGGCGCGTCTGGCCTCCTTTCGACGGCGCCGAGCTAGTGGAGGAAGCTGGCAGCTTGGGCTACACGGTGGTGGGGGCGGTGACGGTCAACGGCGACGGATGGCGGCGATTCAAGCTGGAGAAGTTTCACGCGATGGAGGGGAAAAATGGCATTTTTCAATCGGCTCCGGCGGCCGTTGGTGGCCGTGATTGCTGGAGGTTGTGGGCAGTGAGGGTTGTCGGTTGGTACCCTTGGTGGTGGCCCACGGTGGCTGTGGCAGCCGTTCATGGTGGAGGAAGGTGGAGAGAGAAAAGAGAGAGGAGAGAGAGATTGTGGTGAGGAGAGAGAGTGAAATGAGAGAAATGGCGGGAGTTCGCGTAATTTAAAGCCTCCAGGGGGGATTCTGACTTTTCCCAGGCTACCCGAGGATGTTTTAGGGTGTCGGCATCCTTCCAGATGTTGGCACGCATTTCCATGAGAAAGTCTTGGCCTCCGTCAACGAAAGTGATGCACGAAACTCCTTCTGTCAGTTTCTGATCGCCGGATTGTATTTCTTTTTATTCGATCGTGTTTCTGGCTTCGAACGACCTTCTGTGTCAAGTCATTATCCTCGAAATATGTGTCAGGCTTCGTTTGATAAAAATTAGCTTCAAAAATCAAAATTTATCTTTTAAAATCCCTTAAAACTCTTTCGAATCTTTCCCGTTGTTACAAACACAGCTAAGTTCGCTTCACTATCTTTATCTCGTCTATCATTACTCCTGGGAGGCACCATAGCTTACTCTTTAAAACAAACATTATTGAGGTGATCAATCTCATTAACGGAATATTTGTAAGAGAATATATGGCTTCACAGGAAATATTGTATACACCCAAACCTAGCACTCCATTACTTAAGTCAAAACATAGCACAAGTAGTCAATTGTCTAGGCTCAGCTACTTAACCTATAATATTCTCTATCCTGAGGAATCTACCCTTACTACCCAATTAGCATTTATCACTATCGAGTCAACTATGTCCTAACTATGGTAGCCATGCTCTGGTACCAACTCTTACGTAATGTGTGTAACACCCCTTTAGTCTATAGTTCCTTTTAGTTCTTTAAAAGATATAATATATATATATTAATAATAGTGTGTTTCTGTTACATCTACCTAAGTAAATTTTAAAATTTTACCAAGTTGATTAATTGAGTGCCATTGGGTTGGGTTCTATACTCGGGCTCTCATAATATCGCAATGGAATATCGGGACAATTACATGTATATATATAATTTACTCTAAATAGCTATACACAAACATGTATAATTACTCTTTAATCAACTTCAAGTAACTATTAAGGTATGAAGGTAACATCCCTGCCACTTATGACCCCATCAAATCACCTACTAAAAATTACTAGATAATCCATGTACATCTAAATTAATATAGGCTATACAATAGATATTCTTTACCAGCCTTTCTCAAAAATCATAGAGACTAGTAAAAATTAAACATGGCCTACACTATCCAAAATAAACATTTTAAAGTAGGCCCATAGAGGGTTCCTGCTTACCTTCTCCTCCAGCCAAGGAACTTACACATCTGGTACATGCCAACACTTATATGAGAAATGAATCTTTGTAGCAATGCAACCTGTTTTAAAAATTCACTGACATGTACCACCATACTTATACGAAAATCCTCTACATTCTTTTTCGTCGTAAGACATAATACATACCATATGCTACTAGGGTGTAATGCATACAACATATACTCACATCATGTACTCAGATTTATACATGTACACTTTAACATATAACTTTGCAATAAGGTATGTCATTCACCATCATTCTCATCATAACTTTCATATAAACATATTGTGGGATAGTAAACATGCCTTTACTTTAAACATATGAGCAGGAAAATAACACATCATAAGAGTTATCGGGAGCATTGCCTAATGAACAACTCCACGTATAGTAACACCCCTTATCTTAATTTAACAACGTCATATAATATAATCAGATAAGTGGTTACATTATTCTTTACCTTTTCATCGCATTAATTTGCCTAAGCATTTAATCCATCAGTAATTTAATATTTAATTAGGTTTGGGTTCTTTTTCTTAGGTAAACATACTTTTGCACAGTGAAAATAAAATTTCATACATCACAGCGAAATTTATAAAAAGTTTCATATTATATATATAATAACTATCTATTACATCATTTTGTATACATATACCAGGATCTATGAAGTACCCATCCATAAGAAGTAAGGAGACAATAAGCCTGTCACTCAAACTCTTTTTACAAAATACTATGGATAAATAGGTCCTTCACATATCCTTTCCCTTGTAATTGCCCCTTTTAACCTTTTCTATATACAGTCAAAAATAATAGTCCTAATTCTATCCCAGAAAGAACATATAGAATCATGAACAAAATGAAGGGCTACACATATATAATTAAAGTACCTAGTTTACTCTGGGAGAAGTTCTATAATAGACATAATATATATATATCCTTCAGTATGGTGAAAGTCCCTAAGAAGGGAACTTCCACTATTGCTATCTCGATCTCTAGGATTAGACAATATCTAGGCATCTAATTCATATCAGTACGAATGAGAAATATATTCCCAGTAGCTAAACAAACCATTTCTTTGGAATACTAATATGTACCACTGTACGAATACAGAAAATATTTCTACATTCTATTTAGCTCCAAAATTCTTTTCATATGGCTTTTATGGGTATGCTACATGTGAAACATGTGTGTATGCATCTATAAATATGAGATATGCAACATGTGTTATTATATAGGAATATATGGTCAGATTTCAATGTTTCACACACATTAACAATTCACACTTATAAAAAATTCATGCTTCATAAATAATCACAACATTATACTTAGCTTAAAGCCATCTTTTGGTAACAGGCAACCACTTTTATCAGGGTTGCACAGTGACAATATAGTTCTCTAGCCTCACACGAGGATATTGCTCTCTTTGGAGGTATACACTAGATCATTCCTCCTTAAAGTTTAATTCCTTGGGGATATACACCAAATCATTATGACTCAAGGTTTTATTCTTTGGAGGTATTCACCAGATCATTCCTCTTCAAGGTTTTAGTCTTTGGAGGTATTCACCAGATCATTACTCCTTAGGGTTTTAGTTTTACCTTTCTTAAATGCAATAAGCATTTCTATGCCATTCAATCATATTCACATGATTTTGAACATATTTCTATTAATGGCAAAAATACTTGCAATTTTTCATCCATAATTAATCATTTCATCATTTCTCCTCTTTTCACTTAGCATAGGTTATTTTGAAATGCACCTTAGGCTACTTTCTATTAATACATAAATTTAGCCATTGAAGGTAAAATTCACATAGCATTTAGCCAAGGCAAGAAAAGCATGAAGAATTGGTATTTCTAACTTATTTGGTTCATTTCTAGAATTGTTTCTATCATTTGGACATTATGGTAACAATTTCCATAATTATGCATAACACTTTCTCACACCTCAAAATTAGGTAAGTGCACTTTAAGCCTTCCTTTTTCATAATTTTCTAACTCATTTTTTATGTCAAATGTAACAATGCACATAATCTTACAACTTCATATTTTTAAGCACACTTTTAAGGTGAAATGGTAAAACTTCAAAATGGGACATTTGCCAAAATCATAAGAATATCATACCTTTCTCTCTCCTCCTTTTTTAAGACTAAACTTATAAGGTTTTCTAGCCATTTTCAAATGAAATTTAAGCACCATTTGCATGGGTCCTCTCGGCCAAGATAGGTAAAGCATACTTTCTTGGTTAATGGTAAAGTTTGGAAGTGGAAAAAAATGTCAAGACATTAACCTAACCAAATTCTCTCTCTCCTACCATTTTATAGCAAGTTCTCTCACTACTTTTGGACACATTTTCAAGTAAATTTCAGCACCTTCACCATGACAACCATTTGGCCAAAGAGAGACAAGCATGGAAATGAAGTGTTTTCAGCATTTTGCTTACAAGACAATCATAAACAAATAGATCTCATGCAAAATCACAATTTTCTCACTCTAATACATGACATTTCAGCCATGGCAAACATTAGGGTTTTTCAAGAGTTAGGTTCCAATCTTGGGAAATTTCTATCTCTTGTGTTATCAAGCATTTCAACATATGCATAACTATAAACACAACAAGATTTCATCATATGAAAACCCCATCCAAGTAAAACTTCCATAAGAATGTAGAGAGAGAAACCCATCCTTCTTATAAGTTTAAGAATACTTTAATCAAACTATAAAACAAGAAAAGAATAGTTTAGGCATGTTTAGCTACCTTAAAAATGCAAGATTAGTGAAATCTCCTAGTTGATTTATCTTGAAATCCTTCTTCTCTAAGCTTAGATGTGTGTTTGGCCAGCACCTCTTCTCCCTCTCTTGTTCGACTTCTTCTTCTCCTAAAGGAAGAAGAAGACTTAAAATAGGGTTTTGGTGAAATTACCCAAATGCCCTTGGTGTGAAATGACCAATTTACCCTTACTACTTCTCCTTTTCAAGAATGGCATCCACTCTCCTTAGGATTGTAATTTTGTGGAACTTCCATAGGTTAGGAAATTTCTACCCTTATGAATTTCAAAATTCTAGAATTGCCCCTCATTTTTTTGGAAAATTACCAATATGTCCTTAAGGAAATTACCATTTACCCTTTATGTCCAAATGGCCATTTTAACCCCATTTTCACCCTTTTCGAATTTAATGGGCAAAAATCACTTAAATAAAGTTTCATAAAACTGATAAAAAAAATGTCATTTAAAACTCCTTATATCGAGATACTTAACGGCCATCCCATACCGGCTATCAAGTACCTTACCCTAAGTAAACTCGTCCTAATGGCATCTAAACTCGATAAAAAATTCATCTAACATGCAAATGGGGTTTTCAGCACACCGGCATGCAATTTAGTCCATCAAAAGTAGCACATAAATCCATGCAATGAAATCTAATCGTTCAGGTAATCACTAGGTCAAATCTAAGACTCGGGAAGCGTAAATCATCCTACCTAGTCTCCTGTTGCTCCAAATCAATTTATAACTTCACGAAATCCCAATTTTTGAGCCAAATTAATTCCGTGGACATTTACACGAATAATCAAGCTTGTCATGTCATCCGTATTACGATTCTAAGTCCGATTATCCTAATTCCTGGGTTAATTTATTTCCTAATCGCGTTCGGCAGCTAATTCAATCAAAATTCATCAGTTTTAGGCAAATCAGACCTTACCAGTGTGGTTGGATGATGGAAATCTGTCCCGAGGTGGTCTCGGTTTCTCCCGGTGTATGTCTAGATTCTCCGGCACGGCGACTCACGGCAGCGTACGAGGCCCATGACGGAGGGGTGTAGTTGGCCTCGAAATTCACACCACGATGAAGCCCGCAAGACGAGGAGTCCGAATATGGTGGTGGCGCGACGGTTCATGGCCGTTTGGACAGCGTTTTTCGGCCACGAAGAACGATGCATGGCGGATAAAAAAAGCCTCGATCCGGGCACATCGGACCTCAGTTCAATGTCGACGAGCTGGTAGAGGAAGCTGGCAGCTCAAGCTACACGCTGGTGGTGGCAGTGACGGCTAATAGTGGCTGACGGCTAATGGTGGCTGACGGCGGCGATCTCAGCTGGCAAAGTTATTATGCAATGGAGGAGGAAAACATCATTTTCTAGCGGCATTGGCGGCCATTGGTGGCCATGGGTGGCTGCTGGAGGTTGAGGGTGGCGAGGGGAGTCGATTGGTATGCCAGGTGGTGGCTCACAGTGGCTTAGGTGGCGGCACGCGGTGGAGGAAGGAGGAGAGAGAGGAGAGAGAAAGTGGAGTGAGGAGAGAGAGAGATAATTGATAGAAATAGAGGGATTTTGAGAAATTTAAAGCTTCCGGGGACAATTCTGACTTTTTTCGGACTACCCGAGGAAACTTTAGGATGTCAGCTTCCATCCAGACGTTGGCACGTGTTTCCATGCAGTGATTCTGGCCTCTATTTGCAAAATTGAAGTACGAAATTTCCTTTGTTAGTTCTTGATCGTCGAATCGCGTTTCTTTCCATTTGATTGTGTTTCTGACCTCATATCGCTTTCTTAGTTCAACCATCACCTCAAAATACGTGCCAGCCTCAGTTTAAATGGAATTAGCATCAAAATTTCAATTTTATCTTTGAAAATAGTTTCGGTTATTACATGGAGCACCTTCGGCCATGCCTCTCTAGGTCACTGGTGTAGAGTACCTTTGGGCACACCTCGTGATTTGTGAATCTTTCTTTGTTTTTTCTATGTTAGTTGCCCTTCTTTCTTTTTCTATGGGCATACATTACCTTTTTTCATATTTATTTATGACAAATTTTATCTAAAACAATCTAATTCTCCATTTTGAATAATATATTCAATTATAAAACCTTAATAATTTTCCCTAGGAGAATTTTCGTGATTTTGGCCTAAGGAAAAATTCAAGAGAATTTCATATTTTATCATTTAAATTTTACTCTTTCCATCCTTTAAATCATATTAATGAAATTAGGTTATTTCCTTTTCCATCACAATAATGTTTATCATTGTTAGTCATGATTTTTCCTTGACAACATTATTCAATATTACTAACCATAATTTTTCACAACAATGGTCATCATTTTCTTAGCCATAAATTTTCCATAATAATGCTCATCATTAATTGCTCATAAATTTTCATAACACTATTATTCCTTATTACTAAGCATGATTTTTCCATGACCACATTCACCATTAATTTAGCCATAATTTCCTCATATCAATGGTCATTATTATTAGTCTTAAATTCTTAAAATTAATATGTCTCATGAATCTAGTCAAATATTTTTCCATGATAATGTTTATCATTAATTAGCCTAAATTTTTCTCCAATAATATTCATCCTTAATTTAATCAGAGTTTAACCATAACAATAATATTCATCACCATTCTAGTCAATTATTTCCCTTAATCACATGCATAATTATTAATAACCATAAATTTTCCCCATTAATTTGAGTACGGTCTTCTATCTTACATGTGTTACATTTACTAATATTAACTTCATCATGGAATCACAAATCTACTCCAATACTAAGAGCCATATGTAACATCCACTCCTTCTATGCAGATGTTTGTTGATTTTAAATGAATTAAATGTTTGTGTTTGTTGCATTAGGCTGCATGTAGTTGCATTAGGAAAAGAGTTTTAAGGGAAAATAAAGAATAAGGACAAAATTGAAAATGAAAATGATATAGTGGGAAATTATATGAATATCTAAAACTTCAGGGCAATAAGCCGTAAAATTAGCCAAATGATTTACTGTAGCAATAGAATTCTAAAAACTTCCTGCCAATAAGTTAGGGACAAAATGGTTAATTAACATAAAGTTAGAAGAATTATCAATTTGGACCGAATGGCTGGGAATTAAGAGTGGAATTGCGAGAGACCAGATCACCTATAAATAGGTGAAGTCTCTAGAGCTCTTCATTTGCACCTTGAGTTCAGTATCTTAGAGAGATAAAGGATGAGCTAGAGAGAGAGAGTTAGGAAATTGTGAAGGAGGAGAGCTGTTGAATAGATTTAAGCATTCTATAAGCTAGGAAAACATACTAGAACACTACACCTTCATCAAATACCAAGTTTAAATCAACAAAAAGGTAGCAAATCACCTACCTCCCTTATTTTTGAAATTGCTGTTTATGGCTGGATATTCAAAGTTTTATGTTTTTAAACTGGAGGGAGATTAAAAACCTACATTCTTAGTGTTTTTGATTGTTATTGGATGTTTTAAATAGCTTGAATATAGTTGTGAATGCATGAGTGCAAATTTGAGAAATGGGTTTTTTCATGGTTTTCAAGAAAGGGTTTAAATCCAAGATTTGAGTATAAATAATCGGTGGTTTGGGCTATTTTTGAGTGGTATACTTGTTGAATTTTAATGGGTAACATGAGAAATGAGAACAATTGAGAAATTATGAGAAAGAGAAGAAAAATATGAGATTTTGATGGAGCATAAACCATAAATGAGAATAACTGCAAATGGTTGATTCGTGAGAAGGGATGCATTTGGTTATACCGCGAGAAGGGATGATTTGGTTATTCCGCGAGCAGGGATGCAATTGGTTATACTGCGAGAATAGCTGTAATTGGCTTTAATCCAGTAAAAGTTTTGCAGTCGGTTAACCTCGAAAATAATTGCTGACGGATAATCTGAGAATAAATGTTGATGGTTAACCTGAGAATAAATGCTGACAATGAAAACCATGAGAATGATTGCCAGCGGCTCATAACCATAAGAGAATCTCATTTATGAATAGAAATTTGAAAGAATTACTGCGTGATGCTTTTGTCTATGGCCATATCAAATTGCATAATTTCTTTGCTTATGCTCTGTATTGACAAGAGAATATGAGTTGTTACCATTACAGACTGAAAATTCATCCTGTTCGGTGAGTGTCAGTTAAAGTGTATGTGTAATCATAAGTATATGCATGAAATAATTGTTTAATACATTTACATTATTCCAATAGCATAATATTTTAAAATATTCTGAAAAAGAATGTGGTGGGTTTTTGTATCCGTACAATGATACAAGCAGCTAATTTTTTAAACACAGGTGATTATTGCTATTGAGAAATAATTCTCATTAAAGCTGATTTGTATCAGATGCCTAGGTACCAGGTGTTGATGGAGGTAGAGATAGAGATAGTAGAGATACCCTTTCTGGGTATTTTCCTATAATTAATCACAGGACTCTGGATCTTATTTGTATTTGAAGTATCACTAACCCGTTGACTATATGCATAATTAGTAGTACATAGTATTTTGATATGCCCATTTCCCTGAATCCTTATTAGTATTTTGAAAGGATCAGGAGAATGATTTTGGTACAAGTAAAGAGGGCATATATGTGTTAAGATATGCGAGATCGAGAATTTTGTTTAAAACAGGGTATGAGTGGCAGGCTTATTGTCTCCTTACCCTGCTCAGGCTCGCATATCTATAGGTATATGTCTGGCACAAACTACTGTTTATGTATGTCTAAATATTATGTACAGTTGAATGTGAATGTGAATATCTTTATATCTATCTATTTCATTTAAATTACTTTATTTATTTTCGCTGCGTAACGTGTAAGAACCCTAGTGTAGTAACCCAAACTAGTGGCACTCAAATATTTAACTTAGAAAAAATTAAAAATATACTCGGCTAGAGGTAGTAGTAACTCACTAATCCTATATTATATTACCTTATATTATTTTATTACCAAAAAGGAATATAGGGTTGGGGGTGTTACACTATAAGCCAAACAACCCAAGCCATTGATCTCTTGTTCTAAGTTCTTTCACGATCTTAACAATAACATTTTAAGTTTAAGCATTAACCACCTCCTAGATTTACCATGCAAGCTAAGTCATGTGTCATTCCTAAATCAAGAATGTAGACAAGTGTTCTAGTCCCATGGAAGCAAAATCATTGAACATGCATACTAAATCATGGAACTAGAATAATAAATTGCTAACCTACCTTGAAGATGACTAGGATGCTTAGCTCCCCTTGCTTTGAATTTTCTTGTTCCTTTGCTCCCCAAGCGTGTGTGTCCTCCCAAGGCTCAAATTCACTACTCTCTTTTTTAGGGATAGTCCGTGTGTCTATGTACTTGCATGCCACCAATGAAAATTTCAATTTCCCTTCTTCTTGGCTTAGGTGGCGTGTGCCCTCTCTCTTTCTCTTTTTCTTTCCTTTCTTTTTCGAGTACCCCCTTGCTTTTCCTCTCTCTTGTGTATGTGGCAATTAACTAGAAGGGAAATGCCACTTTCCTTGAAAATTTAATTTTCACGCTATACATCATCCCTTATGCACATTGTCCCTTGGTCAAATGGATGCCACTTCTCTTCTTGCTCTTTAATTATTATCTTCATTGTCTTCTTATCACATGTGTACTTTTAAGTATACTTTACTTCTCTTGCAAGCCTAAGTTAGCCACTAGATCATCCAAGACAGAGAGGAGAAGAGTATTACATGTTGCAAGCTGCCCATTCAAGCTCCCATAAGCATTTCCCTTGTATTTTGTTTCAATTAAAAATCTACACCCTCTCCTTACTTGCAGCGTACTTTTATATATAAGTATTGCCTCCATCTCTTCATGGTTACTTGGTTGTCTTAAGGAAAAGTCAAGGAAGATTATTCACGCATCTCACTCTCTTTCTCTTATCCATCGGTTGCTCATGCATGTCTATAGTTAAGTTCTTTTTTTTTTCCTACTTCTCCCACACGTCACAAGTACACCTCCTTTTCCTCCTTCTTCGGGTATGTCAAGTAGCACAAAAGTAAAGGATGAATCTTGGTGCAGCCCCTCGCCTTGCTTTCACTGATTGCTTACATTGTTTTCTTCCCTCTCATGCTCATTTGGTTGCTTAGAAGAAAAGTCAAGGGAGATTAACTAGTTTCACACATTTTCTCCCTTCCCTCTTTGTCGAGTAGTGCGATATGCATATATATATATGATTTTCAAATGTTGCACTCATTATTTCCTTTCTCAATTCACGTGAACCATACATGAAATTCATGCAAACATTTTCCCTCCTCCTTCCACCCATTTGCACGTGTCTTTAATGCCATGCCTCCCTTGATCCTCCATGCCTATTTAATTTAAAAATTCTACACTACTCTCTCTCTTTTCCTTTCAAGTCACACGTATCTTCACGTGCATATTTCGTCACCATTTATTCATAACATTCCTAGATGCTTCTATTCGTATGAATCATGGACATAAAATTAAAATTTCTGCACACTTTTGGTTTCACTCGTGCATGCATTGATACATAATTTAATTCCCTTGTGCCACCTATAATTTATTTCATCACTAAGGAATTTGTGTCATATTTTATAACCACTTACCCCAATTAATTGTGCAAGCATTTAGTTGAAAATCAATCAAAGAATATGGGGTGTTACAACTTCCATTGCAATGAATGGAATTTTATTTTCGCTATGTTGAAGTATGTTAACTTGAGCAAAAGAATCCAGACCCAATCAAATAATTAATTATTGATGGATTTAATACTCAAGAAAATTAATGAGACAAAAAGGCAAAGAATAATGTAAGCACTTATCTTTCTACATATTAATAAGTTGTAATATAGAGAGATAAGGGGTATTACATAGGGAGATGCTTTCAGCCAAGGTGAGAAAAGAGTGAAAGCTAGGGATTTTCATGCTATTTGTTCCCTTTCTTCCACCCTTTCTACCATTCAAGCATAATGATACATTTTCCTTCCATTACTCATGGAACTTCTTCATACTTAATGTGTGTAGCTATATGTATAGCCTTTATTTCCTTCATTTTCATGATTCATTTTTCCTTTCCATACATAAATTTACACATACATCTTCACTTTCATAATAAAGACACATTTCAAGATGGTATTACATAGATATGAAAGGAAAGTTCACCAATGTAACATTATGAACCTTACTTTCTCTTGCTCACTTAGGACCATTTGTTATACACAAATCCATGAACTTTTTCATGAAAAATCTTGCCACAACCTCACATAGTGTTTTCAACCACAAGGGGAAAAGAGAGAAAATCAAAGAGTTTCAATCCCTTGCTTCCTTAACTTCCATTTTCAAAATATACAGTTCAAAATAACATTTTACCTTTCATTTCCATGCAATTTCAAGCCATCTTTAACCCTTTCAAAATTAGGGTTTTTCATGAAAATAAGTACCATTCTTGAAAATTTCCATTTTTCCAATATTTCATTTATACAAACATTCCAATATTCATAAACACAACCATATTTTCATACAAGCAAAACCCAATAGAAAAACTAACATAAGGAATGTAAAGAGAGAAAACCCTAACTTTCATGAAACTTCAAAACACTTGAAACAATCCATAAAACATGAAAATAAGGGTTTAAGAATGTTTAGCTTCCTTAAATTTGCAAGAAAGGTAGAATTTCCTTGGTATTTCCCTTAGTTTTTCTCTTTCCCCTTGGCTTCTTCTTCCTTTCAACCAAGATGCCTCCTCGTCTCCTTCTTCGACTTCTTCTTCTCCTTTCATGAAGAAGCAGGTTAAATTAGGATTTAGGTGAAATTACCAAAATACCCTTGGTATAAAATGACTATTTTACCTTTCTTCTCTTTCTCAAGAATGACATCTTCTCTCTTTCAAAATGTAATTTCATGGAACTGTTATGGATCATGACCATTTTACCCTTTCACTCTTAGAAATTACCATTTTACCCTTTCACTTTTTTGAAAATTACCAATATGTCTTTGAGAAAAATTACCATTTTACCCTTTATGACAAATGACCATTTTACCTTCATTATCCCTCTTTTTCAAAAATGGTAGGCAAAAACTTCTCAAATAAAGTTTCATAAAGCCTCTTTTATGAAATTACTATTTTATCCTTCACTAGATAAAATTATCATTTTATCCTTAAGGCAAAATTACCTTTTTGTTAACATAATTATTTTTGCCTTTATTCTGTCTCTTTTCTAAAATAAAAGGGTAAAAGCCTTCAAACACAATTTCATGAAGCACTTAAGTGAAAATTTAGTTTTTCTCTTTTTGGTGAAATTACTATTTTTCCCTCTTTGGTAAAATTTACAATTTTACCCCTATGGTAAGGATAGTTCTACTTTGATGAAAATATTCATTCTACCCTTATGGTAAATCATTCCTAACACCACATAAACAATAACATCTACATAAATAATCATCATTAATAATATTAATAATATATCAAAAATATTAGAGGTGGGTGTTATAGGAAATTGCTAAATTTATAAATTTAGAATGTACTTGGAGACCTGAAAAAGCAGATATTACATTTCTCTCCTCTTGTAAAAAGAATTTTGTCCTCGAAATTTAGGGTCTCTTTACATAAAAAGCTTGGGAAATTCTTCTACATATCCTCTTCTTTCTCCCATGTGGCCTCCTGAGGTGAAGTCTGATCCCATAACACCTTTACTAAAGGAATTGTCTTGTTGCTTAGTTGTTTAACATTAGTACCAATGACTTGTAGAGGTTTTGGTTGATAAGTTAATTTTTTTTAATTGTACTACACTGGTGTCAAGGACATGAGAGGGATCTGGGAAGTACTTTTTAAGTTGGGACACGTGGAAAACATCATGGAGGTTAAATAGGGAGAGTGGTAAGGTTATTTGGTATGTGGATGGACCTATTCTTTTTAAAATTTGAAAGGGTCGAATGTACTGTGGACTTAACTTTCTAAACCTTATAGCCCTACCTATGCCAGTGGTTGGGGAGATCTTTAGGAATAAATGGTCTCCTTCTTCAAATTCTAATGGTCTTCTCTTTTTGTCAGTATAACTTTTTTGTCTATCCTAGGCCTTTGCCATTTTCTCTCTGATTATTTTGATTTGGTTAGTGGTTTGCTGTACTAAATTGGGCCCTAACAACTTTCTCTCTCCTACTTCAAAATAGCACAAATGTGATCTGCATTTCCTTCCATACAAAGCCTCATAAGGTGCCATCCCTATTCTGGATTGATAACTATTATTATAAGAAAATTATACTAAAGGTAAGTTCTTATTCCAACTTCCTTTCTGCTTTATAGCACATGCCCTAAGCATGTATTTTTGGGTTTGTATGGTCCTTTTAGTCTACGCATCGGTTTGAGGGTGATAAGCAGTACTCAAATTCAATTTAGTCCCAACGGCTTCCTATAATGCCTTCAAAAACCTAAAAGTAAACTTAAGGTATCTATCAGACACAATACTGGTAGGAATCCCATGGAGTCTTATAATTTCTTGAACATATATTTGAGCCAATTTATCTAAAAAATAATATATTCTGATTTGCAAGAAATGTGTAGATTTTGTCAGTCTATATACTATAACCCAAATATGCTTGGGTCCTAGGTAATCCTACCACAAAATCCATTAATATCTTATCTCATTTTTGTAATGACCCCTATAATCATGCTATATATTTATCAATCAGAATAGCAGAAGCATACAATATTTTAAATGAAGAGGGTCGCCACTAGTTGAGTGTAACCCAAATAGACTCTTCTCATAGTCCATTCAAATTCCACTCAACCATAAATCCTATGCAGCATTTTTATTATCACATTATAAACCATATTATACTCTAGAATATAAATTATAACAACCATTTATATACAATTGAGATATACTATGTCATACTACTAAATCCATTTATACATCAACAAATAAGACTACAATTCATCAAATTCATTTTACAAACCTATTCTCCTAAATATTCCCTACCAAAAATTTGGCAGAATTTCCCCTAAAAATCAAGCATTTCTCCATTAATACAATAGCCCAATCAACACATATATCTAGAAATTTCATCAATATAACAAAAAATTAGCAATATGAATTCATAAATACACAAATTCAAGCCAAATTTCTACATCCACATAACAGCGTTATAATTCTCTAAGGATATCCTGACATCCTTCTTCTGCCCAGCTATATCCTAAGCATTCCCTGTTCTTGGTCATTTGAGCAAACAACTTAATGAGATGATTAAATCACAGTATAGTAATTTACAATTAAATATTTACAAAACAATTGGATACTCAGCTGTCACAACGCATAGAAAATGTCTCCCCACAAATCAATTTAAATACATGTGAATTACTAAATACTTTTAAATTCAAAATGAATATGGTAAATCAATGCAAAATAATATAATGAGTATATTATCTTTAATATGAAAAATCATACTGAAAATCGTATTTAACATCATGCCTAAAAATTCTCATATATTCATCTGTCACACATCTCATGTGATCATTCATTATTCATATCAAGTTGTATGCCGTTTTATCTGAAAACATGATTTTAGTTAGGTGTGATTCGTAACATCAATCATCTGAAATCAATATCCTATATTGAGTGTGATCCGTCACACCAATCACCCACTCAAGGACCAGGTGAGAACCAACATACAAGGTGTCCCCCAGCATGTGCACAATAGCTAATTCTCATCCTCATACAGTCTATATAGCACTACATACACGTGGTCGACTAATACTCAAGGTTATAGGATATCATACTTAAACCAAAACATTGCTGCGTATAGGTTATCTGCCCTTTACTCCTTGAAGCTTTCATAGATTGTCCTGGTTTAATGAATAATTCCCAATAGATGAATCCCAATTCAAATAAAATAAATCAATTTACAAAATCGTCTGCATAGGGGATATTCAACGGCTATCCCATACCAGCTATTGAACATCCACCTTAAGTTAGTCTGTCCCTATGGCATATAATCCTAATAGCCAAATTCTAGCAAACATGCAACAAGCATTCGCATTACACAGGTAATCTTATATACTCATATATATAATTCTCATGTAAATCAATTATTTTCAGCACTCATTCTCATTCAATAAAAATCATACAAAAAGCAGTAATTTATAATGCCAGTTAAAGGTCAGGGGAGTGTAGATTACTCTACCTTTTATCGTTTGCTCCTATTCGAACCAGGGTTTTCCTTTTTCCTCGGAGATTGTTCTCACAATTAGTTTCCTGATGAAAAAATTCAAGTCTTATGCAAGTTTCCCTTCAATTAAATAATTAATTTCTACTTTGGTCTAATCATTAAGGCCTAATCAGAATCAAAATCTACAAAAAATCATCAAATTAGAGTATTTTAAATGATACCAAAAGTTTTGAAAGTTTGCAAATTGATCCTTACTTCTTTCTAGCTACTTCAGCGATGGCGAACAGTGGCGCATGGTTGTGGACAGTGGTTGATGGCAAAAATTAGTCTAAAACATAGTCCAAAACATGAAAACATTTCTTCTCCGGTTGTGGCGCGTGGCGACATTTCTTCACCGTTTGGCAGTTGGCAAAGGAAGAAAGCAACTTGGTTTAGCTATCGATGGTAGTGGTGCAATTGAACAGTGAAATTTTTTGATCAAATCAAGGAGTTGAATGGTCGAAAAAAAAGGAGAATAAAATGCAAAATGCGGCCGCTACGGTGGCTATCAATAGAGGTGAATGGTAGATGGAGCTCAATGGTGACAAGCAATGCAAGTGGTGCAGTCTGGTGGTGTTGCACATAGTAGTTTTGGTGATAGAGGAGCTGCATGCGTGGTGAGGGCAAAATGAGAGAGTGATGTCTCAGAAGGAGGTAAAATGGGAAGAAAATATGGAACTTTTGGGTTTTATGGCATCCAAGGGCATTTTGGTCTTTTCTCACTTTCCCCTAGATAAATTTTGGATGAATTTCCTTATTTAGGCAAGAATATGGGACAATATAGAAGGAATTTGGGGATTTTTGAGGCATCATAAGCCTTCCAAAATTATTTGCTAAGTTCCTGAACGCAGATAAAATTTTCTCCATCAGATAAAATTTTTATTTCGTAAAAATTTCAAATTTAAACTATGAGCTCAAGAAAATATTCTTAATTACTTCCCAACAATATTACAGGGACTCTCATTATATTTTATCCCAATTATTTAACTTTTAATCAAGTTATTACAATTTCCATTCTGGGATATATAAAGGTTGTATGAGCAATGCAGGTTTCTGATGTTTTATTTTGACTTGCTAACATATTAGACACTTAGCAACATACTTAGCTATTTACCTTTTCATACCTGGCCACCAAAATCTTTTATTCAAGTCTTGATACATCTTTCTAGCTCCAAGAAGAATAGTATAGTTGCTCTTTTGGGCTTCCTCTAGTATGATGTTCCTCAATTCTCTTAATTCAAAAACATATATCCTGTTGTGGAAGGTTACTAGGCCATCAACTTCTTTCTTAAATTCCCTCAAATCCTTTAGAGATTTTAGGAATTCATCATCTCCTTGGGTCTTTAAAATTTGAGTTTTAAGAGTATTTTCAACTCTTAATTCACTCAAATATATTCTATTTGGTAACACTAGGGTAGATAGGCTTAGGTTCCCAAATTTATCTATAAAACACCTTTCATGAATCATTAACTCAGCCATATGAAGAGATTTTCTACTTAATGCTTCCACCACTATGTTTGCCTTTCTTGGGTGGTACTTTAATTCAAAATCATAGTCTTTTAGAAGTTTCATCCATCTTCTCTGCCTCATGTTTAATTCGTGTTAGTCAAAGAGATATTTAAGACTTTTATTGTCACTAAATACCTTAAATTTAGATTCATACAAATAGTGTCTCCAAATTTTCAAGGCAAAGACTATAGGATCTAATTTTAAATCATGTGTAGGATAATTTTGTTCATGAGGTCTTAATTGCTTGGAGGCATACACTATTACTTTTCTTTCTTGCATTAAGACACATCCTAGGCCTTTCTTGGATGCATCACAACATAATTCAAAGTGTCCTAAAGGATTAGGAATTGGTAGGACAGGTGTAATGGTTAGCCTCTCCTTTTAAGTCTGAAAACTATATTCACATTTGAGTTCCATTCAAATAAGATAGTCTTTCTAGTTAGTTTAGTCAAAGGCAACGCGATTTACGAAAACCCTTGAATAAATGACCTATAGTACCCAGCTAATCCAAGGAAACTATGAATTTATCTTATAGTAGTGAGTCTTTCCCAATTCGCAACTGCCTCAGTTTTATTAGGATTTATAGAGCTCCATCTTTAGTAATCACATACCCTAAGAACTTTACTTCTTTCAACCAAATTTCATATTTCGACAATTTGGCATACAAGTACTTTTCTCTAAGCAATTGTAGCACAATTCTCAAGTGTTGGGCATGCTCTTTACTATCTCTAGAATATAAAAAAATATCATTAATAAACACTACCACAAATTGGTCAAGGTAGGGTCTAAAAATGCAATTCAAACGATAGTTGAAGCATTGGTCTATCCAAATGGCATTACCAAAAATTCATAATGCCTATACCTAGTTCGAAAAGCTGTCTTAGGGACATCCTCAGCTCTAACTCTGATTTAATGGTACCTTGACCTCAAATCAATTTTAGAGAACACAGTGGCTCTTCTTAGTTGGTCTAACCGATCATCTATTCTAGGGAGGGGATACTTATTCTTTTATAGTCACTCTGCTCAGTTGTCTATAGTCAATACATAACCTCAAACTTCCATCCTTTTTCATTACAAACAATACAGGTGCTCCCCATGGTGAAGAACTAGGCCTAATGAATTGTTTCTCTAAAAGGTCTTCTATTTAGGCATTAAGTTCCTTCACTTTTGTGGGAGACATCCTATATGGAGCTATATAAATTAGTCTTGTCTCAGGGATTAATTCTATAGAAAATTCTACTTCCCTTTTAGGTGGAAGACTTGAGATTTCTTCTGGGAATACATCAAGGAATTCACAGACAACTTGGATACTAGAGAGTTTATGCTGACTTTCAGTCTCAGAAGAACACAGGAAACTCATTCTTTTATTCTTTTCCTTAGTTCTCCCATTTATTGGCAAGGTGTCTATAAAAAACACATACCTAGTTGAACATTCCAGGATTACATTATTCATAGAGAGCCAATCCATTCCAAGGATAATATCCAAGTCTACTAGAGGTAAACAGATAAGGTCAACCAAAAAGGGTCTTTTTTCAATCACAATTGGGCAATTTAGACAAACCAAAGAATTTAAGGCTTTCTCTCCATTTAGAGTAGATACAGATAGTTCATAAGGCAAAGTTGACATAGGCAAACTCAACTTCTTTACACAATTCAAAGAGACAAAGAAATGGGTAACGCCAAAATCATACAGTACAATAAAAATCGTATTATTAATTAAACCTTGACCTTTTATCAAGCCATCAAACTAGGCCACTTCCTTTCCCTTTAAGATGTAAACTCTCCCCTCAGTTACAGGTTTAGGGCCTTAGTGGGCTTCTTTAACATCGGACACTCCCTTGCAAAATGCCTCGGCTTGCCACACTTGTAACAAACATTTTGTCCCATCATACAGGATTTACTCCCATGATTTCTACCACACTTTAGATAGGTGCGTGTACTTATTGGCACATTCACATTCATAAGTCTCTTTCCCTTTTGATTTCTAGCAAATTTTCTTTTTCTACCTTGTACAAATCCCGACAACATCTTCCTTTTAAGAAAGTGGCACCCTTGCTTCTTATCAATTGCCGCTAGAGTTCTTGAAGCAATGTGGCATTTATTCACCAGTGGCAAAGTCTTGAATTTCTTAGAAGGCAACAAAATTCTGTAATTCTGGACTCAGACTCACCTCTAGATGCATAACAAATATAACACCCCAATCTTATTACCTTTCTTACAATTATTTTCTTTCATAAACCCTTAGCTACAAGACTAGCATGTTATCTTTACTTTTGTCCTTGACTATTTCCCGAGTAAAATTTTAACTTCCATTTAATATTTGATTAGACTTGGGATTTGTTACTCAGGTATTCCATTCATATATTACACAGCAAAAGACTAATTAATTGAAAACATTATTTAAATTATAACGCAACAGAAATTTAAAATGTCATGCATATATTTCCCATTCATTCAATAAATAAGCATAGGAACACCATTTCTTCTCCATAATCATGACAATCCAAGCATTACATAATTAACCTAAGAAGAGATACTTCATGAACATGATGAACCATCCATCTTAATCATGTCATAACTCATTCAATCATGTTATTCCATACTCATAAACATATCCATACAAAAACATAAGCATATCCTAATAGATTTTTAAGCAAATAAGAATGTAGAGAGAGAAACCCTAAATTCATGGTAGCCATGGAAATTCTTCAAGCATGTAAAATACATCATGAATCATAAATTAAAGGGTGAATGACTGTCAAGCTATCTTGATTTGCTAATGAAAATGGTTTCTCCTTGAATTTTCGTTCCTTTACTCTTCTTCTTCTTCTCCTTCTCCTTCTTCTTCTTCTTCTCTTTTTCCTCTTGGCTTTCCCTTTCTTCTCCTCCTTCTTCACGTCATTCTCCTCTCCTTTTTCCTTGAAGAAGACGTGAGTTAAAGGTAAGGGCAAAAGTGACCAAATTACCCTTTATGTTAAAAAGACCATTATACCCCTCATTTTGCTTCATAATTTTGAAAAGTGGTGAAAGAGGAACTTCATAAAAATTGTCATGACAAAATGGCTATTTTAGTCCTAATGTAAAATTTACCCTTTTAACCTTAGGAGAAATTACCATTTTGCCCTTAGGTAAAAATGGACTATTTTACCCTTAGGATATTTTCCTAAAGTCATTATAACTTTTAGATGTTTTCTTGAAATATTTTCTAGTGTAATCATTGCATTTTGGATATTTTTCAGCCTCATAATTATGTTTCATAAATACGCTAGATATTTTAGAGGTGTAATGATTATGTTTTAGATATTTTAAGAACTTTTCCTCTTTTCACTTTAGTCCCTAGACTTTTCTTTTTGTTTGGTCCCTTTCCTACTTGAGAAAATTTAGGGCAATTTAAATACAATCTTTCAGGCAGGAAATTGCTAAATTTATAAATTTAGAACATACCTGAAGACATGAAAATGTAGATATTATAATTTCATAGGGTGTTGGGATGAAACTATCCTTTTAAAGCATTGAAGTTGACCTTAGGACTTACTGTAGTTGCTTTCCCCATTTCAATCAATTCTCCTTCATCTACTTCTTCCATATATGGTGGTTTCCAAAGTTCCTCCACCTCCTCTAGCTCGACCATCATGAAAAAACTTGGTTTACATATGTGATTTTGTGAGTACTTCTCATCACAGTAGTTACACAAGCCATTCTCCCTCCTTGTTCTAATCTCAACTGCTATTAGGCATTTAAAGTTAGAGTTTTGGCTTACAGTGGTGTGCTACAGCTGTGAGCTTCCCACAGGACCAACGATAGTGGTTTGAGAGGTTGAACATTCTCCCTTGCTCCCTCCACTTCATCCACTCTAGGATGCTATGTTCAACATTGAATAAAATGCACTTCCAAAAGGCTTCTGGTAGGTAGGAATTGATGGTTGTTTCACAGGTTTCATAGTGTTTCTCAACTTCATTTGCTTCTGCTCATAGAGCTTAGCCAATGAAACTGCATGATGATAGGTTGTTGGCTGAGCCAGCTGTAACTCACACTTCAAATACTCATCTAGGCTAGCAATAAAGAAGCTAATCAACCACGGTTCTATCAGTCTAGTGAATTGAGTAGACAAGAGCTCAAAAGTTGGTTCATACTCGTCTACAGTCCCTGTTTGCTTTTTTTCTTTAAGTGCAGCCTTTGGATCCTCATACAATGACTTTCCAAACCTGATTCTAATGGTACTTAATCCCATGCCTCTATTTTGCATTATCCATTTGTACCAGGAGTAAGTTGGACCTTCCAAGTGTAGAGAAGCAATTATGATATTTTGTTCTACTAGTATGGAATACAACTAAAAAAAATCTTCAATCTTGAAAATCCAATCCTTCACTTCCTTCCCATCACAATGCAGAATCTCTACCTTCATGTTACGGTTAAGGAAAATTCCCTAAGCATCTGCATGATTGTCTCTAGCTCGGACATTAGATAAAGAAGATGATACTTGGTTAATCTGGACTGTTGGCACCTGTTTAGCCATCAATTTCTCTCAAATATGTGCAGTCAATTCTCTTAGCATCGCCTCTACACTCTACAATCTCCTATCAATTTTTGTCATGCAATCTTCACTCCTTTGATGCCAAGCTGCCAATCGCTCCCCATTTATTTACACAGTTTGATATAATTACTAAACATTAGCTCGAAGCTCTTAGTTATGAGTTCAATCTACAATCATGAACTCTCTCAATGAAAGCACCAATGCTACAACTCAAACACAACTTTAATGATTGAATCAAGAAAAGAGAAAGTGAAAAACAAGAAATGCTAAATGAACACTATTTTATTACTCAGAAGAAGGAATAATACAAGGATGGTCCACTTTCAAGTAGGGATAACTCCAAAATCTGAAGATTAGCTATAAATTCATCAATATCCTATACACAAAAAGCTATTGATTATTTAAAATTAAAATAGAATGAAAGAGAGCTTTTGCCCCTAAATGTCATGCTCCCATTGTGTAGCCCGTGAGTGGCACATTGACAGCATGCTTGTAATACTTGATTCCTTGAAAATATCATTTACTAAGGATAAATTTAGAAATTTCCTACAAAGATTTAAATGAAATAAGGAAAATTGGGACTTAAATGAAAATAAGGACTAAAATGTAATTTCTACTTTTTATTAGATGGTCCATGAAGCTTCCCACCATGCTTACCCCTCCAAATGCAACATTTCCCTCATATCAATGCATTCCTAACACTGAGAATGAGAGAAACCGTGTGGACAAAGGAGAAAAGGGGAGGGAAGCAAGTGAAAATTCTCTCATAGTCAGATATGAGGTAAGAATCCTTCATCTATGCTTTAGAGAATATCTTAAACATCATCTAGGGATAGATTTCTTCACTATAGATGCATCAAATCTGTTGTAGTTTAGGGACAAACTAAAAATGGACAAAGTTCCTTTTTCTCTAAAAACTCAAATTTTCTGGTGTGAAAAGATGATTTTGAGGTTTCTTGAAGTTATGAATAGGTTTCTAAACTGAAATACTAGGGTCATTAACTTCCATATAGCATTTTATAGGTTTAAAATTAGATTTCCAAGCTAGGTTTTACTGTTCACCCAATGTTGCATGTGTGAATTGACTTGTATGATGAATATTTGGCCTTAAAAATGGTTAGGATTTGAGGGAAAATGTTTTACAACTAAGCTCATATCTTTTAAACTGAAATGGGTTAGAATCTGGATGAGATTTTGTGAAAACTAGAGATTTTCAAACTATCGCAGAACATAATAGTTGATTGCTAGCATGCACCAGTTAACTGTAGTGTTCTTGGCACTTCCAGAATTTTAACTAGGGACACAATAATCGACTACCAGCATGCATCAATCAACTGTCGGGTTGATATTTCTATCTAATAGTCGAATGGTAGCCTACTAACAATCGACTGGCAGGCTACTGCCTTGCAAAACCCAGAATCCCAAAGTGTAACCAGCTGACTGCCAACTTAATGACAGTCAATTGGCAACCCTCCAAAGAGCAACTAGTCGACTGCTAGCTCTATGCCAACTAACTGGCAGCCCTTGACAATGAAAATGACTTTTAAAACATGAATTGAGCTTCAAAACCCCTAATTTTGGCTGAATTGAGGTTCAAAATGTCATCATACATAAAATTTGCATGTGTTAGGTGAAAGGTAAAATGAAAATAGGGAAGTTATTAAGTTACTAAACTTTATAAAGGAAATTTAGAGAAAACCTATAGTGAAACACTAAGTCTAAGTGGCATAACAGCATATCTGAAAAGAATTAGTATGAAACTTGAGTTGTTTCTCAGGAAGTGATTTGTGAGGGTAAATCAAAAAGGAAAAAGGAAAACCCTGGTCAAGAGAGGAATAAATGGTTAAGGTAAAGTAATCTACACTCCCCTGTTTTGAAATGAAAATGTGAATTATATCAATGTGATGTGAAATGTATTTCTATGGAATGGGAAATGTTTGATGAAAATGCTTGCAAAATGAAATGTTTTCATAATAGTATAAGGAAATATACCTGTATGTGTTTGAAAGTATAAGACAAACCCCTTGTTGCTTGTTTTAATTTGACTATTAGGTTGTATGCTTATAATGCAGACAAAATTTAGGGTGAACATTTAATGGCTGGTATGGACAATCATTAAGTGTTACTTAGATAAATTTTTATAAATGTAACTATTTTTCATAGCAATAGTCTGTATATGTTAGAGGTTTGCTCTTTAAACCAATACGACCCTATGAAAGACTTAAAGAGCAAAAGGAGAAGAGTCTATATGGGGAAAATGGATTGGTTTAAGAGGAAATACTCTATGACCTTAAGTATTAGTCACATATATATATACATGGCTATATAGTTGTGGATAATAAGACTAACAATGGATGTGCATGTGCTAAAGGACACCTTGATAAGTTAGATTCTCAATTATATAGATAATGGTCCTATGACGATCGTTGGGATAAAGGTCCCTATGATGATAACAATCTCAATCATATGGGTGAAAGTCTTATGACATTCTTTGGGATAATGGCCCCCTAGAATATTTCAAAACTTGAGGTTGTAAACAGCATGCATTGTGATAGGGATGTAAATGCTGGGAAAATGTATGCCTGTTAACAATGTGATATTTGCAGTAACACGTGAGACTCTTATTATACAAGTGGTTTTAAAATAAAAATCTTTAATGTGAATGGTTCTCCTATACTCTTATGATTTTGATAAACTTTTTGGATTTCTGAGTAACTTTGAAATGTGAATTTCCCATGTGATTAATCTTGCCCAAAATATGAAATGTCAATTCACGTGTATTATATATAATTACAAGGGGAAGGTTTTTGGTACTCATGGGGGTACCGCTAAACTTTCAATTATTTTCATAAAATTGTAAATTGGTAAATTACTCTAATGGATTATTATATCTCATAAAGTTGTTTGTTCATATGAGCAGGACCAGGATATGCCTATGAGTTAGCTGGGTATGAGAGAAATGTCAAGCTACAAGGCATGCTAGAAGGAGTATATAGTTTTAAGTTGAATTGGCTTATAGGCTATGGTTTGTACATATGAATGGTGATTGTAAAATTAATTTTTTAACATTATGTGAGGTTGACTGATGAAATGTAAATATTGAGGGTGAGATGTAATTTTTTATGGAAACATGAATTTAGTAGTTGCTTTACGATTATTTATATCTCAATTACCTCTAATGGCTATTTTAGAATTACATATTCCAGAGTGTATGATAGGCTGATTGGTGGTATTAGCTATGCTGCACAAGAAGGTGGTTGAGTGAAATTTGAATGGACTAAAGTAAGAGTCTATTTAGGTTACACTTAACTAGAAATGGCCTCTGAGTTTCCTAAATGGAAAGAGGAAAAAAATTATTGAGTTTACTTTACACTTCCTTTAGTTTATTCTTATGTGTATAATTGTAAGGTATGATAAATGTGGTTGTTACAATGCTAGTTGCGCCTAACTTCAGAAATACATATTGTACACCTTGCCACGTGTAACCAACTCCCTCAAACGAGCATTTCTGGCTTGGCTGGTTTTTATCAACTCTTACTGTGCACTCCCTTGTGATGACTTGCATTCCAACTTAGCACCATTACTTTCTATTTTAGTTGTACCCGTGTCAGTTGGTAGCATTTTCATGTGTATCAGATCTATTGGGGAATGCTCCATATAGTACATGGTAGACGTTGGGTTGCTAGATGGTCTGGGACCACATTACTCAACTCGAAACTCACTCATGAGTGATAGTGGAGCACGTGGACTTGTTCACTGGGTGACTCTCCCGATGACTCTTATAATGATATGATATTGGCCATTGTGATATGATTGTTTTCCTGAGTCATGTTTATATGTGAATATGATTATGTTACCATGGAAAATATATGTGATGAAATGACATGTGATGAGACATGTGATGAAATGACATCTTTGATATTGTTGACATCTAGTGAACTGAACTATACATGCATTCACAAGTACATTCTACATTCTATGAGATTATGATGGCATAAATACATAAAGCATGCATTGCATCCCAATAAATATTATTTTTTGATTGATGATGAGAAAGAAATGTAGTGTATTTTTGTATGATTACAGGGGTACAGGCCAGTGGTTTTTTTTTTAAAATAGGTTGTTTTACTACTGAGGTTTATTCTTATATCAATACTAGTGTGTATCAAATGCCTAGGTACCAGGTACTATTGAAGATTAAAGTTGAGGTAAGAGAGACACCCTTTTTGGGGCATTTCACGATAATTAAAGAATTATGGGTGTTTACAGTGATTGAAGTTCCTCTCTCACCTTCACCCACAGGAGGGGTGGAATCCCAAGATTTGTAACATCCGCTCCAAATATGATTAAAGAGATGTTTGATAATCGTTAATTTAATGTTTAATGCTTGTGTATGTTGCATTAGTGCATATAGTTGCATTAGCCTAGGGACTAAATTGAAAGGAAATACATAAAGGTTTAGTAAGAGATGGCTAGGGTCTCAATTTAAAAGGGAAAAATGAGGTAGCTTAAGAGTGCAAAATAGCTCAGGTACCAAATGGCAATTTCTCCAAACTTCCTTAAACCCTAGCTAAAGCCCTAAACCACACACACTTTCAACCTTCAGCATTTCTAGAGAGAGAAGTAGAAGGGTTGAGTAGAGAGAGAAAGGGGCGAGTTACGGCAAAGGATGAAGATTCTAAAGGCAAAAGAGCAAATTCAAGGCTATGAATTAGTCCTACAACAAGGGGATAGTCTTCCTAACACATCTTACACACACATTTACAAGGAATCAAGGTAAAAATTCATCCTAAACCCCTCTCTTTTCTAAAAAGTTTAATGTTGTTGGAAAAGTATGAATTTCTGAATGTTTGAACTGAGTCTGGGGTTAAACCTACATTCTGTATGTTTTTTTATTTCTATGGGATCTTATGTGCTGAATGTATGCTCATATATGTGCTTGTAATAGATTGGAAGGGTTAGGTTGTGTTCATCTAGATATATAGACTAGTTTTCCCAGAATGTACCATGTTTGAGCTAATGGATGAGAAATGTTCAATGAGAAATAAAGTTTGTTATAAGGAAATTAAGCTCATGTGTCTAGAGTTGAAAATGGAATGAATTCTGGACGAGGCATTATCAAAATTATGTTTTCTGAAACTATAACGAAGCCTAACAGTTGACTGCTAAGTATAAGGTAGCTGACTGTCGTGTTCTTGGAAACCTAGAAGTGTAGATAGAGGCTTAGCAGTCGACTGCCAGATCCCTAGTAGTCAACTGTCGGGCCTAGGTTTGCACTAAGCAATCAATTGGCCATCCTTGCAGTCGACTTTCGTGCTCTTATTTTTGCCCAGGGCCCATTCCAGTAAGTGACCAGTTGGCTGGTAGCTGACTGCTACCTTACCGCCTGGCACTCGAGGAATATAGAGAGCCATCAGCCGACTGCTAACCTTCCAGCAGTCGACAAGCAACCCTTTATGTAACATCCACTCCAAAAACTTGCATTTTTATAATGATGTTGATACCATTATTATTGTTAGTATTATTTGCGAGATGTTAAGGATAATTTATTAAGGAGTTAGAAGGGACATTTTTATCATGATATAATCACTTTTGTCATAAAAGAATGAAATTAGAAATTTGTTAAGGAAAGGTAAAATAGTAATTTTACCATGAAGGGAAAAATTTATTTAATCCTTTTATTTCATGAATTTACATCAAAGGATTCTCATTATTTTAATTTAAGAGAGAAGAAGAATCTAGTTATGTAAGAGATTACTTGCATTTGATGTTAAAAGGAAATTTTCTTGAGGAAGGGCAAAATCGTAATTTCACCATAAGGGCATAGTAGTAATTTTACATAATGCAGAAAATATAAATTTTATCTTAAATATTTTAGGAAAATAGAAATTAGAAATCCTTATTCAAGTATACTTCAAAAAAGAAAGAAAAAGGGTGAAATGACAATCTTTGGCATAAAGGGCAAAATGGTAATTTTGCCTTAGGGGAAAAATTGTAATTTTGATAAAATAAGGATAAATTAGTAAAATCACAAAAATAAGTTTTATAAAATCTTATTTAAGTGATTTTTATACCATGAGGCCGAAGAGGGTGAAAATTGGAGCAAAAATAGCCAATTTAGATTTAATGGCAAAATGGCAATTTTCTTAGGGACTAAATTGCAATTTTTGAAAATTTGAGGGACCACTATGCAATTTTGAAATTCTTGAGGGGCAGAACAGTCCCAGCCCATGAAAGTTGAATAAAATTACATTCTCAAGGAGAGACAATGCCATTGTTGAAAAAGAGAAGAAAAAGGGATAAATTGGACATTTTTGCACTAATGGCATTTTTGTAAATAATCCAAAGTCTATATTTCAACCTTCTTCTTCTTCCATATGCTAGAGATGTCGAGAAAAGACTGGAGAAAAGGGAGGTGGCCAAATTGCTTTCAAGCTTTGGAGAAGAAGGAGTTTTCATCAAAATAACTTGGAAATTATACTTTTATTGGCTTTTCAAGGTAGCTAAACAATCCTATGCCATTCTTTTCTTGTTTTATGGTGTGTTTATGGTGTTTTCAAATTGCAAGAATGATGGCTATTTCTCTACATTTTTATGGTGGATTTGCATGCTTGGGTTTGAAATATGTTGAAAATAACTTGTGTTTATGCCTATAGACATGTTGGAATGTATGGAAACTCATGAAATGATAAATTTTCATGGATGGAACTTTAATTTTGCCAAACCCGAACTTGTACCAAGGCTGAGTTTGTGTTTGTAAGAGTGAGAAAATGGTATTTTTGCATGGTTTTTGCATGAATGTTGTGGTATTGTAAGTAAGGTGATGAAACCACTCCATTTAGCTTAATTTCTCCTCTTGGCCGAATGCTAGGGTTTGGAATGGGGCTGAATTTTGGCAAAATTTGGTGTTAGAAAGAGTGAGAGAAAGTGTTAGAAAATGGTAAGAAAGAGAAAATCTAGTTAGATTTACATTTAGGTGCTTTTTCCATTTTCTAATTTCGCAAGTAATCAAAAAATTGTGTTTTATTCACCTTGGCCGAATGGATACATATAAATGGTGCTGAGTTTGCTCTTGAGGAATGACTTAGAAACCATATAAGTTTAGTTCCAAGAAAGGAAGAGAGAGAAAATTATGACAATTTATGTTTTAAGCAAAGTTGCCAATTTAAAGTCTTACCATTTCACTTTAAAAGTGTGCCTAGTAATGTGAAATTGTGGGATTAGATGTGTGACCATGTTTGGCATGAAAAATAGGCTAGAAAAGCATGGGAAAGAATAGCCTAAAGTGCACTTACCAAATTTTGAGGTGTGAGAAAGTGTTAGGCATAATTATGGGAATTGTTACCATAATGTTTAAATGGTAAGAAAAAGGCTAGAAATGAGCCAAATGAGTTAGAAATGCCATTTTCCCATGATTTCCTTACCTTGGCCAAATGCTATGTGTGATTTTCCCTAGAATGGCTAAATTTCTCTGTGAATTGAAAATAGCCTAAGGTGCCATCAAAATTGGCCTATGTTAAGTTACAAAAGGGAAAAAGAGGTAATGGTTAAGAATGAATAGTAAATAGCATGAAATTTTTCCATTGATAGCAAGATGTTTAAATTCATGTGAAAGTTACTGAATAGCATGAAAATACTTAAATGCAAGTATGAATGCCAAAGTTAAAGATCAAGGAGGAATAATCTAGTGAATACCTCCTTAGACCAAAATTATAAGGAGGAATGATCTGATGTATACCTCCATAGTAAGTTACCTAGTGGGGAATGATCTAATGTATACTCCCAAGGGATAAAATGTAGGAGGAATGATCTAGTGTAAACCTCCAAAGAACATCATGATGTGGAAGGGAATGATCTAGTGTATACCTTTCCAATGTAAATTATTTTTGCATAGCCATTAGTTGTATTGCATGAATGTGACTTTTGTGAATATGATTTAGACATATAAGCATTAAAAGCTTGTTTTTGATTCCATGAATGATATAATTTGCTGCATATCTCATGCATATAGCTGCATACATATCTGTTTCACATATGACATACCCAAGAGTCTTTATGATAAGATTTTGAAATTTTAATTGAATGTAGAGGTGCTTTCTATATTATTACAGTGGTACATATTAGTTGTTTTAAAATAAACTGGTTTGTTTAGCTACTGGGAATGTATTTCTCATTATTGGACTGATATGTATCAGATGCCTGGATACTACCTGATAATGGAGGTTGAACTAGCAACAGTGGAAATTCCCTTTCTGGGAACTTTCACTATAGTGAAGGATGTTTATGTTATAATTGTCTTCGAATTCCTTCTGGAGTAGATAAGTACTTAATTATGTAGCTATAGCCCGATCATTTTAGGGTCCTAACCCTACATGTTCTTTTTGGGTTGGAGTTAGGACTGACATTTTTTGGCTGTATATAAAAGGAAAAAGTGCATGTGTATAGGGATTTGTGAAGGACCTATTCACCCACGATATTTTGTAAAGGAGTATAAGTTGCAGGCTTGTTGTCTCCTTACTCCTTATGGATGGGTACTTCCTCTATCCTAGTATATGTACACAAAACAATGTACCAGATAGTTATGAAAATATTTGTATAGTGGGAAAGTTTTTATATATTCTATTGTGGTGTATGTATTTTATTTATTGATTTATTTATTTCTTCCGCTGTGCCAAAGGATCTTTTGCTTAAGCAAAAGAACCCAGACCTAATTGCAAAATAAATTCATGATGATTGAATGCTCAGAAGGAGTTAATGTAATTAAAGGCTAAAGATAATGTAACCACCTATTTGAAGAAGTGTTATAACGTTGTTAAGATAAGATAAGGGGTGTTACATTAAAGTTGGTATCAAAGCATAGCTACCTAGGTTAGAAAAGGGTAGACTCCTCAAGGAAAGGACTAGTTCAAGTTAGTTGGTTGTACCTAGGGGGTTGGCTAACTTGTGTTTTGTTTTGAACTTAAGGAATGAAGCATTAGTTTTAGGAAGATGGTAGCTCCTATGGGTGTTATAAATTCTCCGCTTAATGATCTATTATTGGGACTGATCACCTCAGTGATGTTTGTTTTGTAAAGAACACTATGGCACCACCTAGGAGAAGTGGAAACCAGAGTTAAGATAATGAAGTGAGCGTGTCTGAGGTAATGTGAACAATGAGAGGGTTGGCTAAAGCTATGAGAGCTCAAGCTGTAGCAACATCAGAACAAGCTGCAATTACAGCTAAAGCACTCTGATAACTTTAATCTGATAGGAGAGAAGCTACTCAACCTAGAAATGAACAGGCAAGGAACCAGACTATAGGAGGATGAATTGAATTTTAGAGGGCTATACCCCCTACTTTTAAGGATGAACTAAATCATAAATTAGCTGAGGAGTGGTTGCAAAAGATGGAAGAACTTTTCAAGGTTTTAGGAAGCACTGAAGGGTAGAAGGTCTCTTTTGCTACGTACCAATTGGAAGGAGAAGCCAAGCTTCGAAGGAAGGGGACCAGACAGCTGATGGAAAGTCAAGAAGTGCAGATCACATGGGAAACTTTTAAGAGAGCCTTCTTAAACAAATATTTCCCTCAAAATGAAAGAAATGCTAAGGAAGGTGAATTTCTCAGAATTAAACAAAAAGGCAGGCCCTTTGAAGAACATCTAGCTCATTTTGGAGAATTGTCTAAATTCTCCTCTTATTTGCAGTGGAGACCATATGAGACATAGAAGGCTATGCATTTGGAGAGTAGTTTGGATCTAGAATTATACCATCAGGTAGCTTCCCAAGAGATCCAAGATTACGCCACTCTAGTCAATAAATGTTGTATCGCTTCCAAGTCATTAGCTATATAGAATAAAGGCAAACAAGAATTGGGCTCCTTCAAGAGAAAAGTACCATTTAAGTATGGTAAAGGACGAGACAATAAATTTGCAAGAAGGCAGACAGGTAAACAACCCGTGAATGTCACTACTACTCTAGAAAACTATTAGAAATGTGAAAGATATCATGGGGACAGACCATGTCTGAGAGGGCAAAATGTTTGCTTCAAATGTGGAAAACCAGGACATTATGCTAAAGATTACCCACTCCTAAGGAAGCCAACTAAAGCCTAAAGACCTACCACCAAGGGGAGGGTGTATACCCTCAAAGGTAAATAAGTGGCTCAGTCTGAGGATTTAATGAAAGGTACCTGTTGTATTAATGATATTCCTTTGATTGCATTGTATGATTCTGGCACAACCCATTCTTTTATTTCAACTGAGTGTGCCCAAAAATTAAGCCTACACATGTCTAATTTACCTTATGAGTTATCTGTGGCTATTCCAACTGATGAACATGTTATGACTTCACTTGTCTATTTAAATTGCCCTGTTGTGATTGACAGTAAATATTTCCTCATAGACCTTATATGCCTACCTTTGGTTGACTTATATGTTATTGTGGGAATGGACTAGCTCTCTTCTAACAATGTGATTTTAGACTCCTCAGCTAAGTCTATGACTTTTATAGATACCAAACTAGTAAACAAGGGATTTGAGAGGAAAAATCAGAGAATAAGTTTTCTATATTCTTCAGAGGTTGAAATTCAACAGAAACTAAATGACATACTAGTGGTGTGTGAATTTCCTGATGTGTCCCTAGAGGAGATTGTAAGTCTTACACCAAAGAGAGAAGTAGAATTTTCTATAGAGCTGGTTCCTGGCACTGGGCTAATTTCCATAGCACCATATAGGATATCTCCTATATAATTGAGTGAGTTAAAGGTACAAATAGACATGACTAAATATGCATGCGCTCATTCATATAGACAGTGGTGCATGGAGTTATTGTTGGGTGACTCTCCCGATTACTCTTAAGGTGTTTTATGTACTGCTCATATGTTATGAAAGTGAAATGATGGCATGTTTACTATCACACATATGTTTTATAAGAGATGTTTTCATGATGAGAATGATGATGAATGCACTTTCCCTGTTTTAAAGATAATATGTTTGATGAATATGCATATGTATGAGTACATCACATGATTAAAAGTAACATGCACTGCATCCCAATAGTATGTGATATGTTTTATGAAAGAATGTAGAGTTTTTCTTTCAAGCATGGTGGTACAAATCAATGGATTTCGTAACAGGTTGCATTGCTACTGAGATTCATTTCTCATGATAGTGTTGGCATTTACTAGATGTGTAGGTCCCCTTGGGCTGGAGAAAAAGGTAAAGTATGAAGAAGTGTCCAATCTGGGCATACAGAATATTTAATTTGAATAGCTTAAGTACATGGTAGAATAGAGCTAGCCTTTATGGTATTTTGATAAAGGCTAGTGTAGGATTATTTTGTATTGCCTATTCTAACTTATCTGTATAGGAATTAGGCTGGATTGATGAATAGGCTAATTGATGGAGTTATGAGTGGCATGATTGTTGCCTCCATGCCTAATAGTTAATTAACTATATTTAATTAAAAGTGCATGTTTATGTATATTTAATCTAGGTGTATTCTATATATATTTATTTCGCTGCGATGTTGAGAGAACCCGAGTGTAGAGACCAACTCAAATGGCTCTCAATTAATCAACTTGGTCAAAAGTTTAAAATTTACTCATGTAGAAGTGATAGTAACATACCATTATTATGATAATTATATACATTATACCTTTAAACACTTAAAAGGAACAATAGGCTAATGGGCGTGTTACAGGATTAGTGTGGTAGGAAACACATTTTGACATGTAGATAGTAAAGTTATACAAGCCCTAATATCCTAACCTCTTTGTTTATTATGTTTTGAAAAGGGTTGGGATGTTTTAATATACAAGATAGAAGGGTATATATGTATTTGAGATATGTGAGAAGAATATCAACTAGAATGATATTTTAGAAGGGTATGAGTGGCAAGGTTGGTAGCTCCTTACTCTAAATAGCCTCACATATCTATAGATATATATCTGAAGTGAAGAATTACGTATGTATACAAACATGAATGTATATCTCTATATATTTTATTTCATTTAATTATGCTATGTTACATGAGAGAACCCAGGTGTAGAAACTTAAACTAATAGCACTAAATTAATTAAATTGGTAAAAGATAAAAATTTATTCCAATAGAGGTAGCAATACCAACGAGAGGCCACCAAGCCAGGAACCACACTACCTGAAATGTGTTTGAGGTGGGGTTTTACTGGCAAACAATATTCCAAGATACTAGAGCATATGTCTAGGTTTGTGATGCCTATCAGAGGTAAGGTAATATCTCTATCGATGATGAAATTCCCCAAACAAGTGTTTAAGTGGTTGAGATTTTTTATGTTTGTGGCATTTGAGTTTATAGGTCCTTTTCCTTCCTCATATGGTAATAAGTATATCCTTGTGGCTGTTGAGTACTTCTCTAAGTGGCCAGAAGCTCAAGCTTTTCCCACTGATGATCCTAGGATAGTTACCAAGTTCTTAAAAAATTTGTTTGCTAGGTTTGGCACACCTAGGGCACTAATTAGTGATAGAGGGACCCATTTTTGTAACTCCTAACTTGAGAAAGTACTTAAGTGCTATGGGGTATCTCACAGCTTTTCAACACCCTATCACCCATAGACTAGTAGGCAAGTAGAGGTAACTAATAAGGGTTTAAAAAGAATATTATAGAAAACTATGGGGGTGAGTAGGAAGGATTGGGAATCCAAATTGGATGATAGATTGTGGGCCTTTAGGACAGCCTGTAGGACTTCAACTGGATTTACATCATATAGGCCTGTATATGGAAAAACTTGCCATTTGCATTATAGGCCTTTAAAACATGTAATCTTGATGTTAATTTTACAGGTAAAGAGAGGTTATGGTAGCTGAATGAGCTAGAAGAATTGGGATACCAAGCTTTTCGAAATCCTTCCATTTACATAGCGCAAACCAAGTAGCAACATAATCAGAGGGTACATGGCTCTAAAGATTTCCAACTTAGAGATAAGGTATTACTTCATAACTCATGTTTTCATCTTTTTCTAGGAAAGTTGAGGAATTAATGGTTAGGACCATTTGTGGTTAAGTAGGTCTTTGCCTATGGCAAAGATGAATTGCATCACCCTGAAAAAGGAGATTTCAAAGTAAATGGGCACCAACTAAAGCATTACTATGGAGACTCATTAGAAGTTAAGGAACGAGTGCAAATGGTGCTTTACCTGCAAGAGTGATAGAAGGAACGAGTCTAGCTAAAAGACTGAAACAAAAAGAAGCATTTTTTTAGTTTTATTTTTGTCTATTCCTCTTTTATTGGATTATTTTTATTTATTTTTGCACTTATGCTTTATTTCTTCTATGTCCCATTTGCTGCACTCTGAGGATAGATGATGAACACATAATTATACATATTTAATGTCTAAATTCCACTCACTTTAGGGATATATTTTGTGTGCTTTATGAATAATTACCCGTGTTTCACTTGATTCATGTTATCAAAGCTTTTCCCAGGTATAAAGTAGTTTTGAAGAGAAATGGACCAAAACCAAGCATCTAAAGGCTCAAAGCACCTTAAAATGTACCTTTTTGCATGGGCACTCATGAAGTCTTCTAGAACACACCCTGCCACACGCCCATGTTGCCTTAAATCTTCTAGAACACACCTCTCCACATGACAAAGACATCTTATGCACCTTCCTACACGGCCAGAGCAACAATTTTCAACCAAGAAACGGCCAAAAAATCATTGCGGATGGATGTCTTCTAAAACATGGCCAACAACATGGCTATGTCATCCACTAAGGCTACAACACGACCATGTCATCCACTTAGGCTACAACACAGCCATGCCACTTTCTAGGCTGTCACATGGCCGTATGGAAGCCTAGAGAGGCGCCTCCCTTGCCTACAAATAGGAGAAGGTGTAAGGGAAGAAAGGCATTACTTCAAAGGCGATCAAGAGAGGGAATTGAGAGCACTTGGAGTAGCTTGGAGTGTGATAGTCCTTGCTAATCCTTGGAGCTTAATATTTCAATTCCATTATCTTTTCACCAAGGTCACAAGCCGTGGAGATTTAATCAAGAATTGAAGGAAAATATTGGGAAGCATCAAGAGGCAATTAGGAGCATAATCAAGAAAGAGTTTAGAGTCAAGGCTATTCATCCAAAACTCAACCGATGAGGGTGTTTCTGTCCCCATTTTATTCTTATTTCTTATTATTTTATTCATAAACATGAGTAGCTAGATTGGTAGAACCAAATTGGGTTCTTAGACTATGTTGATATTTTGATTTGAACATGATTAAGTTATGAATTGAATTGTGTGATCTTCCTCTCGTTAAAGATTTATCAAGTTTTTATTACTAGACATTGTAATAAAAACTATCTAGATTCCTCTCAAATACTCTGCCTGATGATGTTTGGAATTGGAAAACTAACTAGAGAGAACAGTTGATCTTCGCTCGGACCAAGAGGTCAACAACTGCTAGACCAGGAAAAACTCCTAAAAAGCTTAAGGCTGATCTAAACTTGACCATTGGACACGAATAGCCAATAGAAGGTATAGGTTTAAGAAATCCATTGAAACCAACCGAAAAATTTGGATTTGTTTTACACAGGTAGCATAATCAATCTCATAACCCATTATGTTTTGTTTGCATATCATCCAATCTAAGATCCCAATGGGTTTACTTTTCTGGAACTTGATAATTCACTATCTTAACACTTGCCTCACTTTCTCTCTATAGCTCAATAATAGTAGTTAGATTTAGTTTAGATAACACACTATTCTTGTTAGGCTAAATAACAACGAGTAAGTAGTAACTCTGGGTTTTTCCATTCCCGTGGAATACGACCTTGATACTCACCATTGCGCTAGGCTACACTGACAGGTGCACTACCTTAAGGTGTGGCTACATATTGATCATTGGTAGCATATCATGCTTTTGGCACCATATCTAGGGACCTTTTTGTGAAAACTATAGCAAAATTATGAATTGTTACTTTAGCCACTCTTACTTGTTTTATTTTATTTTTGTTTTTGTTTTTGTTTTTATTCACTTTCTTTCTTTCCTTGTTCTTTTATGCACTTGTTGGGTTATTTTGCCAATTTGGTAGATTGTGACCATGGAATATACATCATTCTTGGAAGCCCAAAGACAGCTTCTGACAGCTCGAAGTGATCTTCTGGCCAAAGGATTATTGAACTTTTAAAGCCAGAGCAAACATCACAGTTTTGCTGTGAATTTTATGGTGGCCTACATTATAGTGAACACTGTAATGCAGGGGGTATGTTTGCTAACACCTTCAATTCTTTTTATCCTTACATTGATTTTGCTGATTTCGAACAGGTCGATTATGTGGGGAATTCCCCAAGTCAGCAGAACAATCCTTACAGCAATACATACAACTATGGGTGGAGTAACTATCCAAATTTTGGATGGAATAACGATACCCAAGGTTCACCAAATCTTCAGTGGTTACACTAGCAGCAACCCCAACAACAAACTGCTTTGAATCAATTTTCTCAATTTCTAGAGAATGAATCCAATTTGGAGGAAATGATCATAGAGTATATATCCACTTTAAAGAGAAGTTTCCAACAAACAAACACAATCCCGAAAGAGCAGCAAGCCTCTATTCAGAACATAGAATACCAAGTAGGCCAGATGTTTAAGATATTGGCTGAACCGCAGCCAGAGACGCTCCTCAGTACCACAAAGTCTAATCCAAGGGAGCAATACAATGCTATCACTCTTACATCTAGTAAGCAAGTATCTGACCCTTTGCTATTGACTGATGATAACATTATTGTACAGGATGTGCCAGACAGTAAAGAGCCAGAGCCTGAGGTAAGTAGGCCATTGAAAGTGGAGGACAAGAGTCTTATAATAGAGTACCAGACACCTTTTCCATACCCCACTAGATTGAAATAGTAGAAGGTTTATACTGATTTATCTACTTCTTTAAGACATTCCTTAGATTATGATGATCTTGTTTATTCTATGGATGTTTTAAATGATGTTATTAATTCAGAGCTTCAGGAATTCTTGTGTAATAACCCATCACAAATAGCATTGCAAGAAAATGAGGAAGAGCTGTCTAATGAGCAAGTGTTGGAACAACTAGCCAATTTGCTAGCTATTGAGCCTAGTAGTTATACTGACCTCTCTATTTCTTTTGATAGGTCAGAGAAACATAAGGTGAAAGCCTTAATTGAGGATCCCTAAGAGCTGAAATTGAAAGAATCACCTACGCATTCAAGCTGTACTCATCTGTGTCAAATGGACAAACTACAAATGATTATCACAGATAACCTAATCCCTACTGAAGGGGATACAATTTTGGCCTCTCTCAGTGCCCCTCTTAGGGCACTTGTTTGCAAGATTCCCCCATCCCTCTCGTTTCTACCAGAATGAGACAAAGCTTAAACCACTCCTCTACATATACATATATATATGTACATAGATATACAGACACACACACACATATATATATACATATACATCTTTTCTTCTTGCATTTAGTGCATAAAATTAATAAATTCTCAAGTTTCTAGGAAAGCTTAGGAGCCTTACATAGTCAGATAGGTAAACGATCACCATCTCAATCATTATCATGGAAACCATCTTGAGGACCAAGTAATCTTCCTTCATGACCTGATAAATAAATGAGTTAAAAAAAAACATATTATTCTTTTGTTTTTAGTTTTATCTTATTTAGGTCACATGCCAATAAAAATTTCTCAACTTACTTGGAGAAACAAAGAATGTGTGCCCCAAGGATTCCAGCTAAAAGAAAGGAAGGCTAGGATTAAAAGATTCACGACAACGTATCATGAAAATGATAAGTTATCATGATTTCAAATGATTGCCTATCACAAGAGATAACCTTTTGGAATTTAATTTCAAAGATTTCAGGAGATCAAATTTTAAAGATTTTCAAACCTTTCAAAATCTTGAAATTTTTTTTAAAAAGAAAAAGTCTCAAGTTTTCAAAAAAACAAACTTTTGAATTGATTATCTTATACTTTTCAAAAAATTAAAAATTTCCCTTAAAAAGTAATTTTGGTCTTAAAAGATTTTAAATTAGGATGAAGGGATTTTGAATTCTTTTTCATCTTAAAAACTTTCAAAAACATAAGACATAAATTTTGAAAAGTAAGGCAATTTGAATTTCTTTAATTTTCAAAAATTAAAAGCTTATCATCAAAATTTTAAATATAAAAGCTTCTTTGAATTATTTTACATTATCTTAAAATTAAAAAAAAAATTTCAAAGTTGCGTTATCCTTAAATTTTCGAAAATGGTAGGCCTTTGAATTAATTTCAACTTGTTTCAATTTTGCCTTGTCCTTAAATTTCGAAATTACAAATAAATAGGGAGCTCTTTTAAATTGTTTCAAAATTTTTGAATTATCCTTTGCATTATCCACAAATTCATGAGGATAATATGATCATCAAATTTTAAACATATTCGTAAATTAATTTATCCTTAGGATCTTTCAAACACTTTTAAAAGAGTATGATCAATTAAAAAAGAGTTATCAAGAATCCTTTTAATTTTTTTCAAAAGATATGGCTTATCCAAATTTAATTTCAAAAGCTTATCCCTTCCTCATCTTCACGCATGGATTCCTTCTCCTAGGAGGACACGGTTTCCTTTGCTTATATAAAGGCTTAGCCATCAAACTCTCCCACGAGATAATAAGCTTCAAATTCTTTTAATCATTTGTGTGAATTTTTGGCCACCCTAAGAGTAACTCTTGAGCATAATTGTTCTTCATACCAAGTAAGTATGTTTTCTTCCTTAATTCTCTATTCTCTTTTCATAAGCATTCAAAAAATAATAATATTTTTTTAGGAGTATTCTTTTGTTATTTCATACATAAATTCTTTCACTATTCACATGTATAGCATTCATTATCCTTTAATAGTCACATTCATTCTTTCTAGATTCATGCTCATAATTTCAAGATTCATTCTTTAATAATTTCTTCTTCAAGAATCATGCTTCTTTGATCTCTTATGTGCATACAATAATCGTTTCATCATCATGGCTATAAAGATTCATCCTTTTATAAGATTTTATCATATAAGATCTGAAAGAAACATTTGTTTTGTGAGCAAATCTTGTTGTGAATTCTTTCAAATGTCAAAAATTTTTTTTTTGGAAACTATAGAATCTTGTAACTTTCTTTCACATTAATCCATTCTTGCTATGGTTGTTATGGATTCCTGATAGAATCTTCAATCTTTCTTTCTATAAATGGCCGTGTATGATATTGATTCTTATATACATAAAGAACTTCATAGAACCATTCTTTAATAAAATCTTGACAAGGAAAACCCATTCTTGAAAAAAAATATAATTAGATGAAAATAATCATGTTTATATTTCTTTTCTCATTCTTGTATAAAATAAATCATGATCATGTAAGAAGCAAACAAGATTCTTGTTTCTTTTCATGCATGCATCAAGATTATAGCGATAGAATCTTTCTTCTTTACATTTGTTATTTTGAAATAAATCATAAGGATAATGTTACATACAGAAATCATGCTCAAAGATTGATATCTGCTCTTTAGATCCTTTTATAACTAACTTATGTCAATTCAGGACCATGTCGAATTCCTCATCCTATAGTATTACATCAAGAAAAAGAGGGACCCTGAAAAAAACCCTTCTCCCCCACAACATAGATTGCTAACATTCCATAAAGCAGAGCAAGAGGAGAAGTACCAAGTCTTTCACTATAAAATGATAGGAGCATGACATTCCACTACCCTTTGCAAGGCTCTTCACTATTAATGAACCTACATATAGGGAGTTGACCTTGGAATTTTGTAGCACCTTCTCCCTAAAGAAGCATATAATTGAGTGGACTAAGCTAGACACCATTTCATTCATCTTAGGGGGACTAGATTTCTCTATGTCCATACCTCACTTTGGATGGCATCTAGGCTTATGGACAATGGAGGAATTACATGGAAATGAGTACAAAGGATGCCTCTATGCTCCAATAGCTCCCTCCTATATGATGTGGAATAGATAGCACTCAGGCCTAGCCGGTACAACCTGAGCAGCTCTAAGGCCACTAAACTCCCTAACGACTTAAGGTACCTTTATTCCATCTTAGTTTATACTACTACAGGTAGAGGAGATAGCTTTGGAGTAGTCACTCAGACTGACTTGTTCCTTCTATGGGCCATGCATCAACAAAAGAAAGTGGATTTTGGTTTCATTTTAGCAAACTAGATCTCCACTTTCATAGAGGATGTCAAGAAGAGTACAATATGCTTTGGCCCATACATCACTCTGCTAGAAAGGAAGATATGAGTCCTAGATGATTGAACAAATGACCTCACTCAAGTAGGACGCATACAGCCGGTAGGTCTAAAGTAGATGATGAATATGCGAATGATATACACATCCCGTGGCCATAATGGTCCAGCCTATAAGTTGGTGAGCCAAAAGCAGGTCATACAACCCAGAGACGCTACAAGAAATGATGCATAACCCGCAAGAACAGATGATCCACCATCTCCTATAGCAATAGAAGTCCCTAGACCCAAAAACCTCAACATCTCAACTAATCAATTAGCCAAGTTAGCAAAAATTCAGCAACATCATATTACTTAATTCAAAGCTTTTCAGCAAGAAATCAGAGAACGCCAGGATACTATCTAGAGCACTCTCAGACATATCTCAGCTGGATCAGAGAGCCATATCCAGTAATCACATCAAATGACTTCTGAGATCCAAAGGCTAGTTAATGCACTACCACCATCCTTTATTGACTTAGACAACCTGGACATCTACTTTGAGGATCTTCTGCCACCATCTCCTAAGAATCCACCAACATAGTAAATCAGTAACATTCTCCTTTGTCTCATTTTATACTTTTAGTTTGTCAATGAGTCCTCCCCATTTTGTTATACACTAAGCATAGTGTCTGTCTCAAGTGTGGGGTGACTCCTTTCGGTTTATTTTAGTTTATTTCAATTTTATTTTAGATTTGTTTTCCTTTGCTTTATTATAAAAAAAATCTTTAAAAAAAAAGTTCTTTTCAATTATTATATTTTATTCTTTAACCAGTTTATGTCATCTCTTATATTTCTTTGTTTATTACATAACTTTTCAAATAAAAAATTTTAATTTTAGTTATTTTTATTTATTTATAAAAAAAATTTTACTTTTAGTTATTTTTATTTATTTAATTTCATCGCTTTCAAATAAACTGCTTTACACTGATCCACAGCATTGATAGGACTTAGAAAACACACAAGTCCCTACAAGTAAAACTATTATTTCAATTTATATTAAACAATAATTGTAATTCATAGCTCATAAAGAAAAATAGTTCTATAAATACTTAAATGCTCCAATATCTTTAATCATGTTCTACATTGCATACACTTTTAGTTGATAATATGGATAGGAAGACATGCATGCATTACTTGACTAGCAATTCTATTGAAATTTTAGGAACCTATTAAACCACACCCTATAAATGTGAGGATTTAAGCCAAAAGAGCATTCATTACAAACATGCTCAAAATTTTTTGTGTTGAGGGTGTATTTCATTTTACTATGCCTCTAGAACTTGCTTTGTAATACTTGTCAAAATTACATGAATTTTTGAATATTGGATATGATTTGGGCAACTTAGGACACACCATTATTGACCAAAAAGGCTACCCTATGTGTTTCCCTTAGTTAACCATCATTAGGCCTTGACATGTTCTTCATTATATACACCCTTAAGCCCCATTTCCCACTTCCTTTTACATTATCTTTCTTTTCCACCCTATATGTTTAAATTTGTGTCATTTGTTCTTTATATCTGATTAAAATGCAGTTTCTCAATAGATAAGGATTCACTGAGTCTTCCCTTTATCTTTGAGATACCCCCTCAGTCTAAGATTGAATATTAGAAAGACTGCAAGATGAAAAAAAGAAAAATATATGAAGAAGAAAAAATGAAAGAAAGAAAGATAGAAAAAGAAAAAGAAGAAAAAAGAGAGAGTATCAAAGCAGTCTCTATACTATCCTCGGAAAGGGTATTCTCTGAACTAAAAAGCTCAGTGAAAACTATGTCTACCGCATTTAATCCTTGGAATTTCCTTAGGGTCACATACATTTTCAACATAACTGTACCCTTTTCTCCCAAATTCTTCACCTACCTCTAACTTAAGCCCCGTTACAACCCTGTCAAGACCCTCTAATCATGATATTCACATTTTCGCAAGTAGTAGAGATGAGATTTATAAGCAAGCATATGGAAGGCATGGTACTATGAAATTGCTTGAGAGATTTCACTCCACCTATATACACTTCTGAGTGACATTGAGTGATCTTTGTAAGGTATTAGTTCCTAAATAAATAATGAATTTCTTGTTGAGGAAGTGCATACAATCTAATTGTTCCTATTCTCTGTGAAGGTTTCGCAATGATAAAATTATGATCAAAATTCATTTAGGAAGTATTAGTTAACATAGAATATGAAGTGTACATGAACTATGAGAAGCTATTATTACTTTGTACAAATGAAATGAAACTTTGCTTGAGAACAAGCAAAAGTTAAAATGTGGGGTATTATGATGAACACATAATTATACAAATTTAATGGCTAAATTCCACTCACTTTAGCGGTATATCTTGTGTGTTTTATGAATAATTACCTATGTTTTCACTTGAATTCATGTTATCAAAGCTTTTCCTAGGTACAAAGTAGTTTTGAAGAAAAATGGAGCAAAACCAAGCATCTAAAGGCTCAAAGCACCTCAAAAAGCACCTTTTAGCATGGGCCCACATGGATTCTTCTAGAACACACCCTACCACATGCCCATACTGCCTTAAAGCTTCTATAACACACCTCTCCACATGCCAAAGACATCTTATACACCTCCCTACATGGCTAGAGCAACAATCTCCAAGCAAGAAACGACCAAAATCACCCCGCGAACGGATTAATTCTAGAACACGACCTACAACACGGCCATGCCATCCACGTAGGCTACAACATGACCATGCCACTTTATAGGCTGCCATATGGCCTTGTGGAAGCCTCAAGAGGCGCCTTCCTTGCCTATAAATAGGAGAAGATGCAAGGAAGGAGAGGCATCACTTCGAAGGCAATCAAAAGAGGGAACTGAGAGCACTTAGAGTAGCTTGGAGTGTGACAATCCTTGTTAATCCTTAGAGCTTAATACTTCAATTCCATTGTCTTTTCACAAAGGTCACAAGCCATGGAGATTTAATCAAGAATTGAAGGAAAAGATTAGGAAACATCAAGAATAAATTAGGAGCATAAACAAGGAGGAGTTTAGAGTCAAGGCTATTCATCCAAAACTTGACCGATGAGTGTGTTTCTGTCTCCATTTTGTTCTTCTTCCTTTATTATATTTCTTATTTTTTTATTCATGAACATGAGTAGCTAGATTGGTAGAACCCAATTGGGGTTCTTAGACTATGTTGATATTTTGATTTGAACATGATTGAGTTATGAATTAAATTGTGTGATCTTCCTCTATTTGAAGATTTATCAAGATTTTATTACGAGAAGTAGTAATAAAAACTATCTAGATTCCTCTCAAATACTCTACCCAATGATGTTTGGAATTGGAAAACTAACTAGAGAGAATAGTTGATCTTCACTCAAACCAAGAGGTCGATAACTACTCGACTAGGAGAAACTCCTAAAAAGCTTAATGCTGATCTAAACTTGACCATTGGACACAAATAGCCAATGGAAGGTATAGGTTTAAGAAATCCATCGAAACCAACTGGAAAATTTGGATTTGTTTTACATAGGTAGCACAATCAATCTCAAAACCTATTATCTTTTATTTACATATCATCCAGTCTAAGATCCCAATGGGTTTACTTTTTTGGAACTTGATAATTCACTATCTTAACACTTGCCTCACTTTCTCTCTGTAGCTCAATAGTAGTAGTTAGATTAATTTAGACAACACACTATTCTTCTTAGGCTAAATAGCAACTAGTAAGTAGTAACTCTGGGCTTTCCCATTCCTGTGGAATACGACCTTGATACTCACCATTGCGCTAGGCTACACTGACAGGTGCACTGCCTTAAGGTGTGCTACCAATGATCTATATGTAGCCACACCTTAAGGCAGTGCACCTGTCAGTGTAGCCTAGCGCAATGGTGAGTATCAAGGTCGTATTCCACAGGAATGGGAAAGCCCAGAGTTACTACTTACTAGTTGCTATTTAGCCTAAGAAGAATAGTGTGTTGTCTAAATTAATCTAGCTACTACTATTAAGCTACAGAGAGAAAGTGAGGCAAGTGTTAAGATAGTGAATTATCAAGTTCCAAAAAAGTAAACCCATTGGGATCTTAGACTGGATGATATGTAAATAAAAGATAATAGGTTTTGAGATTGATTGTGCTACCTATGTAAAACAAATCCAAATTTTCCAGTTGGTTTCGATGGATTTCTTAAACCTATACCTTCCATTGGCTATTCGTGTCCAATGATCAAGTTTAGATCAGCATTAAGCTTTTTAGGAGTTTCTCCTAGTCGAGTAGTTATCGACCTCTTGGTCTGAGTGAAGATCAACTATTCTCTCTAGTTAGTTTTCCAATTCCAAACATCATTGGGTAGAGTATTTGAGAGGAATCTAGATAGTTTTTATTACTACGTCTCGTAATAAAATCTTGATAAATCTTCAAATAGAGGAAGATCACACAATTTAATTCATAACTCAATCATGTTCAAATCAAAATATCAACATAGTCTAAGAACCCCAATTAGGTTCTACCAATCTAGCTACTCATGTTCATGAATAAAATAATAAGAAATATAATAAAGGAAGAAGAACAAAATAGAGACAGAAACACCCTCATCGGTCAAGTTTTGGATGAATAGCCTTGACTCTAAACTCCTCCTTGATTTTGCTCTTAATTTCCTCTGAATGCTTCCTAATTTTTTCCTTTAATTCTTGATTAAATCTCCACGGCTTGTGACCTTGGTGAAAAGACAGTGGAATTGAATTATTAAGCTCTAAGGATTAGCAAGGACTGTCACACTCCAAGCTACTCCAAGTGCTCTTAGTTCCCTCTCTTGATTGCCTTAAAAGTGATTCCTTTCTTCCCTTGTGCCTTCTGCTATTTATATGCAAGGGAGGCGCCTCTCTAGGCTTCCACATAGCCATGTGGTAGCCTAGAAAGTAGCATGGCCGTGTTGTAGCCTAAGTGGATGACATGGCCATGTTGTAGGCCATGTTCTAGAAGACATCCATCCGCAATGATTTTTCAACCATTTCTTGGTTGAAAATTGTTATTCTAGCCGTAATAAGGTGTATAAGATGTCTTTGTCATATGGATAGGTGTGTTCTAGAAGATTTAAGGTAGAATGGACATGTGGCAGGGTGTGTTCTAGAAGACTTCATGAGTGCCCATGCGAAAAGGTGCATTTTGAGGTGCTTTGAGCCTTTAGATGCTTGGTTTTTAAAATTGCTTTATACCTGGGAAAAGCTTTAATAACATGAATTCAAGTGAAAACATGGGTAATTATTCATAAAACACACAAAATATATCCCTAAAGTGAGTGGAATTTAGCCATTAAGTCTGTATAATTATGTGTTCATCATAATACCCCACACTTAAACTTTTGCTTGTTCTCAAGCAAACTTTCATTTTGTTCATAAGAAATAGTAATAGCTTTTCAAAGTTAATACATACTCCATAGTCTATGCAACTTGATGCTATATGAATCTTAAGCATGATTCTTGGCATTACAGGCCCTTCAAAAATAATAGAGATAGTTAGATTGAATGCATTTCCTCAACAAGCAATTCATTGTTCGATTAGGAACCACTACCTCTCAGAGATCACTCAATGTCGCTTAGAAGTGTATATAGATAGAGTGAAATCTCTCAAGTAATTCCATAGTACCATGCCTTCTATATGCTTGCTTATAAATCCTATCTCCACTACTTGCAAAAATTTGAATATTATGATCAAAGGGTCTTGACAAGGTTGTAATGGGGCTTGAGGTAAAGATAGGAGAAGAATTTGGGAAGAAAAGGGTACAAATATGTTGAAAATGCATGTGATCCTAGGGAGATTTCAAGGATTAAATGCGGTAGAAACAGTTTTCACTAAGCTTTTTTTCTTTGTTCAGAGAATACCCTTTCCTAAGATAGTACAGAGACTGCTTTGATACTCTTTTTTTCTTTTTATTCTTTTTCTATCTTTCTTTCTTTCATTTTTCTTTTCTTCATCTATTTATTTTGTAGTCTTGTAGTCTTTTTAATATTCAGTCTTGGACTGAGGGGGTATCTCAAAATAAAGAGGAGACTCAGTGAATCCTATTTATTGAGATATTGCATTTTAATCTAGCTATGAAGAATAAACCACACAAATTTCAACATATAGGGTGGCAAAGAAAGATAGTGTAGAAAAAAGTGGAATATGGGGTGTAGAGGTGTATACATGGAAGAACAAGTCAAGGCTCAATGATGGTCAACTAAGGGAAACACATAGGGTAGGCTTTTTGGTCAATAATGGTATATCCTAAGTTGCCCAAATCATATCCGATATTCAAAAAATTCATGTAATTTTAACAAGTATTACAAAGCAAGTTCTAGAGGCATAGTAAATTAAATGCACACTCAGCACAAAAAATTTTTGAGCATGTTTGTAATGAATGCTCTTTTGGCTCAATCCTCACATTTATAAGGTGAGTTTAATAAGTTCCTAACATTTCAATAGAATTGCTAGTCAAGTAATGGATGCATATCTTCCTATCCATATTATCAGCTAAGAGTGTATGCAATGTAGAACATGATTGAAGATATTGGAGCATTTAAGTATTTATAGAACTATTTTTCTTTATGAGCTATGAATTAAAATTATTGTTTAATATAAATTGAAACAAAAGTTTTACTTGTAGGGACTTGTGTGTTTTCTAAGTCCTACAATGCTTTGGATCAGTGTAAATCAGTTTATTTGAAAGTAATGAAGTTAAATAAATGAAAAAAAATAAATAAACAAAAATAACTAAAAAAAAAATTGAAATGTTATGTAATAAACAAAGAAATATAAGAGAAGACATAAACTGGTTAAAGAATAAAATAAAATAATTGAAAAAAATTTTTTTTCTTGAAAGATTTTTTTTTATAATAAAGCAAAGGAAAATAAAACCAAAATAAAATTGAAATAAACTAAAATAAACCGAAAGGAGTCACCCCACACTTGAGACAGACACTGTGCTCAGTGTATAACAAAATAGGGAGGACTCATTGACAAACTAAAAGTATAAAATGAGATGAAGGAGAATATTACTGATTTACTGTGCTGGTATATTCTTAGGAGATGGTGGCAAAAGATCCTCAACGTAGATGTCCAGGTTGTCTAAGTTAGTAAGGGATGGTGGTAGTGCATCAACTAGCCTCTAGATCTGAGAAGTCATTTGATGTGACTACTGGATATGGCTCTCTAATCCAACTGAGATATGTCTAAGAGTGCTTTAGATAGTATCCTGGCGTTCTCTAATTTCTTGCTGAAAAGCTTCGAATTTAGTAATATGATGTTGCTGAATTTCTGCTTACTTGGCTAATTGATCAGTTGAGATGTTCAGGTTTTTGGACCTAGGGACTTCTGTTGCTACAAGAGATGGTGGATCATCTGTTCTTGTGGGTTGTGCATCATTTCTTATAGCATCTCTGGGCTGTATGACCTGCTTTTGGCTTACTAACTTATAGGCTGGACCATTATGGCTACAGGATGTGTATATCATTTGCATATTTATCATCTGCTTTATACCTACTGGCTGTATGCATCCTACTTGAGTGAGGTCATTTATGCAATCATCTGGGACTCCTATCTTCCTTGCTAGCCAAGTGATGTATGGGCCAAAGCATATTGTACTCTTCTTGACATCTTTTATGAAAGTGGAGATCTGGTTTGCTAAAATGAAACTAAGATCAACTTTCTTTTGTTAATGTATGGCCCATAGGAGGAACAAGTCCGTCTGAGTGACTACTCCAAAGCTATCTCCTCTATCTGTAATAGTATAAACTAAGATGGACAGAAGGTACCTTAAGCCATCAGGGAGGTTAGTGGCCATGGAGCTGCTCGGGTTGTATCGGCTAGGCCTGAGTGCTATCTGATTCTACATCATATGGGAGGGCGCTATTAGAGCATAGAGGCATCCTTTGTACTCATTTCCATGTAATTCCTCCATTGTCCATAGGCCTAAATGCCATCCAAAGTGAGGTATGGACATAGAGAAATTTACTCCCCCTAAGTTAAATAAAATGGTGTCTGGCTTAGTCTACTCAATTATATGCTTCTTTAGGGAGAAGGTGTTAGAAAATTCCAAGGTCAACTCCCTATACGTAGGTTCACTAATGGTGAAGAGCCTTGCAATGGGTAGTGGATCTAGGAGTTCATGGATTTCATCAGTTAATCCTACTATCAGGATGTCTTTCATGTTGATGCAGCGTCCGCCTCCTATCATTTTATAGCAAAAGACTTAGTACTTCTCCTCTTGCTCTTCTTTATGGAATGTCAGCAATTTATGTTCCGGGGGAGAAGGATTTTTTTCAGGGGTCCCTCTTTTTCTTGATGTAATACTATAGGATGACGAATTCAACACGGTCCTAAATTGACATAAGTTAGTTATAAAAAGATCTAAAGAGCATATATCAATTTTGAGCATGACTTATGTATGTAACATTATCCTTATGATTTATTTCAAAATAACAGATGTAAAGAAGAAAGATTCTATTGCTGGAATCTTGATGCATGCATGAAAAGAAACAAGAATCTTGTTTGGTTCTTGCATGATCATGATTTATTTTATACAAGAATGAGGAAAGAAACATGAACATGATTATTTTCATTTTATTATATTTTTTTTCAAGAATGGGTTTTCTTTGTCAAGATTTTATTAAAGAATGGTTCTTTGAGGTTCTTTATGGATACAAGAAATAATATCATACACGACCATTTATAGAAAGAAATATTGAAGATTCTATCAAGAAACCATAAAAACCACAGCAAGAATGGATTAATGTGAAAGAAAGTTACAAGATTCTATAGCTTCCAAAATTTTTGTTTTGACGTTTGAAAGAATTCATAACAAGATTTGCACATAAAACAAATGTTTCTTTCGGATCCTATACGATAGAATCTTATAAAAGGATGAATCTTTAGAGCCATGATGATGACACAATTAGTGTATGCATATAAGAGATCAAAGAAACATGAATCTTGAAGAAGAAATTATTAAAGAATGAATCTTGAAAGAATGAATGTGACTATTAAAGGATAATGAATGTTATACATGTGAATAGTGAAAGAATTTATGTATAAAATAATTAAAGAATAATCCTAATAAAAAAATTATTATTTTTTGAATGCTTATGAAAAGAGAAAGGAGAATTAAGAAAGAAAACATACTTACTTCGTATGAAGAACAATTATGCTCGAGAGTTGCTCTTAGGGTGGCCGAAAATTCACACAAATGATTAAAAGAATTTGAAGTTTACTATCTCATGTGGGAGAGTGTGACGAATAAGCTTTTATATAGGCAAAGGAAACCATGTACTCTTAGGAGAAGCAATCCACGCGTGAAGAGGAGGAAGGGATAAGCTTTCGAAATTAAATTTGGATAAGCCATATCTTTTGAAAAAAAAATTGAAAGGATTCTTGATAACTCTTTTTGAATTGATCATACTCTTTTGAAAGTGTTTGAAAGATCCTAAGGATAAGTTAATTTATGAATATGTTTAAAATTTTGATGATCATATTTTCCTCAAGAATTTGTGGATAATGCAAAGGATAATTTAAAACTTTTGAAAGAATTGAAACAATTTAAAAGAGCTCCTTACTTATTTGTAATTTCGAAAATTAAGGATAAGGAAAAATTGAAACAAGTTGAAATTAATTAAAAGGCCTACCATTTTCAAACATTTAAGGATAAAGCAACTTTGAATTTGTTTGAAAGTTTTAAGATAATGTAAAATAATTCAAAGAAGCTTTGTATTTAAAATTTTGATGAGAAGCCTTAAATTTTTGAAATTTAAAGAAATTCAAATTGCCTTACTTTTTGAAAGTTATTTCTTATGTTTTTTCGAAGTTTTTAAGATGAAAAATAATTCAAAATCCCTTTATCCTAGATTAAAATCTTTTCAGACCAAAATTACTTTTTAAGGGAAATTTTTAATTTTTTGAAAAGTATAAGATAATTAGGAAATCAATTTAATTTTTCGAAAAATTGAGACTTTTTATATAAAGAAAAAGAAAATTCAAAATTTTTGAAAGGTTTGAAAATCTTTAAAATTCAAATTTGCTTTCATGAAATCTATTCCAAAAGCTTATCTCTTATAATAGACTATTAAAATCTTATTCATAGGCTATCATGTGAGTTTGGTCTTTGAGTGACAGCTTATCATTGATAAGTTATTGCTTAGAGCATGATTGCTTATCACTTGAAACTATGATAGTTTATTATGATGGCTTATCATTTGAAGTCATGGTAACTTATCATTTTCATGATAGGTTGTCATGAATCTTTTAATCCTAGTCGTTCCCCTTTCAGCTGGAATCCTTGGGGCACACTTTCTTTGTTTCTCTAAGTAAGTTGGGAAAATTTTATTGGCATGTGAGATGAATAAGATAAAACTAAAAACAAAAAAATAATATGTTTTTTTTAATTCATTTATTTATCAGGTCATGAAGGAAGATTACTTGGTCCTCAAGAGGGTCTCTATGGTAATGCTTGAGATAGTGACCATTTACCTTGAAATTTCCTTAATTAGGGTCATGAATTTCAATGGCACCATAGGGAGATACATACTGACTGCGTAAGGCTCCTAAGTTTTCTTGGAAACTTGAGAATTTATTAATTTATGCACTAAATTCAAGAAGAAAAGATGTATACATATATATATGTGTGTGTGTCTGTATATCTATGCACATGTATATATGTATATGTAGAGGAGTAGTTTAATTTTTGTCTCATTCTGGTGGAGACGAGAGAGGTGGGGGAATCTTGTAAACAAGTGCCCTGAGATGGTCTCTGAGAGAGGCCAAAATTGTATCCCCTTTAGTAGGGATTAGGTCATCTATGATGATCATTTGTAGTTTGTCCATTTGACATAGATGAGTACCGCTTGAGTATGTAGGTGATTCTTTCAATTTCAGCTCTTGGGGATACTCAATTGAGGCTTTCACCTTATGTACCTCTAACCTATCAAAAGAAAGAGAGAGGTCAGTATAACTACTATGCTCAGTAGCCATCAAATTGGCTAGTTGTTCCAACACTTGCTCTTTAGATAACTCTTCCTCTTTTTCTTCCAATGCTATTTATGATGGGTTATTATGCAAGAATTCCTAAAGTTCTGACTTAATAACATTATCTAAAACATCCATAGAATAAATAGGATCATCATGATCTAAGGAATGCCTTAAAAAAGTAGCTAGTCAGAATAAACCTTCTCCTGCTTCAATCTAACAGGGTATGGAATAGGTGGCTAGTACTCTATTATAGGACTTTTTTCCTCCACTTTCAATGGCCTACTTACCTCAGGCTCTGGCTCTTTACTGACTAGAACATCCTGTACAATAATGTTATCATTAGTTAATAGCAAAGGGTTAGATACTTGCTTACTAGATGTTAGAGTTATAGCATTGTATTGCTCCCTTGGTTTAGACTCTGTGGTACTGGGGAGCATCTCTGGCTGTGTTTCAGCTAATATCTTAAACATTTGGCCTTCTTGGTATTCTATGTTCTGAATGGAGGCCTGTTGCTCTTTCAAGATTGTGTCTGTTTGTTGGAAACTACTCTTTAAAGTGGACATATAATCCATGATCATTTCCTCTAAATCGGATTCATTCTCTTGCAATTGAGAAAATTGATTCAGAGCATTTTGTTGTTGGGGTTGCTGTTGGTGTAACCACTGAAGATCTGGTGAACCTTGGGTATCGTTATTCCATCCAAAATTTAGATACTTACTCCACACAAAGTTGTATGTGTTGCTGTAAGGATTGTTCTGCTGACTTGGGGAATTCCCCACATAATCGACCTATTCGAAATCAGCAGAATCAATGTAAGGATAAAAAGAATTGAAAGTGCTAGCAAACATACCCCCTGCATTATAATGTTCACTATAATGTAGGCCACCACAAAATTCACAATAAAACTGTGATGCTTGCTCTAACTTCAAAAGCTCGATAATCTCTTTGGCTAGAAGATTATTTCGAGCTGTTAGAAGCTCCCTTTAGGCTTCCAAGAATGATGTATAGTTCGTGGTCACAATTTACCAAATTGGCAAAACAACCCAACATGTACATAAAAGAATAAAAAAGAGAAAAAAATAAATAAAGACAAAAGTTAAATAAAACAAATAAGAGTGGCTAAAGTAACAATTCAAAAATTCACTCTAGTTTTCTCAAATATTCCTCGACAACAGCACCAAAAACTTGATGTGCTACCAATGATCTATATGTAGCCACACCTTAAGGCAGTGCACCTGTTAGTGTAGCCTAGCGCAATGGTGAGTATCAAGGTCGTATTCCATGGGAATAAGAAAGCCCATAGTTACTACTTACTCATTGTTATTTAGCCTAAGAAGAATAGCGTGTTATCTAAACTAAATCTAACTACTACTATTAAGCTATAGAGAGAAAGTGAGGCAAGTGTTAAGATAGTGAATTATCAAGTTCCAGAAAAGTAAACCCATTGGGATCTTAGACTGGATGATATGCAAACAAAAGATAATGGGTTATGAGATTGATTGTGCTACCTTTGTAAAACAAATCCAAATTTTTTGGTTGGTTTCAATGGATTTGTTAAACCTATACCTTCCATTGGATATTCGTGTCCAATGGTCAAGTTTAGATAAGCATTAAGCTTTTTAGGAGTTTCTCCTGGTCTAGCAGTTGTCAACCTCTTGGTCCGAGTGAAGATCAACTGTTCTCTCTAGTTAGTTTTCCAATTCCAAACAACATTGAGTAGATTATTTGAGAGGAATCTAGATAGTTTTTATTACCACGTCTCGTAATAAAAACTTGATAAATATTTAACTAGAGGATGATCACACAATTTAACTCATAACTCAATCATGTTCAAATCAAAATATCAACATATTCTAAGAACCCCAATTCAGTTCTACCAATCTAGCTACTCATGTTCATGAATAAAAAAATAAGAAATATAATAAAGGAAGAAGAAAAAAATGGAGATAGAAACACCCTCATTGTTCGAGTTTTGGATGAATAGCCTTGACTCTAAACTCCTCCTCGATTATGCTCCTAGTTGCCTCTTGATTCTTCCCAATCTTTTCCTTCAATTCTTGATTGAATCTCTATGGCTTGTGACCTTTGTGAAAAGAAAATGGCATTAAAGGATTAAGCTCCAAGGATTAGCAAGGGCTGTCACACTCCAAGCTACTTTAAGTGCTCTCAGTTCCCTCTCTTGATTGCCTTCAAAGTGATGCCTTTCTTCCCTTGCACCTTCTCTTATTTATAGGTAAGGGAGGCGCCTCTCTAGGCTTCCACACAGCCATGTGGTAGCCTAGAAAGTGGCATGGTCATGTTGTAGCATAAGTGGATGACATGGCCATGTTGTAGGCCATGTTCTAGAAGACATCCGTCTGTGATGATTTATTGGCCACTTCTTAGTTGAAAATTGTTACTCTGGCCATGTAGGAAAGTGTATAAGATGTCTTTGTCATGTGGAGAGGTGCGTTCTAGAAGATTTAAGGCAGCATGGGCGTGTGGCAGGGTGTGTTCTAGAAGAATTCATGAGTGCCCATGCGAAAAGGTGCATTTTGAGGTGCTTTGAGCCTTTAGATGCTTGGTTTTGGTCCATTTCTCTTCAAAACTGCTTTATACTTGCAAAAAGCTTTGATAACATGAATTGAAGTGAAAACATGGGTAATTATTCATAAAACACACAAAATATATCCCTAAAGTGAGTGGAATTTAGCCATTAAATATGTATAACTATGTGTTCATCAATAGAGTGTTATTCAAGTGTGAAGAAGGCATCTATTATTCATCTTTTATTTTAACTATTTTTTCTTTTATTTTAACCCTACTAATGCTATAATAATACTGATATAAGAGATATGATTCAGATACTTGACTTGATCCATTTGAGTTTTTGTTTATCTTTTAAGTATTTATGATTTAGTTATTAAGCAGGCAATGATTGTTTCTCTTAGTGTATGTGATGTGTCTTATTTTATACATATTTGCTTGATATCATTTGTCAATTTTATGAGCATTTTGTGTATTTTTATTCCAAGAACCATCTAAATTTGTATCTTTTCATTTTCATGCATTTTATCAAGTTATCATCAGTAAATGGAGTAATTTTGGGTCTGGACAACCTTTAAAATGCCTTTTTTCAACTATTTGGCTTAAGTAGCCCAGGTTGGGCCTTTAAAGCAGTTGCCCAACCATTTAGGAAAGAAGTCGTTGGAAGAGAAGCCTCAACGTGTGACCTGAGAGCTTCTTATGAAACACCCGTGATCGTGACTCTGGGACGCATCGAGGAGATTAATTGGGGACAATTTAAGCAAGAGGCTGGGAGATATTGGAAAGGTGTTCTTCCATCTACAACAAGGGCAAAATTCCTTTGCGATGCTCCACTAAGGCATGCGAGTTCTAACTATCCATCGATTAGGAGCAATGACAAAAGACCTTCTGGTGACCAAGGGATGACTAGCTGGACATCGCCATCGACTTCAGCCATCGAAATGTGATAGATCCAAGCGACCTACGATAGACCTGAGAGCTTTGACCCCATTCAGTTTTATGACCCATTCAAGGTTTTTCGTCTAATCTACCATCTATTGTAATATCTGCTCTAAATATGCTCAAAGAGACATTTTCTAATTATTAATTTAATCTTAATGCTTGTGTATGTTGCATTAATTTCATATAGTTGCATTAGCCAAGGGACTAAATTGAAAGGAAATACATGAGGGTTTAGCAAAAGGTGGTTAGAGACTCAATTGGAAAGGGAAAAATGAGTGTGTTTAAGAGTGCAAAAGAGCTTAGGGACTAGATAGCAATTTCCTTAAACTCCCCTAAACCCTAGCTGAAGCTCTAAATGCCCACACTTCTAGCATACCAAATTTTTAGAGAAAGAATCTGAGGGAGAAACTAGAGAGAGAAAGGGATGAGTTAGGGCTTGAGGATAAAATTTTTACTAAGGAAGGATTAGATTTGAGCCTAGAAATTAGTCCTACAGAAAGGGGAGAGTCTTTTGATACATCATATACATCCATTTGCAAGGAAATCAATAGCAATCCATCCCAAACCCCTCTCTTTTTTGAAATGTGGAATACTACTGAATAACGTGATTTGAACAGCTTGAAAATGTAATTTACTGAATTTTTAGGCTAAGTTGGGGTTAAACCTATGTTCTGAATGTTTTCAACTGCTATTGGATACTGTGTTGTTGAAATGTATGCTCATATGTGTGCTTGTAATTGATTGGAAGGGCTGGATTGTGTTCATCAAGAGATATAGGCCATTTTTCCTTGAATGCACCATGTCTAAGCTGATTGATGGGAAATGTTCAATTAGAAGCAAAGTTTATTGTGTGGAAATTACGCTCATGTGTTTAGAATTGAAAATGGAATGCATTGTGGATTGGGTATTATTAAAATTACATTTTTTGAGCTGTAACAGAGCATAATAGCCAACTGCTAAGCATGGGGTAGTCAATTATCGTGTTCCTAGAAACCAAGTTTAGACAGAGGCTTAACAGCTGACTGTCAGCTTCCTAGCAGTCGACTGTCGGGCCCGGGTTTGCACTAAGCAGTCGACTGTCGTGCTTTTATTTTTCCTAATATGCATTCTAATAAGCAACCAACCGACTGTAGCCTGCTAGTAGTCGATTGGTAGCTTACTGTCTTGCACTTGAGGATTATAGAGAGCCACCATCTGACTGCTAGCCTTCCAACAGCTGGCTAGCAGCCCTCTAACTTGCGAAATGAGATTTTTAATGGTAATTGAGCTTAGTAATTCTTCATCCTAATTTGATGAAGGTCTCACAACATAGGTAATCAAGGAAACTAAGAGTTTTGGGTAATATAAAAAGGATGGGGTCACCTTTGACTTGGATGAGAATGGTCCTTGTGATAGTGATGCCAAGGGAGTGGAAAGACATAAAAAAGGAAAAGTGAAGTATTCCAGGCATATGCTTTAGTTATAGATAGACTCATGATTCGAGTGACCGATTATCAATATGGGACAGTCATTGGCATTCCACGATTATGCCACAATTGAGGATGGTTAAAAAACCACTTGAATGTAGATGATTTTGAAAACATCGTATAGTTGTGAACCCTTAGTTAGTGCACTCCTCTAAAGGTCATTAGGAGAACACATACTTGAGGTTAAAGCATAACCCTGGGTACAACCTTTAATAATAGTAGATCAAAACGATAATGCTGATCTAAAATCAATCATTAGGAAGACATATCGGTGGTAGTTTCTTAGGTTTAAGAAATTCAATTGTAACGACAGTGAACTTGAATTTAGTTTAGAATTCACTCATAGGTAGCATCATTAGATTCAATTATCCATTATCCTTTATGTGTTTGCCAACTAGTACAAGTCCTTAGTGGGTTTTCTTTTTGCCTTTATAAACTCTCTTTCTTATTCACTGTCGCTGATTGTGGTTTATTGCATGTAGTTAATTATTAGTTAGTTAAAAATCAATCACTTTAACTATTAGGCTAGATAATAGAGAATGAGTAGTAACTCTAGGCTTTTCCTTTCCTATGGGATATGACCTTGATACTCACCATTGCACTAGGATGCATTGATAAGTTCATTGCCTTAGGTGTAGTTGCATTAGCAGCGCATCATCTAACTTAGGTAGTATTCCTTATAGAAAGAGTTGAGATTAGGCTATGTGGCTTAGCTAAATAGTTTACTATTTTTTACTCCTAGTATTATGTGATAATGGGATTAAGCTATGGGATTTAGGTTTAGGTAGCCAGTATTCTGAGGTGTGCTTTGTGTTCTCTATAAGATATTGTGTTATTGAGACTAATCTATTTTTTTGAACGAAACAAAGGCATTGCCGATAAGGAATGTTAGAAATGTTGATAGGGATGAGAAAAATTTTGAGGGAGTGATGTAGACTCTACAAGGTATTGTAGAAGTCATAAGGCATTAAGCCAATGCTACTTCCTAGTTACTGTAACTACTCTTGAAGTAAGAAACCCTATACCTCGGGTAGACCAAAAAGGAAACCAAGTGTACAAAGATTGGTTTGAATTTCAGAGAGCTAAACCTAGAATCTTCAAGGGAGATTATAACTGTAAGTTAACTGATAAATGAATTAAGGGAATGGAGAAACATTTCAAAGTATTAGGAAAGATAAATGAACAAAAGGTAGATTTTTCAACATATATGCTAGAAGTTGAAGTTGAGTACTGGTTGAAGGGAGCTTAAAAATTGTTAGAAAAATAAGGCATCCTGTAACCTGGGAAAATTTTAAAATAGCCTTCCTTGGAATGTATTTTCCTATAAGTATGAGGAAAAAAAGGGAAATAGAATTTGTGTAGTTAAAATAGAGTGGCAAAACTTTTAAGGATACCTAGCCAAATTTGAGGAGTTATCCAAGTTCTCCTCTTATATGAGATATCATCTAGATGAAGCATGGAAGTCCATGAACTTGGAGGCTGGGTTGGACCCAAAGATGAAGCAAGTGATTTCCCCCAATTGGAAATTAGAAACTATATCACATTAGTGAACAAGTCTTGAATAATAGCCTGAAATATGAGAGACAAAGAAAGAGAGAAGAAACAAACTCAAAATTTTAAGAAGAGGCCTGGAAATTTTCCACCCATTAAAAATTCCTAATTCAATAAGAATTCTGAGGGAAATAAACCAATAATGAATTAAACCATTCCTACTCCTTGTCAAAAGTATATACGAAACCATGGAAGTAGACCTTGTTTAGTAGGCCAAAATGTGTGTTACATCTATGGTAAACTAGGCCATATAGTAAGGAATAGTTTTTAGAATAAGAAACCAAATGGTGGGCCTAGACCTTAGACTTAGGGGTGGGTGTATGCCCTAAAGGGAAAGAGGTTGCAAGATCTGATGATCTAATTAAAGGTAAGTATATGATAGGTAATAAGTCATTAATTGCATTATTTGATTATAAGGCATCCCATCTGATAAGTTGGTGAAAGACCTGAGATTATCTGAAACTCGCCTTCCTTGCAATTTAAATACTACACCCGTATTGACCATGTAGTGATTTCTCAAGCTTGTTTGTGTAACACCCCAAATCCTATGGTTCCTTTTAGTTACTTAAATAATATAATACCATATACTACAAGATTGGTGAGTTACAACTACCTCTACCCAAGTAAATTTTAACTTTTACCAAGTTAAATAATTAAGTGCCATTAGTTTGGAAATTTTACACTCGGGATACTCACACATAATATCGCAGTGGAAAATAATTGAAACAAAACATATAGATATATATATAAGTATGTCCACATTCATATACATAATTCTTTTGCAATAACTACAAGTCATATTCATCAGACATATACTTATGGATATGTGAGTGTGTCGACCAGTGTAAGGAGATAACAAGCTTGTCACTCATACCCATTTAACAAAAGACAACTAGAGTATTCCTAGCTCACATATCCTAATACATATATGTCCTCATTCTGTACACCAAAATCATCCTTCTGATCCTTCCAAAATAATAATATTAAGGATTCAGGGTATTATGTATAACACCCCAATCTTATAGCTTTTCTTTTATCTATTTCTTGTAATATCCACTTTTTATATCTTTAGGTATGATCTAAATTCTTAAATTTTGCAATTTCATGCCTAAATGTATTTGTTTAAATTGCCCTAGGTTTTCTTAAACAAGAGAGGGACCAAATTGAGAAAAAAGTAGAGGGACTAAAGTGAAAAGGGAAAAGTTCCCTAAAAATATCTAAATTTCATCATTAGCACAAAGATTGAGGCGCATTAATGACACGTAATCATGATGCCTAAAAATATGTAAAAGGTAATGATTACATAAAAAAAATATCTAGCAAAAAATATCTGAAGGCCATGATGACCTTAGGAAAATATCCTAAGGGCTAAATAGTCATTTTCTAACCAAGGACAAAATGGTAATTTCACCCAAGGGTAAAATGGTAATTTTTGCCTTAAGGGAAAAATAGTCATTTCATTTAGAAACATCATGACTATTTTCATAGAGTCCATCCCTCATCACTTTTTGAAATTATGAACAAAAATGAAGGGTAAAATGGTCATTTTGGCATGAAGGGCAAAATGGCCATTTTTTTTCCTAAACCTTTTAAATCATCTTCATCAAGGAAAAGAAAGAAAGAACGATGGGAGAGGAAGAAGAAGACAAGTTCAAGAAAAAGCCAAAAGGAAACCATTTCTATTGCTAAATCGAGGTAGCTAAACAATCCTATGCCCTTTATTTCATGGTTTATAGATTCTTTTAAGTGTTTGAGTAATTTCCATGACTTCCATGAATAGTGAGGGTTTCTCACACTATATTCTTTCATGCTTAAATTTCTATTTTGTTGTGTTTTTATGGTTGTATGGATGTATTTGTGAATTTTAGAATGATTGATTGAATGGATTATGGAAAGTCTGTAGTTTTAGTTCATCATGTTCATGGAAAGCCCTCTTGATTGGATTGATTAAGTAATGTTAGGATTGGTATGGCTATGGTAAGGAATTGGTGTTTTCATGCTTTTATATTGATGAAATTGGGAAAAAGGAAAAATTTTGTTTCTTCTTGCTTTGGCTGAGAGCTTCCCTTTGGCACCATGGACAATTTTTGCATGATTTTAGTCCATGGGTGTGTTGGTTATTTCGGCCATAAGCAAGAGAAAGGGAGAGAATTAATGTTTTGATGAAACTCCCTTATTCCCCTTTTTCTTTTAACTTGGCCAAGAGCTTCATGAAAGTTGTTGGAATGAAAATGGTTCATTTATGTGTTCATGATTTTGGCCAAGGCAAGCGAGAGAGAAAAAATGAGATGTATGAGGGTTTGTTTGATGAATTGCTTTCTATAACGATGAAATCCTAATCTTGAATGAATATTCCAATGAGAGGGGAGGGATATATTTATGTATACATACATATGTTGTGAGGAAAAGGGCACTTATATGTATGCATAGGTATATTGAAAGCTTAATGAAATGAAAATGGTGAAAGAAAAGGTTAGTAGTTCACCTAAATGCATGTTGTAACCCTTGATGTGTAATTGTGGTTGTATGATGAAAAGGGTGAAAGAAAGGGAATATATGGTATGAAAGTCCCATTTTTCCTCTATTTTCCTCCTTTGGCTAAGACCATCTCTCTTTATTCCCTTAAAATGGATTGAATTTTTGGTAATGTAATATAAGGAAAAATGTTAAAGAGTTATGTTGACCAATTACAAGGGAAAGAGAAGTGGATGGCTAAGGCACAATGAATGTTATAAATTGTTTAAAAGGAATGGATGGCCTTCCATGTCCATACTTTCCAATAAGGAAGATATCATTAAACACATATGGGTTATAATTAGCAATGAGGGCATAGTATCATGAAAAATGAATGAAAGGAAAGGAAATTACCAATGAAAGAAAAGAAAGGGAAATATAGAAAGGGAAGGAAAACATGGGCTGGAAAGGAAGAGAACTTAGAGGAAGTAATTCCATTATATGTTCTAAGATAAATAGGCTTGTAACCGAGTGACCAATTGTTGGTATGGGATGGTTGTTGGGAATTCCAAGGTTGTTTCATGAATTGGGATGGTAAAACATCCACTCAGCATAAAAGATTGTGAAAACACCATGATGATTGCAAATTCTAAGTTAGTGTAACCTAATGTGGCCAATAAAAAGGGGACATTTACTTAGAATTTAAAGTAATCATGGGTAAAGGCCGAATCATCCTAGTCCATATATAAGAAATAGCATACTAGGAATAAGACCACTGGTAAAGGGTGTGATTCCATAGCATCATTATCCACCCAAACGCAGAGAGGAAATCATCTGTGTGAGGTGACAGTGATCCCCTGAGCTTAATTTTCATATGTTAGCGATATGCCTAAAGGCAATGGCCATTCACTAGAAATTTGACTGGAATAGGTAGTTGGATCCACTAAGGCATGCCTCAAATAGTACCTATGACAGAATTGTCACATGACTGAAACTGGAAAGGAAATTATCTCACTCATGTACATAGTAATACGTGGAATAGTCCACTAGGTGGCTCTCCCGATACTCTTGAGTCTCTCTTTCATTGACTGTGGCTTTTAGCCAATGACTAATAAATGCTTTCCTTATGACTGATAAATGTTTCCTTATGAATGATGAATGTTTTTCCTATTTATGAATGGAAATATTTTATGTTCATGATACTGAAATGGCATATGTGGTGAACTTTTATGGTGAACTATCATGATGCATATTCATAAATACATACCATACATATATGTAATTTATATGTTGAATTCCAATAGAATAATGATGTTTTAAAGTAAAGAATGTAGAATTGTTTTCAGTATCACTATGGTGGTACATACCATAATGTTTTTAAAAGTGGATTGTCTAGCTACTAAAAAAATTATCTCACTCATGTACCTAAGTAATGAAACCTAAGCCAAATCAAATATGAAATAGAAACTAAAATCACACTCGTGTAATAATTAAGGACAAAAGTACAGATAATATGTCAATCTTATAGCCAAATGGTTTGAATAATAAATACCTAAAGGAATAGCTATAAGATTGGGGTATTATATTTCTCGCATAACCCATTTAGCTACAATACTAGAATGTTATCTTAACTTTTATCCTTAATTATTACCCGAGTATGATTTTAATTACCATTTAATGTTTGATTAGGTTTGCAATAATAACCAATTTATAAAACAACTAATTTGTACCACCATAATCCCTTAAGAAAAATTTTACATTCTTCTGGTCATAATACAGCTAACATACCTATTGGGTAAACTTGCAAAATTTACATTTGATACTCATAATTGCATGCATCATTTACTTGATATGCACCATATAGGGCATATTTCATAAAATGGTCAAACCATACAAGTAACATAATTTCATTTATATAATTTCATATAAAGAACAGTAAGTAAATAGGAGCATTTCTCATTGGCCTTCACCTTCATCATGATAATCATCATATAATAACAATAATAAGAGAAATTAAGAGGGTCATCAAGCGAGTCAATCCATACTTTTGAATATGTACTCATAACTTTTGGTAACATATACCCATTGGCAGTCCTCGATTGCAACAACATATTTGTGTACATTCTGGAGCATCCTCTAGTAGATCCAAGTACAATAGAGTCCCCACATTGAGTCCATATATTAAGAGTCCACACATTGAGTACATAATAGGGTCCCCAAAATACTATTCATAAGCATATACATTAAGGTGATTTGGTGCATACTATAGTTATGTGAAATCCTAAGTATGTGTCCTTTTATTTAACTTGGCCATTAAGTCACTAACTTAGAATTTACAACTATCATGATAATCGCAGAATTTCTAATCACCGTCCCATACCAGTAATTAGTCATTTAGTTATGAACCTATCTACCACTAATACATATACTAAGAATACGATTCTCATTTATCTTATGCATTTTTGCTCTTTCTTCTCAATTTCATTATACTCTTTCTCTTTTTCATTTACATTCAAAGTCCATGTTACCCTTCTCATATTCTAGGTTTAAATCCCTTGCTTGAATTGGGTTTTTGGACCAAATACCTTTCAAATATGTCATTGAGTTAATAATTCACTCATAGAAGTTGGCAGTCAATTAGTACCCTGCTAATAGTCAACGGATATCATTTTGTCTAATTTTCAAAATTCAAACTTGAGAGCTATCAGTTGACTACTACATGGTTGGCAATTGGCTGCTAACTTACTATTGGGCCTAATAGTTTACTATTTGGACATGGCAATCGGCTGTTAGCCTTCTAGAAAAATTTTTGGAAAATGAAGAAATGGTAGTTGACTTATAAGGTCTAGCAGTCGGCTGCTAGAGTTCTGTATGCGTTTTTAGGCAGCTCAAGAACACGACAGTCGACTATTGTAGGTCACCAGTCAGCTACCACATTATGCTCTATTTTAAAACTTGTTGTTGACCTAAAAACTTTATCCAAAAACTTGTTTGTAAAGCCATCTTGAAATTTATGAACTCAAGATAAACTTATAAGCATCATTTAACACATAAAAATAGTCAAAAACACCTCTTAATCTCACTCAAATATAGGATTAAACCTCATTTTTATTCAAGTATAAAAACCCACTTTTCAGAATCAAATTTTTAGCATGCATAAGTATCTTCAGCTAATTCAAAACACCCAATAGTAAGTAAAAACATGAAGAATATAGTTTTAAATCCCTTTTTCCTTCAAATAACTTTAAAATCATCAAGTTTAGTTATATGAACAATAACTTCAAAAATAAAAAGGGATTAGGTTATTTTGCCACCTTAAATTCTTGTTGTATTGGATGCCTTCCTAGACACTTCTCTGGATTCAACTCTTGCTGGAAGTAGAGATTTAGCTTCCCTTTCCTCACTTTCTCACTCTACCTGACTACTCTTTCTCTCCCTATAAGTGGTTCTAAATTTTAGGTAATGGGGCACTCTAACTTTCGACCTTATATAGGCAACCTAGAACTTACAATTTTGATCCTAATCTTTGATCTTTCAGCCTCAAAATGGTAAGTTTCAAACTATATATATAATTACCATTTTTCCCCCAAACCATTGGCGGGAGAAATTCCAAAATTTTGTTCGCTACAGTAACTCTTTTGGTCAAAATTGAAATTATCATACCTGAACTTTTTCACTTTTCAGTTTAGTCCCTCTCCCCTTTCTAATCAATTTTCTCATTCTTTTCAAATCCAATCCTAGCATTAATACAAATACATGCAATCTAATGCAACATACACAAGTAATTAATTAAAATTAACAAACATCTCTCGTAGAAATAGGGGCGAATGTTACAACTTCCACTTCCAGCCATATCATATATCTAGGCATCTGATACATACCAGTATAATTGTGAGAAATAATTTTCTAATAGCCAAACAATCCACTTTTAAAATTCTAGTATATACCAATGTAGAGATACAAAAAACTTTTCTACATTCTTTACTTTATAATACATTTTATTCTATTAGGATGTAGCATGTGAATCATATATATATGTGAATGGCATGAATTAATGAATATGCAGAATAACAGTTCACCATATGTAGTAATTATACAGTAAACCATCATCATTTAAGTATCATGAACATAATCACATTCTTTCATAAATGAACTACATCACATTTTATTCATAAGAATTCACATCATAGTTCATTCATGAATAAGGAAAGCATTTATCATTCATTGAAGGAAAATATTCATGTTTCCTTTGCTAATGCCACATTCACTGTATGAGAAAACTTAAGAGTATCAGGAGAGTCACCCAGTAAACTAATCCACGTACTACTATTTACATGAGTGAGATAATTTATTTCCATTCATGTGACAATTTTGTCATTGGTACTATCTGAGATGTCCCCAAATGGATCCAAGTACTACTTAATGGTCCCTACCATCTAGATAGATCATCCCTTGACCAACGAGATTTCTCCCTTTCATCCCTAATGGGGCTGGTTTAACCTTTTAAAAATTATGCTTAGAGGATCACTATGACCTCACAGATCATTTCCTCTTCACTTTTGGAGTAGATCATGGTGCTTTCGAATCACCACCCCTTACTAGTGGATCACATTCCTAGTACATTATTTCCTATGTATAGATTAGGAAGATTTGGCTTATACCCATGATTATGCTAAATTCTAAGTAAATGTTGCTTTTTATTGGCCATACTAAGTTACACTAACTTAGAATTTGCAATCATCACGGTGTTTTCTAAATTTCTTATACTCGAGTGGATGTTTTACCATCCAAATTTATGACACAATCGTGGAATTCCCATCGGTCATCCCATACTGACAATTGGTCACTTGGTTACAAGCCTATCTATCCTAGAACATACATTAGAATTACTTCCTCTTAGTTCTCTTCCTTTTCCTTTCTATGTTTTCCTTTCCTTTCTTTCCTTTTCTTTCCTTTTCTTTCATTTTCATGATACTTCCTTAAATACATATACATATATGCATTTTCATTCTTTCATTTTCATATTTCCTCAATATATCTATATATACATATGAATATTCTTTTCTCACAATGTATGTGTAGATATACATACATCATTCCATCATTCCTTTCTTGTTGACATACTTCCTGTAACACCCCATGTTCTCTTGATTGTCTTAAATTTATGTTTCACAACTAATTAGATGAGTTACCATCAAGTGTGGTTAATAGCTTGCATAATTTAATGGCTAGAAAAAAATGTGTGCTAAAAGTTAATATTCTTAAAATTTCGGTGTCTAATTTAATTCCCTATTCTTCCTTTTGTGTCGCCTAGCTCAATTGCCAAAGGAGAAAACCAAATTTTAATAAATGTATGTATATGCACAACAAGGCAACTAAGAAAGGAAAATAAGGGAATATAAGCGAGTAAGTATTCCATGGAATAGACTAAAGTACATAAACCTATGGCAAATTAAACACAAGCACGTGAAGTTGATGGAGCATGTGAGTTTTAAAATATATGTATATATATATATATCTACACGGCCAAAAAGAAAAGAGAGAAGAAAAATGCCATTCCCTTTAGCCTTCATCTCAAGTGACCAATGGATAATAGAAGAATGGCAATGGATAATGGGCTACACTTGATGACTTGTGAGGTTATTAAAATATAATTAAGAAAGGAAAATAATGAGTGCAAAAATTTTTTCAAGAAGGACACCCACGCGTCTAGGAAAGAAAAATGTGTGAAACATATTTCTCTCTTCCCTTGTGTTTCTTCCAAAGTACTAAAGAGTAGAAACTCATGTGTGCCTTGCATAAAATTTAGGTTTTACATGAGAGATTGGCTTCCATACCATGTGTGTGTTTAAAAATATATATATACATGAAAAAAAATTGGGGAAGGAGTGCAGAATTTAATTTACAAAACAAGAAGCATGTAAGTGTATGGTGAAGCAAGGATGCAAGAGGAAGGAGACGTGTGAAGCAAGTTTTTCTCTCTTCCTTCCCATGCATCATATCAAACACAACCACATAGAGAAATGAACATAAATATATGTGCATGCAACATGAATATAAGGCATTTGATGAAGGAAAGAGAGTGCAATGCTCAAGGGTAGCTTGCGTGAAGGAAAAGCACTCACAAATTCATGAAATACGAGTGTCATGGGTAATGCCACAAAGTAAGAAAAGTGAAAAAAGGAAAGGCAAATGCAGTGTGGGAAATGAGGTTGCACGTGGGGAACAAATTCATCTTCCTACTTTCCCTTTAACGTGCTCAAGTGGACTTACACAATAATGTAAGCAATGTAAGTGTGCTTCCAAGTACACATGCAACAGCCATGGAATGATGATAAGAAGAGGGAAGTGTAGTGTGATTTCCTTCCTTCCTTCTTTCCAACATAACCGAATGACTAAAGGACAGGGGTGCATAATTTCTCTTAAAACTAAACATACATGTGGGAAGGTACACTACTCAAGAGTAGTTTACATATGGGAGTAGTGGAGAAAAAAGAAAAAAAAATTAAAATAACTAAGAAGAGAAGAGAGAAAGAGGGAAAATAATGGAAATTAGGAAGAGGGTCATGCTTTGCTTTAACCACACAGCAACCTGCAATTGGGGAAAGAAAAGAAATATATATAACATTTCAATATGAAGATGGCGTGTCTCCCTTCATCCTTCCCTTAAAAATAGCTAAGTGAGATACACCAAACATGCAAGCAATGCAAATGGTACTAAAGCACACATGTGGCCGAATAGAAATGTAAGGGGGAAAGAAAGAGTAGCGTGGATGTTAGCTAAAATACAAAAGTTGCAATAGAAATAGGGTTGCACTTGGACTACATGTAATTCCCAATTTGTTATATTTTTTTATATATACAATATGACCAAGAAAAGGGAGTATGTGTGACCAATTGGACCAAAGAAATTCAAATTATGCTTACAAGAACACTTGTAACAATTAAACAACAAAAATCAAGGAGGGAAAAAGGAAACACGCCACCTAAGCAAAGAAGAAGGAGGAATTAAGATTTTCATTTGGAGATACATGCATCTGACCCACACAGCAAGAGAGGAAGAGAAAAAGAGAAAGGGAGAGATAGCAGCGTGAGTCTAAACAAAATACAAAATTTGTGAGGAAAGAGGGTGAAGTTTATCAAGAAAGGAAGCAAAGGAGCAAAGGAGCAAGGGGCCATCAAGAGAAAACCTAAGACAACCCAATTTGGTTCATCTTTGAGGTAGGTTAACAATTTCTAAAATTATGTTCCATGTTTTAGTATATGTAATCACCATGCTTTTACAAGCTTCTATGGAACATGATTGCCTTCCCTACATTCTTAATGAAATGAATGCTATGTTGGCTAAGCTTGTATGATAAATTGTTGTATTGGTTAATGTGATGAAAGGAATATTGTTGTTTATGGAAGGATTATGGTTAGCTAATGATATTGTCATGATGCACTATGGTTGAATATGATAGAAACGGATGTATGATTTTGAACATCATTTTTTTCTCCACGAAACTACAAGTGAAAGATGAAATTTTACATAAATTGATGTTAAACTTTAGTTTGTAATTGGTGTTGAAATTAACGATGGATGAAAGGGAAAAGAGAAAGGGAATTTCCTTGGAAAATTTTCTATGTAAAGTGAGGCTTTAGGCAAGCCTAGAATAATAAAAGTGATGGAAATGTTTTGTTAAATTGAGAATGTGAAATTTGCCATAACTATGCAAAAATCAAGTGATGTACAAATATTCCAATGAAAAGGGAAAATATGACCAATTGCGCATTTAAGTTATTTTTTTAAGAGTTAATATTTAATGGGGTTTGATGGATGTATTAGAAATTATATAAATTAAGATTGGTGAAATAATAGAAAGTGTTCACCCAGCCTTCTCTGTGTAATGCTTAGATGAGGGAATAGGTGTTAATTATGGAAAAGAGATTGTACCATTTTAATGGTGCTACTTAAGGAATAGAAAAAGGAAATTTTGAATTGTAAAATATTTAAATTTCTTGAATTTCCCTTAGGGCAAAAATCATGAAATTGTCCCTTGAAACTTCTTAGAATTTTATAAGAGATTTATATTAGTATTATTATTTTCCAAGAATAGAGAATTAAATTGATTTAGGCAACGTTGTCATAAAAGGGAAACATAGTGAACAAAGGAAAACATGGAATGATACACAAGAACTTTTATAAAGGTGGCCAAGTGTCCAAAAGTGCCTAAGTGTGGACAAGAAATTCTATAAAGATGGTTAAGTGTCCACATAGTGCTCAGGTGTGCACAATTATTACATAAAGGTGGCCAAGTGTCCACATAGTGCCCAAGTGTACACAATTATGTTAAAGGTGGCCAAGTGTCCACATAGTGCCCAAGTGTGCACAATGATTCTATAAAGGTGGTCAAGTGTCCACATAGTGCTCAAGTGTGCACAATGATTCTATAAAGGTGTCCAAGTGTCCACATAGTGCCCAAGTGTGCACAATCAAGGTATAAAAGTAAGTTTTAAGAATGCAGCATATAAACTATTTCTGTTTAATTTCCTAATAACATGCATAATTTGATGAGAATATGTTTCACTTGAAAGTAGATATCTGTTTTTATTACACTGACATCTAAATTTATCATGCAAGGCTTGCCAATTTGTAATTATGAATAAGGTCACAGTTTGAAAAATTAAGAATGTAGATGTAAATGTTTTGGTGCTTGCATCCTGATACATATTAATGAATTTTTAAACCCTGAATTGTTGAGCTACTGGGAAACTTGTCTTTCTCATTTATATGTTATTATGTACCAGATGCAGACGTTTAGCAAAGTCGGGGGAGATAGGAGTTCTTTTTGTCAAAAGCTTTTGTAATTCCTTATTTTCGGGTCCTAATCCTAGATATATTTTTGGGTAGCATTAGGGCTATTATTTTAGCTGTGTATATGAAAGGGAAACGAGAAATTATTGGGAAAAGGATATGTGAAAGACCTGTTTATCCCCATTATTTTTAAGGGAGTCTAAGTGACAGGATTGTTGTCTCTTGACTCCTTATATACTTCATATATCTTGGTATCAGTTTACAAAGAATGCAATAGATATTATTGTACATTTATTAGTTGCAATATAAAAGTTTTAAATTTTCGTAGTGTTGTATAGTATTTTATTTCCACTTTGCATATGAGACTTGATCTGAGCAAAAGAACCCGAACCTAATCTGCTTAATAAAACTTAATGGTATAAATGCTTAAACATTAATAATAAAAGAATAAGAATAATGTACCGAACTTATCTATTTACATCAGAGGAATTGTAATGCTAGATAAGGGCGTTACACTTCCAAGGTTAGAATCTCATGGCTATGGGGGGTAATTTATTAAACAATTCATTATAACCTCAATGTCTCTCTTTTTCTTGCTTATGGCCAAGAAAAGAAACACACACAAGGACTTTATTCATATGAACTTTCCCCATAGTGCTCTCAACCAACATTTAAAATGAGAGGGAATAAGGGAGTTTCATTATAAACATCAATTCCTCCCTCTCTATTGCTTATAGCTGAAGCAATTAACACACACATGCACTTTATTCATGAAAAATTCCTCCATGGTGCTCTTGGGCAACATTCAAGAAAAGGAAAAATAAGGGAGTTTCATTATAAACATCAATTGCTCTCTCTCTCTTGCTTACAGTCAAAACAATAAACTCACATATAGACTAAAATCATGCAAAATTTTCCCCATAGTATTCCATCAAGCTCTCGGCCAATAAGGAAAAGAAGGGAAATCAAGGGAGTTTCAAACCATTTCTTCCCTTTTACCCATTTTCATCAACATATAACCATAAAACATCATTTTCCATCAACATCCATGACAATCATAACCTTACACAATCAAATTCAACATGAAGGGTTTTTCATGAAAGGTGGTGAACTAACTATGATCTTTCAATATCTCATTCGAACATTCATTCTAGCACTGATAAACACATCCATAAAACCAAATAAGCAAAACCAATAGAAATTCAAGCTTAAAAGAATGTAGAGAGAGAAAATCTTACTATCCATGGAAGTCATGAAATTGTTCAATCATTCTAATGAAACCATAAACAAGAATTATAAGGGTTAGGATTTTTTAGCTACCTTGATAGTTAAGAAACTTGTGTTCTTTCTTGCCCTTTTCCTTTAGTTTCTCCTTCCTTCTTCTTCTTCATCTGTCACCCTTCTCCTTTCTTTTCCTTTTCCGTCACTTTCTTTCCCTTTCCATGGACGAAGACGTCTTATTAGCTTTAGGAAAAATGACCATTTGGCCCTTTATGCCAAAATGACTATTTTATCTTCCATTCATCCTAAAAATTTTGAAAAGTGTAGGGAGATGGCCTTTAAGGGAATTTTCATGAAGTTTCTAAGTTAAATTTCTATTTTACCCTTAAAGTCAAAATTACCATTTTACCCTTGGGTGAAATTACCATTTTTCCCTTGGGTAAAAATTACTATTTTATACCTAAGATATTTTCCTAGGGTAATCATGGCTTTCATATATTTTTCCTAGATATTTTTTCAAAGTAATAATTACTTTTTAGATATTTTCAAATGTCATAATTACATGTCATTAATACGCCCATATATTTTCCAAAGTAATCATGACACTTTAGATATTTTTAGAAACTTTTTCTTTTTCACTTTGGTCCTTCCACTTTTCTTTAATTTAAGTCTCTCTCTACTTTAGGAAAACTAGGGCAATTTAAACATGAACATTTAGGTAAGCAATAGCCAAATTTAAGAATTAATAACATACTAAAGATGTGAAAAGTGTATATAACACCGGACATGTCAAAATATGTGACCTACGTCATTACTCCTAATCTTGGAATTCCATTCCTCTAGTGGGTGAAGGTGATGGTGGTATTTCCACTATAGTAATTACCAATAACTCCTTAATCAAGGTAAAATAGCCCATAAAGGGTATCTCGATCACTTCCACCTCTATCTCTAGCAATAAGTAGTACCTAGGCATCTGATACACAACCAACATTTACATGAGAATGAATCTCAATAGCATAACAATCTATTTTTTTAAAAAAAACCACTGGTATGAAAATCCACTACATTCCATTTCATTATCAATTAATGAAACAATATATATTGGGATGCCATGCATGATGTATGCCATTATGCCCTTAAAGTTTCATAATATGTACTTATGGATGAATGCACAATTATCATTCACTAGATGTTCATAATATAAAATGTGTCATTCCATCATATATTCATGGTAACATGATCATATTCACATATAAAACATGAGTTAGGAAAACAATCATATCAAAAATGGCCAATGCCATATCATCATAAGAGATATCAGGAAAGTTGCCTAGCAAACTACTCCATGTGCTTCACTCACACTCATGAATGAGTTTCAAGTCGAGTATTATGGTCTCAGACTATCTAGTAGCTCAACATCTGCCTTGTACTAGCTGGAGCGTCCCTTAGTGGATCCCAAGTACATTGTAGTCCCTGTCCTCTCTGAAAAATCATCTTACACTCAATCATTAGTCCCTATCCTCTCTGATAGATAATCCCAGACCAACAGGATCGATATCCCTCTTAGATACCTCATTTCCCTTTTGTCTCATAAAAAGGCTTATAGACTCACAAGATCATTTACACCTCTAACAGATTACATCTACTCTACCTTTGTAGATCATGAGGCTGTGGAATTTCCATCCCTTTTCAATGGATCATATCCCAACATGCTATTAAAAAACATATATTTTAGGGTGAATCGACTCATGTTATGGTTATGCTTCACTTTAAGTATATGACTCCTTTTCATTGGCCATATTGAAAGTTCACTAACTTAGAATTAGCAACCATCATGGTGTTTTAAAAATCATTTATGATTGAGTGGATGTTTTATTATCCCTAATATATGGTTTGACCATGCAATGCCCAATGACAATCCTACACTTGGAATACTTTACTCTTTTCTCTTTTACGTTTTCCTCTCTTTCTTTTCAATCTCATGTTACATGTTACCTAAGCTATAATTTTTCATTGATGATTACAAAAAAATTATAATACTTAATGGATAAATCCAATCCGAAAGCTCAACAATTGATCAAAGAAAGAATACATTGCTTTTTCCCTACCTAGTAGTCAACTTTCACATCTTGGTCTACTAGTAGCAAGAAACCTTAAAATTCAAAATAGTGAGCTACAAGTCGACTTCTAGCCCTTAGAAGTCGTTCCAGCTAAATATAGAGTTACAAGTCAACTTCTAGCTTGTTATATACTGAAAATCTTGTTCAGGAGCATGACAGTCAACTGTCACCATTCTAGAATACGAAATTCAAGATTAAAGAACATGGAAATCAATTGGTAGGATCTTAAGCTTCGGTTCCATTTATATAAAGGATTACTAAACTCAATTTTTGCCTCAAAAAACATATAGAAAAGGGTATGAATTGAGTTTCCAACCTCAAATCCTTATTTTCCCCAAAACATTACACATGTTCATGCTTAAACATCATTCATCCAAGGAAATTCATGCTCTTGCAACTCAATGAACAGTAAACCCATTTTGTTTAATCTAAAACAATTAATCTTAAGTACGTAGAATCAACATGAATCACTAATATGTAACACCCACATTAGCCTATGGTTCCTTTTAAGTGTTTAAAGGTATAATGTATATAATTATCATGATAATGGTGTGTTACTATTGCTTCTACCAGAGTAAATTTTAAACTTTTTAACAAGTTGATTAATTGAGTGCCATTTGGGTTGGTCTCTACTCTCGAGTTCTCTCAACATCACAGCAGAATAAATATATATACATAGAATACACCTGTATTAACTATACATAAACATGCATTCTTAATTAAATATAGTCCATTAATGATTGGGTATGGAGGCAACAATCGTCTTACTTATAACCCCATCAATTAGTCTATTGATCAATCTAGCCTAATTCCTATACAGATAAGTTAGAATAGGCTATACAAAATAATCTTACACTAGCCTTTATCAAAATATCATGAAGGCTAGCTCAATCCTACCATGTACTTATACCATTCAAATTAAATAGTCTTTACGCCCAGATTGGATACTTCTTCATACTTTACCTTCATCTCCAACCTAAGGGAACCTATACATCTAGTACATGCCAACACTATCGTGAGAAATGAACCTCAGTAGCAATGCACCCTGTTATGAAAATCCATTGACCTGTACCACAGTGCTTGCATAGAAAACTGTACATTCTTTCATAAAACATATCACATGCTAATGGGATGTAATGCATGTAACATTTAATCATGTTGTGTGCTCATACATTTGCATATTGATTAAAAAATATCATCTTTAAAACATGGGAAGTGCATTCATCATCATTCTCATAATAAAACATTTCTTATGAAACATATGTGTGATAGTAAACATGCCATCATTTCATTTCTATAACATATGAGCAGTACATAAAAGACCTTAAGAGTAATAAGGAGAATTGCCCAGCAACAACTCCACGTACCACTGTCTATATGAATGAGCGCATGCCTATTTAGCCATGCCTTAACTTTTGTACATTCTGAAGCGTCCCCCGATGGATCCAAGTACCTTAATGTTCCCTACCCCTTTCTGGCAGATCATCCTTGATCAGGGAGGAATTGAGATTCCTCCCTTTCATCTCAAACGGGGCTGGTATAAACTCATGGGATCACCGTCAACTCTACCTGAATCATTTCCTCTCTGCTTTTGGGCAGATCATAGTACTATGGAATTACCACCATTCCTTCGAGGTGGATCACACTCCCAGTACGTTATTCTCTACATATACTCTAGGGTGAATCGGCCCATGCCTATGGTTATGCTTTACTCTAAGTATGTGTTTCTCATATGGCCTTTAGGAGATGACATTAACTTAAAGTTCGCAACCATCATGGTGTTTTCAAAACCATCTAAGTTCAAATGAATGTTTAACCATCCCAATTTATGGTGCAACCATGGAATGCCCGACGACCGTCCCATACCGACAATTGGTCACTCGATCATGAGCCTATCTACCCTAAGGCATACGCTGAGAATACTTTCCTCTTTTCCTTTTTGTGTTTTTTGCTCTCTCTTTATTTCACTATCACAAGGGTATCATCACCCAAAACTCCTAGTTTCCCTGCCTACCTATGTTGTGAGCCTTTAATGATGTTAGTATGAAGAATTACTAAGCTCAATTGCCATTAAAAACCTCATTCTGCAAGCTATAGGATTGCCAGTTGGCTACTGGAAGGCTAGCAGCCGGCTGGTGGCCCTTTGTATTCCTTGAGTGCCAGAAAGTAAGCTGGCAGTCGCTGGCAGCCAGCTGATGGCTTGTTGGAATGTATCTTGGGTAAAAATCATAGCACGATAGTTGGTTGTGTAATAACCCAATTAAAATTAATTTAAGAATTGGGATAAAATATTTGGAAACCTTGAAATATTGATGGGAGATGATTAAAGAAATTTTTCTGAGCTTGTAGCTAAAATTTGAGAATTTTTTGGAATAAAATTATATCTGATAGAGAAATTTTTATCTATCTTAAAGAACTTTACATATAATTTTGGAAGGCTTGTGATAGCTTAAAAATTTTCAAATTGTTTCCATATCATCCTAATTTCTTGCCTAAATCGAAAAAAACATCCGAAATTTATATAGGGTGAAGTGAGAAAATACCAAAATGCCTTCAAAAACTTTAAAATCTATTTTCTCTCCATTTTCTCCTAATTTCCTCTCCCTCCTGTGCACCCTCTCTCTCTCGCACATTTTCCTTTCCTTTCCAATACCCACTGCTGTTCATCCACCAAACGACCGTCGCGCCATCGGTCGTTGCCTTCAGAAGGTGCAGCAGCTCTGCCTGACACAGTAGCATGCCGCTGTAGCTCCGTTGACTACCACAGTCATCAAAAAATTTCTTTTTACCCTCTCCATCATGATTCCAAAAGTGTCTTCAATTCGGTTGATTTTATGCCATTGGACTGCTGGTGATTGGTGCTTGAGCTGCATAGCAACACCCCTGAGCTATTGGTGACCTCAGCCACTGCCAATCACCAAAAAAAACCAAGGAAGGTACAGGGACCTCTAAATTGTATTGATTGTTGCACCATTTGGATTATTTTGGGCTTTATTTCAAATTTTTTGGTAGCTATGGTAGGCCAACTAATGCACGTTTATGTTCCTTCCAATGAAGGTCTAGCAAAATCGTACATTTTTCAGTTACTCTCATCATTATTTTCATTATTGGCCATCGCTTACGGTGTATGAACAGGAATCTGAACTGGCTCTTTCTCAAGTAAACGAGCCCTTAAATGTCTTAGGGAACGTTCGGGTTTAGGGAAAGGTTCCAGGGGAGCAGGATCAAAACTTCTTATACACTATATGAGATATATAAAAATAACACGCGGCTGACAACTTAACAATATAGTAATGAAATAATAAGTAGAAAAATTTAAAGCAAGTAACTGAATAAAAGGAATAGCTAAACAAAAGATCAACTAAAACAAGACAAATAAACACCAATTACTAAATTGAGAAAAAAGGATTAGAAATAGAACAAATGAAACAAAAATGGCTAAAGTAATAATTCCTAATTTCACTCTAGTTTTCTCAATAAGGGTCCCTAGCAATGATGCGAAAAACTTGATGGGCTGCTAATGCTCCATATGTAGCTACACCCAAGCCAGTGTACCTATCGATATAGCCTAATGCAATGATCAAGGTTGTATCCCAAGGGAACGGGAAAGTTAAGAGTTACTACTTACTCCTTGTTATCTAGCCTAAACCAAATGGTGATTGATTGTATCTAAACTAACGTTAAATTACTAAAAAGGGAACCAATGACACTTGATCAAGAAATGGAATTAGCAAGTTAAGAAAAGAAAACCCACCGGGATCCTAAGCTAGATGATGTATACACAAAGAATCATGAATTATTAAATTAACTATGCTACTTGTGGATGAATTCTAAATTAAACCTAAATTCTCTATCGGTCTCACTGAATTTCTAAAACCCATAACCTTTCATTGGTTGGTTCTTCCTAATGGTTGATTCTAGATAAGCATTATCGTTCTAATTCACTACTATTATGAATTATTCTTAATCTAGCAATCAATCAACCTTAGTTCTAAGCGAGGATTGACTTTTCTTTTCAGTTAGTTTTGAGTGCCAATCATCATCTATCGAGTTTTTGAAAGGAATCTAGTAATTCTTCTCTACGACATCTTATAATGAAAACTTAAATAATTATTCTTAACTGGAAGAAGATAACATAATCTAATTTATAATTAAAGCAATTTAATATCAAATCACCAACATAGTTTCGGAAGCCCAATGGGTTTTTCCAATCTAGCTACTTATGTTTATGATTAGAACAACAAGAAAGATAATTATAATGAAAGGAGAACAAAATGGGAATAGGTACACCCTCATTTGTCGAGTTTTGGATGAATGGCCTTGGCTCTGATCTTCTCTTTGATTATACTCCTAGTTGCCTCTTGATTCTTCTCAATCTCTTCCTCCAAGTCTTGTTAGATCTCTACAGTTGTCATGTAGAGAAACAAGGATATTGTAGTGCCAAGGTCCATAGATGGAAAGGAGTGTTACTCTCTAAACCACACACATGCACAGCTCCACACTACTCTTTTTCTCTTCATCTGCTTCCCTAGTTGAAGGCTAGGACATACTTTTCGACATGTTGGTGGCTATGTTCCAGAAGAAGCTAGACACATTGGCTGAGCTGGAGGGTGCATAAGGTGGCAAGGACATGTTAGAGGGTGTGTTCTAAACTCCTTTGGATAGCATGGCTGTGGTGAAGGGTGTGTCATGGAAGCTTCTTGTTTAGCTATACTTTAAGGTGTGTTCTAGGCCATGTTGAGACCTTAGATGCTTGTTCTTGTCCTTTTTTTCTCTAAAACTATTTCATGACTAATTAGAACTTAAATAACATGAAACAGGGTGAAAACTTGGGTAGTTCTCAATCAAACACATAGAAAATGCTCATGATGTTAATAGAATTTATAAAACGAAAATGTATAATCATGTACATATCAAAGATATATAGGCTTTTGATATTCTAGGGATAGTAAGCCGTAATTTTAGTGTAACACCCACTTTTCTTTCTTTTGAATTCTAGATTATTGTTTCCTTAATTATTTGAATGATTTTGCAATAAATTGTGATGAAAATGCTTTAGTGATATAGTGTTTAGAATAAATGTGAAAAGTGAAAGAATGGATATAGACATTAAGTAGCATGAATTTTTCATAAAAAGGGAAAGGAGGTTTCAATAAAGTCACATTGGTTTTCTTACCTTAATCGAGAGGGTTTGTGAAAGTAAAAAAGAAACATGTGAAATTTTTGTCCCTTTGTTTCTTGTTTTAGCTTAATTAAGATGTGAGTGGAAAGATAATTAGAAGTGAGGCTTGATTAATATTAATGTGTGCCCTTCCAAGTCACCAAGGAACTTGCAAGAAGGAAATAATAATTGGCTAAAGGAAGATAATGTGATACATAAGGAAAGAAAGGAGAAATGAAGCAGATGTGTTGCACTTTTGTTCCATCCTTTGTCTTTCATTTCTTTGTTTTAGTAAGAAGACTAATAGGAAGAATGCATTTGGTGAAGGAAATGGAAGGAAAAGGAGAACCGAGAAGACATGTAGGAAGAAAAGAGGGATTTTGCTTCTCCTTCTTCCCATTTAATTGTGAAAGCAATTGAAAGTAGGAAGGAGAATTTGGATTTTATTTAAATACATATAGGCATATGGCAATAACAATTGAGAAAATGGAGGAGAGTTTAGCATTCATTCAAGTATATCTATATTCGGTAAAGAGGTGAGAGAGAAAAAAGGAAGACGTGTGACCGAGAGATGAAATAAATGAATTGCAAAATAAAAATTTATCCCACTGGCTTAGTTATGAAGCAAGTAAGGTGCTTGATTTCTTTCTTTCTTTTCTTGCTTTTTGTTTAACCAAATAGCCAAAAGAAGGGATTGAATTAAAAAAATATTCATATGCATATGGTAAGAGGAAGAGGAGCTTGGAATTTATGCTAAAACACATAAGCCTTTGGTGACATCAAAGGAGAGTAGGAAATAAACCTTAGAAGGAAGAAAAACAACTTGGAGGAGAAGGAAGGAAGGGGTGCGGCTGAAAGGTAAAGAAGCAAGGAAATAAGATAAATTCAAGGGAAACGCCAAGGCACTTCCATTTTCCTTGCATTAGTGAGGTAGCTTAGCAATTCTATGGTTTTTGTTTCATGATTTAAAGTATATTTATTATGCTTTGAAGCTTTCATGAGACATAAACTTTCTATCTTTACATTCCTCTAGATGCAAACCTTTCCTTGACTAAGCTTGTATAATGATATGGTTGTGTTTGTTGATGTGATGATGTGGATGTTGTTAATTTCATGTGAGAATGGTTATTGTAAAAATTTCAGCATACATCTTGAAAAACCCTAGAACTAGAAAGTGTTGAAACTTATATTCTTGAATGAGCAATGAATTTTTTAGGTTAAAAATATCTAAAGGAAGCATGCTAGCTAGAATTTAGCCTGAAGTCATGGCATTACCCTTTTTAATTTACCTAATCTGAAAGCCTTTATTTTGATATATACAAGAGCTTGCTGAAAAATATAGGGGAAGAAGTTTCATTTCGGCTTTGGTTAAAAAGGGAGAGAGAGAATATAATTATAAAGTAACATATGGCAAATGGTTTACCTCTTTACATGATAAATGGTTATGTTAGTAGTATTGAGATGTGAGAATGATGGCATAAGTGTAACTATAAATGGTAGCATGTAAAATAAGCCAATGAAGTAAGTAAAGGAAATGGCTAGTTGTATGTTACAAAATTTGAATGTGAGGGAAAGTACCATAACAAATTAATAAGTGATGTCACTAGGTTTGAAATGTAGAAAGGATGGAAGGATGTGAAAATTTAACATTAAATGTGATGTGCTACCAATGAACTATATGTAGCCACACCTTAAGGCAATGCACCTGTTAGTGTAACCTAGCGCAATGGTGAGTACCAAGGTCGTATCTCACGGGAATGGGAAAGCCCAGAGTTACTACTTAATCGTTGTTATCTAGCCTAGGAAGAATAATGATGGACTTTTAATTGTCTAAATCTAATTATCACTCTCTTGACTTTGGAGGGAAAGTAAAGTGTTAAGACCATGAATTATCAAGTTCTAGATAAGCAAACCCATTGGGGTCTTAGACTAGATGATATGTAAATAAAAGGTTATGAGTTATGAAATTGAGTGTGCTACCTGTGTAAAGTAAATCCATATTTTCGGTTGGTTTTGATGGATTTCTAAAACCTATACCTTCCATTGGCTATTCATGTCTAATGGCCAAGTATAGATTAGCATTAAGGCTTATTAGGAGTTTCTCCTGGTCTAGCAGTTGTCAACCTCTTGGTCTGAGCAAAGATCAACTATTCTCTCTAGTTAGTTTTCCAATTCCAAACATCATCGGTTAGAGTATTTGAAGGAATCTATATAGTTTTCTTATGACGTCTCGTAATAAAACTTGATTATTCTTTTACTAGAGGAAGATCACACAATTCAATTTATAACCCAATCATATTCAAGTCAAAGTATCAATATAGTCTAAGAACCCCAATTGGGTTCTACCAATCTAGCCACTCATGTTTATGAATAAAAGATTAAGAAGTATAACTTTTAGTTTAGTCCTTTTCTTCATTCTAGTCAAATTTCTCACTCATTTCTAGTCCACTTCTTACACTCAGGAAACTATACGCAAGCTAATATAACATAAATGCAACATACATAAGCAATTAATTAAAATTAACAAACATCTCTCAAAATTTTAGAAGCGAATGTTACATTTCTCCCCCCCTTTTAAAAAATTTTGTCCTCAAAATTTATACGTACCTATGCAAATAACTCTGGGAAATTTCTTCTCATATCATCTTCCTTTTTTGACTTAGCTTCTTGTGGCAATGACTGATCCCATAAAATTTTTACTAAAGGAATAATCCTATTCCTCAATTGTTTAGTCTCAGTGCCAATAATCTTTAAAGGTCTTGGTGTATAAGTAAAATTATCTTTTAATTGTACTATTCTGACATCGAGAATATGTGAAGGATCAGGAAGATATTTTTGAAGTTGAGAAATATGAAACACATCATGGAGATTGGATAAAAATGGGGGTAAAGTAATTTGATAAGCAGATTGGCCAACCTTTTTCAAGATTTGGAAAGGTCCAATATATCTTAGTCTCAACTTTCTGGATTTAACAGCCCTGCCAATACCAGTAATAAGATAATTTTTAAGGAAAACATGGTCTCTTTCATTAAATTCTAGTGGTCTTCTCCTTTTATCAGCATAACTTTTTTGCCTATCTTGGGCTTTAGCCATCTTTTCTTTAATCATCTTAATTTGATCTGTGGTTTGTTGAACTAATTTGGGCCCTAGTAGTTGTCTCTCCCCCACTTCAAACCAGCACAAAGGTGACCTACATTTTCTTCCATACAAAGCTTTATAAGGAGCCATCCCTATGCTGAAGTGAAAACTATTATTGTAGGCAAATTCTACTAAAGGTAAATTTCTATCCCAATTCCCTTTTTGCTCTAATGTACATGCTCTAAGCATATCTTATAGAGTCTGAATAGTTCTTTCAGTCTGCCCATCAATTTGCAGATGATAAGCAGTACTGAAGCTAAGTTTAGTACCAAAAGCCTCCTACAAGGCTTTCCAGAATCTAGAAGTAAACCTAGGATCTCTATCCAATACTATATTAGTAGGAACTCCGTGGAGTCTTACTATTTCTCGTATATACAATTGGACTAACTTATCTAATGAGAAATTTATTTTAATGGATAAGAAATGTGCAGATTTAGTTAATTTATCTACAATCACCCAGATTGCATCATTTTCTAATTTAGTTTTTGGTAAACCTACAACAAAATCCATAGAAATCTTATCCCATTTCCATTCAGGGATTTAAAGAGGTTGTAATAGTCCTGCAGGTTTCTGATGTTCAATTTTCACTTGCTGGCACACTAGGCATCTAGCAACATACTCCGCTATTTGCTTCTTGATACCTGGCCACCAAAATTTCTTCTTCAAATCTTGATACATCTTGGTAGCACTAGGATGAATAGTATAGTTGCTCTTATGGGCTTCTTTTAGAATTATATCCCTCAATTTACCTGAATCTGGGATATAAATCCTATCTTGGGAAGTCACTACCCCATCGACACCTCTTTTGAATTCTTTTGGGTCCTTTAGGGACTTTAAGAATTCATCTTCTCTTTGAGCTTCTAATATCTGAGTTCTAAGATTATTCTCGATTTTTAACTCACTCAGACATATCCTATCTTGTAACACCAGTCTGGATAGGCTCATGTTTCTAAATTTCTCTATCAGACTCATTTCATTTATCATTAGTTGAGCTATGTTGAGAGATTTCTGACTTAGTGCATCTACCACTACATTGGCTTTTCCTGGATGGTACTTTAATTCAAAATCATAATCCTTTAAGAATTCCATCCATCTTCTTTGCCTCATGTTTAATTCTTTTTGGTCAAAGAGATATTTGAGACTTTTGTGGTCACTAAATACCTCAAACCTTGACCAATACAAATAATTTCACCAGATTTTTAAAGCAAACACTATGGATACTAATTCTAGATCGTGGGTAGGGAAATTTTCTTCATGAGACCTTAATTGTCTAGAGGCATATAAGAAAACTCTCCCATTCTGCATCAAGACACATCTTAGGCCCTTCTTGGATGCATCGCAATACAATTCAAAATTTCCTAAGGGATCAGGGATTATTAAGACAAGTGTTGTGGTCAACTTTTCCTTTGAAATTTGAAAACTATCTTCACATTTGTGATCCCACACAAAAGGAATATTTTTCCTAGTCAGTCTAGTCAAGGGTAATGCAATTTGCAAAAATCCTTGAATGAATCTCCTATAATACCCTGCTAATCCAAGAAAACTCTGAATTTCAGTCACTATTGTGGGCCTCTCCCAACTAATTACAGCTTCTATCTTACTGGGATCTATTGTTACTCCATCTTTAGTGATTACATGACTTAAGAATTTCACCTCTTCCAACCAGAATTCACATTTTTCTAATTTTGCATACAATTGCTTTTCCCTAAGAAACTGTAATACAATCCTAAGATGATGTTCATGCTCTTCACTGCTCTTAGAATATACAAGAATTTCATCAATAAACACTACCACGAATTGATCAAGGTAGGGTTTAAAGATACAATTCATGTAATCCATAAAAATAGCTGGAGCATTCGTCAATCCAAATGGCATTACCAAAAATTCATAATGCCCATATCTGGTTCTAAAGGCTATCTTAGGTATGTCTTCTATTTTGACTCTGATTTAATGGTATCCCAACCTCAAATCAATTTTTGAAAACACAGTAGCTCCTCTCAATTGATCTAGAAGATCATCTATCCTAGGAAGTGGGTATTTATTCTTCACAGTTACCCGATTTAGTTGTCTATAGTCTATACATAACCTCATACTTTCATCCTTCTTCTTTACAAATAGAACTAGTGCTCCCCAAGGTGAAGCACTAGGCCTAATAAACTGTTTCTCCAAAAGATCCTCTATTTGCACCTTCAATTCAGTTAACTCTAAGGGAGACATTCTATAAGGCACTATAGAAATTGGTCCCATGCTAGGAATCAATTCTATAGAAAACTCTATCTCTCTCTCAAGTGGAAGGCTTGAAATTTCATTGGGAAAGACATTTGGAAATTCACAAACTATCGGAATAGCATTAAGTTTATGCTGAAGTTCAACTTTAGAAGAACACAGAAAATTAGTTCCTTAGATCTCTTCCTCAATTTTCCTAACTACCGTCATGGAATCTATAAAAGTCATAGATTTCTTAGAACAATCCAAGACTACATTGTTAGCAAACAACCAATCCATCCAGAGAATAACATCCAATTCCGACAAAGGTAGAAAAATGAGGTCAATAATGAAGGGCTTATTCTCAACAACAAGAGAACAATTTAAGCAAGCTAAAGAAGTTAATACCTGCTCTCCTACGGTAGTAGAAATGGATAACTCATGGGGTATTTTAAATAAAGGTAAACTCAATCTTTCCACACATTCACAAGAAATGAAAGAATGAGTGGCACCAAAATTGTACAGTACAATTAAAGATATATCATTTATCAAACATTTACCTATTATGAGATCATCAGACTGGACCACTTCTTTACCTTTGAGAGTGTAAACTCTTCCATAGTAGGAGGTCTTATGGGCTCAGTCAACTTCTTTCACTCAGGGCAATCTTTAATCAAATGACCCGGTCGTCCACACTTAAAACACACACCCGACTGGAATCTACAAGGTCTGCCATGATTTTTCCCACACTTTGGACAAGCATTAGGTACTGCCTATCTCGCCATAGGTTTCTTCCCTTTCTGGTTTCCCTCATTTCTAATATCCCTTCCTTTGAAGGATCCAGGTTGTTTTCTTTTAAAGAAACTAGCCCTCTTTCTTTCTTTCTCTGTGTCAGCTAGGTTTTAAGAAATAATGCGACACTTGTTCACTAACATCGCAAAGTTTCTAATTTCAAATGGAGCAACAACATTCTTTAGCTCTAATCTCAGCCCAGCTTCTAGATGCAATGCTTTCCATGTCTCATTTGGATGATGTTCCAAATAAGAAGAGAATTTAGACAATGCCTTAAATTTTGCTAAATACTCCTCAAAAGTCATATTACCCTGCTTTAACTGCATGAATTCAATTTCTTTCTGGTTTCTCACGTTCTCAGGGAAATACTTTTCCAGATACACTCTTTTAAAAACCTCCCAGGTGATTTGGGTCCCTTGAGCTACCAAAAATTTTTTCGCTTCTCTCCACCAATATTCTGCTTCCCCAACAAGCATGTGAGTAGCAAACAATACCTTCTGTTCGTCTGTAATCCCTACGACCTCAAAAAAAATTTCCATCTCTCGTAACCATTCTTCAACTACCTGTGGGTTAAACTCACCCCTAAAGGAAGGATGATTATTTCTCTGAAATTCAAACCAACCATTATAGGCTTGGTTTCTCTCTTGGCCAACTTCAGGATTTGGATTGGGATTCACCGGTTTATTCTCTTGAAATTTCCTAAGTGCTTCAGTCGTAGCTGCAGCTTATTGAGTAGCAGCAGTAGCCTGTTGGATAGCAGCAGTAGCCTGTTCCCTCATAACCTCTACCACTCCCATCATGACTTGCATTACTCTTTACATATTGGTCTCACCTTCCTTTTCCTTCCCAATATTTCTCCTAGGTGAGGCCATAATTCACTCTACAAAACAAACATTATCGAGGTGATCATTCTCAATAACATATTATTTATAAGAGATCATATGGCACCAATCAGAAATATCATCTACCCAAACCTAATACTTCATTCCTCAAGTCAAAACATAATACAAGCCAATCAACTGTCATGGCTCAGTTAACTATCCTACATTAGTCTTAATCCTGAGGAATCTAACCTTTCACTACTGAGCCTGAGGAATCTACCCTTTCACTACTGAGCCTGAGGAATCTACCCTTTTACTACTGAGCCAGTTCTAACTAGCCGTGGTAGTAGTGCTCTGATACCAACTCAGTGTAACCCCCCAATCCTACAATTCCTTTTAAGTTAATTAAATAATATAAACTATAGACTATAAGATTGGTGAATTACTACTTCCCTTACTCGAGTTAATTCTTAATTGTTTACCAAATGACATAATTAGTATTATTGGTTTGGGCTACTACACTCGGGATCTCACAAATTATGCAGTGCAAATAAAAACATATTAGTTAAAATAACATACATGTGCATACATATATTCATATACATAAACATTCATTTACAGTGTATACATATCATTCATTAGACATATATCTATGGATATGTGAGAGTGTTAGCTAGGGTAAGGAGACAACAAGTCTATCACTCATACCCATTTAACAAAAATAGCTAGTGGATTCCTAGCTCACATATCCTAATACATATATGCCCTTATCCTATACATCGAAACTATTCTCCTGATCCTTTTTCCAAAATATCACAAGGATTGAGGGTAAGGGGCATACCAAAAACTTTCCTAGAACATTACATCCTTAAGGTGTGGGAGGGACTTCCCCTATATACACAACCCACACTTCATGAATCACAGGAAAATACCCTAGGAAGGGTATCTCCACCACTTCCACCTCCACTTCTAGTATTATCTGGAACCTTGGCATCTTATACAAACCAACATTTTTATGAGAATAAATCTTAGTAGCATTAATAACCATTTTTCCAAAACAGCTAGTTTATACCACCGTAAACTCATACGAAAATTCTATATTCTTTTTCAAGAAACAATACATCTATTGGGTGATCCTGTATAACATTTCATTTAACATTCATACTTGCATGCATTGCTTACTATATATGTTTAGCTCGTAGTATACATCACATAAACTCATTAAAACATATAGGTAACATAGCATCATTCATATAACTTTCATCATAAAATAAAGAGCAATAAGGAAATAAGAGCACTTCTCATTGGCTTCTGCCAATCATCATACATTGGCTTATGCCTATCATCATATAATTGCATGACAAGAGAAATCTGGAGGGGCAACATGTGCACCACTCCATGTTTTTGCATATGTACTATGGCAACTCTGCCTGGCAGTCCTCGACTATATATAACTTGTGTACATTCTAGAGCGTCCTCTAGTGGATCCAAGTACCATAAGGTTCCCAACTTTGGGTCCCACACATTAAGTACATTCTGGGGTCCTCAAAATGCTATTCATAAATATATATATAGGTGAATCAGTGCATACTATAGTTCTGTAAATTCTAAATATATGACTTTTCATTAACATTGGCCATTAAAGTCACTAACTTACAATTCACAACTATCATGATAATCGCGGAATATCCGATCACCGTCCCACACCAGCAATTAGTCATTCAAATATGGACCTATCTACCACAAATACATATATTAAGAATACAATTTTCATTTCTCTTATGCATTCTTGCTCTTTCCTTTTAACTTTCATCACTTTCATGCTCTTTCTTGTTTACATTCAAAGTATATGTTACCTTGCTTGCAATTTGAGTTTAATCTCTAGTTTGGATTTAGTTTTTGGGCTAGATATCATTCAAATACATCATTAAGTTCATCTTTTCATCACAAAGGTGGCAGTCGACTGGTATCGTGTTGCAAGTCGACTAATTGCATTCTGTCTAAATTTTCAAAATTCCATACAGAGTCAAATAATCAAGCAGTGCCTGGCACACCGCTAGCTTATCAGGCTTGACAATGATCACGGGTCAAGGCAGTCATCTGCTCTGTTCTTGGGCATTTTTGGAAAAATAAAGAACGTGGCAGTCGACTTTCAGGTGCCCGACAATGATCACAGACGGCAATCCTACGCTACATCTTGCTCTGTTTTCTAAAATTTCCATTAACCCAAAGTTTTAATCCAAAAACTTGTTTCTAAATCTTTTTTGAAATTGATGAACTTAAGATAAACTCCTTAGCAACATTTAACACAAGGAAAAAGCCAAAAACATCATGTAATCTTGTCCAAATCTGAGATTAAAACTCATTTTCATTCAAGCTGAAAAACCCATTTTTCAGAAATCCTTTTAAGCATGCACAAGTATTTTCAATCGATTAAAAACACCCAATAGTGATTAAAAACAATAAGAATGTAGTTTGTAATCCTTTTTTCTTTCAAACAAGTTTAATTTCACAAATTTCAGTAATATGAATAGTAAACTCAAAATAAAGGGATTGGGTTATTATACTACCTTAATCCTTGTTTAACTGATGTATAGATGCTGATTGATGCTATAGATGCCTTCCTAATCACTTTTCTAACTTTAACTCTTGCTAGAAGTGAAATTCTTTGTCTTTTTCCTTCAGTTTCTCCTCTAGATTGTCTACTCTCTCTCTCTCTAAAGTTCAGACTTTTAGGAAGTAATTGAAGGGTTTGAAGGATTGGCCTATTTATAGGTGATCCAGCCTTTTGCAATTTCGCTCTTAATTCCCAACCATTCGATCCAAAATGATAATTCTTCCAACTATATGTTAATTTACCATTTTGTCCCTAGCTCACTGGCGGGAAGCTTTCAAAATTCTGTTGCTTTAGAAAAGCTTTTGGCCAAAATTACAATTTTCATGCCCAAATTCTTTCACTTTTTAGTTTATTCCTTTTCTTCATTCTAGTCAAATTTCTCACTCATTTCAGTCCACTTCTTACACTCAGGCAACTATATGCAAGATAATATAACATAAATGCAACATACACAATCAATTAATTAAAATTAACAAATATCTCTCAAAATTTTAGGAGCGGATGTTACATATGACATGAACGTATTCTTCATGAATTGCATCCTAATAGTATGTTTCACATGTTTTTTATGAAAAGAAAGTAGAGACTTTTCATATAAGTACAATGGTACAAGTCAATAGTTTTCAAAATACATTACATTGTTACTGAGATTAAATTCTCACATAAATGCTAGTGTGTACCAGATGTGTAGGTCCCTAGCGAGAGACAAAAGGTAACCTGAAGAGAGGTACCCTTTTTAGGGTACAATGAATGTTTATTTTTGGATAGTATAGGCATATATTTAATTTGTGCTAGTCTTTATGATTTTTGAGGAAGGCCAGTATAGATAATCTCTTGTATAGCCTATCTTAACTAGATGTATATGGATTAACTAGCAACTATCAATAGGCATTTTGATAGGGTCATGAGTGGCAGGGATGTTGCCTCCATGCCCCAATAGTTATTTAATTATAAGTAACAAATTAAGTATGCATGTTTGTGTATATTTATCTAGAGTAAACTATATATATATATGATGTGATATTCCATTGTGATTCTTGAATGAGAACCCGAGTGTAGAACTAGATCACAAATGACACTCAATTAATTAACTTAGAAAAAAGTTTAACTTGGGTAGAAGTAATAGTAACACACCATTATTATGATATTTATATATTATATTATTTAAATCATCATCAAGAGGAACTATAAGCTAAGGGGTGTTACATGGTTGACCTTATCTATTTACCATTGATTGATTTAGATGTTCTCTTTGGGATGAACTAGTTGTTTGTAAATAATGCAATCTTGGATTGTTTAGAAAAATCTATGACTTTTATAGATACCATACCTATGAATAAGGGTATTGAGGAAAGGAACCAAAGAATGTATTTTATGTGTTCTTCTAAGGTTGAAATTCAGCATAAAGTCAATGATATCCTTGTAGTTAGTGAATTCCCAGATGTCTTTCCAGAAGAAATCTTAAGTCTTCCACCTAAGAGGGAAGTAGAGTTCTCTATAGAGTTAGTTCCTAGTATGAGACCTCCCTTAGAATTAACAGAGTTAAAGGTGTAAATAGAGGACCTCCTAGAGAAACAATTTGTGAGACCTAGTGTTTCCCATGGGGAGCACTAGTGTTGTTTGTAAAGAAGAAAGATGGGAGTTTAAGATTATGTATAGACTATAGCCAATTAAACAGGGTGACAGTGAAAAACAAGTATCCTCTCCTTAGAATAGATGACCTTTTAGATTAGCTAAGAGGCGTTGCTATCTATTCCAAGATTGATTTGAGGTAAGGGTACCATCAAATCATAGTTAAAGCAGAAGATGTGCCTAAGATTGCCTTTAGAACTAGGTATGGGCATTATGAATTTTTGGTAATGCCATTTGGATTAACGAATGTTCTAGCTATTTTTATAGATTACATGAATTGTATCTTTAGACTGTACCTTGATCAATTCATGGTGTTGTTTATTGATGACATTCTTGTATATTATAAATGTAGGGAAAAGCATAAACAGCATCTTAGGATTGTGCTATAGTTGTTTAGGGAAAAGAAATTATGTGCTAAACTTGAGAAATGTGAGTTTTGGTTAAAAGAAGTGAAGTTCTTAAGGCATGTGATTACCAAAGATGGGGTAGTAGTAGATTCAAGCAAGACAGAGGCAGTAATTAATTGGGAGCAACCTACTATAATGATCGAAATCCTTAGTTTTCTCAGATTAGCAAGTTAATATAGGAGATTTATTCAAGGATTTTTACAGATCGCATTACCTTTGACTAGGTTGACTAGGAAGGATGTTCCATTTGTGTGTGATTCTAAATGTGAACATAGTTTCCAAACTTTGAAAGAAAGACTAACAACTGCACCTGTCTTGATAATTCCTGATCCCTTAGAAAATTTTGAAGTGCATTAAGACGTATCCAAGAAAGGCCTGGGGTGTGTCTTGATGCAAGATAGGAAAGTGGCAGCTTATGCCTCTAGACAATTAAGATCTCATGAAGGAAATTATCCTACTCATGATGTAGAATTAGCTGCCATAGTGTTTGCCTTTAAACTTTAGAGACACTACCTATATGGATCTAAATTTGAGGTATTTAGTGACCATAAAAGTTTCAAATATCTCTTCAATCAAAAGGAGTTGAACATGAGATAGAGGAGATAGATGGAATTCATTAAAGATTATTGTAATGCCCTTATCTAGTATTACAATTCTTTTGATGTAAGTGGATAATTTCAGTACATTATTCTTATCCTTTATTTATTAAAGTCTGAGCGGTTATACCATTAAGTTTTTATTCAAATAAATTAGGTTTGAGTTCTTTCGCTCAGATAATTATAACTTATACACAGAAAAAATTTAAAACTTACATATAATACAAATAATCAAGGTCCAATAATGAATGTCCATTACATCCTTCAGAGAATATATTCCAGGATATACGAAGTACCCATCAATAAGGAGTTAGGAGACAACAATCCTGTCACTCAAACTCTTCTTACAAATACTAGATGAACAGGTCTTTCACATATCCTTTTCCCTAGTAATTTCTCATATCCCTTTAATGTACATAGCCAAAATAATTGTCCTAATCCTAACCAAAATATCTCTAGAATCAAGACCCCAAAATAAGAAATTACAAAATGTTTTTAACAAAAGGATTCCTATCTTCCTCGGTCCTGCTAAGCGTCTATATCTGATACATATTAGCATATAAATGAGAAACATGGGTTTCCTAGTAGCTTAATAATTCATTATTTCAAAAACTACTAATATGTATAAGGGTGTAAGCACCAAAACAGTTACATCTACATTCTCGGTAATTAATAATAAAAAAAGCATAGTCTTATTTGTAAATACAAACTGGCAAGCATTGCATGATTATTGGGAATGTCAATGTGGTGAAAATAATTATTCTCTTTCCATGGGATTATGCATGTTATCATAAAATAAACCAAAATTCATTTATGCATTCCATTTAACAAAATTATTAAGTATTTCATTCTTATAACCTTCCTTTATACCTGGTTTGTGCACAATTAGGCACCTTATGGACACTTGGCCACCTTCATAAAATCATTGTGGACACTAGGTCATGGGTATGGAGCACCTTCGGCCACACCTCACTAGGTCACATGTGTGGAGCACCTTCAGCCACACTTCATAAATCGTGGACACTTGGCCACCTATCTAAGATCCTTATGCCCATTTAGGCACTTTGTTCACTATGTTTCCCTTTTACGACAACGTTGCCTAAATTAATTTAATTCTCTATTCTTAAAAACAAGAATATAATTCTCTTATAAAATTCTAATAAGTTTCAAGGGAGAATTCCATGATTTGGCCTAAGGGAAATTCATTAAAATTTAAATGTCCTTTTCTATTCTTTAAATAATACCATTAAAACGGTATAATTTCTTTTCCATAATCAACATTTATTCCCTCATCTAACCATTTCACAAAAGGATGCTAGATGAACACTTCCTATTATTTCACCCATCTCATTTTATTTGATTTCTAATATCCATAAAACACAATTAAACATTAATTCTTCAAAAATTTTCTTCAAGGTGCAAATGGACATATTCTCCCTTTTTATTGGAATATTTGATCCTCACTTGATTTCGCATGTTTATGGCTAAATTTCACACTCTCAATTTAACAAAAATTGTTTCCATTATTTTTATTATTCTAGCCTTGCCTAAAGCCTCACTTAACCTAGAAAATTTCAAATGGATTTTCCTCTCTTTCTTTTCGGCCAAGGCTTGCTTTAAACAAGGAAAATTTTATTCCCTTTTTCGAGTATAATTTCCTTCCTCCTTTCCCTTGCATCCATGGTAAGTTTTAACACCAATTACCAATTAAAAATGGTTTACAAATAATGCATCCATTCATATCATATTCAACCATAGTTCACTATGACAATATTATTAACTAACCATAATCCTTCCATAAGAAACAATGTTAATTTCATCACATCAATCAACATACCCATATATCATACAAGCTTAGCCAACATAATATTCATTCCATCAAGAATGTAAGGAAAAAAATCATGTTCCATGGAAGCTTACAAAAGTATGGTGAATACACATACTAAAGCATGGAACAAAATTTTTGGAAATTGTTAACCTACCTCAAAGATGACTAGGATGGGATGATCTTAGCCCTTCCTTGATCTCCCTCTTGCCTTGTGTATGTTGCCAACTCAGCTAGTCCTCCTTTTCTTTGCTTTGACCGAATGGGTGGGTGGCTTTTCCAAAAATGTGAGCTGCTCCCTTTTCTCTTTTTTCTTTCTTTGCCAAGTCACCTTTCCTCCCCCTTTATCTTGTGTATGTGGCAATTAACTAGAAGGGAATGCCACTTTCCATCCCCATTTTCATTATTATTATTTAATTAGTTTCCTTTATGGCTTTACGTGTCCCCTTAGTGTAGCCCACCTTTCTTGTAATTTTAGTATTTCTTACTCTAATTTTCACGCTGCACACCCTCCCCTCCTTGCCATGTCAATTTCTAGTCCCCTTCCCTTATGCACATTGTCACTTGGTTAAATGGATGCTACTTCTCTTCTTGCTCTTAGTTAATTATTATTTTCATTTGCCTACTTGTCACATTTGTACTTTTAAGTACACTTTACTTCCCTTGCACTCTTAGGCTAACCACTTGGGCACGTTAATGGAAAGGAGGGAAGGGAAGTCACATTTTTATTCCTATGGCTGCATGTGTGCTCTTACTTCACATTGCTTCCACCTTTGCAATTTCACTCGGTCATGTTTGAAGGGAGGAGGGAAATCACGTTGCACTTTCCTTTTCTTAAATTAGTGTTGTTTAATTGCCATAAGAGTACAATTTGTACTTCCTTGCAAGCTTAAATTAGTCACTAGATCACGAAAGAGGGAGAGAGAAAGAAAGCCATGTATGGTAAGCTACACCTTAGCTTCCTGCAAGTTTGTATTATTTTCTCCATTCGGCTACTCTCCCTTTTCCTTAATATTATTTATGGCTGCACCTTCCCTCTTCTCCTCACCGTACCACATGCTTATGGACATTCCTTTTACTTCACGAAAGGCCAAAGTCTTATGCATATAGGAGTGTTAAATTATTTCCTTTCTCCATGTATGTTTAGAAAAATTTTGCACCCTTTCCCTTTGTCCCTTCAGTCACGTTTGGAGGGAGGAGTTCATGCCATTTCATCCTCATGCAAGACTATAACTCCTTTCTTTCTTATTTGGGCATGTGGAAGGCAACACAAGGGAGCAGAAAGAAGCATGTTTCTCAAGCCAAGTGCAACTTCCACACAAGCCTCCTCCAAATGTTGTACTTCTCTTATTCCAAGCAATCTCATTCTCCTCCCAATTCACGTGTGTTTTCATATGTATATTTAATAGCTATTTATTCCTTGCATTTCCAATTGTTCCTAGCCGTGTGGTTTATGTATTTCTTGTAAAAAAATTTGCACTCCTTGCTTAACTATTTTCCTTTCTTATTTATATTTTTATAACCTCACTCCCAATTACACGTGTGCATTCATATGTATATTGAATTGCTATACATTCCTTACATTTCCAAAGGTTCCTAGCCATGTGATCATATATATTTAATTGCTACACTTCTTCCCTTCCCTAGTTGCATGTGTAGGTGTATAGGTATTATTTTCTTTGTTTAGTTTGCTTTTCTTCTTGGCAATTAAGCTAGATGAAAGGAAGAATAGGGACTTAAATTAAACACCTAAGTTTTTATGCGATATTATCCTTCATCATGCACACCATTTTTTTCAGCCATTAAATTATGCAAGCAATTCAACACACTTTATGGTAACTCCTCTAATTAATTATGAAACATTTAATTTGTAACTAATTAAGTGAATATGGGGTGTTACAATTATGACTTTGAACTAAAATACCATCCAGAGAAAGCAAATGTAGTGGCAAATGCATTAAGTAGGAAATCCCTCCATATAGCTCATATGATGGTGAATGAGATAAATTTAATTGAGAAGTTTAGGAATTTGACTTTATCCACTCTGGTATTGCTAGAAAGGATATACCTAAGTGAAATGAGAATTAAGAATAACCTTAGAACTCATATCCTAGAAGCCCAAAGAGAAGATGAACTCTTAAAGTCCCTAAAGGACTCAAAGGAATTCAAGAAAGAAGCTGATGAGGCAATTTGGGTGATAGTAGACCGATTAACTAAGTTTGCACATTTTTTGTCCATTAGGATAAATTTCTCTTTGGATAAATTAGTCCAACTGTACATCTAAGAAATAGTAATACTCCACAGAGTACCACTAGTATTGTGTCTGATAGAGGCCCTAGATTTACTTCTAGATTCTAGAAAGCTTTGCAAGAGGCTTTCAGTACCAAACTTAATTTTAACACTACTTATCATCCATAAACTAATATGCAGACTGAAAGAACCATATAGACTCTAGAAGATATGCTTAAGACTTGTGCCTTAGAATAAAGAGGAACCTGGGATAAAAATTTGCCTTTAATGGAGTTCGCATACAATAATAGTTTCCACTCTAGTATAGGAATGGCTCCTAACGAAGCCCTATATGGGAGGAAGTGTAAATTTCCCTTATGTTGGCTTGAAGTGGGGGAAAGACAATTGCTAGGGCCTAAATTAGTGCAACAAACTACAAATAAGATAAAAATGATCAAGGAAAATATAACTAAGGCCTAAGATGTAACACCCCTTAGGTTGTAGTTCCCTTTTAATAGTTAATTTAAAGAATATAATATGTAAATATCATAATAATGGTGTGTTACTAGTACTTCTACCCGAGTAAATTTAAACTTTTTGCCAAGTTAATCAATTAAGTGCCATTTGGGGTCAGTTTCTACACTTGGGTTCTCACTCAAGAATCGCAGCGGAATATCACATCATATACATATAGTTTACTCTAGATAACTATACACAAACATGAATACCTCATTTGTTAATTAGCATTAAATAACTATTGGGTATGGAAACAACATCCTGTCACTCATGACCCCATCAAATTGCCTACTGATAGTTGCTAGTTAATCAATATACATCCAGTTAAGCTAGGCTATACAAGAGATAATCGATACTAGCCTTTCTCAAAAATCATAAGGCTAGTACAAAATAAACATGTGCCTATACTATACCAAATAAATATTTCCATGTACCCTCATGAATGGTACCTCTCTCCATGTTACCTTCATCTTTAGCTAGAGACTTACACATTTGGTATATGCCAGCATTTATGTGAGAATTTAATCTCAATAGCAATGCAACCTATTTTAAAAACTACTGACTTATACCACTATACCCATGCGAAAAGTCTTTGCATTCTTTTCATTATAAAAATGTAATACATACTATTATGATGCAATGTATGGAGCATACTTTCATGTCATGTGCTCATATTTATGCATGTACGTTTAAAACATATAAACTTTGCAGTATGGGATGTTCATTCTTCCTCATTTTCATCATAACTTTCATATCAAACATTCCAGGGGTAACAAACATGCCTTTACATTTAACATATAAGCAGGAGAAACTAAAATAACATACGAGTTATTAGGAGCACCGCCCAGTAGATAACTCCACGTACCACTACATACATGCATGAGTTTGTGACTATTCAGCCACACATTAACTTTTTATACTATCTGAGGCATCCCTCAGTCAGATCTAAGTACCATCTTATAACCAGCGGGATCATTGTCAACTCTACCCAACTTATCTCCCTTCCTCTAACGAGACTAGTTATCAACTCATGGGATCACTGTCTAACTTTGGATAAGTCCTATCCACTCCACATTCGCAGATCATAGGTTATGGAATCACCGTCCCTTTCCAATGGATCACACTCCTGGTATGCTATTCTCTAACGTATACACTAAGGTGATTCAGCTTATGTCCATGGTTATGCTTAACTTTAAGTACGTGATTCTTAAATGGCGTTTGAAAGATTACACTAACTTAGAGTTTGTAACCATCACAGCATTTTCAAAATCATCTATGTTTGTGCGGATGTCACATAGGATAAGCAAAGGAGTTATGCTGATAGGAGAAGAAGACCACTTGAATTTGATAAGGAGATCATATATTCCTCAAGGTATCTCTAATTACTGGTATTGGTAAAGCTATTAAGTCGAGAAAGCTAAATCCTAGATACATTGAATCATTTAAAATTTTGAAAAGAATTGGTTCATCCACACACCAGATAACGTTACCCCCAATTTTGTCCAATCTCCATAATATCATTCATTGTTCACAACTTTGAAAGTATATTCCAGATCCTTCTCATATTCTTGACGCCAGCACAATACAATTAAAAGATAATTTGACTTATCATTAGTCGTCAGCATAAGAAGCCACGTGAGAGAAGAAAGAAGATATGAGAAGAACCTGTCTAAAGTTATTCGAATAGGCATGTGCTTATTTCGAGGACAAAATTATTTTATAGGGAAGAAATGTAACATCCGCTCCTTCTATTTATGAGAGATGTTTGTTAACTATTAAATAAATTAAATGCTTGTGTATGATACATTAGCTGTATATAGTTGCATTAGTAGGGGACTAAATTGAAAGAAAGAGAAGAAGGACTTGAATGAAATGGAAAAGGTTCAGTTAGGGGAAGTTATGTAGCTTTCATTAGTCCAGGGGGTAGCAAAATGTACTTTTAGCCAAGAGAGAAGTTAATGTAGCTAACTAAATTTTGAAATTTTTTGCCAAAGGTTCAGGGGCAAAATGTAATTCTCCATATGGCCGAAGAAGTTGCTAATTGAGGCCGAATAATCAAAACTCGACCCTGACATCAGATAAGGGTTATAGTTTTCCTGACCACCCAGATCACCTATAAATAGGTGCAAATATCAGAATTCTCACCATATGTACCCTGAACTCAGACTTGATAGAGATAGAAAAGAGGTTCTAGAGAGAGAAAGGGAGAGATTAAGAATGAGAAGGACATTAGAGTGAATTTCAGTATTCTAGGAGAAAGGAAAACACACCAGGAAACTCCCAAATAAGCAACTACATACTTTACATCAATAATAAGGTAGTAAACAATCTGATTCCCTCTATTTTGAAAATTTTCTTCATTTGGTTGAAAATGATGACTTTGATACTTTTGAGTAAGAGAGGGATTCAAACCTACATTCTATATTTTTTAACATCTATTGGGTGCTTTATGCTGAATATATGTACTTATAATTGCTTGTTTCAGATTTCGTGAAATTGGTTACACTGTTTACCATGGTTGACTTGAGTTTGAATCCATTGTGATGGATGATTTTGCGCATATATGTAAGTTTTGATGGAGGATAAATGATGATGTGGTATTAGAAACTAATCTCATGATTTTCTAGATTTGAAAAGAGGTGACAACTAGATTTTGTAGCATTTCATAGTAGCAAAACCAAAGTTCAAGATCCTACAAGTCGACTTCCATGTTCTTCAAGTTGAAATTTTCCAAGCAATATAGGTAGTAGCCGACTGTTCGCTCCTGGCTGTAACATTTGCTCCTACTATTTAAGAGAGATGTTTGCTAGATTTTAAATAAGTTAAATGCTTGTGTATATTGCATTAGTTGGCATATAATTGCATTAGAGAGAGGGACTAAACTAAAAAGAAAAGAATAGGGACTTGAATGAAAGGAAAAGGTTTAGTGAGGAAAGTTATATAGGCTTTCAATAGTCTAGGGGTAGTAAATTGTAATTTTAGTCGACAAAATTACTATGGCTATCAGATTTTTTAAATTACCTACTAATGCTTTAGGGGTAAAATGGTAATTTGGCATATAGTCGAATAAATTTTCATTTTAAGCCAAATGATCAAGAACTAGGATAAGATTTGCAATTTTCAGACTACCTTTAAATAGGTGTAAACGTCAAAGCTCTCAACCATTTTCACCCTGAACATTAGAATCTAGAGAGAGAAAGAGGTTCAAGAGAGAGAAAGAGAGAGAGAAGGAAGTGGAAATTTTAGTGCGATTTGAAGTAAGAAGCTTGTAGCAGGGAAGTCTAGGAGGATATCTCAGATTAACACTCTAGCTTTTACAAGAAACAAGGTAGCAAACAACCTAACACTCTTTACTTAGAAAATACTGTTCATGTATTGAAAATTATGATTTTCATGTTTTAAGTAAGAGTGAAGTCTAAAAACTACATTCTTGATGTTTTTAACAGCTATTGGGCATGTTAAACTTCATGGATGTACTTATGTATGCTTAAATTAGTTTATGAAAAATTAGGTTTTCCCTATGGATGAAAATAAAGTTGAATCCAAGATTTAAGTGAGATTAAATGGTGATTTGGGTTGTTCATATATGTTAAATGATGCTTATACACTAGTATTGAGTTTATGATTATTAAAAATGGTTTACAAACAAGTTCTTAGGTGAAACTCTAGTTCAACAACCAATTTGAAAAATAGAGCATAATATAGCAATCGACTAATAGCTCATACTAGTCGACTATCGTGTTCTTCTGTTACCCAAAAATGCATACTGAGCTCTAACAATCGACTGCCAACCTTTGGAAGTCGACTGTCATGCTCAAATTTTCCAAAAAATCACCAAGAATGTAACAGTCAACTGTTGGGTCCATGGTAGGTTTGGAAAATTTTACAGGATAGTAAGTGAACAATTGACTACTAGAGGGTGGAAGTTGACTACCCGACCTTCATTTTGGAAAATGAACTCAATGACCTAGCTTGAAGTTTAATTAGCCTAAAACTCTACTCAAACTAGGAATCTAAACCTAGAATGTGTAATGGGTAACATGTTGAAAGTGAAAGAGAAAGAGCAAGAATAATGATACGAGATTTAAAAGGAATAAGCATGAGACATAAAAGAGAAATGAGAAAGTATTCCTAGTGAATGGATAGTGGTAGATAAGCTCATGTTGTATGATCAATTATCAGTATGGGACCGTCGTTAGGCATTCCAAGGTTGAACCATAATAATGATGATGAAACTCCCACTAAATGATTTGGAAAATTCCATGATGGTTACTAATTTTAAGTTAGTGAACTCCCCTATGGCCAGTTAAAGTAGTTACATACTTAAAATTTGACATAACCATGGTATGAGCTGAATCACCCTTGTCTATAAACTTGTGAATAGAATTGTGTGAGAAGATTTGTTGAAAATAGTAATCCTGTATATACAAGGGAGGAATTGCTAGAGAGGTGGGCAGGGATCCTATTTTAAATGGTGATACAGGGGAGGATCTGCAAGAGATGTGGGTAGGGACCCTATTGGACTTGGTGATGGGGGAGGAACTGCCAAAGAGGTAGGCAGGTTGTGTGGGTGTTGAGGATGGTTGTACTTGGATCCACTAGAAGACCCTCTAGATAGCACACAGATTGCAGTTAAGAACTGTCGGATCATACATAGATAGCAGTTTCGAACTACAGGTAGTTATAGACTACGAGAAATTCACCGATGGGTGATGATTTAATATGAGGATTTTTTTTCTTGGTGACTCTCCTGATTTCTCTTGTTATGATAATGATTTGGCAATGGCCATGATGATATACTCTAAATTCCTTGTGCATGCTCTGTATCTTATGTGAATATAACCTTGTTACCATTATAATCTGATGATATATCCTGTGTGATGGATATGTGATGAGATATATCCAGTGTGATGGATATGTAATAAATTGTATTTACATTCTTAAGTATGAAAATTGTGTAATTCATGTATGGCATCCCAATAGGCATAATGTATTATCTGATGATAAAAAGAATGTAATGTATTTCCATAAAAGTATGGTGGTACATATCAATAGTTTGTAAAATAGGTTGTTATTGCTATTATTCTCATATAAATGATAGTGTGTATTAGATGCCTAGATACAAGGTCCTGCTAGAGATGGTGGAGATACCCTTTTTGGGATATTTCCTAATTATTAAAGAATTATGGATTATGTTTGTATTAGAAGCTCCTCCCACACCTTAATTGTTTAAAGTTTTAGGGATTGTATAGTAAAGTTTTGACATGTAGGTAGTAATTTTGTACATGCTCCGTTATCCTAACCTTGTTTGATATGTTTTGAAAAGGGTTAGGATGTTTATTTTTAGATGTATGAAGATATAAGGCATATATGTATTGAGATATGTGAGATGTTAATTTTATCCACTAGTAGGACTCTTGGAAAAAGGGGGATGAGTGGCAGGGTTGTTGTCTCCTTACCCTAAGTGATAAACAGTTAACAGTCTCACATATGTATAGGTATATGTCTTGTATAAGCTAATATGGTATTGTAAACCAATTATGACTGTGAATGTATATGCTTGTATATATTTTTATTTCAATTATTTTCGCTGTGTTACGTGTGTGAACCCGAGTGTAGAAATCCCAAATCAATAGAACTTAATTATTTAACTTGATAAAAGTTAAAACCCTAAACGCTAAACCCCTATAAGATTAGGGGTGTTACACTGAGTTGGTATTAGAGCATCGCTACCACTGCTAGCTGAGTACCAGCTCAGTAGTGAAGGGTAGATTCCTCAAGATAGAGACTAATGTAGGCTAGTTAGTTGAGCCTAGGAATTTAACTAACTTGTATTATGTTTTGACTTGAGGAATGAAGTGTTAGGTTTGAGTAGAAAGTATTTCTTGTTAGTGTTATATGATCTCTTATAAATATTATGTTATTGAGACTGATTACCTTGGTAATGTTTGTTTTGTAGAGTGAACTATGACGCCACCTAGGAAGAACACTAGAAAGGAGAAGAAAGGTGAGGATATTATGAGTAGAATGATGTAAGCCATGATGGGAGTAGCTGAGGCCATGAGGGAACAAGCAACAGCTACTACCCAAGTCCTCCTACAGTTTCAGGAAAATGAAAATAATCACCACCTTAACCTAAATCCTATCGGAGGACAATTAGGAAATCCAGCTTATCAGGGATGGTTGGAGTTCCAAAAATCAAATTGCCTTTAGGGGTGAGTTCGATCCTAAGATAGCCCAAGGATGGTTGATGTAGAGGAGCCAAGCAGTTAATAGAGGCTTAGGAAATCCATATTACCTGGGAGTCATTCAAGAGGGTATTTCTGGATAAGTACTTTGATTAAAATGTAAGGAAAGAAAGAGAAATAGAATTTATGCAGCTCAAACAGGGTAGAAGGACTTTCAAAGACTACCTTGCAAAACTTGAAGAGTTGTCCAAATTATCTTCATATTTAAAGCTTCAAACAAATGAAAATTAGAAAGCAATGCATTTGGAGGCTGGATTGAGCTCATAATTGAAAAGTGTGGTTGCTCTAATAGTGATAAGAAATTATGCCACACTAGTAAATAAATGTTGCATAGTTACTAAAAATCTTGCAAAGGCTAAAATGGAGAAGTAGAGAACTAACTTCCTGAAAAGGAAATAGTTCAGACCTTTTATAGGAAGGGACAACAGATTCGATGGAACTCAGAAAGGGAAGAGGCCAATTTTGAGGCAGGCGATGTCCAATGTTTGTCCAAAGTGTGGAAGGAATCATGGGGGACCTTGTAAAGGCTAGAAGATCGTTTGTTACCAATGTGGAAACTAGAGATATTTTCACAAGGATTGCCTAGAGTGGAAGAAATTTGTTGACACCACTAGACCTCCCACTACTAGAAGAGTCTATACCCTTAAGGGCAAGGAAGTGACCCAGTCTAATGATTTAATGAAAGGTAAATGTTTAATAAATGATGTATCCTTAATTATACTATATGATTTTGGTGTTATTCACTCTTTCATTTCATTGAAATGTGTAGAGAGATTGAACTTACATGTGTCTAGTTTAACTTATCAATTATCTATTTCTATTCTGGTGGGAGAGCATGTTTTGACTTCTTTAGCCTACTTGAATTGCCCAATCATTGTTGAGAATCAATTTTTTGTTGTTGACCTTATTTGGTTGCCATTAAATGAGTTAGATGTTATTCTTAGGATGAACTGGTTGTTTGTAAATAATGAATCTTGGATTGTTCAGAAAGATATGTGACTTTTACAAATACCAAACCTGTGAATAGGGGTATGGAGGATAAGAACCAAAGGATGCATTTTCTGTGCTCTTCTGAAGTTGAGATTTAGCATAAACTCAATAATATCCCTATAGTAAATGAATTCCTAAATGTATTTCCAAAAGAAATCTTAAGTCTTCCACCTAAGAGAGAGACAAAATTCTCTACAAAGTTAGTTTTTGGAACAAGACCAACCTCTATAGCACCCTATAGGATGTCTCCCTTAGAGTTAATTGAGTTGAAGGTGCAAATAGAGGATCTCTTAGAGAAAAAAATTTTGAGACCTAGTGCTTCATCATAGGGAGCACCAGTGTTGTTTGTGAACCAGAAAGATGGAAGTTTGAGGTTATGTATAGACTATAGACAACTGAATAGGGTGACAATGAAGAATAAGTATCCCTTCCCTAGAAAAGATGACCTGCTGGATTAGTTGAAAGGAGCTACTATGTTTTCCAAAATTGATTTGAGGTTGGGGTACCATCAAATTAAAGTTAAAGCAGAAGATGTACCTAAGACTGCCTTTAGAACCAGATATGGGCATTATGAATTTCTTGTAATGCCATTTGGACTGACAAATGCTACAACTATTTTATGGATTACATGAATTGTATCTTTAAATCCTACCTTGATCAGTTTATGGTAGTATTTATTGATGAACTTCTTCTATATTCTAAAAATAGGGAAGAGTATAAACAACATTTTAGGATTATGCTGTAGTTGCTTAGGGAAAAGAATTGTATGCCATACTCGAGAAATGTGAGTTCTGGTTAGAAGAAGTGAAGTTCTTAGGGCATGTAATCACAAAAGATAGGGTGGCAGTAGACCCTAGTAAGACAGGCAATAGTTGATTGGGAAAAGCCTCTTATAGTGACCAAGATTTGTAGTTTTCTCAAATTAGTTGGTTACTATAGGAGATTTATTCAAGGGTTTTCACAAATCACTTTAACTTTGACTAGGTTGGCCAAAAAAGATGTTCCATTTGTGTGGGATTCCAAATGTGAACATATTTTCCAAACTTTAAAGGAAAAACTAACCACAGCACCTGTCTTAACTGTTCCTAATCCCCCAAGACATTTTGAATTATATTGTGACACATCTAAGAAGGGCCTAGGGTGTATCTTAATGTAAAAGGGGAAAGTAATAGCCTATGCCTTTAGACAGCTGAGACCTCATAAGGGAAATTATCCTACTCATGATCTAGAGTTAGCAGTCCTAGTATTTTTCTTAAAACTTTAGAGACACTACCTCTATGGATCGAAATTTGAGGTATTTAGTGACCATAAAAGACTTAAATATCTCTTTGATCAGAAGGAATTAAACATAAGGCAGAGAAGATGCATAAAGTTTAATAAGGATTATGATTTTGAATTAAAATACCATACAGGGAAGGCAAATGTAGTGGTAGATGCCTTAAGTAGGAAATCCCTCTATGTAGCTAAAATGATGGTGAGTGAGATGAGCTTAATTTAAAAGTTTAGGAATTTGAGTTTGTCCACTTTGGTATTGCCAGATAGGATATATTTAAGTGAAATGATAATTGAAAATAACCTTAGAACTTAGATCCTAAAAAGCCCAAGGAGAGGATGAATTCTTAAAGTCCTTGAAGTACTCAAAGGAATTCAAGAGAGAAGCTGATGGGGCAGTAATCTTTCATAATAGGGTGTATGTCCCAAAATTAAGGGGATTGAGGGACCAAATTTTAGAGAAAGCCCATAAGAGCAACTATAATATTCATCCTGGTACCACTAAGATGTAGTAAGATTTGAAAAAAAAAATTTGGTAGCCAGGTATGAAAAAGCACATAGCTGAGTATGTTACTAAATGCTTAATGTAACACCCCTTATCATAACTTAACAACGTCATAATGCTTACTTAGATAATTGGTTACATTAATTCTAGTCTTTAATTACCTTTATTTCTCATGAGCATCCAATCCATCATAGATTTGTTATGCAATTAGGTTTGGGTTCTTTTGCTCAGGTAACATGCTTTGCCACAGCGAAATATAAAATATTAAATAATACAACAGAATATATAAAAAATTTTCTAATATACATACATTATACAACTGTTTAGTACATCAGTTGGTATACATACACTGGGATAGATGAAGTACCCATCCATAAGGAGTAAGGAGACAACAAGTCTGCCACTTATACTCCTTTACAAAATATTGTGAGTGAATAGGTCCTTCACATATCCCTATACATATGCCCTTTTTTCTTTTTATATATAGCCAAAATATCAGCCCTAATTCCAAACCCAAAAAAATAAACAAAGAATTAGGACTCAAAAAGGTCGGGCTATAGCTATATATTTACGTACTCATCTATTCTATAGGAAATTCAAAAATAGTGATAACATACACATTCTTGATAATAGTGAAAACTCCTAAGAAAGGAATTTCCACTGTGTCCAACTCCACCTCGATTACCACGCAATATCTAACCATCTGATACATATCAGTTCAGTAATGAGAAATACATTCCCAGTAGATAAACAACTAGTTTATTTTAAAATAACTGACATGTACCACTGTAATAATACAGAAAACACTCTACATGTGGTTAATTTTCAAAACTATTCTCATATAGATCTTGGATATGACATATCACGAAAAAATATGTGGATGTAGCTATAGAAATGAAATACACATTCAATTAGGTCATTCAAGGAATAGGCTACAAGCATTCAATGCATACATGCCATAATCATAATCACATAAATCACATTCATGCAATACATACATAACATTTCATAATTACTCAATTCTGGGAAGGTATATATGAGATCATTCCTTCCTACTTAACTGTGCTCTTTGGAGGTATACACGAGATCATTCCTCCTACAATTCAATTTCTTGGGGTTTACATCAGATCACTCCCCTTAAGGCACTTCCCTGGAAGGTATACATTAAATCATTCCTTCACAGGCTTTTAATCTCATGAGTTATTTACCAGATCATTCCTCCTCATTTAATTCCTTGGGAGTATACACCAGATCATTCCCCACAAGGAAGCTTTAACCTTGTCTTTCACAATTACATTAAGCATTCTTTGCCATTCAATCACTTTTGCATAAATTTAAACATTTCACTATTTATGGCAAAATGCATGTTATTATTCATTCATTCTTAACCCTTGCATCTTTGATCTCTCTTCCCTTAACATAGGCCATTTAGATGGAACTTTAGGCTATTTCCAACTCATTCATAAATCTAGCCACTTTAGAGAAAATTTCACATAGTATTCGGCCAAGGTATAATGAACATGAATACTTTGTATTTCTAACCCTTTTGGCACATTTCTAGCCTTACTCTCATTAATGGAACATCATGGTGACAATTCCCATAATTATGCCTAACACTTTCTCACACCTAAAAATTAGTTAAGTGTACTTTAGGCCATTCTTTTTCATACTTTTCTAGCTTATTTTTCATGCCAAACATAATTACACATCTAATCTCACAATTTCACATTTTTATACACACTTTTAAAGTGAACAAGTAAGACTTTAAATTGGCAACATTGCTTGAAACATAATTTTCCATAATTTTCTCTCTCCTCCTTTCTTGGAACTAAACTTATATGATTTCTAAATCATTTTCAAGAGCAAATTCAGCACCATTCATATGCATCCATTCAGCCAAGGTGACTAAAGCACATTTTCTTGGCTACTTGTGAAGCTGGACAATGAGAAAAGTACCTAAATGCAAATCTAATTAGACTTTCTCTCTCTTACCATTTTCTAGTACTTTCTCTCACTCTTTCTAACATAAAATTTGGCCAAAAATTCAGCACTCTTATAACCCTAGTAATTCAGCCAAGGTGAGAAAAACAAAAAAAAATGGAGTTGTTTCATCACCTTGCTTGCAATACAACAATATCCATGCAAAAATACCATTTTCTCACTCTAACAACCACAAACTCAGCCTTGAGACCAATTAGGGTTTAATAAAATCAAGTTCCATCCATGCAAATTCACCATTTCATGGGTTTCCATGCTTTCTCACATATCTATAATCATAACCACAAGCTATTTCCAACATATCTCATATCCAAGCATACAAATCCACCATACACATGTAGAGAGAGAAATTGCCATCATGCTTACAAGTTTGAAAACACCATAAACATATCATAAAACATGAAATTAATGGCATAGGATTGTTTATCTACCTTGAAAAGCTAATAGATGTGTGACTTCCTTGTTGATTTGGTGGAAGCTTCTTCTTCTCCAAGGCAAAATTCAATTCAGCCACTTCTCCTTCTTCTCCACCTTTCACAACATTTCTAGTAGTTAGGAGAAGAAATAGGCTGAATTAAGGTTTCACTTATTTACAAAAATGCTACTCTTGCAAATTTGTCAATTTCATCCTTTTTCTTTTCTTTTTATAACAATGGCATTGTCTCTACCATTGTAATTTTATGCAAGTTCCATGGGCTGGGACTGTTCTGCCCTTCCAAAATTTCAAAATTGCATGGTGGTCCCTCAACTTTTTGAAATTTACATTTTAATCCCTAAGAAAAGTGCCTTTTTGTCATTAAGTCCAAATTGGCCATTTTTGCTCCCTTTTTCATTCCTTTCAGTTTCAAGGAGTAAAATTACTTAAATAAAATTTCATAAGGCTCATTTCCATGAATTTACTAATTTACTTCTATTTTTGGCAAAATTACAATGTTGCCCTTTATGTTAAAACTATCATTTCACTCTCTTTCTTTCTTCTTTTGTTCAAGAATAAGGATTTCTAATTCCCACCTTCATAGAATATTTAGGGTAAAAACTAAAATTTTTTCACCTCATATAGAATAGCTATCATGTTCATATTGTGAAATTACAATTTTACCCTTTTTAGGAAAAATTGCCTTTCAACATTAATGTAAGTAATTTCTTGCATAACTAGATTCTTCTTCTCTCTTAAATGAAAATAATAAGAGTCCTTTAACATAACTTCATGAAATAAAAGAATTAAACTAATTATTCATTTCATGGTAAAATTACCATTTTACCTTTCCTTACCAAATTCTCAACTTCATTCTTTTATCACAAAAGTGATTATATAAGGATAAAAATGTTCATTCTAACTCCTTAATAAATCATCCTTAACACTTCACAATTAATGCTAACAATAATAATAACAACAACGTCATCATAAGATACAAATGTTAGGAGCGGATGTTACACTTAATATATCAACAAGTGAAGATTAAACATCAGAAACCTGTAGGAATAGTTTAGGAATTTGAGTTTGTCCACTCTAGTATTTCTAAATAGGATATATCTAAGTGAAATGAGAATTGAAAATAACCTTAGAACTCATATCCTAAAAGCCCAAGGAAAGGATGAATTCTTAAAGTCCCTGAAGGATTCAAAGGAATTCAATAGAGAAGCTGATGGGGTAGTAATCTTTCATAATAGTGTGTATGTCCCATAATTAAGGGAATTAAGGGACCAAATTTTAAAGGAAGCCTATAAGAGCAACTATACTATTCATTTTGGTACCATTGAGATGTATTAAGATTTAAAAGAAAATTTTTGGTAGCCAGGTATGAAAAAGCACATAGATGAGTATGTTGCTAAATGCTTAATATGCCAACAAGTGAAGATTGAACATTAGAAACCTGCAAGATTGTTGCAACCTCTTGAGATTCTTGAATGGAAATGAGAGAAGATCTTTATGGACTTTATGGTGAGTTTGCCTATAACTCAATCAAGAATGATGCAATTTGGGTGATAATGGATAGTCTAACTAAGTTTACACATTTCCTACTCTTTAGAATAAATTTCTCATTAGATAAGTTGGCCCAATTGAATATACAAGGAATAGTGAGACTTCATGAAGTGCCCAATAGTTTTGTATCAGATAGAGACCCAAGGTTTACTTCTAGATTCTAGAAAGCCTTACAAAAGGTCTTCGGTACCAAGCTCAGTTTCAGTACTGCTTATCATACACAAATTGATGGGAAAATTGAAAGGAATTTACAAACTCTAGAAGATATGCTTTGGGCGTATGCTTTAGAACACTTTAGTGGAGTTTTCCTATAATAATAGTTTACCTTCAGCATAGGGATGGCTCTATATGAAGCCTTGTATAGGAGAAAATGTAGATAACCTTTGTGCTGGTTTGAAGTAGGGGAGAGAAAAATATTGGAGCCTGAACTAGTTCAACAAACTATAAATCAGATAAAAATGATTAGGGAAAAGATGGCTAAGGCCTAAGATAGAGAAAAGAGTTATGCTAATAAGAGGAGAAGACCACTAGAATTTACAGAAGGAGATAATGTTTTCCTTAGAGTATTTCAAATTACTGGTATTGTTAGGGCTATTAAGTCAAGAAAACTGAACCCTAGATACATTAAACCCTTCCAAATCCTGAAAAGAATTAGTTCATCTTCTTATCAAATAGCATTACCTCTATTTTTTTCCAAACTTCATAACGCTTTTTCATGTTTCTCAACTTCGTAAATATATTCCAAACTCTTCACACATTCTTTACACCAGCATAATACAATTGAAAGATAATTTCACTTATCATCTTAGGCCTTTAATAATCATTGGTGCTGAAGTCAAACAATTGAGGAATAAGGCTATTCCACTGGTAAAGGTATTTTGGGATCAGTCATCACCACAAGAAGCCACCTGAGAAAAGGAAGATGATATGATAAGGACCTGCCCCGAGTTGTTCGAATAGGTACGTGCTAATTTTCAGGACTAAATTAGTTTAAATAAGGGGAGAAATGTAACATTTGCTCCTCCTATTTATGAGAAATGTTTGCTAGTTTTCAAATAAGTTAAATGCTTGTGTATGTTGCATTAGATGACATGTAGTTATATTAGAGAAAAGGACTAAACTAAAAAGAAAAGAGTAAGGACTTGAATGAAAGGAAAAGGTTTAGTGAGGAAAGTTATATAGGCTTTCAATACTCCAAAGGTACCAAACCATAGTTTTAGCCAACAAAGTTATTGTGACTACCAGATTTTTGAATTTTCCTGCCAATGGTTTAAGGGAAAAATGGTAATTTGGCTTATAGCTAGAGAAATTTTCATTTTAAGCCAAATATCAAGAACTAGGATAAGAGTTGGAATTTTTAGACCACCTATAAATAGGTGTAAATGTCAGAGCTCTCAACCATTTTCACCTTAAACTTTATAATCTAGAGAGAGAAAGAGAGAGTGAGAAGGAAGTGGAAATTTTAGTGTGATTTGAAGCAAGAAGCTTGTAGCAGGGAAGTCTAGGAGGATATCTGAGATTAACACTCTGACATTTTACAAGAAACAAGGTAGCAAACAACCTAATCCTCTCTATTTCAAAAATACTATTCATGTATTGAAAATTGTGATTTTCATGTTATTTAAGTAGGAAAGGAGGCTAAAAACTATATTCTTGATATTTTAAACTACTATTGGGTGTTTTAAACTACATAGATGTACTTATGGATGCTTAAATCATATTATGAAAAATAGGTTTTTCCAATGGATGAAAACAAGGTTGAATCCAAGATTTGAGTGAGATTAAATAGTGATTTGGGTTGTTTATATTTGTTAAATGATGCTTATATGCCGGTATTGAGTTTATGATTATAAAAAATGGTTTACAAACAAGTTCTTAGGTGAAACTCTGGTTCAACAACTATAACACCCCATATTCTCTTGATTGATTTTCAATTAAATGCTTGCTCAATTAATTAAGTAAATGGCCATAAAATATGATACAATTTCCTTAGTGATGAAATAAATTATAGATGTCACAAAGGAATTAATTATGTATCAATGCATGCAATGAGTAAAACAAAAAGTGTGTAGAAATTTTTACAAGAAGCCCATAAGTCACACGACTAGGAGCATCTAGGAATGCTATGAATAAATAGCAATTAAATATGCAAATGAAGACACACGTGATTTGAAAGGAAAAGAGAGAGAGAAGTGCAAAATTTTTAATTTAAATATGCATGGAGGATCAAGGGATGCATGGCAATAAAGACATGTGTAAATGGGTGGAAGAAGGAGGGAAATTTTTGTTTGTATGAATTGCTTGCATGGTTTACGTGAATTGAGAAAGGAAAGGAGGAGTGCAACATTTTAAAAAAAATCATATATATATGTATGTTGCATTACTCGGCAAAGAGGGAAGAAGGGAAGGGAGAGGCGTGTACCATTGGGTTTCATTTCTCTTTCTTGTACTTTTTCCTAGGTAGCCGATTACTCATGAGGAAGGTGGAAACAAAACAAAAATAAAATAAAATATATTTAAAACATGCATGTTACAAAGACAAAGGGTGCAACATTTTGGAATGCACCACACAGTTAGAAAGAAGAGAAGAAACAAACAAAAAGTGTTGCCACATTTGCAAGTAAGGAGGTACAAGGTGCAGAATTTTGGTGTACTTCACACGCTAGAAGGAGGAAGAAAAGAGAAAAGCATGCAGCACTACACGATGGAAATGTAAAGAAGAGAAAAGGAGGGGTTCTAGCATGAAGTTTGACTAAGAAAACATAAAGTTACAAGGGAAGATAAGGGTGCACTTGAGCCACACGCAACTCCCAATTGCTTATATAATTTTGTGTTCAATAGAAGTAAGCTTGTAACATCCACTTTTAAATTTTGAGAGATGTTTGTTAATTTTAGTTAATTGCTTGTGTATGTTGCATTTATGTTATGTTAGCTTGCATATAGTTGCATGAGTACAAGAATTGGACTAGAAATGAGTGAGAAAATTGACTAGAATGAAGATAAGGAATAAACTAAAAAGTGGAAGAGTTTAGGTATGACAATTGCAATTTTGGCCAAAAGATTTTAATTTCTGGCCAATGAGCTAGGGATAAAATGATAATTTAATATATAGTTGGAAAAATTATCATTTTGGGCCGAATGGTCAGGAATTGGGAGCAAAATTGCAAAAGGTGGATTACCAATAAATAGGTAAACACCTCAGAACCCTTCCATTTCATCTAAGTCCTGAGTTTCTAGAGAGAGAGTGTGTGGATAAGCTAGAGAGAGAAACTAAAGGAAAAATGTAGAGAATCTCACTTCTAGCAAGATTTGAGGTCATAAAAGTGATTGGGAAGGCATGTACAACATTAACCAGCATCCACACATCAGTTAAAGATGGATTAAGGTAGCATAATAACCTAATCCCTTTATTTCAAAATTTACTGTTCATACTATTGAAATTTGTGAAATTAAACTTGTTTGAAAGAAAAAAGGATTACAAACTACATTTTTATTATTGTTAATCACTATTTGGTGTTTTTAACCGATTGAAAATACTTGTGCATGCTTAAAATTTCTTCTGAAAATTGGGTTTTTTAGCTTGAACGAAAATGAGTTTTAATCTCAGATTTGGACAAGATTATATGATGTTTTGGGCTGTTTTCTTGTGTTAAATGTTACTAAGGAGTTTGTCTTGAGTTCATCAATTTCAAAATGGTTTTAAAAATAAGTTTTTGGAATTAGATCAACGGTAATTTATAAAACAGAGTAAGACGCAGCAGCCAACTGTCATGGTGCAGCAGTCGACTATCTTGCTCTTGATGTGACCAGAAACGTATACAGAATGCTAGCAGTCAACTGCCGGCACCTGGAAGTCGACTGTCGTGTTCTTCATTTTTCCAAAAATGCCCAAGAACAGAGCAACCGATTGCCCTGACCCAGCAGTCGACTATCAAGCCCAAAAGTAAGCTAGCAGTCGACTCCCGGCACCTGGTAGTCGACTGATAGCTCTCTGTTTGGAATTTTGAAGATTTAGACAGAATACAATCAGTCGACTTGTAGCGTGATACCAATTGACTGCTACCTTTTGTGATGAACAGATGAACTTAATGATATATTTGAATGATATCTATCCCAAAAATTTAATCCAAACTAGAGATTAAACTCAAATTACAAGTAAAGTAACATATACTTTGAATGTAAATGAGAAAGAGCATGAAAGTGATGAAAGTTAAAAGGAAAAAGCAAGAATGCATAAGAGAAATAAAAATTGTATTCTTAATATATGTATTTGTGGTAGATAGGTTCATATCTGAATAACTAATTGCTAGTATGGGACGGTGATTGGACATTTCGCGATTATCATGATAGTTGTAAATTGTAAGTTAGTGACTTAATGGCTAATGTAAATGAAAAGTCACATACTTAGAATTTACAAAACTATAGTATGCATCGATTCACCCATATATATATTTATGAATAGCATTTTGAGGACCCTAGTATGTACTTAATGTGTGGGACCCAGAGTTGGGGACCTTATGGTACTTGGATCCACTAGAGGATGCTCCAGAATGTACACAATGTTATATGCAATCGAGGACTGCCAGGCAGAGTTTCCACAGTACATATGCGAAAACATGAAGTGGTGCACATGTTGCCCCTCTAAATTTCTCTTATTATGCAATTACATAATGATAATTATGATGATGATTGGCAAAGGCCAATATATGATGATTGGCAGAGGCCAATGAGAAGTGCTCTTATTTCCTTATTGCTCTTTATGTTATGATGAAAGTTATATGAATGATGCTATGTTACATATATGTTTTAATTAAATGATGAGTTATCTACTATGAGTTAAGTTTATGCATGCAAGTATGAACGTTAAATGAAATGTTATATAAGATAACCCAATAGACGTATTGTTTTATGAAAAAGAATGTAGAATTTCCATATGAGTTTATGATGGTACAAACTAGCTATTTTGAAAAATGATTATTAATGCTACTGAGATTTATTCTCATAAAAATGCTAGTTTGTATAAGATGCCTAGATACCAGATCCTTCTTGAGATAGAGATGGAGTTAGTTGAAATACCCTTCTTGGGGTATTTCCATGTTATTAAGGAACTGTGGATCATATATGTATAGGAAATTCCTTCCCTACCCTGATTACATGAAGTATTAAAATAGAAAGTTTTTGGTATGCCCCATACCCTGAATCCTTGTGATATTTTGGTAAAAGGATCAGGAGAATAGTTTTGATGTATAGGATAAGGGCATATAAGTATTAGGATATGTGAGCTAAGAATCCACTAGCTATTTTTATTAAATGGGTATGAGTGACAGGCTTGTTGTCTCCTTACCCTACCTAACACTCTCACATATCCATAGATATATGTCTAATGAATGATATGTATACACTGTAAATGAAGGTTGATGTATATAAATATATGTATGCAATGTATGTTATTTTAACTAATATGTTTTAATTTTCATTGCGTAACATGTGAGATCCCGAGTGTAGTAGCCCAAACCAATAATACTAATTATGTCATTTGGTAAACAATTAAGAATTGACTCAGGTAAGAGAAGTAGTAATTCACTAATCTTACAGTATATATTTTATATTATTTAATCAACTTAAAAGGAATTGTAGGATTGAGGGGTTACAAAGTTAGCGTCCTTTCCTTCGGCTAAATGGAAATTTGGAACAAGAGAAGAAAAGGAGGCTTACATGACCGAGTAACCAAAGGGAATTGGTGCAGAATTTTTTATGTAAAAATAAACATACAATAAGGAAAAAAAATGGCAGCATGAATTATTAAAGATTGCCAATCAAGGAAGAGATGCAACGTGACTTGTAGAGAAAGGAAAGAGAGCCTCACGTGAGGAAGAATGGGGCTACACCTAGACTCTAAATAATGCCAAGTTTGCAAGCAGTAGTTTACTGCACTTAGCCATGATTAGCAAGAAAGGAAGGAGAGGATGGCATGAACATGAAGTAAGTGCACACGGTTGAATAGAAAATGAAAGAGAGAATTGGAAATTTCATTTTGCCATACACACACACACCCACACGAAAAGGAGAAAGAAAAAAAGGGAAGCAAGTGCAGCGTGAAATTAGGAATAGGTAAATCAAGTTGGCAAGAAGGGAAGTGCACATTGAAAACCACACGTAGGACTCTTTGTTAATGGCAATAAAGAAAATAATAATTTATTTAACAAAAGAAAGGGAGGTGTAGCGTTGATGTGGGAAGAAATAGTCTATGGTCTCTCCCTTACTTCCTTACGTGACTGAGTGGGAAGAGAGAGGGAAGAGTTCAGAGTTTAGAAAGATGGAAGAGTCATTTATGATTTTCCCTTTCCACTAACTTGTTCAAGGAGATAAATCAAAGTTGTAAGGAAAAGAGCTACACTTAAGCTACACAAAAGGCTACTAAATAATGATAATAATAATAATAATAATAATAATAATTAAAAGAAGGAGGGTAGCATACCATGAGTGGTTTGGACAATAGAAAGAGGGAATGGAATTGAAAATTTGAATTGTAACACACACATATACTCACACATGACAAGAGAGGAAGAGAGAGCACTTCATAGCTTAGAAAAAAAAACCCACACACACAAGAAGGACATTTCAAAGGAGATAGAGTGGCGTGAGTGTTAGTGTAAATATGAAAATTTTGGTGAGGAGGGGAAGAGCTAAGAGACCAAAGAAAGAAGAAGCAAGGAAGAACTCAAAGGGAAGCTAAGGGGACTCCATCTTAGTGCATCTTTGAGGTAGGTTAGCAATTCATTAATTTTAGTTCCATGATCTAGTATACATGTATGAGGATTTTACTTCCATGGAACTTGAATTCTTGTCTACATTCTTGAATTAGGAGTGATACTTGACTAGGTTTGCATGATAAATATAGGAGGTGTTTGATGCTTAAAAATTAATAATGTTGTTTTCCTAAATCATGGAAGAGCCTAGAATAAGAGAGCATGGTAATGGCATGTGTTGCTTGATTTATAACTTTTAGCATTGGAATAGACTTGTGGTTTCCATGAAAAAAATTATTGTTAGTAACATGTGCAAGAAAGGAAACTTTAACCCAAATTAATGTGGGGAAAATTATAGTTAGTAATAATGTTACACATGATTATGGAAAAATATTTGACTAGATTAGTGATGAATATTGTTATTAAGAATTTAAGGCTAGTTAATGATGACAATTGTTATGGGAAAATTATGGCTAATTAATGGTGAATGTTGTCATGGAAAAATCATGGTTAGCAATGAGGAATATTGGTGTTGTGGAAAATTATGGGTAGTTGATGATAAACTAATGATGATACAAACTAATGATGAACTTTGTTAGGAAAATTTGGCTAGTTGATGATGTGTTAAGCATAGGAGAGAAATTATCCCATTTTAAAGGTATTATTTAAAGAATGTAAAGAGTAAAAACTTAATGATAAAATATGAATTTCCCTTGAGTTTCCTTAGGCCCAAAAACAAGGAAATTGTTCGTTGGGAATTTAGTAAAATTTGATAAAAGAAATATATTATTTAATAATGGAGAATTAAATTAATGAAGGTAAAAATCATCATAAATAAATAAGACAAGAGGTATTGTATACCAGTAGAAAAAGGGAAATGTAACTAACAAGGGAAAGCATAAGAAGGTGCTCCACACAAGCGCCCTAGCGAGGTGTGGCCGAAGGTGCTCCATGCCTATGACCTAGTGCTCGCAATTACTCTATACACGTGGACGAGTGTCCCAGATTTAGAGGTGTGGCTGAAGATGCTCCGCACAGGTGGCCTAATGAGGTGTGGCCGAAGGTGCTTTATGCCCATAACCTAGTGCTTGCAATTACTCTATACACGTGGTTGAGTGTCCATGATTTACAAGGTGTGGCTGAAGGTGCTCTACACAAGCGGCCTAGCGAGGTGTGGCCGAAGGTGCTCCATGCCTATGACCTAGTGTTCATAATTACTCTATACAAGTGGCCGAGTGTCCATGATTTACGAGGTGTGGCCAAAGGTGCTCCACACGGGCGCCCTAGCGAGGTGTGGCTAAAGGTGCTCCATGCCCATGACCTAGTGCTCGCAATTACTCTATACACGTGGCCGAGTGTCCATGATTTACGAGGTGTGGCCAAAAGTGCTCCATACCTGTGACCTAGCATCCACAATGATTTCATAAAGGTGGCGTAGTGTCTACCTAATACCCTAGAGCGTTTAATTAATCCATAAAGGTAAGAGTAGGAATTTAATGTATAAGCACTTTGTTTAAATTTCGCAATGACACATGTAATTTTATGAGAATATGTTTCACTTAAAAAGGGGTTATCTAATTTTTCCATTGACCTATAGATTTATCATGCAATGCTTGCCTGTTTGCATTTATGAATAATTTTATGTTTTGATATCGAGAATGTAGAAGAAAACCTTTTAGTGCTTGCAACCTGATATATATTAGTTGATTTCTAAACCCTGAATTGTTAAGCTATTGGGAAACTTGTCTTTCTCATTATATGCTAATATGTATCAGATGTGGATGCTTAGCAGGGCTAGGAGATAGAAGTTCTTTTTGGGTTAAAGAAATTTTTGTAACCCTTATTGTGGGTAAGTCTAGACATGTTGTGGTATAGACCTAGGACTGTTCTTTTGGCTAAATAGATGAGATGTACATGGGAATTCTTAGGACAGGATATGTGAAGGATCGGTCTATCATTAGCAATTTGTAAGGGAGTCTGAGTGACAAGCTTATTGGCTCTTGACTTCCTATAGATGGGTACTTTATATATCCGGGTACATGTTTTAGAAATGTAATGGACATTATTATACTAGTATTTATTTGAATTACATGAAAGTTTAAATTTTTGCTGTAAAGTATAGTATTTCTTTTATTCCATTATGCATACAAGTTTTTAATCTGAGCAAAAGATCTCGAACCTAATCTGCTTAATATAATTTAATGGTGTAACTGCTTAGACATTAACTAAATAAAAGGATAAGAATAATGTACCGAACCTATGCATTGGATGAATTGTAATACTAGATAAGGGCGTTACAACAACCAATTTAAAAAATAGAGTATAACATAGCAACTGACTGGTAGCTCTTACTAGTTGACTGTCGTGTTCTTCTGTTACCCAAAAATGCATACTGAGCTCTAACAACCGACTACCAACCTTTGGAAGTCGATTTCCATGCTCAACTTTTCTATAAAATCACCAAGAATGTAATAGTTGACTATTGGGTCCATGGCAGTCGATTGGTAGCCCTCAGGTTTGGAAAATTTTGCAGGATAATGAGTGAATAGTCAACTACCAAAGGGTGGAAGTCGACTACCCGACCTATGTTTTGGAAAATGAACTCAATGACCTAGCTTGAAGTGTAATTAGCTCAAAACTCTACTCAAACAAGGGATTTAAACCTAGAATGTGTAATAGGTAATATATGGTTGAAAGTGAAAGACAAAGATCAAGAATAATGATATAAGTTTAAAAGGAATGTGCATGAGACATAAAAGAGAAATGAGAAAGTACTTCTAGTGAAAGAATAGTGGTTGATAGGCTTATGTCGAGTGAATGATTATCAGTATGGTACGATTGTTGGGCATTCCACGATTGAACCATAATAATGATGATGAAACTCCCACTAAATGATTTTGAAAATGCTGTGATGGTTACTAATTTTAAGTTAGTGAATTTCCCTATGGCCAATTAAAAGAGTTACATAAAATTTGACATAACCATGGTATGAGTCGAATCAACCTAGTCTATATACTTGTGAATAGCATTTTGGGAAATGATTTGTTGAAAATAATAATCCCATATATATAGGGGAGGAACTGCTAGAGAGGTGGGCAGGGATCCTATTTTAAATGGTGATATAGGAGAGGATCTGCCATAGAGGTGAGCAGGGGCCCTGTTGGACTTGGTGATGGGGGAGGAACTGCCAAAAAGGCAGGTAGGGACCCTTGTGGGGGTGTTGAGGATGGTTGTACTTGGATCCACTAGAGGATACTCCAAATAATACATAGATTGCAGTCAAGAACTATCAGATAATACGCAAATAGCAGTTGAGAACTATGGATAGTTATGATCTACGAGAAACTCACCGATAGGTGATGATTTAATACGAGGAGTTGTTCGCTTGACGACTCTCCTGATTTCTCTTGTTATGATAATGATATGGAAATGGCCATGATGATATGCTCTAAATTCCTTATGTATGCTCTATATCTTATGTGGATATAACTCTGTTACTTTTATAATTTGATTATGTATCCTTTGTGATGGACATGTCATGAGATCTATCCTATGTGATGGATAAGTGATAAGATATATCATGTTTGATGGATATTTAATAAATTGTATTTGCATTCATAAGTATGAAAATTGTGTAATTCATGCATGGCATCCCAATAGACATGGTGTATTATCTGATGATAAAAATAATGTAGTGTATTTTACTAAGAGTAAGGTGCTACAGATCAACAATTTCTAAAATAGGTTATTATTGCTATTGAGAAATTATTCTCATATAAATGTTGATGTGTATCTGATGCTTAGATACCAAGTCCTACTAGAGATGGAGGTGGAAATGATGGAGATACCATTTTTGGGATATTTCTCAATTATTAAAGAATTATGGATTATGTTTGTATTAGAAGCTCCTCCCACACCTTAACTGTTTGAAGTTTTAGGGATTGTACAGTAAAGTTTTGACATGTAGATAGTAAGTTTGTGCATGCCCCATTATCCTAACCCTCTTTGATATGTTTTGAAAAGGTTCAAGATGTTTATTTTTGGATGTATGAAAATATAGGGTATATAAGTATTGAGATCTGTGAGATGTTAATTTTATCCACTAGTAGGACTTTTAGAAAAAGGGATATGAGTGGTAGGGCTTTTGTCTCCTTACCCTGAGTGATAAACAGTTAATAATCTCACATATCTATAGGTATATGTCTTGTATAAGCTAATATGGTATTATAAACCAATTATGAATGTGAATGCATATACCTATATATATTTTTATTTCAATTATTTTCGTTGCATTACGTGTGATAACTCAAGTGTAGAAATCCCAAATCAATAGAACTTAATTATTTAACTTAGTAAAATTTAAAATTTACTCAGGTAAAGTTAGTAGTAACTCACCAATCTTATAGTATATTATATTATATTATATTATTTAATTAACTAAAATGAACCATAGGATTAGGGGTGTTACATCGGCAGTCGACTGTTAGGCCTCTACCAACCGACTATTAGCTTTTAGAAGCTTATCAGTCGACTGCCATATGGCTGCAAGCCAACTGATAGCTCTCTATTAGCCAATAGTCAACTACTATTGTTCTGGCAGCCAACTTGTAGCATCATGTTTGTATTTTTCAAGGTTTTAATTTTATAAGCCGACTATTATGAGGTGTAAGTCGACTGATAGGTGAAAAAATATGATTTTTCATGAAGAAAGTGTTTTAAAAGAGCCACCTATCCTTTTAAATGAAACCTCAAGAGTTTAGAAGAAGTTATGGAGGCCAAGTTTCTATTTTCTTGAATGTATTGTCAATAAAGTCAACAATAGTGTCATTACATGAGGAAAGTATAGTTTTGGGTAACATGTAACATGAGGTTAAAAAGAGAGAGAAAAATGTAAAAGAGAAAAGAGCAAAGTATTCCAAGTGTATACATTAGTGGTAGATAGGCTCATGGTTAAGTGACTAACTATCGGTATGGGATGGTCGTTAGGCATTCCACAATCGAATCATAAATTTGGGATGGTAAAACATCCACTCAATTATAAATAATTTTGAAAACACCATGATGGTTTCAAATTCTAAGTTAGTAAACTCTTTTATGGCCAATAAAAAGAGTCACATACTTAGGATTAAGCATAATCATAGCATGAGCCAATTCAACCTAGAATATATGCTTGTGAATAGTGTGTTGGAATGTGATATGTCAGTGAGGATGGTGATTCCGTAGCCTCATAATTCGCAAGGGTGGAGTAGGCGTGATCTGTCAGAGGTGGTAGTGATCTCATGAGTTATACCAGTCCCTTTGTGGAACGAAAGGAAAATGAGGTATCCAAAGGGATACAATCCCACTGGTCATGGAATGATCTGTCAGAGTTGGTAAGGACCAATGAGCGAGTGTGGGATGATCTATCAGAGAGGACAAGGACTACGATGTAATTAGGATCCACTGAGGGACACTTCAGATAGTATAGGGTAGACAGGGGACTGCTAGATAGTCTGGGACCACGAGACTTGACTCAAAACTCACTCATGAGTGTTAGTGGAGCACTTGGAGTAGTTCATTGGGTAAATCTCTCAATGGCTCTTATGATGATATGGAATTGGCCATTTTGATATGATTGTTTTCCTTACTCATGCTATGAATTTGAATATCCTTATGTTACCATGAAAAATATATGATGAAATGACATATTTGATATTGTTAACATCTGGTGAACAAAATTGTGTTCATAGTTAAATGTTACATATTATAAGGTTATGATGGCATAAATCCATAAATCATGCATTGTATCCTAATAGATATTGTTTTCTAATTGATGATGGAAAAGAATGTAGTGTATTTTTATATGATTACAGTCATACAAACCAGTGGTTTCTAAAACAGGTTGTTTTGCTACTAAGATTTATTTTCATATAAATGTTGGCGTGTATCATATGCCTAGGTATCAGATCCTCTTTGAAATAAAGGTGGCAGTAAGGGAGATACCCTTTTTGGGGTATTTTACGGTGATTAAAGAAATATAGTTAATTACAGTTATAGAAGTTCCCTCTTCTCCCTCACCTGCAAAAGGGGAAGATATGTATTAGTGTACTAGTTTTATATCTTGACATGTAAATAATAGAGTAATGTTACACATCCCTCATACCCTGATTCCTTATTATATTTTTGGAAAAGAATGAGAGCATGTATGTATTAAGATATATGAGAAAGTTATCCACTAGTAGGATTTTGAGAGAGGTATAAGTGGCAGGACTGTTGTCTCCTTACCCTAAATAGTCTCACATATCTATAGATATATGTCTTGCATCAAAGAATTATAACTGTTGTAAAAGGATTATGTATGTGAATGTATATAAAATTTTATTTATGTGTGTATTATTATTTTTATTCATTTTCGCTACATTACATATGAGAACCCAAGTGTAAAAATCCCAAACCAATTGGCACTTAATTATTTAACTTGGTAAAAGTTAAAAATTTACTCAGGTAGAGGTAGTAGTAACTCACCAATCTTATAGTATTTTATATTATATTATTTAATTAACTAAAAGGAACTATAGGATTGGGAATGTTACAAAGGGCTCTTGAAGCTTCATATTTCATCATCTTCAATTCTAGTGAGAGAAAGAGAGGGTCTTAGTGAGAGAAAGTAGGAATTTACAAGAATAAGGTGCAGATTTGAGTTAGAACTTAAAGAGAAGTGTTAGAACTTCTGAATATGAATCAGAAACAACTAGATCAATGAATAAATCTCCAAGGTAATCAAAGAAATCTCTCCCTTTTCTCTTGGGTGCAAGAACCCATCATTGTCCATGAAAGTTTTGAAAACTCTTTGTTATGAATGGAGTTAGGGAGATTAAAAACTTGCATTCTTTGATTTACTTGATGGATATATGCTTGTGGAGCCTTATTTGAGGCTAAAATTAAGAGTGTGGATTATGAAATTTTTCCTTCATGAATATGATTCCTATCTCATGGAAACTTTATTTTGTTGCATAATGATGTTTTGTGAAAGGGAAAAAAGTCTAAAGTTGTCCCAAATGAATCTCTAAAGTTTTCTTGAAGTGTTGGGGGCCAAAAATGGTGTAAGAAAAAAAAAATCATATTTTGAGCTATTTTTCCCATAAAATTACAAAGAATTGGTGTCTTTGCCGTAACGAACTCTTACTAGTTTCTTCATCGCAGTAAAAGCTTTTTCTCTCTATGGCGAATTGCTGTTGTGAACTTCATTGCGACCAAGAGTTGTTTTCTCCGTAAGCTGTTTACCCATGTTTGAAGTTTTAAACTTTATGCTTTTGCCTCTTTTCTTTCCCAAACATCATGTAAAGGCTAGGAAATTTTTCCAAAACTATGATAATGTAATTGAGAAGTAACATGGGACAAAATTGAAGGGAAATAACTATAAGAATAAAGTGTAAGTACTCTTATTATATGGTCTAGTCTAGATAAGTTCTGGTTTGAATGACTGGTGATTGGTATGGGAAGGTTACCATGAATTCCATGTTTTTAAACTAAAAATAGCCATTTAATTTTCTGAAAGAATTTTGAGTAAACACAGCGTTGAAGGTTAACCCTAAGTTAGTACCTAGATGGCTACAGAGTTGCTTACTTAAAGTTAAATCAATCATGATCAGGGAACTTGTCAAAATAGTGTATATAGTAAAGGTTATTAAGTTAAAGCAACATTGTCTCATCTCAAAAAAGTAAGAATGGACATGATTTGTAACCCAAGATAGAGGTGCAATGATTCGGTGAGTGGATATGATATGTGATCCAAGATAGAGGCACAGTGATCTCCATCACAATAGAGCGGTCTTTCTAAGAGACTAGAGGACATCCTAGAGGTAAAAGCTAGCTAACCATTAAGAAAGAAATAACTTATACAATGTTTGCTAGAAAAGAAATAATGTATTGACCAAGTAGAGTCATATGAAAAAAATATTATAAATGTCCAAGCAGAGCCATACGAAAGTTATTCTATAATTGGCTAAGTAGAGCCATATGAAAGTTATTTTATGATTGGCTAAGTGAGCCATATGAATGAAAGTTATTTCCATTATCTATTATGTTAAATGTCCATATTATTGTACTTTTGATGATGTGAAGCATGAGTATATTCAATAATGCACACTAAAAGATGTACTTTCAGTACTTGACATGACATAACATAGTAGTTGCATATTATCCAGTGTATTTATGTTTATGATTTGAAATGAACTTGAATGCAAGAGTTTTTTCTGTGCTTTTCACAGTCGGTACCATTGATGGTAACTTTTAACTTGATTTCTTTTGATTATTGAGATTTTATCTCACCTATGCATTGATGTGTCCAGATGCCTTGATACTTTGTTACTATTGAAGTAGAGATAGAAGTTGTACATGTACCCCGAGTGGGGTACTACATCTAAATTGGGGAAATAATGATTTACATTATGGATGCACCACCGCTCCTAGTGGGTTAGTGTGGTGGAGGGGATAAATTTCCTTTTTGGTGCTCTACTACCCCTGGCCTGTTTCAGGAAGGCCATAGAGGGCTATGTATATATCGAATAGGAGGGTGGAGCTTACTTGTAACTTGACATATGTATATAAGTGTATTAACTCTATATCATAGTAACAATTATCCCATAATGGGTTAGGTGGTCTTGAGGAAAGTTAACATCATTTCTCAAGTTCTCACCTAGTATTTTGGAACTATGTTTATGCAAGATAAGTTGTATATAGGAACCTCTAACTTGTATACATGAATATACCTTAGAGTTTTTATACTTCCATTGTCATATATATGAATGTATACATACGAGTGAGAATCCTGAGTACAACCCTAAGCCCAAAATTGAATTAACTAAAGATTAAGGGGAATTAATTTAAAATTAAACTCGAGTAGTTAAGTAAAATTATGTAGTAGCACACCATCTTTATGGGGTTTATATGTGTTGTAGGGGTGGGTGTTACATCAATTGACCACTAGGCTAGTCCAGGTCTCTTATTTGTATTGATTTTCAATCAACCCAGGTTGCCCCACCAATTTTATTAAAAACTAACAATACGCCATAACTGGTGACTTGATTTTTTTTTTTTTGGCATGTTGTTGTCAAATCTAAAGAAGAAGAATCATGTATTGTACAACATCTCAATGGATCTAAAAAAGAGGAAGAAGGAGTAGAAGAGAATACTCTAGAGAGAGAGAGAGAGAGAAAGAAAGGAAGAATTAAAATGAGAAGAAACAAAAGGGAGAGAGACAGAGGAGGGAAAGAATCAAAATAAAGATGAGAAGAGTGAGAGGGAAAGAATCAATGAAAATAAAGAAAGAGATAGAGGAATAACCAAGATGAAGATGGAAAAATAGAAAGAGAGAAAGAATAAGTGAAAAGGAGGAGAGAGAAAGAGAAGAATCAAAGAAACGAAGGTTAGTGCAGATAGGTGTAGTGAAAACTAAAAAAAAAAAAAGAAAATAAAAGAAAGAAGTAATGAATAAAATGTTGAATGAAAACACAATATAATTATTTTATTTAATAAAAACTATTTTTCATAATGAAAATTTTATATTTTATTATTTTATTGGTTCAACTAATGTTTTAATAATTTAGCAGCTGAACTGATGATTCAATGACTCAAATCTTTCACCAATTCAATAACCAATCCAAATTTAAAAATTATGGTTTGAAAGGTAAAAATTTTTCATACTACTCTTATAGTAATAATTATTTTAAAATTCAATAAGTTATTATAATTATAAGACCAAGTTCATTTTTGTACTATTGTTTTCTATTTCTATACCTCACACTTCTTCTTTTTTTTCAGATTTATATTTTATCCATTTTTATTGATCAAACTATTAAACATAGAAATAAAAAATTAGTGATCAAAATTTCGATGTAAAATAAAAGGATACAGTAAACAAAACTATAATAATGTCATAAGAAATAGAAAAATTAGTCAAAGTACAATAAAAAATTACTTTCTTATTTACTGTATCTTTTATGCCTGCTATTACATTATACTTTGGATAAAGTGAAAAAGCGAAGATCTCATATTTAACTCCCTAAAATGGGCCTTTATCATTTTCGAACCTCACATCTATATCGAGCAACAAGTATATTACGTACAATTTGTGAGGGGTTGAGATCTCATGAGTGCACAACTTTTTGATTTCTTTCAACCATAGCCTCTCTCCACAGCGTGCTGCTCAACTCCTCAGCCAATTTGTGGGGACTGTCACCTTTATGCGATAGGCGTTCCACACTTCTTTTAGTTTTATTAATATATTTCTTTTTTATACTTTTTGAAAAGTTATCCTCTCCTAATATGACGATTTTCTTTTTCTAAGAAAATTGTCTCCTCTCTCTGTTTATAGGGAATTTATTCTTTCCTATAAGCGATTGACTTTAAAAAAACATTCTCCCATCAAATCTTCAAGTTTCTTTTTTCATTATTTGTAAAAAAATTTGTAAGAGGGTAAAAAAGGTTGTATTTATTTTTTGAAATTGATACCCTGACAAGAGATGTGGTTTTAACTTCTTGTAGTGTTGCCTAAAGTTTTAGTTAGGTTTTTCATTTGATTCTTCAGTGTGTTGCCTATTATTTGGTATCACTCTTTTTCTAGAATTGCAGAATTGATTAAGGAATTGTTAGCTATTGTGCATTGTATTTGGTTCGGTTATTTGTATTAGGCTTAATGCCTTTAATATATTAATACAATGTGTTTCTGAAGAGATCTCAAATGAGTGCTGTGCTATTTTTCCATTCTCATCCGATAACTTACTCGAAGCATTTTACAATACAAGACAATTTACAATACACAAGATCTGCTTATCTAGGATTGACCCTGATGAGCAGTTGATTCCAGTGAAATAATGACATTTGTAAGGACACATTACTAGAACTACAAAACCATTTTTTCAATTGCAATCTCTTTAGCAGAAGTGACTAATCTGCGGAACACCTTGAGATTGTGCCCTACTTTCTCCTGAGAAAAACATGCGATCGGATAAGAGCATCAGAAATACATTGCTTGAACATAACTTGCTGAGTGTAAAACATTATAACACCACCAATTAAATTACCAACATGTTTCTAGAGGTCCAAACCAAATCCATCTTCTGATGTTAATTACAAAATAAATTACTAAAGTGTACTAGAAGCCTAAACTGACTCCCTTGGGGAAAGTTGGAGGGTCAGGACGAGGATAATGATATCTCAATTCAACACATGCCCCAATATCGACAGAATGGGGCATGGTGAAGGATAAACACTGGTTACAAAGCCAATATTACTTTCCGATGAATCTCATCAACAATATCAAGCTAATGTCCTTGGTACTTCCAACCTAAAAGAGGAGAATATGATCTTTTCCTCCACTTATTAGATGAAAGAATATAATTTTTTTTCTCCTGTTTAATATGTAAATTACGCATGCACATTAACCAAAACAAAACTATATAAAAAAAGTGGCACCTAAAATGCAAATGAAAATAAAGCGTATATGAAACAAGATCATTTGCCACTGTATTTAGCCATGCATTCTATCATCCCTAGTATCAGCTGTAGTTCTGCCAGACTAATATGCTATCTACTTGCTCACTTTCTAAAACTACAATGCCATATTATCTGTATCAATTCAGTGGAAATGACCATAACTGGCATAAAAACATTGAATTGTTAACATGAATTACAAAAGCAGTGATGAGCAATGATTCATACCTCACTGAGTACCTCAAGTCGTTCTAGAGTTGGAAGTAACTTTCCACATAATGATGAAATGTCCTGTTGTGTATCATACTTCTCACCATATGTAACTGTTCTTGTCGGCAAGGGGGCAGAACTGCCAAGTAATACAAATATTAACCCAGCAAAGTAACTAAATAAGTAAATTGTGGTCAAGTAGGAAAATAAAATGGTTTACGTTGATAATAAATGGAACAAATGGATTGCTTTTACATCAAACTAAAATCTTGCGCTACAGGGCCATAAGAATATATTAGGGTTGTAATTCCATGTCAACGTGTATTCTCATTACAAGAATCAGAAACTTAAATAGCTTACCTCTCCTGCAGATGGATGAGGATGATATTTAGTACATGTTCAGAAAGTAGTAGTAATAAAGTTATTAGTTGATCCCTACTACCAACAACTCGGCACATTTCCACCATTGCAATATGTCTCCTGTAAGAAAAACCCATTTGAAAAAACACAAGCATGTAACAGAAAAAGGAGAAAGATACAAGGAAAATCAGTAGAACAAGAGAATATGCAATTAAAATAATGACTGATCAATGATCACAAAACTCTAAAGTAGCATGCATAAGTATATCATGATGAGGGACAAGAGAGAGGAAAACAATCAGAGCTGCATTTCATCAATATTACACTTATATCCTAATTACTGATTTCCTTTCTAGAGTTCAAGAAAATTGACGAATAAATTACTAAAGATAGAGAATCATTCAATATTAACATCAAGTTATAGGGAAACAAGTTATGACTTTCAGAAGGTCCTGCAGAACTAGATCATACAAATGGATTCAGACTTGCACAACATTTGGGGTGTGTTTGGGAAGGTAAAAATGGAGAGGAGGGGAGGGGAGGGGAAGGGAGGGGAAGGTAAAAAGATAAACTTTCCCTTGTATGGTTTTTAGAACTTTTAGGGAAAGAGAATGAAAGATTTTGTATTAACCCTCATTCTTCATTAATTTTAGAGTAAATTACACTCCTCTTCTTTTTGTTTTGACAAATCACACTCCCATTCTTTTTGTTTTGGAAAATTAGACTCCCTTTCTCTAAGAGATAAGAAAAACCTATAATTTCACTCATTTTAACTAAAATACCCTTACATTAATTTTTATATAATTAAATATGCACTTGACTAATATAAATTTTTTTTTAAATTCAAAATAAAATAACTTTATTAATTTTTACTCAAAATAAATAATAAAATAATAATTTTTAAAATATATTTTTCTAACAAAATTATAATTTTTAAAAATTTAATAATCCTATTAAGAGTATTTTAGTCAAAATGAATAAAATTATAGATTTTTTAATCTTTCAAATGAGGGGAGTATAAGTTTTCAAGATAGAGAGAAAGGAAGTGTAATTTTGACATCTCTCAAGAGAGAGGACTATAATTTACTCTTAATTTTAATTACCTCAAATTCAAAAATTTTGAAAGAACTCCAAACAAGGAAAAGAGAAACTAAGGACTAGTTTGAAGATTGTTCTGTTCTTTTGTTTTTTAGAACTGTTTTATAAAATTAGTTTTGATACTTCATATTAGTTTGATTTTCATGCATTTATTTATATACTATTAATAAAAAGATTTATTTTCTGTGTTTCAAAAAACTAGAGTTTAGAACTTGTTTTAATTGTTCCGTGGTTTTTGTTCTCAAAACACATTCTATTTTTTTTTTTTTGTTGAAAATAGTTATTCAAACAAGTTTTTTATTTTTTTTTTGGTTTTTTAAAAACAAAAAAAAAAGAAAAAAACTGTTTAAATTACTGTTTCTGACAGAAAACAAAAAAAATGTGTTTTGAGAACAAAAAACACAAAACAATTAAAAGATGTTCTGAACTCCAATTCTATAAAACACAGAAAAAAATCTTTTTATTAATAACAGATGTAGAAAACAATACTAACATGAATTCTCAGAATTAATTTTATAAAACAAATCTAAAAGGCAAAAAAGGGTGTCTTATGAAAAGGGTGTGATTAGCATTTGTATTTATAAACTTTACCATATGCTGATAGTTGTACAAGTGTGATATAGATAGATGGAATTATTGGGATATTGTGAATTGTTTGAAAGAGTTAGAAACACATTTGATAGCATTTATAAACTTTGAGAACACATTTGACAACATTTATAAACTTTGGAGACACATTTGACTTATTATATGTAAGTAGTGAGAATGAAGTTAACAAAATTACACGTCAGATGCCACATCAGCTATTTCTGTTAGTGATTTAAACAACGTTAAGCTGTGAGACGAAATTGATTGCAATTCTAAATTTTAAGGACAAAATTGACAAAAAACAAACTTTAGAGACAAAAATAAAAATTGATATAAAGTTTGAGGACATAAAAGGTAATTTTTACTTCACATATATGGAAAATAAAATTTATACACAAGGCTCCTATTTCAGCCTAATAAAACTTTCTTATAATCATGCTATTAGAATAATAGCCTAATTAAGCTAGTCAACAATAGTGCCAATGATTTACCTCTTCTGTATATTGTCTGAGGATGAAATACAGTCCTGCCGCAAACACATATTAATGATTTCATCCACCTCTTGCCTTGATAGTTCATTTATGTCTCGAATCTGGAAAACATATGAGTGAGTTGCTTGTAAATCAACGTACAATAACAAAATTGTATGACAAACAATGCCAACAATGCAGAAAAGTTTTTTCCCCAGTTGTACCTTATTCAGTAGTAAGGATTTCTCCTCAGCAGCTCTCTCTAGAGTAGTTGTCACAGAAGTAAGAAGAGAATCGAGTTCACTCAATGAGGGCTGTTGAAGTTCAATGGATCTAGGGTAACTGGAGGAGGCATCTGAAGACTGATGAAAGCAAATTACAATAAAAGACAAATCAACTAATCAGTTTGATAGGGATAAAGAACTCAACCTCATTAACTGCTTCCATTTTATAAATGCTTTACCTGCAACCTCAGAGATTTCTTTGTGACCAGAAAATATAAATAAGAGCTAAGGCTGAAGCATAAGTGAAACATTTGTAGCTCTGAATTCCTCTGTTTCTGATCATTCATAAAGCATGTGATCATTAGAAGATTGGATGCTTAAAATGTGTAAGCATAATCTAAGAAGTTTTTAATTTTAACTTAAGAAAACTGTAAACACACCTCAGGTGATAGTACAGCTATTGATCGAACAAAACTAGGAACCTCCAAGTCACGAGAAAAAACGGCATGCATCAAACCAAAAAGACCTTGAACAAAATCATACCCATTGCTCTCTTCATATGGCCAAACCTACAAAAGGAAAAGCAGAGTTCAAAGTTGCAATTATCAAACAATTAGAGCCATAACAAAGTCCAGTTTAATATGAAACAGCAAGAAAAAAAATGTGTAAGCCTGGCACAAATAAAAACAAGATGGATGGTTAGGAAGGCATCCCACCATAAAAAAACAACCATTTCATATCTGACCCATAGAAAGCATAGTTTTCACAAAATAAAATAGCACTTGATTACTTAAAGCAAGGAAGCAAAGACAAAATATATCCAATCTGAAACTGTTCTAAAACAAAAGATACAGCATAACTGAACATTTACCTTACTAAGAATACCGACTACAAGATTGATCTGCTCCATTTTTAATTCATCTGCTTCAGTAATATCTACACGGAGAACTTGATCAAAGAGTGATTGATGCCCTTTGACAAAATCAATTACTTCGCGGACAAACTTATTCTTCACCTATATTATACACAGCAGGTACAAAGACATCACATTTTTGTCAATGGAACCAAAAATGATTTTCCCTTTTCTCTCTTTTTGGAGTGAAACTAAAGAGGACAAAAGAAATAAATGAAAGACAAAATTTTAGGGGGGGGGGGGGGGGCGGGGAAGGTGACTATCAATCTTGTTGCCATGTTTCAACTTAAAATTTGTTGACAAGTGCTCATGGTCAGTTCATGGTAGTCAGTATAAACAATTCCTACAAGACCTCATTAGGTTTGTACCAGAAAAGATGTCAGACCAACAAGGTAGAAAAAAAAAAAATTATTTGCCATGGAAAAGGTTGTATTCCATTAAAAAAAAAATGATTCTATACGTACTTCTAAAAGAAAATCATGCCCTTGCTGGCTTAAATTATAAAATTCCAAAGGACACAACTATCCTAAAACAAGTATCTTAATGTAGAATTGACAAGCAACTAAAAGAACAAGCATAATCCCAATAAGGAATCTAATAAGATGATTTGCTTGCAGGAAATAACCAAAACTCAAGAAATTAGATTTGAAGTTTTGAAAAAACAACACAAAGGCCAACCTCCAAAAAGTTTGATGCATCCACCAAAGATGTTAATGAAAAGACTAATCTCAAAACTGGAGTGACAACCGTTTGTTGTCTGTCAACATCGAAAGCCATATCTCTTCGCAGTCTTGTCTCAACCCCCCGAAAAACTCCCTGCAGATACTCTAGCTTCAGCAAAAGTTAAATAATATATGAAAAGGAAATGTTATACAAATAAGTGAACAGCTCCTTCACCTGCAAATTGGTTGCCCTGCCTAAAGCAAGATACTCCAAAATTCCCATGGAAAATAGTACCTGGGCTCCAGATTTACCATACTTATGACTGATTCTTAATAATAAAGCAAGCTCAGCCTCAAAGGTACAGGCTCGCTGCAATGAGTCCAGTGTATGACCACCATCCTTGAACAAAAAGTAACTTAAAACCATCATATCACATCCATGGGGCAGAAAAGCTCAAAGAACACTGATACCAGGACTAATTTAAAGCCTTCACATTTATCTTTTGCGCAAGTTAAAATTAATTCCACAATTCAACTTTTCAAAAAAATGAAGAATCTTAGATAAATCTGACAAGGAATCATCAAGTTATAAGTTTGATATATATTGATTGATCCCTTTGCATCAACTTAAGCTTTTGAAGAACAGGTGATCCACCATGCTATGGGAGCCTACTTTATTCCTTCACAAAGCTTATCAACAAAGGCCATTCCATTCAACAACAAGCTCATCCAAATGCACGTGCAACTTAAACACACTGTGCCATCTGCTTGACATGTGCTTTTAAGCTTACTTTCTATCAACTCAAGAACTTGGAGTGCAGATAATCGAGCACAACCAAAATGACTGTAGAAGAGGAATTAGTTAAAATAACCAACAGCCACAGCCACAGCCACAGCTTTAGTTTTCTCTCTTTTCTTTTCTTAATTGAAAAAGTTTCGGATATTATATCATTCAAATAGGTTTTAATGATGAAAAGTTAAGTCCAATAATCCAGTCCTGTAAATGAAAGTAAGAGTATGAAGGGCATAAATCAAGATTATCTGTCCTTAGTACAAGTGAAATTTCAAGATCCAAACCAAATAAAACCAGTATACTGTGTATTCTTAAGAAAAGAAAAAAAAGTATACAAAAGGAATCCAATAAATATCATTCAAGTTATAGCTGCAGAAAATCTCCCGTTTTTTAAATCATTCAGGACAATACTCAGATGAGGAAGATTACATCGGTGAAAGTTATATGCAAATTAGGAAATTTGGTTTTGTATCTCATTATAGAGCAGTTGTCAAAGTGTAGTGTCTCAATCAAAAAGATATAGTATATAAGAAAGAATCTTAGATATAGAAAATATAATAACTCAATAAAGCCAGGTAGTTGAAGATTCTCTTAAATGTGAACAGTGAAATGAATGACAAATTTCCTTACAATCACCAATAACAAACAATGCCTTGTACGACTAGGTGGGGTCGGCCACATTGATCAAGCGACGCCAACATATTTTATTTTGACTCATGTCTATGGTTAGGTTGTTAATAGTTAAACACATCTAAATAGTTTCTTCTATTTGTTTCTTTGGTCTCCCTCAACTTTTAGTTATTGGATTATTTTCCATTTGATCTACTTTTTCTATAAGAGCCTCTAATAACCTCTTTTGTCTATGACCAAACCACCTAAAGTGCGTTTCAACAAACTTTTCTATGATAAGTGCTACTCCAACTTTTTCTCTAATGCATTCATTTTTAATCCCATCCTTTTTAGTGTGTCCAATCATCCAATGCAACATTCTCATTTCTGCAACATTGAATTTTCGCTCGTTGACTTTTTATCGCCCAACATTTGGTATCGTAGAACAATGTAGGTCTTATAACTGTGTAATAAAATTTTTCCTTAAGTTTGAGAAGAACTTTTCCTTTATAGATAACACTTGAAGCCTTTCTTTATTTCATCCACCCAACTTGGACCCTTTGATTTACATGTTCCTTTGTTTCTCTAATATTTTGTATGATGGTCCCTAAATACTTTTGACTTGTTATATGGAATGATCTCCAACTTTCATCTCCATCCTAGAATCAACGTACCTTCACAAAATTTACATTCCCTAAACTCCATTTTACTTCGATTTATACGGGAACTGAATGTTTCAAAAGCCTGTCTCCACATTTCTGCTTTTTGTTTTATCAGATTATGTAGCTTTATTTAGAAAGATTGTGTAGTTAGAGCAAATCTGGTATAATTTCCTAATTTCTAGGGATTAGAATTAGGGACAGAATTTCCTATTTTATAGGGATTTTGTTACTAATTTTAAGCTAGAAAATTATGTATATAAACCAAAGCTGTAACCTAATTTAGACATAGAAATTCATTCTTCTTTGCAATTTTTGTCATGGTATTTAGAGCCTGGTTGGCTCTTTCCTGATAAACTCTTTTTTTCTTGCCTTATCCAACCGAGCTCCATCTCCTTTGTTCCTCTCAATCATCATTGCCTTCTCTCATTTTTTCCCTGATTGTATCTATCTTTCATTTAATCAATCATGTCGGAATCACCCAAAAGTTCTACTGAAATCACGAGTCCCTGCATTCGAGAATATTGCCGTTCCTACAACTAGAGATTTACAGAACATTCAAGCTGCATATTGATTGAATAGGAAGAATTACTTGAAGTGGTCACAATTGATCCGCACTTTTTTGAAAGGCAGAGGAAAATTGAGCCATTTAATGGGCACAGGACCTTCGCAAGAGGATCCCAAATTTGCAGCGTGGAACGAACAAGATTCCATGGTGATGTCATGGTTATGGAACTCAATGCTGCCAGAAATTAGTGATACGTATGTTTCTTGGAACTGTCAAGGAGATTTGGGAAGCTATGCGATAGACATATTCCAAGTTTAATGATGCTGCACAAATCTATGAAATTAAGATGAAAATTTCAGCAACCAAAATAAGGACTCGAACTGTCGCTAAATATTCGAGTCTCTTATAGGGCCTGTGGCAAGAGATGGACCATTATCAATGCATCCAAATGCGTTGCAGTGAAGATGCAACAATTTTGAAGCAATTTGTGGAGAAAAATCGTATTGATAATTTTCTTGCAGGATTAAACACTGAATTTGATGTTGTAAGAGTGCAGATTTTAGGAAAACCAGACCTACCATCTCTGAATGAGACAATCTCTATTATACGCGCCAAAGAGGGACGTTGAAGTGTTATGCTTGTACCTCAAAGGGGAGATGGTTCTGCACTTGTTACCAAAGCTATAGAATTGAAGGAGGGAAACACTTCTTCATTAGTTACTGGAGGGGACTCAACCAAACCATGCAATTGGGATTCTCTGTTTTGCATATACTGCAAGAAGCCTCGTCACACCAAGGAAAGATGCCTGAAACTTCATGGCAGACCCAATGAAAAGCCCAATCGAAGTATGAATGGCCGAAGTCAGGCACATATGGTGTGTACTTCGTCAACCAGTGAAGAAAATTCCAAGACATCTACTCCTGAATTTAACATCGAAGAAATTGAGAAACAAAAAATCCTTTTGGGCTCCTTTGAGAAACCAACCTCGACAAGTACTTGTTCATTGGTGTTTTCAGGTATTTGTTCTTCCTCTTGTACTAATATTTCAGAAGGAAATTCTCCTCTCCCATGTGGGTGATTGATTCCGGAGCCACTGATCATATGACCTGTTCCTCCAAACATTTTATCTCTTATACTCCATGCAGTAGTCATAAAAAGATCACGATAGCCGATGGATCCATCACCACCGTAGCTGGCCAAGGGGATATTTACATAAACAAGGACCTTACACTAAGAAATGTCCTTCATGTTCCAAAGCTATTTACAAGCCTTATTTCCATTCAAAAATTAACCATAGATTCAAACTACAGTGCAACATTTTTCCCTTCACATTATGTCTTTCAAGCACTGAACACGAAGAAGATGATTGGACGTGCTAGTCAAAGAGAAGGTCCCTACTTCCTAGAAAAACAATGTAGTTGAAAATCCCATATCTACATTTTTTTTCCTAGTCTTTCATGTCAAACCAAAATAAAATTTGGCTTCATCATCGTCGTTTAGGTCATCCTTCTTTTAGAGTGCTCAAATTAATGTTTCCTTTTTTATTTAAAGGTCTTGCTTTTGAAGCCTTTCATTGTAGTGATTGTGAACTTGCCAAGCACAAACGTACTTCCTTTCCAATAAGCAATAAAAAAACCTTTGTCCCTTTCTCTCTCATTCATAGTGATATTCGGGGGCCTTATACTATTCCAAATATTTCTAGTGCTAGGTGGTTTGTTTCATTTATTGATGATTGTACCCGAGTGACATGGCTTTACCTCTTAAAAAATAAGTCTGATGTCAGCACTGTTTTTCCTAATTTTTACAACATAATCAATACTCAGTTTGACGTAAAAATTAAGAGATTTCGATCACACAATGCAAAGGATTATTTTAGTCAAACCCTTTCTCCATTCTTTCAAAAATAGGGATTATCCATGAATCTTCATGTGTCACCACCCCACAACAGAATGGAGTGGCTAAGCAAAAGAATGGCCATCTCCTAGAAATCACTAGAGCATTGTTGTTTCACAAGAATGTTCCCAAACAATATTGGGGTGAAGCTGTATTAACCGCTACCCATCTTATTAATAGGCTCCCAACACGTGTCCTTCGGTTCAAAAGTCCAATTGATATTCTCACGATATTTTTCCCAAACTTTTCTGCTTCAAACAATCTTATTCCTTGAATCTTTGGGTTTGTTGCCTTTGTTCATGTTCATTCTCACAATAGGAGCAAATTGGATCCACAAACTCTTCGGTGCATTTTTATCTAATATTCCTCCACACAAAAGGGTTATAAATGTTTTCATCCACCTACTAAGAAATTCTTTGTCTCAACTGATGTTGCTTTTGTTGAAAATGAATCCTGGTTTCAACACACTTATCTTCAGGGGGAGACCTGGGAGACCTTGAATGAAGATAAAGCAAGGGATATGTTTCTTCTGGATCCCAGTTTTATTCAAGCTGCCCAATTTGAGTCTGCACCCATAACCATCTCTGAGTCCACTTCGTTATAGCCAAAACCATTCATGGAATCTAAATCTGTGAGTCCACTTCTCCCAACTCTATTAATTGAGTCAGCCAAAATGATGAAAGATAAGGGAAATCAAGACAACATTCAGCCACTGCAGGTTTATTCCAGGAGGAAAATACCAGTCTCTCGACCAGTACAAGTACAATCTCCCATTCGTGCTATTGCCCAATTTCCCGAAACCACTTCCAAACTAACCGACAGTGTCACACCAAGTGTTAAGCAGATTGAACCAGCAGACGAACATAAAAAGGTAAGTACTGAAGACTTGCCAATTGCACTTAGAAAAGGAACAAGAACTTGCACAAAACATCCACTGTATCTTTTCATGTCCTATCAAAATCTATCCCAAAACCATAAGGCCTTCCTAACCAATCTCCATACAATTCCTACACCAAAAGATCTAACTAAGGCATGAGGAGATAAGAAATGGGAGGATGCTATGAAGACCAAAATGGAAGTCCTTGAGAAGAACAGAACATGGGAGTTAGTTAAATTGCCGAAAGGGAAGAAACTGGTAGGTTTTCACTATAAAATACAAGGCTAACGGCTCGGTGGAAAGGTATAAGGCAAGATTGGTGGCCAAAGGATACACTCAAACCTATGGCATTGATTATCTAGAGACATTTGCCCTATTGCAAAAATGAACACAGTACAGATACTTTTGCCATTAGCTGCTAATTTTGAGTGGACATTACAACAGTTTGCTGTTAAGAATGCATTCCTCCATGGTGATCTAGAAGAGGAAATTTACATGGAAGTTCCCCTTGGATTTGAATCTAAAGAGGGAATGGTGTGCAAGCTGGAGAAAGCTCTTTATAGGCTAAAAAAATCAGCATGAGCTTGGTTAAGGAGGGTTGCTACGGTAATGATCTCGTTGGGATACAAGCAATGTCAAGGAGATCATACCTTGTTCGTGAGGCACTCGTATTCTGGGAGAGTCACAACATTGTTAGTTTATGTAGATGATATAATCGTGACAGGAAATGATGTAGAAGAGATGAACAATTTGAAGCAATGTCTCTTGAAGGAGCTTGACATCAAAGAGCTAGGAAAATTAAAATACGTCCTAGGCATTGAAGTGGCACATTCAAAGCAAGGAATTTTCATCTCCCAACAAAAATATTTACTCGACTTGTTGAAAGAAACAGGGAAGATGGGTTGTAAACCGGTTGAGACGTCGATCGAACTTAATCATGGATTATGTGATGCTCTAGAAGAACCCATGGTAGATAGAGGATCTTATTAGAGACTTGTTGTGAAGTTGATATATCTGGCACACACAAGACCAAATATAGCATTTGCAGTGAGTTTGGTCAGCCAATTTACGCACAATCCCGATGAATCACATCTCAAAGCAGTAAACAAGATATTACAATACTTGAGAATCACATCTCAAGGGATTTTACATCAAACCTCTTGTCCCTATACTCCACAACAAAATGGGGTAGCCGAACGTAAGAATCGTCATCTTATTGAAACAGCTCGTACCATCCATCATAATGTTCCTACTTCTTTTTGGAGTGATGCTGTTCTCACTGCATGTTATCTAATTAATCGCATGCCTTCTGTATTAAATGATCAAATTCCTCATTCTCTGTTGTTTCCCAATGACCCTCTTTATCATCTTCCTCTTCGTGTTTTTGGTTGTTTGCTTTGTTCATGATTTAACCCTAGGTAAAGATAAGTTTGCTGCCAACTCCATCAAGTGTGTTTTCCTCGGATATGCTCATCTCCAAAAGGGCTACCGATGTTATTGTCCAACCACTCGACGATGTTTCACCTCTCCTGATGTGACCTTCTTCGAGTCTTCTCTATTCTTTGTGTCTACTATACCTGACAGTACCTCCGTGACCCTTCCTGTTCCTTCCCTTGCTTCTTTAGAAGCTTCACCACAGGTCCCCCCTAGTCCTCCTCTCCAGACTTATCATCGTCGCCTGCGTCTTGAGTCCACAAATGCTCTTGCTGACTCACTACCTTCGTCCGAATTGCCCGTTACTCCGATCCAACATTTGCCTACTACTCCTCCAATTGCCATTCGTAAAGGTACTTGCTCCACTAGTAATCCTCACCCTGTTTATAATTTTTTGAGCTATCATCGTTTATCTATTCCATATTATGCCTTTGTGTCTTCTTTGGATGGTAAAGTTGAAAGACTAAAAGCCCGTTTGGTGGCAAAAGGATACACTCAGATCTTTGGCTTGGATTATGGTGATACATTCTCTCCTGTTGCTAAAATTGCTTCAGTTCGCATCTTCTTATCAATTGCGGCTATAAGTCATTGGCCACTTTATCAACTTGACATTAAAAATGCCTTCCTTCATGGTGACTTGGAGGAGGAAGTCTATATGGAGCAACCACCTGGCTTTGTTGCTCAGGGGGAGTCTGGGAAAGTATGTCGACTCCGTCGTTCTCTTTACGAACTCAAACAATCACCTAGAGCTTGGTTTGGCCGGTTCAGTTCCGTGGTTCTAAATTTTGGAATGATTCCCAGTGAAGCTGATCACTCAGTCTTCTTTTGCCATACATCACAAGGCAAGTGCACATATCTAGTTGTTTATGTAGATGACATTGTTATTACAGGCAATGATGATTTAGGCATTGTCCAACTCAAACAACATCTATGTAACCACTTCCAAACCAAAGATTTGGGGAAACTTAAATACTTTCTGGGAATTGAGGTTGCCCAATCCAGTACTGGTGTTGCCATTTCACAACGAAAGTATGCACTTGACCTATTAGAAGAGACAGGCATGACAAACTGCAAACCAGCTGACACTCCAATGGATCCAAATGTCAAACTCCATCCAGGACAGGGAGAACTGATTGAAGATCTTGAAAGATATCGAAGACTTGTTGGGAAACTTAATTATCTCACCATCACTCGTCCAGATTTATCTTTTGCCGTGAGTATAGTAAGCCAGTTCTTACAGTCACCGTGTGATAGTCATTGGGATGCAGTTGTTCGAATCCTTCGATATATTAAAGGAGCACCAGGCCAAGGATTATTATATGAAGATAAGGGGAACTCCCAGGTTGTTAGCTTTACTAATGCAGATTGGGCCGGTTCACCTAATGATAGGCGATCCACATCAGGATACTGTGTGTTCATCGGTGGTAACCTAATCTCTTGGAAAAGCAAGAAACAAAACGTAGTTGCAAGATCCAGTGCAGAAGTTGAGTATCGTGCTATGGCTTTAGCAACTTGTGAATTACTATGGTTAAAACAACTTTTTCAGGAGATACAATTTGGGAACACGGAAAAAATGGAGCTGGTCTGTGATAACCAAGCAGCAATGCACATTGCCTCAAACCCTGTGTTCCATGAGAGGACCAAACATATTGAAATTGATTGTCATTTTATTAGGGAAAAAATTCAATCTGGGTGTCTTGTTACTTGATTTGTCAATTTAAATGATCAATTGGCAGATATATTCACTAAGTCTCTAAGATGCCTTCGGATAAAATATATATGTAACAAGCTTGGTGCATATGACTTATATGCTCCAGCTTGAGGGGGAGTGTTGTGTATCAATTAGGATCAGAGTATATCAATTAGAATGAAGTTAGCCTATAGTTTAGGCTAGACATTAGGGATTGTCATTTAATTGTATTTATTATGGTTTCCTAGAATAGGTCCTTTCTTCTTGTATAAATACCCTACACTTTGCTCTTGTAATACACATAGAAATTTTTCATTCTACACTCGCAACACGTTGTTCTTCATCAGTTTGCTATGGAGGGTTGTGGCTCTCTGTGTGCTACGGTGGGTGTGTGATGGCTGCGGTGGCTGGTTTTATTCTCAGTTCTGGTTTGTTCTGTTTTATGCATTTATTTACTTTCTGCAGTAAGTGTGTGCTCTATTGTGCTTGGCTTTCTGTTCTGTTTTCTTTTTGCTGGTGGCCATGGGTGTTTGCTGTGATTTTTCTGCTTCTGGTTCTGTTATCTGTTTATTTACTCCGGCCATGGGTGGTTGCTCACATGCTCTATTTTTTCCACCGAGTTATTTCCAGTTTTAGGTGTCTGTACTGTGTTCTTTTTTTTATGGGAGGGTGGTTGCTATTTCAAGTTTTTAACAAAAGTGGAAGAAAAATAAATATATATTTAAGTTCATGTACGAGATACTATTCTGAGTATGAGATTGAGGGCTATGTCAAAATCTAGAAAACAATTCCCCTATAGATGATATCAGATATCATTGTGCTCACTAGCTATTTTATGTTTTAAAAAAAATTTTATATTACTAAATATATATTTCAATTATTTTCTGAAAATTGATAGGATTTTAGGATTCTCAATTCTTATGCCTCTCCCGATCCTATGCAAATCTCGATCTTGATTACCTTGCCCACAAGGACTATATCGTCAACAAAAACCATGCAACAGGGGCGCTGCCTCTAGGATATATTCAATGAGCACATCTAATACCAAATTAAAAAGGTAAGGGCCCAAAGCTAGACCTTGCTTACTGTTGCAGATATGAATCAATTAAATGTTACAGATATGAATCAATGCTGTATATTTGTAATTAAATAAGCATGATTATAGGCTATAACTTCGGAATCAATTATAGAGAATTATTCCATTTATTTTCTTTCCTTAGTTAGCATACTACCTTCTGTATAAATACCTATTCTCTGAATGAATGAGAGATTAGAGCATTATTCACAAGTCTTTCGCTTTACATGGTATTAGAGCTATTGTTCCTTCTCTGCCAATGGTTCTCTGATTTGCTTTTGCTTTAAATCGCTCTTTAGTCTTCGGGTCACGTCTCTAGTGACCATTAGCTCTCACCACCACCCTAGAACCCTCCAACGTCAAAAGTTCGGCCAAACCCCAACACCGGCGAGGATTCGCGGCGTGCGTCTCACGCACCGCCACAAGAATTCTGCACCAATTTCACGCGCCGGCGCGTGAGAGCGCCTGGGGGGACGACTTGACGACAAGGTAATTTTTCCGGCGTCGCAGTGATGATTCCGGCCAGACCCAATCACATTCCGACAGAGACAACAACATTACTGGTGTAATCTCCTCTTTTTCCACACTGTTTTGACGTATTATTCTATTCTCTTTGGCATTTCTGGTGTGTTCTCTGATTTACACTCTGTTTTAGTGTGTTGCAATCTATTCTGGCTGAATTTTGGAGTTGTTGATTTGCTGGATCACTTGCTGAAAATAATTGAGTACTTTCTCTAAGAATTGCATACTGTTTTCACTGTACTTAACCAAGTATTTCCATTTTTGATGAATATGGGGAAAGTAAAGGGTACTGTTAGTGAAATAATTCTTGCAATGTCCAAAATTACTGAAAATAAGCTCAATGGCTCTAATTATCTTGAGTGGAGTAAGACAATTAGAGTTTATTTAAGAAGTGTTGATAAGGATGACCACTTGGAAAAAGAACCTCTGACTGATAATAGTAGACAAACTTGGTTAAGAGATGATGCACGGTTATTTTTGCAAATAAGGAATTCCATTGAAAATGATATCATTGGCCTTACCAATCACTGTGAATTTGTGAAAGAATTGATGAGTTATCTGGAATTTTTGTATTCTGGTAAAGGGAACATTAATCGCATGTATCGGGCTGAGAAGGAGACTAAAACTCTCACTGCTTACTTTATGGACTCTAAAAGAACATATGAAAATTAAATGTTCTTTTACCACTCAGCACTGACATTAAAACCAAGCATGCCCGGTGAGAACAGATGGCAATCATGAGTTTTTTGGCTAGACTTCCTGCTGAATTTGAAATTGCTAAATCACAGATTCTCTCCAGCTCAGATATTAGTTCCCTTCAAGAAGTCTTTAGTAGGGTGCTACGTACTGAGAGTACTCCTTCTACTCCACAAGCCAGTGTCTTTGTTGCTAAAGGAGGAGAAGGATATGATGCAGGAAGGAAGAATGGTAATAAGGGAACAAACAAACCCTGATACCGGTAATATCATCTGTCACTAGTGTAAGGAATTAGGGCATACAAAAAGGTACTGTAAGAAATTACAGAATCGTAATCAGAGAGCTCAAACAGCAAATATTGCCATCACCTCAAATTTATCAGGTGAGAAAACAGTAATCATCTCAGCTGATGAGTACGCAAAATTCTCTCAATTTTGAGAATCCGTTAAGGAGACTAATCAAGTTGCTACACTTGCCGAGTCAGGTAACACATGTCTTATTTCTTCCTCAAACAAGTGGGTCATTGATTCAGGTGCCACAGACCATATGACAGGTAACCCCACTATCTTCTCTAGTTTTCGATCTCATAGGGCACCTTCCCTTGTTACCATAGCTGATGATTCCACTTATTACATTGAGGGGTCTGGCACTGTTACACCGTCCCCATCCATCACCCTTTCCTCTGTATTGAGTTTACCTAATTTTGCTTTCAACCTTATGTATGTTAGTAAACTCACTAAGGAATTAAATTGTTATATCTCATTTTTCCCTGATCATTATCTCTTTCAGGATCTTATGACGAAGAGGATTATTGGTAGAGGACATGTATCTAATGGTCTCTATATTCTGGATGCATGGGAACCAAAGTTGGCTGCTTGCTCAAGCATTACTTCTCCGTTTCAAGCTCATTGTCAGTTGGGCCATCCATCTTTATCTACATTAAAGCAACTATGTCCTCAATTTCATCATGTATCTTCATTGGAGTGTGAATCGTGTCAGTTTGCAAAACACCATCGTAGTTCTTTTAGTCCTAGAATAAATAAACGAGCTGTCTGCTTTTGAATTATTTCATTCGGATGTTTGGGGACCCTGCCCTGTTCCATCTAAATCTAGTTTCAAGTACTTTGTTATTTTTGTGGATGATTTCTCTTGCATGACTTGGATTTATTTTATGAAACATCGTTCTGAAGTACTTTCCCACTTCTCTGCTTTCTTTGCTGAAATAAAAACCCAGTTTAATGTACCCGCACAGATCTTACGCAGTGACAATGCTAAGGAATTTGTCTCAGATTCTTTTAAAAAATGTGTCTGAACATGGGATTCTTCACCAGACCTCTTGTGTGAATACTCCTTCCCAAAATGGGGTTGCTGAGCGGAAGAATAGACATCTTCTAGAGACCGCTTGAGCTCTCATGTTTGAAAAGCAAGTTCCTAAACCGTTTTGGGCTGATGCAATATCTACTGCATGTTTTTTGATCAATCGAATGCCCTCCACAGTTCTGCACGGTGACATCCCTTACACTATTTTGTTTCCACACAAACCGCTGTTTCCTGTTGCTCCTCACATTTTTGTTAGTACTTGCTATGTTCGTGATGTTCGACCTCATCTGACTAAACTGGATCCTAAGGCTTTGCGGTGTGTCTTCTTGGGGTATTCTTGTTTACAAAAGGGTTACAGGTGCTACTTTCCTGATCTAAATCGGTATTTGGTCTCCAATGATGTAAACTTTTCAGAGCAGATACCGTTCTTCCCTCCCCAACCCATTCTGGTGAATGCTAAAGATGACACTAATTGGCTGATATACAGAGTCCCACCTATTGAGTCTTCGGGAGCGACGGTTCCTCTTGATGATTGTCCTGGTGATGGTCTTATTTCTTCTGGTCTTCAGTCCGATATCCCTCCTGCACCTCGTCCACCAATTGTTCAAGTTTACTCTCGGCATTGAGAGACTCATAATGATACATGTCCTGCACCACCTCCTTCGTCATCTGATCCTCCCTTCAATGATCTGGATTAACCCATCAGCCTTCGAAAAGGTAAGCGTGAATGCACTCGTTCTCAATCTTCTTATCCCATTGCTAATTTTGTTTCATATGACCATTTATCCCCTGTGTCTAGTTCTCTTATTGCTTCTTTAGACTTAGTCTCCATACCTAAAACAGTAAAAGAAGCTCTTTCCCACCCTGGCTGGTCAACAGCAATGCTTGAGGAGCTCAATGCTCTGGATGCAAATCATACTTGGGATCTAGTGGCTTTACCTGACGGAAAAAAGTCTTTTGGGTGTAAATGGGTTTTTGCAATTAAAATGAACCCTGATGGCTCGGTGGCTCGGCTGAAGGCTCGCTTAGTTGCTAAAGGGTATGCCCAGACTTATGGCATCGACTACTTCAATACCTTCTCTCCTGTTGCCAAACTTAGCTCCGTTTGTCTATTTATCTCTCTTGCTGCTTCCTATAATTGGCCTTTACATTAGCTCGATATCAAAAATGCTTTTCTCCATGGTGATCTCCAAGAAGAAGTATATATGGAGCAACCTCCTAGGTTTGTTGCTCAGGGGAAGTATGGGAAGGTATGTCATTTGAAGAAATCTTTGTATGGCTTGAAACAAAGCCCTCGTGCGTGGTTTGGAAAATTTAGTGAGGTAGCTAAAGAGTTTGGCTTGAACAAAAGCAAATGTGATCATTCTGCGTTCTACAGACAAACCAAGGCTGGTATTATTCTCCTTGTTGTCTATGTTGATGACATCGTTATTACAGGCAATGATAATATAAGAATCTCCTCTCTGAAGGCCTTTCTGCATACTAGATTTCACACTAAAGATCTAGGTCAATTGAAGTATTTCTTAGGAATAGAAGTACTGAGGAATAAGAAGGGGATTTACTTGTCGCAAAGAAAGTATGTTCTTGACCTGCTTGCAGAAACAGGAAAGATGGGAGTCAAGCCATGTAGTACTCCAATAATCCCAAATGATCATCTTACTAAAGATGATGGAGACCCGTTTGATGATCCAAAGCGGTACAGGAGGTTAGTAGGGAACTTAATCTACCTCACAGTAACTCGTCCGGATATTGCTTATGCTGTAAGTATTGTTAGTCAATTCATGTCTACTCCTACAGTAAAACATTGGCCAACTCTTGAACATATCTTGTGTTACTTGAAAGGGGCACCAGGACTAGGCATACTCTACAGTAACCACGGACACAATCGCATTGAATGCTTTTCAGATGTTGATTGGGCTGGATCGAAGTGTGATAGAAGAACTATTACAGGCTACTGTGTTTTTGTTGTTGGAAACCTGGTATCTTGGAAGAGTAAGAAGCAAAATGTAGTTTCTCGATCCAGTACAGAATCTGAATATAGAGCTATGGCACAATCTACATGTGAGATTCTATTGATACATCACTTGTTAACTGAAGTTGGGTTAGAATTCACTACACCATCAAACCTTTGGTGTGATAATCAGGCTGCTCTTCACATCACCTCTAACCCAGTTTATCATGAAAGGACTAAACATATTGAGGTTGATTGTCATTTTATTAGAGAAAAGATTCAAGAAGGTTCGATTTCTACTGGATACGTAAAGACAAGAGAACAACTAGGAGACTTATTCACGAAAGCACTAAATGGTACTCGAGTGGAATACCTTTGCAACAAGCTGGGCATAATTAACATCTATGCTCCAACTTGAGGGGGAGTGTTGCAGATATGAATCAATTAAATGTTACAGATATGAATCAATGCTGTATATTTGTAATTAAATAGGCATCATTATAGGCTATAACTTAGGAATCAATTATAGAGAATTATTCCATTTATTTTCTTTCCTTAGTTAGCATACTACCTTCTGTATAAATACCTATTCTCTGAATGAATGAGAGATTAGAGCATTATTACAAGTCTTTCGCTTTACACTTTAAATCACCAAATTGGCTAAATTACTTTATGATAATGAAAATGCAAGATAGTGACATCAGAACCAAATCCATACTGGAAAAAGTAACAGAAGTCAGCTCTTATGTGAAATGGAACAAACCAACCATAACTGTCAGACCAACAAGCACAGGCTGGTTTCTGAGTAGAATGAACAGTTTGTGAAGGACAGAATAAAAACCTGATTGCCAAAATTGCTTTTGCTTGTTAAGCAAGACCTTAAAAATCCTCTGCTTTGAAGTTGGCTCAAGAAATATCTCTCATGATCAATACAAATCATCGCATCTAGAACATACAGTGCTATTGTCTTCCCAGGTTCACTGCCATGGGTTGCATCTTTTATGACCTAAAATTTCAAATCAGAAGAAAATGTTAGCAATTGACTTTATATTATGATTATATCAAATAATAGAACTCATTAACTAAATAGCATTGTATAGAACAAACCAAATAAAACACCAGAAATTTAATACTGAAAACATGAAATAGACTATGGAAGCAACCAGACAAACCGCAAGTCAAATGGATAGGGTGGTTATGATCAAGAATTGAAGTATCCATGGTATAATGAAAAAAAGAAATACAAGTTCTAAAGTTAAAGAGAGAATAATACAAGTAAAGGGGAAATACAGTCCTTAATTTTCATGTAAAATCTTTTATCAAAGCAAGACAAGACAGTGGATCATCAAATGTCACCACCATCCTGATCAACAGGTACATGGCATATCGCTTATATTTTTTAAGCCTCATACTACCCATCCCTTCTCTAATAGAAAGACCAATTGTATATATTGTCAAAAGGACACTACCTTCCAGACTCCAGAGAACAACCTACAATCTTCACGTAAGAAGACTCATAGTTGAGCCCATTTTTTATTCCCACTAATTAAAAAGAACAATATCAGTCAAAAGTACATTTAAAAATGCATGCTGGTTTGGTACTCCATATAGAAGTCACAGAAAGGCGTAAGCTACTCACCAAATCCAAGATGTTTTGAGCCTCTTTCCTCAAAGTAGAAAAATTAGCACGAACTAGTTCTGCCTGCTCTTTGTCAATCTGGAAAAAGAAACACATATACTGAGTCAATTTGTCACTAGATTAATAGAAAAAATATATATATACACATATATATATACACACACATACTGGTCATTAGAATGAAATGCAATAAACAACACCTTTGGGAGGTCAATATATTCATTATCTTGTTCATTGAGCAGCAAGAACTGCAGGACTGTGGTTGGAACATCTGGGTCAATGAGATTCTGACAATACTGGAAATAGCTAAGAAGCAACGCATATTGACTGTAGAGAAGCATGCAAAAATAAGTTTTCCTACCAAGCAAGAAAATAATCACGTAACCATCATCAGTTACTAGACTAGTACCATACCATCTCCTTAAAGCTTCCGATGATTCAGGTCTAAGAACTGCCATGATAAGCTTAAAAAGTATGGTAAGACAAGCACCATTTGATAATTGATTTGCTACGATAAGATCGAGGCACATGACATTGTCAGAATTCAGGCTGCCAGGGGACAAAAACCTCTCATCTTGCAGTTTAGCCATACATGTCAATGCTACCTGAAGGAAATGTCATAGATGAATACAGATAAAGATAACTATGAAGATTGTACAGTCCATCAAAAAATATAAAAAATACCCGGGATAATATAAATGCCATCTTGAGTGAACAGTCTGGAGAAGCAGAAGCACTAAGAGATGCATCAAGGACCCTATAAATGCAATGTAAATTAGACAGAGCATAATGAATATAAAAACGATGAGTAGTGGCTTTTCTCCTTTGCTAATTAGACAAGTGACTCACTGAAATAGAATTTCAGATCGATCTCCAAGCATTGTCAATCTTCTACAAGCAGAGATCTAAAATATCAATTAGCAGAGGCAAATAGCACAAAGTTAGATATCACAGCTGATAAAACATAAATATGTCTTAAAGGCCAACATAAATATGTCTTAAAGGCCACTTCCACCTAAAGGCTTAAGGGGTTTAAATGGGAGTTTTGAAGAGAGTGAGGTGAACAGGAGTTCTCACTCCATTGTTTAGTAAGTTTAACAAAGTGGTGGATGGTAATAACCCACTCCCTATTGTTTGGAAGTTACAATGTCTTTAATGAAGTGAAATGGGTTGAAGAGTAAAATTTCCAATAATACCCTTATATTGTTTTTATTTTCTTTACTCTTAAAATTGGATCAGATTAAATACAGTGTTCACAACCTTGTATAAATGAAAAGAAGAGTTGGAAGAAAATAGAAGTGTAAAAGAGTATAGGTTTGTTTGGGAGAAGGAAAAATGGAGAAGAGAAGTAAAAATTTTCTTTTAATATTTTCTTTTATTTAGAATGAAATCTCACTTCTTTTTTTCTTATAAATGTTTGGATTAAGGATGTCAAACTTGACAATTTAAATAAACTTGTGAGAAGAGGATGAACTCGACGTGTAAATTGTAAAAGTTTATCCAAGTCAACAAATAACTATTATAAATATAGGCCATAATAAATACAAATAAAATAAATTCAAATAATATAAACTCAAAAGTAATGCATATATAAATACTTACACAAATCCATCCAAACAATAGACTCTCATACATAATTTTAAATGTTTACTATGAATTTAATCATTCATATTTAGAAGATTTTTTTATTGAGTTTGGACGACAAAATGATGTTTCTTAACGTAATTTTTTTTTTTTCTGGTATGGTAAGGACTTTAGTTGTTGGGCTTCATTAGAAAAAAATGGTTCAACATAAAATTAATTCAACTATCTATGCGTTTACCACAAGCTCACTATACCAGTTTACCATGTTTAGCACGAGTTTATATATCTTCTAGTTTGAGAATGACTTATGAGTTAACTTTCGAGTTTATCAACAGTGGTTCCGATTGAAGAAATGGATGACAAGGGAAGCAATAATAATGTTAAATTTAATCTAAATCAAACAAAATGCAGAAAGAAAAATTTCAATCCACTTCCCTTCACCTCCATTTCCCCTCTCCCAAACAAACCCTTAATGAAATTGTGAAAAATCAGAGTTTTTGTATTCTCTGATCTAAATTCATTGATACACTAGTAGTTATAAATATTCATAAATCTAATCCCTAACAATTAGGTAATCATAATTAATACCTAGGTCAACTATACAATTAAAAGAATTAAACCAGATACTTAATAATTTAAAGCATGTTGTCAACACTCTCCCTCAAGCTTGGGAAAAGATGTCGAGCATTCCCAGCTTGGGAATGAGTTCTTCCAAGTCCAGCTTGATGACTACTAGGGACATGGTCTAGATTAATCACATCGACCTCTATCTTTTCTTTCATGAAGTGTCGATCAATCTCCACATGTTTTTTGCTATACTGATAGTTGTCATATTATCATATCTAACCTTTATAGGATTCTTGAGAGTAATTGATGGAACCCAAGTGACTTGGGAAACCCTCCCTCAAAAGCTAACTATTGAAGGAAACCAAGCCACTTAAGTATCTTATCAAGCATCTCATTCTACTCGATCTGAGACTTGGGTAACCCATGCTACCTTAAGGACATCCCATACTAATCTCATCTCCATTATAGCATTGCCCCTGAAGAGTCGATGTCCCAACGGTTGTACTTGAGACAATTCACTCGGCATTGCTTCGCTTTACTGCAGTTAACCCCTCTACCGGTTAGAACCCTTTGGAAGCAGCCCTCTCCATGCAAACCGATTCCACAGACAGGTGCCCTAAATTCAGTTTTGGCACTACTTTGAGCTTCAACTGGTTATTTTTTAATTTTCCATGTTACAAGATTTCCCCAAACATAGATAAAATAACTCAATGTAAATCTTTGATCATTAACATCTCTAGCCCAATCTGCATCAGTATAGACTTATACATCTCCGCTTACTCCCTTCTTGGAAAAGATACCTTTTCCAAGAGTCATCTTCAAGTATCTTAGAATTCTATTCACCATCTCCATATGTTCTTCACTTGGTTTATTCATAAACTGGCTAACCACACTATATGGGAAGCAAATGTCTGGTCTAGTATGGGACAAGTATATCAGTTTTCCTACAAGTCTCTGGAATCTCGCAGTGTCAACTAGTGTACTCTCAAATTTGAGGTTTTCCTTGTAATTGACCTCTATAGGGGTATCAACTGGTTAGCATCCCAACATCCCTACTTCCGTCAACAAGAAGTAACAAAGTTCTGCTAGATCTATATTCTCAAATTCTTGAGACAATGCTTCCTGCAGTCTTCTTAATTCCTCAGTGTAATCGCCTATGACAATAATGTCATCAACATAAACTCTTAAAATAGCAACTTTACCATCAAATGGTTTTTTGATGAACAATGTATGATCTACTTGTCCTTGTTTGTATCCCAGTCATTTAACAGCCTTGGTGAATCTATCAAACCAAGCTCTTGGAGACTACTTAAGTCCATAGTGACTTGTGTAATTTGCAAACCTTTTCCCTGTTGCTCTTGCTTGCATATCCTGGTGTTATTTCTATATAAACTTCTTCCTACAAATCACCAATTAAGAAGGCATTCTTCACATTTAGTTGAAATAAAGGCCAATCAAGGTTTGCTGCCAAAGACAATAATACTTTGATGGAGTTCAATTTTGCCACTGGGGCAAAAGTCTCTTGGAACTCAATTCCACAAGGCTAAGTAAATCCCCTTGCCACTAAACTTTCCACCAGGGTTGTATTTAGTAGTGAAAATCCACTTGCATCCTACAACTTATTTTCCTTCTAGAAGTTCAGTCAATGTCCAGGTGCCATTCTTCTCAAGGGCACTCATCTCCTCCATGATCGCTTTTCTCCATTCAATGCTCCTCATAGCTTCATTCACATTAGTAGAAATTTGTTCCTGAGAAATACTTGCCATAAATGCTTTATATATAGGGGAAAGATGATTACATGATACAAAGTTACCAATAGGATGCTGAGTACAAGACCTTATCCCCTTTTGTAGAGCGATAGGAATATCACTCCTCCTAACGACTAAGATTGGAAGTTGGCACTAGAGAAGCAGTAGACTATATCTCATCTTGTCTTTGTCTTCTAGACTACACCAGCATCTCAATTTGGCCATGTTTAGGTTCAGGCTCGATAGGCTCAAGCTCAGTAGGTTCTGGTTCAATAGGTTCAGGCTTAGTAGGATGAGATCGGGAGGAAGTTGAAAGTTCAGGTTCAAGTATCAAAGGAATTGGTGTAGGTTCACAATAAGGTTGGTGAAACACATGCCTCTTACTCTCCAAACCCCATTCGTTTTCAGTTATCTACCCTTGAATGGATGTTTTGGGGTAAAAAGGATGATCTTCAAAGAACGTAATATCCATAGTTATATAGGTTTTCTTGGTTGTAGAAGAATAACACTTATACTACATTTTTGTGGCTGAGTGACCTAAGAATATACACTTAAGGACTCTAGGGTTGAATTTACCGGAATGGTAGGTATGGACAAAGGCTGTGGACCCAAACACTTTTTGAGGAATTATGCTTAAGATTTTTATGTTTGGAAAATATTCAAGTAGTTTTTGGCGTGGGGTAGAAAATTTGAGGATTTTAAAGGGCATCCGGTTTATCAGGCAGGTGGCGGTGAGAATAGCATCTCCCCAATACAATTTTGGAACATAGGTGGTAAACATAAGTGGCCGAGCTACTTCTAATAAGTGACAGTTCTTTCTTTCAGCCACACTGTTATGCTGGGGTGTATCCACACATGAACTTTGATAAACAATACCATGGGACAAAAGGTAATCATTCCAATTGGTACTAAAGTAGTCTTTGGCATTTTCTGTCTGGAGGATTTGAATATTTGTTTGGAATTGGGTTTGGACAAATTTGTCTAACTGTTTGAATATAGTTGCTGTCTCAGATTTTTCTTTCATCCATGTTGTTCTAGTATGGTCATCAATAAAAGTAACAAACCAACGGGCACCTAAAATATTTTTTTTTAGTGAGGGCCCCCAAATGTCACTGTGGATTAAGGAGAAGGGTTTTCTTGGATGATATGGGTGAGGATGGAAGTTATTTCTGGTGTGTTTAGCAATATGACACACTTCACATGTAAGAGAATTAGAATCTTTAGTGAATAGGTTAGGATACAATTTTTTCATATAATCAAAACTTGGATGACCTAATCTATAGTGCCATAACAAGGTATTGGGAATAGTGCTGGCTAAGAGAACCTTATTCTTGCAATCAGGCTTGAAGAGATACAATCCTGCCTCCTCCTTAGCATTGCCAATTGTGGTCCTTCCATCCAAGTTCTGGAAAATACACCCATTTTTGTTAAAAATTACATTACAGCCATCATCTTGTATAATTTTACTAACAGGTAGTAAATTACAAGATAGTTTAGGCACAAGCAACACATCCTTTAGTTTAGTATTGGAATATAGAGTCATTGTTCCTTTCCCTTTCACTTTAGATAAGGAAACATCAGCAGTTCATACCATGAGGTCACCTTGGCATGGAACAAGGTCATCAAGGAGCAGTTCATTACCCGTGATATGTTCCGAAGCACCCGAATCAACAATCAATAGAGATGCATCTTGTGTTTGAGAATTAAATGCAAAGGATGCATTACCTGACCAGGCAACTATCCTAGTACTCATCACCTTTCCTTCATAAGCCTCCATGTTCAAGAGAGATAAAAGAAATGAGAACCCTAACAGGAGGTGGTCGGAACTACTTGGTTGTGGCCAGAACTTGTCAAAAAATCTGAAGGAGAAAGACAGCTTAAATGCTGCCTAATGTACCAAACTTGCTGCCAGAGCACCTTCCATGGAGATGATGAGAAAGGAACCCAAAAATTGGTGGCTGAAATGACTGTGATTTGGCTGGAACGTCCTGAAAACAATGATGCAAAGCTGGAGAAGATGACTGGAGGTCAGAAAGCGCAAGACGCACGCACAGTGAACTGGGTCGCTAGAAAATGGGGTTTTGCCAGCCAGAGGACAGAGGTTATGTTTTCAGAGGTGGTGAGAATCATCAGTCACTGCACCAGTGATGTAATGTTAACTCTCTTATGATCGTTCCAGCTCACAGACTCACTTTGCTCACTGACTCACCTTTAAACAGAGAAGACTCTAGGTTGCTCTGATACCATATGGAAAAACAGAGTTTTTGTATTCTCTGAATTAATTTCATTGATACACTAGGAATTTTATACACTAGTAGTTACAAATAGTCATAAATGTAATCCCTAACAATTAGGTACTCACAATTAATACCTAAGTCAACTATACAATTAAATGAATTAAAATAGATATTTACTAACTAGACGCTTTGCATGCACAAATATGCAAGCTTTTTTTCTTTAACTTTTAAAAATATAATATAAAATCATAACTATTATAATTTTGAAATAATAAATTAACTAATAGGAAGTTATTTAATCCATTTTCATCTCTTGTAACTTTTCATTATCTTTATTTTCTCTTTCTCATGTTCTCACATCACATATTTTATTCTATATTTTATATTATATATTATAAAATATTTCATTTTGTGAGACTACTGACTAGAAAGGCTCAGAGCTATTATAATATAAATTTAAAGCATGCTGTCAACAGAAATAAATAGAAGGAATTCAACCCATCCCTAATCCTGCAATTTGGAGGGATATGGAAATTGGGTGAGGCTAGTTGGGATGGTTTCTCGATCCTTCCAAACCCACCCCATTATTTTTTTAATCCAAACAATAGTTTAAATATTTTACCCAGTACCCACCCCACCACACCCAACCCATCCTTTCAATCAAGCCCTAAGTTGTTTGGTGATGGCCCAAGATTGGTTCTATCAATATCTTTTACAGGCCTATGTGAAAGCCCTTTGTGCTGCGAGAAAAGACAAAGCACAAGGTCACCATACTTTGTGCTAAAATTTAATATATTATGAGAATGGGGGAAACAAGGATCAAACATCATGTTTCTGGTCAGGGCTCTAGTACCACACCAAAAACCACTTCAAACCTAAAGCTTAAGCTATTAGGTGAAGACCTATATTGGTTTCATTAGCAATATGAAGGAAAGATGTGGACCTCAACAATCTGAGACCAGGAAGTCAACATATGGAGTTGAGCAGCTTGTTCCTCAAGATTCTTATTGTATTTCCAACCCCATCTCAGCAGCTGTTGAATCGTCTGTCTTACATCATTAAGTTCAACTTCACTACCAAGATTACTCAGTTGGGGATATGCAGAATTGAACTTCTGTAACAAGAAACTAAATTAGAATTCACTTACACTCAGTTACCCCCAAAAAAAAAAAAAAAGGAGAAAGAAATAGGATACTACAATCACAGGTATAAATATATAAATCATAAACCAACACATCCCGTACTGGCGCAAACAAACCTGCCAAAGTTTGTCACGAAAAGATGCAAGGTCAATTAGCCGATCACCCCTCTCTGAATAATAGTAGACACCACCCTTTCCAGAACTTGCTGAATTCCCAAGTATTTCTTCTGCCTAAGATATGTGACCAACGGCAGACACCAAAAATAGAAAGAGCATAACGAAAATAGTCAAGGACTAGAACCTTCGCTGAAACATGTATTCCATACTTAGAACTAAGTCATTACTAAAAATTGAGAAGTAAAAAGGAAACAAATGCAGGGGAGAAAAATACAAATGTGGTGTAGTTTAAGGACTAGCATCTCACCAGCAAGTCAAACTTCATACTAGCCACAATATTTGAGAGCTTAGTAGTGGTATCTGGGGATCTAAATTGGATGATTTCAAGTAGTTCTAATGCCTGCATTTGAAACCAATAACATAAAATAAAAGAGGAAAGAAAACAAGCAGCAAGGTAATAAAAAAGACGTATAACAGTAATAGACAAAAACAAAAATATAAAGATAATAACAACACAATTCTAAGAACAATTCTTCTTGTTTGCAATTATTCTTTATTACAACTGTAATACCCATCAAACATTACATGACGATAATTATAACCCCCCTCCCCCCCACACCATACCACCCCCTCCCTGGGGAAAAAGAAAAGATTTTGCAAAAGAACTGTGACTAAACAAGGTGAGAGACATAGAGCATCTGCCAATACTTTTTGTTGCATGATTGGACCAGAGAGGGAGGGAAAGTTGTGGGGGTGAGTATGTCAAACATAAGGCTCCAAGATATCTATCTTGTTTCTTGATACTCTGATCTAATATTCTGATAGTGCCCTTGGAATTTTTACTGAATAATACTTCTGATTTTACAAGAGAGAATGGAAATACAAACACGAGGACACTGAAAAATACTAAGAAAGACTCAGAAAACAGGGCCCATCGTATTCTTATACGCCTACGAGTTAAATTTGTAGCTACTCAATTAGAATACTAAAGTATGTACAGTAGACTAAAATTACCAACCAAAATACTGGAAACTCTCTATGTTGATAGTAAAAAGTTAGATATACAGCAATATTTAAATTTGATTACGTCATTGTTGGTGATCTGCTATAATGATGTCTGATTCCTTGTTTAAAATTATTTTATTTGTTTAATTGTATATTTGACCTAGGTATTTATTAGAATTTGTGATTACCTAATACTCAGGGTTTAGATTTATGAATAATTGTAATTAGTGGTGCATAAATAATTAAGTGTATCAATGTTTTTTCACATATTATCAAAAAGGTAAAATGTTTGTTGAAATGTAATCAGAAGAATAAAATCAATAATAAAAATAAGGGTAAATTATTGCTCAAATTACACAACCTTCTACTCTATAAAAATATACAAAAACCTCCCCGAAAACCAGACCAAAACACCGTCAGGTAATATTGATTTGTTTTACTAAAAAAATATAACTTATTAGAAAATGCTTATTTTATAATACCGTAAATAATTTATTCTAATATTTTACTAAATTTATGAAAATGCTTATAATATATTCTATATTTGATACATGAGCTATTGTTGAAATTAAATATTATTAATTATGTATCCCTCAAGGGAGGGAAAAGATCTATGCTCATAAAAATTCAATTCATCAAACCTTTTGAACAGAAAACAGGATGATGAGAGGATAAAGATGGTATAGTTAGGAAGCACGGATACATATTGTACATTTATACCAGGAAAATTGCTTCTTCTTTCCCTAACTGTCTCCATATTGAAAATAATGTGATGACAAACTAATACATCAATTCTTCTGTAGAACCAAAGAAGCAGGTACAACGAGTACATTGAATTAAAATAATAAACAACATTCTTGCAAAAAAAAAAAAAAAATCAATATTTAATAAATTTTAAAAAATATATTAATTAAAAATAATGCCATTGTTTATGTTTTATAAAGTATGGATCTGTTAAACCAATTTTTTAAAGATGATAACGTAAATGGCAGTAACTGACTTTTTTCTGTTTTATATATAACTTCTGAATTTTATTGGCCAAAGCATAAGACAAAAGCTTATCCCTCCCTTCCCCTATTTGCTTCATTCAACAAAGGACACATGATGTCATGCCTTCATATGGTATGGGCAATATGGATATCAATCATACGCTAGCAATATCAAAACAGTTATGAAAATTAAAGACATAATTGAGCAATTTTGGCAAGCTGATGCTACTCAGATGGCATTGCATTTGATAAGCTAGTGCATATAGGAAAGGAACCATGACATGTTCAGTGATTAATGATACCTTGCTCTTACTGACAGTTCTTATAGCAACATTTTCAGCAGAATCTTGAAGAGAAAACAGAGACATGGTCTGGCCTCCACCAATTTCAGTGATACCTTGTCCAAAAAGATAAGAAAGGATTGTCTGACATGTTTCTTTATGTTTGGAGCTACTAACATCACCAGCATGTAGCTCAACAGCTAAGAGTTTTAATAGCCATGATCTCTGAGAAAGGCATGCAAAGGATTAACCCAACCAAAATATGTACAGCATTCTGACGGAAAGATTTATACACTGCAAAACAAACTTCAACATGCCATACTACATACAGAAATTACTCAATGACAAGTATGAAAATCAATCATTATGCCAATCTAGGCTTAGAGAGACTTTAAATCTGACAAGGAGTGTCATTATAAGATCTAGAGACAATGCTGAAATCATAATTAGAAAGATGATTAACTTGTTAAACTCTCATTATCATCAAATAACAAACAATCTAATATGAAGTATAATTGCCCAATAAGCTAACTAGAAATTTGTGTTATCTTCTAGGAGTATCATTTTTTAAAAGAATATTTATAAGTATCAAAAAATAGTACATCTAAGAGAAGCTCAGGAATTTAATACATCCAAAATGGTTCTATAACTTTCGTTTTCAGAGAATAGGGAAAGTATAGAGCATGGCATGCAGACAACAATTTGGTCATGTTGTGGTTAATCAACTCCATGACCAATGAAATTGGAGAAAATTTTCTCCTCTACACCCCCGCAATGAGAATGGGAGGTTACAAGGGACAACTACTCCATAAAAGAGAACTCTGTTGCCATCTTTCTTATTGAGAGCACCATAGTAGTGTTGCAGCTAGGTGATATGGCAGTAAACCAGTACTTTAACCTTCTGACTCGTTATTGGCAGCAGTTGGATGCCAATGAAGATTTAAAATGGTCTCCCATCGCAGATGCTACATTCTACAAATCGATAATTGAAAACAAAGGACCTACAAATTCTTAATCAGTTAGAATAGCACCTTTGAAGATGTCAAGGGTCAAATCCTTGGCACTAAGCCATTGCCTTCACTCAAAGAAGCATTCTCAGTGGTTAGGAATGAAGAAAGCAGAAAAAAAAAAATAATAAAAGTCACATATGGGTCTCGCAATACTTCAACCAGTTCTGAGTCTATGGCAATGACTGCTAATGAAGGCCAATTCTTAGGTGTGAAGCAAAAGAAGAACAATAGAACTTGGTGAGATCACTGTCATAAACCTGGTCAAACTAAGGAAGTGTTCTGAAAGATACATGGAAAACCACCCAACTAGAAGCCTAAACCACGAGGAGAAGCCTGAGGTTTTGTTACTGCTGCCACAGCCGAGGAAAAACCTCAACCTGAGATGATACTATTCAGCAAGGAACAACTAGAAATTATTCAATGATTAATAGTCAGAGGAAGTGGTAACTTTGCCCAATCAGGTAACTATTCTGTTGCTCTAAATTCACAAATTCAGAATTCTCCTCTATGGATTGTGGATTTAGGTGGGTGCCACTGACCATATGACTAGAAATTGTATGTTGCCATTTCAACATGTAATTTGCTGTCCATAAGCAAACTCATGAAAGACGGGGATTATATAGTTTATTTTAACTCTAAAGGCTGTGTGTTTCAAGACTTTGATGGAAAGAGGATGATTGGAGATGCTAAGGAGGATGTTGGGGTTTATCTCATCAAGGATCAACATAGTAGGAAAAGAGCCTTCTTGGTTAACACCACTTGAACACCTAATAATATCCTCATTTGGCACTATAGGATAGGTCACCCAAATTTTGATTACATGAAAAAGTTGTACCCCGAATTATTTAATAAAATTCCTGTTTTTCCTTCATGTGAAGTATGTCACATTGCAAAACATACTTGAAGCTCTTATTCCCCTCAAGTCTTGATACCCCCTAAACCATTTACCATAATACATAGTGACATTTGGGGACCCTCTAAAATAAAAAAACATAACAGGCCCTGATAGTTCATAACCTCCATTGATGATCACACATGCCTCACATGGGCGTACCTAATGAAAGAAAAATCTAAAACCACTACCATCTTCAAACAATTCCATAAATTCGTCCAGACCAAATTCCAAACTAGAATAAAAATTTTGAGATCAAATAATGCCATAGACTACAACAACAACCTAACCGAATTCCTCAAAACCCAAGGCATTGTACACCAAAGCTCCTGTGTGGACACACCCCAACATAATGGAATAGTTGAAAGAAAAAACAGACACCTCCCAGACATTGCCAGAACCCTGATGATTTTGTCTAATGTTCCTAAACAATACTGCAGGGAAGCCATTCTTACAGCAACATACCTTATCAATAGGATGCCTTCTAAAGTCCTAAACTCCCCAACTCCATGCAATAAACTCCTTGCAATCTACCCAAACACTAGAATCCTATCTATCATACCTCCTAAGATTTTTGGCTGCAGATTATTTGTTCATACCTATCAAGCTGGAAAACATGAGCCACGTGCAATAAAATGCATCTTTATTTGGTACTCGTCAATAAGAAAAAGGGTATAAATGCTATTCAACCACTACTCACTAAACACTATTCACCATGGACATCACCTTTCTTGAAAACCAACCTTATTACACCAAACCAACCATACTCAAAAGCATAACAACTAAACCAGCCTCACTCGCACCAATTCCTGCATCACTTGTGAGTGTCTAAGAAACTAAAACCAGCCTTCAGTCAAAACACTCACTACACTAACTGAGCAAAATTCTAATCATGAACCTCAACCAAAACCAAATGAGCTCTTGGTCTACTCAAGAAAGAAGAAGAATCATAAGATAAGGCCTAGTGCACCTCCTAAAGAACCTTCCCATCCAAGTCCCCGCGATGACTTTGATATTCCTATTGCCTTGAGAAAAGGAGTAAAATCATCACTTAGCACCCCATGATTAACTTTGTCACTTACGATTATTTATCTCCTCAGTATCAATTATTTCACAAGAACAAATTCCATTGGATATTAATGAGGCAATGAAGAGCAATGAATGGAGAAAGGCAATCCTAGAAGAGATGGGAGCCTTAGAGAAAAATGGAACATGAGAGTTAATTGATCTTCCTAAGAAGGTTGCTAGGTGCAAATGGATCTTCACCGTTAAATATAATCTAGATGGGATAGTTAAATGTGATTTATAATCTTTTTTTTAATTAATTATAGCTTATTGCACTCATTAAATTCATTTTTGTATAATTTTATACAAGTTATACAAGCCAAGCCTAAGTTCTCATTTAAGAAAACAAGTCAAACTTGATCTAAATTTTAAGCTTGTTTCATTTAAATAATCGAGCCCGAGCAACTCGTTTAATTAAAATAACCTCACCTGAGCCCACTAAACCTCAGTTCGGCTTGGATGTTAGCAACCACCATCACTTTGCCATGCACCATTACCACCACCATTAACACCAAAACCACTACTACTATTATACTTGTTGACTAGCTTAATTGGGCTATTGTGACTAGCATAATTGATTATAAGAAACTTTATAAGGGCGAATATGTAATTATCATAGATTTGATTTATTTTCTAATTAGAATAAGAACATTGTATATAAACTTAATGCCCATAGGTGTAAACCAACAACTAAGTAATACAGATATATTCAATCTTTCAAAAAACTTCATCGTATCAGAGCTCGCACTGCCCTGAAGCAAGCATTTTTCTCCTTCTGCAACATTAGGGTTCCTGTGTATACCTAATGGGGGTTGTGTTCTCCTACTCCCTTCACTATCCACATCTCGAAGGTCAAATTTCCTCCCTAACTTACTGTCATTGGCCCGTCATAACTGCCGCCCACCATTAGATTGACCTCCACCCACATTCCGATCGCCGTAGCCGCCACCACACATTGCCGAAAAACTCCTAGACAATTACCATTTTTTCTCAGATCTCGTCCATTATGAGCCTCCATTTACTTCACTGTCGCCATAGTTGGAAAGCCCATAGTCTCGCCAGTAAAACCCAACAAAATCCAGCGTCGGCCTCTAGTTTCTTTGGTTTGCGTTTCTTGGGCTGCTTCTCTTCGTTTTTGGCCTCCACCTCCTTTCTTCTTCTGCCCTCTTTTTGGTACTAATTCTCATGTGGCAGATAGAATGGAAGCATCCAAAGAGGCAGATTCAATTGCTTACTTGTCTTATGATGATATTCAATCTCTTCGCCACCACTTGACTAAATTTGATTCCACCATTATTGCTACATCCACCTATATGGAGTTAGGTTCTGCCTTTAATGCTCATTTTCCTTCTTGGATTATTGATTCTGGTGTGAACAAACACATGACAAGTTCTTCTAATGGCCTTCAAAACTACTCCTCATGCCTTGAAGGGGAGAATATCAAGATAGCCAATGGGTTTGTATCTCTTGAATGTGGAACGAGTTCTCTTTCTTGTACTCCTGATATTAAACTTTATCTGTTCTCCATGCATCTGAGCTTCCTGTTAACCTCTTATCTATCAACTCCACAACCAAAGATCTAAATTGTAAAGTTGTGTTCTTCCCTGATCATTGTGAGTTTCAAGACCTTCAAACAAGGAGGAGGATTGGTAGTGGTCAATTGCGTGATGGCTTGTATGTCGTTGATGGCATTCAAGACACAGGTTAAGCATTTTTTGGAGTCAATAAGGGAGTGACTAAGGATGTTAACCGAAAAATAGTACAGTGGCATAGACAGTTAGGCCATCCGTCCTTTTTTGTCATGAAGAAGTTTCATCCCAGCTTATTCTCTAGAACTCAAGATGAATCATTGTTCTGTGATGCGTGTGAATATGCCAAACATACCAAAACTTCTTATCCTTTGAGTCATAATAAAAGTTTGGTTCCCTTTATGACTACTCAATCTATGGGGCCTTAGTTAAACTCCTTCCTTATCTGGCATTCGTTGGTTCGTTACCTTTATTGATTGTTGCGCTATAACTACTTCGGTATATCTTTTGAAGGCCAAAAGTAAAGTCTTTTCTTGCTTCCAGTCATTTCATAAGATGATTTGTACTCAATTTGATGCTAGGATCAAAATCTTAAGAATTTATAGAGGCAGAATACATGGATAGACATTTTGGAGCTTATTTGGAAACTCATGGGATCATCCATCAAACTAATGCCTAGAATGGGGTGGCTGAGAGAAAAAACAAATACTTGTTAGAGGTGGCCAGATCTCTTATGTTCACCATGAATCTACACAACTTATTTGGGGGGGGTGGGGGGGGGGGGGGATGCAGTTCTCATAGCTGCCTATCTTATCAACTGTATGCCCTAAAGAACCTCAACTTTAAAAGTCCTCTTGAGGTTTTAAAGGGTAAGATTGAATATACTGTCCCTCCAAATGTGCTCGGGTGTGTCTGTTATGTTCAAACTAGAAATGATAGGAAACTTGATCCTAAAGCCCTTAAATGTGTTTTCATTAGGTATTATCCTACAAAGAAAAGTTATAAATGTTATCATCCTCCCTCCAGAAGAACATTTGTTAATATGGATGTTACCTTTCGTGAGACAAAGCCATACTTTAATGATCTCTCATCACCTCTTCAGGGGGAGATCAATGAAGTAGAAGAGGTGTTTCTTGATCTTGAAGACATAAAGGAGAATAAAGGTCAAGGCAAGACTAAAATACAGGGGGAGAGTGCTACAAGATTGGAGAGATTGGACAAGCCTAATTTGTTGACTTACTCAAGGAGGAACCAAGCGGACAGAGCTGAAGAAGCCATCATGCAATTTGCCAAATCCTTCTCTACTAGTGAGTTATCAACATTCCCTAATGAATTAGATTTGCCCATTGCTCACAGAAAAGGAGTTAAGTCTTGTACCAAACATCCCATGTCTAACTTTGTTTCCTATGACTCCTTATCCCCATCATATAGAGCCTTTACTTTGTTTATTTTCTCTGTGTCTATACCACAGAATTGGAAAAAAGTTATTTTGATCCCAAGTAGAAGCAAGCAATGATAGAAGAAATGAAGGCCTTGTCAAAAAATGAGACTTAGGACTTAGCCCCTCCTCCACCAGATAAGAAATTAATGGGCTATAAATAGCTCTTCACTGTGAAACATAAAGCTGATTGTTCGATAGAACGGTTCAAAGCTAGACTGGTGGCCAAGGATTCACACTAACTTATGGAGTGGATTACAAGGAGACTTTTGCTTCTCTTGCAAAAATGAACTCCATCAGAATTCTTTTATCCTATGCAGCTAATCTCGATTAGGAGTTGCACAAATTTGAAGTGAAGATTCCATTTCTGCATGGAGACTTGGACGAGGAAGTGTATATGGAGATCTCACCCGGGGTTGATAATGAACAGAGTCAAGGGAAGGTGTGTAACACTGTGATTTCCTTTGGCTATCCACAAAGCAATATTGACCATACTCTCTTCATAAGACATCAAAAGGGCAAACCCACTCTTCTTATAGTCTATGTTGACGATAGAGTAATGACTGGAGATGATAAAGATGAGATATCTCAGTTGAATAAGCTATTGGAACAAGAATTTGAGATCAAAGATCTCAGTAAACTACAATACTTCTTGAGAATTGAGGTTGCTAGATTGGGGAAAGAAATCTTCATTTCTCAAAGAAAATATATTTTGGATCTCTTAAAAAAAACTAGCATGACAAGGTGTAAACTAGTAGAATCCCTTATTGAAAATAATCACAAACTACAATTAGGGGTTGAGTGTTAGAGGATGGTCGCGAAACTTATTTACCTTTCCCACACTAGACCAGACATAGCTTACGTGGTCAGTTTGGTAAGTCAATTCATACATGATCCTCGAGAATCCCATATTCAGAGTGTCTTTCACATCTTGTAATATCTAAAGTCTAGCCCAAGGAAAGGATTGCTTTTCTCTTCCAAACATGGCCACCTCCAGATAGAAGCCTTTACAGATGTAGATTGGGTCGGATCACTAGATGATAGAAGATCTACATCTAGATACTGTACGCTGGTAGGAGGAAACTTAGTTACTTGGAAAAGTCAAAAGCAGAGTGTTGTTGCCAACTCCTATGTAGAAACTGAATACAGAACTATGGCACAAGGAGTTTGTGAACTTTTGTGGCTCCAAAAGCTATTAGAAGAACTACGGCTACTAGAAAAGGAGAAATTTTCCTTGTACTGTGATAACAAGACTGCCATTAGTAGTATAGCTCAGTCCAGTTTAGCATAATCAAACAAAACACATTGAAATTGACTGATACTTTATAAACAAGGTTACTAGTGGAATCTTAAGCCTATTTTATGTGACGTCAGAAAAACAGCTTGCTGATATATTTACCAATGGCCTCAACAAACAAATGTTTCATATTCTAGTTTGTAAGTTGGGCATGTGTGACATCTTTACACCAACTTGAGGGGGAGTGTTAACTAGCTTAACTACCCTATTGTGACTAGCTTAATTAGGTCTTTATTCGGATACCGTGATTATAGAAAACTTTATTAGGGCGAATAAGTAATTATTGTAGATTTGATTTATTTCCTAATTAGAATAGGAACATTATATATAAACTTATTGCCCATAAGTGTAAACCAACAATTAAGTAATAAAGAAATATTCAGTCATTCAAAAAATTTTAATACTTAATAACTTTTTTTATTAAAAATATATTAATTAACTAATTTTTTAAATAAAAAGTTATTAAGGGTATTATTGAATAATGGTCTATGATTGATAGGAATATTGTGACTATACCAAACACATAAATGAAATATTATTGGTAACATCATAAAATGTTCCTAGTCATATTTAGAGCAAACCAAATAATTTTAACAATATTCCTAGGGATCATATTCTTAGGAATTACAATTCCAAGAATAAAAAATGTATCCTGATACCAAACACCCTAGTTTTTTCTTTAGACAATCACTTGCCCATTTTTTTGGTATTGTTCTCTCTTCTTGTCAATAAGCTCCCTCTTGTCTATTTAGAAGACACACACATATAAAGAGAAGGGATTAATTATCACCAGTGTAAGAATTGAAATACTTACACCTCTCAGTATTTCACTATAAGAAGTGATTTCTTCATTCTAACCATTGAATTATATGTGAAAAGTATGTTGATCTCGCAAGCTAAATTTTAGGAAAATTGAAGAACCATAACTATGTAATCAAAGAGTTGAAGTCTCTTTAGATTTGAAATTTTATAGAACATTAATATTTTAGTATGTTGGGAAGTACCAAACTATGTTGGATTCATGTTAAATTTTGTAGATATGGTGTTTATTATTAAAATTCCAAATCCATTGGTAGATTTAGTTAACACACACACACACTTATTCTATAAAAATGTGGTGTAAGAATGAGTTTCATTGACACTAGTGTCAAATCATTCCTCCTCACATATAATCATATATATAAATATATATATATATATACACACAAACGAAAGTCACAGACTTCACTCCATGATAAACACAATTCACTAAATACATTTCAGTGTACACAATAAAAGTAGAGAAAAATAAATATCATAGAAATTGATAGTTTGTAAAGACACCTGATGAAGGGAACTGATACGAAGTGACTGGTTGTTATTCCGTTTTGGAAGTGGAGCAATACCAATTGTATCAAGGTGCTGCATACAGACAGCGAAGGAGTACCAGATACATATCAAACAAGTATAACTAAACATAAGTAGAAAAGATAACTACTTTACCTAAAGCATTAAAAATAATAATAATAATAACTCAAGTACATAAAAACTGTACCTTAACAAAGAATTGATACTTTCGATTTGACAACAGATCCATTGTAGGAACGCATGTTAGTGGATCTACACACAACTCATAGAGGAGCTGCATCAAGCAAAAAGTCAAGATTTCTTCCAGAAATAAAAAATATAATTGGAAAATGATGGAACCAAAAAAAAAAAATGACTCCAATCCTGGAATTTCCTTAACTCTGTTTAATATGTTATGCATTAGATCAATTACAATCTGACCTGAAAACCAAATTCATGAAGTAGTGCATTTATATCAGGCTTCAAAAGCTTCTCCAACATATCAAGGAAAACCTTCATGCAACTGTTGATAAGATAATAAGGCCAGAGCTCTATTTACCACAATAAATATAAATAAGTAGAAAATAATCACACATTAAACCTGTAATGAAATTTAGGCTGTAAAACTGTGTGATCAATAGGAGCATCTAGATCAAATTTAAGTAGTAAATGAGTGATATTTGGAGCAGGTCTGCTGATGTTGTCAATTAGAAGCTGCAACCATGTAAATCATCAATGAGAATAGCAATTTACAAAGATCAAACACGAGAAGAGAGTATATCAAGACAAAAGTCATAGTGCATGGGGAAGACTAACTTGCATAATAAGGATGCCTGGATCGTCATTAATACTTTCTATAATCTGAGACTCTTCAGACCGCAACTCAAGGCAGGCTGCATAATCTTCTATCAAACTATTTGCTGCATTAGATTTTAGCAATAATTGAACAAGTTCACCCAAGCGAGAGCTGTTACCCCAAGAAGTAGTTATATATCAGTTACGTCATTAAGAGCGATGTAGCAATTCAATGACCAGAAAATGGATAGATAAATAGAGTGCCTTAAAATACTCATGATTTTGATAGAAGATTGCTGAATTTTTGGCTGATATTCATATCTGACATACTCCAAAAGAGCCACTATTTGATTATGATCTTGGGACAGTATAACATCCAAAGGCTGCAAGCAGATTATAGATCACAAATCCACAAGTAAGAAGTAATCACTTGCCATACAATATGATTTCAAAATCATTTCATTTTAAACAATACACTGTCTGACAGGATTCTTCACATCAATGGAGATTAAATTAAAGCAGAAAAAGCCAGGTCAACTGGTGAACTGCATAACTCCATAGAGTACTCTAACATAGGACAAAATAAAGGCACCAGAAAATGGAAATTATTATTGTGTATGTCCACCATCATAAATTATACCATATGGCCTTTTAGCGTTCCTGCTCAGAACACAGCTTACATAATTTACAAAAAAAATTGGTTTTCACCTAATCTCAATGAAAGGTTAACTTATCGTCAATCATTACTATCCCATTAAAAAGATTTAGCATTCAAGTATGAACCCCAGACAATAAAACTTTACTCATTCACAAGAAAAATATTTAATAATGCATAGACGGGATGATTGACTATTGGAAAATGTCATCTTATAAGAATTTGCAAGTTAACAGTAACTTCCAAGACACAAGAACCAAAAGAGAGGATACTGTTTTTTTTTTTTAATCAAAAACTGAAAGAGGATAAAACAAGAAGCATAAGATATTTTTTAAAGAAATACAAAATGTCAACCAGCTTATTCAGAAAGGTGAATGATTTACCTGGTATAGAGGTCGCCAATAATCAGAGAGAAGTAAATCCTTTTCAAGTACCAGTACTATAATTTCCAAAGAAAGCTCCACTGCATTCTCTAGGAGCTGCCCATATATTTGACTATTCCTTTCAGCAATAATTGAATTCACCCCCGGCAGAAGAATACCCATGATGTTCCGAAAAGCAGTCTTACCACTCATGAAATCCTGAAACCAGTAGATAAACAAATATACAAAACTAATCAATTCACTCAAAATGAGAATTAACAATTAGAACACCGTAAAATGATTGATGCAGTAACACTACAAATAAAATTGATGAAAAATTGGATTTTTGAAAGCTATAGAAGGCACAACAGGATATTAAATCTGTGTACCAAATAGTTGCTGATCAATCATAACAGGATATTATAATGCTACAGATCTATTGTCCCATACAGCATACAAATTCAGAACCAGGGATAAACGAAATCACTTTATTATTAGAATCACATTACAAGAAGTACAAAAACTTACTGTATTTAAACTTCTAAGTAGAAAAACTTAACATCCATACTGAAAAGCACATACTTTTAGCAATTCTAAAACAGGGAGCTGCATCTGAAGTGTTGATGATTCTTTGGCAGTTAAAAGTCGTGATTGATCAACTACACCTTCAATGTCCTCGTCCTTGAGGTCATACATGCTTAGTATCCTGCAACATTGAATGAAATTCAATGAATTAACTTTGTCCACCTATAATTTGACAGGCTAATATCAGAAACAAATCAAAGTTTACATTCCACAGATCAGCCTAAAGCTCTAAATGAATTTACAGAAAGAAAAACCTGGAAACATGTGAATTTCATTCAGATAAAAGGGATTATTAAAAAAAATAAGTCAATTATCAGTCGTGAATTAAATCAAAGATGAGTAAGAGAGGCATAATGCCAATTAACAAAAATCAAACCACTCACTTGTGGAAATGTTTAAGGCAAGCGCCTACTAACTGCCATTTCTCACAGGGATCTGCATAAGCTCTTTGAGGAAAAGGCCCAAAAACATGATCATAGATGAACCTAAAGATGCCAATAAATCTGGAAAATAATGCAAAGAAACATTAATGACTTAGAGAGAAAGCATAAAAAGAAACCAATAACAACAAGAAACATTAGAAAGATAAAGGTATCAGTACCTCTGCCCCCTATCACTCAGGTCTTTTTCTTCAGCAATAAGAGTATTTATCAAATTAAGGAAAGATATAGTTGAAGGATATTGTTCTCTCCTTGCTTCTATTTCATTCAATTCGAATTGCATATCATAAAGCTGAAAGATTTACAAATTTATTTGCACATGAGAAAAAGAGGAAGTGAATGTGTTGAAGGCTAATTAAGGAGAGGGAAGGAAACCAAATAAGTTGAGGAAGCATAGAAAATAATAGTAGAGCGTTATAAATAAACACAATATTAAATCAGCTCGTATACATGCATGCATGCATACATATATATGAAGTCAGAATGAACTTAGATTTTAGTATTTATATACCATAAAATGTACAATATTTGAATCAGTAACCAGTATTTTTTTTTCTTAGTTTACTATGCCACAAAGGTAGAGGGAGACCAAAAAGAACAATACGAGAAACCATTAGAATGGATTTAACTACAAATAATCTAACAATAGAAATGAGCCAAGATAGAACACATTAGCATCACTTGATCCATGTAACCAATCTCACCTACTAAAAAAAGACTTTGTTTGTTGTTGTTACTATACCTCAGAAATTTGCATTTTCAGAAAAGCATGTAATGTCATATGTGAAACATTATCCCTCGTTTCATGTACAAAAAGTTATAGGTGTACGTATCCAGGAAAAAAAATCAATAAAAAATGATACTGGTGGCCGGAAGGGATATCCAGGAAGACTATGAGAACAATTAAGATAACTAGTTGCATGTTACATTATTTAATATTATAATTTTTGGTGTTTCAGTACTGTTTATTTCTATAGTACTTCTTAATCAGTAAATGCAACCAGATTTAGTTGTTTCTTGTCAGCAAGAAGTATAGAACAAAAAACAAATTGAAGATTATGTGTTATATAAGATCTCTGAACCTTTTGTTGGTACAAACCCCGCTATGCAGCCATAGGATTTAACCTGTGAAACAGGATCGCATGATCTGGTCAAACAACCAGATAAGCATTATCCTATCCAATTATTTTCTGATTTATTTTGGTTCTGTTTTACCCTTTTTATAAGAGATTTTTGTTGTATCTGATGTAAATATCTTTTCCAATTTTTTTGGGATTGAGTGATTGACTTAGAATCAACTCTCCCTGTAAATACGTGAGTGACAATTATTAATGAAAATATACAAAAATCAGAGAACAAGTGCAAGTCTCTGTTTTTTCATTGTATCTGAGAAGCAAGGCCTGAAAATTTCCTGCTAGCCTGATGTAGGCCATGTGCAAAGAGAAGGGAGACTGCCATGAAACTGCTGGTGTCCCTGTGGCAAAAGGGCTACAGAAACCTATGGTCCCTAAGGCATAGACTTCTAAGAAACATCTGCCCATGTGGCAAAACTTAGTACCATCAAGGTGTTATTATCACTAGCAACGAACCTTAACAGACCACTTGATCAATTAGACATGAAGAATGCATTCCTTAATGGTGACTTGGAGGAAGAAGTTATATGGAAGTACCTCCAGGATTTGAAAACAATAGAAAATTGGTAAAGTATGCAGGCTGCATAAAGTTGGCCTTAAAGCAAAAGAGTCCCCATATAGATACAACAAGATATCAAAGGCGTGTAGGTAAGTTAATTTATCTTTTCCACACTAGACATGACATAAGCATCACAATCAGTGTAGCTAGTCAATTCATGAACAAGCCGAAAGAAGAGTACTCGTGATGATTTATAGGATATTAAGATATATGAAGATGACCCCTGGCAAAGGAATCTTTTTTAAGAAGGGCATAAGCCAAAATGGTGGAAATCTATAAAAATGTCAGTTGGGCTGAGATTATTACTAATAGGAGGTCCACTTAAGGGTACTGCACTTATACATGGGGCAACTTTGTAAAGTGGAGAAGTAAGGATCGGCCTGCAGTAGCATGAAGTAGTGCCAAAATTAAGTTCAGATACTTGTACATGGCATATGTGAAGGCTTGTGCTTGAAACATATGGCTAGAAAAGTTGGGATTCCAAAGAGAAGTCCTATAAAGTCCAATGTGATAATATGGAAACCATTAATATAGCAGAGAACCCACCCGGTCTATCATGATAGGATCAACCTCATGGAGATATTAAAGCAAAGGTGGAATTTGAGATAGTTGATCGAAATTATGTTCCCAACCACCTTCAAGTGTTAAACATCCTTACCAAGGGCCTACCAAGAGTTAAGTTTGAAGATCTCTGATCCGAGATCAACATGCTTGACATTTACACTGCTTCTAGAATAGAAGTGAAACTCAGATAATTTCATACAAGTCACAAATTTTAAATAGTCAGGGACTATCATACAAAATAATAGAGAAATAGAGGAGGACGTATATTATAGAATCAAGGTTGGGTGGATGAAATGGAAGAAGGTTTCAAATGTCATTTGTGATAGAAAAATACCACTTAAAGTTAACGAAAAATTTTATCGCACAACTATAAGATTTGCATCATTATATGGTACTAAATGTTGGGCAAAAAAGTCAACATGAGCAAAAATTCAATGTTGCAAAAATGAGAATATTGTATTCAATGAGTGGACACACTAGAAATTATAATATTAAAAAATGACTGCATTAGAGAGAAAATTGGAGCCGCACCTATCATAAAAAAATTGGTAGAAACATGTCTTTAGTAGTTTGGTCAACTATACAATTAACCTAATGAAATAATTAAGAACAAGAAATTAGCCTCCATTAATATCAACACTCCCCCTCAAGCTGGAAAGAAAAATGCCAAGCATTCCTAGCTTGTACAAGAGTTCTTCAAACTTTATTCTTCCAAATCTCTTGGCAAGGATATCAGCAACTTGATGATTACTAGGGACATAGTCTAAATTGATCACATCAGCCCTTATCTTTTCTTTGATGAAGTATCGGTCTATCTCCACATGTTTTGTTCAATCATAACGAACAGGATTTTTTGCTACACTGATAGTTGTCATATTATCAAATCAAACCTTTATAAGGTCCTTTAGAGTGATCCCTGATTCATCAAGAAGACATTTCAGCCATAAACATTTACAAATTCGATGTGCAAGTGTCCTAAATTCAACTTCAGCACTACTCCGAGCTACAATTGGTTGTTTCTTACTTTTCCATATCACAAGATTCCCTCAAACATAAGTACAAAAACCTAATGGAGATCTTTGATCATTAACATCTCCAGCCCAGTCTACATTAGTATAGACTTCGACATCACTACTTACTCCCTTTTTGAAAAAAACCCCTTTCCCAAGAATCATCTTCAAATATCTTAAAATTCTATTTACCATCTCCATATGTTCTTCACTTGGTTTATTCAAAAATTGGATTACCACACTGATTGGTAAGCCAATGTAAGGTCTAGTATAGGAGAGTTGTATCAATTTTCCTACAAGTCTCTAAAATCTTGCAGTGTCAACTGGTGTGCTCTTAGACTTAAGACTTTCTTTGTAGTTGACTTCCATAGTAGTATCTGCTGGTTTGCATCCAGCATGCATGTTTCCTTCAACAAGTCAAGAGTGTATTTTCTTTTAGAAACACCTATCCCTTGACTGGATCTAGCAACTTCCATTCTTAAAAAGTAACAAACTTCATTCAAGTCTTTAATCTCAAATTCTTGAGACAATCCTTCCTTCAGTCTTCTAAATTTCTCAATGTGATTCTGTGACAATAATGTCATCAACATAAACTATTAAAATGGCAATCTTACCATCAAATGATGTTTAGGAGAACAATGTATTATATGTTTTCCCTTCTTTTTATCCCAGTCTTTTAATAGCCTTGGTACATCTTTCAAACTAGGCTCTTAGAGACTGTTTAAGTCCATAGAGTGACTTATGTAATTTGCAAACATTTCCACAGTTACTCTTGCTCTCAAATCTTAAGGTATTTTTAGATAAACTTCTTCATCCATATCACTATTTAAAAAGACATTCGTCACATCTATTTGAAATAAGCGCCAACCAAGGTTTGCTGCCAACAATAGTATTACTTTGATGGAGTTCAATTTTGCCACTAGGGCAAACGTCTCTTGGAAATCAATTCCATATGCCTAAGTAAATCCTCTTGCCACCAATGTTCCTTATGTGTATTGATACTTCCATCAGGGTTGTATTTAATAGTGAATATCCACTTGTATCTTACAACTTGTTTTCCTTTTGGAAGTTCAGTCAAAGTCCATGCACCATTCTCCTCAAGGGCACTCATCTCCTCCGTCATGGCTTTTCTCCATTCAATGCTCTTCATAGCTTCATTCACATTTGTGGAAATTTATTCCTAAAAAATACTTGCCACAAATGCTTTATATATAGGGGAAAGATGATCATATAATACAAAGTTACCAATAGGATGCTAAGTACAAGACCTTACCCATTTTCATAGAGCAATAGCAATATCACTATCCTCTTGATGACTTGGACTAGAAGTTGGCACTTCAAGATCAGTGGACCATATCTCATCTTGTCTATCTCCTAGAGTATACTAGCACCCCCCTTTTATCATGTTTAGGTTTAGGGTTAGCAGGTTCAGGCTTAGTAGGATGATGAGATTGGGAAGATGTTTCAATGGGTTCAAGTTCAAGTTCAGGTATCAAAGGAATTGATGTAGGTTCAAGATAAGGTTGGTGAAACACATGCCCCTTGCTCTCCAAACCGCATTCATTTTTGAAGATTTTTAAATGACTGAATATCTTTGTATTGCTCAATCGTAAGTTTACAAATATGGAAAATGAATTTATACATCATTCCCTATTCTAATTTTGAAAAAGGTAATAAATATAATAATTACATATTCACCCTAATAAGGGTTTCTTATAATCATGCCATCAGAATAAAAGCCCAATTAAGCCCAGTAAAACTAGTCAACACTCCCCCTCAAGTTGGTGCAAAGATGTCAAATATGTCCAACTTGCAAACAAGCATGTGAAACATTTGTTTGCTGAGATCTTTGGTAAATACATCGGCAAGTTGCTTTTTTGACATTACAAAAACCAAGCTTAGTATTCTACTAGTATCTTTCTCTTTGATAAAGTGTCTGTCAATTTCAATGTGTTTTGCTCTATCAAACTGAACTGGGCTACGAGCTATACTAATGGCAGCCTTATTATCACAATACAAGGACAACTTCTCCTTTCCCAGTAGCCTCAATTCTTCTAATAGCTTCTGTACCCACAAAAGTTCACAAAGTCCCATTGCCAAAGCTCTATATTCAGCTTCTGCACTGGATCTAGCAACAACATTTTGCTTCTTACTACTCCAAGTAACCAAGTTTTCTCCTACAAGCGTACAGTATATGAATGTAAATCTTCTATCATCTAGTGATCCAGCCCAATCTGCATCTGTAAAGGCTTCTATTTAGAGGTGACTATGTTTGGAGAAAAGTAATCCTTTCCCTGGGCTAGACTTCAGATTCCGCAAGGTGCGAAAGACAACCTACATATGGGATTCTCGAGGATCATGCATGAATTAGCTGACTAAATTGACCGCATAAGCCATGTTTGGTCTAGTGTGAGAGAGGTAAATAAGTTTCCTGACCAACCTCTGATATCTCTACTTATCAACTGACTTCTCAACCCAAGATTATAGTTTATGATTACTCTCAATAGGAGATTCTGCGGTTTGTAGCATGACATGTCAGTCTCTTCTAAGAGATCCAGCATGTACTTCCTTTGAGAAATGAAGATTCCTCTCTCTGATCTAACAACCTCAATTCCCAAGAATTACTGTAGTTTAGAGAGATTTTTTATCTGAAATTCCTATGTCAATAGCTTCTTCAATAGGAATATATCCACTTTATCATATCTAGTCATTACTTTATCATCAACATAGACTATGAGAAGAGTTAGTTTGCCCTTTTAATGTCTTATGAAGAAGGTATGGTCAGCATTGCTTTGTTGATAGCTAAAAGAAACCATGACATTACTGAATTTGTCAAACCAAGCTCTCAGGGACTGTTTCAGTCCGTATAAAGCCTTATTCAGTTTACACACCTTTCCTTGGCTCTATTCCTTATCAAACCCAGGTAGGATCTCCATATACACTTCCTCTTCCAAGTCTCCATGAAGAAATGCATTCTTCACATCAAATTGGTTCACATCCCAATTGAGATTAGCTACACAAGATAACAGAATTCCAATGGATTTCATTTTTGCAACAGGAGCAAAGCTCTCCTAATAGTCCACTCCATAAGTTTGTGTGAACCCTTTACCACCAGTCTAGCTTTGAACCTTTCTATCAAAGCTATGTTTTATAGTAAAGACCCATTTACAACCCACCAATTTCTTATCTGGTGGAGGAGGGACCAAGTCCCAAGTCTCATTTTTGGACAAGGCCTTCGTTTCTTCAATCATCACTTGCTTCTACTTGGGATCAATAATAATTTCCTTCCAATTCTGTGGAATAAACAGATAAAATATACAAAGCAAAGGCTCTATAAAATGGGGATAAGGAGTCAAAAGAAACAAAGTTAGACATAAGATGTTTAGTACAAGACCTAACTTCTTTTCTGTAAGCAATAGGTAAATCTAATTCATTAGGAAATACAGATAACTCACCAGTGGAGGAGGATTCAAAAGATACAGTTTCCTGAAAGATACATCCATATTGACAAAGGTTTTTCTAGAGGGAGGATGATAACATTTGTAACTTTTCTGAGTAGAGGAATATCCTATGAAAACATATTTAAGGGCTCTAGGATCAAGTTTTCTAGTATTCCTAGTATGAACAAAACAGACACAACCAAATACTTTGGGTAGAATAACCTTTCTGAGTAGAGGAATCACATAGTCTTTTTTACCTTTTAAGACTTCAAGAGGACTTTGAAAATCAAGGATTTTTAAAGGCATGTGATTTATAAAGTATGTAGCAGCTAAAACAATATTCCCCCAATAAGGTTTGGATAAGTGCATGGTGAACACAAAGGACGGGGCCACCTATTCTACTTTATTAACCTCCCCTAGAAGAGGTGATAAAGGTGTGCTAAAGTAAGGTTCAGTTTCTTGAAACGTAACATCCTTATTGACAAAGGCTTTTCTAGAGAAAGGATGATAACATTTGTAACCTTTCTGAGTAGGGGAATGCCCTATGAAAACACATTTAAGGGCTCTAGGATCAAGTTTTCCAGTATTCCTAGTATGAACAAAACAGACACAACCAAATATTTTGGGTAGAATAACAGTCTCTTTTTCTTTTAAAACTTCAAGAGGACTTTAAAAATCAAAGATTTTTAAAGGCATGTGATTTATAAAGTATGTAGCAGGTAAAACAACATCTCCCTAATAAGGCTTGGGTAAGTGCATGGTGAACACAAGGGACGGGGCCACTTCTAGTAAGTGTCTGTGTTTCCTTTCAGCCACTCCATTCTAGGCACTGGTATAAAGACAATTGGTTTGATGGATAATTACATAATTTTTCAAGTAAGTCTTAAAGCATTTATTCATGTACTCAGTACCATTTTCAGTTCCCAAAATTTTTATCTTAGTATCAAATTGAGTACAGACCATCTTATAGATGGACTGAAAGCAAGAAAAAACTTCATTTTTTGCCTTTAGTAAATAAACCCAAATGGTGCGAGTATAACAATCAATTAAGGTAACAAAACATCAACAACCAAATAAAGAAACAATTTGAGTAGGACCCTAAACATCAGAATGAATAGTCATAAAAGGAATCAAACTTTTATTATTACTCAAAGGATAAGAGTTTTAGTATGCTCGGCAAATTCACAAGAATCACAAAATAAGGTTTCAACATTAAGACTTGAAAACAAACTGGGAAAAAGTTCCTTTAAAACAAAAAATGATGGATGTCCTAATTGCCTATGCCACTGGATTATGTCTTGATTAACATCCTTATTAACTCCAAGAAAGGCCTGCCTTGAGTCTCGAACACCATCTATCATAAGTCATCACGCAACCTACCATTGCCAATCCTCCCTGTGTGAAGGTCTTAAAGACACAATGATCAAGAAAGAACACAATTTTACAGTGTAGATCTTTGGTGATGGAACTGACAGGTAAAAAATGAACAAGAAACTCAAGTACATGAAGCACAAATTAGAGCGTAATATCAAGTGTACAAACCATAGAATCTGTTCCACAAACAAAAGATACAGACCCATTGGCTATTCGAACATTCTCCCCTTTAGGACATGAAGAGTAGTTGAACAGGCCTTTAGAAGAGCCGATCATATGTCTATTCGCACCAAAATCAACAATCGAAGAGGGAGAAAGGGCAGAAAGAGAAAAGAGGCCAAAAAACAAAGAAAACAACCCAAAAACGAAGCAAACCAAATAAGTCCAAAGCGATGGCCGGCGCGTGGTAGCAAGTAGCAACGCATGTGGTGGCAGACTGCAACCGGATTTGGTAGGTTTTGTCGGCAAGGCAATGAACTCTCCAAATATGGCCGCAGTGAGGCAAACGGCGATGCAAGCAAACGAGATCTGAGAAAAAACGTAGAACTATCCAGAATTGCTTGGGCAACGTGTGGTGGCTCGTGGGGAGGCTATGGGCGACCAGACTGAGCGGCAAGAAAGAAATCAGGCAAGCAAGGCAATTCTAGTCAGGCAAAGGACGGTAAGGGAGGGAGGCAACTCAAGCTTCAAGATGTGGATAGTGAAGGAAAGAGAACTCAACTCCCATAAGTTATACACAAGAACCCTAGTTTTGCATAAGGAGAAAAGATACTCACTTTAAGGCAATGCAGGCTTTGATACCATGAAAATTTTTAAATGAATGAATATCTTTTTATTGCTCAATTGTAGGTTTACAAATATGGATAATGAAATCTATACACCATTCCCTATTTAATTTTGGAAAAAGGCAATAAAATATAATAATTACATATTCACCCTAATAAAAGTTTTCTATAATCACGCTATCAGAATAAAAACCTAATTAGGCCCAATAAAACTAGTCAACAATTTTCAGTTATCTCCCCTTGAATTGGTGTTTTGGGAAAAAATGATTGATCTTCCAAAAACATAACATCCATAGTGATATAGGTTTTCTTGGTTGTAGGAGAATAATACTTGTACCCCTTTTTTGTTGAAGAGTAACCCAAAAATTTACACTTGTGGGCTCTAGGGTTGAGTTTTCTAGAATGTTAGGTATGGACAAAGACTGTCAACCCAAAAACGTTTTGAAGAATGGTACTGAAGATTTTTTTTTCTACAAAATATTCAAGTAGTTTTTGGCTAAGGGTAGAAAATTTGAGGATTTAGATTTAACAGGTAGGTGGCAACAAGGATAGCCTCTCACCAATACAATTTTGAGACATAAGAGGTAAACATAAGTGCTCGGGCTACGTCTAATAAGTGACAGTTCTTTCTTTCAACTACATTGTTCTGCTTAATTGTATCTACACATGAACTTTGATGAAAAATACCATGAGACATAAGGTAATCATTCAAATTGGTATTAAAGGACTCTTTGGCATTATCTGTCTGAAGGATTTGAATATTTGTTTAAAATTGGGTTTAGACAAATTTGTAGAACTGTTTGAATATAGTTGCTATCTTAGATCTTTCTTTCACCAAATACACTCAAGTTGCTCTACTATGGTCATCAATGGAAGTAACAAACCAACGAGCACTTAAAATATTTTTTATTGGTGAGGGCACCCAAATGTCAATGCAGATTAAGGAGAAGGGTTTGCTTGGATGATATGTGTGAGGATGGTAGGTATTTCTGGTGTGTTTAGCAATATGGCTCACTTCACATGTAGGAAAATTAGAATCTTTAGTGAATAGGTCAAGATACAATTTTTTTATAGAATCAAAACTTTGATGACCTAGTCTATAGTGCCTAACAAGGTATTGGGAATAGTGCTAACTAGGAGAGCCTTAGTATTGCAATCAGGCTTGAAGAGATGCAATCCTACCTCCTACTTAGCATTGCCAATTATCGTCCTTCCATCCAAGTCATGGAAAATACACCCATTTGTGTTAAAAATACACTACAGCCATCATCTAGCATAATTTTACTAATAGATAGTCAATTGTAAGATAATTTAGGCACAAGCAACACATCCTTTTGTTTAGTAATGGAAGATAAAGTCATTGTTCCTTTCCTTTTCACTTTAGACAAGGAACCATCAGCAATTCTAACCACGAGCTCACCTTGGCAGGGAATAAGGTCATCAAGGAGTAGTTCATTACCTGTCATATGGTCCGAAGCACCCGAATCAACAATCCTCAAAAATGCATTTTGTGTTTGAGAATTAAAGGCAAAGGATAGATTACCGGACTAGGCAACTATCCCATTATTCATCACCTTTCCTTCATAAGGATCCATGTTCAAGAGAGATAAAATAAATGAGAACACTAATAAGAGGTGGCCAGAACTACTTGGTTATGGCCAAAACTTGTCGGATAATCTAAAGGAGAAAGACAGCTAAAATGATGCCTAATGTACAAGACGTTTTTGTTGCTAGAGCACCTTCCAAGGAGATGATGAGAAAGAAACCTAACAAATGGTGGCTGAAACGGCTGGGCTTTGCTCGTAACATGCCGAAAACGATGATTTGACACCAAAGAAGACGATTGGCGGTCGAAAAAGAGCTACACTCACCGGCATGTGAGAAGTCAAAAACTAGTAGGGTGGCACGTGAGACACGCGCAGTGATCTCGGTTGCCGAAAAATGGGGTTTCCCTAGTCAGAGGACGAAGGTTCTATTTTCAGTGGCGGTGAGAGTCACCATCACTATACCAGTGATGCAATGTTAACTCTCGTATGAATGTTGCTGCTGCTCATTAACTCACTCTGCTCACAGACTCACTTTCAAATAGAGAACCCTCTAGGGTTGCTCTGATACCATGTGAAAGATCAGTGTTTTTGTATTCTCTGATGATTTCATTGAAATACAACCAATCAATCATCAATCTAATCCCTAAGAATTGGAAAAAATATAAATCCTAATCAATGCCTAGGTCAACTATACAATTAAACTAATGAAATAATTAAAAACAAGAAATCAGCCTCCATTAATATCAACAAGATAGATCTAATTATCAACAATCTAATTATGGAAATGAGCCAAGAAAAAACCTTTTGGTGTCGCTTGATCTATGTAGCCAACCCCATCTAGTAGAAAAAGGATTCGCTTGTTTGCTTGTTTGATGTCCATATCTCTTATTTTTTTGGGATTGAGTGATTGTGATAGACCCAAGTTACAAAAAAATATAATAAAAATATCAAATAAATAAAAAGGAAGAGACACATTGGAGGAGAGGATGGTAATGACTTAATCAGGGGGGGACCACAGTATCAAATATATTGGAGGGTAGAGCAAATGGAAAAGGGGGGAAATTTGAAAGGGAGTTTTGGGAGAGTGCCAGCCTCTCAAAACTAGAAGTGTTTGTTCTGGTTGCTTTGTGTTTGTGAGCTAAGGGCCTTTCTGTGTGTGAGTTCTGCTCTGTTGTGTTTGCATTTTCTGCTTTAGTGGCTGTGCTGTTTAGGAGAGGGGTTGCTGCCATTGTAGGCACCCCTGTGCTGTGTAGTCCAGCCTTGTAGCTGAGGTTGGTGTGTGTGAATCATCAATAATACAGTGTATTATTCAGTAACATAGAGGGTTCCAACAGATTGACTTAGAATAAACTCTTCCTGTAATACTTGTGTGTAAATTATTACTGAATTATATATGAAAATCAGAGAATAAGAGCAAGTCTCTGTTTTTTCACCTTTCAAGCTTTTATAAATATAGGATTGCAGTGACTCCTAAACTTTAGCAACATTAAGCTACAGGATCAGTATGAGTATGCAAGAAGAAAAATAAAGAAACAAAAAGTTAAGTCTTAATGGAAATATTTTCTACTGTAGTAAATTGAAACAACTTATAGGACAGATAAACGAACCTGAGTAGCAATGGGCTGTGGACCATTCTGCACTTGAGGCCCAACAACTACTGGTAGATCATATTGCTCAAGATATGTCCAAATGGTATCCTTCAATAATGGAGAGACACGAACAAATGTAGCTATTGCATTCCTTAAAGCACCCTTTGTTTGCATCACAGAACCTTCATCAGAAGAAAAGTGCAAGAATTTTCCTTGGAACAGAAATACTTATGACACTAACGTACAGTAATCATACCTTCAGATAAGGAGGCACATTTTCATAACTAAGAAGCTTGAACAGTGGCTCAATATCAGGAAACCAGTTTTTCCTTTCTATAGGGTTTCCATTTTCCACAACCTGTATACCAGACAAATACATGGTAAAAAACCCATTCCACAAAGAAACAATCAGTTGCCAACTTAACACAAACCTAGATCTTGGTTCAATATGTAAATGCAACAAACAAACATCATTCAAACAACAAACAAAACCTCTTTCATCTACTTCACTTGGAGCAAAGTTCGTCTTGGTCAAACTAAACCATTCATGTTTCATTTTCCTAGGTAGCAAAACTATGGAAGAAGTTGAAGAAGAGAGCCATCATAGCTTAGGTCACAAAAGATTGGATAGTTTACCCACTAGAACCATGAATCAATTGAAATTAAAATTATAACATAAGTTCAAGAGTCAGCCCCATGGTGGACTCTTATGGCTACTTCACCAGTATGTATTTTGGGGAGGCAATTAACCTAGTGTACTATCTCCAAGGCTAAAAATTCATTTAATGAAATTTAATATGGCAATCAAGTTAACCTAAGTCAATTGATTGATACCTAAATATTTATAAAATGAGGGAGGTCCATAAAATTTTTTTCAGAGTAACAATACACCAAATTCATTTTCTTAATCCTATGAAATATATATCTTATGCTCAATATGTTTACAGGACTGGACAAGTTGGCCGAAGCACAACACTAAGCATAAATAGTATGACATCAACTCTAGGCCTCGTTAAATCACCTTGCTTACACCTTATTGAGTTAGAGAATTGAAAGTTCCCACCAATCACAGACAGTCGAACACAGTTTTTATTGTTACTTATAATTTCAACCAAGAATCTTGATATCTTTAGACCAGTGCATGAGTCCAATTATCATAACCATTTCTATTTTTTTCCTCAAAATTTTCCATAATGAGAGACCCAAAAAAAAATAAATAAATAAATAAACACAATTAATAAATGACAGAAATAGGATCAAAATAAAACAAGCAGTATTAATTAAAAAAAATTCTCAATAAGTCATAATTCAATGTTTCCATCGGCATTCACCTATATCTACTTCTTCCCATTAAAATAAAACATTTGCAGCAATTTCAACTCATGGAAACTCAAGCTTAAAGGTAATTAACAAATCAACTTTGGGGAAAGGATATGTTGAGGAAGAGAGAAAATTACAACTACCTAATATTAACTGATTATTGATATAACCAAGAATAGGTAAAGTCAAACCTTCGTAAGAACATTCAAATATGCCACAAGTGCTTTTGCATCCCCTTGCTGAATTTCAGGCAACATTGCTCCAGCAGTTTGAAGGGACTGTTTAAATTTCTCATCATAGATTGCTAAGCATTCAAACAAAGTGCTCCACCCAATCGAGCGGAATGCTTTACCCTGCAGTAACTCATAAACTTTTGATGCACCTTCCTGACTAGAAGCCTAAATAGAAGTTCCCAACAAGAAAACAAATGATGGGATATAGTAAAGATTGTGGAGCAAGATTAAGATTTACAACTTAAAATAATCAAAAAATTATCTTACCAAGGTGCTCAGCATATTTAAGAAAGCCACAAGCGTCTGGAAATTTGTATGGTCCTCTCCAGCAAAACTTACAAATGTCCACAACACATCATTTCCAGACAAGAGCTCTGGTTCTTTCTGAAAACTTGATGAAAATTTTTGTGGTCATGAGTACATGATCAAAGGCAAAAGCCAATTACATGAATTATAATTTCTAAGCCATTTAAATCCTGGAAAGCATAGAGCATACAAAACTAGATCAACCACATAAGTTTCACTGCTTTTCTTCCATAAATGAAACAACCATATAGAATTAGTTTGCATAACTATCTAGAATAAACATTGCCTAAGAGCAGCAATAACTCAATCAACTGACATATTTAAAGCCATTCAAACTTTAACATGATTGACTCATATGTCAATAAGAAATTTTCATTAATTTTATTGTCATTTGATCAAACTGACCTGATAAATTTCGCTTACAAAGTCCAAGATAGAAATAAATGGGATACAGCCAGTTTCAGTGCCATGTAGAGAACTTGTGCTAGGGTCCTGCACAAAGTCATGCGATCCAGCAACACGGTATGGACTAAGCATGCTCATAGCCTTGTCCTTAGATTCTTTTATCTGCTAAAGGATAGGCAAAATTATTTACAAAGAAATATCTTGAATACGATAAATGAACCATAACAGAAATTTTTTATTTTGCAATAATTATCTAACCCAAATAATTGTTGCAACAAGTATTTATATGTTTCAGTCATTAACAAGAAATCCAATATGTCACCCAAGGAGTTAATTTTAGCATTCCCAATATAAACAAACATTTAAAGTTTCTAATGATAAAGAAAATCAACCTATTAGAAATTAGAATCACACTCATAGGAGAAGGGCCAAAAATATACCATAAAAAAATAACAAGAAAACTTATTAGGGGAAAAAATGTTTTATCACCAAATGTGCGTGTGATGTGTTATGAAGCACAAACACTGACACGGACACCTGACACGACACGGACACGGACACGTTGAAACGTCAAACTCTAAAAAATATAGGACACAACGCAACACGGCATATATATATTTTAAGTTTTCTTTTAGTGATATACTCGTAAAAAAGAAAAATAACCAATATTATTCTATATTTTAAAACTTACCCTATTATGTTCTAAATCAAATTTACAAAATTTCATATATAACAAAAGCAATTATTAAAGTTTGCTGAGTGTCCGAGCTAAAAAAATAAAAAAAAATTTTATTCTAACACACCTATAGGTGTGTCAAACGCATGTCTACACTAAGTCATGGTGCGTTGGTGTCGTGTCATGTGTCAGACACGTGAGAGGCCTAAAGATAGACGTGTCGTGCTTTACTGATGTGTTTTAGTAGTCATCCTTTCTTACATTGTGAAGTGGCTAGGCATATATGGAACAAACTATTTGGCCTCTTTGAATAGGCCAAATTGGGTTTGCCCAATTAATATTGGAACTTTCTTAGCTATCAAAATTGCAGGCTTGGGAAGGGATAAGGAGCTTAAAGCCCTTTGGCATTCTACAGTATTGTCAACTTTGTGGTATATTTGGTTGGAGAGGAACGGGAGGATCTTTAATAATAAGTCTTTCCACCTCACCTTCTTCAGGAAAGAATCACCTTTTTATCCTCTATTTGAGTGATAGGGGCTGGACCCAAGAAAAATTAAGTAAAACAGGAATATTGAAGAAAAAGCAAGTGTCTGAATCTGAACACAACCCTTTTATTCAATGATAAGTCCTTAGGTAGGACCAAACCCAAGTACAAATGCTGAATAATATGCTGATGCCTACGAAAATCTTCCTAACGTTATTTATAGAGTGGAACCAGGTCAGGCTTATCGGGTTTGCCCTCATCAGTCTTCTTTCTTCTAGAGTAAGTCAACAGGGCTTGTTAGGACTTTTATCAGTGGGTTTCTCCAAACCACATCTTTTAGACAGGAATTTAAGATATAATTATCATACTAGAACACCTAACCATGAGCAAGACTGCAGCAAATCATACAGGCTGTAGATTTTTTTTTTTTTTAATTAGAATTTGGGTTATAAGAATAGGCCAACTTATGCAAATCATAAAAACTGTAGTACCATAGAATTATAGACCCAAAAAGAACAGCAGACTGAGCAATTGGGCAAATCTATCCATTTAATTAAGCCAAACACCAAATTAAGGCTTCACGCAAGGAGCAAGTGGAAGAGGCAACATTTCTTTTTCCACTTTCAACTGCAATGCAAATGCAACTTTGCAAGAGTTTAAGGAAGAGAAGGGAAAAGTTGGCGTGAAATATGAAAGTTAGAAATATCTCATAATTTTCCAAGCATTGCATGACTCAAACAAGCCTCAGTCTCCTATCAGAGCTTCAAAGTCATAGCCCAGAATAATAGAAAATGCTGTTGTAAAAATAAATGAAGAAAAATATCCTAGCTCATAAGAGAGCCCTCACCCAAATCCTAACTAATTTTCTACCCTACTGCCCTCTTTTCCCAGCCTTTTTATTCACCACCTTCAGCCTAACTAACTTCTAGAAATCCTTCTCATTAGTCTCAAGGTGTCCCTCCACCTAGCTCCTCTTGTCTCAACCGTAGGCAAGCTGGATATGCTGATCACTTTTCCCTACTACACAATTTTTTCTTTCAACTTTATAGGCTCTCCCACTTGGAGGCCAATCAAAAATTCTAAAATGTAAGGAACGAAAGAGAGAGAATGCTTCAAAAGGCCCTAGTGGATGGAGGCTCACGTAGAACCTTCTCTGGTGGTTTTATTCAATATCAAACTCAAAACAGTAATCCTTCCAATACAACAAACAAACAAAGCCTTTTCTTATTAGGTGGGGTCGACTATATGAATCAAACAATAACATGTTCTATCTTAACTCATTTCTACTATTAGATTATTTACAGTTAAATCTATTTTGATAGTTTCTCCTATTGTTTTCTTTGATCTCTCCCTATGACCAAACCACCTAAGGCATGTTTCTAACAACTTTTCTATAATAGGTACTATCACAACTTTCTTTCTAATGCAATCATTCCTAATTTTATCCTTTCTATTGTGCCCACTCATCCAACCTAACATTCTAATTTCTGCGACATTGAATTTTTGCTCCTATTGACTTTTTATCACCCAACATTCAATACCATACAACAATGTAAGTGTTATAGCTGTACTATCAAATTTTTCCTTAAATTTGAATAGTACTTTTCTATCACAAATAACCCCTAAAGCCTTCGTCCACTTCATCCATCCATCTTGGACCCAATGATCTGCATCCCCCTCTATTTCTCCATTACTTTGTATTATGGTCCCCAAGTGCTTAAGACTATTGACTCCTTGTAAAGGACTGACAAATTAGAAAATAACAAAATGGGGCTATGACAATACCCAAATACAGCAACCAGAGCAAATAAAATTGCAGAAAAATAAAATAGGTAGTATCTCACTTTCGTGAGGTCAATCACTTTCCCACATCCTCCAGAATTTCTTCTTGCCTTCCCATAAGATCAGGTTCCCATGATAAAGCCAGCCATCAGGCCCTTTCATTCTCTCATTCCAGCTCACCACTCCCACTCATCCATGTGTCAGATTTAGTTACTGCCTATTTCCTTCTCTGCCCCTCTCTTTTTTTGTAGAATATACTTTGGCCTCAGAGACACCTTAACTTAGGTTTGGTCCAATTCCAGCACCTTTACCCTTCTAAATATAGGTCTCAATGACAGCAGGCCCATCTGTTACACATACTTGATATGAAGCACAAAAACTTCAAAACATGAAATGTAATCAATACCATGCCATGGTTGTTAAACTGAAATCTTGCAACTAGACTCATGCAACTTCATTCAAGCTCAAGTCTTAAGTTCGTTTCTAACCAGTTCTCATCACTGCACTTGATGTGATATCAGGGCAGACCAGGAAACTACACCCTGTTATCCTTAAGCTTTTCATTAATTTTTGCCTTTCTCACATGAATTGAATCTACTTAACTTTGTTCAAATTTCTTCTCAAGTCAGTCTCTCATATCTAGCTACCTTCTCTTTATTCTACACTGTTGGTGATCAAATGGTGGCTGATTCCTTGTTTTAAATTTAATTTATTTGTTTAATTGTATAGTTGACCTAGGTATTTTTTAGGATTTGTTATTAGCTAATTCTTAGGAATTATATTTATTACTAAGTGGAATTAGTGTCATATATATATGCAAGAGTATCAATGATATCAAATCAGTGTGAACACAAAAAAATCTCTGATTTTAACATAGTATCAGAGCAACCCTAGAGTGTTCTAACATGAGTGGAATACAGTGAGTAGGACATAAGAGAGTTTAACCTTGCATCACCGGTTCAGTGACTGGTGACTCTCACCGTCAGCCAAATTAGTGTCGCCAGCATCAGACCAGTCATTCCCAGTTTTCAGATGATCCACAACCGCGCACGTGTCTCACGCGCCACCCTGCCTGACTTTGACCTCGCCGACTCGTGAACCATTTTTTCGACTGTCGTTCATCTCCTCCAGCATTGTAGCACCATTTCCAACACATTCCGGCCAAAACCCAGTAAGTCCAGCCACTGGTCGTTGGAAGGTGCTATTCTCTATTGCCCCTTATCATGTTCCAGCCTGTTTCATTAGGCAGCAACTTCACTGACTCAGAAACAGTCCAGCATGGGTGCACAAGAGGGAAAGGGATCCAGCATTGGTATAAAAGAGGTGTTACACTCTGGCAATATGAAATCATTACCTGTGTTACACATGGGACATCGATTGAATGGGAATAATTACCTACAGTGGTCTCATTCAGTTATGATGCACATCTCCGGTAGAGGACAGGATGATTATCTGACCAAGGCAGCCAAAAGTCCAGATCCTAGTGACCAGAAATTCGACACTTGGCATGTGGAAAATAATCTTGTGATGTCTTGACTGATCAATTCAATGGCGAATGATGTAGGAGTAAATTTTCTGCTCTATCATACTGCTAAGGAGATATGGGATGCTACAAAGGAAGCATACTCAACTCACGAAAACTCTGCTGTCATATTTGAAATTGAGACCCACTTGGCTGCATTTCAACAAGGAGACAAGGCCGTGAATCAGTATTTTAACACTCTTACCAGAATGTGGCAGCAACTAGACACATATGACACCATCACATGGTCATGTGCAAATGATGCAATGACTTAGAGAAACTTGGTGGAAAAGAAAAGAACCTACAATTTTCTGATGGGACTTGATAGCCAATTTGAAGAGGTAAGGGGGAGAATTCTTGGATTAAGCTGCTGCCTTCATTGAAGGAAACTTTCTCTATGGTGAGGAATGAAGAACGTAGGAAGAAGATCACTCATGGAGTTTCATCCATGAATGCAAATGTGGAATCAATGGCTATGGTTGCAATTGGTAATCCTCTTGGTGGAAACAAGTCAAAGAAGAATAATAAGCCTTGGTGTGATCATTGCAATAAGAATGGTCACACTAAGGAAGCTTGTTGGAAGATACATGGGAAACCACCCAATTGGAAGCTGAAGAACCAATGTGAAACCCGAGGATATAATGCCACTACTGAAGGTAAAACCTCACAAATGGAGATGTCAATTTTCACCAAGGAGCAGCTGGGGGTCATTCAAAAATTGATTTCCAACCAAACGGGAAATTCCAATGAAAAAGGTTATTGGTACTAGGACATTTGCACAACTAGGTAATCCATCTTTTGATCTTAACTCTCAAACACAAAATGGATCTCTATGGATTGTTGATTCAGGTGCTTCAAATCATATGTCGGGTAATGAACTACTATTTGATCATCTTGTTCCAGGCCAAGGTAATCTAATGGTTAAAATAGCTTATGGCTCCATATCTAAAGTGAAAGGAAAAGGAATAGTAACTCTTTCCTCCAATATCAAACTAAAAGATGTGTTACTTGTGCCCAAACTATCTTGCAATTTACCATCTATTAGTAAAGTTGTACAAAATGAAGGCCAGAATGTAATTTATAATCAAAATGATTGCATTTTTCAGGATTTGGATGGAAGGACGATGATTGGCAATGCTAAGGAGGACGGACTGTATCTCATCAAGCCAGATTGCAAGAATAAGGCTCTCTCAACCAGCACTATTCCCAATTTCTTGTTATGGCACTATAGACTAGGTCATCCAAGCTTTGATTATGTGAAAAAATTGCATCCTGACCTATTCACTGAAGATTCTAATTTTCCTACATGTTAAGTGTGCCATATTGCTAAACACATTAGAAATACCTACCATCCTCACCCATATCATCCAAGCAAACCCTTCTCCTTAATCCATAGTGACATTCGGGGACCATGTCCAATAAAAAATATTTCAGGTGCTCATTGGTTGGAAGTATCAATAGACACAAGGCAAGGTTGGTGGTAAGAGGATTTACTCAAACTTATGGAATTGATTTCCAAAAGACTTTTGCCCCAGTGGCAAAATTGAACTCCATCAAAGTATTACTATCATTGGTAGCAAATCTTGATTGGCCCTTATTTCAACTAGACGTGAAGAATGCCTTCTTAAATGGTGATTTGGAAGAAGTATATCTAGAAATACCTCCAGGATTTGAGAGCAAAAGCAACAATGCAAAGGTTTGCAAATTGCATACGTCACTCTATAGACTTAAGCAGTCTCCAAGAGTTTGGTTTGATAGATTCATCAAGGCTGTTAAAAGACTCGGCACAAACAAGGGAAGGCAAATTATACATTGTTCACCAAAATATCATTTGATTGTGAAATTGTTATTTTAATAGTTTATGTTGCATTGTTGTCACAAGTGACTACACTGAGGAATTAAGAAGACTGAAGGAAGCAATGTCCCAAGAATTTCAAATTAAAGACCTGGGAGAACTTCGTTACTTCTTGGGTATGGTGGTTGCTAGATCCAAAAGGAGAATAATTGTTTCTCAAAGAAAATACAATCTTCACTTGTTGAAGGAAACAAGTATGTTGGGATGCAAACCAACTAACACTTTTATGGAGGTCAACTACTAGGAAATTCTCAAGTCTGAGAACACACCAGTTGACACTCCAAGATTTCAAAGGTTGGTAGGGAAACTAATATACCTCTCTCATACTAGACCTAAGGTTAGCTTCCCAGTCAGTGTGGTAAGCCAGTTTATGAATAAACCAAGTGAAGAACATATGGAGATGGTAAATAGAATTCTAAGATACTTGAAAATGGCTCTTGGAAAAGGTATCTTTTTCAAAAAGGGAGTAAGCAAAGATGTTGAAGTCTATATTGATGCAGATTGGACTAAAGATGTTAATGATCGAAGATCTACATCACGCTACTATACTTATGTTTGGGGGGAATCTTGTGACAAGGAAAAGTAAGAAACAACCAATTGTAGCTTGGAGTAGTGCTGAACCTGAATTTAGGGCACTTGCTCATGGAATTTGTGAAGGCTTATGGCTGAAACGACTTCTTGATGAATTGAAGATCACACTCAAGGACCCTATAAAGGTTAGATGTGATAATATGGCAACTATCAGTATGACAAAAATCCTGTTCATCATTACAACAAAACATGTGAAGATAGATCGACACTTCATCAAAGAAAAGATAGAGGCTGATGTGGTTAATCTAGACTATATCTCTAGTAGTCATCAAGTTGCCGATATCCTTACAAAGGGACTTGGAAGAATCAAATTCGAAGAACTCTTATCCAAGCTAGGAATGATTGACATTTTGTTCCCAGCTTTAGGGGGAGTATTAGTGATCATGGTGGTTGATTCCTTGTTTTAAATTTATGTGTTCAATCGTATAGTTGACCTAGGTATTTAGTAGGATTTGTGATTAGATAATTCTTAGCAATTATATTTATGACTAAGTGGAATTAGTGCTGTATATATATGCGAGAGTATCAATGATATCAAATCAGAGTGAACACAAAAATCTCTGATTTTCACATACACCATAACTATCTGTCACAACTAATACCTACATCCCTTCCTCCATTAATTAAAACCACCAGAAATATTCAACTCTTCATGCCCAAATAGGTTCAGCTTCTTCTTCTTCATGGTTAAGGCTTCAATTGAATAGAGAGACCAGTAGATGCAGCTGTTGTGTACTGGTTTAGCCCTTATTGCATCCACTGGCCAAACAATTATTTAAGAATGTGAGGGAAAATGAGTTGGAGCATTTGGGAGATGGTTTGCCAAGCCATATTAAGCACCAAAAAAGGGCCTCAAACAGTTATGGGTTCAGACTCATGAAATCAAATTCCAACTTGCAATTTTACATTTTTACCCAATTTCATGAGTTTACAATGACTTCAACTTGTGTTTATTAAGTTGAGAGTTGAGTCAATTTAGGGACCCGAAGGCTCAAACTTGTACGATTTTACGAGCAAATTTCCAAGTTTAACAACCATGCACTACATGAAACTAACAGATTGACACTTCAAATTTTGTCATATCAGTGTTGTGTCCCTTGTGATACAACTGATATGGAACTTCTATAGCATATTTAAAGAAGAAAGAGAGAAACTAATATCATTCTTATATAGAATATATAAGAATTATAAGAGAAGAGATAAGATGCAACATATGATAATTAAATTAATATCTATCAAGAAAATCGAGAAGAGAAAATAATTAGGAAGAAAAGGAAGAGACCAAACAAAATATGGGCCTGTTGGATTATATTCTCTCTTTTTTTTATTATTCTTTAAAACCTTTATACTTATAATAGGACCCCACAAAAGATACTTGTACCCTTCACTATAAAAGAAAACTTGCTAAATTGTTGATAACTCTTAAAATGGTAAAACGCTTCTTAGCCCACATGACTTTACTAAGTCCTCAATAATTCTTGACATGAAAGTATTTCTAATTCTTAACATCTCTAGAATAAGAATACTTTAGTTGCCAAACTTAATCACAGGCCAGATTTCTGCATTCAATAACCAATTGCATGTTCCATTTTATATGCAAGTGAAAAAGATCAACTAACCTTGTCTCTGGCATGTGGATTAGACAAGAAGCAAGTAATCAGCTTGTGAAGATATGCATTGTACATATAGATCATATCTTCATCATCATTCTGTATAAAAATGCACAGCTACCTTGTGTCAATGAAGTAAAATCATGGAAAACTAAAAGTATACATTAAATAAAACCTAATATCTCACTTCTCAAGACACCCCATGAAAAATTTTACAAAATAAACAATCTCCTAAAATTAATATTGCACTTGTAAATCTGGATCACATGTATAATAGACTACCTAAAATCTTATCTTTCCTGTTCAAATAAGCAAAAATTAAAACATAATCATGTCCAAAGAAATTGGCAAAAAGGGGATTTGAATCCATGCCCTATGGAAGACCAAAACATGAGTTATCATATTGAGAATGTGTTTGATTAGTAGATTAGTTTAAATAACAACAACAACAAAAACAAGCAAAGCCTTTTCCCACTAGGTGGGATCAGCTACATGGGGCAAACTACAGTAACGTGTTCTATCTTGGCTAATTTCTATGGTTAAATTGTTTACAATTAGATCTATCTTAACAATTTTTCCTATTGTTTTCTTAGGTCTCTCCCCACCTTAAGTTATTAGACTATTTTTCATTTGGTCAATTCTTCAGGAGCCTATAATAGTTTCCTCTGTACATGAACAAATCACCAAAGGCGCATTTCTACCAACTTTTCTATGTAAAGTGTTACCCCAACTTCTTCATGTAATACAATCATTCCTAATCTTATCTTTCCTAATGTGTCCACTCATCCAATACAATATTTTCATTTCTGCAACATTCAACTTTTGCTCGTGTTGACTTTTTATCATCCAACATTTAGTACCGTACAACAATGTAGGTCTTATAACTCTGATAAAATTTTTCCTTAAGTTTGAGTGCTACTTGTCTATCATGAATGATACCTAAAGCCTTCCTCCATTTCATCTACCCAGCTTGGACCCTATGATTTACAACTCATTCTATTTCTCCATTATTTTGTATTATAGTCCCCAAATACTTAATAACTTGTAACTTGTTGTATGGAATGACCTTCAAATTTCATTTCTACCCCAGAATCAGTTTACCTTAAGCAAAATTATTTAATAGAAAACTCATTATGTTAAGCCAAAATATAATAAAATGCAAATGCTAAACACATTTTTTATACGACAAAAGAATTCATTGATGAGAAGAGAGAAGAATACAAAAAGAAAAAGTATAAAACAGAAGACAAAAAACCCTTTGCAAGAAAAAACTAAAACAAAAGAAAACAACCAAAACTCTAGCCTTCCAATCTCTTTTAGCAAATTGTAAACACTTTCTACATGCTCAAAAGTAAAATTACACTGCGTATAAATGGTTGAAATAACAAGATAAAATTTTTGAAGAAAATTCAGTTCAATGATTTGATAATAAAGAGATAAAAGATATATACAAATCAAAAGTTTATGATCAAAGCATGAATAAAGGGAACATAAATAAATTAATAAAGCCAGCATACATGAAAATATTTTCTTTTGTTAGACATTTGTGTCTTATACAAGAGATGTACAGATGCAATTATAAATAAAAGCCTAAGGAAATAAAAGACCAAAAAAATAGTTAAATTTATATATTTCCAAGAAAATGCTAAATTCTAACCTAAATAAATAAGACAGATGCATTATACAGGTTATTTTTCTACTCAGTTACGTATATTGCAAATATATATCCCCTAAGTAGGAAAACCCACCTTTCTCCTTTTATTTACCCAAAAACAATTTTAAAAAGTACATTTTGAAAGGGTACCAATAACATGGCATAGCAGATGAACCTGGTAAGCTGCAGTACGAAGAACTTTATCCAGTAAAAACTGGAAGACATTTTCCAAGAAAATGACTTCCAAGCATTGACTAAGATAACCAACTTCATTCGATGAACCACTTAAAACAGATTCCCTTGAAGCAATTCCATCTTGTATTAACATCAAATGCACCACCCAAGCAAGCCTTATGCCACCAACAAAGCCCTCAACAATTGGATCATTTCCAGTAGCCATTACCTTAAGCAAGTGAGGCCATCAGCAGCATTCCAAATTATAAGCAGATAGTTTCCAATGCATAAAACAGTAGTGATCATTCATCTTACAATTGCATTAAATTCACGTCTAAAGGAAGCATCAGAGGAAAGGACAGATGCTTTATCAGGCACAGTACTCAAACCATCTGAGACGAAGGCAATCACAAGAGAAAAAAGAAGACTAAAAGTTATCTGCAAAAACAGACAGGTTTGGAAATGTAAGGAAAAGTAAGGAAGCAACATAAATTCAAAAGAGCAGAAGGCATCTATCTTTTAGAAAATTTAAGTTTAATTTGAAGCTTTTAGCTCATGTGGTAAAACAAAATCTCATTGTTCAAGTGTAACACACATTAGAACACAAATAAAATATACTGTGCTTGATTGTTTCAAAGTGTGTATGATTACAAACCAAAATTCTACTACACACTGAAAAACAGAAAGATGGAAAAATCTACTCAGTTAACCAGAGCATAAAGGTGTACCTGATGTTTGACAGTGATATTGTTCTCACAGAGTTCAGTAGCATTATCTTTTAAGGTAGAAAAAATATCTTTTACATCTTTTGGACCTGAAGACAAATTATCTTGCGATATTAATCAAGAAAAATGAATAAAAATGAACTCCTAAGAAAACCTCAGATGTTGCTATGCTTACTCATTCGAACAATTAGAACAGAAAGGACAAGACAATGTCCCAGTACAAGTCTTTCCCTAGATACCACTGCCTGCCGCTCCACAAGAGAACCTCTGGAATCAAGAAGATAGCGCTCCGACAGAGGACCGCCCAAACCGGAAGGTTCTTCTCTTTTGAGTTCCTTTATCCAAAAAAAGAAATGCTCAAAAAATAATAATTAAACAAAAATGAGAATCAACCAATAAGTTCAAAGCCAGATATAGGAATGTTCCTCCACTTTATGGTACACTATTAAAGAGGGGAATTGATGGAAAACCCTAGAAGACTTATTCTAGAAGAAATGAAGAAAATTAAAAAAGAATCCTAAAAGAGGATAAATATCCTAGGAAATGATAGACTTTTTAGTATTTAATATATTTTGAACAACTTAAGAGAGGATAGTTATTTCTGTCTTTATTATTTTGAAGGTTAGTTTACCTGGTCATTTAATACAATTAGCTCTCAGGGATTCCTATATAAATAGCCTTTTTTCCTAGTGTAAAACAATTTTGCATTACTGAGTAATGTTCATATTAGAGTCTTGTAGAAATAAAATATAGCTTTATAATTTTTTATTAAGACATCCTTCATTTAGTATTTTAAAAATTATGTTTTCCTCCATTTTAAAAACTTTATCTGTAGAACAATTCCATTGTGACGGATGCGAATTTGCCCAACACAAAAGCACTTCTTTTCCTATTAGTGAAAATAAATCTACATATCCATTTACTAAACATAGTGATATTTGAGGTCCCTCCCCGATACTTAGCATATCAGGTGCAAAATGTTGGTATCTTTCATAGATGATCGGACTTGTGTTACTTGGATTGTTTTACTAAAGAATAAATCTTATGTGAGTTGTGTATTTACTATGTTTATAATATGATCAAAACACAAGAAATGTTATAATGAATCACTTCAAATGCCTCCAAAAATTAATTTTCCCACTAAAATTATCTCATCCAATAATTAGAAATAGGGGAAGACTAAAGAAAACAATAAAAGAAACTATTAAGATGAACTTAAGTATTACTAACCTAATTGTAGAAATGACTAAAGATAGAACACAATGGCATCACTTGATCCACACAATTAACCCCACTTAGTGAAAAAAGGCTTGGTTTGTTATTGTTGTATAGTCAAAAATTACTTTCTTATTTACTCTATCTTTGATGCTTCCGATTGCACTTGATTTTTGGATTAAGTGAAAAAGTGAAAGAGTAGCTAAGAGCAAATATGGAAGCTACATAAATTTGAGGGGAGTTGGAGTTGAGAGTTGTGCTTTTGACAAGAATGATTAGGGTGAAAATATAAGCAAGTAGAAAATACTAAAACAACAACAAGCCCAGTTTTTCCCACTAAGTGGAATCGACTATATGGATCAAGCGATGCTAATGTGTTTTATCTTTACTCATTTCTATAGGCAAGTAGGAAATAAGCAAATAAAAAGAATAAAATTAGGCAATGGAAGAGGGTTAAAAATGAAATTAAGAATACTGAAAAATTCAAACCATCTCAAACCCCCCAATTTGGAGGGGTTTGAAAATTGGGTTGCCGGATGGTTTGGGATGGTCTCCAAACCATCCTAAACCACCCCACCCCACTACCTTTTTAAACAACAACCAAGGATTTAAACACTCAAACCACCCCACTCCATGTCTCCACACCACTCTCAAACCATCCTTTCAACCAAGCCATTAAAAAAAATTTCAGGCCACAACCCACAATTTTCATTCCCAATCAATGGGAATTTTTTTGTAATATTAAAACACCCATCTTTATCCAAATACGCTTTCAAAAACAATAAGTAAATAATATATAATTATAATAAGTATAAAATGACAAGAAAATTGAAATAATAAAAAAATATTAATAAAATCTATAATATATGTTAAAATGAAAATAAAATATCAAATATCAAATAATAAAACAAGAATATAATAAAAAAATAAAAATAATTACTACAACATAATACATAAACACAATTTAATAAATAAATCAAATCATAAAAATATACCCAAAAATGGTAGGGGTATTTAAATATATATATATATACATATATTAAAAATTCTTTAGCTGAGACAAGATATTTTAAAACTACTAGTGATCAACAATAAAATACTAGATTTGGCATGCACTAAATTGTACATTAATTTTACAATTTTTTTAATATAAAATAAGAAAATTATTATTATATTTTCAATTAATAAAAGTAAGTAATGAGTAGTTATTTAACTTCTCACTCTCCTGACATCTATTTTAACTTCCCACTTTTCTCACTCTTCTCACATGTTTTTCAAATTCATATTTTATTTTATATGTTAATATTTGTTTTGGAGAACAGAGGACAGCAAAGCCATATATAATAGCGTAAAAGCTAAAAACAAGAAAGGGAACAATAACAATGAGAATTCTAATATTAAGCATGTTGAAAATGAGAAAGGAAATAACAATAATAAAGCTCCTAATATTAAGCCTTAATTGATGGCTTATCTCTTGATTTATGTATAATTACCCATATTATTGACTATACCACACCAAATATTATTTTTCCCATTCTTCAAAAATCTCACATGATTGGAGAAAACTCAAAATCAAGTTTTGAAGTGTGGAAGTAATAGAAAAATCCAACTTAATGAATAAAGATAGACATTGGGTTGCAATTGAAAAAATGATAATAAAACAAATAAATACTAGCCTTAGCTACATTTGGGTGATCCTTAGGTGGTTGGTCGACAAGTAACTAGTTTTTGGTGTTGCAATTAAGTTTAACCTAACAAGGTTATGGAACCCAAAAGCTCTTTCCAGTTTCGGGATTCAATCTATATATTCCTCACCCAATATATTCTCTAGAATCTTGTCAATGCTGTCCCTATTATCTGTCCATGGCAAATTTTAAAGATTGAAGTTATTGCACATGGTTACTTTCCAATATCCAAATTCCAAAAGACCCTTACAATTGCTGCAAGGAGATTACCAAAAAGGTTTGAAGGTCGAAACTAAAGAATTTCAGATCCAAAACACAAGACAGCTTTCCAGAGAGCTCGCAGGCAGCAGAGCTCCAGTAACTGGCCAGATAGATACCAGCAAGGCCATGGGTGGCAGTGACGAAAGGTCGGGGGCCTTGGCTTGGGTTGCCTAGTTGGTGGTGTTGGTTCGCTAGTTTTCACATTAAACGTGGGAATCTTTGATTCCATGAAACAAACACCTCTAAATAGCTTAACCAATTAAAACAACAAAAGCAGGAAATTCCATGTTACAGCAACATAAACATTTCACTAGGTGAAGCAACAGCATTGGATTCTCCAATGGTTGCACGATTCTCCTTGCTATAGGTTAGTGCTATAGTTACACAAAGAAGTTCCAAAGAAAAAGAAATTCTCACAAAGCCAACCTTGACAAGAGATATTAGTCGTTGTCTAAGTCCACAGTTAATAAGATCTTCTAGGTATTTCTGAATATCAGACAACAAATCATCTTCAAGTCCTTGATCAAGCACCACAGCCTGTAGAGGAAACAATAAAAAACCATTACATGCATTAAAAAAGAAAGAAAGAAAGAAAGAACAAAAAATAAACACCAAATAAATCTTAACAGTTTGGTTAACGATAAGATACCCTAAACAGCAAATGGAGGGATGTTATCAAATCTCTTCTCTCAGTATACCAGAGTCCTGCTGCAAGACGTACAATTTCCAATGGTTCCCTTCCCACTAAGCCCCACTAAGATGTAGAATAAAATTATATATAAATATATATCATCAATAAAACCGACATAAAATAAGAGATTTGAAAATCAAAGCCAAAAAGGAACAGCAGAAATCTACCTCTTGATTAGCCAAAACAAGCAACCGAACACAATCAATTTCATTGAGATGCAGGTCATCGCTCAATTTGAGGGCCTAAGCTTCATCAATATCAGTATCAGAAGAAAAAAAAAAGGAGAGGAGGGCAAGACATATCCATTCATAAGTTCATGTATAATTGAGCATAACAGTTTCATGAAGCTGCATTAAAGTTTTACACCATAATAATCACACTTATCTCCAATATAAGCAATTCTATTCTTAGTCAGCACATGATATTGAAGTAACAAGTGATGTCATGCCAGCATACCAAGGAAGACTAAGATATTAGAAAGAGAAGAAAAGGCCAAATCATTAATTTGTAGCCTGGTTATCAGACGAAGAAATAACAGCACATTCCGAAAGGAAAAAAAAAAGCAATAACTATGCCCTCATTTCTAACAGCTTCAATAGACTGATTCAATCAAAATTCAAAAGCTTGAAATGAAATATGTCTATTGAACTTAAGCTAGAAAATAATGCTACACTAATTTACTTAGAGAGCAAGAATTAACTGCTTTCGCCATAATGCTGCACTAATTGATCATCAACCTTTAACGGAAATGTACAAGAGGATTTGGTTTTGGGCGTTTTCCAAAGAATTAAAGAATGGTAGGCATCTCAAGCCATAAACAATAATCTCCCATTCAGTCATGTTTCATTATTACTGCTTTCGCCACTTTCTGTAACCTATTCTGTAGTCCTAATGGCTAAACTGATATTTCAATTATCCAACAAACTTAACCACATGCGTTATATAGTTCTTTCATTATAGTCATAAGCATGTACATTTGGCCTAAAGTACAGCCAAACAGTAGTAGAAGCAGAAGGATGAAATATAAAAATGAACACTCACAATCTGTACATCCTGATCATCGAGAGAGATAGGCGGAGAATCTGGAAGCCTAACTGATTTCGACTGGACTTGACTCCGATCAGAGGGCTTTGGAGACTACAAGCACGCATAACACAAATTTACCATTAGAGGAAATTCAAACAAACCCCCTCTACTTAACATATTATTGTACTAAAAATATCCCATCCTGTCGGTAACTGCTGCCATCTTGAATTTACAGAAGTATATAAAATTTGTAATGTGAAAAAGATATTGTCAACAAAACGAACTTTCGAAAGGCGTACCGGATAGGAGAGGAGGGACCGAAAGGAGGGTAGAGAACTGCGAATGGCGTGCAAGAGCTCAACCCTCTGCGCCGCAGTAGGAGGCGAAGGGCCGAGAAGCGCTGATTCCAGGGTGGCTAGAAGTTGCTTCGGGGTGACCATTGAGCTAGCACGATGAACTGGAACTGAAGCAGGAGTTAAAACCCTAGAAGTGATAGCAAGAAAACGTATGAATGTGGGCGTTCGCGTCGCAGAGAGAATTTGCAGAGGCTAAAGGCGGGAAATGAATGGGGTTGGGGTGAAACCAAAAACACCGAAGAAGATAGGATGTGCAACACTAAACCCTATAAAAGCCACGACTATTCATTCTACCATCCGTACCATTCCAAAGAGGACACGAAGGGAACTTCAAAAATTAGCACAAGTAATTTTTATCTTACATTTTCAATTTGTATTAATTTTATTTCTAAAATTATTTTTATTGTCAATTAAATCTTTAAATTTTAAAATTATGTTTAATTTTATTTTAAATTTTAATGTCATCTTATTTATTATTAAAACATGAAAGTCAAATTTTAAAATGACAAAAAGATTATTCACTCGTATAAAAGTTTAAGAATAAAATTAACAAAAATTTTAAACTTCAGGAGCTAAAAAAACATTTTTGTCAATTTTTGTTTATATTCTTCCCCAAACTTAAATCCCAACTCCATGTGCATTCAAGTTATTTTTGGCAACAACTCAACTTTCTTCAATTATTATTATGTTTTCAAATCCCTCATGTATCTAACTTAAATTCACGTCAATACTCTTCACGTCGTCAAAGATGTTCAAAAACCATTCAATCCTTCTCAATAATTATGGTGTCAAGTGGCTGATTATGGCTTGGTCGGGATATATATGGTGTCCAATGCCTCCACAAAGTCCTTGCTGGCTTTCAATTTTGTACCTTACTCGAGCACATTACTATCTCAAGTATTTGTTGGTGGTTTACTCACTTTCATTGGCCCTGTTGGTGGGTATTTTAGGGCATTCTTCAAAAAATGGAGCTTAAACTGAATCAAACTAAACGTAAATATAAAGGAATCATTGCTTGGAAGTGTACGCAAGAAGGGAAATGAAATTATGGAAGACATAGGTGCGACAGTGGCAATAAGGAATAAGGGACTGATGGTGGGAGAGGAGCACACGATCATGGAGGCAATGAGGACAGTTGATTTTTGGAAGCAAAAGTATCATTTTGGTTCTCAAAGTTTTAAGGTCTTTATTAATTTTCTCCCTAAACTTTTATTTGAGTAAATAACTCATTTGTCATGTGTAACGCTCCTATCTAGTCTTGTTGTTCATTTTAATAGCACTAGATGGTTCGGTACATTATTCTTGTCCTTTTAATTATCGTTTAAGTAGTTAAACCGACAAATTATGTCATACGCAATAGGTTCGGGATCTTTATGCTCAGATATAAATAAAACTCACATGCACAGCGGAACGATATAAGTCTACGCTACACAATGCAGATACAATCTTTCATATGGATCAAAAAAATACATGTCTAATGATAATATTCCTTACAAAACTGATGTCTCGGTCCCCGGATATATGAAGTACTCATCCTGCGGAAGTCAGGAGACAACAGGCCTGCCACTCAGACTCCCGCATAAAATAGTACTAGACCAGTCCTTCACATATTCATTTCCCAGTATTCTCAGAACCACTCGTAGATACAGTCAAATTAGCTGTCCTATTCTAATCCGAGTACTTCTAGGATCCAAAAAAAAAAATGGGGGCTTACAAAAACTTACTTGATCAAAAAGTACTGCTACCACGTGTCCCTACTATGCGTCCAAATCTGATACATATTAGCACATGAGTGAGAAACGCGAGTTTCCCATTAGCCTAGCAATTCATAATTTTAAAAGAAACTAACATGTACCAGGGTGCAAGCACCAAAATTTTCAAACTACATCCTCGATTTAGGAGAAAAGTACATATCCATAAACAGGTAATTATTGCATGATAAATTTAGTAATTAGCAATAGTAAAAGTTCTTTTTCACATAACCAATATTTTCTTAAGCATACTGATTTATTATCGTGAAGTCATCAGCACATACGTACATGTTATGTGAACACTAGGTCACGGGGGTGGAGCACCTTTAGCCACGCCTCCCTAGGTCACCCGTGTGGAGCACCTTAGGCCACACCTCGAAATTCGTGGACACTCGGCCATGTATATAGCGTGATTGCGAGCACTAGGTCCCAGGCACGGAGCACCTTCTGTCATGCCTTGCCAAGGCGCCTGTGTGAAGCACCTTTGGGCACACCTCGTAAATGGTGAATCCTCAGTCCACTTTCATGAGATCCTCGGGATACTAGATCACGGGTATGGAGCACCTTCGGCCATACCTCCCTAGGCCACTCGTGTGGAGCACCTCTGGCCACACCTCGTAATGCGTGGACACTCAACCACAATCTGGGTACGATTACGAACGCTAGGTCATGGGCATGGAGCACCTTTGGCCACGCCTCCCTAAGTCGCCGATATACACTCGGGGCCCCGCAGGGCGCGGGGTCACCCTACTTTCCTTTCTTATTATCCCGGAAAGGTTTTGCTTTCGCAATGTTTTCAAATAAATTTGAAACTTTCCTACGATTTCGCATTTTTCCCTAGAACTTAATCTTACGTAATTTCCATCCATAATATTAATTATGGACATAGTATTTTCTATTTTTCTTAGGGTTTAATTGTACATAAATTTCCATTCCTGATATTATTTATGAATCTAGTATTTTCTATTTTTCCTTGAAATTTTATATTACATAAATTTTCCTTCATAGTATGAATTTGTGGGCATAATATTTTCTGCTTATTCTTGTATCACTTTTCCTCCAAGAATATTATTAAAGGGACATAATATTTTCTATTTATTCTCCCATAAATTTACTTAAAAATCTCCATCCATAATATTAATTTTTGGGAAATCATATTTCTTCTTCCCTTAGAATTCCATGTTACTCAAATTTCCATTCATAACAATATTTTATCTATTTTCTTGGAATCTTATATTACATAATGCTCTATTCATAATATTATTCAAGGTCACAATAATTCTCTGTCTTCCTTGGAATTCTTATATTACATAAATCTTCATTCATAATATTATTTATGGACCTAATAATTTCTATTTCTTTAAAGTTTAATATTTAATGAATTTTCTTCCATAATATTGTTTATGGATATCATATTTCTAATTCTTTAGAGTTTATTATTACATGAGATTTCCATTTATATTATTGTCTATGGGCTTAATATTCTCCTATTTATTTTATTTTTATTTTTTATTTTTATTTTTATTATCTTTTTATTTCTTTTTCCCCTTTGAATTTATTCTTAAGAAGTTTCCTCTCAAAATATTAATTATGGAAATGATATTTCTCATTCTATTTTCTTAGGATTTGTTCTTACAAAATTTTTCCTTCATAACATTAATTTATGGACATAATAATTACCATTTATTCTTTCATAAATTTACTTTCAAAGATATTATTAGTTTCCTAATAATTTCCTTAGCTTGAGAATTAATTCTAATACATATATGCTTCCATTCCAAAATTCCAATCAAGATTAAATTCCATGGTTCCTTTCTTTGTTTGGAAATTGAATTCCAAGTATGTTTTTTTCTAGCAATGATCAATACTAATCTAGTCATTTGATTCATAACCTCATACATCATACTTATCTACTAATCCCATTAACATCATCATGGATCTAACAAGCTCCTCACCTTATTAAGAGTAATGGACCAACTAATTAACCCATAAAATAATTCCTACATTTAAGCATTATCATAGCCTTAGGGGAACATTTCTTTAGAACTATTGCTAGCCACCTTCTACCTTTATCATGCATGCTCATTAAATTTTTCTTCTAAATCAAGAATGTGGATGAATATCCTAGCTCTATGAATATGAAAAATTAATACAAGTATGCCACATCATGGAACTAAAACAATTTAATTGCTAGCCTACCTCTTGGGTTCCTTTGTTCTCTCTTTTTCCCTTCTTTTCTTTTTCTCCACTTCCTCTTTTTCCCTTGCCTTCCTCTCCTCACGTGTGCATGTATATGTGAGATGAGAGGAACAAAATGCTTCCTTCTCTTGTTCGTTCCTTTCCTTATGTGTGGGTGTGTGTGTGGATATCTTTCATGAAATGGCTTCCCATTTGCTTCCTTTTCCCTTACTTCATGCCACCCCTTTTGTATTCTATTTTCCACTTTCCTCCAAAAAAATTCTGCACACTTTTGATATGCATATATATATATATTCCAATTCTTCTTTTCCCTTTCCTTTTTGCACATAGGCCATGCTTTCACGTTGTGCATGCCTTCATTCCTTTTTTTTTTTCATTTCCTTGTTTTTCTTTTTGGGTTGCTTGCAAATTGGTTTTCCTTCTTTTTTTCTTCCTTCCCATACATTAGGTGCATCCCACAAGCCACTAGTTTTGTACAAATTTCTACACCTATTAGATTGCTTGTTGCCTTAGTGTTCCTTTTCTTGCAAGTTTACCTTTTCCCACTTCCATAAGCAACCTTAGTACATATATATATTTTTAATTCTCTCTTTTCCTCCCTAATGCACGTCACTTTCCTCATGTGTGGATGTGCTTCTTATTCTCTTCACCATGTGTATAATTCTCTTCCCACTTCCCATTTCCCTTCACATGGTATGCATGTAAGATTCACACACATGCATTTTGCACCCATTCCCCTTTCACGTAAACTCCAAGCAAGCCACACACATATGTTTATTTATTTTGCAAGCCTTACATGTGGCATTAACATTTCCCTGCATAAAATTTTAATGGTCCTTCCTTTGGTATTTAGGCTAAATACAAAAGAAGCAAGGGTTTTGCCTTTTGAATCTAAACAATTTAGTCATTTAATTATGCAAGTGAAATTTCCTTTCCTTAAGCCAATTCTTTATTAGTCATAAGAATTTAATTTATCAACACCATGAATCAAAATTATTAATTTAAGCCACTTAAATTAGGGGTGTTACACCATGTCAATGGATAAATCAGAAACATAATTTTTAAATCTGAACTCGTCATTGAGCCAATAAAGAACTCGAGTCACCGAGTCATAGGTTCAATCATCGAGTCACTAAAAAATCGATTTAACTAATAAATAAATAAATAATAAAATTATTTTTTGTTATTTAAAATTGCATGCACTATTAACTAAAAATATCAAATTATAAATTTAGTACACTTCAAGTTGTAACGACACAATTCTAAATAAACTTAAAGTTAGCCTTAAATGTATTTATTATAACTTTTTATTATTTAAAATTAAACATTAACTATATAATTGAGTATTAAAAAAGTGTTAAAATTACTATGTACGGATTATAATATTAGCTATTTATCATGTGCAAAAGAATAAAATCATAAAATTATAAAAAGTAATAGAAATTGAGCACTACAAGCAATGAATTAGTTCTAGAATTATTTAATGCATGTTAGAAACAAGTTATAAATTCAACATTATATATGTAATAACCTCATTTAAAAATAAATTAAATTGGATAAAATAAATTAAAATTTTGTTGGAATTAAATTAAGAAAATTTTTCTGAGCTTGCAGTTAAAATTTGAGAATTTTTTAAAATTAAATTTTATCTAACGGAGAGAATTTTATTTGCCTTCAGAAACTTAGCAGATATTTTTGGAAAGCTTAAAATCCTCAAAAGATTTTCAAATCCCTTCCATATGATCCTATATTCTTTCCTAGATCAAAAAAATGCATTTGAATTTTAGCTAGGGCAAGTGAAAAAAGACTAAAATGTCCCTGAATGCCACAAAATGCCAAAATTTCCATATTTCCTCTCATTTTTCCTTTCCTCTCTCTCTCGCGCAATTTCTCTCTCTTCCCTCTCACCATAGTGCGCCACCCCTTCAACACTGGAACCGCCATGTTGCGCCATCACCGGACCGTGCCACCTACGCCACTCGTTGCCATCGACCTCCTGCAGCCATCCCCCGTTGTCGACAGCCACCATAACGATCACATTTCCTCATTTTCTTCCCATTTTCTGTTCGGCATTCTCTTCCTCGTTCGACCGAAAAACATCACCGTCTGACCTCACCTCCACCGCCATTAGCTAGCCCAAGCTGCCTTCTTCCTCCGCCATTTGCCAACCAGCAAAGAACTGCCACCACGAGCCATGAATGAAGGAGAAACATTTTAGAGGAGTCACTACATTTTGCCAAAAAATCACAGTTAAACTGTCATTTTTTGCTGAACTGACCCTAGATCCGACATCCTCGAGTTATGGGCTACATTTTGGATTAAGTTTCGACGCCAATTGCCATCTGCCACCATCCGTCACTATGAGCTGCCGTGCTCTGCTGTGCGCCATTGCACGAGTAGCTGAAAGGATGCAGGAATCAATTTTCAACCTTCTAAAACCTTCGGTATAATTTAAAATACTCCAATTTGATGTTTTCCTATTGATTTTGAATCCGAATATGTTTAAGGATTAGACCGAAGTAGAAATTAGGCAATTAATTGTACAAAAGTATAATTAAAAGAAAACCAGCCTAAGATTTAAATTGTTTCCTTAGAAAACTAATTGGGAGAACAATCTCCAAGGAAAAAGAAAAATCCCAACCCGAATAGGAGAAAACGGTAAAAGGTAGAGTAATTTACACTCCCCTAAATTTTAAATTGACATTGTGAATGACTGTTTTATGTATGATTGTATTGAATGGGAATGAGTGTTGAAAATATATATATGAGTATATAAGATTGCATGTGTATTGAGAATATTTGTTGCATGTTTGATAGAATTTGGCTATTGGGATTATATGTCATAGGAACGGACTAACTTAGGGTGGATATTCAATAGCCGATTTGGGACAGCCGTTGAATATCCCTTATGCAGATGGTTTTGTAAATTGATTTATTTTAAATTGAATTGGTCTGCATTTGTTAGGAATTTTTCGTTAAACCAGCACAATGCTATGAAAGTTTCAATGAGTAAAAGGGTGGATAACCTATACGGGGTGACATTTTGGTTTAAGTATAATATCTTATAACCTTGAGTATTGGTCGGCTATGTATATGTATTTCTATATAGACTATATGAGGATGAGAATTAGCGTTTGTACACATGATGGGGGACGCCCTAAATATTGATTCTCACCTGGTCCTTGAGTGGGTGATTGGTGTTATGGATCACACTAACAATATAGGCGTTGTTTTTAAGTAATTGGTGTTACGGATCACACCTAACCAAAAATCATGTTTTCAGTTAAAATGGCATGCAACTTGAAATGAATAATAAATAATCACATGAGATGTGTGATGGAGAAATATATAAGAATTTTAGGCATGACTTTCAATATGATTTTTTCAGATTTAAGATAATATGCTCATTATATTGCTTTGCATCGATTTCCCATACTCATTTTAAATTTAAAAGTATTTAGTGATTCACATGCATTTAAACTGATATGGGAAGATGTTTTCTATGCGTTGTCATAGATGAGCATCCAATTGTTTTACAAATATTTAATTTTAAATTGCTCTACTAGGATCTAATCATCTCATTAAGTTGTTTGCTCAGATGACTAGGAATAGGGAATGCCTAGGAGATAGCTGAGCAGAAGAAGAATGTCCAGATAACGTTGTGTTGTGGATATAGAATTAGGCTTGAATATATTTTTATGATTCTGTATTGTTGATTTTAGTTTTATTGATGAAATTGCTGGATGTATATATTGATTGGGCTGTTGTATAAATGGGAAACGTCCAATTTTTAGGGAAAACTCTGTCGAATTTTTGGTAGAAATATGTTTTGGAAGAATAGATTTTTAAAATGAATTTGAGGAATTGTAGTTTTAATTGCTGACATATGAATGGATTCAGTACCTTGATATAGTATATCTTGATTGTATTTGAATGGTTGTTAGAATTTATATTCCAGAGTATGATGTGGTTTATAATGTGATAATTGAAATGCTGCACAAGTTCAGGGTTGAGTGGAATTTGAATGGACTGTGAGAAGAGTCTATTTGGGTTACACTCAACTAGTAGCGACCCTCTGATGTTCCTTGACATGGGAAAAGTGGAAATTTTGTTTAGAATATTGTACGCTTTTGCTACTCTAATAGATGAATGTATAAAATGAGTAAGGGGATCATTACAATATAAGACTAGTATCATAATTCATGAAAATTAAGAATTTTTTTTAAAATTAGATTAGGTTGGTTCTGGGTCAGCAAAAATTAATTGAGTCAATGAAGTGTATTACTTAATGCATGTTAAAGAATTAGTTTTAGGATTATTTAATGCATGTTAGAAACAAGTTATAAATTCATGCTCTAAACCCATCCTTATGAAATGCACTAAGACATTTTGAGGCTTGACAGAGGAGAAAACTCTATTTCCAAAGGAGTAGTCACCTAGAAGTGTATTTGTAACGACCCCCTAATTCATAATATAATTTCTTCTATCAGAGTAGCGGAAGCATAATAACTTTTAAATACATTTTTCATTTTTTCCATGTCAGGGAACATCAGAGGTCGCTACTAGTTGAGTGTAACCCAAATAGACTCTTCTCACAGTCCATTTAGATTCCACTCAACCCTAAGTCTTATGCAGCATTTCTATTATCACATACAAACCATAACATGCTCTGGAATATAAATACTAACAACCATACAAATATCATTGAGATATACTAATTTAGAATACTAAATCCATTCAAATTCATTTTTAAACAAGCTAATCTTCCATACCGTCATTCTACCGTAAATCCGGCAGAGTTTCCCCTAAAAACTGTACGTTCCCCTTTAATACAACCAGTCAAACACCATGATTACATCCAGTAAGATCCATCAGAAATCAAAACCAACAGTACAGATATATATACACACAATTCAAGCCTAAACTAAGCCATAATGTCATCCTGAAATCTTGCTTCTGCCCAGCTATCTCCTAGGCATTCCCTGTTCCTAATCATTTGAGCAAACAACTTCATGAGATGGTTAAATCCTAGTAGAGAAATTTACAATTAAAAATACTAAAGCAGTTGGATGCTCAGCTGTGACAACGCACAGAAAACATCTCTCCAAAATTAAATTTAAACGTATGTGAATTACTGTATACTTTGAAATATAAAAACATGGAAAATTGATGCAAAATAATATAGTAAGCATATGATCTTTATTCTAAAAAATCATACTGAAAATCTTACTTAAAATCATGCCTGAGGGTTTTCATATACTTATCAGTCACAAGTCTCATCTTTCTCTTGGGCTTATAGGATTTAAGTCCTAAGGTTATGTTCAATTCTTATTTCACTTAGGCACAGCCTATCTGGCAATACCAAAGTGGACAAACTCAAACTCTGAAACTTCTCAATTAGGTTCATTTCACTCACCATCATGTGAGCTACATGAAGAGATTTTCTACTTAGAGCATTTTCCACTACATTGGCTTTTTCCTGGATGTTATTTCAATTGAAAGTCATAATCTTTTAAAAATTTCATCCATCTTCAAAGAGATATTTAAGACTTTTGTGTTCACTAAATACCTCAAACTTTGACCTATACAAATAGTGTCGCTAGATCTTCAGGGCAAACACTATAGCTATTAATTCCAAATCATGGGTAGGATAATTGTCTTCATAAGGTATTAACTATCTAGAGGCATATGCTATTACTCTTCCATTTTGCATTAAAACACATTCTAGGCCCTTTTTGGATGAATCACAATACAGTTAAAAACTTTTTAATGGATTTGGAATAATTAAGATAAGGGTAGTGGTTAGTTTTTTCTTTAGAATTTAGAAACTATGTTCACATTTGAAATCCTACACAAATGGAATATCTTTCCTGATCAATTTAGTTAAAGGCAATGCTATCTACGAAAAACCTGGAATAAATCTCCTATAGTACCTAGCTAATCCAAGAAAACTATGGATCTTTGTCACTGTTGTGGGTCTCTCTTAGTCAATCACTGCTTCTATCTTACTGGGATCTACTGCTACTCCATCTTTTGTAATTACATGTAGTAAGAATATTATCTCCTCCAATCAGAACTCACACTTCTCAATTTTTGCATACAATCACTTTTCTTTAAGAAACTATAGCACAATCCTAAGGTGATGTTCATTGTAACGCCTTTATCTAGTATTACAATTCCTCTGATGTAAACAGATAAGTTTAGTACATTATTCTTATCCTTTTATTATTAAGTTTGAGTAGTTATACCATTAAATTCCATTAAAGTGGATTAGGTTCGGAATCTTTTGCTCAGATTAAATCTCGTATGCACAGCGGAATTAAAATGTTATACTACACATCAAAAATTTAAATCTTACATATAATACCAATAATCGGTGTTCAATAATGAATGTTCAATACATCTTTCTGAGAACATATACCAGGATATATGAAGTACCCATCCATAAGGAGTCAGGAGACAACAATTCTATCACTCAAACTCCTTTTACAATAATAGGACGAATAGGTCCTTCGCATACCCTTTTCTCAGTGGTTTCCTGTATTCCTTTCATGTACACAGTCAAAATAGTAGTCCTAGTCCTACCCCAACAATATGTCTAGGATTAGGACCCCAAAATAAGGAAATACAAAAACCTTTGACAAAAAGAACTCCTATCTTCCTCGGCCTTGCTAAGCGTTCGCATCTGGTACATAATATCATATCAAGGAGAAGCAAAAGTTTTCCAGTAGCTTAACAATTCAGGGTCTTAAAAATTTTATTACTCTGTACCAAGGTGCAAGCACCAAACATTTACATCTACATTCTCAATTTTTGAAAGCATAGCCTTATCCATAAATACAAATTGGCAAGCATTGCATGATAAATTTAGTTGTCAATGTAATAAAGGTAGATATCCTCTTTCAAGTAAAACATATTCCCATAGAAGTATATGTGTTATCAAGAAATTAAACAGAAATAGTTTATACATTTCATTATTAAAACTTACCTTTATACATTAATTGTGCATATTTGGGCACGATGTGGACACTTGACCACCTTTATAAAATTTTCTTGTGCACACTTGGGCACTTGTGGACACTTGGCCACCTTTATAGAATCTCTTGTGCACACTATGGCACTTGTGGACACTTGGCCACCTTTATAAAATCATTGTGCACACTTGGGCACTATGTAGACACTTGGCCACCTTGATAAAATCATTGTGCACACTTGGGCACTATGTGGACACTTGGCCACCTTTATAAAATACTTGTGCACACTTAGGCACTTTTGTGGACACTTGGCCACCTTGATGAAATCATTGTGTACACTTTGGACACTATATGGACACTTGGCCACCTTTATAAATTAATTATTGTGTATCTTTCTATGTTTTTCTTTGTTCACTGTGTTTCTCTTCTTTTTTTTTTTTGACAATGTTGCCTAAATCAATTTAATTCTCCATTCTTGAAAAATAATAATAATATAAATCTCTTACAAAATTCTAATGAGTTTCAAGGATAACTTTTCCTTTCTTGATTAATAATAATAATATAAATCTCTTACAAAATTTTAATGAGTTTCAAGAATAAATTTCCCTTTCTTGAAAAATAATAATAATATAAATCTCTTACAAAATTCTAATAAGTTTCAAGAATAAATTTTCCTTTCTTGAAAAATAATAATAATATAAATCTCTTACAAAATTCTAATAAGTTTCAAGAATAAATTTCCCTTGCCTATTCCTTAAATAACACCATTAAGATGGTGTAATCTCTTTCATCCACGATCATTTTTCTTAACACCAACCATAACTAAAAATTCAACATCAATTTAGTATAAACTTTCATCTTTCACTCGGCTAAAAGGGAGTTTTATGGAGGAAAGATGGTTCTCAATATCATACATCCATTTCTATCATACTCAACCATAGTTCATCATGAAATATCATTATCTAGCCCTAATTCTTCCATAACAATAATAATTATTTCATCACATCAACCAACATATCAATTTATCATACAAGCTTAGCCCACAAGACATTCATAATATCAAGAATGTAGGGAAGAACTAATGTCCCATGAAAGCTTGAAAAACATGGTGCATACATATGAAACCATGGGACACAAATTTAAGAATTGTTAACCTACCTTAATGATGCACTAGAGTGGCTTAGTTTGGCTTCCTTTTTGCCTTTATCCCTTTACTGCTTCCTTGCTCCCTTGCTCCTCTCCTTCTTGATCAACTTAACTCCTTCCTCCTTACAACTTTTGTATTTTGCTTAGACTCACGCTACTCCCTCTCCCTTTCTCTTTTTCTTTTCTCTCTTGCTGTATAGGTGTGATGCATATATGTCCAAATGAAAATCTCCTCCTCTCTTTTCGCTTTCTTTCCTTTTCTTATTATTCTCACGTGTGGTCTAAGTGTAGCCCTATTCTATTGTAACTTTTGTATTTTAGCTAACATCCACTCTGTAACAACCGAAAAAGTTTTAAAGGATAAAATCAAAATTTTAACCCTAATTCCTTTTAAACGGAGGCTGGCACATATTTTGAGGACGAAGATTGGCAACAGAAGGTCTTTCGAAGTCAGAAACACAAGCGAATGGAAGGAAACGCAACCCAGCGATCAGAAACTGACAGACGACATTTCGTGCATCAATTTCACTGATGGAGGCCAGAACCTTCACATAAAAATGCGTGCCGATGTCTGGAAGGATGTCGACACCCTAAAGTATCCCTGGGTGGTCTAGGAAAAGTCAGAATCGCCCCCGGAGGCTTTAAATTTCTCGGATTTCCTCTATTTCTCTCAAATCTCTCTCTCTCCTCACCATACTTTCTCTCTCCTCTCTCTCCTCCTTCTTCCACCGTGCACCGCCACTATAGCCACCGTGGGCCACCACTTGGCACACCAATCAATAGCCCTCGCCACCCACAACCTTCAGCAACCACCCACGGCTACCAACGGGCGCCAGCGCTGCCGAAAAATGCCACTTTTCTCCTCCACCGCGGGAAAACTTTGCCAGCTCAGATCGCCGCCGTCCGCCACCATTGGTCGTAACCGCCCCCATCACCATGTAGCCTGAGCTGCCAGCTTCCTCTAATAGCTCACCGACGTCAAACGGAGGTCAGACACACTTGAATCGAGGCAATCTCCATTCGCCGTGCATGAATCTTTGTGGTCGAAAAACACCGTCCAAACGGCCGTGAACCACCGCGCCACCACCATATTCGGACTCCTAGACTTGCGGGCTTCACCGTGGTGTGATTTTCGAGGCAAACTGCACCCCTCCGCCGTGCGCCACCGTACGCCGTCGTGCCGGAGTTTTTGGACGTGCATCGAGAGAAACTGAGACCACCCCGAGACAGAATTCCATCATCCGATCACATTGGTAAGGTCTGATTTCCCAAAAAGTGATGGTATCTGATTGAAATAGATGCCGAACGTAATTAAGCAATAAATTACGGATCACACCCAACGATAAGAGAGGTATTCTCTCTGGATGACGTGCAATTAGAAGACGATTTAGACTTGGTTACAGCGGATTGGTAGCCAACGTGGATTTAGATACACCGGGCATGAGATTTTATTTAATTTTGAGTAATGATTTTTAAAGAAATGGATTTTTATGATTTTGATTATCTGCCGCAATTTTCATGTGATAAAACGATTTTAAAGATAAGGTATTTCACTAATTTTGAACTGATTTCGGGAAGATGATTTCGGTGTTCGCACCGCTGAGTAGTATTCAGACAGATTTTGAATTGTATTTGAACTGTAAATTATTCTACTGGGATTTTATATCTCACCAGGTTGTTTACTCAGATGAACAGGGACAAGGACAGGAACCCATACGATAGTTGAAGATGCCTTGGTGATAAACGGGAGAATGACTTAGTTTAGGCTTGAATTATCTTGTATATATATGTTGATGACGTTACTGTATATGGATTTCTGTCATTTAGGTTTTTTGTTATTGTTGGACTGGCTGTATAATTGTGAATAGGTGATTATTGTATTTTGGGTATGATCGAAATACAGAGGAAACTCTGCCAGATTTTCGGTTGGGTTTACCACTGTAAACTTGTGAATTTAAGTTGGAATGTATATGAATGCATGATGTGATGTATATATGAGTTTTAGATTTCATTCCAGAGTAATTTATGATGTATGTATGTATAATTAGTTAGCTGCATGTGAATTAGGGTTGAACGGAATCTGAATGGACAACGGGAAGTCTATTTGGGTTACGCTCAACCAGTAGCGATCCCTTGACATTCCCACATCGGGAATAACTACTTAGAAAGACCCATATGCTTCCCCTAATCAAATACAGGATTGTGTATGTCATATTAGGGGGTCGTTACGCACGCTACTCTTTCTTTCTCTCTTACATCTCTATCTAGCCACACGTGTGCTTTGGTACCTTTTGCATTGCTTGCACTTTTGTTGTATCTCTCTTGACTATTTTTAAGGAAAGGATGAAGGAAGACACGCCATCTTCATATTTAAATGTTGTATATATTACTTTTCTTTCCCTAATTGTAGCTTGTCGTGTGGTGGAAGCAATGTGCAGCCCCCTTCCTAATTTCTATTATTTTTCCCTCTCTCTTTTTCTCCTCTCATGTGTGTGTGCATGCATGCATATCAAAATACTAACCCTAATTCCATTCATTCACGCCATCTCTCACCTATATTTTCTACTTGGCCACAATGAGACGCAACCCTCATTCTTTTTGTCATTGTTTTATGAAAACCCATGTAATTTAGTGCAACCCCAATTTCCTTGGAATCTTATTTGTGTTTTATCTCATTCTCGCTGCTCTTTCTTTCTTCTCCTCACCGTACCACATGCTTATAGACATTTCTTTTACTTCACACAAGGACAAAGCCTTATACATATATGTAAACATGTGAAATTCTCCCCTTGTAAGTTATCTCATCCCCTCATTCCCGCTGCCATTTCTCCTCCTAATCTTTATTGCCATTACTATTAAGTGCAGTCCATTTCTTTGGTACTTTGTCCATGTTTCATGTTGCACTTTTTTCTCTTTTTTTTTTGTTTATTAGGGATTATCATTTCTTAGGCCACATGTGTACTTTTAAGTACACTTTACTTCCTTTGCACTCTACCTTAGACACTCACTTCATGACAAAGGAGGGAAAGAAAAAGGTTCAACACTAGCTTCCCTCCCTCATCACATTTTCTGTTCGGCCAAGGGAGTAGGACGTTGTACTCTCTTTCCTTCATATATTTTCATGGCTGCACTAAGTGTACTTGTAAGTACACTTTATCTTGCTTGTAATCTCATCCTAACCCATTTGTCATGCAAGCCCTTCACCTTAGCATTATTCATGTCTATGTAAGCTCTTCCGTCATGCAAGATGGTACGGTGTTAGGCAAGTTTCATGCTGCACACGTTTTGGGTAACCTAATTAAATTCCTACGTGAATTCATAATGAAGTGGTGCCAAGGGAAGAAAGGAAAAGGATTCATGTAGGCCCCTCTTTCACGCAAGGCTTGCATTTCATGCAAGGCACACGTGGGTTTCACTTTGCCACTTCATTTGATGGGTTTATATACATTATTTTCAAATGCTTCATCCTTCTTTCCTTTCCCCTTTTTGTCTTAGCCACGTGGGTGTATCTATAAAATAATTAAAGGCTCTTATCCTTCACCAATTAGAGGCTTCATTTTAATAAGAATAAAATAAATCCCTCCTCACTCACTTGCATTCTCAACTACACTTTAACCACTTCAATATATACATATTTCAATGGTACACTCCTTCCCTTTCCCAATTGCACGTGTAGGTATATGTATTATTATTTTTTTTTGCTTTTCTCCTTGGCAATTAAGCTAGGTGAAAGGAAGAAGAACTAGGAAATTAAATTGAACACCTCAATTCTATGCAATGTCATTCTATAGAATATTTATTCTAAATATTAAATCACACACGCAATTTATCCAATTAACTGAGGAAATTTTAATTTAAAACCAATGAAGGGACTATGGGGTGTTACATTCATGCTCTTCACTACTTTTAGAATATACAAGAATGTCATTAATAAACACTACCACAAACTGATCAAGGTAAGGTCTAAAGATACGATTCATGTAATCCATGAAAATAGCTAGAGCATTTTTCAATCCAAATGGCATTACAAGAAATTCATAATGCCTATACTTGGTTTTGAAGGCTGTATTGGGTATATCTTCTATCCTTACCCTAATTTGATGGTACCCCAACCTCAAATCTATCTTAGAAAATATAGTAGCCCCTATCAATTAATCCAACAAGTCATCTATTATAGTGAGTGGGTATTTATTTTTCATTGTCACCCTATTTAATTGCCTAGAATCTATGCACAATCTTAAGCTTCCATCTTTCTTCTTCACAAATAAGACTAGTGCTCCTAATGGTGAAGTACTTGACCTAATAAATTGTTTCCCTAAGAGGTCTTGCATCTATTCTCATATGTCTTCAATTCATTCAACTTTAAGGGAGACATTCTATAAGCCGCTATAGAAATTAGTCCCGTTCCAAGAATCAATTCTATAGAAAACTCTATCTCTCTCAGGAGGAAGACTTGAAATCTCTTTGGGAAAGACATATGAGAGTTCATAAACTATAGGGATAACACTAATTTTATGTTGGAATTCAATTCAGAAGAACACCAAAAACTTATTCTTTAGATCTCTTCCTCAGCTTTCCTAATTATAGGTATGACATCTATAAAAGTCACAGATTTCTTAGAACAATCCAAGACTACATTATTTATAGACAACCAGTCCATCCCAAAAATAATGTCCAATCCTACCAGAGGTAAACAAATAAGGTCAACAACGAAAGGCTTATTCTCAACAACAATTGGGTAATTTAAATAGACCAAAGAAGTTAATACTCGCTTTCTTGTTGCAGTGGAAACAAATAACTCATAAGGTAATTTAGATAAGGGTAAATTTAGTCTCTCCACACATTCAAAAGAAATGAAATAATGAGTGGCACCATAATCAAACAATGCAATTAAAGATATATAGTTTATCAAAGATTTACCTTTCATCAAATCATCGGAATGGACTACTTCTTTACCCTTGAGAGTATATACTCTTCCAATAGTGGGAGGTTTAGGGGGTTCAGTTGGCTTTTTCCACTCGGGGCAATCTTTAATATAGTGACCTTGTATTCCACACTTGTAGCTTACACCCGGTTGGAATCTACAAGGTCTGCCATGATAATTCCCATATTTTGGACAAGCATTAGGCACTGCCTGCCTCACCATGGGTCTCTTCCCTTTATGGGTTCCTTCATTCCTATTGTCCCTTCCTCTAAGGAATCCAAGCTACTTCCTTTTAAAGAAGTTAGTTCTTTGTCTTTCTTTTCTATATTAGCTAGGTTTTGAGAAACTATACGACACTTGTTTACTAACAAAGCAAAGTTTCTAATTTCAAATGGAGCAACAACATTCTTTAACTCTGATCTTAGCCCAGCTTTTAGATGCATGGCCTTCCATGCTTTGTTTAAATAAAGCTCCAAATAAGAAGAGAACTTAGACAAATCTTCAAACCTAGGTAATCCCCAAAAATCATATCACCGTACTTTATCTGCATAAATTCAATTTCTTTCTGATTCCTCACATTTTGAGGAAAGTACTTTTTCAAATACACCCTCTTAAATGATTCCCAGGTGATCTGACTTCCTTGAGCCTCCAATAATTGTCTAGCTCCTCTCCACCAATATTCTGCTTCTCTAATTAACATATAGGTAGTGAATAGTACCTTTTGTTCATCAGTGTTCCCTAAAACTACAAACAACTTTTCCATTTCTCTAAGCCATTCCTCAGTTGCCTATGGATTAAACTCACCCTTAAAGAAAGGAGGTTTGTGTCTTTGAAATTTGGGCTATTCATTATAAGCTTGGATTCAACAGTAGCTACACCTTGTTGGGTAGTAGTAGCAGCCTGTTGGGTGGCAGTAGCAGCCTGCTCCCTCATGGCTTTCGTCATTCCCACCAGAGTCTATATAACCCCAGTCAAGTTACCTTTATTCTCCTTTCCCTTGCAAGTATTCTTCCTAGGTGGGGCCATATTTTACTTTACAAAACAAACATTGCTAAGGGGATCAGTCCCAATAACATAATATTTATAAGATATCATATGGCACTAACAAGAAATACTGTCTACCTAAACCTAGCACTTCATTCCTCAATTCAAAACATAATACAAGCCAATTAACTGCCTAGGCTCAGCTAACTAACCTACATTAGTCTCTATTCTAAGGAATCTACCCATCACTACTGAGTTAGCTATGTGCTAACCATGGTAGCAGTACTCTGATACCTGCTAAGTGTAACCCCCCAATCCTATTGTGAATTTTAGTTATTTATATAATATATTACAAGATTGGTGAATTACTACTACCTTTATCGGAGTCAATTTTTAACTTTTTACCAAGTTAAATGGTTAAGTGCTATTAGTTTGGGTTACTACACTTGGGTTCTCACACGTGACGCAGTGGAAAATAAATTAAATTAGTTGGAATAAAACATAAATATATATATATATGTACATTCACATTCATTTACCATATTTATAAGTATCATTCATCAGACATATACCTATGGATATATGACCGAATTAACTAGGGTAAGGAGACAACAAGCCTGTCACTTGTACCCATTTAACAAAACTGCTAGTGAATTCCTAATACATATATGCCCTTGCCCTATACATAAAAAATCTTTCTCCTAATCCTTTCAAAATTTTAATAAGGATTCAAGATACTAGACATGTAAAAATTTTACTGTACAACCATATTACTTTAGGCAATCAGGCTTTGGGAGGAACTTCCCATACATACACAACCATAATTCTTTAATAATAGGGAAATAGCCTAGAAAGGGTTTTTCCATCAATTCCACCTCTATCTCTAGTAAGATATGATACCTAGGCATATGATAAAAACCAGCATTTTTAATGAGAATAACTCTCAGTAACAATGATAACCAATTTATAAAATCGCTAGTTTGTACCACTGTAAACACATACAAAAAATTCTACATTCTTCTTATCATGATAGAGAATATTGTAACTATTGGGTCACTATACATGAACATAGTCACATTTTATACATAACATTACATGCATAAATCATTTAATATCCATCCCATAAGATATACATATATTCATAAAACATAATCAAATTATATAAAACCAATTTATACCAATAACATGCTCTTATTCTCACAAAGAGCATTAAGGAAATAAGAGCATTTCTCATTGGCCTTTATGCAGTCTAATGCAACATACACAAACAATCAATTAAAATTAACAAACATCTCATAAAAATTAGAGCGAATGTTACATGAAGTCTACATTTAATGTGTTAGATTTCTTCAAGAATTTTGAAAGATTATTATAGGATATGAGAGATAAGGAGTTATAGGCTAACTATGATATGAGTCCAAAAATGCCAACCATTGAATTTAGATATTGTTTTACTTAAGAGTGCAAAAGATATCTACACACCAACAATCTATCATTAGGTTCAAGAGGAATATGAAAAATCTTGTAACATGCTCTTTAAGGAATGTAATCAAGTTTCAATATTGTTTGAGTATTAAGTGTGTGAAATGGACTACATGAGAAAGCACAATGTTACTTTTAAGTCAGAAGATGAAGTAGTTGTGCGTAGTAGTAAAAAATTTGAATTTTTTGGGATCTTGTGTGGCCATACTCTTTGCATGCTTAATCATTGAAAAAAATAGTTATTCCTTTGAAATAAATTCTCAAGAGGCAGATTAAGAATGCAAGAGGTAGATGTATTTTGGATAACAATGGATGCATAATTAAGGAAGACCCTAAATTAGCTACCTCATATTGTCTTAAGGACTTGTGTCAAAATGTATTTGAGATAGCAAGTAAGGCTGCTCAATCTAATGATGCTTCAAAATTTTTTGCTAAAAAATTAGTTGAATTAAGTATGGAAGTTAATAAATTTTTGACTAAAAATTGTTCCATATCAAGCCAAAAAAGGTGTACTTTTAAGCAACATGACTTCACTTGATTCCAGTGATCAATATGAACAAGGGGAAGAGACTAAGACAATTGAAAAAAAATATTATACAAGTGAAGGGAATAAAAACAAAAGATTGTTTTTCTCATGTTAAAGGTCAACTTAAAAGTTGTGTGGAAACAAAGTCAGAAAGGAAACATTGTCCACAAGTGTTAATTCGTTCATCAAGTTATCTTGTTTACTAAATTCTTACTTCAACTGCAACTTTACATGTATAATTATTTAGTTATCTTCAATAAAAATATTGATTTTATCCATATTAATTTTACAATTTTTATAAAGTACAGGAATCACTTTCACATGCATGTCAAGTCTACAAACCTTTAAGTTCCAATATGATTCCAGGTTCTAAGCATGTTTATGAAATATTGTCTATATTAGAAAAAGTTTCTTGTTTACTAATTTTTTTCTTCTTGGCCTTTTTTTTTCATAAGATAATATGTCAAACTAGAATGAGGGATAGACATATATTTGTTTCTTAACAATAATTTTTTGTGTCGGAGGCATATGGAAAATTTTCTTTTGTGGTTGACATCTCAAAACAAAATAAATGATTAATTTCATAATATAAAGTTTTATTAGTTGTGACATTATGGATTCTTTGGTTTGTGGCTATTAATTATGCTTTATTTCCTTCTACTTTTATGTGTCAATGATATTAATGTGATTTTCAAGTTTTTTATTTTTATTTTTTGATTTAATTATGGTGCAGGATATCTTCACTTTTTTGTTTCAATTGAAATTAAGTTTTTTTCTTAATTTTAAGTGATCTTAATTAAATATGTATACATCCCTATATATAATCTTGGTTGAGTTCAAAACATTATGGATATATCTTTACAATCTAAAAAGAAGCACTTGGTGTACAAATAAGAAGTAAATTTTATGTGAATTTAAAAAGATTAAGTCATTTATATTAAATTCAAAATTCTACATACCACTTCAACTCTGGCATCTGCAAATTGTTTTTTCTTATAATACCAGTTATCTTGTTGAAAACATAGCCCTCAATTGTGGCAATAAGTCATCAAAATTTGTGCCGCATGATGGAAGGAACTAGATTGGTGATGCAGGTTCAAAGATAGCTAGTTTGTATATTAGAAAGTGAATGAAAGTTTAGACAACGAAAATGAAAAAGTCTTGTTATATTGAAATAAATTGTCAATTACAAATTCTTCTATAGTATAATAAATTTATATATTACGATATATTTATATATAATCTATTATACAATACATCTAATATTTTCTAGTGCAAAATTTCAATACAAAATCCTTCTAGAGTACAATATGTAAATCTTTCTTAGTCTGCTCAATCTAAAATATGCATTTAAAGAAAAAGACTAGTTAATTTTCAAGACAATCTACTCAATATTCCATATTCATTTGGAAGAGTCACTAGATTCACAGGAAAAAAAAATACCAGTAATCCACTATAGTTCAGCATTATCAATTATAGCACTACATGTAAATAAGAAATTCAATTATCTTATATACAACTTATTGAAGCCAATGACATGATCAAAATGATCATATTGAGCTCTTCCACTTTTATTTGGAGTCTGACATCAAATGATTACACACCAATATGGCTGAACCTTCTTTTTCTCTAATAATGAAAGTTAAAGTGTTTCATATAAAAAAAATATACTAGTTAAATCAATGTTTAATAGCTCATTAAATACGCATTATATAAATTAAAATATGTAGCTAAAAATATCAACTAAAATAATACACTTTAATTATTGATCAAGACAAGACCAATCAAAGAAGAGAAGACCAAAATATGAACTCAAAGAGAAATTGTTAATGTCATACTTTATAAAACAAACAGTAACACTATTGGGATGGACACACTGTAATGACCCCATAAATCATAATATACATTCTTCTATCAGAGTAGTGGAAGCATAAAAAATTTGAATACATTTTTTCCCATTTACCATGTCAGGGAATATCATAGAGTAGCTACTGGTTGAGTGTAATCCAAATAAAATCTTCTCATAGTCCATTCAAATTCCACTCAACCCTAAATCCTGTGTAGCATTTCTATTGTCACATTATAAACCATAACATACTTTGGAATATAAATTCTAACAACCATTCAAATGTAATTGAGATATGCTATTTTAGAGTACTAAATCCATTCATACACCAATCAGTAAAAACCATAATCCATCAAGTTTATTTTAAAAATCCATTCTCCCAAACTATCTTTCTACCAAAAATTTGGCAGAGTTTCCCCTAAAAACCAGATGTTTCCCTTTTATAAAATAGCCCAAACAACATATACTGACAGTAATTTCATCAATAAAACCAAAAACCAACAATACAGATATATATATACAAATTCAAGCCTAATTCTATGCCACAATGTCATCTTGATATCCTTCTTCTGCTCAGCTATCTCCTAGGCATTCCCTGTTCCTGGTCATCTGAGCAAACAACTTAATGAGATGGTTAAATCCCAGTAGAGAAATTTATAGTTAAATACTTATAAAATAGTTGGATGCTCAGGTGTGACAATGCACAAAAAATATCTCCCCAATTTGGTTTAAATGCATGTGAATCACTAAATACTTTTAAGTTTAAAAAGTATGGGAAATTGATGCTAAAAAATATAATGAGCACATTATCTTAAACCTGAAAAATTATACTGAAAATTTTACTTAAAATCATGCCGGAGGATTTTCATATACTTATCTGACACACGTCTCATGTGACTATTCATTATTCATTTCAAGTTGTCTGCTGTTTTAACAGAAAACATGGTTTTTGGTTGGGTGTGATCTGTAACACCAATCATCCGAAAACAATGCCTATATTGTAGGTGTGATCCATAACACCAATCACCCACTCAAGGACCAAGTGAGAATCAACATCCAGGGCATCCCCCAACATGTGCACAAACGCTAATTCTCATCCTCATACAGTCTATATAGAAGTACATACATATAGCCAACCAATACTCAAGGTGATAGGATATTATACTTAAACCAAAACGTTACCCCGTATAGGTTATCCCCCTTTATACGCCTTGAACCTTTCATAGGGTTGTCTTGGATTAACGAATAATCCCTAAAAAATGCAAACCAATTTAACTAAAAACAATTTAATTTGTAAAATTGTCTGCTTATGGGATATTCAACGGTCGTCCCATACCAGCTATTGAATATCCACCTTAAGTTAGTCCATTCCTATGGCATATAATCCCAATAGCCAAATTCTATCAAACATGCAACAAATATTCTCAATACAAAGGAATTCTTATATACTCATATATATTTCTAGCACACATTCCCATTCAATACAATCATGCTTAAAACAGTCATTCACAATGTCAATTTAAAATTCAGGGGAGTGTAAATTACTCTACCTTTTACCACTTGCTCCTATTCGGGTCAGAATTTTCCTTTTTCCTTAGAGATTGATCCCAATTAGTTTCCTAAGGAAATAATTCAAATCTTAGGCAGGTTTTCCTTTCAGTTATGCTTTCTTACAGTTAATTACTTAATTTCTAGGTCAGTTTAATCCTTAAACATGTTCAGAGTCAAATTCAATAAGGAAAACATCAAATTGGAGTATTTTAAAATATACCAGGGGTTTCGAAAGCTCAAAATTTGATTCCTGCAACTTTCCACCAACTTTAACAATGGCACATGGTGGCTCATGACGACAGATGGCTACTGGGGTCAAAAATTACTCCAAAATGTAGCCTGTAACTCAAGGATGCCGGATTCGGGCTCATTTTGGCAAAAAATGACGGTTTAACCACAATTTTCTGGTGAAACGCGGTGGGTCCTCCGAAACATTTCTCCTTTGTTCACACCGCATGACAGCGGCTCTTCACCATTTAGCAGTTGATTGAGGAAGCTGTAGCTCGGGCTAGCTGATGGTGGCGGCGGTGTGGTCGGATGGCAGAGATCGAAGTTAGCCTTCGAAATTGTGACAGAGGGAAACACAGCTATTTTCGACCGCTGTGGTGGCCGTCAACATTTGAGAATGGTAGTTGGAGGTCGGCGGCGACGAACTGCACAGGTGGCGGGGTTCGGTGGTGGCGTAACACGGTAGTTCTGACAGTGGAGGGTAGCACGCAAAGGTGAGAGAGAAGAGAAAGAAATTGTGCGAAGGAGAGAGAGAGAGAGGAAAGGAAAAATGAGAGAAAATAATGGGATTTTGGCATTTTGTGGCCTTCAGGGCTATTTTGGTCTTTTCCCTCTTTGTATGGGGTAAATTTCGGATGCATTCTTTGATCTAGGCTAGAATATAGACCCATATGGAAGGGGTTTGGAAATCTTTTGAGGATTTTAAGTCTTCCAAAAATATCTGCTAAATTCCTAAAGGCAGATCGAATTTTCTCTGTCAAATAAGATTTTTATTTTGAAAAATTCTTAAATTTTAATTACAAGCTTAGAAAAATATGCTTAATTCAATTCCAACAAAATTTAAGTTTATTTTACCCAATTTAATTTATTTTAAAATCGAGTTATTACATTCTTCCCCCTTAAAAGAATTTTCTCTCCAAAATTCATACCTGAAAATAATTCTGGATAACGTTGTCTCATCTCGTCCTCTTTTTCCCACGTCATCTCCTGAGATGTTAGATCCTGCCAAAGTACCTTAACTAAAGGGATTACTTTATTCCAGAGTTGCTTAGTCTTAAAGTCAAGGATTTGGACAGGCGTAGATTCATAAGTCAAATTTTTCTTTAATATTATGGGTTGATTCCCCAATATATGTGTGGGATCTGGGACATATTTCTGGAGTTGCAAGATATGGAATACGTCATGCCAGTTTGACAGGTAATGGGGTAAGGCAATTTGGTAGGCAACTGGACCGACTCTTTACAGGATTTGGAATGGTCCTAAGAATATGGGATTCAATTTCTTTGTCCTTATTTGTCTACTAATGCCTATAGTGAGTGACACTCTCAAGAATATGTGCTCTCCCTCATTGAATTCTAAAGGTCTCCTTCTCTTATTTGCATAGGTTTCCTATCTCTGTTAGGTAACCCTTATCTTTTCCTTGATCATCTTGTTCTGATCAGTATTCTCTTGTACAATCTCTGGTCCCAACAATGTATTCTCCCCCATTTCTACCCAACTTATGGGCGATTTACAATTTCTCCCACACAAAGCAGCATATGGTGCCATACCTATGGTAGAGTGATAACTGTTATTGTAAGCAAACTCTATCAAAGGTAGGTATTTATCTCAACTTCCTTTCTGTTCTAGCACACAAGCCCTTAATATATCTTCTAAGGTTTAGATTATTCTCTCAGACTGTCTATCGGTCTGAGGATGATAGGTGGTGCTAAAATTAAGTTGGGTTCTTAATGCTTGCTGTAAGGATTGCTAAAATCTCAAGGTAAACCTAGGGTCTCGGTCTGATACTATACCCAATGTTACGCCATGTAGTTTTACAATCTCCCTAAGGTATACTTGGCTAATTTCTCCATGGAATACCTAATCTTGATAGGTAAAAAGTGAGCAGACTTGGTTATTCTATCCATTATTACCCAAATGGAATCATAACTAGCTGGTGTTCTAGGTAGTCCAACTACAAAATCCATGGTTATTTGATCCCATTTCCTCTCCAATATTTCCAGTGGCCTTAATAATCCTGTGGGTCTTTGATTCTCTATCTTAAGTTGCTGACAAGTAAGACAAGCATTCACATATTTTGCGATATCCTTTTGCATACCCGACCACCAAAAATTCCTTTTCAAGTCTTGATACATCTTGAAAATACCTGGATGGATGGTATAGTGGCTTCGATGAGCCTCTGCTAACATTTTCTCCTTTAGTTCCTAGTGGTTTGGAATTACTATTCTTTTCCTAAACTTTAGTACTCCATCAGGGGCTAACCCAAAATCAGGTTGGTTCACATAGATTCCCAAGGATCCATCCTCTAGTTGGGCTTGTCTAATCTGGTCCCTCAAATCACAGCTTATTAGGAAGTCACTCATTACTAATCTCTTTAGAAATGAAATTACATTAAGGTTAAGATTCCTACAGTCTTCAAGTAATCTCATTTCATCTACCATCAAACTGGCTACTTATAATGACTTCTTGCTTAATGCATCAGCTACTACGTTTGCTTTTCTTGCATGGTACTTTAACTCAAAGCTAAAGTCTTTCAAATACTCTACCTACCTTCTCTGCCTCATATTTAACTCTTTCTGATCAAATAAGTATCTAAGGCTTTTGTGATCGCTAAAAACCTCAAATACAACCCTTTACAAATAATGTCTCCAAATCTTTAGGGCAAATACCACGGCAGCTAATTCCAAGTTATGGGTAGGATAGTTTTCCTCCGCAGGTTTCAATTGTCTTGATGCATAAGCAACTATCCTCCCATTTTGCATTAAAACCATTCTAAACCTTTCATTGATGCATCTGTATAAACTGTAAATGGCTCTAAGGGTTTTGGAATTACTAACACAGGAACGATGGTTAACTTTTCTTTTAGGGTTTGAAAACTATGTTCACAATGCTTGCTTCATTCAAAATTAACACCCTTCCTAGTCAGCCGGGTTAATGGCAAAGCTGTTTAAGAAAATCCTTGTATAAATTTCCTATAATAACCTGCAAAACCCAGAAAACTCCTAACTTCAGTGATCGTTCTTGGCTGAGCCCAATCTAATATTACTTCAATTTTCTTAAGGTCTACTGAAATTCCTTCCTCATTTACCACATGACCTAAAAACTTCACTTTCTCCAGCCAAAACTCACATTTTTCTAACTTATCATACAATTGTTTTTCCTCCAATATTTGTAGCACCGTGCTAAGATGTTGTGCATGTTCTTCATGAGTCTTAGAATAGACTAAGATGTCATATATGAATACCACTACGAATTGGTCCAAGTAGGGTCTAAAACTCCTATTCATATAATCCATAAAGACAGCAGGTGCATTGGTCAGTCCAAAAGGCATCACTAGAAACTCATAGTGATCGTACCTAGTGCTAAATGCTATCTTAGGGACATCTTCATCCCTAATCCTAATCTAGTGGTATCCTGACCTTAAGTCTATTTTGGAGAATACTGTTGCACTTTGCAATTGATCAAATATGTCATCTATTCGGGGTAAAGGGTACTTATTCTTAATGGTTACCTTATTCAACTATCAATAATTTATACATAACCTCAAACTCCCATCTTTCTTCCCTATGGTGACACACTAGGCCTAATGAATCCCTTCTCCAACAAATCTTTTATTTGGACCTTTAATTCCCTTGATTCTGCTAGGGCCATTCCATATGGGGTTATTGCTATTAGGCCTGAACCCAGAATCAGGTCAATTGTAAATTCTATCTCTCTAGGTGGGGGTAACCTGCTTATCTCTAAAGGAAACACCTCTGGGAAATCACTAACAATGGGAATTAGGTTTAGCCTTTCTTACAATTCTACCTGAGAGAGATTAAGGGAAATATCACTTATCTCACACACTCTGTAACTTTCACCTACCGGTAAGGTATCCAAATAAGTGATAATCCTTTCAGAGCAATTCAATAGAACTCGATTCCTAAATAACCAGTTTATTCCCAGAATGACGTCGATCCTAGTCAAAGGCAAACACACAAGGTCCACTATGAATAGGGTGTCATCAATGGAAAGAGGATGGTTTAGGAAAATTTGTGGAGATATGGTTGTCTCTCTTAGAGGTGTGGAAACATGTAGATCACATGGCATGGTTTGCAATGATAAGTTTATTTTTTCCATGCATGTATTAGATATAAAAGAGTGCATAGAACCCGAATCAAACAATACTGTTAAAGGAAAATTATAAATCTTACCTCTACCCTACATCAATCCAGGTGGCTTATCGACATTTGCTCCATCCAGAGTAAAGACTCTCCCTAGAGCTTGCGGTCTTCGGCCACCTGGATTCTGCTGGTTTCCACCGAATGGACAGTACTTCGCATAGTGCCCTGTACCTCTGCATTTATAGCATTGAATTGGTGTCTGATGCCAGCAAGGTTGATTGGGATGTCTGGTCCCACATTTTGGGCAGTTAGTAATTTCGGGACGTCTATTGCTACTAGATGACCCTTATTATGGCTTAAAACTTCCACCCTTCACATCTAGATTTTTAGCTGGTTATTTTTGTTTGCCTCTAGTTCTTTGATTCATATTCTGTCTTTCCTCTAGGTTTTTTCTAAGAATTCAGTATTTATTTACTAGCATCGCAAAGTCCCTTATCTCCAGTAAGGCTATCTATGTTCTCATTTGCAAGTCTAACCCTACCTCCAGTTGGCTTGATTTCAAGGTTTCATCATAATGTTACCTCAAGTAGGTGGAATATCTAGCCAATTCTTCAAATTTGGCCAAGTATTCTTCAAACGGTCTGCCCCTTTGTCTGAGTTATAGAAATTTAGTTTCTTTAGCTTGTCTCGCACTCTCAGGGAAGTATTTCTCCAGGAAGATCCTTTTGAAAGACTCTCATGTGAGTGGAATGCCCTTACTCTCTATGAGTTATTAGGCTCTGGTCCACCACTGTTCTGCCTCTCCTTTAAGCATATACATTGCATAAGTAAGCATCTGCTCATTCGTACTATGTAATTGTTATTCCTGTTATTCCCTTCGTCTCGATTCTAATGGTTTTCCTAATACTTCCACATTATTATAGCACTTGTAGTAGGTTGCTCCCTCATAGCATCTGCCATCATTCTTATGGAATCCATCATATCCCTCATCTCAACATTAGTCTCCCTGCTACTACTTTCTTGTGCCCCTTGACCTCTGTTTCTTGGCCTTCCTCTTGGCCTCCTTGTATTATCTCTGCTAGCATCTGCCATGGCTAACTGACACAGAAAAAAAATTAGTTAGCCTTTAATAGCAACAATTATTAGCATAGCAGAAGATTTATTCCTAATATCTCAATTGCAGATCACTTCCTAGATATTCCAGAGTCAAATCAATTTAAAGTCCTAAAGCTGCAAACCAAAAAATTCATAACCAATAAATCAATAAACCAGTCAACCAGTAAACCAGGCTTTGATACCACTATTGTAACGACCCCTTAAATCATAATATACATTCCTCTATTAGAGTAGTGAAAGCATAAAAAGTCTGAATAAATTTTTTCCCTTTTACCATGTCAGGGAACATCAGAGGGTCGCTACACGTTGAGTGTAATCCAAATAGACTCTTCTCATAGTCCATTCAAATTCCACTCAACCCTAAATCATGTGCAGCATTTTTATTGTCACATTATAAACCATAACATACTCTGGAATATAAATTCTAACAACCATTCAAATATAATTGAGATATGCTATTTTAGAGTACTAAATCCATTCATACACTAGTCAGTAAAAACCCTAATCCATCAAGTTCATTTTAAAAATTCCATTCTCCCAAACCATCTTTCTACTAAAAATTTGGCAGAGTTTCCCCTAAAAACCAAACTTTTCCCTTTTATACAACAACCTAAACAAAATATATAGCTAGAAATTTCATCAATAAAACCAAAACCAACAATACAGATATATATATACATACAAATTCAAGCCTAATTCTATGCCACAACGTCATCCTGATATCCTTCTTCTGCTTAGCTAACTCCTAGTCATTCCTTGTTCCTGATCATCTGAGAAAAAAACTTAATGAGATGGTTAAATCCCAGTAGAGAAATTTGCAGTTAAATAATTATAAAATAGTTAGATGCTCAGGTGTGATAATGCACAGAAAACATCTGCCTAATTTGTTTTAAATGCATGTGAATCACTAAATACTTTTAAGTTTAAAAAGTATAGGAAATCGATACAAAATAATATAATGAGCACATTATCTTAAATCTGAAAAATTATAATGAAAATTTTACTTAAAATCATGCGTGAGGATTTTCATATACTCATCTGTCACATGTCTCATGTGACTATTCATTATTCATTTCAAGTTGCATGCCGTTTTAATAAAAAATATGGTTTTTGGTCAGGTGTGATCCGTAACACTAATCACTCGAAAATAACGCCTATATTGTGGGTGTGATCCGTAACACCCATCACCCATTCAAGGACCGGGTGAGAATCAACATCTAGGGTGTCCCCTAGCATATGCACAAATGCTAATTCTCATCCTCATACAGTCTATATAAAAGTACATACACATAGGTGACCAATACTCAAGGTGATAGGATATTATACTTAAACCAAAACGTTACCCAGTATAGGTTAGCCCCCTTATACGCCTTGACTTTCATAGGGTTGTCTTGGTTTAACGAATAATCCCTAACAAATGCAGACCAATGTAATTGAAAAAAATTCAATTTACAAAATCGTCTGCATATGGGATATTCAACGGTCGTCCCATACCAGCTATTGAATATCCACCTTAAGTTAGTCCATTCCTATGGCATATAATCCCAATAGCAAAATTCTATCAAACATGCAACAAATATTCTCAATACAAAGGCATTCTTATATACTCATATATATTTCCAGCACACATTCCCAATCAATACAATCATGCTTAAAATAGTCATTCATACCATCAATTTAAAATTTAGGGGAGTGTAAATTACTCTACCTTTTACTGCTTGCTCCTATTCCAATTGGGATTTTCCTTTTTCCTCGGAGATTGGTCCTAATTAGTTTCCTAAGGAAACAATTCAAATTTTAGGCGGGTTTTCCTTTTAGTTATGCTTCCTACAGTTAATTACTAAATTTCTAGGTCGGTCTAATCCTTAAACATGTTCGAAGTCAAATTTGATAGGGAAAACATCAAATTGGAGTATTTTAAATTATACCGGGGGTTTTGAAAGCTCGAAATTTGATTCCTGGAACTTTCTAGCAACTTCGACGATGGCGCTGGCGAAGATTGGCAGCGCACAATGACTGGGGTCGAAAATTACTCCAAAATGTAGCCCATAACTTGAGGATGTTGGATCTGGGGTCGGTTCGATGAAAAATGGCAGTTTAACCACGATTTTCTGGCAAAATGTGACGGCTCCTCTGAAACATTTTTCCTCTGCTTACAGTAGGTGATGGCGGATCTTCTTCGGCTGGCAGCTAATAGAGGAAGTTGGCAGCTTAGGCTAGCTGATGGTGGCAGCGGTGTGGTCGGGCGGCGTCGGATGGTGGAGATCAAAGTTGGCCTTTGAAATAATGACGGAGGGAAACGCAACTATTTTCGACTGCTATGGTGGCCGTCGACAGTCGGGAATGGCAGCTAGAGGTTGGCGGTGACAAGCTGCAAAAGTGGCGGGGTCCAGTGATGGCACTATAACACCCCTATCTAGTCTTATTGTTAACTCCGATATCAAGAGATATGTTCGGTACATTATCCTTATCCTTGATTTGATTAGTGTCTAAGCAGTTATAACATTCAATTATATTAAGCAGATTAGGTTTGGGATCCTTTGCTCAGAATAAAAACTTACATGCACAGCGGAATAAAAATACTACACTACACAGCGAAAATTAAAAACCTTCATGTAATTCAAATAAATACAGGTCCAATAATTTTCATTACATGCTGATAAGTCACATCCCTGGATATACGAAGTACTCGACCATCAGAAGTCATGAGACAATAGGTCTGTCACTCAGACTCCTATATAAATGAGGGATGGTCCGGTCCTTCAGATATCTGTTTCCCCTGTATACCCCAAATACAACTCATGTATAAAGTCAAAATATTGTCCTATTCTAAATCAGATCTAGCTAAGACCCAAAATAGGGGATTACAAAAAAATCATACTTAATCAAAAAGAGACTGCTATCTTGCAGCCCTGCTACGCATCTGTATCTGATACATATTAGTACATAGATGAGAAACACATGTTTTCTAATAGCTCAACAATTCATAGTTTAAAAGAAACTAATATGTACCAGGGTGAAAGCACCAAAACATTCAATCTACATCCTTAATTTTAGGCATAATATTACACATAACTGTAAACTGGCATTCATTGCATGATTAATTTAGAAGTTAATGAAGATTATATGTCTTTTCAAATAACACGTATTCTTATAGCTTAATGGTTTATTATGGAATTATCAGTGTTTATGCGTGTTACGTGAACACTAGGTCACGGGTATGGAGCACCTTCGGCCACACTTCCGGCCACACCTCCCTAGGTCACCCGTGTAGAGCACCTTCGGCCACACCTTGTAATTCGTGGACACTCGGCCACGTATATAGCGTAATCGTGACCACTAGGTCATGGGCATGGAGCACCTTCAGCCATGCCTTTTTAGGCCGCTCGTGTGGAGCACCTTTTGCCACATCTCGTAAATCGTGGACACTCAGCCACGTATAGAGTGTAATTGTGAGCACTAGGTCCCGTGTGGAGCACCTTTGGCCACACCTCATAAATCGTGGACCCTCGGCCATGTATAAAGCGTAATCGTGAGCACTAGGTCATAGGCATGGAGCACCTTCGGCCACGCTTCGCTAGGCCGCTCGTGTGGAGCACCTTTAACATTTCTTATGAAAAATTCAATATTTAAGGAATAGTTTCCATTTTCCTTAGAAACAATTTCTAAGGTACATTTTCCTATAAAACTCTAATAATCTCAATATTAATTTCCTTTCTTGGAAGTTGATTCCAATGTACATTTTTCTTCTAAGAATTTCAATAATTTCAATAATAATTTTCCTTTTCTTGGAAATTAATACAAATGTGGATTTTTCCTTCTAAAATTCCAACAACTTCAATAATAATTGTCTTTTCTTGGAATTTAATTCTAATGGGCATTTTTCCTTCTAAAATTTCAATAACTTCAATAATAATTTTCTTTTCTTGGAAATTAATTCTAATGTGCATTTTTTTCCTTCTAAAACTTCAATAACTTCAATGGTAATTCATAATAAATTTCCGTTGCTTGGAAATTAATTCTCATGTATATTCTCTTTCTAAAAATTCTAATATTTTCAATACTAATTTTCTCTTTCTTGGCATTAGTTCTATTGTACATTTTCTTTCTAAGAATTCTAATAATTTTCCTAATAATTTCCTTTGCTTGGAAATTAATTCCATTATATATATTTTCTTTCTAAAAATTCTAATCACTTCCACAATAATTTCCTTTGCTTAGAAATTAATTCCCATGTATATTTTCCTTCTAAAAATTCCAATAATTTTCCTAGTAATTTCCCATAATCACATGCATTTTTATTAGCAATCATAAATGTTCAATAACCCCATTAATTTCATCATGGAAATAACAAGTCCACTGTAATATTAAGAATAGTAAACCAAGCTAACTAAACCATTAAATAAATTTCTAAATCTAAGTCCTCTCATGATCTCAAGGAAACAATAATTTAGATATTAGCATTAGTCACCTTCCATCTTTATCATGCAAGCTCCATTAAATTTTTCCTAAATCAAGAGTGTAGACATGGGTTCAAATTCCATGGAAGCTATATCATTGAGCATGCATACTCAATCATGGAATAAGAATTTAACAAATTGCCAAACTACCTTGGAAGTGGGCTAGAGAAAATATTCTTGGCCTTTCCTTTGATTTCCTTGGTTTCCCCCTTGAGTTCTTCTTTACTTCCTCATTCCTTGATCTCTCAATTCTTCCTTGATGCCTCATGTTCTCCCTCTCTTTTCTCTCTTCTTCTTTTCTTTCTCTCCTTTCCCTTATTTTCACGTGTGGGTTATGGTATACCTCCCTTTTTTTTTGTTTCCTTCTCTTGTTCATTCCTTTCCTTATGTGTGGGTGTGTGTGTGGGTGTCTTTCATGAAATGGCTTCCCATTTGCTTCCTTTTCCCTTACTTCACGCCACCCCTTTGTATTCTATTTTTCACTTTCCTCCAAAAAATTCTGCACACTTTTGATATGCATATATATATTTCCAATTCTTCTTTTCCTTTTCTTTTTTGCATATAGGCCATGTTTTCACGCTGTGCATGCCTTCATTCTCTCTTTTTTTTTTTTCATTTCATTGTTTTCCTTTTTTGGGTTGCTTGCAAATTGGTTTTCCTTCTTCTTTTTTTCTTCCTTCCTATACGTTAGGTGCATCCCACAAGTCACTAGTTTTGTACAAAATTCTACACCTATTAGATTGCTTGTTGACTTAGTGTTCCTTTTCTTGCAAGTTTACCTTTCCCACTTCCACAAGCAACCTTGGTATTTCCATTTTTTTTCTTTTTCTATTCTCTTTTCCTCCTTCATCACGTGTGGCATCCAATTCAAGGGGAAAGTTGATTTGTTTGTTAGTTTTTCTCCTTTGCTCACGTGGCACTCATGTATAGGTGTATACATATATTTTATTCCACCTTACTTCTCCTTCTTCTTCACGTGAAAACCATGCATATATATATATATAATTTACATGCCTTCATCCCTCTTAACCTCACATGTGGCATTAATATTTCCATGCATAAAATTTAATGGTCCTTCCTTTGGTACTTAGGCTAGATAACAAAAGAAAACAAGGGGTTAAATTAAGCATCAATTTTCTTAGGTAATTTACCTTTTGAATCTAAATAATTTAGCCATTTAATTATGCAAGTGAAATTTTCCTTCCTTAAGCCAATTCTTAAATTTATTAGCTACAAGAAATTAATTTATTAGCACCCTGAATTAAAATCATTAATTTAAGCTACTTAAATTAAGGGTGTTACAGGCACAACACGACTGTTCTGGTGGTGAAGGGTGGCGCGCGAAGGTGAGAGGGAAGAGAGAGAAATTGTGTGAAGGAGAGAGAAAGGAAAGGAAAAATGAGAGAAAATAATGGGGTTTTGGCATTTTGTGGCCTCCAGGGACATTTTGGTCTTTTTCCTCTTTTGCCCGGGGTAAATTTCAGATGCATTCTTCGATCTAAGCAAGAATGTAGACCCATATGGAAGGAATTTGGAAATCTTTTGAGGATTTTATGTCTTCCAAAAATATCTGCTAAATTCCTGAAAGTAGATCAAATTTTCTCCATCAGATAGGATTTTTATTTCGAAAAATTTTCAAATTTTAACTATAAGCTTAGAAAAATATGCTTAATTCAATTCCAAAAAAATTTAAGTTTATTTTACCCAATTTAATTTATTTTAAAATCAGGTTATTACACCTTTAATAATCCTTGTTTACTATTTAGTGAGAAAAAATAATATCATATACATATGATTAATGCTCTATTCAAACCCAATAAATATTGTAGCAACTTGGCATATGTAATTAAGATATTTAACCGTGTAAATCATACTTAACAAATATGAAATTTTAAATGTTTTTTTATATAATGTTAAGAATAATATATATAACTCTCAAAATTCATTCTGTAATAATTCATTCTTCATTGTAAATCTTATAAAACTTTTAGAATAATTTATAGAATACTTGACCATGTAAATCAATATCTATAATAATTCATTCTTCCATAAAGTAGATCGAAGGAAGGGATGGGTTGATTTGGAAGTTATTAGATTGCTAATATGTTTATGGTTTTTCTCTATAATTTTTACGTTTATGTTTGTTTTAGGATTTCCTCTGTATTTTTGTCATTTATGCCTGTTTCTAGTTTTGGTTTCTAGTTCTAATGTGCTTGTTTAGTGACTTCCACCTATCTACTTTAATATTATTTATTGGTAATGAATCAAGGCTTGTTTCAAATAAAGATACATTATGCATTTATTGTTATTTCCATTCTCTTAATAGTTACTACAAAAAATCATGTACACTCAATGTAAAGACTGAACCAAAACATGCTTTAGCTATGGCTGTGGCTGTAACACATTGGATATTGCAATGCGAAGAATGAAAATAGGGAAAAAAGTCTCACCTGGATATCACAATGCACTGTATCTATGGCTCTGACTTAGAGCTCCACACGAAGCCCAAGGACAAAAATAAGGTTTGTAGCTGAAGGAGAGAAAGATGATTTGTTCTACTACTGAAGAAGAGGGGAAAATGGTTTATTTTGTTACTCATATGTGTCTTAACCAGAGAAGAAAGAAGAAGAAGAAGATTCAAATTTTTGGGTTTTATTTTCCTTATAAAAAGATTTAAGAAACTTATTAATTAACAGAGGGTTAACAAAGTTAAGTATGATAAGTGAGCTGAAAATAAAATGCCAAGTGTCTTTTTTTAAGTGAACAACTTATTGGCAAAGATATAAGAAAAAAATATGTAAGTTTTGTTCATTTAAGAATAGACTATTTTAAATTTTGTTGGGCTAAGTGTATGGTTTGGGCCACACTATTAATAAATTTGGGCTTAAAAACGTTTTGAACATTTTAAGATTTTTTTTCCAATTCCTTTAGTGTAATGATTTTTTTTTAAATTTTCAAAAGCCTAACACATATAATAAGGCATTTTTAAATAATTTAATTATCAAAAATAACTTCCTTATTTTTGCATAGGTAAAAATATCCCAACATTCTCCTTCCTTTTGATAATGGCAATAATTTGTTTGATGAATACAATTTTGGTATGCTCCCCCTCAATAAATGCATAATTTCCATAAATTTTGAGAAATTTTATAAAAGCTTAAAAAATATGTTCAAAACATTTTGGAACGATCAACTTTGTTCAATCTAAGATCAAAATTTTAGTAAAAGATAACAATACGATATTAAGAAAAATATCACCCAAATTCATCATAATATTTCTCATAATTATATAATTCATCAAAAACCCAAAACAAAAATAATAAGTAATATTCAGCAATCAATTCACAAACAATAGCTAATGTTCATGATCTCCCATGTTTCCCCCCTCTCTTTGTCATTATTAAAAAGAAATAGATAGAACAATAAGAATAGATAGAACAAAAACAACATGTAATACCTTAAAAATTTGATAATTTAAATATATTAGTAGCTAAAATGATTGGAAAAATTTAATGAAAACTTGGAAACTTTGTTGGATGTTGAACAAGTAAATTATTTTTGAGCTTATGTGTAATAACCAAGGCTGTTTTTCAAAGATAAAATCCAAATTTGGATGCTAATTTCATGTAAACTAAGTCTGGCACAAATTTTGAGGTCGATGGTTGAAACTGGAAGGCGGTTTGGAGTCAGAAACATGATTAATGAAAAGAAACGCGTCTCGGCGATCAAAGACTGACAAACAGAGTTTCAAACTTTGATTTCTCAGACGACGGCCAAAACCTCTGCATGGGAACCCGTGCCAACGTCCAGAGGGGAAACGACATCTCGAAGTTTCCCCGGGTGGTTCGGGAAAAGTCGGAATCGGCCCCGGGAGCTTTAAATTCACCGAAAACCCACCATTGTTGCCATTTCTCTCTCTCTTATCATTCTACTTTCTCTCTCCTCTCTCTCTTTTCTCCTCCACTGTGCGCCACCACCTGGGCCACCGTGAGCCACCACCTGGCCTACCAACCGACTCCCCTCACCACCTTCGACCTCCAGAAGCCACCCATGGCCACCAACGGCCGCCAAACTCGTCGAAAAATGACGTTATTCTCCTCTGTTACGTGAAAAATTCGCCAGCTGGGATCGCCGCCGTCAGCCACCATTGGCCATCACTGCCACCACCAGCATGTAGGCTAAGCTGCCAGCTTTCTCCACCAGCTCGCCGCCATTGAATGGAGGTCTAATGCGCCCGGATTGAAGGAATTTTTGTCCGTTGTGCGTTAAGATTCGAGGCTGAAAAATGCCATCCAAATGGCCGTGAACCACCGCGCCACCACCATATTCAGACTCCTCGTCTTGCGAGCTTCACCGTGGTGTGATTTTCGAGGCCAACTGCACCCTTATGTCGTGCACCGCCGTGCTTCGCCATGTCGGAGCATCCAGATATATACCGAGACCATCTTGAGACAGATTTCCATCATTCGGCAACCCTGGTAAGGTCCGATTCACCTAAAACTAATGAATTTTGATGGAATTAACTACCAAACGCGAATAAGAAATAAACTGACTTAGGAAATAGGGTAATCGGACTTAAGACTGTAGAATTGATGACGTGACGAGCTTAAATATTTGTGTAAATGTCTAGGGAATTAATTTGGCTTGAAATCTGGGACTATGAGAAGTTTGAAATTGATTGGGAGTAAAGGGAGACCAGGTAAGATAATTTACGCTTCCCGAATATTGAAATTGATTATGTGGATACCTGAACGATTAGATTTAGTTGCATAGATTTTCGTGTTGCTTTCGATAGACTAAATTGCATGGCTGTGTGCTGAAAACCCCATTTTCATGTTAGATGAATTTTTTATCGAGTTTAGATGCCATTAGGATGGGTTTACTTAGGGTAGGGTACTTGATAGTCGGTATAGGACGACCGTTAAGTATCCCGAGTGCAGGGAGTTTTGTAATGATATTGTTTTTACTATATTTAGCTTGCATTGCGTTAGGGATTACGCGATAAATCAGGATGACCCTAAGAAAGGTTTAAGGAGTATAAGGGGGGATAATCTAGATGGGGAAACGTTGTGATTTAGGCGTAATACCATAGAACCATGAGGAATAGCCGACAGTGTGCATATGAGTTCGAATAGACTGTATGAGGATGAGAATTGGCATATGTGCACATACTAGGGGATGCCCTAGATATTAATTCTCACCCGGTCCTTGAGTGAGTGATTGGTATTACGGATCACACTCACAACATAGGCGAGATTCGGGTGATTGGTGTTACGGATCAGACCCAACGATAAGAGATGAATTTTCTCTAGATGACGTGCAATTGGATGATTTTAGATTTGGTCGCAAAGGACTTGTGACCAATATGGATTTAGATACACTAGGCCTGGGATTTAACCTGATTTTGATTACTGATTTTCAATGAAAAGGATTTTTGATGACTTTAGAACTTGCCGTGACTTCCATGCGATAATCTGATTTTTTAAAGATAATGTATTTCACGGATTTTGAACTGATTTCAGGAAGTTGTTTTCGGTGCTTGCACCGCTGAGTATTTAACCAGATTTTGAACTGTAAATTATTCTACTGGGATTTTATATCTCACCAGGTTGTTTACTCAGATGAACAGGAACAGGGACCTAGATGCTAGCTGGGCGATGCTTTGGTGATAGACAGAAGAGCAGCTTAGTCTAGGCTTGAATTACATTGTATATATTTATACTGATGATGTTGTATATTGGTTTTCTATAATTTCTGCTTTTCTTTTGTTATTGGACTGGTTGTATATTTCTAAATTGGATGACTGTTGTACCTTGGGATATGTTTGAAATACAGAGGAGACTCTGCTGAATTTTCGTCAGGGTTTACCACTGTAACCTATGTAATTAAGTTGGAATTCGTATGAATGCTTGATATGTTGTTTGTATGGAATTTAGTTTTCATTCTAGAGTAATTTATGATGAATGTATGTATAATTAGTATAGCTGCATGTGAATTAGGGTTGCAATGGAATCCGAATAGACAACGGGAAGTCTATTTGGATTATGCTCAACCAGTAGCAATCCCCTGACATTCCCACATCGGGAATAACTATTTCAAAAAACCCATATGCTTCCGCTAGACAGATAGAGGATAGTATATTGTGGATTAGAGGGTCGTTACACTATGGCTCAAATTTGAAAATTTTTGGAAATAAAATTTTATTTTTTATCTGCTTTAATAAACTTAATAGATATTTTTGGGAGGCCTAGGATACTGTAAAAAATACCTAAATTTCTTCCATGCTATCCTATATTTTAAGATTAATTAGAAAATGCATTTAAATTTTACCTAAAGTAAAATATCAAAATGACTAAAATGCCCCTAAATCCATTAAAACCCAAATCCCCTCTCTCTCACGCATCAGCTTTCTCTTTCTCTCGCGTATCCCTTCCTTCGATCGTCTCATGCTACGTCCTTAGTGTACAATCTTCATCTCTATCTTCTCTTTCCTTGAACCTTTGACCATCGCACGCCGTAGCCGTCGCCATCACCGTCATTATGCAGTAAGCCCTGCAGATGGTGTCCTCACCTTCGACTTGTCTCACGTAGTGCCTTGCCTCTGATTTTACGCTGCAACCGCAATGATTGGCGAACCCACATTACCATCCATGCATCTCGCTTGGTCACTAATCGCTGGTCCACCGGTTCTACATCTAGCTCCGCGTTGTCAACTACAAGGGAAGAAATGGACTAAATTAAAAGTTTTGAAAATTTTAGGTATAAGATAAAATTGCAAAACTTTGGTACTTTTTTGTAATTCTTAGTTTTAAGGAGGCTCTGATGTAAATTAAGGAGATTTTTGAGACCTTTAAGCACTACTTTCAAGGCTAAAAGAGTTTTAGGTACTAAACTAAAAAATTTATAAATTCTGTTGGATTTGTGAAATGCATAATTCTAAATTTTTAAGATTATACTGGCCTTAATAATAGCCTAGGATTAATTTGGTAGTATTTAAGAATTGATAAAGGTTATTTTTTAATTTTAAAAGTTTAGGACTAAAACAAATATAATGAGAATTTGGGTGGATATGGTATTCCCAAATTTGACTAAGGTCATATAACAAGAAATCTAGCTATTCTTATATTGATTAGTTAGAGGAATCAAAGAATACTTGAGAAAATGCAATTGGTGCTGAACTGGTAAATTAAGGATTATTGTTACTAATCTTTCCAGGTGAGTGTTTGATAAAGAAGATACTACTTTCAAATACCCTTTACCTATTTTGAACTAAATATGAAATTAATTGTGTATGTGTTCGTATTCATTGTTTAGAAAGCCATGGGAAACAATTAAGAAAATGTATTGTCTCTGAATTCATAATAATTTGATGATTATATGTCTGTGTGACTGCTGGTATTAGATATAGAAATTTATGTTTTTTTTAATGTTTAAAAATTCATCATTCGAAATTATGAGTTAGAATGCTTTAATGTGAATATTTATATCTTGTGGTTGGATGATGATAAAATAAAATATATGCTATGTGATTTATGTGATCTGGAAATAATGTCTTTGTGGAGTTACCTTGTATGTAGGAGTCCTCGTGTGGCTGAAGGCACAGTGACTGGTGGCACAATAGGGTTGTATCTATGTGGTCGAAGGCACGAGAGACTTGGTTAAGCACATGTGGTGGAAGGCATGGATGACTAATGGTGCGGTAAGGTTGTCCTCGTGTGGTCAAAGGCATAGTGGACTAGTTTCATGCAGTGCAAAGCACAGTGGGGTTGTCCTCATACAAAGGGAAAAGATATGTAGGGTGATGATGTGATGGGAGATATTGGATCATATGAAATTATTATACTATGATATTTGTGGAAATCATTTTTTATTGATATTATTATTTCTTAATTGTTGTATAAAAATTGATTACAAGATTTTGAACTATAAACCCTTTTAAATTTTATGATGATAAAAACTCTGTGTGAGTCTCTTTCTCATTTAGTGTGTTTCCTTTATCTTACATTCACTGGGTTTGTGTGACTCACACTCGTCGTGAATTCGAAGCCCCACCATGATCTTTACCATCTGACGTCGTCCGGCCACACCGCCGCCACCATCAGCTAGCCTGTGCTACCATCCGGTGAAACGCCACTGCCACGCGTCGTGAATGGAGGAAAATAGCTCGATAGCCACCGCCTTCTTCGCCGAAAAATCGCAGGTAAACAACCATGTTTCATCGAATAGACCTCGGATCCGGAATCCTCAAGTTTTGGGCTATATTTTGGAGTATTTTTCAACCCCAGCTGCCATCCACCGCCGTGAGCCGCCGTGCACTATCGTGCGCCGTCGCTGAAGTTGCTAGAAAGTTGCCGAAGTCAAATTTTGAGATTTCGAAACCCCCGGTACAATTTAAAATACCTCAATTTGATGTTTGCTTGTAGATTTTGTTTCTGAATGTGCCTTATTGATTAGACCGAAGTGGAAATTAGGCATTTAATTGTAGGAAAGTAAAAATTGAAAGAAAACTCGCATAAGATTTGAATTATTTTATCAAGAAACTAATTGTGAGAACAACCTCCTGAAACTTTCGATCTCTCCATTTGGGCGAGAGCAGGCCATGCAATTGGTGCTGAAAAAGGGCCAGGAAATGTACTAAGAAGGAGAGGGAGATTTAGTCAAAGAGAAAGGAAGCAAGGTGTAGAAGGAGATCAAAGGAAGGGCCAAGATCACTTCCTTCTAGTCATCCTTGAGGTAGGTTAACAATTTAAGACTTTGTTCCATGCTTTAATTTATGTAACCAACATGTTTTACAAGATTTCTATGGAACAAAATTGTCTCCCTACATTCTTGAAAATATGTATGTAAGTTGGCTAAGCATGTGTGATTATACTTGAAATGTTGGTGGATGAGATGGCATGCATATTGTGTTGGAAAAGAATTAGGGTTAGATGGTGTTAAATTCATGATGACCATAAAGGAGAGAAACCCTACCATTTAAGCATGTTAGTAAGAAATAAAAAGAAGGAAATTGATTCATTAATTTAACCATTCTCCCTAGGCCAAGTCCATAAAATTTATTCTTGGAATTTATAAGCTAGCACCAATATATATTTTCAAAAAAAAAACATGGGAATTTATTATTAGAAGAAAGGAAATTGTGTTTGAATTAGTAGAATTTTATAAGAAAGGATATTATTATTATTTTCAAGAAAGGGAATTATTCTTGAAATTGATAAAATTATATAAGAAAATTTATTTTCAAGAGAGGAGAAATTATCCTTGAAAATATTAAAGTTTTTGTAAGAAATGTACATTGGAATTAAATTCCAAGAAAGGAGAAATTATTCTTGAAAATACTAGAATTTTTATAAGAATTGTACGTTAGAGTTAAATTCTAAGAAAAGAGAAATTATTCTCGAAAATATTAGTATTTTCACACGAAATGTACATTTATAGTAATTTTCAAAGAAAGGGGAAATCATTCATGAAATTAATAGAATTTTTATGAGAAGTGTACATTAATATTAATTTCTAAGAAAGGGACATTTATTCTTAAATTATTTAGAATTTTAAAGAGATGTACACTAGTACTATTTTTCAATAAAAGGAAAATTTCCCTTGAGAATTATTAAGGAATTATATAGGTGGCCAAGTATCTACATAGTGACCAAGTGTGCACAATGACCCTAGGAAGGTGGCCAAGTGTCCACGTAGTGCCCAAGTGTGCATAATGACCCTAGAAAGGTGGCCAAGTGTCCACAAGTGCCCAAGTATGCACAACTATTATATAAAAGTAAATTTAAGAATGATAAGCTGAAATGGAGCTGTTAATTTTATGATAACGTGTTTACTAGCATGCAAAGACGTTTTACTTGAAAAGAATATTATCACATTGGCATTTAAATTGATCATACATTGCTTGCCAATTTATGTTTATGCACGATGCTATGTTTTTATTCCAAAAATGTAGAATTAAATATTTTAGTGCTTGCACACTGATACATATGAGTTGTTTTCAAACCGAATTGTTAAGCTACTGGGAAACTTGTGTTTCTTATTACTATACTAATATGTATAAGATGCGGACGCATAGCTGGGCCGAGTTCTTTTTGGTTTAAAGAAAATTTTTGTAACCCTATTTTAGGTCCTAGTCCAGATATATTTAGTTTAGAATTAAGATTATTCTTCTGGCAATAGACATGGGATGTAAATGGGAAAGATCCGAGGAAGGGATATGTGAAGGACCGGTCTATCTTAGAAATTTGTAAAGGGGTTTGAGTGACAGGATTGTTGTCTCCTGACTTTCTATGGACGGGTGCTTCATATATCTTGATACATGTTTACTGTAATGTAATGGACATTATTGGACTTATATAATTGAATTGTATGAAAGTTTAAATTTTATTGTGTAGAATAGAATTTCTTTTATTTTGCTGTGCATGTAAGTTTTAAATCTAAGAAAAAGATTCCGAACCTAATCCGCTTAATATAAAAGAAATGGTATAATTGCTTAGAAGTTAATTAAATAAAAGGATAATAATAATGTACTGAATTTATCGGTTACATCAGAGGAATTGTAATACTGGATAGAGGCGTTATAGATCTCAGGAAGAAATTAGTACCAAAGTCAAAGTGGGAAGAAGAACTTAACTAGTGGAGTATAGGGGCCTTGGTCTCATTTGCTATAATTTTGGTAAGTATGGCCATAAGAGGAAGACTGCCTTGAAAGCAAGATGGAGAAAGGGAATGATGAAGGTGATAAAGCAAAGAATTCATTATTCATGCGAAAGAGAAAGGTGAAAAGAAGGATAATAGGGAGGAAAATGGAGACAATCATTTTAGCCTTGGATGGTAGTACAAAGAAGAACCAATAGAAGGATGGTGACAAAAGCTAGGCCAAGGAAGGACCAGGCAGAGGGCAAGAGTGCAAATGGTGAAAAGGTGATACTAGCAAAAGCCAATGGCTCTTGATTTAACATACTAAATGATAAGGAGGCAATGGTAAAGATGGATTAAAGTAGTATAGAAAATTAAGGGTAAATGATTAAAGATAAGGAGAATGTACCTCAACAGAAAGATGGAAAAACATTTGGTGATAGTGGGAAGAAGGATAAATCCTTAAAGATAAATGAAAATAACTACTTGAAGGAGGTTGATTTGAATAGAGAGAATGTGAATGAGGTTATGAGGCCCCCTATTAGCAAGTGGAGAAGGAGAAGTATAGTTAATTCCTTCAATATGGATGAGGTCATATCACATGTAAGCAAGACAATTAGAGGGCCTTAGGAGAGAGTTATGAAAAATCAACTCTGGGAACCTAATCCCTTAGTTGAAGCTCTAGATTTGCCATCTCTCAATGAAGAGTTAAGGAAGATTTTGGAAGGAGACTATTCTGGTAGGAATTTCGACAAGGTGCGATCGTTAGAGGACTACTCATTACAGAGGGTTTGAGGTAACTAGTTCTCATACTCAAATTTTATCATGGTTAATGTCTTAAGTTGAAATTATAGGGGTGCGGGAAGGAAATGTTTTTCTAGCTTGATAAAGGATATGTGTAGATAGAATAAGGTGGATTTGGTGATCTTTTGTGAACCAAGAATAAATGGTTTTAAAGCATATTTTGTGATTAAAAAATGTGGATGGAAACAATTTATGAAAAGCAATGCCCATGGTTTCTTTAGGGGAATATAGTTGTGTTGGAATGATGAGAACCTGCAGATTCAGATTATGGAGATAGAGGAACAAGCTATTCATGCAAAGGTGGACATAGTGAATGAATGTATGTCTTTTTGACTGACTGTTGTATATGCCAATTTGAGACAAGAAAAAAGGGAAAACCTATGTATCTTAGAAGGAAAGTAAAGGGGATGAAGAAGCCTTAGTTGGTAATAGGTGAATTCAATGCTTACCTCAGTATTGAGGAAAAAAGGGGTGGAGCTAATCCAAACTTCAAAAGCATGAAAAATTTCAAAGGCTATGTGGAATACTGCAAACTACTAGATTTGGGTTTTGAAGGGCTTGGTTTCACTTGGTCTTAAGGCAAGGTAGAGGAATGATTAGATAGGTGATTATGTAATATGGAATGGCAAGAAGAATATTTTATGCCTAGGTGAGACATCTCTATCCCATCTGTTCAAATCACAAACCAAGAAGAGACACTGGTTTTATAAATCTAGATGCAGCTGGCTAAAAAATGGTGACAGAAATTCTAGGTACTTTCATAATATAACTAGGTAAGGAAGAGGAGTAATATAGTGGAAATGTTAAAAAATGATGAGGGTGAGTGGATCAATGATGAAAAATGCTAAAGGAGAATGGCTAGAGAATTCTACAACAAGATTTATATGGTAGAAACAGTCAACAAGGACTTCCCAGTTAAGAATTGTTTTCTAAAATAAATGATGATTTAATGATGAAGTTGGGCAAATCTGTAATGGAAACAAAAATTGAGGATGTTGTTTTCATTATTGGAGCATTTAAAGCTTTAGGTGTTGATGGTTGAATGGGTTATTCTTCCATAGCTAGTGGGAATCAATTAAAACCTCAATTTACAACTAGTGAAAGAGTTATTTGAGGAACCATCAAGAATGGAAAAGATCAATTAGACTATGATTATGATGATACCTAAGTCTGATGCTTTAGATCTCATGAAATAATTTAGGCCAATCAGCCTATGTAATGTAATCTTTAAGATAATATCCAAGATTATGGCTATGAGGCTTAGAGATGTTATGGATATTCTAGTGGCACTGAACCAATGCAATTTTGTGAAGGGAAGACAGGGTACAGATAATATAGTGATTATGCAAGAGGTGATACATATTATGAGAACTTCAAAAGCCAAGAAAGGAATGATTATAGTGAAGAAAGACTTGGAAAAAGCTTATGATAGACTAGATTTTGTGAGTACTTTTAGTATGCAGGTAATGTGGAATGGTAAAGCCACTGAGTCTTTTAAGCCATCTAAAGGGATCAGATAAGGGGATCCCATCTCTCTCAACATTTTTATTTATTTGCTGGAAGGTTAGGGCATTGTATTCATGAAGCATTGGAAAGGAAATGGTGGAAATAGTTAAACTTAATAGAGGAGGGCCTAAAATTTCTTATTTATTTTTTGCAGATGACTTACTCCTTCTCTCTGAAGCAAGTGTGGAACAAGTTTATGTGATGAAAAGATGTTTAGAGCTCTTCTGTGATGAAGAAGATCAGGATGTATTGCTCTAAGAGCATAAACCATAACAGGGCAAGGGAATGTATTGAGAGAATAGGAGTAAAACCTACTAATGACCTAAGTAATTACCTAAGCATACCTTTGCATCACAAAAAAGTGGGAAGAGGAATATACTATTATCTTGTAGAAAAGGTGAGGAAGAGAAGGTCTCAATGGAAAGTCATAACTCTATCAATGGTTGGGAGAATTAACTTAGCCCAGCCTGTTATCTCTGTAACACCCACGTATGTAATGTAAAAAACTAATTTACATGTCAATGTTTATATGAAATGGATAAGGCAAGTAGAGGTTTTATTTGGGGCTCCACCTCTGAAGAAAAGAAGAAGCCTCATATGGTATGTTGGTAACAGGTGACACAATTAAAAGTTTATGGGGGATTAGGAATAAGGAGAATGAGGAAAACTAACACAACTTACCTAATGAAGTAAGAATGGAGACTAATGGAAAAGAAAGACAAGTTATGGGCAAGAGTCATCAGATCAAAGTATGTGTGTGGGAATGATATAATTCCTAATGTTAAGAAGAGACAACTGGCTTCAAATACATGGTGAGGCTTATGTAGGGTATGGGATAAAGTAGAAAAGGGTATGCCTTGGGTTCCTGGTGATGGCAGAATGATCAAATTTTGGAAGGATATATGGCTTCCTCAATATGGTCCTTTTGTGAAATGGTCTTGCATTGATCCAAAATTTTTTGATGAGAAGCAAAAAGTAATTGACTTTGTTGATGACCAGGTACAATGGGATTTGAGAAAGCTCAAAGTGTATCTTCCTGAACACACTTGTAATGATATTATGGGCCTTTATTAGCCAAATAATGGTTTTGGGGAGGATCGAATAAGTTGGAAACGTAGCAATGATGGAAAGTTTTCTTTAAAATTAGCGTATGACTTTTTGATCTAGAAAGATCCTGGGTGGAAGAGTTCATTGTGAAAGAGGATTGGAATTGGCATTGAACTTAGAGGATCACCTATGGTTAATAGCTAAAGAGAGACTTTTCACCAACAAGGTTAGGAAGGATAGACACATTACCCCAAATTCTACATGCCCAAGATGTAATAGGGAAGAGGAGTCTTGTTTACATGCTATTCATGATTGTACTAAAGCAAAAGCTATATGGAAGAAGTTTGTTAACCTGAGGAAGTGGGATGATTTCTTTAAGTTAATAATGGAAAAATGGATTGAGAGGAATTTGAAGGAAGATTGGAGCGTAGGAAAGGAAAGGATTTGGACAATCATTTTTGGAGTGGCTTAATGGTGGATGTGGAAAATGAAAAATGAGGAAGTGGTAAATAAAGATTCAATTGATGGAAAAGACCTTTATATGAGTATTCACCTGAAAGTGATAGAGATCTTGATGGTTGAGGAAGCTACCTAAGTAGGAGTAAAGAAAAATAGGTATGAGGAAAACCCAATAGGTTGGAGGGGGCCTGAATAGGGCTGGATTAAGTGCAATACAGATAGAGCTTGTAAGAAGAATGGTTTGGAGGCAAGATGTGGTAGTGTCTTACAAGATGGTGTTAGTTCCTGGATTGGTGGCTTCTCAATGTTTATTGGTGCTTGTAATGCCTTGAAAGTTGAACTATTTGGCATTATCCATGGTGCTATTTTCTTGGGAGAAAGGTTTTAAGAAGGTATGGTTTGAAACTGATTGGACCACAGCTATTAATCTGATAAGGAGAGGTTATGAAGCTGATCATCCCTTTGCTAATCTGGTCAGAATAGCTAGGGATTTGTTAAGAAGAAATTGGCAAGTGAAACTATATCATGTGTATAGGGAAGGCAATTTATTGGCTAATTGGCTTGTTGTTCATACGTTTAAAGAGAAGAGTGTTTCTGGTTGTCTTGTTTCTCCCTCTAATGGTTGTATATTATTGTTATCAGGAGATGTTGTAGGTGCTATTTTTCCTAGGGTTGTTCCTATGTAGTTTAGGCTTTGCCCCTTTTACTTTACCAAAGAAAGAGAGAGAGAGAGAGAGAGAGAGAGAGAGGGAGATAAGAAAGATGACCACAGGCACATTGATTGAAAATAAAATATTTTTAACTATAGAAAATAAAAAAAAACAAAAACATCATACATCTAAAATATATTTTAAATTTCAAATTTTTAAAACAAAAATATATAAATTATTATAGCTAATAATATATATAAATATGTAAAAATAATACTAACATAATATTATCAACCAATTTTAGAAACCATTTTAAAGGCTATAAAAATAAATAAAATCAAATGCACCCACAATTGATCTTGCCAATTATATTTAAAAGTATTTCATCTTAAAAGCACAAACACCATAAGATCACTCTAGCACATCTCAGAGAGGTGAGTACAAGGTAGGAAATTAAGACATTTTTTCTTTGGCTTTATAGCAAAAGCATAACATTGATTTTGGATAGATAGTTCCTTCAAAAGAAGGCTAATGCTTGCCAAGGAATAATAGTGCTTGCTCACCATTAGAAGAATAGCCATAAAAACACATGCATAAATTCAAACACATCACAACATTGTAGAGGCAAAAAAGGAATAACTAGAAACATAACCAAGCTAAAGAAATCTTGTGCATGATAATTTACTCTATACTATTTTAGTTAAATTTGGAGATTACTTGATATACGAAAATAGAAATTGGTTAATGAAGATAAATATCCAAGTGGATTTTAGTAAGATTTTTTACACATAACCAAGAATACAGATATCTTTGCAAGTCACTCACTTTATTGTGAATAGCAGTGTCATCTATTTCTTCCCTTGTTAATTTTTTCCCCTTTCAGAGAATTATTGATAACTCTATGAAATAGATTTATTTAAGCTATTTTTATGCCTAAATATTGAGTAAATTAGTTAATGAATGTTTATTTGTTAGTTATTTTAATGTGTTTATGAAATTTAGTTTTTTTTAGATAGGTTTTAGGTTGTTTTTAGATCTTTAAGGTTGTGTTGGATATTAGTATTTTGAATCCATGGAATTTTAAGTGCAAGGAATTTGAATTACTACAATTCAAATTCCTAGCATTTGAAATATTTTGTTTGGATAGAGCAAGTAATTTGAAATGTTTCAATTCAAATTTTTAGCATTTGAAATATCTTGTTTGGATAGAGCAAGTAATTTAAAATTCCTTACTTAGTTAATTTATAAAATTTTGAATTTAGCCCTCAAGTATTAAATTGATATGATCATATATTTGAATATTTAAATTTAAAAGATCAAAGGCTTCAGGGCCTACTAAATGATGACATGGCTATACATGTAACACTAATAAAATTAAGTTTTTTTACTTTTTTTTTCTTATTTTCCTGATATTTAGTAAGAGAAGACAATAAAAGCATAAAATAATGAAATAAAAAAGGGAATCAATTAAGATGAGAACATTTGATTCATGAAAGTAATAATAGTGTGACAAAAGAGGTAAAGCACATAACACATAGAAAACACCAACCATATTGTCAAACTATCTCAGATCTCCAAACAAAGTTTCAACATGCTTACATTAAAACTAAACCAACTTCATAACACTAATTACTTAATATTTTCTTCAAATTCCTCTCTACTCATTACATTATTAGCATATTGTGCTGTCTCAACTCCACTTCCAGTAGCTCTATCTTTTGCATATAAATCTAACAAGTCATTTCAATTTGGAATTACTTTATATCAAAATTGTTTAGCTTCTTCGTGTGTCTGAAAATTCAAAATGTAACATTAAACTGTGACTTTGTAACATATAAGAAAAAAAGTACAATAACAAGTAATGACCCTTTCACATTTTTTTCCGAGCTTTTTCATTATGAACAATAATCATGTATCTTGTGCCATCCCAGTCAAATCCACTCTAACTCCTTTACATAGACGATTAATAAGGAAACTTCGTCTCTTGAACTCCCAATCATGCGATGGTTCTTTAATCAAAACTCATCATGGTACCAAGCAGATATTGTGCCCATTAGTAGAGTCACAACACTAACAATAATTATTTTTATAATCTCCTCCTCCTCCTCCTCCTCATTTTCTTAATTTATTTTACGTTTCCTTGAATTAATTGATGTATTTGCTCCTTTAGCATCCATTTCTTCACACCAAACATAATATACATAACATCAATAAAAAATTAAAAATTAAAAACTTTAAACATAGCTTAAAAATTAACACAACATATGATTTTCCCAATTCTTTAGATTGGAGAGAAAAGGGAGTTGTCATTGAAGTTAAAGAGTAAGGCAGAGTATAATATTTTAATCAAAAGCCTTAACTGTGATAGCAAAAGAGCATCATTACATTAGGTATGACCACTTATTAAGGAGTAAATAAATGGAGTAAATATTGTTTCTCAATTTCATTAAGGAAAAAATTGTTTTCTTGTAAGACAATGAACTGAAGTAAAAGTCACTATAAATTAGCATATGAAACACCAACTCATTAACTGAAATTAATGAATGTCTGTTTAATCATCAAGATGATGCCAATTGAGTTGAAATTGAGCAAAATCCAAGTTGCCATTATGCCTTACCTGTGTAAAACAATCATTCAAAACTGTGTTTCAATATTTAATTATTTATGTGTGGATTGCTAGCACCTTTCTTGATTTAGACATTTTAATCTCCCCACCCTAACCTTAATAATATGCAGTGCTCAGGGTTTATAGTTGTACAGTCTAGAAATATAGAAAAATTATAGGATTCTATGTAACACTCCAATCCTATAGTTCCTTTTAGTTAATTAAATAATATAATATAATATAACATAAGATTAGTAAGTTACTACTACCTCTACTCGAGTAAATTTTTAAATTTTCCCAAGTTAAATAATTAAGTGCCATTGGTTTGGGATTTCTACACTTGGGTTCTCTCACGTAATGTAGCGAAAATAAATAAAATAAAAAATATATAGATATATTCATATAGATTCACATACATACATAATTCCTTTACAAAAGTCATAATTCCTTACACAAGACATATACCTATAGATATGTGAGACTTTTATCATTTAGGGTAAGGATGCAATAACCCTGTCACTCATACCCATTTTAGAAACCTACTAGTGGATAATCTTATACTTCTTATATATCTTAATACATATATGCCCTCATTCTTTGTGCACCAAAATAATCATCCTGATCCTCTCCAAAAATATGAAAAAGGATCAAGGGGTTGGGCTTATACACTTCTATTCTAAATCTCTATATGTCAAAATATACTAACTACCGTTCTACCATATAATTCTACCCCTTCTGTAGGTGGGGGGAGAAGGGGAAACCTCAATAACTACGATAACCCATATTTCTTTAATTACCATAAAATACCCTAAAAGGGTATCTCCCTTACCATCACTTCTATCTCTAGTATAATCTATTACCTAGGCATCTGATACACATCGACATTTACATGATAATAAATCTCAGTAGCATAACAACCTATTTTAAAAACCACTAGTCTGTACCACCATAATCATATGAAAGTACACTATATTCTTTTCCCATCATCAATTAGAAAATAATATCTATTGGGATGCAATGCATGATTTATGCATTTATGCCATCATAACCTCATACTATGTAGCATGCACTTACTAATTCATGCACAATTTAGTTCACTAGATGTCAACAATATCAAATATGTCATTTCATCACACAAATATTTATCAGTAACATAAGCATATTCAAATTCATAACATGAGTAAGGAAAACAATCATATCATAATGGCCAATAACATATCATCACAAGAGTCATCGCGAGGGTCGTCCAGTGAACAACTCTATATGCTCCACTAATACTCATGAGTCAGTTTCGAGTTGAGTCTCGTGGTTTCAGACCATCTACCGGCCCTCTATCTACCCTGTACTATCTAGAGCGTCCCCTAATGGATCCTAAGAACATTGTGGTTCATGTCTTCTCTGACAGATCATCCCATACTTGCTTAGTCCCTGCCAACTCTAACAAATCATCCCATAACCAGCGGGAGCGATATCCCTTTGGATACCTCATTTCCCTTTCGTCCTATAAAGGGACTGGCATAAATCATGAGATCATTGCCACCTTTAACAAATCATGCTTACTCCACCCTTGCAGATCATGAGGCTACGAAATCACCATCCTCATTGATAGATCACACTCTAGAATACTATTCACAAGCATATATTCTAGGGTAAATCGGTTCATGTTATGGTTATGCTTAAATTTAAGCATGTGACTCCTTTTGTTGGCCATAAAAGAGTTCACTAACTTAGAATTCGCAACTATTAGAGTGTTTTCAAAATCTTTTATGATTGAGTGGATGTTTTACCATCCCAAAACATGGTTTGACTGTGGAATGCTCAACGACCATCCCATACCGATAGTCAGTTACTCAACCATGAGCCTATCTACCACTAATGCATACACTTGGAGTACTTTGTCTTTTCTCTTTTATGTTTTCCTCTCTTTCTTTTTAATCTCATGTTACATGTTACCCAAAAACTATAACTTTTTCATGTAATGACATTATTGTTGACTTTATTGAGCATATCCTTTAAGAAAATAGAAACTTGGACTCATAAACTTACTCGAAACTTTTGCAGTTTCATTTGAATGGCTAGGTGGATCTTTCCAAACACTTTATTCATGAAAATAATACTTTTTCCACCTACCAATCGACTTACAACTCATAGCAGTTGCCTTATAGAAATAAAGTCTTGAGAAACACAAGCAAGATGCTACAAGTCGACTGCCAGAACAGTAGTAGTCGACTATTGGCTAACAGAGAGCTACTAGTTGACTTACAACCACATGGCAGTCGACTATTAAGCTTTTGTAAGTTGATAGTTGGTTGCTAGAGGCCCGATAGTTAGATACCAAGAGCTGGTAGTTGACTGCTACCTACATTTTCTAGAAAATTTCAAGCTAAAGAATATGGAAGTTGACTTGTAGGATCTTGAGGCTTCATTTTGCTGTTATGAGATGTTATAAAATCTATATTTTACCTCTTTTCAAGTCTAGAAAAAGCAGGAGATTAGTTTCTAATACCACATCATCATTTATCCTGCATCAAAACTTACATATATGCTTAAAATCATCTGTCACAATGGATTCAAACTTAAGTCAACCATGGTGAACAATGCAACCCATTTTACAGAATCTGAAACAAGTATTTCTAAGTACATCTAATCAGCATAAAACATCTAATAGAAGTTAAAAACATAAAGAATGTAGGTTTAAATTCCTCTCTTATCTCAAACAACTTTAAAATCACCATTTTCAGAGAATAAATAACAACTTTAAAGAATGAGAGATTTGATTGTTTGCTACCTTGTTTCTTGTAAAAAGATGGATTGTTAATCTCAGATATTCTCCTAAACTTCCCTATTGCAAGCTTCTTACTTCAAATCACACTAAAATTTCCACTTCCTTCTCAATTTCTCTCTTTCTCTCTCTCTACAAAGTTTGGAAATGAGGGTGGAAATGGTGAGGATTTTGATATTTCTATCTATGTATAGGTGGTCCAGGCGGTCAAGGAAACTACAACCCTTTTTTGATGTCAGGGTCGAGTTTTGATCATCTGGCCTCAATTAGCAACTTCTTCAACCATCTGGAGAATTACCATTTTTCCCCTGAACCATTGGCAGGAAATTTTAAAAGTTAGTTAGCTATAGTAACTTGTCTTTTGGCTAAAATTATGTTTTTCTACCCCTGGACTAATGAAAGCTACATAGCTTCCTCAACTTAAACTTTCCTTTTTCATTCAAGTCCCTATCCTTTTCTTTTCAGTTTAGTCCCTCACTCTAATGCAACTACATGCAATCTAATGCAACATATACAAGCATTTAACTTATTTAATAACTAACAAACATCTCTTATAAATAGAAGGAGCAGATATTACATTCTTCTTTACCAATTCATATATACAACCTTTAAAGTACCTCTCTTGTATGAATAAACTTGAAGAAAGGGAAAGCTTTCTATCTAAGTGAATGAATATATATAATTATATACTCTACCAAGAATCATTAAACTAAATATTCCCACTCTATTCTTGACCTTGTACTAAATTTTAATTAATTCAAAACTCATTATATATATATCTTTAATTATATCCCATATTCCTCTATATTTTGAAAACTTTATTAAGCTACCATTATATCTTATAAGCCATAATATTCCCACTCATACACTCCTAATTGAAGCCAAAGAGAAACAAAAATTGGTAATCATTGTACACTTGTACAGTCAGCCTTTACAGTCATAAGCCAATGAATTTTCATGTTAGCCTCCATGCCTAGTGATTTTAACTACTCACAAACTTTCCAAATCTAAGCCTTAACAAGTTCAAATTTAAATATTGAAAATATATATGTTCAGTACCTATAATTATATAAACATCAAAATCATATATATTTTTAGTACCACATACTGTGGGATGATTCATATGATTTATGCTATAGATTCATAGAAATAAGCTACAGAACAAGTAGGGCAAATCGATGTCTAGAAATTAAACAAAATCATTTTATTAAAATTAAAAAATGACTAAATAAGATAAAAATTTATGGCTAGAAATTGTAACATTCACTCCTAATATGATTAAGAGATGCTTGTTAGCTGTTAATTTAAGTTTAATATTTGTGTATGTTGCATTAATTGCATATAGTTGCATTAGTACAAGGACTTAGTTGAAAGAAACAAAAGCTGAGTTAAGATGTGGCTCAGGACTAAATCAAAAAAGGGAAGTTTAGCTAGGCCAGACTCATAAAATGGCCAAGGGCAAGAATGCAAGTAGTGGGAGATATTGTAACACCCCCAATCCTATGGTTCCTTTTAGTTAATTAAATAATATCATATCATGTAATACAGGATTAGAGAGTTACTACTACCTATACCTTAGTAAATTTTAACTTTTACCAAGTTAATTAGTTAAGTGCCATTAGTTTGGGAATTCTACACTCGGGATACTCTCACATAATATCTCAGCAAAAAATAATCTAAATAATTGAAATAAAATATACATTCATGTATCTATTTACATTCACCTACATAATTTATTTACAGTGGTTACAACTTCTTTTGATTAGGCATATACCTATGGATATGCGAGTGTGTCAACTAGGGTAAGGAGACAACAAGCCTATTACTCATACCCATTTAACAAAAGACCGCTAGTGGTTTCCTAGCTCACACATCTTAATACGTATATGCCCTTGTCTTATCCACCAAAAATCATCCTCCTAATCCTTCCAAAAATTTTAATAAGGATTCAGGGTATCGAGCATGTCAAAATCTCACTATACAACCCTAAAACTTAATATAGTTAAGGTGTAGGGGGAACTTCTAATACAAAAATGATCCATAATTCCTTAATCACTGAGAAATATCCCAAGAAGGGTATTTCCACCATCTTTATCTTTATCTCTAGCAACACTTGATATCTAGGAATCTAATACAAACTAGCATTTTATCTGAGAATAAATCTCAGTAGGAATAACAACCTATCTTTGAAATCCACTGGTCTGTACCACTGTACTTATATAGAAATACACTACATTCTTTCACATTACATGATAAATCAAGTCTATTGGGTTACCTTGCATGAATCATATAGTTATGTCTCATGTCTCATACTCATACTATGCATGCAATTTAGAATCATCACATATCCATTTAACAGGATATATATATTATCAGATTATATTTCATATCCATCAAATAGGATATATCATTCCACATATCCATCACACAGGATATATATATCACATCATAATGGTAACAAGGTATCATATAGAAACAAGAGCATTAACAAGGAAATCAAAGCATATTCTCATGCCCAGTGCTAAACCATGATCATCACAAATCATACTAAGAGAAACCAGGAGAGTTACCGAGAAAACAACTCCTCATATATATATCCCTCACTCACAGGTGAGTTTCTCGTAGTCCATGACTACCCGCATTTCTAATATGTAATTTGTATATTATCTGGCAGTCCTTGACTACAATTCATGTACATGTTAGAGCGTACTCTAGTGGATCCAAGTACATACATCCACAACAGCCCCACAAGGGTCAATGTCCACCTCTCTGACAAATCATCCCCCACCTCTAGGAACCATAGGGTCCTTGCCCACCTTTCTTTTTTCAGTCATTCATATGAAAAATTCTGTGAAGACGATGAGAGATGCTGCCTACTCTTTCTGTTCCTTCTCTTTCGAAGTAGAGCACTCTTGTTTGTTCCTTTCTAATAAAAGCTTGGTATGTGTTCTGAGCGAGCCCTTGCGTGACATGAACGATACTTATGAAATGGAATCCGTCTGTCTTATCTTCCACCTCATAAGGGAGTTGCATTCCAAGAGACTAAAAATCTCCATTACTATTGTCAAGCTTGGACATACTTAACACTAACCCAATTGAGACCGTGGCCAAACCTTGATAAAATAGTGATGATGTGGTCAACCCTAGATACGTGGCTCTTCGATGAGGGAAGGACCACGCTAATTGTCTAAGTGCATGGTGTGTAGTGGCTCTTCGATGACTAAGGTGATTCGGCTCATACCATTGTTATGTATAACTTAAGTACGTGAATCCTTTGATTATCCATAGGGGAATTCACTAAGTTAAAATTAATAACCATCATGGTGTTTTCAAAACCATTTAATTTAACAACGGAGTGCCCCAATTGTCATCCCACACCAACAATTGGTCACTCAATATGTGCCTATCTACCACTATCCATACACTAGGAATACTTTCTCATTTCTCTTGAAATTCTCATGCTTATTCCTTTTCAATTTTCACATCATTCTTGCTCTTTTTCTTTCACTCTCACCCTTATGTTATACATTATAAAATTCCAGGTTTAAATCCCTTATTTGAGTGGAGTTTTGGGCTAACTATGCTTCAAACTAGGTCATTGAGTTTACTAGTCAAAACTGAGACCGCCTAGTCAACTTACAACCACCTGGCAGTCGAGTTGCAGCTCATTATCCTAAAAAATTTACAAACGCGAGGGCTACTCTGGGTCAATCGCCCCATACCCGATCATACCGCTTCTTGGCAATTTTCTAAAAAATATGAGCATGACAGTTAATTTACAGGGGCTGGTAGTCAACTGCTAGCACTTTGTATGCGTTTCTGGACAACTGAGGAACACGACAGTCAACTGATAGGGGATATAAGTTGACTGCTACATTATACTATGTTTTTCAAACTTGCTGTTGACCTATATTTTTGCCCAATAACTTATTTGTAAACCCTTTCTGAGAATTACCAACTTAATACCAGCATATAAGCATCATTTTACCCATAAAAATAGCCCAAACTACCGATTATTCTCACTTAAATCTTGGATTTAATCTTATATTATTTTGATAGGTAAAAACACACTTCTCATAATTTGATTTCAGTATGCATAAGTATATTCTTACAGTTTAAAATACCCAATAGTATTCGAAAAGATCGAGAATGTAGGTTTTATTCCCTCTCTTACTTTAAACAACATCAAAAATATCATTTTCATTAACATGAGTAGTAACATGAATAGTAGTTTGAAATTAGAGGGATTGGGCTGTTTTGCTACCTTGTTTTGTGTCAAAGCTAGAATAAAAGTCTTAGATGCCCTCATAAATCCCTTTACTGTAAGCTTCTTGGTTTAAAACACTTTAAAATCCCCACTTTCTTCTCAATTCCTCACTCTCTGTAAAACTTCTTTATATTTCTCTCTCGAAATTATGAAGTGTAGGGTGAGAAATGAGTCTTCTGGGATTTGGCCCGATTTATCTCTTTGGTCACTTGCTAAATTACCATATTGTCCCTAAACCATTGGAGAAAATTCAAAATTCTAGTAGCTATAGTAAATATTTTGGCTAAAATTATTGTTAACTACCCTTGAAATATGGAAAGGTTACATAGCTTCTTCCACTAAACCTTTTCTTTTCACTTAGGTCCTCGTTCTTTTCTTTTCAATTTAGTTCCTCCTTTTAATGCAACTACATGCAATCTAATGCAACAAATACAAACATTTAACTTATTTAAAATTAATAAACATTTCTTAATAAATAGGAGGAGCGGATGTTATAGATACTAATTTAGGAGCTCTAAACCCTAGAAACACAATTCCAACTTCAGCACTTTCTAAAGAGAGAAAGAGAAGGGCGAGTAGAGAGAGAAAGTAGAGAGTTATGGCAAAAGGGAGGAGATTGGCTAAAGGAAGAAAGGATTTGAGGCTAGGGATTGGTCTTATAGCAAGGGAAGAACCATTTTAACACATTGTATATGAACATTCTTCAGGAAATCAAGTTAATAACTCAACCTAACCCTATTTTTGAAATATTTGCTTTTGCTAAAAAATGCTATTTATGAATGATTGAAACTATGTTTGGGGTTTAAACCTATATTCTATATGTCTTTAACTTCTATTAGGTGTTATTTGCTAAATGGTCATGCTCATTTATGCTTGTAACGGATTGTGAAAGTGTGCTTATGCCCTAAGTACGAGAATATGGTTTAATCTTAGTGTGAGTGATGTTAAGTTGAGTTTTAGGTTAGTTATAAGTGCTTTATGATGTCTAAATGTTGGTTTTGGGTTCATGGCTTGGGAAAATGGTCTTAAAACATGATTTTGGGGCAAAACTATAGATGTAGTAGTAAGTTTTAGAGCAGATAGAATGCTAGCAGCTGACTGCCAACCCTTGGAAGTTGATTACCGTGTTCTTCGTCTACCCAAAAAGCATTCCAAAATGCTAGCAGCCGACTACCAGCCCTTGGAAGTTGACTGCCGTGTTCTTCATTTTCCAAAAAAATTTCTAGAAAGCTAGTAGTCGACTGCCCTGCTCTAGCAATCGATTTTCAGGTCTAATTTTTCTCAGAAACACCTCATAGAAGGCTAGTAGTCGACTACCAAGCCTTTAGTAGTCGACTGCTAGCCCACTGTTTTAGAAAAAGAGCTCAACAACCTAGTTTAAGAGGAAATTAGCCTAAAATCTCACTCAACTAAGGATCTAAATATGAGATGTAGTGGGTAACATGAAAGATGTAAAATCACGTTCACTCGGATGAGAGGATCTTTGTGATAGTGAAATAAAGAGAGTGAAAAAATATAAGAAGAGGAAGAGAAAATATTCTAAGCATATGCATTAGTGGTAGATAGGCTCATGATTGAGTGCTGATTGTTGATATAGGACGGACATTGGGCATTCCATGGTTGTGCCATGAATTAGGATGGTTACACATCCACTTGAACACAGATGATTTTGAAAATACTATGATGGTTGTGAACTCTAAGTTAGTGTCATCTTTCAAAGGCCATTTAAGAAAAAAATAATTAGGGTTAAGCATAACCATGGACATGAGCTGAATCACCCTAGTATATATGTTAGAGAATAGCATACTGGGAGTGTGATCCATAAAAAAGGGATGGTGATTTCATAGCCCCATTATCTACGAAAGCGAAGTAAAGAGGTCATGTCTGAAGTCAGATAGTGACCCCATGAGTGATAACTAGTCTTGTTTAAGGAAGGGATATGAGTTGGGTAGAGTTGACAACGATCACACTAGTTACAAGATGGTACTCGGATCTAGTTGAGGGACGCCTCAGATAGTACAAAAAGTTAAGGAGTGGCTGAATAGTCACAAACTCATGCATGTATACAGTGGTACGTGGAGTTGTTCATTGGGCGGTGCTCCCAATAACTCGTATATTTGTTTATTACCCCATGAAATGTTTGATATGAAAGTTATGATGAAAATGGTGGTGAATGGACATCCCATATTTCAAGGTTTATATGTTTTAAATGTACATGGATAAATATGAGCACATGACATGAAAGTATGCTTCATGCAATGCATCCTAATAGTATCTATCACATTTTTATAATGAAAAGAATGTAGAGACTTTTTGTATAAGTACAGTGGTACATGTTAGTGGTTTTCAAAGCAGGTTTCATTGCTACTGAGATTAAATTCTCAGATAAATTCTTGCGTGTGCTAGATGTCTAGGTTCCTGGCTGGTGATGAAGGTAACCTGAAGAGAGGTACCCTTTTTGGGGTACAATAAATGTTTATTTTGGATAGTATAGGCATATATTTATCTTGTGCTAGTCTTTATGATTTTTTAAGAAGGCTATCATAGATCATCTCATGTATAGCCTATATTAACTTGTATGTATATGAATTAACTAGTAATTAGCAATAGAAAAATTGATGAGGTCATGAGTGGCAGGGATGTTGCCTCCATACCCAATAGTTATTTAATGATAATTAATAGATTTAATATGCATGTTTGTATATAGTTAGTTAGAGTAAATTATGTATATATATATGATGGGATATTCTGTTGCAAGTCTTGAGTGAGATCTCGAGTGTAGAACCTAACCTAAACGGTGCTTAATTAATGAACTTGGTAAAAGTTTAAATTTACTCGGGTAAAGATAATAGTAACACACCATTATTATGATATTTACATATTATATCTTTCAAATTAATACAAAAGGAACTATAGGCTAAGGGGTGTTACAGAAATCTTATTTGTGAAAGAGATAAAGAGTAGCTAAATAGATAAGATTGATGTCACAGTTGAAAATCAAGGAATCAAGGAGAATTCTATATTTGAATCGTCAAGGTGAAGAGAAGTGGAGAAGGTGAAGAGAAATGGAGAAGAACCTAGGATAAGGATACATAGATGAAGAAAGTGGATGAATGTAAGATACATGGAGATGAACATAGGTGAAGAGAAGTAGAGAAGGTGAAGAAGGATACACAGAGATGAACGTGCTCGAGCAACAGAGAATTTGGAAAATTCCACCTCACTAGGTGAAATTGTGAATTCCAGATTATTTTACCATTTTAAATTTCTAAGAATTTTAAAATTATGAGAATTTTTAGCCAAACAAAAAATTTTGTTATGAGGTAATTAAAATACCTTAAGAAATTACTTTCTCCTCTAAATTTACCTTATTCATACACACTCTAAGTGTCATTTAATGTTGTTTAGATGCTTTTTCTTTCATTTTGTAAGTTTCTCATGGTGTTTGAACCTTTTAAAGACCCTTAAAAGCAAGGAAATTGATGAAATTCAAGAGCATAAGCCTTGACTTCAAAATCTGGAGTCAAGGCGGCATTGAGTGCAACACCCTATAGAGAGTCCAACAACTTGAAGCCTTAATGCCAGAATCTGGCATCAAGGCTTTAGATTGAGTGCATTGTTCCATATAATGTCCACTGTCTAGAAAGTGCAAGCCATGGCATCAAAATCTCATGCCAAGATATGAGCTCAAAGTGTAAAGTTCAGCGATCTCAAGCCTCACTGCTAAATTGCATAGCAGAATAACATTAAGGGAAAATCCATCTAGGTGATTTTTGACTACTATTTAAGGGGATTTGATAGGTTTTCTTCAGAGACTTTTATTCTAGAGATAAGAGGAACAAAAGGGAGAAAACAACATTAAGGAAAATGAAGCCCAAAGTTGATTCAAACGGATTTAAGAGCGAGGAAGTCCAATTTGAGCTTCGAAAACAAAGGTCCTTTTTCCCTTTTCCTTTTTATCTTGAGTTAGCTATGTTTTCTAGTTTTGGGTTGAATTTTCTTGTAATTATGCTAGGATAAACTCTCTTCTCCCTAGGATTATAACTTCTTTTATTTAATTTTTATGAGGCTTATTTAGCTTATTTTACTTTGTGCCTCTTTTTGCTTGATCACTAATTAGGGAGATTAGGAGAATTTGAGTTCATCTTGGAAAAAAGACTTGAATTTAGTCCTAGGGTTTGATGCCAATTTCTTAGTTAATTAGTTATAATTAGTTAAGTAATTAACTAGATTCACCCAACAGATAGGAATAAACCAATGGGTCTTGTGGAGTTATATTTAGCTAATCTTAATGCATTTCTTTGATTTGGCTTCCCATAGGAATATAGGGAATTAAATTATAGAAATATAATTTAGAGGAAATCATAATATTTTTATAATGAATATAAAGTCTAAGGCTAACTCTTAAATATTGAATTTGATTGAGAAGAGTAGTGATATCACAAATGAAATTCTAAGTTAGACTATAGTCCTAGGGATTTTATTTCATATAATTTCTTTTATTAGCATTGTGACTTTACTTTGAGTTTATATATCTTTCTTAACTTGGACATTAATTGTTACTTAGATAAGGCGAACGTGATAGCATTTGTACTTAGTCAAACTTGGGCTAAAATTCCCTTAAGGACGATACTCTTATTTCATCAATATATTGATTGTTGATTGTGTACACTTGAACTACGTCAATTTTCACACAATTTTTTTATTTATCTTTGTTTTTGGGGGAGGGGGTTAGAGACACTTGAAATTTAAGCTTAGCACAGGCTAAATTATGGTGATTCAGAAGTGAGACTTTACCAACAAATACAAAAGCAATGCTAATAATTTGTGAGCCTTGTCAACGACGCCAGAAACACAACATGATCTTGAGTCATGCTATAACTCTTTAACATCTTTGATCCTTAACAAAAGTAATCTCCTTTAGCAAAGTATAATTGATAGAACTTTTAGTAGTTGTACTCTGGTTTAGGGAATTCTTGCAAATAGAGGATTAAAGAGAAGGGGTAGGGGACCCCCTAACGAAACCTTCGATGATCAATTCATTCCCCAATGGATAAAAAAATAATATTTACTAAGAATAATCAAATTAGTTATACCTGTTGAGAGATGACATTTATAGGCTAATCCTCAAGGGTCCAATGGTTATTTTTTTATGGAGTAGCATAATTGAGAAAGGGACAAGCGACATGTGTTATAATGATTTTGTATAGTGTAACACCCCATATTCTCTTGATTAGTTTTAAATTAATGATCCCTTAATTAATTTGATGATTTTTTTATAAAGTATGATGAATTTTCTTGTGTAATTTAATATTTAGAATTGATATGCTAAAGGATAACACCTTCTTTCTTGTGTAACCAAATTAGAATGTGAGTGAAAAGTACATTAGAAGTAAGCTTTATTTTGAGGTTCTTGAGGTGCTTACATAAAGAATGAGGTGCTTGAGTTGCTTCAGGTGCTTACATAAAGCATGAGGTGCTTGATTTAATTTTTCTTTCCTTCCTTTTATCTAGCCGAATTGCCAAAGGGAAAAGGCTAAATTAAACATATATATACATGCACAGTAAGGACCCTTAGAAGGAGCTTGGCAATTGGGAAGTCTAAGAAATTGGTGAAGAGGAGAACGTGACATGTAAGTATACAAAGAGGAGAACTACTTATTCTCCACCTTTAATTGTGAAAGCAATGGAAAATAGGAAGAAGCATGTGAATTTTATATAACCACATGGCAATAGAAATTGAAAAGAAAGAAAGAGAGAGAGACGTGTGGCATTAAACTTCCTTCTTTTTACCTTTAGCCTTTAATCTCAAGTGACCGAATAGCTTGCCAAATTAAATAGATAAAATAAACAAAAGAAAAGTGGCTAAAATACATATATGTGCATGGTGAAATCCATCCCAATTTATTCCCTTAATTACTTTTGGGGTAACTGAGTAAGCATTAAAATGGGTGAAGTTAAATATACATATATATATGCATACAACAATTTAGGGAGATAGCTTCACAATTACGTAATATAGAAATGTCATTTAGTAATGCCACAAAACAATAGAAATTGAGAAGAGAGACCATTAAATATATATGCATTCGGTGAAGGAAATGAAGGTAAGAGGATTTGAATATTTAATCAAACTTATAGGAATCCATGGCAATAACTAATGAGAAGGAGGAAAGGAAAGTGTAGCATTCAAGGGTCCCTTGCATGGCCGTACGTCTTGTGTGAAGAGTGAAGCTTGTGTGACTTTCCCTTCTTCCCATCCCTTGGTGTGACCAAGTGGATTGATTAATACAAAATTTCAAGTAATGTGAATTGTACTTAAAGTACACGTTTAGCACTCAATGTAAGGGAATAAAAAATATACAAGAGGGAGATTGGAGTAAATAGACACATACAGCAATTGCATTTGGTGAAGCAAGAGAGCAGCTTGGCAAGGAAAGAAAAAAAAGAGCTTTTATGAGGGGAGAAAGAGCTAGCCGAGAGGAAAGGAAGCAAAGAAGTAAGGGAAAATTCAAAGGGAAAGCTAAGATAATTCCATTTTACTTCATCCTTGAGGTAGCTTAGCAATTCTCTTAATTTTGTTTCATGATTTAAGATAAACTCCTCTTGCTTTTAGCTTTCATGGAACAATAACTCCTTCTCTACATTCATGAGGATGTGAATGTTATGTTGGCTAAGCTTGTATGGTAATTGGGTATGTTTGTTGATGTGTTAAAGTAGATATTATTAACTTTATGGAAGCACCGTGCTTGGCAAAATTCAGTATGTATAATGGAAAATCTTGGCATAAGATAGTGCTGAAATATGGTATCTTTATGTGGCTAGTATGTACTTTAAATTATAAACACCAAAATGAAGGGTGATAGCTAGAAATGGGTTTAAACTATGACATTGCCTTGTGGATTTGTCAAACCGAGAGTGCCCTTTTAAAGTATGGAATTTCTTGATGGAAAATGGTATAAAGAAGATTACCATTCGATTTTGGCTAAGGAAAAGAGAGAGAATATGGTAATTTAATGTTAAGTAAATGGTTTACCATTTGTCACATAATAAGGATCCTCATTAATGTTGAAATGTAAGAATAAGGATTGTGTGTAACCTTAAGTATAGTATATAAAATAAGTCAAGAAAGTAAGTAGAAAAAGTGCCAATAGTATGAGTACATAATTTTAAATATGATAGAAAACACCAAAATATAATTTTATACATAACACCATTAAGTTTAAATTATAGCAAGGAGGTGAAAATATAGCAATGTGACCAAGTGTTCACAATTATTTTATTAAGTGGCCAAGATTCCACAATGTGACCAAGTGTTCACAACTATTTTATAAAGTGACCAAGAGTCCACAATGTGACCAAGTTTTCACAATTATTTTATAAAGTGGCCAAGAGTCCACAATGTGACCAAGTGATCACAATTATTTTGTAAAGTGGCCAAGAGTCCACAATGTGACCAAGTGTTCACCATCCTTACTAAAGTGGAAAAGTGTCCATGGTTCTTGTGGTGTAACCCAATGGGCTTCACACTATCAAGCAAGGTAAGTTTTAAGAATGAGAATATATAGATAATCATTTGCTATTTTAATGGTTACATGTATGCTTTAGTGGAAAATATGATGTATGAGAACGACCATGTTTATCACATTGACATTCCAAATAATTATGCAATGCTTGCCAATATGTAGATATGAACGAGACTCTATTTTAGAAAATTGGAATGTAGATGAAAATATTTTTTGTGCTTGCATACTAGTATATATTAGTAGATTTTAAAATATGAAATTGTTAAGCTACTGAGAAACTAGTTTTCTCATTTGTGTGCTGATATGTATCAGATGCAGACGGTTAGCAATTTTACGCAAGATGGAGTAGCAATAGAGGAAGTCTTTTTGTTAAGAGCATTTTTGTAGTCCTTCATTTTGGTTCCTGATTCCATATATTGTTTTTGGATTAGAATTAGGACTCTTATTTTTTGGCGATATATAGTAAAGGAAAAAGGGTAATTACCGGGGAAAGGATATGTGAAGAACTTGTTCATCCCTAGTATTTTTCAAAAACTAGTGGAATGGGGCAAGGCAATTAATGGAGAGCAGGGGCATTCCTTTGAATTGGGAATCTTTCAAGCAGATTTTCTTAGAAAAGTATTTCCTAGAGAATGTGAGGCAGGCCAAGGAAACAGAATTCTTGCAGCTCAAACAAAAAGGTAGGCCATTCGAGGAATATTTAGCCAAATTCGAAGAGCTAGCTAGGCATTCTACTTATCTGAGGCTACATCCTGATGAAGCCTGGAAGTCGAGCCAATTGGAGGTAGGCTTGGACTTGCAAATGAGAACCCAAATAGCCCCAATGGAGATCAGGGATTTTGCGATACTGGTGAACAAGTGTCGACTCCTAAGCAAAAGTTTGGAAGAGAAGCAGTAAATGAACTAGAGATTCGCCACTCACCAGAAACAGCTTGCAAGGAATTTGAATGTCAAATGGAGAAACTTTAAGGCACCCCAAGGATCAAGTAGGAGCCAACGCCCTAAGGTTGCTAACTGCCCTAAGTGTGGAAACAGATATGGGAACAAACCCTGTCAACTAGAATGCCAGTGACATGCTTTAAGTGCAACAAAGTGGGGCACATTGCAAGGTACTATCCAGCCGGTGGAAGTCAACAGAATCCTGGTGGGCCAAGACCACAAGCCTCGAGGAGAGCCTTTACCCTAGATAAGGCCAATATTGAGAAATCACCTAGATTGATGCAGGGTAGAGATAAGATTTATAATTTTTCCTTAATAATATTGTTTAATTCGAGTGCTACGCACTCTTTTATATCTAATACATGTGTTGGGAAAATAAACTTACCTTTTCAAACCATGCCATATGATTTACATATTTCCATACCCCTTGGGAGAATCCACTATATCTCGTCAAATTTGTTTAAATTGTCCTCTTTCTATTGATAACCATCTATTTTTTATGGACCTTGTGTGTCTACCCTTACCTAGAATTGATGTCATTTTGGGAATAGACTGGTTAACTAGGAATCGAGTTCTTTTAAACTGCTTTGAAAAGACCATCACTTATTTGGATGCCTTACCGGTGGGAGAGAGTGACAGAGTGTGTGAGATGGATGATGTTTTCCTTAACTTCTCCCAAGTAGAATTCCAAGAGAATTACTCAATTCCTATGGTAAGAGACTTTCCATAAGTATTTCCTTTAGAGATAGTCAAGTTACCTCTATCGACATAAATCAAATTCACTATAGACTTGGTTCTTAGCATGGGCCCGATATCCATGAAACCATATAAGATGGCTCTAATAGAATTGAAGGATTTGAAGGTCCAAATAGAGGAAATGTCGGAGAAAGGGTTCATTAGACATAGTGTGTCACCCTGGGGAGCTCCTATCTTGTTTGTGAAGAAGAAGGATGGGAGCATGAGGTTATGTATAGATTACTGACAGTTGAATAAGGTGACCATCAAGAATAAGTACCCTTTACCCCTAATAGATGATATGTTTGACTAACTACAAGGGGTCACTGTCTTTTTTAAGATAGATCTAAGGTCAAGATACCATTAAATTAAGGTTAGGAATGAAGATATTCCTAAGACAGCATTTAACACTAGATATGACCACTATGAGTTTATGGTGATGCCATTTGGACTAACCAATGCCCCTGCTATCTTTAGGGACTACATGAATATAATCTTTTGACCCTACTTAAACTAGTTTATGGTGGTATTTATAAATGGCATCTTAGTTTATTCCAAGACTCATGAAGAGCATACACTACACCTTAAAATGGTGTTGTGGATGTTGGAGGAAAAGCAGTTGTATGCTAAGTTGGAAAAGTGTAAGTTTCGGCTAAAGGAGGTCAAATTTCTAGGTCATGTGCTGAATAAACAAGGGATTTTAATGGATCCTAAGAAAATTGAGATTGTTATGAATTGGGGTCACCTGAGAATGGTCACTAAGATTAAGTTCTGGGATTGGCAGGCTATTGTCAGAAGTTTATACAAGGATTCTCTCAGATAACCCTACCATTAACCCAATTGACTAGAAAGGGTGTTGGGTTTGAGTGGAGTGAACAGTGTGAGCATAGTTTCCAAACCTTAAAGAAAATACTAACTACAACTCCAGTATTAGTAATTACAAACTCAATAGAACCCTTTGAGGTGTACACAGATGCATCAAAGAAAGGTTTAGGATGCATCTTAATGCAAGCAAGGAGAGTAGTTGCCTATACATCTAGACAACTCAAACCTGGAGAGGAAAATTATCCCACCCACAATTTGGAGTTAGCTGCCATAGTTTTTACCTTGAAAATTTGGAGACATTACCTATATGGGGCTGAATTTGACATTTTTAGTGATTATAAGAGCCTTAGATACTTTTTTGATCAAAAGGAATTGAATATGAGGCAGAGGAGGTAGGTAGAGTATCCGAAGGATTTTAACTTTGAATTAAAGTATCATGCAAGGAAAGCTAATGCGGTAGAAGATGCATTGAGTAGAAAGTCCCTACAAGTAGCTAGCCTTATGATAGATAAGATGAAATTCCTAGAAGACTTTAAGGATCTTATTCTTAATGTGATTTCACTCCTGAATAGGTTGATGATGGGTGATTTCCATATTGTTTGTGAATTAAGGGGACAAATTAAACATGCTTAACAAGAGGATGAATCCATAAGAATTTATGCAAACTAGCTAAATTTTGGGATTGGCTACTGACAGAGTATTGATGTTTAAGAATAGAATAGTGATTCCAAACCATCAAGAACTAAGGGAGAAATTTTTAGAAGAAGCCTATCGTAGCCATTACACTATTCACCCCAGTATGTCTGAGATGTATCAGGAGTTAAAAAGAAACTTTTGGTGGTCAAGAATGCAAAAGGACATCACAAAGTATGTGAGTGCTTGTCTTACTTGTCAGAAGGTAACGATAGAGCACCAAAAACCCACTGAGTTATTGAGGCCACTAGAAATACAGAGAGGAAATGGGATCAAGTAACCATGGACTTTGTAATCGGATTACCTAGAACCCTAAATGGTTACGATTCCATATGGGTGATAGTGGATAGATTGACTAAATCTGCTTATTTCTTGCCTATCAAGATCAAATATTCCCTAGAAAAGCTAGCACAAATATACCTTAGGGAAATTGTGAGATTGCACAGGGTACCATTGAGTATAGTGTCAGGCTAAGACCCTAGGTTCACATCCAGGTTTTGGCAATCCCTACAAAGAGCACTAGGAACCCAACTTAAATTTAGCACTTCTTATTATCCTTAGACTAATGGACAGTCTGAAAGAACGATACAAACCTTGGAGGATTTAAGAGCATGTGTGTTAGAACAAAAGGGAATTTGGGATAGATACCTAACTTTGATAGAGTTTGCATACAACAATAGTTATCACTCTACTATAGGTATAGCACCGTATGCTGCATTGTATGGGAGGAGCTGCAAGTCACCCTTGAGTTGGGTAGAACTGGGGGAAAGTACGCTGTTAGGAACAAAGATTGTACAGGAAACTACTAATCAAATCAAGATGATCAGGGAAAAGATGAGAGTTGCCCAGCAAAGACAGGAAGACTATGCAAATAAGAGAAAAAGGCCTTTGGAATTCAATGAGGGAGACCATGTATTTTTAAAAGTATCACCCACTATAGGTATTAATAGGTAAATAAGGACAAGAAAATTAAGTCCACGATTCTTAGGGCCATTCCAAATCTTGAAAAGAGTCGATCCAGTCGCCTACCAGATTGCCTTAACTCCTTACCTTTCGAACTAGCATGACGTCTTTCACTTCTCGCAACTCATAAAATATGTCCCATATCCCACTCATGTATTGGGGAATCAACCCATAATATTAAAGAAAAATTTAACTTATAAGTCTACTCCTATTGAGATCTTAGACTTTAAGACTAAGTAACTCCAAAATAAAGTAATCCCCTTGATTAAGGTACTTTGGAAAGATGTAGCAACCTAAGAGATGACATGGGAGAAGGAAGATGAAATGAGGCAACATTATCTGGACTTGTTTAAAAGTATGAATTTTGAGGACAAAATTCTTCAAGGGGGGAGAATTGTAATAACCTAATTAAAAATTAAATAATTGGGATAAAAAATAATGGGAAAGTTGAAATATTGTTTAGAAGTGATTAAGAAAATTTTCCTGAGCTCGTAGTTTAAATTTGAGAATTTTTTGGAATGAAATTTTATCTAATGGGAAAAATTTTTATCTACCTTCAAGAATTTAGCAGATAAATTTGAAAGACTTAAGATCCTTAAAAAATTCTCAAATTGCTACCATATTATTCCATATTCTTTCTTAGATCAGAAAATGCATCAAAAATTTATCTAGAATAAAGTGAGAAAAGACTAAAATGCCCCTAGATGCCTAAAAAGCCAAAAATCCCTTATTTTCCTCCCATTTTCCCCTCCTCTTATGATTTCCCTTTCCCTTCCATTTTCACAGCGCGACTTCCTTTTCCTTCCACCTTCACCATCACGTACGGTTTCTTCCTCAACTTCAGACCACCATGCTGCACCACCACCGAACCCTACCACCATCGAAGTTCACAGCTTGTCGCCATCAAGCTCCTGCTGCCATCCCCCACCGTTGATGGATGCCACAACTTCGGATCTGGGACCGATTCGATTGAAAAATGTCACCGTCTAACCGCACCACCACCACCAACAACCAACCCAAGTCACCTTCTTCCTCTACCAGCTGCCAACTGGCAAAGAACAGCCACCAAGCACTGCGAGCGGAGGAGAAACATTTTGAATCACCATCTGTGTTTCACTAGAAAATCATGGTTAAACTGCTGTTTATCACCAAACTGGTCCCCAATCCAAAATTCTCGTGCTTTGGGCTATGTTTTGGACTAATTTTCTATGCCAACCACTGTCCACCATCGTCCACTGTCATGCATCATCGTTAGAGTAGCTAGAAAGAAGCAGGGATCAATTTGCAAACTTTTAAAACTTTCAGTATAATTTAAAATATTCTAATTTGATATTTTCCTATGAATTTCAAATTCTAATGAATCTTTGATGAATGGATAGAAATAGAAAGTAGGAATTTAATTGTAAGGAATCATAATTGAACAAAAAATTTTGTAAGACTTGAATGGTTTTCTCAAGAAATGATCTATGAGCATAATCCAAAGGTAAAAAAGGAAAACCATGGTCTAAATAGGAGAAGATGATAAAAGGTAGAGTAATCTACACTCCCCTGACTTTTAACTGACGTTGTGAATTACTGCTTTAAGTATGATTTGTATTAAATGGGAATGAGTGCTGTAAAATGATGATTTACATGAAAATTATATATGAGTATAGAAGATTGCCTGTGTATTAAGAATGTTTGTTGCATGTTTGCTAGATTTGGATATTGGGATTATATGCCATAGGGACAAACTAACTTACAGTGGATATTCAATAGCTGGTACGAGATGGCCGTTGAATATTCCCTATGTGTAACGACCCCCTAATCCACAATATATTATCCTCTATTTGCATACAAAAAAACATATGGGTTTACGAAATAGTTATTCCCGATATGGGAACGTCAGGGGATTGCTACAGGTTGAGCGTAACCCAAATAGACATTTAGTCGTCCATTCAGATTTCGTTCAACCCAAAATCAAATGCAGCTATACTAATTACACAAGCAATCATCACAATAAACTCTAGAATAATAAAACTAAAATCTATACATAAACATGCAATCCATTCATATAAATTCCATCTTAAACTTAAACATCTTCAACATTAAACCCTGCTAAAAATTCGGCAGAGTCTCCCCTGTATTTTAAACGATTCCCAAGTACAAACAGACAACAGTTCAGGAATTTACATTCAGTCCAATAACAAAATAAAATCAGTAATTACATAATCCAATACAAAACATCAACAGAATATATACATCACAATTCAAGCCTAGAACTAAGCTGCTCGTTCATCTATCATCACGCTGTTTCCTAGCTATCGTCTAGGCCCCTGTTCCTATTCATCTGAGCAAACAACCTTATGAGATATTTAAATCCCAATAGAATAGTTTATAATTAATCATACTTTTCGAAAACTGGTTGATTACTCAGCGGTGGATGCACCAAAAACAAACTTCCCGTGTTTAGTTCGAAATCAGTGAAATACCTTATGTTTAAAAATCATTATTTAGCATGGAAATCGAGGCAATTTTTCAATAGTTATAAAAGTCTATTTTTCTGAAAATTTGTAGTAAAATCAAGTCAAATCCCATACCCAGTATTTCTAAATCTGTATAGACCATATGTCATATGCGACCGAGTCTAAAACCATCCAATTGCATGTCATCTAGGGAAATTCTATCTCTTGTCATTGGGTGTGATCCATAACACCAATCACCCAAAATCTCGCCTATATTGTGAGTGTGATCCATAACACCAATCACTCACTTAAGGATTGGGTGAGAATCAACATCTAAGGCATCCCTTACCATGTGCACATACGCCAATTCTCATCCTCATACAGTCTATTCGAACTCACATGCACACGGTCGGCTATTCCTTAGGGTTCTAGGGTATTACGCCTAAATCACAACGTTTTCCCGTCTAGGTTATCCCTCCTTATACTCCTTTAAACCTTTCTTAGGGTCGTCATAACTTACCGCGTGATCCCTAACGTAATGCAAGATAATTCTAGTTAAAACAATATATTTATAAAATCCCTACACTCAGGATACTTAATGGCCGTCCCATATCGGCTATTAAGTACCCTACCCTAAGTCAATCCGTCCCTATGGCATCTAAACTCGATAGGCAAATTGTCTAACATGCAAAGGGTATTTTTTAGCACACTGGCATACAATTTAGTCCATCGAAAGTAGCACGTAAATCCATGCAATTAATCTAAATCGTTCATGTATCCACAAGGTAAAATCTAAAGTTCAGGAAGCGTAAATTATCCTACCTGGTCTCTATTTGTTCCTAATCAATTCGGGACTTCTCGTATCCTCAAAATTCAAGCCTAATGAATTTCCTGGGCATTTAAATTAGTGTTTTAGTCTGTTACATCATCGGTTTCACTTTCCTACATTTGATTGCACAACTTCCTAAGCCGATTAATTTCATATTCATGTTCGGCATCGAATTCAGTCAAAATACATTAGGTTTAGGCGATTTATATCTTAATGGGGGTGCTGGATGATGGAAATCTCTTCTTGGACTATTTCTGGCATCTTTCTGGCTTCTCCGACTGCAGCGCACGGTGGAGCACGGTGGTGCATGGTGGCACACGGCGGAGGGGTGCAGTTAGGCTCGAAAATTACACCACGATGAAGCCCGCAAGATGAGGAGTCCAAATCTGAGGTTGGCGCGACAGTTCACGGTTGTTTGGATGACATTTTCTGGTAAAAAAAAGTGACATATGACATATGCCTTTTGCCTCGATCTGAGCGCATGAGAGCTCCGTTCGGCCATGGCAAGCTGGGGGAGGAAGCTGGCAGGCCTACACGCTAGTGGTGGCAATGACGTCCAACGGTGGCTAAGGGCAGAGATCACGGTGGGCGAAGGAAATCACGATGGTGGAGGAAAATTGGCTTTTTTCAGCGATTATGGCAGCCGTTGGTGGCCGTGGGTGGTTGTTAGCAATCGAGGGTGGTGAGGTGTGTCAATTGGTAAGTCAGGTGGCAGCCTACGGTGGCCTTGGTGGTGGCGTTCGGTGGTGGAAGGAGGAGAGAGAGGAGAGAGAAATTAGAGTGAAGAGAGAGAGAAAAATGATAGAAATTGTGAGATTTCGGGGAATTTAAAACTTTTGGGGGCGATTCTGACTTTTTTCGGACCACTCGGAGAAACTTTTGGATGTCGTCTTTGATCCAGATGATGGCATGGGTTCCCATGTAGGGGTTTTTGCCTCTGTCTGAGGAACTGAAGTCTAAAACTTTGTCTTTCAGTCTCTTATCGTCGGGTCGCGTTTCCTTTCATTAGATTACGTTTCTGACTTCGAAAAACCCTCTGATTTCAACTGTCGACTCCAAAAATTGTGCCAAACTTAGTTTTAACAAAATCATTCTAAATTTCAGGCGATTTAATCATTTTAAAATTTCTGTTATTACATTCTCCCCCCCTTAAAAGAAATTTTGTCCCCAAAATTCATACTTATGAACAGCTCTGGGTATCGTTGCCTCATTTCTTCTTCCTTCTCCCACGTCATCTCCTGCGACGCTACATCCTGCTAAAGTACCTTAACTAAAGGGATTATCTTATTCCGGAGTTTCTTAGTCTTAAAGTCAAGGATTTGTACAGGTGTATATTCATAAGTTAAATTTTTCTTTAACATTATTGGTTGATTCCCCAATACATGCACAGGATCTGGGATATATTTATGAAGTTGTGAGACGTGAAAGACATCATGCAAGTTAGATAAGTGGGGACGCAAAGCAACCTGGTAGGTGACTGGACCGACCCTTTGTAGGATTTGGAATGGTCCTAGGAATCTAACGCTTAATTTCTTGGTCCTTACTTATCTACCGATACCCGTGATGAGGGACACTCTCAGAGATACATGCTCTCCCTCATTGAATTCTAAAGGTCTTCTTCTTTTATTTGCATAGGCTTCCTGCCTCTGTTGGGTAACCCTCATCTTTTCCCTGATCATTTTGATCTGATCAGTGGTTTCTTGTACAATCTCAGGTCCCAATAGTGTACTCTTTCCCATCTCTACCCAACTCAAGGGTGATTTACAACACCTCCCATACAGAGCCTCATAAGGTGCTATACCAATGGTAGAGTGATAACTGTTATTGTATGCAAACTCTATCAACAACAGGTGTTTATCCCAACTCCCTCTCTGTTCTAGCACATAAGCCCTTAACATATCTTCTAAAGTCTAGATAGTCCTCTCAGACTGCCCGTTAGTCTGAGGATGATAGGCCATGCTAAACTTAAGCTTGGTTTCTAAGGCTTGTTGTAGGGATTTCCAGAATCTCAAAGTAAACCTAGGGTCTCGATCGGATACTATACCTGATGGTATTCCATGTAATTCATGATTTCCCTAAGGTATACCTCGGTCAATTTCTCCATGGAGTATCGCATCTTAACTGGTAAAAAGTGAGCAGACTTGGTCAATCTATCCACTATCACCTAAATGGCATCAAATCCAGCTGGTGTCCTAGGTAATCCTACCATAAAGTCCATGGTTATTTGATCCCATTTTCTTTTCGGTATCTCCAGTGGTTTTAGTAGCCCTGCAGGTTTCTGATGTTCTATCTTGACCTGTTGATAAGTTAAACGACATTCACGTAGTTTGTGATGTCCTTTCGCATACCAGGCCACCAAAAGTTCCTCTTCAGATCCTGATACATCTTGGAAATACCTGGGTGAATAGTATAATGGCTCCGATAAGCCTCTGCTAGCACTTTTTCCCTCAGCTCCTGATGGTTTGGAATCACTACCCTCTTCCTAAACATCAATACTCCATCAGGGGCTAGTCCAAAATAAGGTTGGTTGGCGTATAACTCCAAGGATTCGTCCTCTAGTTGGGCTTGTCTAATCTGCTCTCTCAGCTCGCCGGTTATCAAGAAGTCACTCATCACTAATCTCTTCGGAAATGAGATTACATTGAGGCTGAGATTCCGAAAATCCTCAAGTAACCTCATCTCATCTATCATTATACTAGCTAATTGCAGTGACTTTCGGCTTAATGCATCTGCTATGACATTAGCTTTCCCTGCATGGTATTTTAATTCAAAATCAAAATCCTTCAGGTATTCTACCCACCTACACTGCCTTATATTCAATTCCTTCTGATCAAACAAGTACCTAAGGCTCTTGTGATCACTATACACCTTGAATACAGCCCCATACAAGTAATGTCTCCAAATCTTCAGGGAAAACACGATGGCAACTAGTTCTAAGGGTGGGGTAGTTTTCCTCTACAGGTTTCAATTTTCATGATGCATAAGCCACTACCTTCCCATCCTGCATTAACACTCATCCTAAGCCTTTCAATGATGCATCTGTATATACTGTGAAGGGTTTCAGAATAATTAATACAGGAGCGGTGGTCAATTTCTCTTTCAAAGTTTGGAAACTATCCTCACACTGCTTGCTCCATTCAAAGTTCACACCCTTCTGAGTTAACCGGGTTAATGGTAAGGCTATCTGAGAAAATCCTTAAATGAATTTCCTATAATAGCCGGCCAAACCCAGAAAACTCCTAACCTCAATGACTGTCCTCAGTTGACCCCAATCTAATACTGCTTCAATCTTCTTAGGGTCTACTTCTATTCCTTCCCCATTTACCATGTGTCCAAGGAATTTCACTTCTTCCAACCAAAACTCACATTTTTCTAACTTGGTATACAATTGCTTCTCTTCCAGTATCTATAGCACCGTGCTAAGATGCTAGGCATGCTCTTCGTGAGTCTTGGAGTAGACTAAGATATCATCAATGAACACCACTAAAAACTGATCTAAGTAGGGTCTAAAGATTCTATTCATATAATCCATGAAGACAGCAAGTGCATTTGTCAATCCAAACGGCATCACTAGAAACTCATAGTGGTTGTATCTAGTGCTAAACACTGTCTTAGGGATGTCTTCCTCTCTAACCCTAATCTGGTGGTATCCTAATCTTAAATCTATCTTAGAAAACACAGTCGCACCTTGCAACTGATCAAATAAATCGTCAATCCGTGGTAATGGGTATTTATTCCTAATGGTCACCTTGTTCAATTGTCGATAATTGATACATAATCTCAAACTCCCGTCTTTCTTCTTTACGAATAAGACCGAAGCTCCCCATGGTGATACACTCGGCCTAATGAACCCCTTCTCCAACATATCTTCAATTTGGACCTTTAATTCCCTCAATTTCGCTGAGGCCATTCGGTATGGAGTCATGGCTATTGGGCCCGCGCCCAAAATTAGGTCAATAGTAAATTCTATCTCTTTAAGTGGTGGTAGTTTACTTATTTCCAAAGGAAACACCTCCAAAAAGTCACTAATGTTTGGGATTAGGTTTAACCTATCCTGTAATTCTACCTGAGAGAGATTGAGGGACACATCACCTATCTCACATGCTCTGTCACTCTCACACACCGGCACGTTATCCAAGTAAGTGATTATTCTCTCGAAACAGTTTAATAAGACCCGATTCCTAGTTAACCAATCCATTCCCAAAATGATGTCGATCCCAGTCAAGGGTATACGCACTAGGTCCACGATAAATAAGGTATCATCAATGGTTAAGGGGCAGTTTAGACATATATGTGGGGACATAGTGGCTTCTCCCAAAGGTGAGGATATGTATAGATTACAGGGCAGGGTTTGTATAGGTAATTTTATTTTCTCTACGCATGCATCGGCAATAAAAGAGTGTGTCGCACCCGAATCAAATAATACTATCAAAAGAAAATTATAAATTTTACCTCTACCCTGCATCAAACCTGCTGACCTGTCAACATTGGCTGTATCCATAGTGAAGACTCTCCCTGGAGCCTCCGGTGTGCTTGCTGGCTTTCACTTGAGGGGCAGTACTTTGCCATGTGTCCCATACCCCCACACTTGTAGCAATGAACTGGAGTCTGATGCCAACAGGGTTGATTAGGATGCCTGGTCCCACACTTCGGACAGAGTGCACTATCAAATCATCTGCTGCCATTGCTTGAGGACCTTGGTTGCGGTTTAAACGTCCCGCCTTTCACATGGAGATTTCTAGCTGGTGGTCTTGGCCGGTTACCTGTCCTCTGTGTCATGTTCTAGGCCTATTTCTGCTCAAGGTTTTTACTCAGGATCTGACATTTGTTCACCAGCATAGCAAAGTCTTAGATCTTAAGTGGGGCAAGCTGCATCTTCATTGGAAAGTCTAGGCCCTCTTCTAACTGCTTTGCCTTCCAGGTTTCATCATAGTACATTCGCAGGTACGTCGAATATCTGGATAACTCTTCAAACTGTTTCAAATATTCCTCGAATGGTCTACCTCCCTGCGTGAGCTTTAAGAACTGTGCTTCCTTTGACTGTTTGACGCTCTCAGGGAAGTATTGCTCTATGAAGACTCCCTTAAAAGATTTCCAGGTGAGTAGGATACCCCTGCTTTCCATCAACTAATGTGTACCTGTCCACTATTTTTTTGCTTCACCCTTCAACATATATGTTGCATATGTAACCTTCTGTTCGTCATCACATTGCAATAACTAGAAGGTCTTCTCTATGTTCTTCAGCCATGCTTCCACTGCGGCTGGATCGGAGGCACCTGTAAATGAGGATGGACCTGCTCTCTGAAATTCAATCTATCCCTGATACAGCGGGCTGACATTCTGGGTGGCTCCATCGTTCCGGGTCTGCCTGTCCTCCTACTGTTGCCTCATTACGTTGGCACTAGTAGTGGCTTGATCCCTCATGGCATCAGTCATCATCCTTATGGACTCCATCATGTCTCGCATGTCGACATTGGTCTCCATGCTGCCACTACCTGAAGCGCCCTAACTTCTGTGTCTTGGCCTTCCTCTGGGCCTATAGGTGTTATCCTTGCTTGGTTTTGCCATAATTATCTGACACAGAAAGAAAAAAGATCATTCTTAATAGCAACTATTAACAAAAAGGCATTAAATTCAGTCCATCACTTATAGATTCAAAATCAGGTCCTAATATTCCAAAGTTAAGTCAATTAAAACCCTAAAGCTGCAAGCCCGAAGATTCACAATCCTTAGCCCCTTAAACCAGACAATCGAAAAACTGGGCTCTGATACCAAACTTGTAACGACCCCTAATCCACAATATACTATCCTCTATTTGCATACAAAAAAACATATGGGTTTACGAAATAGTTATTCTCGATATGGGAATGTCAGGGGATCGCTACAGGTTGAGCGTAACCCAAATAGACATTTCATTGTCCATTCAGATTCCGTTCAACCCAAAATCAAATTCAGCTATACTAATTACACAAGCAATCATCATAATAAACTCTGGAATAATAAAACTAGAATCCATACATAAACATGCAATCCATTCATATAAATTCCATCTTAAACTTAAACATCTTCAACATTAAACCCTGTTGAAAATTCAGTAGAGTCTCCCTTATATTTCAAACTTTTCCCAAGTATAAACAGACAACAGTTCAGGAATTTACATTCAGTCCAATAACAAAATAAAATCAGTAATTACATAATCCAATACAAAACATCAACAGAATATATACATCACAATTCAAGCCTAGAACTAAGTTGCTCGTCCGTCTATCATCACGCCGTTTCCCAGTTATCGTCTAGGCCCCTGTTCCTGTTCATCTGAGCAAACAACCTTATGAGATATTTAAATCCTAGTAGAATAATTTACAATTAATCATACTGTTCAAAAACTGGTTGATTACTCAGTGGTGCATGCACCGAAAATAAACTTGTAATGTCCCACATCGGTTGGAGAGGGGAACGAAGCATACCTTATAAGGGTGTAGATACCTCTCCCTTATGGATGCGTTTTCCCTCCCAAAAGGACAGGGGGGAGAACAAAACCGTGAGGGAGACGGGGTGGACATCCCCCTAGGGACCTAAAGCGGACAATATCTGCAAGTGGGTAGCGGGACTGTTACATTGGTATTAGAGCTGGGGCCCAAATCAGTATGCCAGTGAGGACGCTGGGCTCCCTAAGGCAGGTGGATTGTAATGTCCCACATCGGTGGATACCTCTCCCTTGTGGACACGTTTTCCTTCCTGAAAGGACAGGGGGGAAGAACAAACCCATGAGGGAGACGGGGTGGACATCCCCCTAGGGACCCAAAGCGGACAATATCTGTAAATGGACAGCGGGAATGTTACAAAACTTCCCATGTTCAGTTCGAAATTAGTGAAATACCTTATCTTTTAAAATCATTATTTAGCATAGAAATCAAGTTAATTTTTCAATAGTTATAAAAGTCTATTTTTCTAAAAATATGTAGTAAAATTGAGTCAAATCCCATACCCGGTGTTTCTAAATCTGTATCAACCACATGTCATATGCGACCGAGTCTAAAACCATCCAATTTCATGTCATATAAAGAAATTCTATCTCTTGTCATTGGGTGTGATCCATAACACCAATCACCCGAAATCTCGCCTATGTTGTGAGTGTGATCCGTAACACCAATCACTCACTCAAGGACCAGGTGAGAATCAATATCTAGGGCATCCCCTATCATGTGCACATACGCCAATTCTCATCCTTATACAATCCATTTGAACTCACATGCACACGGTTGGCTATTCCTCAGGGTTCTAGGGTATTACGCCTAAATCACAATGTTTCCCCGTCTAGGTTATCCCCCCTTATACTCCTTTAAACCTTTCTTAGGGTCGTCCTGATTTACCACGTGATCCCTAATGTAATGCAGGCTAATTCTGGTTAAAACAATATATTTATAAAATCCCTGCACTCGGGATACTTAATGGTCGTCCTATATCGGCTATTAAGTACCCTACCCTAAGTCAATCCGTCCCTATGGCATCTAAACTCGATAAGCAAATCGTCTAACATGCAAAGGGTATTTTTCAGAACACAGGCATGCAATTTAGTCCATTGAAAGCAGCATGTAAATCCATGCAATTAATCTAAATCGTTCAGGTATCCACAAGGTAAAATCTAAAGTTCGGGAAGCATAAATTATCCTACCTGGTCTCCGTTTGTTCCTAATCGATTCGGGACTTCTCGTATCCTCAAAATTTAAGCCTAATAAATTTCCTCAGTATTTAAATTAGTTTTTTAGTCCATTACATCATCAGTTTCACCTTCCTACGTCCGATTGCACAATTTCCTAAGTCGATTAATTTCATATTCATGTTCGGCATCGAATTCAGTCAAAATACATTAGGTTTAGGTGATTTAGACCTTACCGGGGTGCCGGATGATGGAAATCTATTTTGGGACAGTTTCTGGCGTCTTTCTGGCTTCTCCGGTGGTGGCGCACGGTGGAGCAGGTGGCTCACAGCGGCGTACGGCAGAGGGGTGCAGTTGGGCTCAAAAATTACACCATGATGAAGCCCGCAAGAGAAGGAGTCTGTATCTGAGGTTGGCGTGGCGGTTCACGGCCGTTTGGACAGCGTTTTTTAGCAACAAAAAGTGACTCATAACAGATGCATTTTGCCTCGATCCGGGCTCGTGGGAGCTCTATTCGGCAGTGGCGAGCTAGGGGAGGAAGTTGGCAGCTTAGCCTACACGCTGGTGGTAGCGGTGACGTCCAACGGTGGCTAACGGCAGAGATCACGGTGGGCCAAGGAAATCACAATGGTGGAGGAAAACTGACTTTTTTCGATGATTGTTGCGGCCATTGGCGGCCGTGGGTGGTTGCTAGCAGTTGAGGGTGGTGAGGTGTGTCAATTGGTGGGTCAAGTGGCGGCCTACGGTGGCCCTGGTGGTGGCACGCGGTGGTGGAAGGAGGAGAGAGAGGAGAGAGAAAGTGAAGAGAGAGAGAAAAATTATAGAAATTTTGGAATTTTGGGGAATTTAAAGCTTCCGGGAGCGATTCTGACTTTTTTCAGACCACCCGGAGAAACTTCTGGATGTCGTCTTCGATCTAGACGATAGCACGGGTTCTTATGCAAGGGTTTCTACCTTCGTCTGAAGAACCAAAGTCTGAAACTCCGTCTGTCAGTCTCTTGTTGCCGGGTCACATTTCCTTTCATTAGATTACATTTTTGACTCCGAAAAACTCTCTGGTTTCAACCATCGACTCCTAAAATCATGTCGGACTTAGTTTTAACAAAATCATACCAAATTTCATGCGATTTAATCATTTTAAAATTTTGGTTATTACACTATGTAGACAATTTTATAAATTGATTTGTTTTATTTGAATTAGTCTGCATATGTTAGGAATTATCCATTAAACTAGGACAACCCTATGAAAGGTTCAAGGAGTAAAGGGTAGATAACCTGTATGGGCGATGTTTTGGTTTAAGTATGATATCCTATAACCTTGAGTATTAGTCAACTATATGTTTGTATTGCTATATAGATTGTATAAGGATGAGAACTAGCTATTGTGTACATGCTGGGAGATGCCCTAGATGTTAGCTCTCACCCCATCCTTGAGTGGGTGATTGGTGTGATAAATCACACTCACAAAATAGGACATTGTTTTCAGGTGATTGGTGTTACGGATCACACCCAACTAAAACCATGTTTTTAGATAAAACAACATGCAACATGAAATGAATAATCATAAGAGATGTGTGATAGATGAATATATAAGAATTTCAGGCATGATTTTCAGTATGACTTTTCATATTAAAGATATTATACTCATTATATTGTTTTACATTGATTTTCCATATCCATTTTGAATTTAAAAGTATTTAGTAATTCACATGTATTTAAACTGATTTGGGGAGACATTTTTTGTGCTTCGTCACAGCTGAGCATTCAACTATTTTGTAAATATTTAATTGTAAATTGCTCTATTGAGATCTAATAACTTCATTAAGCTGTTTGCTCAGATGACCAAGAACAGGGAATGCCTAGGAGATAGCTGGGTTGAAGAAGGATGTCAGGACATCCTTGGAGAATTATAACACTGTGATGTGGATGTAGAAATTAGGCTTGAATTTATATATATGAATATGTATTACTGTCTTTTGGTTATATTCATGAAATTGCTAGATTTTGTTGAATATTAGATTGTTGTATAAATGGAAAAATGTCTAATTTTTAGAGAAAACTCTGCTAAATTTTTGGCAGGGAATGTTTTGGAGAATAGATTTTTGTAATGAATTTAATGAATTGTAGTCTTATTTACTGACTTATGAATGGATTTAGTAGTATGATATAGCATATCTCAATTGTATCTAAATGGTTGTTAAAATTTATATTCCAAAGTATGATATGGTTTATAATGTGATAATAAAAATGCTACATAGGATTCATGGTTGAATGGAATTTGAATGGACTGTGAGGAGAGTCTATTTGGGTTACACTTAACCAATGGCGACCCTCTTACATTCCCAAACATGGGAAAAGTGAAAAATTCTTTAAGAATATTGTATGCTTCCACGATTTTGATAGATAAATATATAGCATGATTAAGGGAGTCATTACAAGAATTGTAATACCAGTTTCCTTTAAGATATCATTTATTGAGGATAATTTTAGAAGTTTCCTACAAAGATTTAAATGAAGAAAGAAATTTGAATTTGTAATGAGGAGGACTAAAGTGCAAATTTCTTTTAAGTGCAACATGGTCCCTAACACTCCAATAGTGCAACTCCATTAGACTCCCTTATATGCATTCCTTCTTCCCTCATCAACACACTTCCAACACTGAAAAGAAAAGGAACCGCATGAGCAGAGGAGAAAAGGGAAGGGAAGCAAGTGGAAATTCTTCCATAGCCAGATTTGAGGTAAGAACTCTTCATCTATAGCTTAGTAAACATTATAAACACTATTTAGGCATAAGTTTTTGCACTTATAACGTCCATCTGTTGAAATTTAAGAGAGAAAGTGAAGATAGGAAAATTGGGCATTTTTGAATTTTGGGTATATTGAGTAAAAGAGCAAATTTTGAGGTTTCTTAGAGATAGAAATAGGTTTTTGAACTAAAATACTAGCATCATTAACTTCCATTTAGCAATTTCTAAGCTTAAATCAGATATTCAACCTAGGTTTCACTATTTACCCAATTTGAATGTGTAGATTGACTTATATGATTCATGTTTGGCCTTAAAAAATGGTTGGGATTTGGGGGAAAATGAATTTGAAACTAAGCTCATGAATTTTAAAACTAGAATGGGATAGAATCTGGACTGGAAATTCGTGAAATCCAGGGTTTCTGAATTGTCAAAGAACATAACAATTGACCGCCAACATGTAATAGTCGACTGTCATGTTCTTAACAAACCTAGAAACCAATATAGAAGTGCAGCAGTTGACTGATAGCCTCATCAGTCGACTGTCGGGTCTATATTTCTGCCTAATAGTCGATTGGTAGCCTACTAACAGTCGACTGGCAAGCTACTATCTTGTGAAACCCAGAATTTCAAAGAACAATGAATCGACTGCTAGCTTCCTGGCAGCCAACTAGTAGCCCCCTGTTGTGAAAAATGATTTTTAAAACAAGAATTGAGCTTGGAAACCCCTAATTTTGGCTAGAATGAGGTTCAAAATGTCATCATACATAAGAATTTTATATGTTGGGTGATAGATAACATGAGAATGGAAAGGGAAAGGGGAACGTGGCTAAGTTAGGAAATCTTATAAGGGAAATTTGGAGAAAACCTATAGAGGAACGATAAAGTCTTAGTTGCATAGATGCATATCTGAAGAGAATTAGTATGAAACTTGAGTTATTTCTCAAGAAGTGATTTCTGAGGGCAAATTAAAAAGGAAAGAGGAAGACCTAGGTCAGGAGAGGAGTAAACGATTAAGGTACAGTAATCTACACTCCCTTGTTTTGAAATGAAAATGTGAGTATAAGGAAATATACCTGTATGTGTTTGAAATCATGAGATAAACCCCTTATTGCTTGTTTTAATTTGACTATTGGGTTGTATTCTTGTAGTACAGACAAAATTTGGGGTGGACATTTAATGGCTAGTATGGGATGGTTGTTAAGGATTCCTTATGCAGAAATTTTTTTATAAAATGTAACTATTTTCATAGCAATAGTCTGTATATATTAGAGGTTGCTCTTTAAACCAACACAACCCTATAAAAGACTTAAGGAGTAAAAAGAGGAGAGTCTATACAAGGCAATTAGATTAGTTTAAGTGTAAATACTTTATGACCCTAAGTATTAGTCACCTATCTATATACATTTTCAGATAGTTGTGGATAACAAGACTAACGAGGGATATGCACGTGCCAGGGGATGCCCTGATAAGTTAGATTCTCAGTCATATGGATAATGATCCTATGACGATCGTTAGGATAATGGTCCCCGTGATGACAACAATCTCAGTCACATGGGTGAAAGTCCTATGACATTCTTTGGGATAACTGTCCCCTGGAACATTTTAAGAATTGAGATTGGAAAATAGCATGCATTGTGATAGGGATGTAAATGGTGGGAAACAAACCAGCCACTTAAAATCCTAACAAAATTTACCTAATACGGATGCAACTTTCACATATCCAGATATATATTCCTTTCTCATTATGTACATCCAAAAAAATGATTTATCCTAATTCTATTCTAAAAACATATGAGAATTAAGATAAAAGGGTTACTGTCTACTTAATTACATAATTTCCCAAAATGAAAAAACATAATCCCTATCCTCATTGGAGAGAAGGGATTTCCATCACTGTTACTACCCAAATGCTCTGGAACACTGTGAAAGATCCTAAAAATGGTATTTCTATCTGGCCCACCTCCACTACCAGCCAAATCATATATCTAGGTATTTGATACATACCAATACATTTGTGAGAAATAATTTCTCAATAACTAGACAATCTACTTTAAAACTCTAGTATGTACCACCATAGTGATACAAAAAACATTTATACATTCTTTACTTTATAACACATTTTATTCTATTGGGATGCAACATATAAATCATATATATGTGTATGGCATGTAATCATGAGTATGCATCATGAAAATTCACCACATATATCATTTATGCGATATACTTTCATTATTTAAGTATCATGATTACCATCGCATTTCATTCATAAATGAACTACATCACACATCATTCATAATCATTTACATTATAGTTCATTCATGAATAAGGAAAACATTCATCAGTCATTGGCACATTGCCATAGCCAAGATAAGAGAAACTTAAGAGTATCAGGAGAGTCACCTAGTGAACTACTCCACGTACTACTTCTTACATGAGTGAGATAATTTCTTCCCATTCATGTGACAATTCTGCCACTGGTACTATCTGAGGCATCTCCCAATAGATACAAGTACCCCTTAATGGTCCCTTCCATCAAGACAAATCATCCCTCATCTAGCGATATTTCTCCCTTTCATCCCAAACAAGGTTGGATTAACCATTCATTCAAAAATTAAGCTCACGGGATTACTGTGACCTCACAGATCATTTTCTCTACACTTTCAAGGCAGATCATAATGCTATGGAATCACCACCCCTTATCGATAGATTACATTCCCAGTACTTTCTATATATAGTCTAAGATGATTTGGCTTGTACCCATGATTATGCTAAATTCTAAGTAAATGTCCCCTTTTTATTTGTCACTCTAGTTTATACTAACTTATAATTTGCAATCATCATGATGTTTTCTAAAATTTTTATACCGAGTGGATGTTTAACCATCCAAATTTATGACACAACCTTGGAATGCCCAACGGCCGTCCCATACTAATAATTGGTCACTCGATTACAAGCTTATCTATCCTAAAACATACATTGGAAACACTTCCTCTTAGTTCTCTTCCTTTCCATTCTATATTTTCCTTTCTTTTCTTTCCTTTCCATTCCTTCATTTTTCATGATACTTCTTGGTTATATATGTATATATATACATTTTCTTTCATTCACTTTCATGTTGCTTCTTTCACGATACAAATGCATATATATACATATATATCCTTTCTTTCTTTCATTCTCATATTACACAATGTATCTATATATACATATAAATATTCTTTTCTTACATTATACATACACACACACATATATATATATATACATCATTCCCCCTTTTGTTGGCATATACTTTTATGATTGGAATGTCATGGTTATGGGAGGCAATTTATCAATCATTTCATTGTATGTATTATTTTCTCTCTTTTTCCATGCTTATGGCCGAAGCATTATACACACACATGGACTTCATTCATGCAAATTTTCCTCCACGGTGTCTCGACCAAGATGCAAGAAATAGGAAAAATGAGGGAGTTTCATCATAAATATAATTTCTCTCCTTATCTTGCTCATGACAGAAACCATAGACACACACATAGACTAAAATCATACAAATTCTCTCCATGGTGCTCTCAGCCAAAATGCAAGGATAAGGGAAATAAGGGAATTTCACCATAAATATCAATTATCTCTCTCTCTTGCTTATGGACGAGATAATAAACACACATATGGACTAAGATTATACAAAATTTTCCTTCATGGTATCCCATGAAGCTCTCAACCACTAAGAAAAAGGAGGAGAAACAAGAGAGTTTCAAACTATTTCTTCCCTTTCTCCCATTTTCATCAACACACAAGCACGAGACATCATTTTCCTTCCATATCCATGGCCAATCACAACATTACATAATCAATCCAACATGAAAGGTTTTTCATGAACACTGTGAACCAAATCATAAACTTTCAATATTCCATTCAAACAACAATTCTAGCATTCACAAACACATCCATACAACCATTCAAGAAAAACCCAATAGAAATTCAAGCATAAAATAATGTAGAGTGAGAAATTGTTACTATTCATGGCAGCTATAAAATCATTCAAATTATCCAAATGAAACCATAAAACATGAAATAGAAGGGTTAGGATTGTTTAGCTACCTTGAGTTTGCAAGAAATTTATTTTTTCCTAGCTTTTCCTTCCTTCTTCTCCTCCTTCACCTCTCGGCTTCTCTCTCTCTTTTCCTCTTGCCACTACTTTCTTCTCCTTTCTCATCAAGGAGACGTGTTATTAGCTAAAGGAAAAAAATGACCATTTTGCCTTTTATGCCAAAATGACCATTTTACCCTCTATTTATCCTTAAAAATTCAAAAAGTGTAAGGAGATGGCCTTGAGGGAAATTGTCATGAAGTTTCTAAGTGAAATGACTATTTTACCCTTAAGGTTAAAATTACCATTTTATCCTTGGATGAAATTACCATTTTGCCCTTGGGTAAAAATTTACCATTTTGCCCTTGGGATATTTTCCTAAGGTAATCATAGCCTTTATATTTTTTTTCTAGATATTTTCCAAAATCATTACTTTTTAGATATTTTCAAACGTCATTAATACGCTCAAATTTTTTTAAAGTTCATCATTACGTTTAGATATTTTAAGGACCTTTTTCTTTTTCACTTTTGTCCTTATAATTTTCTTTCAATTTATTCACTCTTCACTTTAGAAATATCTATGGAGATTTAAACACAGAAATTTAGGTATGCAATTAACAAATTTAAGAATTAACAACATACCTAAAGACATGAAAAGTGGATGTTATAGGCATTACTATTGGAGGCATTTTCTTCCTCTAGAGGGATCTGAGATTGGTTGAGTTCATCCTCCATCATATTGCTAAGGGAGTTCTCATAATGGATGTGTTGTGGGTTAGTGATGGAGGCTTCGTCAATGCCTCCTCTCCTTTACGGCGGTGAGTGTTAAGGGTGACGCATAGTGCAATTGAGGCTGCTGGTAGGGCATCAGTGAGAGGAGCAGCAAATATGTTGGTAATGACCATGTTGAGAAAGAAAGGTTATTGGAACACCAAGAAAGACAAGAAAAGTTTAGATTCGATGGTGGTCAAGGGAAGACCATAGTGGACGCCAATGATAAACCTGACTTGGACAAGTTCTGAGTAGCAGTGGGCAAGATGGCAGCCGAAGAAGGCAAGTCCTACACAAGGAGAAAATCAAGAATACAAATAGGGGTTGACTCCCCAAATCCACCTTCGATGCTAAAGTTAAGGAGTAAGAGAAAGTAACAATGCAGAGCTTTTAGATTGCAAGACTTTGCGTACTTGGTACCAAGGGCTATTTTAGTATTTATAGGTGAAGTCATCATGTCATGGACACTTGGCGTTCAGTGGGCGCTTGTCATTGGGTGACCCCTACTTGCGAGTAAGGCCCTTAGTGAGGGATCAAATGCACGAAAGGCAATCCCTAATGGTGGCCAGCCTTGGTATTATCAAAAATTAAAATTTATTTTATATATATATATATGAAAGTATAGTACACTAAAGAAGAAGCTAGTGGCAGCTTTAGGTGAATCATAACTCTTCCAAAAAAAACTATTTAAAAAAAACATGATTAAGCAAACTGTAACAACCGAAAGAGTTTTTAAAGGATAAAAAATTGAGCTTTTAACCCTAATTCCAATCAAACGAAGCCTGGCATGAATTTCAAGGATGGTGATTTGAAACGGAAGGTTGTTTGAAGTCAAAAACACGATCGAATGGAAAGAAATGCAATCCGGCGATCAGAAACTAACAGAAGACATTTCGTGTGTCAATTTCACTGGCGGAGGCTAGAACCTTCGCATGGAAACACGGGCCGACGTCTGGAAGGATGCTGACACCTAAAGTATCCCCGTGTGGTCTAGGAAAAGTCAAAATTGCCCCCAAAGGCTTTAAATTTCTCGGATTCCCTCCATTTCTCTCAAATCTCTCTCTCTCCTCACCACACTTTCTCTCTCCTCTCTCTCCTCCTTCCTCCACCATGCGTCGCCATTACAGCCACCGTGGGCCGCCACCTGGCACACCAATCGACAGCCCTTGCCACCCACAACCTCCAGCAACCACCCACGGCCACCAACAGCCGCCAGCGCCGTCGAAAAATGCCACTTTTCTCCTCCACCACGTGAAAACTTCGCCAGCTCAAATCGTCGCTGTCCACCACCATTGGCCGTCACTGCCCCCACCACCGTGTAGCTTGAGATGCCAGCTTCCTCCAGCAGCTCACCGACATCGAACAGAGGTGGGACGCACCCAGATCGAGGCAATCTTCGTCCGTCATGCGTGAAACTTCGTGGTCAAAAAACGCCATCCAAACGGCCGTGAACCACCGCGCCACCACCATATTCGGACTCCTGGACTTGCGGGCTTCACCGTGGTGTAATTTTTGAGGCAAACCGCACCCCTCCGCCGTGCGCCACCGTATGCCGCCGTGTGCCACCGTACGTCGCTGTGCGCCGCCGTGCCGGAGTTTCTAGAAATACATCGGGAGAAACTGAGACCACCTTGAAATATAATTCCATCATCCGATCACATGGGTAAGGTCTGATTTCCCAAAAACTGATGATATCTGACTAAAATAGTTGCCGAACGTAATTAGGCAATAAATTGACCTAGGTATTAGGGCAACCAGACTTAGAATTGTTAAACGGATGACGTGACAAGTTTGAATATTCAATTTAATGTCCAGGAAATTAATTGGGCTCAGAAACTGAGATTTCGTGAAGTTCTGAATCGATTTGGAGCGACAGGAGACCAGGTAGGATAATTTATGCTTCCCGAACCCTAGATTTGACCTAGTGGATACCTGAACGATTTAGATTATTTGCATGGATTTATGTGCTGCTTTAGATGAAATAAATTGCATGCCTGTGTTCTGAAAACCCTAATTGCATGTTAGATGCTTTGTTTATCGAGTTTAGATGCCCTTAGGACGGATTTACTTAGGGTTGGGTACTTGATAGCCGGTATGGGATAGCCGTTAAGTATCCCTAGTACAGGGAGTTTTTAAACAAGATTATTTTTATCAGATTTAGCCTGTACTGTGTTAGAGATCACGCGATAAATCAGGATGACCCTAAGAAAGGTTTAAGGAGTATAAGGGGGGATAGCCTACACGAGGAAACATTGTGATTTAGGCGTAATACCCTAGAACCTTGAGGAATAGTCGACCGTGTGCATGTGAGTTCGAATAGACTGTATGAGGATGAGAATTAGCGTATGTGCACATGCTAGGGGACGCCCTAGATGTTGATTCTCACCCGGTCCTTGAGTGAGTGATTGGTGTTACGGATCACACTTACAATATAGGCTTGATTCGGGTGATTGGTGTTACAGATCACACCCAACGATAAGAGAGGTATTCTCTCTGGATGACGTGTAATTAGAAGACGATTTAGACTTGGTTACAGCGGATTGGTAACCAACGTGGATTTAGATACACCGGGCATGGGATTTTACCTGATTTTGATTATTGATTTTCAAAGAAATGGATTTTATGATTTCGATTATTTGCCGCGATTTCCATGTGATAAAACAATTTTAAAGATAAGGTATTTCACTATTTTCGAACTGATTTCGGGAAGATGATTTTGGTGTTCGCACCGCTGAGTATTCAACCATATTTTTGAATTGTATTTGAATCAGAATTATTCTCTTTGGGATTTTATATCTCACCAGGTTGTTTACTCAGATGGACAGGGACAGGGACAGGGACAGGAACCCAGACGATAGCTGATGATGCCTTGGTGATAAACAGGAGAATGACTTAGTTTAGGCTTGAACTGTCTTGTATATATATTTTGATGACGTTGCTGTATATGGGTTTCTGTCATTTATGTTTTCTATTGTTGTTAGAATGGTTGTATAATTGTAAACAGGTGATTATTGTATTTTGGGTATGTTCGAAATACATAGGAAACTCTGCCGGATTTTCGGTAGGGTTTACCGCTGTAAACTTATAAATTTAAGTTGAAATGTATATGAATGCATGATGTGATGTATATATGAGTTTTAGATTTCATTCCAGAGTAATTTATGATGTATGTATGTATAATTAGTTAGCTGCGTGTGAATTAGGGTTGAACGGAATCTGAATGGACAACTATTTGGGTTACGCTCAACCAGTAGCGATCCCCTGACATTCCCACATCGGGAATAACTACTTAGAAAGACCCATATGCTTCCGCTAATCAGATACAGGATTGTTTATGTCGTATTAGGGGGTCGTTACACAAACAAATAAACTTTTTGTGGAAAAAATTATTCTCAAATAAAATTAATTACTTATTTTAATATTGTTGGGGATTTTAAGGCAAGAAGCTAAGAGAATAATATTTGGTATGTTTACAATAGATATTCTTGAGAATTTTAAGGGAATAAGATAGGAATAAAATTTGATATTTTTATAATACAAATAAATTAATTATAAGTAATTTAGAAATTAAGTATATATAAATATTAAATATATTTAAGGTTCATTATAATTAAAAGAATAAAAATTTTCAATATATTCAATTTTAATATGATATTTTGGAACTACTTTTTAAGATCTCCACGAGCATAATATGAATTAATATTTTAATGTAATAATTTTAAACACACTTACTTTGGATGATCAATTTTTATATATGAATTAATTTTCACAATTTTTAATTCAAAGTTAAAACTTGAATTCTGCTGACAAGTTTCAATACATATTTTTGAAAAACATCATATTCTAAATTATTTCAAGTATAATAAAATTCAAAGTTATAAATTGAATTCAAATTTTAAATGGCAAGTAGTTCCAATCAATCAATCTATAAATAGAGTTATAGTATAATATTATAAAACAAAAAGAGCAAGTTAAAATTGATAACTCTATGAAATAGAGTGATTTAATTTAGGTCAATATTCTAATAATTATATGAGTTTTACTTGTTATTGTGTCGGTTTTAGTAGTGTAATTTAGTGTTTTTTGTTATTTAGAATTTTGCATTTTAATATTTTTTTTAGGTTCTTAATTGCTTCTTATGTCTAATTTTTAAGCTTAGTGTTGTTAATTTTAAGTTGATATGTCTAATATTAGGTTATTCCTTCTTAAATAGGTCCAAATATGGCAAAAAAATCACAAAAAATGTGCATTCAGAGGCTAAGGCATCGATTTCGCACCTAGGCATAGTTTGGGCAAAAACCTTATGCTTAAGCGTCGATGTGACATAAGAAATAAAGGCAATTCCATCTTTCATTTTTTTAGATTGATTTAAAATGGGCTTCTCTAAGGTTTCAAAAGGAGACATCATTCTAAGAGGAGAGGCACGAAAAGGGAGGAAAATTGAAGAGAAAACAGAGATCTAACGTGGATTCAAGCAGATTTAAGAGTAAAGAAAGTTGATTTGCGCTCTATAAATAGAGTTTCTTCTTCCCCTTTATTTTTTATCCTGAGTTTGCTTCTTTTTTTTTGGTTTTATCCTGATGTTTATTGTAAAGATGCTATGCCAGACTATCTTCTTCTTAGGATTATAGCTTCTTGGCATGTAAATTCTGAATATTATTACTTTCTCTTCCTTTATTTCAATGTTTATGATGTTTATTCAGTTTATTTTGCATTGTGCCCTTTTAACTTGATCACCAATTAGGAACTGTTCAACCAACACTAAAAGAGAAGCTGACAAGTATCAACTTTAGGGAAATCCTAACTCTTTAAAAATAAATATTTTCAATGAATATGATTAAGCAAATGAATATTTAAACGTATTTGAATTTACATAAACAAAATGCAATGTATAACCTGAAAGAGCATGATATAATAGGTACGTATTACCTTTTCCAATGTCTTTGAATATATATTGATTTGTATTTATGAATGTAATGATTTCTAATTATAATATTAGGTACATATTTTCTTATTAAGCTGTTTGGCATATTTTTTGGATTTGATATTTAATATAGATATCCTTCATTTGACAGATTATCTTTTCATCTCCAAGATGAGCAAATAGTTGTGTTTGGGTATGATGACACAGTTGACTCTATCATAAATAGAAAAAAAAAAGTAAGAAGACAAAATTTCAGGCTTGGATGGAAGCTAATAAGAGATATGCTGTAACACCTGCTCCTAATACTTACATTTTATGATGACGTTGTTAGTATTATCATTGTTAGTATTATTTATGGGATGCTAAGGATGATTCATCAAAGAGATAGAATGGACATTTTCATCAATATATAGTCATTTTTGTCATAAAAGAATGAGACTGGAAAGTCTGGTAAAGAAGGACAAAATAGTAATTTTACCATGAAGGAAAAAATTAATTTAATTTTTTAATTTCATGAAATTACATTAAAGGACTTTCATCATTTTCATTTAAGAGAGAAGAATAATTTAGTTATGTAAGTGAGTATGTGCATTTGATGTCAAAAAGGCAATTTCCCCTGAAAAGGAAAAAATTATAATTTTACCCCAAGGGCATATTAGTAATTTTACATAATGTAGAAAATGTAATTTTTACCTTAAATATTTCAAGGAAATAGAAATTAGAAGTCCTTACTCTTTTATGTTCAAAAGAAGAAAGAATAAAGGTGAAAATGACAACATTGGCATAAAGGGCAAAAAGGTAATTTTGCCTTAGGGGCAAAATGATCATTTTTCTAAAAGATGGGTAAATTAGTAAAATCACAAAAATAAGTTTTATGAAATCTTATTTAAGTGATTTTTACACATTAAAATCGAAAAGGGTGAAAAATGGAGCTAAAATGGCCATTTGGACTTAAATGGCAAAATGGTAATTTTCTTAGAGGCATATTTGCAATTTCCAAAAAGATGAAGGACCATTATGAAATTTTGAAATTCTTAAGGGGAAAAAACGTCCTAGCCCATGGAAGTTGCACAAAATTACATTCCTAAGGAGAGTGGATGTCATTCTTGAAAAAGAGAAGTAGTAAGGGTAAAATGGTTATTTTACACCAAGGGTATTTTGGTAATTTCACCTAAACCCTAATTTAAGTCTTCTTCAACCTTGAGAAGGGAAAGAAGTTGTGCAAGAGGGGAGAAGAAAAGGGCTGGACGAAATACTCACAAGGGAAGGAGAATAAGTGCAAAAACAAGGCAAAACACTTGGGAAATTCAACATTTCTTGCATTTTCAAGGTAGCTAAACATGCCTAAACCCTTTTTTTCTTGATTTATGGTATGATTAAAGTGTTCTTAAACTTGTAAGAAGGATGAGTTTCTCTCTCTACATTCTTATGGTTGATTTGCTTGAGTGGGATTGGAATATGTTGAAAACTACTTGTGTTTATGGCTATAGACATGTTGAAATGTTTGATAACCTAAGAGATAGAAAATTTTCAAGATTGGAACCTTAGTCTTGAAAAACTCTAGTTTGTATCATGGCTGAAATGGTGTCTTTAAGAGTGAGAAAATGATAGTCTTGCATGGGATTTACTTGAATATGGTTGTATTGGAAGCAAGATGGTGAGATAACTCTATTTTCTTATTTTTCTCTCTTTGGCCGAATGCTAGCTCTTGTGATGGTGCTGAAATTTGGTGTTAGAAAAAGTGAGAGAAAGTGTCATGAAATGGTAAGAGAGAGAAAATCTAGTTAGATTAATGTCTAAGCACTTTTCCCATTTTCTAACTTCACCATTGACTAAGAAAGTGTGTCTTACCCATCTTGGCCGAGAGGATCCATGCAAATGGTGCTGAAATTTCATTTGAAAATGGCTAGAAAACCTTGTAAGTTTAGTCATAAGAAAGGAGGAGAGAGAAAGTAATGGTATTTTTATGTTTTTAGCCAATTTACCATTTTAAAGTTTTACCATTTCACCTTAGAAGTGATCTTAAAAAATGGGAAGTTGTAAGATTATGTGCAATGTTACATTTGACATGAAAAATGAGTTAGAAAAGTATGAAAAGGGAAGGCCTAAAGTGCACTTACCTAATTTTTAAGTGTGAGAAAGTGTTAGGTATAATTATGGAATTGGTTATCGTAATGTTCAAATGATAGAAATAATGTTAGAAATGAACCAAATGGGTTAGAAATGTCATTTCCTCATGATTTTCTTGCCTTGGCCGAATGCTCTATAAAATTTCCCCTTAAATGGCTAAACCTATGTATTAATAGAAAGTAACCTAAGGTGCCACCTAAAATGGCTTATGATAAGTAAAATGAGGGGAAATGATGAAATGATTAATTATGGATGATAAATAGCATGCAATTTTGCCATTGATAGAAATATGTTCAAAACCATGTGAAAGTGATTGAATGGCATAGAAATTCTTATCATGTTTGAGAAAGGCAAGATGAGAACCCTAAGGAGGAATGATCTGGTGTATACCTCCAAAGACTAAAATTTTGAAGAGGAATGATCTGGTGAATACCTCCCAAGAATGATACCTTGTGGGAAATGATCTGGTGTATACTCCCAATGAATTAAGTTCAAGAGGAATGATCTAGTGTATACCTCTAGAGAATACAATCATGTGGAGGAATGATCTAGTGTATACCTCATAAGAGTAAAGCATGTATGAGATATTATGATTTGTATTGCATGAATGTTGTAACGCCCCTATCTAGTTTTATTGTTCATTTCACTGTCAATAGATAGGTTCGGTACATTATTCTTGTCCTTTTTAATTATTTTCTGAGTAGTTAAACCATTGGTTATGATTTACACAGTAGGTTCGAGATCTTTGTGCTCAGGTAAAAAATAAAACTTACATGTATAGCGAAATAATAAAAAGTCTTCGCTACACACTGAAAATACAACCTTTCGTATGAATCAAATATTACAAGTCTAATAACAATATTCATTACAACTGATGTATCGATCCCCGGATATATGAAGTACCGTCCTGTGGAAGTCAGGAGGCAACAAGCCTTCCCCTCAGACTCCCACTCGAAATAGTGATGAACCGGTCCTTCACATATTCCTTTTTCCCCGGTATTCCCAGAACCACTAGTATATACAGTCAAATTAGCAATCTTATTCTGCTATGAGTGCATCTAGCATTCAAAAATAGAGGTTTACAAAAGCTCATTGGATCAAAAAGAAACTGCTACAACATGTCCCTGCTACGCGTTCAAATCTGATACATATTAGCACATAGGTGAGAAACACGAGTTTCCCAGTAGCTTAGCAATTCATAGTTCAAAAGAAACTAACATGTATCAGGGTGCAAGTACCAAAACGTCCAAACTACATCCTTGATTTAGGAGTAAAGTACATATCTATAAACAAGCAATTATTGCATGATAAATTTAGTAATTAGCAATAGTAAGAATTATTTTTCACATGACCAGTATTTTCTTAAGTGTACCAGTTTATTATCGCGAAGTCATTAGAACGTACGTACATGTTATGTGAACACTAGGTCACATGGGTGGAGCACCTTTGGCCACACGTCCCTAGGTCACCTGTGTGGAGCACCTTCGGCCACACCTCAAAATTCATGGACACTCGGCCACTTATATAGCGTGATTACGAGCACTAGGTACTGGGCACGGAGCACCTTCGGCCACACCTCAAAATTCGTGGACACTCGGCCATGTATATAGCATGATTACGAGCACTAGGTCCTGGGCACGAAGCACCTTTGGCCACGCCTCGCCAGGCCGCCCATGTGGAGCACTTTTGGCCACACCTCCTAAATTGTAAACCCTCGGTCCATGTACATGAAACCTCGGAATGCTAGATCACGGGTATAGAGCACCTTCGGCTATACCTCCCTAGGCCACTCGTGTGGAGCACCTACAGCCGCACCTCATAATGTGTGAACACTCGGCCACGGTCTCAATACGATCATGAATGCTAGGTCATGGGCATAGAGCACCTTTGGTCACGCCTCCCTAAGTCGTCGGTGTACACTCGAACCCCGCAGGGCGCGGTGTCACCCTACTTTTTCCTTTTATTAGCCAGGAAAGGTTTCGTTTTCGCAACGCTTTCGAATAAGTTTGAAACCTCCCTACGAGTTTGCATCTTTCCTTAGAATTTAATCTTACGTAAATTTTCATCCATAATATTATTTATGGACATAGCATTTTCTATTTTCCTTAGGACTTAATATTACATAAATTTCCATTCATAATATGATTTATGATCATAGTATTTTCTATTTTTTTTTCTTTCCATGGAGTTTTATATTTATAGGCTTCCATTCATAATATGATTTATGAACATCATATTTCTATTTTCCTTAGAATTTAATATTACATAAATTTTCATTCATAATATTGTTTATGGACACAATATTTGCCTATTTTTCTTTGAATTTATTCTTACAACATTTTCTCTCAAAATATTTATTATGGCAATGATATTTCCCATTTTCCTTAGAACTTATTCTTACAAAATTTTTCCTTCAAGGATATTGCTTTATGGATCTAATGTTTGCTAAGTATAAATTTTCTTATAGGGATAGCATTAATGAACCTCATATTTTCTATTTATTCTTCCATAACTTTACATCCAAAATATTATTAATGGATCTTATTCGTTCTTACCTAAATTTCCATTATCAATGGACATATTATTTCTTATTATTTTCTTCCTATTATTTCTTTCATAAATTCCTTCCAAAATAATTATGACATAACATAAAGTTTCTTATTGTTCCTTCCATAAATTTCCTTCCAAAATTATCATTAAAGGACATAATATTTCTTATTATCTCTTCCATAAATTTTCTTCCAAAAGATTATTAATGGACATATTATTTCTTATTATTTCCTTCCTATTATTTCTTTCATAACTTCCTTCCAAAATAATTCTTAAAGGGCATATTATTTCTTATTATATCTTTCATAATTTTCCTTCCAAAGTTATTATTAAAGAACTTAGTATTTCTTTTTGTTCCTTCCATCAATTTCCAACCTTCACTTGGTCCATCTTATTTCATTCCATGCATTTATTTCACAACATGAATGTCCCCTAACATCATTACTTTCATTCAACTTAGCCAACTCCTAAGTTTATCATGCATGCAACCTCAAGTTTTATCCTAGGATCAAGGATGAAGAAAACTACTCTAGTTCTATGGAAACAATATTTTAAAACATAAATGCTAACTTATGGAACTAAAGTAAGGAAATTGCCAACTTACCTCTTTGGTGACTAAGAAAATTGAGCTTAGCCCTTCCTTGATCACTCCCTTGTCTTGCCAATTCGGTTACCTTTCCTTTCTTTTCCTTTCCTCCCGAATAGATGGGTGTGTGTGTGGGGTTTAGATGTTCTCCCTTTCTTGCTAGGGTGCACGTCCAATTAGGTGTGGTGCATATGGGAAAAATGTGAGTCTTCCCTTCCTTTTCCTTATGCTTATGTGGTGTGGTGTACAATGGCAATTCCCACACACCTTCCCTCTCCTTTTCCTTTTCTTTTTTTTTTATTTGGCTAAAGTGTACTTGCAAGTACATATGGCTTTTGCTTGCACACTTGGTGTTCCCTTTTCTTACAAGTTTGGTTTATCCACCTTCACAAGCTGTAACGACTCCCAAATACGACATACACAATCCTACGTTTACATAGCAGAAGCATATAGGTCTTTACAATAGTTATTCCTGATGTGGGAACGTCAGGGGATCGCTACTGGTTGAGCGTAACCCAAATAGACTTCCCGTTGCCCATTCGGATTCCGTTCAACCCTAATTCACATGCAGCTATACTAACTATACATACATTCATCATAAATTACTCTGGAATGAAAACTAACATCCATATATATATCATATCATGCATTCATATAAATTTCAACTTAAATTTCATATATTTACAACTATAAATCCTACCGAAAATCTGGCAGAGTCTCCTCTATAATTCGGACATATCCCAATAGTACAACCAGTAATCAACACAACAGAATATATCCATTAAACAGTATACATCCAATCCCATAGCAACATAAAGCATAAATTATAGAAGACCAATATACAACCACATCAGTATAAATATATACAATGCAATTCAAGCCTAGACTAAGCTTCTCTTCTGTCTATCATCAACGCATCGCCCAGCTAACATCTAGGTTCCTGTTCCTGTTCATCTGAGTAAACAACCTAATGAGATATAAAATCCCAGAAGAATAATTTACAGTTCAAATACAATTCAAAATCTGGTTGAATACTCAGCGGTGCGAGCACCGAAAATAACTTCCCGAAATTAGTTTAAAATCAGTGAAATACCTTATCTTTAAAATCATTTTATCACATGGAAATTGCGGCAAATATCCAAAATCATAAAAATCCATTTCTTTGAAAATCAGTAATCGAAATCAGGTTAAATCCCATGCCCAGTGTATCTAAATCCATCTTGGCCACAAGTCCTCTGCGGCCAAATATAAAATCGTCATCTAATTGCACGTCATCTAGAGAGATTACCTCTCTTGTCGTTGGGTGTGATTCGTAACACCAATCACCCGAATCTCGCCTATATTGTGAGTGTGATCCATAACACCAATCACTCACTCAAGGACCGGGTGAGAATCAACATCTAGGGCGTCCCCTAGCATGTGCACATATGCTAATTTTCATCCTCATACAGTCTATTTGAACTCACATGCTCACGGTCAGCTATTCCTCAGGGTTCTAGGATATTACGCCTAAATCACAACGTTTCCCCGTGTAGGCTATCCCCCTTTATACTCCTTAAAGCTTTCTTAGGTCGTCCTGATTTATCGCGTGATCTCTAATGCAATACAGGCTAAATCGGATAAAAACAACATCAATTAAAAGCTCCCTGTACTCGGGATACTTAACGGCCATCCCATACCAGCTATCAAGTACCCTACCCTAAGTAAATCCATCCTAAGGTCATCTAAACTCGATAAACAAAACGTCTAACATGCAATTAGGATATCCAGCACACAGGCATGCAATTTATTCCATCGAAAGCATCACGTAAATCCATACAATTAAATCTAATCGTTCAGGTATTCACTAGGTCAAATATAGAACTTGGGAAGCATAAATCATCCTACCTCGTCTCCTGTTGCTCTGAATCAATTCAGAACTTCACGAAATCCCAATTTTCGAGCCAATTAAATTCCTTAGACAATTAAATGAATATTCAAGCTCGTCACGTCATCTGTTTTACGATTCTAAGTTCGATTATCCTAATTTCTAGGTCAATTTATTTCCTAATTGCGTTCGGCAGCTATTTCAATCAGAATTCATTAGTTTTTGGGAAATTAGACCTTACCAGTGTTTTCGGATGATGGAATTCTGTCCCGAGGTGATCTCGGTGTCTCCCGATGTATATCCAGATGCTCCTGCACGGCGGCGCACGGCGAAGGGGTGCTGTTGGCCTCAAAATTTACAGCACGGTGAAGCCCACAAGGTAAGGAGTCTGAATATGGTGGTGGCGCAGCGGTTCACCGCCGTTTAGATGGCATTTTCTGGCCACAAAGAACGACGTACGGCAGACGGAAAAAGCCTCAATCCAGGCGCGTCGGACCTCCATTCAACGTCGACGAGCTGGTAGAGGAAGCTGGCAGCTCAGGCTACACGATGGTAGGGGCGGGACGGCCAACGGTGGCAGACGGCAGTGATCTCAGCTGGAGAAATTTTCGCGCGATGGGGGTGGAAAATGTCATTTTTCGGCGGCGCTAGCGGCGCTGGCAACCGTTAGCGGCCGTGGGTGGTTGCTGGAAGTCGAGGGTGGCGAGTGGAGTCGATTGGTATGCCTGGTGGTGGCTCACGGTGGCTCTAGTGGCGGCGCGCGGTGGAGGAAGGAGGAGAGAGAAGAGAGAGAGGAGAGAGAAAATTGAGTGAGGAGAGAGAGAGAATTAGTCCAAATGGCAGGGTTTCAGGAAATTTAAAGCTTCCGGGGGCGATTCTGACTTTTCCTGGACCACTCGGGGAAACTTTAGGATGTCGACTTCCATCCAGATGTGGGCACGAGTTTCTATGCATCAATTTTGGCCTCTGTCTGTGGAATTGACACACGAAACTTTGTCTATCAGTTCTTGATCGCCGGATTGCGTTTCTTTCCATTCGATTGTGTTTCTGACTTCAAATCGCTTCCCGATTCAAACCGTCATCCTCAAAAGTCGTGCCAAGCTTTGCTTACATGGATTTATCAAAAAATTGAGTTTCTTTCTTTTAAAATTAATTCCGGTTATTACATTCTCCCCCCTAAAAGAAATTTTGTCCCCAAAATTCATACACGTGAACAGTTCTGGGTATCTTTGCCTTATCTCTTCTTCTTTCTCCCACGTCATCTCCTATGATGCTACATCCTACCAAAGTACCTTAACTAAAGGGATTATTTTACTGCGAAGTTGCTTAGTCTTAAAGTCAAGGATTTGTACAGGAGTAGATTCATAAGTCAAATTTTCCTTTAATATTATCGGTTAATTCTCTAATACATGCGCAGGATCTGGGACATATTTACGAAGTTGGGAGACGTGGAAAACATCATGTAGGTTGGACAAATAGGGAGGTAAGGCGATTTAGTAGGCAACGGGACTGACTCTTTGTAAGATTTAGAATGGTCCTAGAAATCTAGGGCTTAGTTTCTTGGTCCTTACCTGTCTACCGATACCCGTGGTGGGGGACACTCTCAGAAATACGTGCTCTCCCTCATTAAATTCTAAAGGCCTTCTTCTCTTGTTGGCATATGATTCCTGTCTCTGCTGGGCAACTCTCATCTTTTCCCTGATCATTTTAATTTGATCAGTGATTTCTTGTACAATCTTAGGTCCCAACAGTGCACTTTCCTCCATTTCTACCCAACTTAAAGGTGACTGACAAATCCTCCTATACAGAGCCTCGTACGGTGCCATACCGATGGTAGAGTGATAATTGTTATTGTATGCAAACTCTATCAACGGCAGGTGTTTATCCCAACTTCCTTTCTGCTCAAGCACACAAGCCCTTAACATGTATTATAGGGTTTGAATAGTCCTCTCAGACTGCCCATCAGTCTAAGGATGATAGGCTGTGCTAAATTTAGCTGGGTTCCTAAGCTTCGGCTAATTTCTCCATAGAGTAACGCACCTTAATAGGTAAAAAGTGTGCAGACTTGGTCAACCTATCCACTATCACCCAAATGGCATCAAATCCTGCTGGTGTTCTAGTTAATCCTACCACAAAATCCATAGTTATTTGATCCCATTTCCTCTCTAGTATTTCTAATGGTTTTAGTAGCCCTGCGGGTTTCTAATGTTCTATCTTAACCTGTTGACAAGTCAAACAGGCATTCACGTAGTTCGTGATATCCTTTCACATACCGGGTTACCAAAAGTTCCTCTTTAAGTCCTGATACATCTTGGAAATACCTGGGTGAATAGTGTAATGGCTTCAATGGGCCTCTACTAACACTTTTTCCTTTAGTTCCTGATGGTTCGAAATCACTACCCTCTTCCTAAACATCAAAACTCCATTAGGTGCTAGTCCAAAATCGGGTTGGTCTGCTTATACTTTCAAGGATTCATCCTCAAGTTGGGCTTATCTAATCAATTCTTTCAATTCGCAGGTTATCAAAAAGTCACTCATCACTAATCTTTGCGGGAACGAGATTACGTTGAGGCTAAGATTCCTAAAATCCTCAAGTAACCTCTCACCAATCATTAAACTAGCTAGTTGTAGTGACTTTTGACTTAATGCATCAGCCACGACATTCGCTTTCCCTGCATGATATTTCAATTCAAAATCAAAATCTTTCAGGTAATCTACCCACCTACGCTGCCTCATGTTCAATTCATTTTGGTCAAACAAATACCTAAGGCTCTTATGATCACTATACACCTGAAATACAGCATTATACAGGTAATGTCGCCAAATCTTTAGGGAAAATACTATGACAGCTAGTTCTAAGTCATGCGTGGGATAGTTCTCCTCTGTAGGTTTCAATTGTCGCGATACATAAGCCACAACTTTACCATGCTGCATCAATACGCAACCTAGGCCTCTCAAGGATGCATCTGTGTATACGGTAAAGGGTTCTAGGGGTTTGGGAATAATTAGTACAGGAGCGGTGGTCAATTTCTCTTTCAAAGTTTGAAAATTGTTCTCACACTGTTCGCTCCATTCAAAATCTACCCCTTTCCGAGTCAACCGGGTTAATGGTAAGGCTATTTGAGAAAATCCTTGAATGAATTTCCTAAATAGCCGGCCAAACCTAGGAAAATCCTAATCTCAGTGGCCGTCCTAGGTCGACCCCAATCTAACACTGCTTCGATCTTCTTTGGGTCTACCACTATCCCTTCCCTATTAACCACGTGTCCCAAGAATTTGACCTCTTCTAACCAAAACTCATATTTCTCTAGCTTTGCATACAATTGCTTCTCTTCTAGTATTTGTAGCACCGTGCTAAGATGCTGGGCATGCTCTTCGTGAGTCTTGGAATAGTCTAAGATATCGTCAATGAATACCACTACAAAATGATCTAAATAGGGTCTGAAGATTCTGTTCATGTAATCCATAAAGACAACTGGTGCATTCGTCAATCCAAACGGTATCACTAGAAACTCGCAGTGGCCGTATCTTGTCCTAAACACTGTCTTTGAGATATCCTCCTCTCTAACCCTAATCTGGTGGTATCCTGATCTTAAGTCCATCTTAGAAAACACAGTCGCGCCTTGCAACTGATCAAACAAGTCATCAATACATGGTAATGGGTATTTGTTCTTAATGGTCACCTTGTTTAATTGCCAGTAATCGATACACAATCTCAAACTCCTTTCTTTCTTCTTTACGAATAAGACAGGAGCTGCCCATGGCGATACACTTGGCCTAATGAACCCCTTCTCTAACATATCCTCAATTTGGACCTTTAATTCCCTTAACTCCGCTGGGGCCATACAATATGGAGTCATGGCTATTGGGCCCGCGCCCAAAATCAGGTCAATGGTGAACTCTATCTCCCTAGGTGGTGGCAGTTTACTCACTTCCAAAGGAAATACCTCCGGAAAGTCACTAGCAATTGAGATTTGGCTTAACCTATCCTGCAAATCTACCTCAAAGAGATTGAGGGACATATCACCTATCTCACAAGCCCTGTCACTCCCTCGCACAGGCACGTTATCCAGGTAAGTGATTGTCCTTTCAGAACAATTCAATAAGACCTGATTCCTAGTTAACCAATCCATTCCCAAAATAATGTCGATCCCAGTTAATGGTATACACACTAGTTCTGCAATGAACAAAGTATCTTCAATGGTTAAGGGGAAATTCAGGCATATGCGTGAGGACATAGTGGCTTCTCCTAAAGGTGTGGATATGTATAGGTCACAGGGCAGGGTTTGAACAGGTAGTTTTATTCTCTCTACGCATGCATCAGCAATAAAGGAGTGCGTAACACCCAAATTAAACAATACTATCAAAGAAAAATTATAGATTTTACCTCTACCCTGCATCAAGCCCGAAGACCTGTCGACATTAGCCGCATTCAAAGTGAAAACTATCCTTGGAGCCTGTGGTCTTCAGCTACCGGATGTCAGCTGGTTCCCGGTGGAAGGGCAGTATCTAGCCATATGTCCTGTACCTCCACACCTGTAACAATGAAGTAGAGTCTGATGCCAGCAGGGCTGATTCGGATGTCTGGTTCCACACTTTGGACAGGGTGTGTTGTCAGGCCGTCTTCCACTACTACTAGAAACCCCTGGTTGCGGTTTAAACATACCGCTTCTCACATTAAGATTTCTGGTTGCTGGTCTTGGCCAATTCCCTGTTCTCTGTGTCATATTCTGAGCTTGTCTCTGTTCTAGATTCTTGCTCAAGATTCGGCACTTGTTTACCAGCGTGGCGAAGTCTCTAATCTCTAATGTGGCTAGCTGAGTCTTCATAGGTAAGTCTAGGCCTTCTTCTAATTGCTTTGCTTTCCAGGCCTCGTCATAGTGCATTCATAGGTTGGTGGATTATCGTGATAATTCTTTGAATTGTTTCAAATATTTCTCAAATGGCCTGCCTCCCTGTGTGAGCTTCAGAAACTGTGCTTCCTTTGATTACGCTCTCAGGGATGTACTGGTCCATAAAGACTCTCTTGAAAGACTCCCAGGTAAGTGGAATGCCTCTGCTTTCCATCAGTTGTTGGGCATCCGTCCATTAGATTTTTGCTTCGCCCTTGAACATGTATGTTGCATATGTAACTTTCTGCTCGTCGTCACACTGCAACAATCTAAAAATCTTTTCAATATCTTTCATCCAGGCTTCTACCGCAGCTGGATCGGAGGCACCTGCAAATGGAGACGGACTTGCTCGCTGAAACTCGATCCATCCCTGATACAATGGGTTAGCATGCTGGGTGGCTCCGTCATTTCTAGTCTGTCTGTCTTCCTGTTGGTGTCTCATCACATTAGCACTAGTAGTGGCTTTATCTCTCATCGCATCAGCCATCATACGAATAGATTCCATCATATCGCTCATGTCGACATCAGTCTCCATGCCCTTGTTCCTGTGCCTTGGCCTTCTTCTGGGCCTGCGAGTGGCATCCTTGCTAGATTCTGCCATAGCTATCTGACACAGAAGCAAACAGATCAGTCATAACAGCAACAGTTAACAGAAAGGCATTAAATTCATTCCATTACTTATCGGTTCGAGATTAAGTCCTAGCATTCTAGAGTTAAATCAATCAAAACCCTAAAGCTATAAGTTCAAAAATTCACAATCCCTAGCCCACTAAACCAGACAATCTGACAAACCGGGCTCTGATACCATATTTGTAACGACCCCCAAATACAACATACACAATCCTACGTTTACATAGAGGAAGCATATGGGTCTTTACAATAGTTATATCTGATGTGGGAACGTCAGGGGATCGCTACTGGTTGAGCGTAACCCAAATAGACTTTCCGTTGCCCATTCGGATTCCGTTCAACCCTAATTCACATGCAGCTATACTAATTATACATACATTCATCATAAATTACTCTGGAATGAAATATATATATCATATCATGCATTCATATAAATTCCAACTTAAATTTCATATATTTACAACTATAAATCCTGTCGAAAATCCAGCAGAGTCTCTTCTATAATTCAAACATATCTCAATAGTACAACCAGTCATCAACACAACAGAATATATCCATTAAACAGTATACATCTAATTATAGCAACAAAAAGCATAAATTACAGAAGACCAATATACAACCACAACAGTATAAATATATACAATGCAATTCAAGCCTAAAACTAAGCTTCTCTTCTGTCTATCATCAACGCATCGCCCAGCTAACGTCTAGGTTCTTGTTCCTGTTCTTGTTCATCTGAGTAAACAACCTAGTGAGATATAAAATCCCAGTAGAATAATTTACAGTTCAAATACAATTCAAAATCTGGTTGAATACTCAGCGGTGTGAGCACTGAAAACAACTTCTCGAAATCAGTTCGAAATCAGTGAAATACCATATCTTTAAAATCATTTTATCACATGAAAATTACGGCAAATATCCAAAATCATAAAAATCCATTTCTTTGAAAATCAGTAATCGAAATCAACATCTAGGGCGTCCCCTAGCATGTGCACATATGCTAATTTTCATCCTCATATAGTCTATTCGAACTCACATGCTCACGGTCGGCTATTCCTCAGGGTTCTAGGATATTACGCCTAAATCACAACGTTTTCTCGTGTAGGCTATCCCCCCTTATACTCCTTAAACCTTTCTTAGGGTCGTCCTGATTTATCGCGTGATCCCTAACGCAGTACAGGCTAAATCGGATAAAAACAACATCAATTAAAAGCTCCCTGTACTCGAGATACTTAACGGCCGTCCCATACCGACTATCAAGTACCCTACCCTAAGTAAATCCGTCCTAAGGGCATCTAAACTCGATGAACAAAACATCTAACATGCAATTAGGATATCCAGCACACATGCATGCAATTTATTTCATCAAAAGTAGTACGTAAATCCATACAATTAAATCTAATCGTTCAGGTATTCATTAGGTCAAATATAGAACTCGGGAAGCGTAAATCATCCTACCTGGTCTCTTGTTGCTTCGAATCAATTCAGAACTTCACGAAATCCCATTTTTCGAGCCAATTAAATTCCCTAGACAATTAAATGAATATTCAAGCTCGTCACGTCATCCATTTTACGATTCTAAGTCCGATTATCCTAATTTCTAGGTCAATTTATTTCCTAATTGCGTTCGGCAGCTATTTCAATCAGAATTCATTAGTTTTTTGGGAAATCGGACGTTACCAGTGTTGTCGGATGATGGGATTCTATCCTGGGGTAATCTCGGTGTCTCCCGGTGTATATCCGGATGTTCAAGACGACAACAAGCATGGCGGCGCCACGACAAAGACACTACGCCACGACACGGCACACACGGCGACGCATTTGGCACACGGTGGAGGGGTGCGATTGCCCTTGAAATTTACACCACGGTGAAGTCCGCAAGATGAGGAGTCCGAATATGGTGGTGGCACGACGGTTCACAGCCGTTTGGATGGCGTTTTCTAGCCACGAAGAATGACGTACGGCGGACGAAAAAAGCCTCGATTCGGGCACGTCGGACCTCCATTCAACGTCGGCGAGCTGGTGGAGGAAGCTGGCAGCTCAAGTTACACGATGGTGGGGGCGGTGACAGCCAACAGTGGCATATGGCGGCGATCTCAGCTGGCAAAATTTTCACGCGATGGGGGTGGAAAACGTCATTTTTCGACGGCGTTGGCGGCCGTTGGCGGCTGTGGGTGGTTGCTGGAAGTCGAGGGTGGCGAGGGGAGTCGATTGGTATGCCTGGTGGTGGCTCACGATGGCTCTGGTGGCGGCGCGCAGTGGAGGAAGGAGGAGAGAGAGGAGAGAGAAAATAGAGTGAGGAGAGAGAGAGAGAATTAGTCCAAATGGCGGGGTTTCGAGAAATTTAAAGCTTCCGAGGGCGATTCCGACTTTTCCCGGACCACCCAGGAAAACTTTAGGATGTCGGCTTCCATCTAGATGTGGGAACGAGTTTCCATGCATCAATTTTGGCCTCCGTCTGTGGAATTGACGCACGAAACTTCGTCTGTCAGTTCCTAATCGCCGGATTGCATTTCTTTCCATTCGATTGTGTTTCTGACTTCAAATTGCTTCCCGATTCAAACCGTCATCCTCAAAAGTCGTGCCAGGCTTCGCTTACATGGATTTATCAAAAAATTGAGTTTCTTTCTTTTAAAATTAATTTCGATTATTACACAAGCAACCCATTTCCCATGTGGCACAAAATAGTCTTGCATTCTTTCCCCTTTCTCGCGAGATTCAAGTAAGATGCACGCAAACATATGCAATTTCCTTCCAATCTACGTGGGACTCATTGAGATATATATATTTTTGTTGGTTTCCTTCCTCTTTCCTAACCTTACGTGAGAGCCATTCATATGTGTGTATGTAATAATTAATGCTCCATCCTTGGCATTTAGACTAAATAACAAAAGAAATTAAGGCTTAAATCAAGCATTAAATTCTAGGTACCTTGCCTTCTTAAGTTAAGCAATTTGGCCATTAAATTAAGCAAGAAAAAATTTCCTTCCTTAAGCAAATTCTTAAATTTATTAGCAACAATGAATTTATTTATTAACACCATAATTCTATCATCAATTTATGTTAATTGATTTATGGGTGTTACAAATGTGTTCCATGTGAGAATGGTTAAAGTATGTGAACATTGAAAGTTTGTTATTCATTCCATTGATGATATCACATGTTGCATATCTCATGTTTATAGATGCATATACACATGTTTCACATATGACATACCCATAAAATTGTATGCAAAGAATTTTGAAATTGAATAGAATGTAAAAATATTTTCTGTATTCGTATAGTGGTACATATCAACTATTTTAAAGGAATGATTTGTTTAGTTACTGGGAATATATTTCTCATTATTGTGATGATATGTATCAGATGCACCCAAGTAATGATGCACCAAACTAGCAGATGTAAAGAGTAAATAGAAATTATATAATGTAAAACTTTTAGTCCTAATTTTTTTCATCTGTATTTTGAGATAGAATTAGGACTACTGTTCATTTGAAAAAAAAGGGGTTTGAGTGATAGGATTGTTGTCTCCTTACCCCTATATATATATAAATACTTAAAATTTCCTGGAATATGTATCAAAAGATTTAAATGATATGCATATAGTTATGCAATGTTTTAAAATTTTCATTGTTATGTATGAAATTCTATTCCCGATGTGCATAAAGTATGTTTACTTAAGCAAAAGAATCCAGACCTAATCATATATTAAATTACTGATGGATTAAATGCTCAACAAATTTAATGAAATTAAAAAGGTAAAGAATAATGTAACCACTTATCTTATTATAATATATGACGTTGTTAAACCAAGATAAGGGGTGTTACATATGCAACGACTAAAGAGTTGACCTATTAAGAATTTCCATCCAAATTTGTTTGGAAACCAAATCTACATGAATGGATCCTAAGAAAGTCTGGGTTTTAAGTTGGAAGGCTTTTCTATGTTCCACCTAGTAATGAAGAGAAGTATTATTTGAGGATATTTTTGAATACTGCTAAAGTTTGCACATCTCATGAAGAAATAATGACTATTAACTCCATTCAATATCCCTCCGCCAAGGATGCATGTTATGCATTAGGTTTTGTTGATGAAGATAAAGAATATGTTGAAGGCATAATAGAAGCGAGTCAATGGGGTTTTGGTCATTTCTTAAGAAAGCTTTTTTCAATCTTATTGTTCACGAATTGTTTGTCTAGGCCTAAGTTTTTTGGGATAATTGTTGCAAAATCTTATTATAAGACATTCTTTATCACCAAAAGGAGATTACTTCAACATATGATAGTATCTTATTATTTATTTTAAGATGACTTATCTTATATTGCTTTTAAGAATTATGCTTTTGTGTTGTATACTAGATGATTTTTTGATAAAAAAATATTAGTACTATATGGTTTAAATTGTTACTTAATAATTATTAATACATTACAAAAGTCACCAATAAGTTGAGTGAAATTTAGAAAATTTATTTAATTTTTCAAATCATTCACTCTAATAAGATTAAAATAGCATCTTGCAATTTGTACTTTGTAATATAACATGTAGTTATAATATTTTAATTTCTTCTTGATAATGTGCAGCTTTGAGGCTTGATAAGGATCATTTGAAAGATTTTCCTTGGGCTGAAATTGAAAAGATTTTATGGGGCAATGGTAAAACTCTTATAGATTACCCTTCTATGCCCTTTCTAGAGGAGGTTATTTTTTAGAAGCATAGAACAAGTTGATTCAAGATGAACTTTTGTTACACCCCAAATATGACATAAATGACAAATGAAATAGAGTCGTCATTAAAATTTTATTTTTAAAAAAAAATTTAGGAAAAACCTTTTTTAAAAGAAATTTTCCTAAAAATAGTTTTTGAGAATGAAGATAAGTTCAAGATTTGATACATGTGAGAAAAGTTTTAGAAACCCCACATCTTATGATATCAAAGACATACAATTAATTTATGTAAGTCTTATTTATCCCTAAGAAATCACATACAAGCACAAAACAAAGGTAGAAAAATATTTGGACGTTTGGAGACTTGACCTAGAGAAAATACCTTAGAGTTTACATATTCTTTATAAGAATCAAAGTCTACATAATTCGAATAAAAAATAATTATGAGTTGGTTCAATTTTAAATAAAAAGAAATAAGAATGCAAGAGATTTCAAAAGAAAATTTACTTAAGTGATTAATTTAAATTTTACTTTTGAAAACCTTTTCCAAACTTGTTTTTCTCTTTGATTTCTACTATTTATTTATTTTTTTTGTTTGGATTCTTTAGAAAAGATATTTTGAATCTAAGTGAAACTCTAAAGAAATTGAAATTATTTTTTTGATTTTGAAGAATAAAATTCTTTAAAAAAAATGAAAGACTAAGTTCTTAATTTTGAGATAAAATTGGATTGTTGAAAACTGAATAAGAAGCATGCAAACATATATATAATTCATAACGCAAACAAAGAAACGAAATTAAAATGTACGATGCAATCCTAACGCTCTCGTGTCCATTCCAGCTAACATTGATAAACAGTTGAAATGATCACTTGTGCCATAGGAAAAATAAATAAATGATCACCCAAACGCAAGGTTGACGGCTTCCCCCTCCCTTGATAAGCATAAGCTCTTAAGGTTATTAATCGGGATAGTTATTTCTAAAATGCATGAATAATAATAATTTTTAATATTTAATTACAGTCTAAAAATAAATCAGAACTAAGACTAAAATTTAAACGAGAAATAAAAAGAAATAAACCAAGATTCAAACAAAAATGCTCAGGTCTCTTGGTCTTTGGCCTCTGCATGCTACTTTCGCTTCACCCATTTTTACTCCCACGTAATGACCATGAAAAAAAAAGATGGTGAAAATCGTAGTAAGGATCACAATACTAAAAACTCTGTTCTGATTAGAAAAAATCAAGATCCAATAGTTTCCACAAGTCACCATCGTCCAAGCCCATTTTAGATTATCAAAATTCAGTACACAAGATTAGCCAAAATCAAAATCTAATAGCTTCCTCAATCCATCAACATCCAAATTCAATTCAAATTATCAAAACCCAATGAGCAAGAAAAGCGAAAATCAAGAATTTCAGTATTTAATTTTCAATATTCAGGATTAGAATCAATTGAGATCAAGGATCTCAGTACCAAAACTGAGTCCTGGTTAGAAGGATCAAGCGACTCAAGAACTAATTTTATTTGATTCCTCAATTCCTAAATGCACATATCAGATTAAACCGAAACCAGCAGTCATTCATCAACACTAATTTCCTTAAATACAAAAACCCATCCAGTATTCGGTTTAGAGTATAAGAAGCAGAGGATCCATTTTTAAGGGAAAGGAGGATTGGACTTACCTTGCTCACGTTGGTTCACAGTGACGGATAGAAAGGGGCAGTAACCACGACGGGTCTACTGCTCCGATTCAGGCAAGTCGACAGCGGATGGTGGAGAAAACGCAACTGGTGTAGGCGACGGCGACAGGTAACAGCAACCGTGGCAGCTTTCTGTTCTCGGATTGCTCTTGCTGGACGGTCCAGGTGCAGGGTAGCGGTGTCCTTGGCGGTGACGGTGGTGAACGGCGGACTCTCAGCAGATTACTCCCTTCCTCATCCAAGAACACTCTATCTCTTTCTCAAATCTCTCTCTGCTGATGCGTGAATCCTCCTATAGTGTGGTTTCGATGTATTTTATGGTGGGTGGGAGGGACTTTGAATTCAAAAATGATTTTGATTCAAGTTAGGATTAGAGATTTTGATGGGATTTTGGATGAGAAGGACTTGAGTTTGAAAGCCAGGGGAGGTGAAGATGGATGCCCGTGATTACGGGGAGGAAGAGGGTGTTTTATTTTATTTTTTATTATTTGTTTTTTATATTCTAGTTATTTCATTTAAAAAAATCATTTTGAAATTTGGATTTGAATTCAGTCTTCCTTTTTTTTTTTTTTCTAATATTGTGTAGGATTTAATTATCTCTTTTTTTAATCTTTTATTTTATTATTTCTTATTACTTTTATTTTCTTAAAATTAAAATTTTAATTTTAATTAGGATTTGATTATTTATTATTTATTATTTATTTTATTATGATTATTTTGTTTTTTTTATTTATCATTATTAATCATATTAATTTTGACTTCTCTTTTATATAATTTCTGACATATACAACCAATCAATTGGACCAAACACAATCAATCAATAACAATCAAAATAAGCCAAACAGAATATTTATTAAAGAAAATAAACATTAATAATGCATATATATTTAAAGTAATCTATACATTAATTTAAATTCAAATATTAATATATAATTAAAATTATTTCTAACAAGTTAATATTATTTGATTTGTTTTGACGTTCAACCCTTTGAGGTGCGCCCTCTTCTTCACTAGGTGACTGAAAATAAAAAATTATTTTTTTTTTATAACCAATAAAATATACATAAAAATTTACTCAAACTTATAAATCAAAATAAAACTACCGTACAATTAATCTAGGCATCTAACTTAAATGGTATCTTATCTTGAAACCTCTAAACCATAAATGACATGAATGTTTAGAATTAGCTTATTGTGGTAATCAAATCTTCTACCTTGGACTTCAAGTATTCATTCTTAACTTTTAATCTCTCGTAATCTTGAACTAGGATTCTAGTTGACTATGAAATCTCACGAGAAGTACAACCAAATAGTTACGTTTGGGCATGCTCCCAAACCCAACCCATGACCTTGACGAAAGTGTTCATGGCCACCTAAAGCTTGGGCTAATAAGTCTATATTTGAGACCTCTTGAGATGAAGGTTGGGACTGAATTATATTATAGCCTGCAAATATAATTATTTTAAAAAAACACCTATCAAACCAAATGAAAAGTAAACATTGTCTAATTACATACAAAAGTTTCTAATTACATACGACAGTCATGTTAACTGTTGCAAATCCTGGCTTTGTGACAATTTCATAGACCATCGCCAAACGACCTTAGCAAAGCTATTGATTCCTGTAGTGATAGTACGAGTAAGCATGAGTTGTAACCCAAGATAAAGGTGCAGTGATCCAGTGAGTAGATATGATCTATGATTCAAGATAGAGGTACAATAATCTCTATCACAGTAAAATGGTCTTTTAAAGAGCCTAGGATACACTTTAGAAGTAAAAGCTACCTAACCATAAAGAAAAAAAGAACTCATACAATTTTTGGTAGAAAGAATGTATTGACCAAGTAGAGTCATATGAAAGTTATTTTATCATTGGCCAAGTAGAGCCAAATGAAAGTTATTTTATGATTGATCATGTGATCCATATGAATAAAAGTTATTTCCATTATCTATGATGTTAAATGTCCATATTAATGTACTTTGATGATGTGAAGCATGAATATATTTAACAATGCTCACTAAATGATGTACTTGATTTGACATAGTATAGTAATTGCATATTATCTAGTGAAATTTATGTTTATAGTTTGAAATGAACTTGAATGCAAAAATTTTTCTGTGTTTTTCACAGATGGTACCATCAATGATAATTTTGAACTTGATTTCTTTTGATTATTAAGACTTTATCTCACCTGTGCATTGATGTGCTCAAATGCCTAGGTACTCTGTGAGAGTGGAAGTGAAAATATAGGTGATTCACATACCCAGAATAGAGTACTATATTTATATTGAAGAAATAATTATCTATATCATAAATGCACTACTATCTAGTGGGTTAAAGTAGTAAAGGAGATGACTTTCTTTTTGGTGTTCCTGTAATAAACGGAATTTTTAAAATAGCCAAACTGAATAAAACTGATCGTGATTTCATTAAAACTAAATCTAACACAATTTTCGGAGTTGATGGTTGAAATCGGAGAATTTTCGAAGTCAGAAACCTGATTCGATGGAAGAAAACGCAGCCTGGCGTTAAGAATCTGAAAGATAGAGTTCCGGACTTTGGTTCCTCAGACGGAGGCCAAAATGCTTGCATGGGAAACCGTGCGCACGACCAGATCGAAGACGGCATCCAAAAGTTTCTCCAAGTGATGTGGCAAAAGACAGAAGCGCCCCCAAAGGCTTTAAACTTCCTAAACTTCACAAATTTCCATCATTTTCCCACCTTTACTTCATTTTCTCTCTCTTCTCTCTCCTCCTCTCACCACCGCGCGAGGCCACCATCGCCGCCCTAAACCGCCGTCTGACCTACCAACCGACGCGCCTCACCACCCTCAACTTCCAGCAACCACCCACGGCCACCAACAGCTGCCACCCTCGCCAAAAAAAGTCCATTTTCCTCCTCCATTGCGAATTCCTTGAGCCGCCGTGATCTCCACCATCAAGCGCCGTTAAACGTCACCGCCCCCGCCATTGTGAAGGCTTAGATGCCAGCTTCCTCCCACAGCTCGCAGTCACTGAACGGAGCTGCCACGCGCTCGGATCGAGGAAATCTCCGTTCGATGTGAGTGAAACTTCGCCACTAGAAAATGCCGCCTTAACGGCCGAGAATTGCTGCGTCAACCCCAGATTTGAACTCCTCATCTTGAGAGCTTCATTCTGGTATAATTTTTGAGCTCAACCACACCTCTCCGCTATGCACCGCTGTATGCCACCGTGCTCTGCCGTGCGCCGCTACCGAAGAAGCTAGAAAGACTCCAAAAGCAAATTCCTACTTTTTGGAACCCCCGTTATGATATAAATTACCCTAACTTAACATATTTTTGACTGAATTGGATGTCGAACGTGTATAGAAAATTTATCGACTTAGGAAAACGTGTAATTGGACGTAGGAAAGTGAAATTGATTATATAACAGACTAAAATATTAATTTAATTGACGAGGAGACTGAATAGGCTCAGATTCCAAGGATACAAGAAGTCCCGGATCGATTAGGAGCAAACATAAATCAGGTAGGGTAATTTACGCTTTTCGGACGTTAGACTGACTTTGGGAATACTTAAATGATTTTAAATTGATTGCATGGAAATGTGTGTTGCCTTCGATGGATATAACTGCATGCCTGTGTGCTGGTATTGTCTGTTGCATGTTAGACAATTTGGCTATCGGATTTAGATGCCATAAGAACGGATTGACTTAGAGTAGGGTACTTAACAGCCGGTATAGGACAGCCGTTGAGTATCCCGAGTGCAGGAGATTTTATAAATGTTTTTTTTTAACTAGATATAGCCTGCATTCGTTAGGGATTACGCGGTAAACCAAGACGACCCTAAGAAAGGTTTAGGGAGTATAAGGGAGGATAGCCTGTACGAGAAAACGTTGTGATTTAGACGTAATACCCTAGAACCCTGAGGACTAGTTGACTGTGTACATATGATTTTGAATAGACTGTATGAGGATGAGAATTGGCGTATGTGCACATGCTAGGGGACGCCCTAGATGTTGATTCTCACCCGATCCTTGAGTGAGTGATTGGTGTTACGAATCACACTCACAATATAGGCGAAATTTTGGGTGATTGGTGTTATGGATCACACCCAATGATAAAAGATGAATTTTCTCCAAACGACATGCAATTGGATAAATTCAGATACGGTTGCATAAGACTTGTGGCCAACGTGTATTTAGAAACACTGGGCAAGGGATTTGATTTGACTTTTGAACAAAGATTTTATAAAACAGATTGTTATATTCATTGAATAATTACCTCAATTTTCATGCTATTAAATGATTTTAAAAGATAAGGTATTTCACCGATTTTTGAAATGAACATGGGAAGTTGTTTTCGATGCTTGCACCGCTGAACATTCGACTAGTTTTTAAATAACTATTTACTGTAAATTAGTCTACTGGGATTTAAATATCTCATGAAGTTGTTTGCTCAGATGAACAGGGACAGGGGCTTAGAAGATAGCTGATCAAAGACTTGATAACAGACAGACGTGCAGCTTAGTCCTAGGTTTAAATCTGATTTGTATATATATTATGTTGATAATTCTGTCGCTGAATTTATGTATTTACTGGTAGTTTTTGACTGTTAATGGTTTTATCTGTTAGATTGGATTTTATTTGATGTATATATTGGAACTAGATGACTGTTTGTATCTGGATAACGTTCAAAATACAGGGAAAACTCTGTCAAACTTTCAGCACAAATTTATAACTAAAATTTGAAATTTTGATGGATTACATGTGAATGTATATATACCCGATTTATGGTTATTAGTTTTAATGTTTTAAAGTTTATTGTGATGATTGTATGTATAATTAGTATAGCTGCAATGTGATTAGGGTTGAACGAAATCTAAATGGACGACAGGAAAATCTATTTGAGTTACGTTTAAACAGTAGCGATTCCCCTGACCCCATATAAAAAAAAAAACTATTTTTAAAAATCCATATGTTTTTGCTACTCAAATAAAAGATAGTGAATTATAGTTTAAGGAGTCGTTACAGTTTCACTACCTTTGGCCTATTTTGAGGAGGCCATAAGACCAGAGAGTGACATATACTTATAACTGAATCATTTATGGAGATATGTTGACTATTTATCTAATAATAGATATCCCATGATAGGTTTAGGTGATCTTGGGTGAAAGTTGACATTATTTTTTCAAAATTTTCACGTAGTATTTTGAAAAGTATATATATATATATGTGTATAAATTATATAAATATCTAACTTATATATATATATAAATGTATTTTAAAATTTTTATACTTTCGATGTCATATATATATATTAAAAATTACACACACAATGTTGAGTGCAATCCTAGACCTGAATTTAAATTAATTAAATATTTTGAATAATTAATTAAAAATATAACTTAGGTAATTAAATAAAATTATATTAATAGCTCACATCTATATGAGACTTGTATGTATTGCATAGGGTCTTATAGTATGAAAATCAGTTATTGTAGCAATACTTTCACCGTGATTTCAACAAGTGAAAAGAAGGATTAAATTGCTAACACCATAACAAAACGTAGCCATCATTTCTGTGACACTATACCATTGCTTTAACAAGTTAAAACATGGACTTCAACCATCAAGATTGCAGCATCTCATTTAACCATATCTTATCATGATTTTCGCACTTAAAATGAAAAATCATTCCACTTAAATTGCAGAAGAACATAATGGTTATATTGGCAACAATAAACCATGATTTTGACAACCAAACATTTATTCAACCCATCACACCTTCACAAAACAGATTTGAAGCAGAACAATTGTATCACTGTCGGCCAACCTGCACACACCCAACAAGTAGGCAAAGTTCGAGTAGCAGATATTCATAGATGTGAACAAAGAAAAAGCATGGAGGAAAAGAATATATGATAAAAGCAAATATAGAGTGGAAGGCTTACCGATAGCGAATGCGAAAAAGGGGAGACTTTCAGGTGACGTACGACGGTGGCTGGAGGTGCAATAGTGGCTGGAGGGCAACGGCAGCGATGGGAATGTGGCGATCGACTTCCTTCACTCTTCCTCAAAAACTGTCTTCTCTTATGCTCCCTCCCTTTTCAGATTTGCGCCTTTTATAAGTGAAAGAAGAGTTTGGCATTTCCTTTTTACTTGGTGTTTAATCCAATATGCTTTCATCTTCCTTTTTGTGGAAACTGAGATAAAAACGTCTTGCTTTCTTTGGTTCTGCACTTGCGTCTTCCATGGCCTTAGTGTGAGTCAGAGGAGAACAAGGAGAAGACGCCAGGTTCAAGAGAGAAGCCGTCACTTTTGAGTTTTGCCCTTTTAAATTTATCTTTTGTAAAATGATTAGAAGACACTCAGGGCTTCCTATTTGTATCATTTGGGATCAAGGAGGAAAATGGCTGGGCATTCATATTTGCTTTTGGGTTTGGGTCTTGACAATATGAAGTAAAAGAAAAACTTAATAAGATGATGCTTTACTCTCTCTTTTTCATGAAGGATAAAATAATAGGATAATTTTAAAAAATAAAATCCTCCTTATTTTTCTTTTCTTTTTTTTTTGTTATTATTATTTTTTATTTTTTATAAATTAATCTAAATCAGATTAATATATAAACAAATTTTAAAAATAACAAATTATAAGAAAAATAAATAAATTGTATAATTCACATGAATATGATAATAAATATATAACAATATCAACTAATTTTTTTTTCAATTAACCATGTTCTTTAAACCACCTATCCCATGAATCATCTGCTGAATTATTTTATACTTCTATTATGCTTTTTTTTCGTTGTTTGTTTCTCAATATCAGAGGTGTAATATAAAAGACTTCACTTGATCGATGACGTCAAAAATGGATTGGAGGGGCGACTCGATTGTGCTGTATTTGCATCTAACTTCTTTACTTCCTGCTTATTTGATGACTTCATGGATGAATCTTGTGGATGATGAGATCGGATCTGACGTATTTCCACCATCTTCCCCTCCCTATCACTTTTATCATTCCCCGTATTCTTCACCTTCACAGTTCCATTCATCACCGCAGTCTTATCCATTCCAGCTTTGGCTTCCTCTTGTGATTTAGCTTTCTTTGTAATTTCGGTGATGATGACATACTCACTGTGGCCGATGCTTCAGTCTGAGTTACCTTGCTTCTGCTAAGTGAAACATCAGCTGTAATCGGTGCAGTATGGTTTTGTTTGAGGATGGCATCTGTAATATTTTTCATATCATGCAGTAGCCTTTCCTGCTCAAGACACAACAGAATCACAGGGTAAAGATGACAGTAAAAAACTAAAAACGATATCCTTTCTGAACACAGTGCCTCGTTAGAATGCTGAAGACTTGCCTCTAATATGCTGCTGAACCTTTCAGCCAAATTAGGAAGTTTCAGAGCAGTAACAAGTTTTATTGCACCTTTCATTGATTTTTCCAGTGACAAAAGCTTCACAAGTTCAGTGGCTCTCACTAGCTTGTCTCCTGTGATATTCACAAATGTGAAGCGTGACTAATTCTATTTCACACACGGAATCAAGGTTATGCAGAGTGGAGAGGGATGTTTCAAGAAAGTATTCTCTCTTAATGTCAACCACAACACAAACTCACCAATGTAGCAGGATGCTATAAGCCTAAGTATGCATCTATCTTGTGCAGCTTCCAGATTGAAAGCCTTGTCATCAAATGTACTAGTGTCCAAGCCAGTAGTAGCCAATTCTTCCATTCTTTTTCTGAATCTGCATGGTATAAATCTAATTTAACTATTGAACAGCATAAAAGCAACATATAGGAACTTTCGAAAAATACACACAAATCAGAACTAAACTGGTAAGAAAATAATTTTTTTAATAAAGGTAGTGTTTTTATTGATGAACTAGCTTTATTTGAATCTGAAGAGGTTAACAAGGACAGACCTCAAAGAGATGCATGCTGTTCATCAAGAACTCATTTTCAAGGGCTTCAGATCCCAGATCAGAGGAAGCAAGAGCTAGAGTGAGAACTGGTTTAGGCATCATCTGCTAACCAAATGAAAACTAATAATGGTTTAGTCAGAGACAAAGAAGACAAATAGTATAATACCCCCAATCTATAGTTCCTTGTAGTTATTTAGATAATATAATATAATATAAGATTAGTGAGTTACTATTATTTTTACCCGAATAAATATTTTTAATTTTTACCAAGTTAAATAATTAAGTGTCATTCGATTCGGGTCTCTACACTCGAGTTTTCACACGTAACGCAACGGAATTAAATAAAAAAAATATATATATTTTGATCAGTTATAGATATATATGTATATACATTTACCTACATTGATTTCCTTTTGAGACATATATCTATAGATATGTAAGGTCAGCATCAGTCAAAGGGTAAATAAGCAACAATCTTGCCATTCATACCCTTGCCAAAATCTTAAATACATATATGCCCTCTTTTCCTGTACATCAAAATAAATCATCCTGACCCTCTCCAAAAACATAATAAGCGGTTAGGATAGTGTAGCATGTACAACTTCACTCTAAATATTTACATATCAAAATATAATAACTATTACACTAATCATGAATTTCCACCCCTCCTGTAGGTGGGGGTGACGGAGGAACCTCTATAACAGTAACTACCCATACCTCCTTAACTATCATGAAATACCCCAAAAAGGGTTTTTCCCTCCATGCTATATCTACTTCTAGCAGAATATGGAATTTAGGCATCTAATACACACCAACATTTATGTGAGAATAAATTTCAGTAGCAAAACAATTTGTATAAAAACTACAGGCCTATACCGTCGTGTTCATACGAAAATCTGCTAAACTCTTTTTATCATTAAATAGAAAACAGTATCTATGGGGATACAATGCATGAATTATACAGTTATAGCATTATAGCATGTACTTATGAATGCATGCATAGTTATAGTTCACTAGATATCAACAATACAAGATATGTCATTTTATCATATATATTTTGTAATAACCGGAATTATTTTTAAACGATTAAAAATGAATTTTTAAGTTGATTTTATTAAAACTAAGTTTGGCACGATTTTTGAAGTCGACGGTTGAAACCGGAGGATTTTTCGAAGTCAGAAATGTAATCTGATGAAAAGAAATGCGACCCGACGATAAGAGACTGACAGACAGAGTTCCAGACTTTGGTTCCTCAGACGGAGGTAGAAACCCCTTTATGGGAACCCGTGCCATCGTCCGAATCAAAGACGACATCCAGAAGTTTTCCCGGGTGGTTCGGAAAAAGTCAGAATCAACCCCGGAAGTTTTAAATTCCTCGAAATTCCACCATTTCTATCATTTTTCTCTCTCTCTCTTCACTCCACTTTCTCTATCCTCTCTCTCCTCCTTCCACCACAGCGCGCCACCACCAGGGCCACTATAGGTCGCCACCTGACCCACCAATTGATGCACCTCACCACCCTCGACCTCCAGCAGCCATCCACGACCACCAACGGCTGCTACCGTCGCCAGAAAGAGGACGCTTTTCTCCTCCATCGCGTGATTTTTGGCCCACCGTGATCTCCGCTGTCAGCCACCGTTGGACGTCACCGCCACCACAAGCGTGTAGTCCGAGCTGCTAGCTTCCTCCCCCAGCTCGCAACCACCGAACGGAGCTGCCACGCGCCTGGATCGAGGCAAAAAGGCGTTCGCCGTGCGTCATTGTTCGTCGCCAGAAAATGCTGTCTAAACGGTCGTGAACCGCCGCGCCAACCTCAGATTCGGACTCCTCATCTTGCAGGCTTCATCGTGGTGTAACTTTCAAGCCCAACCGCACCCCTCCGCTGTGCGCCGCCGTGAGCCGCCGTACGCCACAATCGGAGAAGCCAGAAAGACACCAGAAATTGTCCCAGAACAGATTTCCATCATTCGGCACCCCTGGTAAGGTCTAATTCACCTAAACCTAATGTATTTTGACTGAATTCGATGCCAAACATGAATATCAAATTAATTGGCTTAGGAAATTGTGCAATTAGACGTAAGAAATTGAAACCGATAACGTAATAGACTAAAACACTAATTTCAATGCCCAGGAAATTGATTAGGCTTGAATTTCAAGGATACGAGAAGTGTCGGATCGATTAAGAGCAAACGGAGACCAGGTAGGATAATTTATGCTTCCCGAACTTTAGATTTTACCTTGTGGATACCAGAACGATTTAGATTAATTGCATGAATTTACGTGCTGCTTTCGATGGACTAAATTGCATGCCTGTGTGCTGAAAAATACCCTTTGCATGTTAGACGATTTGCCTGTCGAGTTTAGATGCCATAGAGACGGATTGACTTAGGGTAGGGTACTTAATAGCCGGTATGGGATGACTGTTAAGTATCCCGAGTGTAGGGATTTTATAAATATATTGTTTTAACCAGAATTAGCCTGCATTATGTTAGGGATCACACGGTAAATCAGGACGACCCTAAGAAAGGTTTAAATGAGTATAAGGGGGGATAGCCTATACGAAAAAACGTTGTGATTTAGGCGTAATACCCTAGAACCTTGAGGAATAGCCGACCGTGTGCATGTGAGTTCGAATAGACTGTATGAGGATGAGAATTGGCGTATGTGCACATGCTGCTAGGGGACGCTCTAGATGTTGGTTCTCACCCGGTCCTTGAGTGAGTGATTGGTGTTACGGATCACACTCACAACATAGGCGAGATTTCAGGTGATTGGTGTTATGGATCACACTTAATGACAAGAGATAAAATTTCTCTAGATGACATGCAATTGGATGGTTTTAGACTCAGTCGCATATGACTTATGGCCAACATGGATTTAGAAACACCGAGCATGGGATTTAACTCAATTCTTTTGTTACAGATTTTCATAAAACAGAATTTTATATTTATTGAATATTTACCGAAATTTTCATGCTAAATAATGATTTTAAAAAGGATAAGGTATTTCACTGTTTTCAAACTGAATACGGGAAGTTGTTTTCGGTGCTTGCATCGCTGAATAATCAACCAATTTTTGAACAGCTTGACTAATTGTAAATTATTCTACTGGGATTTAAATATCTCATAAGGTTGTTTGCTCAGATGAACAGGAACAAGGTCCTAGACGATAGTTGGGAAACGGCGTTATGATAGATGGACGAGCAGCTTAGTTCTAGGCTTGAATTGTGATGTATATATTCTGTTGATGTTTTGTATTGGATTATGTAATTACTGGTTTTATTTTGTTGTTGGACTGAATGTAAATTTCTGAACTGTTGTCTGTTTGTACTTGGGAAACGTTCGAAATACAGGGAAGACTCTGTCGGATTTTCGGTAGGGTTAATGTTGTAAATGTTTAAGTTTGAGATAAAATTTATATGAATGGATTGCATGTTTATGTATGGATTCTAGTTTTATTATTCCAAAGTTTATTGTGATGATTGCTTCTGTAATTAGTATAACTGCATTTGATTTTGGGTTGAACGGAATCTGAATGGACAACGGAATGTCTATTTGGGTTACGCTTAACCAGTAGCGATCCCCTGACGTTCCCATATTGGTAATAATTATTTCGTAAACCCATATGCTTCCGCTATGCAAATAGAGGATAGTATATTGAGGATTAGGGAGTCGTTACAAGTTTAGTATCAGAGCCCGATTTGTCGGTTGTCTGGATTAGTGGGCTAGGGATTGTGAATCTTCAGGTTTGCAGCTTTAGGGTTTTAATTAACTTAACTCTGGAATATTAGGACCTGATCTTATATCGATAAGTGATGGACTGAATTTAATGTCTTTCTATTAACTGTTGCTATTAAGACTGATTTATTTTCTTTCTATGCCAGATAATTATGGCAGAACCAAGCAGGGATAACACCCGTAGGCCCAGAGGAAGGCCAAGACACAGGAGTCAAGGCGCTTCAGGTAGTGGCAGCATGGAGACCAATGTCGACATGCGAGACATGATGGAGTCCATATGGATGATGGCCGATGCCATAAGGGACCAAGCCACTACTAGTGCCAATGTAATGAGGTAGCAGCAGGAGGACAGGCAGACCAAGAACGATGGAGCCACCCAGAATGTTAATCCGCTGTATCAGGGATGGATTGAATTTCAAAGAGCAGGCCCACCCTCATTTACAGGTGCCTTCGATCCCGGTGCAGTGGAAGCATGGCTGAAGGACATAGAGAAGATCTTTCGGTTATTGCAATGTGACGACAAACAGAAGGTTACATATTCAACATACATGCTGAAGGGTGAAGCGGAACAATGGTGAATAGGTGCCCAGTAGTTGATAGAAAGGAGGGGTATCCCGCTCACCTGGGAATCTTTTAAGGGAGTCTTCATGGAGCAATACGTCCCTGAGAGCGTTAAATAGTCAAAAGAAGCATAGTTTTTAAAGCTCACGCAGGGAGGTAGACCATTCAAGGAATATTTGAAACAGTTTGAAGAACTATCCAGATATTCCACGTACCTGCGGATGTACTATGACGAAGCCTGAAAGGCAAAGCAGTTAGAAGAGGGCCTAGACTTGCTAATGAAGACACAGCTGGCCCCACTTAAGATTCGATACTTTGCTATGCTGGTGAACAAATGTCGGATCCTGAGTAAAAACCTAAAACAGAAACAGGCCCAGAACATGACACAGTGGATAGGTAACCGGCCAAGACCACCAGCCAGAAATCTCAATGTGAAAGGCAGGATGTTTAAATCACAACTAGGGTCCTCAAGCAGTGGCAGCAGACGATCTGATAGTGCACTCTGTCCGAAGTGTGAGACCAGGCATCATAATCAACCCTGTTGGCATCAGACTTCAGTTCAGTGCTACAAGTGTGGGGGTACAGGATACATGGCAAAGTATTGCCCCTCAAGTGGAAGCTAGCAGGCACCAGGTGGCCGAAGACCGCAGGCTCCAAGGAGAGTCTTCACTATGGATGCGGCTAATGTCGACAGGTCATCAGGTTTGATGCAGGGTATAGGTAAAATTTATAATTTTCCTTTGATAGTATTATTTGATTCGGGTGCAACACACTCTTTTATTGCCGATACATGCATAGAGAAAATAAAATTACCTGTACAGACCCTGTCCTGTGATCTACACATATCCACACCTTTGAGAGAAGCCATTATGTCCCCACCTATATGCCTAAACTGCCCCATAACCATTGATGATACCTTGTTTGTCGTGGACCTAGTGTGTACACCCTTGAATGGGATCGACATCATCTTGGAAATGGATTGGTTGACTAGGAATCGGGTTTTGTTGAACTGTTCCGAGAGGACAATCACTTACTTGGATAACGTACCTGTGCATGGGAGTGATAGAGTGTGTGAGATAGGTGATGTGTCCCTCAATCTCTCTTAGGTAGAATTGCAGGATAGGTTAAACCTAATCCTAATCGTTAGTGACTTTTCGGAGGTGTTTCCTTTGGAAGTGAGTAAACTTCCACCACTTAGAGAGATAGAATTTACCATTGACCTGATTCCAGGTGCAGGCCCAATAGCCATGACTCTATACCAAATAGCCCCAGCGGAATTAAGGGAACTAAAGGTCCAAATAGAGGAATTGCTAGAGAAAGGGTTCATTAGGCCGAGTGTATCACCATGGAGAGCTCCTATCCTATTCATAAAGCAGAAAGACAGGAGTTTAAGATTGTGTATCGATTATTAGTAACTGAACAATGTGACCATTAGGAACAAATATCCATTACCACGGATTGAGGATTTATTTGACCAGTTGCAAGGTGCGACTGTGTTCTCTAAGATAGATTTAAGATTGGGATACCACCAGATTAGGGTTAGGGAAGAAGACATCCCTAAGACAACGTTTAGCATTAAATACGGCCACTTTGAGTTTCTAGTGATGTCGTTTGGATTGACAAATGCACCTGCTATCTTCATGGATTATATGAATAGAATCTTTAAACCTTACTTAGATCAATTTTTAGTGGTGTTCATTGATGATATCTTAGTTTACTCCAAGACTCACGAAGATCATACCCAGCATCTTAGCACGGTGCTACAGATACTGGAAGAGAAGCAATTGTATGCCAAGTTAGAAAAATGTGAGTTTTGGTTGGAAGAAGTGAAATTTCTTGGACATGTGGTAAATGGGGAAGGAATAGCAGTAAACCCTAAGAAGATTGAAACAATATTAGATTAGGATCAACTGAGGACGGTCACCGAGGTTAGGAGTTTTTTGGGTTTGGATAGCTATTATAGGAAATTCATTCAATGATTTTCTCAAATAGCCTTGCCATTAACTCGGTTAACTCGGAAGGGTGTGAACTTTGAATGGAGCGAGCAGTGTGAGGATAGTTTCCAAACTTTGAAAGAGAAATTGACCACCGCTCCTATACTAATTATTTCAAAACCCTTAGAACCCTTCACAGTATATACAGATGCATCATTGAAAGGTAGTGGCTTAAGATGCGTCTTAATGCAGGATGGGAAGGTAGTGACTTATGCATCACGACAATTGAAACCTGCAGAGGAAAACTACCCCACCCATGACTTAGAACTAGCTGCCGTCGTGTTTGTCCTGAAGATTTGGAGACATTACTTGTATGGGACTGTATTCGAGGTGTATAGTGATTACAAGAGCCTTAGGTACTTGTTTGATCAGAAGGAATTGAATATGAGGCAGCGTAGGTGGGTAGAATACCTAAAGGATTTTGATTTTGAATTGAAATACCATGCAGGGAAAGCTAATGTCGTAACAGATGCATTAAGCCGGAAGTCACCACAATTAGCTAGCCTAATGATAGATGAGATGAGGTTACTTGAGGATTTTAGGAATCTTAGCCTCAATGTAATCTCATTTTCGAAGAGATTAGTGATGAGTGACTTCTTGATAACCTGCGAGCTAAGAGAGCAGATTAGACAAGCCCAACTAGAGGACGAATCCTTGGAGTTATACGCCAACCAACTTGATTTTGGACTAGCCCCTGATGGAGTATTGATGTTTAGGAAGAGGGTAGTGATTCCAAACCATTAGAAGCTGAGAGAAAAAGTGCTAGCAAAGGCTCATCGAAGCCATTATACTATTCACCCAGGTATTTCCAAGATGTATCAGGATCTGAAGAGGAGCTTTTGGTGGCTTAGTATGCGGAAGGACATCACGAACTACGTGAATGCCTGTTTGACTTGTCAACAGATCAAGATAGAACATCAGAAACCCGCAGAGCTACTAAAACCACTGGAGATATTGGAAAGAAAATGGGATCAAATAACCATGGACTTTGTGGTACGATTACCTAGGACACCAGATAGATTTGATGCCATTTGGGTGATAGTGGATAGATTGACCAAGTCTACTCACTTTTTGCCTGTTAAGATGCGATACTCCATGGACAAATTGACCAAGGTATACCTCAGGGAAATTGTGAGATTACATGGAATACCATCAGGTATAGTATCCGATCGCGACCCTAGGTTTACTTCGAGATTCTGACAATCCTTATAGTAAGCCTTAGGAACCCAGCTTAAGTTTAGCACGGCCTATCATTCCCAAACTGACGGGCAGTCTGAGAGGACTATCTAGACTTTAGAAGATATGTTAAGGGCTTGTGTGCTAGAATAGAAAGGGAGTTGGGATAAACACCTACCGTTGATAGAGTTTACATAGAATAACAGTATCACTCTACCATCGGTATAGCACCTTATGAGGCTCTATATGGGAGGAGTTGTAAATCACCCTTGAGTTGGGTAGAGATGGGAGAGAGTACACTGTTGGGACCTGAGATTGTATAAGAAACTGCTGATTAGATCAAAATGATCAGGGAAAAAATAAGAGTTGCCCAACAAAGGCAGGAAGCCTATGCAAATAAAAGAAGAAGAACTTTAGAATTCAATGAGGGAGAGCATGTATTTCTGAGAGTGTCCCCCACCACGGGGATCGATAGAAAAGTAAGGACCAAGAAATTAAACCCTAGATTCTTAAGACTATTCCAAATCCTACAAATGGTCGGTCCAGTCGCCTACCAGATTGCCAAACCTCCCCACTTGTCCAACTTGCATGACGTCTTTCACGTCTCACAACTTCGTAAATATGTCCTAGATCCTGCGCATGTATTGGGAAATCAACCAATAATGTTAAAGGAAAATTTAACTCATGAATCTACACCTGAACAAATCCTTGACTGTAAGACTAAGCAACTCCGGAATAAGATAATCCCTTTAGTTAAGGTACTTGGCAGGATATCGCGTCGCAGGAGATGACGTGGAAGAAGGAAGACGAGATGAGGCAACGATACCCAGAGCTGTTCACAGGTCTGAATTTTGGAGACAAAATTTCTTTTAAGGGGGGGAGAATGTGATAACCAAAATTATTTTTAAACGATTAAAACTGAATTTTTAGGTTGTTTTAGTTAAAACTAAGTCTGACACGATTTTCGAAGTCGACGGTTGAAACCGGAGGGTTTTTCAGAGTCAGAAACGTAATCTGATGAAAAGAAACGCAACCCGACGATAAGAGACTGACAGACGGAGTTCCAGACTTCGGTTCCTCATACGGAGGCAGAAACCCCTCTATGGGAACCCGTGCCATCGTCCAGATCGAAGACGACATCCAGAAGTTTCCCTGGATGGTCCAGAAAAAGTCAGAATCGCCCTTGGAAGTTTTATATTCTCTGAAATCCCCCCATTTTTATCATTTTTCTCTCTCTCTTCACTCCACTTTCTCTATCCTCTCTCTCTTTCTTCCACCACCGCGCACCACCACCAGGGCCACCGTAGGCTGCCACCTGTGTAACAACGGGAAAGATTCGAAAGAGTTTTTAAAGAATTTTAAAAGATAAAACTTGATTTTAACCCTAATCCCAATCAAACGAAGCCTGACACGTATTTCGAGGATAATGACTTGACACAGAAGGTCGTTTGAAGCCAGAAACACGATCAAACAGAAAGAAATGTAATCCCGTGATCGAACGGCGGAAGGAGTTTCGTGCGTCACTTTCGTTGACGGAGGCCAAGACTTTCGCATGGAAATGCGTGCCAACGTCTGGAAGGATGCCGACACCCTAAAAGATCCCCAGGTGGCCTGAGAAAAGTCGGGATCGCCCCTGGAGGCTTTAAATTACGCGAAAGCCCACCATTTCTCTCATTTCACTCTCTCTCCTCACCACACTCTCTCTCTCTTCTCTCTTTTCTCTCTCCACCTTCCTCCACCGTGAACAGCCACCACAGCCACCGTGGGCCGCCACCAAGGGTACCAACCGACAAATTCTCACTGCCCACAACCACCAGCAACCAACCACCGCCACCAACGGCCGCCGGAGACGCCGAAAAAACGCTGTTTTTCCCCTCCATCGCGCGAAGCTTCCCCAGCCCGATCCGCCGCCGTCCGACGCCGTGGACCCTCACCGCCCCCACCGTGTAGCCCGAGCCGCCACCGCTTCCGAGTTTCGCCGTCGAAAGGAGGCCGGACGCGCCCGGATCGAGGCAAAACGCCGTCCGCCGTGCGAGACTCTTCGTGGCCGAAAAACACCGTCCAAACGGCCGTGAACCGCCGTGCCACCACCGTATTCGGACTCCTGAGCTTACGAGCTTCACCGTGGTGTGATTTTCGAGACAAAACGCACCTCACCGCCGTGCGCCGCCGTGCACCACCGCTTGTGCCAGTGTCCGCTGCCGTCTTGGGAGTTCTGGGCGTGCATCAGCGAGATCAGGGACCTAGAATTCCATAATCCGAGCACGATGGTAAGGTTCGTTTTCCAAAAACTAATGTTATATGGTGAAATGGGCTTTGAGCGTAATTAGGCAATTAATTAACCTAGGTAAGCGTATGTAGGGTTTAGGATTGAAAATTGGATGACGTGACGAATCTAAATATTCAATTTCATGTCCAGGAAATTAATTGGGCTCAGAAACCAAGATTTCACGGAGTTCTGACTTGAATTGAAGCGACCGGAGACCAGGTAGGATAATTTACACTTTCCGAACCCTAGAATTGATGTAGTGAATACCTAACTGATTTAGACGACTTGTATGGAATTGCGTGCTACTTTCGATGGGATAAAATTGCATGCCTGTGTGCTGAAAACCCTAATTGCATGTTAGACACCTTGTTTATCGAGTTTAGATGCCTTTAGGACGGATTTACTTAGGGTTGGGTACTTGATAGCCGGTATGGGACGGCCGTTAAGTATTCCTCGTACAGGAAGTTTTTAAACGAAACTATTTTTATCAGATTTAGCCTGTACCAAGTTAGGGATTGCGCGTTAAACCAGGACGACCCTAAGAAAGGTTTAAGGAGTATAAGGGTGGATAACCTACACGGGGAAACGTTGTGATTTAGGCGTGATACCCTAGAACCCTGAGGAATAGCCGACCGAGTGCATGTGAGTTCGAATAGACTGTATGAGGATGAGAATTGGCGTATGTGCACATGTTAGGGGACGCCCTAGATGTTGATTCTCACCCGGTCCTTGAGTGAGTGATTGGTGTTACGGATCACACTCACAATATAGGCTTGATTCGAGTGATTGGTGTTACGGATCACACCCAACGATAAGAGAGGTATTCTCTCTAGACTACGTGCAATTAGAAGATGATTTAGATTCTATTCTGATGGATTTGTAACCAACGTGGATTGAGATACACAGGCATGGGATTTTACTTGATTTTTATGGTGATTTTAAAAGAAATGGATTTCTGATTGTGATATATTGCCGCAATTTCCATGTGTTTAAACGATTTTAAAGATAAGGTATTCCCTTTGTTTAATCGATTTCGGAAGACGATTTCGGTGTTCGCCGTGAGTATTCAACTGGTTTTGAATGATATTTAAATTGTAAATTATTCTCTTGGATTCATATCTCATTAGGTTGTGTACTCAGATGAACAGGGACAGGGGCAGGAGCCCAGACGATAGCCGAAGCTGACTTGAGGATAGACAGAGGATTATTTAGCTTAGGCTTGAATCGTTTGTACATATACTTTGATGACACTGTTAATTATCGACTGTTTCTTGTAACTTATGTATGGACTAGTGAATGTATATATGACGTTCGCATAACATGTATGGATTGTAGCGATGAATTAATGTTACGGTGTATGGATTTATATTAGTATGTTTCTTCTTTGTTGTTGGATGGTTGTTACGTTTTAAGCAGTGATTACGTACTTGGGATATGACCAAATTACGGAGGAAACTCTGGATTTTCAGTAGAACTTACGGTATAAACTTACAGATTTGAATTGAAATGTGTATGAATGTATAATGAGACATGTATATCGCTTTAGATTTCATTCCGAGTTATTATTGATGATATATGTATGTGTATTTAGTTAGTGCGTGTGAATCGGGGTTGAGCGAATCAATGGATAACGGAGAATCTATTTGGGTTACGCCAACCAAAGAGCGATCCCCTGACGTTCCCACATAGGGAATAAACATTCAGAATGCCACATATGCTTCCGCTAATCAGATAAGTATCGCGTATGACGTATTAGGGGGTCGTTACAACCTGACCCACCAATCGACGCACCTCATCACCCTTGACCTCCAGCAGCCATCCACGGCCACCAACAGCCGCCACCGTCGCCGAAAAGAGGACGTTTTTCTCCTCAATTGCGTGATTTTTCGCCCACCGTGATCTCTGCCGTCAACCACCGTTGGACGTCACCGCCACCACCAGCGTGTAAGGTGAGCTACCAGCTTCCTCCCCCATCTCGCAACCACCAAACAGAGCTGCCACGCGCCTGGATCGAGGCAAAAAGGCGTCCGGTGTGCGTCATTATTCGTCGACAGAAAATGCCGTCCAAACGATCGTGAACCGTCGTGCCAACCTCAGATTCGGACTCCTCATTTTGCGGGCTTCATTGTGGTGTAATTTTGGAGCCCAACCGCACCCCTCAGCCGTGCGCCGCCGTGAGCCTCCATGCTCCGCTGTGTGCCACCGTCGGAGAATCTAGAAAGATGCCAGAAACTGTCCTGGAACAGATTTCCATCATCCGGCAGCCCCGGTAAGGTCTAAATCACCTAAACCTAATGTATTTTGACTGAATTCGATGCCAAACATGAAAATCAAATTAATCAGCTTAGGAAATTGTGCAATCAAACGTAGGAAAGTGAAACTGATGACGTAACGGACTAAAAAAATTTAAATGCCCAGGAAATTGATTAGGCTTGAATTTCAAGGATACGATAAATCCCGAACCGATTAGGAGTAAACGAAAACCAGGTAGGATAATTTACGCTTCCCGAACTTTAGATTTTACCTTGTGGATACCAGAATGATTTAGATTAATTGCATGGATTTTCGTACTGCTTTCGATGGACTAAATTACATGCCTGTGTGCTAAAAAATACCCTTTGCATGTTAGACGATTTGTCTATTGAGTTTAGATGTCATAGGGACGAATTGACTTAGGGTAAGGTACTTAATAGCCGGTATGGGATAACCATTAAGTATCCCGAGTACAAAAATTTTATAAATATATTGTTTTAACCAAAATTAGCCTGTATTACGTTAAGGATCACGCGATAAATCAGGACAACCCTAAGAAAGGTTTAAAGGAGTATAAGGAGGGATAGCCTATACGGGGAAACGTTGTGATTTAGGCGTAATACCCTATAACCTTGAGGAATAGTTGACCGTGTACATGTGAGTTCGAATAGACTATATAAGGATGAGAATTGGCGTATGTGCACATGCTAGGAGACGCTCTAGATGTTGATTCTCACCCAATCCTTGAGTGAGTGATTGGTGTTATGAATCACACTCACAACATAGGTGAGATTTCAGGTGATTGGTGTTATGGATCACACCTAATGACAAGAGATAGAATTTCTCTAGATGACATGCAAGTGGATGGTTTTAGACTCAGTCGCATATGACTTATGGCAAATATGGATTTAGAAACACCGGGCATGGGATTTGAATCAATTCTTTTGTTACAGATTTTCATAAAACAGAATTTTATATTTATTGAATATTTTTCGTGATTTCCATGCTAAATAATGATTTTAAAAAGGATAAGGTATTTCACTGTTTTCGAACTGAATACGGGAAGTTGTTTTCGGTGCTTGCATCGCTGAGTAATCAACCAGTTTTTGAACAGCTTGACTAATTGTAAATTATTCTACTGGGATTTAAATATCTCATAAGGTTGTTTGTTCAGATGAACAGGAACAAGGTCCTAGACGATAGCTGGGAAACGGCGTTATGATAGATGGACGAGCAGCTTAGTTCTAGGCTTGAATTGTGATGTATATATTCTGTTGATGTTTTGTATTGGATTATGTAATTACTGGTTTTATTTTGTTGTTGGACTGAATGTAAATTTCTGAACAGTTGTCTGTTTGTACTTGGGAAACGTTCGAAATACAGGAGAGACTCTATCGGATTTTCGGTAGGGTTAATGTTGTAAATGTTTAAGTTTAAGATGGAATTTATATGAATGGATTGCATGTTTATGTATGGATTCTAGTTTTATTATTCCAAAGTTTATTGTGATGATTGCTTCTGTAATTAGTATAACTGCATTTGATTTTGGGTTGAACGGAATCTGAATAGACGACGGAATGTCTATTTGAGTTACGCTCAACCAGTAGCGATCCCCTGACATTCCCATATCGGGAATAACTTTTTCGTAAACCCATATGCTTCCGCTATGCAAATAGAAGATAGTATATTGAGGATTAGGGGGTCGTTACATATTTACCACAGTAACATGATCATATTCACATTTAAAACATGAGCAAGGAAAACAAAGCATATCATAATGGCCCATACCGAAATCATCATATGAGCCATTGGGAGAATCACCGAGCGAACAACTCCACGTGCTCTTACACCACTCATGGATGAGTTCTAAGTTGAGTTCTCATGGTCCCTGGTCTGGGAGATCCGAGTACACAAGGTCCCTGCCCTCTCAACAAATCATCCCTTACTAGCAGAATCGATATCTATTATGATATTTCACTTCCCTTTTATGCCAAACAAGGCTGGTATAACTCACTTAATAGTTCCTGCCAACTCTGACAGATTATCCCTGACTAGTGGGATCGATATTCCTTTAGATATTTCATTTCCTTTTCATCCCACAAAGAGATTAATATAACTCACAAGATCAGATCACGCTTACTCCACCCTTGCGAATCATGAGGCTATGGAATCACCATCCTTTTCTGAAAGATCACATTCCCAACACGCTATTCACAAGCAAATATTCTAGAGTGATTCAACTTATGCTATGGTTATGCTAAATTCTAAGTACGTGGCTACTTTGTGTTGACCATAAAAGAGTTTACTAACTTAGAATTTGTAACCATCATGGTTTTTTCAAAATCCTTTATGATCGAGTGGATATTTTACCATCCCAAAATATGGGTCGACCAAGGAATGTCCAACAACTATCCTATACCGATAGTCGGTCACTCAATCATGAACCTATATATCACTAATGCATACACTTGGAATATTCTTCTCTTTTCTCTTCTATGTTTTTTGCTCTTGCTTTTTCAATCTCAAGTTATATGTTACCCAAAAAGCTATAATTTTCTTATGTAATAACATTATTGTTAACTCTATTGAGCAAACCCTTGAGAAAATAGAAACTTGGACTCAAAACTTCTTCTAAACCTTTGAGGTTTCTTTTCAAAGACTAAGTGACTCTTTTAAAATGAATTCTTTATGAAAAACACTATTTTTTCACCTAGCAATAGACTGATAACACCTCATAGCAACCAGTTTCTAGAAATAAAATCTTGAAAAACTCAAACAAAAAGCTACAAATCGACAGCCTGAACTATATCAATCGACTCTTGGCTAACAGAGAGCTATCAGTTGACTGTTAGGCCCTTAGCAGTCGACTGCTAGTCTATTATAAGCTGGCAGTCATTTATTGGATGGCCGACAATCGGTTACCAGGAGCTGGCAGTCAACTGCTTCCTGCCTGATCTAAAAAATTTCAAGCTGAAGAACATAGAAGTCGACTTGTAGGATCTTGAAGCTTAATTTTACTGTTATAGAAGGTTACTAAATCCATATTTTACCTCTTTTCAAGTCTAGAAAAAGGCATGAGTTTAGTTTCTAACATCAATTCATCATTTACTCTAAAAATCACTCACTCTTATGCTCAATATCATCCATCATAAGAAATTGAAATACACCAAACATGGTGAACAGTAAAATCCATTTCATATAATCTGAAACAAGTATGTTTAAGTACATCTATTCAGCATAAAACACTCAATAGAAGTTAAAAATATAAAGAATGTAGGTTAAAACCCTTCTCTTATCTCTTTCAGTAAAATTAGTAGTATTTTTCAAAAATAAGGAGATTAGATAGTTTGCTACCTTGATTCTTATTAAAGAAGTGTGTAGATGATATCAAATGCCCTCCTAAACTTTCCTACTGCAAATTTTCACTTCGAATCACGCTGGAATTCCCACTAGATTCCTTTTCCTTCTCAATCTCTCTCTTTCTCTCTCTAAAATGCTCTCTTTCTCTCTCTAAAAGGTCTGAAAATAGGTTTTATAATGGAAGGTTCCTGATTTCAGGCTTATATAGGTAGTTCTGTGTAGTTGGGGAAACTGCAATCCTTGTCCAAAGTTAAGGTTGAGTTTTTGGTCACTCGGCCTCAAATGGCCATTTCTCCAATCATATGGAGAATTACAATTTTGCCACTAAAATTTTGGCAAGATATTTCAAAAATTAGTTAGCTACAGTAATTCCCTTTTGGTTAAATAAGCATTTTTTACCCCTAGACTAATTAGAGTTTACATAATTTCCTCAACTTAACCTTTTCCTTTTCATTCTAGCCCCTATTCACTCTTTCAATTGAGTCCCTGAACTAATACAACTATATGCAAACTAATGCAACATACACAAATATTTAACTCCTTTAATAACTAACAAACATCTCTCATAACAAGTAGGAACGGTTGTTACAAATAGAGTACTTCAAACAATTTTTTGTACCTGTGGGAAGAAGTCAGCTTTCTAGCATATCACACAGAATAACTTGCTTGCACCCAATCCCACTACCCAATAGTTTTCATCTTTTTCTTTGCTGGCACTACATTCAAATTTTAACAAAACAAATCATATCTGCAAGCTGGGGTATAAAAAGAATGACAAAACTATTAACCCGTTTTCCATTTATAAATTAATATTGAACCTGAAAAGTGGGAGCCAGCTACCACCATATTGGTTCGTAAACACTCTCAGAACACCTTACACATTATACTCAAAATCTCAGCTAGTATGTCAAGAAGAGAGGGAAGAATGGCATAATTCAATGTATAGACACTAACTGAAACAAGCTGAGAATACCCTAATAAATCCAAACCATGTCAGAGATGAACCAGGAGTTAATGGTAAGCGGCCTTTAAGGATCTGGGTTTCATTAGGTATATTAAATAGTCAGAACTCTAGCATCTGCATTTTTGAAAAGGAATATATATCATTTCAGCATAAAGAAATATCATTACTCAGATGAACCATGCTCTCCAACAAGGGTAACCTTTTTATTAGGGTATATATAGAGCAGTAGTACAATGAAGAATTTAGGATAATTTATCATACAGACCCACTACATTAATTATGAACCACACCAAAAATGCCCAGAGTAACAGATACCATGAACACTAAACCAACCTGATAATTTGAAGAAACACAATCAGAAGACTGAGTGACAACTGCAAGTTTGTCCTTGAAACCTTATCCAGTCACCACTGGCCCATCCAGCGAAATAATATATCTCTGCAAGCAAATGTACTCAGAAGTGCAGATACCACAAGCTAACTACCATTATCAATTACAGAATCTTAGTCCCATCACTTTATGTTATCATCTTATCATAGTTGGGTCACAATTTACAGCATAGTGTAGTGAGTTTATGCTTCATCTATGCTTCAAACCCTAAGTGCTTTTGTATGAGGGAAACTTTAATGCCTCCAGAGTCAATTATTAAGAAATCATGAAATAGTAAAACTTTTGGATGTGAGAAACCTGCAAACCACTATCAGTAAAGATGTGAAGATAGTTAAAACTAGCAATAATAATAATAAAAGTCGGCCAGGAGATACTGCAGCTAGTTAAGCATGCCTTGCAGGCAGTGTTTGGTGACTATTTGACATAGGCTTGTTGCAGTAACAGGCATCCTGTATGGGTATCGTATAAGGGAATTCTCATATTTGCTATCAAGAAATCTTATAAAGTGCAACAATGGCATAGATGATTTTTCACCCAGAAAAAATTAACAAAAACCATGTGAACCAATGGATACATTGATTACTAATTAGCAGTTGTGTTACATATTTGTTGTGTAATATATAGATCAAAGGAAAAGCGTATTTCTGAAGAAGTGGTAATCTCTGTCCAGTTTTCCGTGCTTTTTCCCATCCTTCTTCATGTTTGATCCCATAGAAACCATTGGTCTCAACTGAATGAAGTAATTATTGTCCTGTTGGCTGCTGGGCAATGAAAAGGCACGGATCATAGTTGGTTTGCTGAACCCAGGTGTCAAGAACACTGTTTTGCTTTGAAATCTTCCACTGATAACAAACCATTGATGAGACGTTTAAGCCTTTTAGCCCCAGGACCAGGCCTAAGTTCAGTGATATTTTTTATGCCATGATCCTGGGAGGTGACGTTTGGTTTTACTTGACTGAACCACTTGCCAGGCACATATCCATCAGCGTTTCGGCCCAAGAGCTCAGTGTCAATCTTATCCAAGACAGGTTCATTCCTGCCAAATTTCCTCGCAAAAGGAGCATCGCTGTCTACCATTCTTTGGTAGTCATTGTCAGTAAGGAAATGCGGGTGTTGTTTTGGAGGGTTGTCCCATGATATGAAGTGTAGGTCATGGTTCACAGTAGTGTTGCAAAACTCCTCAGCATTGCAGATGACTGTATGAAAATACCCTTCAGGAGATGATAAAAAGTTGGCATAGTACATTAACACCATCCTGGGCAAGTTATCCCAACCCCATATACAGTATTCAACAAATGGGCGAGAGAGCATCATCCAGGCAGAACCTGAGCAAAATCAAGAAGGAAGATCTCAATTCAGATAGCATAGAGTTAGGATTAGAGATTTCAAGTTGGTTTCTTCAGAATTTATGTCCTCCGTTATGGATGGCTATTTAGATATTTTGAATGATGATAAACTATAGAATTTGAAAGGTTCCAGTAAACTGTTTGTCTCATGCCATTTGTTAGTCGCAATTACTTCATGTTTAGACAATATTATAGATAAAGGACACCAGAATGAACGTATGCAATAAGACCGGATGAAGGAATAATAAATTTCATGGGGAAGGGATGCACAGCACTGTCTGCACATGAGGGAAAGCTTGCCAAAGGCTGCGCAGAAGTATACTAGTACAGTTATAAACTAGTAATGGAGGCACGTAGGAATAGACTTCAAGACAAATTTGAAAAGTTGTAGCACAACATGATAGAAAGTAACCCATAAAAATTTTAAAAAAAAAAAAAAGTTGAGAAGGCCTTTATGACTGTCGACTTCAGTAAGTAATCAATTTACTGCTATTTGGTTATGTTTATTTTTCTTCAATTTATTCAAGGTTAGATGTATAATTTCATTACCTAATTGTACATTCTTAGAACTGGAAAATGATATTTTAATTAGGCAGCTATGAGAAGAATAAAATAGAGATTGAGTCATAACAAGAGGCAACCAAAACAAGATTTCTCACCTGTAAACAGCTTATATGCTGTAGGCACATTTCGTTTCTCTGTCACCCAAAATACATCAGATTTGTGCAAGCTATAAAGACCTGGGTCAATTATAACAGGCTTGGCCCTCTGATACCTATTGAAAATAGTATAGTTTCACTTGTAAAGAAGAGGTAGATTTGATCTTCCACACAATTTGTTACTTTTTAAAAAAATTTAGTAAATCATGACATGAAGAAAATGGAGAAAAGGATTAGAAAAATACTCCTTCCAGCCAATGTCACTGGTGTGCTCTATGAAGTTGAAGTGTCTCGGAATAGTTGATAGCGTATGTAGCAGATCTGTCATAATAGAAATTGAAAGAGTGAGTGGAGGACAAATACAATTGGCTAACATAATTTACACTTTTTCATTCTTTCCTAAAGTTTACAGACTCAAACAAGAAATAGCAAAATCAAATCTTGCATGTTATAAAATTTATGACTAAAGTGAAAATAACTTTCTTAAACTTTGACCGATTGGAAATGACTCCTTGTTGTTTCAACTTTGTTGATGTCCCCATTCAAACTTTCAATATATGGAAGAAAATCTTTTCCATACACTAAGAAGTAAAAGAATATAAGAAAATGAATTAATTGAACTGGGAATAGTGGAACTTGATTAAATAAGTATCCTAAAAAAAACTTTAAACTTTCATGAATTTATGCAATTGCAATTTTAGTGTCCGGAAATTTGTGACATTTTGCATAAAAGGAGCTATTAGCCACATGTTAAGGGTTTATATGGGTTAAAATTAAGCCCATAGGGAGCTATTTGTTTGACTGTCCAAGTTGATTGCCCTAAATTTGACGATGAAAATCAGTATGTATTCAGTATGAATGAGATAATGTAGTTATGGTTTCAAAGAACAAGTATCAATGCAGAAACTAATAGAATTACTAGCAGTTTTATGCCATCCCTTGTATTCCTTAGAACCCCAAGAAAGCTGGAGACAGAAAGAAGCCTACCCACGACTACATTATTGTAAATGAGTTAATGAATTAAGCGATGAGCAAACTAGCTGATAAACAAAACATGATGGAAATTTTTAAGTAAGACAGGACAATCTGAGTTTATATTGAAAACTGATGAAACTAAATCAAATCAGACATCAACACAGTTATGTGGGAGCAATGTTAGAAAAAAAGTAGCTGATAATAGTAATACCCTCGCTAAAGTAAGAAACAATTTGGTGGGTTCTCACCGAAGCATCCAATGTTCCCCAACACATACACGCTAAGTCACAAAATGGATTAATGAAAGGAACGAGAGTGAATCTACAAAAAAAAAAAAAAGGGAGGTCCGTTACCATCCTGGGTGATCAGCGGATAATCAGAAGCACTCAGATTAATGAACCAATCCCAATCTCCACCTTCCTTGAGCAAAATGGCAGCGGCGTGAAGCGTATTGGTGACCATGGTGGGCCCTCTGTAAGTGACCAGGTTGGCTTTCACGATCACTCTCACGTTGCCCAGTTGCGAAAAGAGAGGCTCGTTTCTGACGAAATTGGCCAAGTCCAGCCTCTCTTCCGCCGATGCCTCAAAATCCAAATGCACTGCGTACTGATTCCTAGGATGGTAAAGCACCTTGAGCGTCCTCTTCAAGCTCTCTCCATCTCCCATTGATCCCGAGATCAAGTAGGCTATTCTCGGAACAGAGTTGTCCAATGTTGAAGACACCCTCAGCTTGGATTCGACGAAGTGTGGGACTTCCTTTCTCGCGCGAATATGATAGAATTGGAAGGAAGAATTGGAAGAAACGAAAATTGATAGGAAGATGAGCAGGGTGGATAACAGTAGAGAAAAAACTAGCGGTAGAAACCACTTCTTCTTCTTCTGTAACTTGTTGGCGTCCATGGCAACAGGAAGACGATGATAGCAAGAAGAAGCAGAAGGTCTTGAGAGTAGGAAGCTCAGGCTGAAGACGCAGTTTTTGGGTGTGGTATGAAGAAGCTTGAAGAAAGGGGGGGAGTGTGGAGGGTAGGCGCATGATATGGGGGCGTGCGCCGGAGGATCTATGTTCGGCGTGAAGTGCGCACAGGACAGCAGACTCACGAGAGTTAATTTTTTTTTTTTACACCAAATACAGGTAATTTGATACTTTATACAGAATTTGATTCAACGGTATCCTACCTATTAGATTTATTTTAAAATATATAATTATATTTTTTATTAATAAATGTGAAAATTGTATGATAAATTTAATTATCAAAATTTTTAATTTCTTGTAAAATCAAACGTCTGGTAGGCTAATTTGAAATTGTTTTCGGGTTCATTCACGGTCTAAAAGCACTATACTTAATTGACTCAAGGTATCAGGAGTGTTCTTTTGTTGGCTCTTTCATGCTAAAATTACTGTAATTAATGGGCATAAGGTTTAAGGAGTGTGATGAATGTGTTTGTTTTCCTCCATAAAAAAAAAAAAAGAAAAAGAAGCAATTGTTACACTCAATCTGTGCTAAGTTATACGCTCGTTATTATTTTTCCTTAACTGAGTTCTTTTTTATCACTTCATGTATATTATTGTTAAATTAGTGTTCCATAAATATCTACCTGAATTAGTTTAGTCTCTTATGTAATACTTTTATCTAGTATTATCACACCTTAGATGTAAATAGATAAGTTTGGTAAATCATTCTTAACCTTAATTATTTATTGATAACATTTTAGCATTTGTACCATCACAATATTATTAAAATTGATTAGGTTCGAGTTCTTTTACTTAGATCATAACTTATAAGCACAGCGAAAATAAAATGTCATACATATGAATTAAATTCATAGAGACATTATTAAAACATCATATATCTTTTCTCAAGTATTACATCATTTAATACATTTGAGATTTGTAAAAAGACCTTTCACAAAGGTAGGGAGACAACAGATCTGTCACTCAAACCTTTATAATCCAAAATATTCCTAAAATGGATATACTCTTCACATGTATTAACATAACTAGTGCCCTTTCTCCTATTCACAACCAAACGAATTACAATCCTAATTCCACCCAAAAAGAATATAACTGTAGAATCAAAACCAAACAAAGGGCTACATTACATATGAATATTTAATACATAGTCCTATGAAAAGGAACCTTCACCCATGCCACTTCAATCTCTATGACAATGTTATACCTCGGCATCTAATACATATCAATACATAAATAAGAAAACAAGTTTTCCAATAGCTTAACAATTCAACATTTTAAAATTTACTGATATATACTATTGTGCAAGCATAGAAAATAATTTCATCTACATCCCAATCATTTAAACCATAATCTCATTCATATATGCATATTGGCAGGCATTATATAATTTATTGGTGTGTCAAGGTGACATAGTGGATTTTCTCATTTTAAATATAAAATATTTTCATAGAAAGCATATAAAGAACCTTACTGAAATTTATACCAAGACATACATATAGAAAATTGAATTAATTGATGATTTTCTTCTCATTTCATTCTTAAAACTTACCTTGTCTTAAAGTGTGAAACACCTTCGGTCACACTTCAAGAAATATGGAAACTTGGCCACCTTTATAAGAATAGTATACACTTGATCACATTGTGGACTCTTGGCCACTTTTATAAAAAATTGTGAACACTTGGACACATTATGGATTCAGCTACCAAGACCAAATTGGAGGTTACTTTCGGCCACCATGAGAAAGGAGTGGAATCTAAGATTTTTCATGTCAAATTTTCACATTCTTCCATCCTCTCTACATTTCAAGCCTAATGATACCTTATATTAAAATTGTTATTGTAATAACCGAAAATTTTAAAATAATTAAACTGAGTGAAATTGATCATGATTTCATTAAAACTGAATCCGGCATGATTTTCTGAGGTTACGGTTGAAATCTAAGGATTTTTCGGAATTAAAATCTGATCCATTGAAAGAAAACATAGCCTGACGTTAAGAAATTGATAGATAGTGTATTAGAATGCAGTTCCTCAGACGGAGGTTGAAACCCTTGCACGGGAACCCGTGCCTTCGCCCAGATCGAAGAGTTTTCTATCCGCCATGCGTGGAGCTTTGCTGCCAGAAAACACCACCCTAACGGCCGAGAACCACCGCACCAACCCTAGATTTGGACTCCTCATCTTGAGGGCTTTCATTCTAGTGTAATTTTTTACCTTAGCTGCACCACTCCGCCGTGCGTTGCCATGAGCCGTCGTCCTTCGCCGTGTGCCCACCAGAGAAGCTAGAAAGGGTCCATAAGCAAATTTTCACCTTTCAGAACCCCTGGTATGACCTAAATTGCCCTAATTTAATGTATTCTAACTAAATTGGATGCCGAACATGTATAAAAAACCTAATAGCCTAGGAAAACGTGTAATTAGATGTAAGAAAGTGAAATTGAATAAGTAACAGACTAAAACATTGATTTAATTGCCCAAGAAATTGACTAGGCTTGAATTCCGAGTATACGGTAAGCCCCAGACTTAATTAAGAGCAAATGGTAACCAGGTAGGGTAATTTACGCTCCCTTGATTTTAGATTGATTTTGTGAATACATAGATGATTTAATTTGATTGCATGAAAATGTGTGCTACCTTCAATGAGTATAATTGAATGCCTGTGTGCTGTAGATGCCTGTTGCATGTTAGAACGACTTGGTGTAATACCCCATAATTTAATTAGCCTAAATTAATGGTGTTATTTAATTAATTAGTTTGAATTACTTGCTTGCTAATTAATTAGATGAATTATTTTTAAGGAAGGAAAATTTGGTGCTTAGAATTAATTCTTTGATTTCTTTATTTACCTAGCCTAAGTGCCAAGTAAGAAGCAAAATGAGATGCAACAAAAATATATAGGTGTGTGTAAGTGTCATGTGAATGAGGGAGGAAAAGAAAGAATAGAAAAAAGAAAAAAAAAAAAGAAATACCAAGGTTGCTTGTAAAGGTTAGTTGCTTGTAAGAGTGGACAAATCTAAACTTGCAAGAAAGGGAAATACTAAGTGTGCAAGCAAAGACAAAGTGTACTTGCAAGTACACTTTGTGCAAATATATATATATATATATACATATCCAAAAGTGTGCATACTTTTCTTAAAAAAAAAAGAAGAAAGAAATGGAAATGGAAAGTGGGAAGAGAATTAAAAATATATATATGTACTAAGGTTGCTTGTGGAAGTGGGAAAAGGTAAACTTGCAAGAAAAGGAATACTAAGGCAACAAGCAATCTAATAGGTGTAGAATTTTGTACAAAACTAGTGGCTAGTGGGATGCACCTAATGTATAGGAAGGAAGAAAAAAAGAAGGAAAACCAATTTACAAGCAACCTAAAAAGGAAAATAAGGAAATGAAAGAAAAAAAGAGGGAGGCATACCATAATCCCCACACTTGAAAATAAGGGAAGGGAGAGAAAGAAAAGAAGAAGGGAGAAAAGAGAGGGAGAAGGTGAGCCATCAAGGGAGAATTGAGAGATCAAGGAAGGAGGAAGTAAAGAAGAACTCAAGGGGAAAACCAAAGAAATCAAAGGAAAGGCCAAGAATATTTTCTCCAACCCACTTCCAAGGTAGTTTGGCAATTTGTTAAATTCTTATTCCATGATTGAGTATGCATGTTCAATGATATAGCTTCCATGGAATTTGAACCATGTCTACACTCTTGATTTAGGACAAATTTAATGGAGCTTGCATGATAAGGATGGAAGGTGGCTAATGCTAATCTCTAAATTATTGCTTCCTTGAGATCATGAGAGTACTTAGATTTAGAAATTTATTTAATGGTTTGGTTGGCTTGGTTTACTATTTTTAGTATTGTAATGGACTTGTTATTTCCATGATGAAATTAAAGGGGTTATTGAACATTTATGATTGCTAGTAAAAATGCATGTGATTATGGAAAATTACTAGGAAAATATACATAGGAATTAATTTCTAAGCAAAGGAAATTATTGTGGAAGTGATTAGAATTTCTAGAAAGAAAAAAATATATAATGGAATTAATTTCCAAGCAAAGAAAATTATTAGAATTCCTACAAAGAAAATGTACAATAGAACTAATACCAAGAAAGAGAAAAGTAGTATTAAAAATATTAAATTTTTTAGAAAGAGAATATATATGAGAATTAATTTCCAAGCAACGAAAATTTATTATGAATTACTATTGAAGTTTTATAAGAAAAAAAATGTACATTAGAATTAATTTCCAAGAAAAGAAAATTATTATTGAAGTTATTAAAATTTTAGAAGAAAAAATGCCCATTAGAATTAAATTCCGAGAAAAGACAATTATTATTGAAGTTGTTGGAATTTTAGAAGGAAAAATGCACATTTGTATTAATTTCCAAGAAAAGGAAAATTATTATCAAAATTATTGAAATTCTTAGAAGAAAAATGTACATTGGAATCAACTTCCAAGAAAGGAAATCAATATTGAGATTATTAGAGTTATATAGGAAAATGTACCTTAAAAATTATTTCTAAGGAAAATAGAAACTATTCCTTAAATATTGAATTTTTCATAAGAAATGTTAAAGGTGCTCCAAACAGGCGACCTAGCGAGGCATGGCCAAAGGTGCTCCATGCCCACGACCTAGTGCTATTGATTATGCCCTATGCATGGCCGAGGGTCCACGATTTACAAGGTGTGGCCAAAGGTGCTCCACACGGGTGACCTAGGGAGGTGTGGCCAAAGGTGCTCCGCACCTGTGACCTAGTGTTCACGTAACACGCATAAACACTATGATAATTCCATAATAAACCATTAAGCTGATAATACGTGTTATTTAAAAAGATATGTAATCTTCATTAACTTCTAAATTTATCATGCAATGATTGCCAATTTACAGTTATTTGTAATATTACACCTAAAATCAAGGATGTGGATTGAATGTTTTTGTGCTTACACCCTGGTACATATTAGTTTCTTTTAAACTATAAATTGCTGAGCTACTAAGAAACTTGTGTTTCTCATCTATGTGCTAATATGTATCAGATACGGACGCGTAGTAGGGCCGCGAGGTAACAGTCTCTTTTTGATTGAGTATGATTTTTGTAATCCCCTATTTTAGGTCCTAGCTAGGTCTGATTTAGAATAGGACAATAGTTGACCGTATACATGAGTTATATTTGGGATATACAGGGGAAACAAATATCTGAAGGACCGGACCATCCTTCATTTATACAGGAGTTTGAGTGACAGACCTGTTGTCTCCTAACTTCTGATGGTTGGGTACTTCGTAGATCCAGGGATGTGACTTATCAGCATGTAATGGAAATTATTGGACCTGTATTTATTTGAATTACATGAAGGTTTTTAATTTTCGTTGTATAGTTTAGTATTTTTATTCCGCTATGCATGTAAGTTTTTATTCTGAGCAAAGGATCCCGAACCTAATCTACTTAATATAATTGAATGTTATAACTGCTCAGACACTAATCAAATTAAGGGTAAAGATAATGTACCGAACCTATATTTTGATATTGGAGTTAACAATAAGATTAGATAGGGGCGTTACACTTGGCTATCGGATTTAGATGCCATAGGAGTGAGTTGACCTAGGGTAGGGTACTTAATAGCTGGTATAGGACGGCCGTTGAGTATCCCGAGTGCATAGGATTTTATAAATATATTATTTTCCATCAGACTTAGCCTGCATTCATTAGGGATTACGCGGTAAACCAGGACGACCCTAAGAAAGGTTTAAGGAGTATAAAGGGGGATAACTTATACGGGAAAACATTGTGATTTAGGCGTAATATCCTAGAACCCTGGGAACTAGTCGATTGTGTACATGTGATTCCAAATAGACTGTATGAGGATGAGGATTGGTGTATGTGCACATGCTAGGGGATGCCCTACATGTTGATTCTCACCCGGTCCTTGAGTGAGTGATTGGTGTTACGGATTACACTCACAATATAGGTTTGATTTCAGGTGATTGGTGTTATGGATCACACCCAATGATAAAATATTGATTTCTCGTAAACCGACATGTAATTGGATAGATTTAGATACAGTCACATAATACTCGTGACATATGTGAATGTGAAAACTACCGGGCATCGTATTTGATTAGATTTTATTCACAGATTTTCAAAAAAATAGATTTTATATTCATTGAATGGTTTCCTCATTTTTTTTGTGCTATTTTAATGATTTTAAAAGATAAGGTATTCCACTAATTTTTTTTTGAAATAATTACGGGAGTTGTTTTCGGTGCTTACACCGTTGAGCATTCAGCTAGTTTTGAATATTTATTTACTGTAAATTACTCTACTGGGATTTAACTATCTCGTGAGGTTGTTTGCTCAGATGAACAAGGACAGGGGCCTAGAAGATAACTGGAAAGAGACTTGATAAACAGACAGACGAGCAGCTTAGTTTCTAGGCTTGAATTGTAACATGTAATTAATTGTATTGGTTGTTTCTGGCTGTTGATGATTTTATCTATTGTTAGACTAGATTTATTTGATGTATACACTGGATTTTTTGACTGTTTGTATTTGGGAGATGTCCAGAATATAGGAAAAACTCTGCCAAATTTTTGGCAGGGATTAATGTCTGAATTTTCGAGTTTAAGATGGAATGCGTGTGAATGGATTGTATGTTTCATTTATGGTTATTAGTTTTAATATTCCAGAGCTTATTGTGATGATTGCATGTGTAATTAGTGTAGATGCAGTTGATTTAGGGTTGAACGAAACCTGAATGGACAAAGAAATAGTCTATTTAGGTTACGCTCAACCGGTAGCGATCCCCAGACGTTCCCTGAATGGGGAAAAGTGAAAAATGAATTTGAAAACCCATATGCTTTCGCTATGCAGATAGAGGATAGTGTATTGTGGATTAGGGGGTCATTACAAGTATGGTATCAAAGCCCAGTTCGTCAGTTGTCTGGTTTAGTGGGCTAGTGATTGCGAATCTTTGGGCTTATAGCTTTAGGGTTTTGATTGACTTAACTCTGGAATACTTATGACCTGATCTTGAATTGATAAGTGAAAGAATGAATTTAACATCTTTTTGTTAACTGTTGTTGTTAAAGACTAATCAATTTCTTTCTGTGTTAGATAGCCATGGCAGAACCTAGTAGGGATAACACTTAGAGGCCAAGAGGAAGGCCAAGACACAGGGGCCAGGGTGCCTCAGGTAGTAGCAGCATGGAGACCAACGTCGACATGCAAGAGATGATGGATTCCATACAGATGATGGATGATGCCATGAGGGACCAAGCTACTACAAGTGCCAACGTAATAAGGCAACAAAAGGAGGACAGACATACCAAAAATGATGGGAACACTCAGAATGCCAATCTATTGTATCAAGGGTGGATTGAATTTCAGAGAGCAGGTCCACCCCCATTTTCAGGTGCCTCCGACCCAACCGCAGTGGAAGCATGGCTGAAGGAGATAGAAAATATCTTCTGGTTGTTGCATTATGATGATGAATAGAAAGTCACATATGCGACATACATGCTTAAGGGTGAAGCAGAACGATAGTGGATAGGAGCCCAGTAGTTGATGGAAAGCAAGGGTATTTCGCTCACCTGAGAATCCTTTAAGAGGGTCTTCATGGATAAATACTTCCCTAAAAGCGTCAAACAGTCCAAGGAAGAACAATTCTTGAAGCTCACACAAGGAGGTAGACCGTTCGAGGAATATTTGGAGCAATTTGAAGAACTATCCAGATATTCCACGTACCTTCGAATGCATTATGACGAAGCTTGGAAGGCAAGTCAGTTGGAAGAGGGCCTAGATCTGTCGATGAAGGCACAGCTTGCCCCGCTAGAGATTAGAGACTTTGCAGTACTGGTGAACAAATGTCAGATCCTAAGTAAGAACCTAGAACAGAAGTAAAATATGACACAAAGAATAGGTAACAGGCCAAGACCACCAGCTAGAAATCTCAATGTGAAAGGCGGGATGTTCAAACCGCAGCCAGGGTCTTCAAGTAGAAGCAAACGGCCCAATAGTGCTCTTTGTCAAAAGTGTGGGACCAAACATCCTAACCAACCCTGCTGGCATCAGACTCCAGTGCAATGTTACAAGTGTGGAGGTACAGGACACCTTGCAAAGTACTGCCCCTCAAGAGGAAGCTAGCAACACCAGGTCGCCGAAGACCGCAAGTGCTAGGGAGAGTCTTTACTATAGATGCGACCAACGTCGACAGTTTATCAGGTTTGATGTAAGGTAGAGATAAAATTTACAATTTTCCTTTGATAATATTGTTTGATTCGGGTGCCACGAATTCTTTTATTTATAATGCATGCGTGGAAAGAATAAACTTACCTTTACAAACCATGCCCTGTGACATACAAATTTCCACACCCTTGGGAGAAAGCACTATATCCCCACAAATATGTCTAAACTGCTCCCTAACCATCGATGACACCTTGTTTATTATGGACCTAGTGTGTATACCTCTGACTGGGATCGACATCATTCTGGGTATGGACTGGTTGTCTAGGAATCAGGTTTTGTTAAACTATTCTGACAAGACTATTACTTACTTGGATACCATGCTTGTACATGGGAGTGACAGAACATGTGAGATAGGTGACGTGTCCTTAAATCTCTCTCAGGTAGAATTGCAGGAAAGGTTGAGCCTAATCCCAATTGTTAGCAACTTTTCGGAGGTGTTTCCTTTGGAAGTAAGTAGGCTGCCCCCACCTAGAGAGATAGAGTTTACCATTGACCTGATTTCGGGTGCAGGCCCAATAGTTATGACCCAATACCGAATGGCCCCAGCAAAATTAAGGGAACTAAAGGTCTAGATAGAGGAATTATTAGAAAAGGGATTCATTAGGCCGAGCGTATCACCATGGGGAGCTCCTGTCTTATTCATAAAGAAGAAAGACGGGAGTTTAAGGTTATGTATTGATTATCGGCAACTGAATAAGGTGACCATTAGAAACAAGTACCCATTACCATGGATTGATGATTTATTTGACCAGTTGCAGGGTGCGACTGTATTCTCTAAGATAGACTTAAGGTCGGGATACCACCAAATTAGGGTTAGGGAAGAAGATATCCCCAATACAGCATTTAGCATTAGGTACGACCACAATGAGTTTCTAGTGATGTCGTTTAGACTGACAAATGTGCCTGCTGTCTTCATGGACTACATGAACAAAATATTTAGACCCTACTTAGATCAATTTTTTGTGGTATTCATAGATGATATCTTGGTCTATTCCAAGACTCACGAAGAGCATGCCCAACATCTTAGCACGGTGCTACAGATATCGGAAGAAAAACAACTGTATGCTAGGTTGGAAAAATATGAGTTTTGGTTGGAGGAAGTGAAATTTCTAGGTTACATGGTAAATGGAGAAGGGATTGCAATAGACCCTAAGAAAATCGAAGCAGTATTAGATTGGGGTCAACCAAGGACGGTCACTGAGATTAGGAGTTTTCTGGGTTTGGCCGGCTATTACAGGAAGTTCATTCAAGGATTTTCCCAGATAGCCTTGCCATTAACCCAGTTGACTCGAAAGGGTGTAAACTTTGAATGGAGCGACCAGTGTGAAGATAGTTTCCAGACTTTGAAAGAAAAATTGACCACCGCTCCTGTATTAATAATCCTGAAACCCTTAGAACCCTTTATAGTATATACAGATGCATCAATGAAAGGTTTATGATGCGTCTTAATGCAGGATGGAAAAGTAGTGGCTTATGCATCGAGGAAATTGAAACCTGCAGAGGACAACTACCCTACCCTCGACTTAGAATTAGCTACCGTTGTGTTTGCTCTAAAGATTTGGAGACATTACTTATATGGGGTTGTATTTGAGGTTTATAGTGATCACAAGAGCCTTAGGTACTTGTTTGATCAAAAGGAACTGAATATGAGGCAGAGAAGGTGGGTAGAATAATTAAAGGATTTTGATTTTGAATTAAAATACCATGCAGGGAAAGCTAACGTTGTAGCAGATGCATTAAGCCAAAAGTCATTACAATTAGTCAGCTTAATGGTAGATAAGATGAGGTTACTTGAGGACTTTAAGAATATCAGCCTCAATGTTATCTCGTTTCCAAAGAGATTAGTGATGAATGACTTCTTGATATCTTGTGATCTGAGGGAACAGATTAGATAAGCCCAATTAGAGGACGAATCCTTGGAAATATATGCAAACCAACTTGATTTTAGACTAGCCCCTGATGGAATATTGATGTTTAGGAAATGAGTAGTAATTCAAAACATCGGGAGCTGAAGAAAAAAGTGTTAGCAGAGGCTCATCGAAGCCATTATACTATCCACCCAGGTATTTCCAAGATGTATCAGGATTTGAAGAGAAACTTTTGGTGGCCAAGCATACGGAAGGACATCACGAACTATGTGAATGCTTGTCTGACTTGTCAACAGTCAAGATAGAGCAACAAAAACCCGCAGGGCTACTGAAGCCACTGGAAATACCGAAAAGGAAATGAGATCAAATAACCATGGATTTTGTAGTAGGATTACCTAGAACACCAGTCGGTTATGATGCCATTTGGGTGATAGTGGATAGATTAACCAAGTCTGCTCACTTTTTGCATGTTAAGATGAGATACTCCATGAAAAAACTGACCGAAGTATACCTTAGGGAAGTTGTGAGGTTACACGGGATACCATCTGGTATAGTGTCAGACAAAGACCCGAGGTTTACTTTGAGATTTTGGTAGTCCCTACAGCAAGCATTAGGAACCCAGCTTAAATTTTTAGCACAGCCTATCATCCTCAGACTGACGGGCAGTTTGAGAGAACCATCCAAACTTTAGAAGATATGTTAAGGGCTTGTGTGCTAGAACAGAAAGGAAGTTGGTATAAACACCTACCTTTGATAGAGTTTGCATACAATAACAATTATCACTCTACCATCAGCATGGCACCTTTTGCTGCTCTGTATGGGAGAAACTGTAATTCACCTATAAGTTGGGTAAAAATAGAGGAAAGTATTTATTGGGACTTGAGATTGTACAAGAGACCACTGATCAAATCAAAATGATCAGAGAAAAGATGAGGGCTGCTCAACAAAGACAGGAAGCCTATGCTAGTAGGAAAAGGAGACCTTTAGAGTTTAATTAGGGAGAACATGTTTTCCTGAGAGTGTCCCCCACCACGGGTATTGGTAGACAAGTAAAGACCAAAAAATTAAGCCCCAGATTCCTAGGACCATTCTAAATCCTACAAAGAGTCGGTCTGGTCACTTACCAGATTTCCTTACCCCTATACCTGTCTAACTTGCATGACGTCTGTCACGTCTTGCAACTCCATAAATATGTCCCAGATCCTGCGCATGTATTGGGGAATCAACCTATAATATTGAAGGAAAATTTAACTTATGAATCTACACCTGTACAAATCCTTGACTTTAAGACTAAGCAACTTCGGAATAAAGAAATCCTTTTAGTTAAGGTACTTTGGCAGGATGTAGCGTCGTAAGAAATGACATGGGAGAAGGAGGACGAGATGAGGCAAAAATACCCAGAGCTATTCACAGGTATGAATTTTGGGGACAAAATTTCTTTTAAGGGGGGAGAATATAATAACTAGAATTTTTAAAATAATTAAACTAAGTGAAATGGATCGTGATTTCATTAAAACTGAATCTGACACGATTTTCTGAGGTTATAGTTGAAATTTGAGGATTTTTCAGAATTAAAATCTGATCCGTTGAAAGAAAACGCAGCCCGACGTTATGAAATTGACAGATAGCGTATCAGACTGTGGTTCCTCAGACGAAGGCTGAAACCCTTGCATGGGAACCCATGCCCTCGCCTGGATCGAAGAGTTTTCTGTCCGTCATGCGTAGAGCTTTGCCCCCAAAAACACCACCCTAATGACTGAGAACCGCTACGCTAACCCCAGATTTGGACTCCTCATCTTGAGGGCTTCATTCTGGTGTAATTTTTGACCTCAATCGCACCCCTCTGCCGTGCACCATCGCCGGAGAAGCCAGAAAGGGTCTAGAAGAAAATTTCCACCTTTTGGAACCCTCAGTATGACTTAAATTGCCCAAATTTAATGTATTCTAACTGAATTGGATGTCGAATATGTATAAAAAACCTACCGGGCTAGGAAAATGTGTAATTGGATGTAAGAAAGTGAAATTGAATAAGTAACAGACTAAAACATTGATTTAATTACCCAAGAAATTGATTGGGCTCGAATTTCAAGGATATGGGAAGACCAAAACTTAATTAGGAGCAAACGGTAACTAGGTAGGATAATTTATGCTCCCTTAATTTTAAATTGATTTTGTGAATACCTAGATGATTTAATTTAATTGTATAAAAATACGTGCTACCTTCAATGAGTATAATTGCATGCCTATGTGCTGTAGATGCCTGTTGCATGTTAGAAAAACTTGGCTATCGGATTTAGATGCCATAGGAGTGAGTTGACCTAGGGTAGGGTACTTAATAGTCAGTATGGGACAGCCGTTGAGTATCCTAAGTGCAAAGGATTTTATAAATATATTATTTTCCATCAGACTTAGCCTACATTCGTTAAGGATTACGCGGTAAACTAGGATGACCCTAAGAAAGGTTTAAGGAGTATAAGGGGGGATAACCTATACAAGGAAACGTTGTGATTTAGGCGTAATATCCTAGAACCCTGGGAACTAGTCGATTGTGTGCATGTGATTCTGAATAGACTGTATAAGGATGAGGATTGGCGTATGTGCACATGCTAAAGGATGCCCTAGATGTTGATTCTCACCCGGTCCTTGAGTGAGTGATTGGTGTCACGGATCACACTCACAATATAGCTTGATTTCGGGTGATTGGTGTTATGAATCACACCCAATGATAAAAGATTGATTTCTCATAAAACGACATGCAATTGGATAGATTCAAATACAGTCACATAAGACTCGTGATAGATGTGAATGTGAAAACCACCGGGCATCAGATTTGATTAGATTTTGATTATAGATTTTCAGAAAAATAGATTTTATATTCATTGAATGATTTCCTCATTTTTCTGTGCTATTTTAATGATTTTAAAAGATAAGGTATTCAACTGATTTTTTTTTGAAATAATTACGGCAGTTGTTTTCAGTGCTTACACCACTAAGCTTTTAGCTAGTTTTGAATATTTATTTACTGTAAATTACTCTACTGGGATTTAACTATCTCATGAGGTTCTTTGCTCAGATGAACAGGGACAGAGGCCTAGAAGATAACTGGGCAAAGACTTGATAAACAAACAGACGAGCAGCTTAGTTTCTAGGCTTGAATTGTAACATGTAATTAATTGTATTGGTTGTTTCTGGTTGTTGATGATTTTATCTATTGTTGGACTGGATTTATTTGATGTATACACTGGATTTGTTGACTTTTTGTATTTGGGAGATGTCCAGAATGCAGGGGAAACTCTGCCAAATTTTTGGCAAGGATTAATGTCTGAATTTTTGAGTTTAAGATGGAATGCGCGTGAATGGATTGTATGTTTCATTTATAGTTATTAGTTTTAATATTCCAGAGCTTATTATGATGATTTCATATGTAATTAGTGTAGCTACAGTTGATTTAGGGTTGAACAGAACCTGAATGGACGACATAATAGTCTATTTGGGTTACGCTCAACCGATAGCGATCCCCTGACGTTTCCTGAATGGGGAAAAGTGAAAAATGAATTTGAAAACCCATATGCTTCCGCTACGTAGATAGATGATAGTGTATTGTGGATTAGGGTGTTGTTACAGTTATGGTACTTTTTCTCATTCAAATTATGCAACCATACAATTAGTCATTTCCTTTACTTATTTTCTTAACTCATTTTGCATGCTAAATTTATGGTTACACTCTTTTCACCATTCTCATATCTCAAGAATACTAACATGAAAGTTTATCATGTGAAAAAGGGTAAACAATTTACCATACATTAATTTATTGTTATTTCTCCCTCCATTTTAGTCAAAACCAAAATGGAACCTTTCTTACACAATTTTCAGCAAGCCTTTCCATACCTCACAAAATGTCACTCTCGGGTTTAATAGGTTAAAAAAGGTAATGTCATGGTTTCAAGCCAAAATTTAGCTAGTATGCTTCCTTTAGGCGTTTTTAACATAAAACATACATTAAGCATGCAAGAACATGAAATTTCAACAATTTCTCATTCTAGGGTTTTTTTCATGATGCATTCTGAAATTTTTACAACAACCACTCTTTCATGGAAATAACAACACCCACATCATCATGTCAACAAACACAACCAAATCATCATACAAGCTTAGCCAAAGAAAGGTTTGCATCTTAAGTAATGTAGAGAAAGAAAGTTCATGTTTCATGAATGTAACACCCCATACTCTCTTGATTATTTTTAATTAATATTTTCTTAATCAATTAGATAAGTTACCACAAAGTGTGGTGAATTGCTCGCGTACTCTAATGGCTAGAATAAATGTGCTAAAGGATAATATTGCAAAAAATTGAGGTGCTTGATTTAATTTTTCCTTTGTTTTCCTTTGCTAGCTGAAGTGCCAAGGGAAAAGAGCAAGTGAAATAAAACACACATAAGGGAATTGGACTTGGTCAAAACAAAATACATCTCCACTCACGGCAACATAGAAATTGAGAAGGGAAAGGAAAGAGGTTAATGTCCATTAAAACAAATGAGCATATGCACGTGCAATTGGTGAAGGATAGGAGTTTTCTTTTTTAAATATATATACCCACATGGCTAGGACAAATGAGAAAGGACAAGATGAAATGTAGCATTTAAAATCTATATACACATTGAATGAGGTGGAAAAATGGAAGAGACGTGAAAAGGTAGCTTTCTTCTCTTGTGTCCTCTTCAATGCAATCGAATGGGGGAGTTAAATATATATATATATGCATGCAACAAGTTAAAAAAGAGAGTGCAGATTTTATTTAAAATAAAAAATGCATTTATGTGTGTACGGTTGGTGGGGAAGGTGGAAGAGAGAAGGAGGAAACGTGTGATACAAGCTTTCTTCCCCTCCCTTGTGTTGCCTCCAACATGCCCAAGAATGGAAACTCATGTGTGCCTTGTAGGAAATTTGGGTCTTGCGTTCATCCCTTGCATTCCTCCCTTTTGGTGCCATCAAGTAAGGAGTTACATGAGAAATAAATTATACTTTCAACCGTGAAGCTGCATAGACGTACGTGTGGTGTGAGGGAGGAGGATTTCGTGACTTCTTTTCTTCCTTTAACTCGGCTGAATGGGAATGTGAGGGAGAAGCCTTGCGTGTAAGCATGAAGCTAGCGACTTCCTTCCTTCCTTCCTCCAACGTAGCCTAGTGGGATTACCAAGCTTGCAAGCAATGTAAAGTGTACTTAAAAGTACACTTGTAGCCATGATTAAGTAAGAAAAAAAGGGAGATGGTGGCTTGAATCCTAGATAAAACACAAATTGCAAGGAAAAATGGGGGGCTACACTTAATTATCCATGAGGCCATGAAATGCTAATGAGAAGAATGAAGGTAGCGTCCCTTTAACCAAGTGAGAATACAAAATTTCAAGGGAAATGGGCTACACTTAATCACACGTGAAGCCATGAAATCATAATAATGGGAATGAAGATAGCATCTCCCTTTGGCCAAATAGAAAATGTAAAGAGAAAGGAAAGCTAGCATGAATTCTTTATTTCCCTTCCTTAGCGTGACCAAGTGGCTAAGGTAAGAGTGCAAGGGAAGTAAATTGTACCTAAAAGTACATATGTGGCAAGTAGATAATAATAATAATAATTAAGAGTAAGGAGGAGAAGCAGCATCCCATTACCCAAATGACAATATACATGAAGGGAAGGAATTAGAAATTGATATGGCAAAGAGGAGAGGGTAAGTGCAACGTGAATATTAGATTAAGTGATAAAAAATTTGTAAGAAAGGTGGGCTGCACTTAGACTACATGTAAGACTATTCACTAAGAATAATAAAAGAAAGAGAGAGAGGAGGTAGCATTCTTCCTTGAGCCGATGTAACCAATTTCGAGAGGGAAAGGGCAGCGTAAGTTTTTGGGGAGCACATACAAAAAAGAGCAAAGTTGACCAAGAAAGAAAGGAGTAAACAAGTAAAGGGAGAAATTGTAACACCCCATAATTTTAAATTAATGTTCTTTCATGGGATGCAATTACTTGTGTCATTTAGTGATTAGCTATACATTAAATACTTTGTAATTAATTGGATGAATTAACTTAAAGATGGGCAAATTTTTGCTTGCATAATTTAGTGGCTTAAAATGAGAATATTAAATTATAATCTTGCAAAAAATTTAGGTGCCTAATTTAGTTATCTATTTCTCCTTTTGAGTCACCTAGCCTAAGTGCCAAGAGAAAAGCAAGATGGGTTGCAACATTTAAAAATATGTACATGTGTGTGTGTGCATGCAAGTGGGAAAGGTTAAGCATGCATAGGAAGGGAAGGAATTTAAATATATGCATGTGTGTGCCATGAATGCATCCTACATGAGAGAAGGGATTGGAAATTCTACTTTATTGCATGGAAAATCCAAGCCACATGAAAGGAATAGGAAAGAAGGATGAAACACCAAAAATAATAATATATATGTGTGTGTGGGGATGTCACGTGCACTAGGAAAGAAAGGTAATGCATGTGCCTTGAGTGGGACCAAAGAACAATAAGAAAGAGGATGAAAATTGATTATATATATGTGTATGCAACAAGTAACCCAATAGGTGCAAAATTTTTTTTATTGAATTGTTGCACATGAGAAGCACACATGAGGTAGGGAATTATGGTTAGGAAAAGAAGACAAAAGGTGCAGAATTTTTCTCCATGATTGCAAGTAAAGGGAATGAGCTTGTGTGTGCAAGTAAACCTAATTTGACAAGTAAAGTGGACTATACTTAAACTACAAGTAAGGCCAAGATTGCAAGCAAAGGGAGATGTACTAGCAAGTACACTTAGTGCAGAATTTTGTGGAAGGAAATGAGCTTGTGTGTGCAACAAGGAAGCCCCACACATTATAAAAATGAAAGGGGAAAAGGTGTAGAATTTTCTGCATCCCCACATGCCAAGCCAAGAGAAAGAAAGGAAATGGACAATGTTGAGATGGAGAGGTGATGGCGTGAAAAGGAAGGGAACAAAAAGGGAGTTGAAAGTTCAACTTTCATGCATGATACACATACACACACGTGAAAGAGGAGAGGGGAGGTTGAATGTGGCATGAAAGCAAGGGAAAAGGAGGTTTAAAAAAAAATTCCATGCATGACATGCCACCTAAGTAAGAGACAAACGAATTGGGAATTCATGCCATACCCACACGTGAAGGAAGAAAAGCGACAAAAGGGAATTGAAAATTTAATTTATGCAATGCCACACATGAAGAGAGATAGAGAAATGGAATTGAAGTTTTAATCCCACAAGAAGACATGCACACGTGAAGTAGGAAAGAAAGGAGGGGTAGCGTGAAGTGAGGAAAAAGCAAATGGGAATGGCATGAAATTTTTCATGTTGGACACAAGGACACGTTACCAAGGGAAGAAAAGTGGGAATTTCATTTTTCATGCATGCAATACCACATTCACGGGTGGAAGGAAGAGAGAGGGTGAAAGTTCATTTTCATACAACCTACACATACACACACACGTGAGGAAAGGAAAGAAAAAAAGAGAAAGAAAGATAGAGTGGCATGAGACAAGGTAACCCCATTTTGAGAGATACATGCAACAATCACACGTAAAGAAGGAAAATAAAAGAAGATTTCAAGAGTTTTGGGACAGCATTTGAGAGAGAGCATGTGAAGCACTAAAATTGGGAGTTGGAAGAAGCAAAGGTGATAAAAAAGGGAAAGAGCAAAGGAAGGAAGGTAGGTTAACAATTTAAACTTTTGTTCTATGATCTAGTTATGCAACCCAATGTTTATATTCAAGCTTTTCAGGAAACTTAAGTTGTCTCTACATTCTTGACCTAAATGTATGCATGTTGGCTAGCATGTGTGGTTTATTGAAGTGTTGATGGATGAGGTAGCATGAGTATGTTGTTGGAAAAGGATTAGGGTTGAATAGTGTTAAAATTTATGATGACCATAAAGGAAAGAAACCCTAACCTTTAAGTGTGTTAGTGAAGACCAAAGAAAGGAAATTGAATTGCCAATTTAACAAATCTCCCTAGGCCAAGTCTATGAAAGTTACTCTTGGAATTTATAAGCTATGCACCATGATATTGATTCAAAAAAAATATAGGAATTTATTTTTGAAATCATAAGAGAAAAATTTTAATTTTTATTGTAAGAAAAGTAAGTGTGCTAAAAAGGCTAAAATTTTGGTAAGAAATAAACATTAGAAAATATTTCTAAGGAAGGAGAAATTATCCTTGAAATGTTGAAGTTTTCCATAATAAAAGTATATTAGAATTAATTTTCAACAAAGAAGGAAGTATTCTAAACATTAGAATTTTTATAAGAAATATACATAAAGATTTAATTTTATGGAAGGAGAAATTCTTCTTGGAAACACTAGAGTCTTTAGAAAAAAGAAAAAGAAAATATACATGAGAATAAATTCCAAGAAGGAGGAAAAATTAGTATTTCAAATATTAGAATTTTTTTCTAAGGACGGAGAAATTTTTCTTGAAGTATTGGAATTTTCTATAAGAAATGTGCATCTAGAAATTATCCCCAAAAAAGAAAAAAAATCTTTTTAAAATTTGAGAATTTTCATAAGAATTGTACATTTACATTAATTTCCAAGAAAAGGGGAATGTATCCGTGGAATATATGGAATTTCTCTCAAATGAAATAAATTAATAATATTTTCCAAGAAAAGGGGAATTTTATCCTTAAAGATATTGAAATTTTCATAACAAGTGTCCACATGTGCCCAAAGAATATTAAAGGTGACCAAGTGTCCACATGTGCCCAAGTGTGCACAAAAAATATTAAAGGTGGCCAAGTGTCCACCTATGCCCAAGTGTGCACAAAGAATCCTAAAGGTGGCCAAGTGTGCACAAGTGCCCAAGTGTGCACAGCTAAAGTACAAGGAAAATTCAAGAATGATAAGCTTAAATAATTTTTTAATGTTATGATAATGTATGTCACAACATGTTTTATTTGAAAGTATACTATTTCCATCCTATTGACATTTTAATTGATCATATATTGCTTGCCGATTTATATTTATGAATTAAGTTGTATTTTATTCCAAGAATGTAGAATTAAATATTTTGGTGCTTGCACCCTGATACATATTAGTTATTTTAAACTGAATTGTTAAGCTACTGGGAAACTTGTGTTTCTCATTTATATGCTAATCTGTATCATATGTAGACGCATAGCCGGGCCAGGAGATTGAGTTCTTTTTGGATTAAGAAATTTTTATAACCTTTATTTTTGGGTCCTAATCTAGATATACTTAGTTTAGAACTAGGATTATTTTTTTGGGCAGTAGATGTGGGGAGTAATTAGGAAACAACTGGGTGAGGGATATGTGAAGGACCGGTCCATCTTGAAAATTTGTAAAGGGGTCTGAGTGACACGATTGTTATTTTCTGACTTCCTAGGGATGGGTACTTCATATATCCTGATACATGTTTCCTGTAATGTAATGGACATTATTGGAATTATATTATGTGAAGTATATAAATGTTTAAATTTTTGCTGTGTAGTTTAGTATTTCTTTTATTTTGTTGTGTATACGAGTTTTTAACCTGAGCAAAATATCCCGAACCTAATCTGTATAATATAACTTAATGGTATAACTGTAATAACCAAAATTTTAAAATGATTAAATCGCATGAAATTTAGTATAATTTTTGTTAAAACTAAGTCTGACATGATTTTGGAAGTCGATAGTTGAAACCGGAGGGTTTTTTGGAGTCAAAAACGTAATCTGATGAAAGAAAACGTGACCTGGCGATAAGAGACTGATAGACGAAGTTTTGGACTTTGGTTCCTCAAACAAAGGTAGAAACCCCTGCATGGGAACCTGTGTCATCGTCCTGATCAAAAATGACATCCAGAAGTTTCTCCAGGTGGTTCAAGAAAAGTCAGAATCACCTCCAGAAGTTTTAAATTCCCCGAAATCCCACAATTTCTATCATTTTTCTTTCTCTCTTCACTCAACTTTCTCTCTCCTCTCTCTCTTCCTTCCACCATCGTGCGCCACCACCAGGGCCACCGTAGGCCGCCACCTGACCCCCCAATCGATGCGCCTCACCACCCTCGACCTCCAGCAACCACCCACAGCCACCAACGGCCACCACCGTCATCGGAAAGAGGACATTTTTCTCCTCCATCGTGTGATTTTTCGCCCACTGTGATCTTCACCGTCAGCCACCATTGGACGTCACTGCCACCACCAGCGTGTAGCCTGAGCTGCCAGCTTCCTCCCCCAGCTCACCGCCACCAAACAGAGCTCCCAAGTGCCCGGATCGAGGCAAAAGGCGTTCACTGTGCATCACTTTTTATCGCTAGAAAATGCCATCCAAACGGCCGTGAACCGCCGCACCAACCTCAGATTCAGACTCCCAATCTTGAGGGCTTCACCGTGTACCGCCGTGCACTGTAGCCGGAGAAGCCAGAAAGACACCTGAGACTGTCCTGAAACATATTTCCATCATCTGGCACCCCCGGTAAGGTCTAAATCACCTAAACCTAATGTATTTTGACTGAATTTGATGCTGAACATGAATATGAAATTAATCGGCTTAGGAAATTGTGCAATCAGACGTAGGAAAGTGAAACCGATGACGTAACAGACTAAAACACTAATTTAAATACCCAGGAAATTGATTAGGCTTAAATTTTGAGGATACGAGAAGTCCCAGATCGATTAGGAGTAAACGGAGACCAGGTAAGATAATTTACGCTTCCCAAACTTTAGATTTTACCTTGTGGATACCTGAACAATTTAGATTAATTGTATGGAATTGTGTGCTGCTTTCGATGGACTAAATTGCATGCCTGTGTGCTGGAAAATAACCTTTACATGTTAGACGATTTGCTTATCGATTTTAGATGCCATAGGGACAGATTAACTTAGGGTAGGGTACTTAATAGCTGGTATGGGACGGCAGTTAAGTATCCCGAGTACAGGGATTTTATAAATATATTGTTTTAACCAGAATTAGCATGCATTATGTTAGCGATCATGCGGTAAATCAGGATAACCCTAAGAAATGTTTAAAGGAGTATAAGGGGGGATAGCCTATACCGGGAAACGTTGTGATTTAGGCGTAATACCCTAGAACCTTGAGGAATAGCTGACCGTGTGCATGTGAGTTCGAATAGATTGTATGAGAATGAGAATTGGCATATGTGCACATGCTAGGGGACGCCCTAGATGTTGATTCTCATCCGATCCTTGAGTGAGTGATTGGTGTTACGGATTACACTCACAACATAGGCGAGATTTTGGGCGATTGGTGTTATGGATCACACCCTATGACAAGAGATAGAATTTCTCTAGATGACATGCAATTGGATGGTTTTAGACTCGGTCGCATATGACATGTGGTCGATACAGATTTAGAAATACTGGGTATGAGATTTAACTCGATTTTACTACAGATTTTCAGAAAAATAGACTTTTATAACTATTGAAAAATTGCCACGATTTCCATGCTAAATAATGATTTTAAAAGATAAGGTATTTCACTGATTTCAAACTGAACACAGGAAGTTTTTTTCAGTGCGTGCACCGCTGAGTAATCAACCAGTTTTCAAATAGAATGATAAATTGTAAATTATTCTACTGGGATTTAAATATCTCATAAGGTTGTTTGCTCAGATGAACAGGAACAGGGGCCTAGACGATAGCTGGGAAACGGCGTGATGATAAAAGGAAGAGAAACTTAGTTATAGGCTTGATGTTTTCCAGTAGATTTTGATTTCTGAATGTCGTAAGGAGTAGAAAGAAGTAGAAATTAGGAAATTAACTATAAGAAAGTAAAAATTGAAAGGAAAATCGCATAAGATTTGAATTATTTCCTCAGGAAACTAATTGGGAGAACAATCTCCGAGGAAAAAGGAAAACCCCGGTCCGTATAGGAGCAAACAGTAAAAGATAGAGTAATTTACACTCTCCTAACTTTTAATTAACATTGTGAATTACTGTTTTAAGTATGATTTGTATTGAATGGAAATGAGTGCTAAAAATAATTAGTTTATATGAAAACTATATATATGAGTATATAAGGTTGCCTGTATATTGAGAATATTCGTTGCATGTTTGATAGAATTTGGCTATTGGGATTATATGCCATAGGGACAGACTAACTTAGGGTGGATATTCAATAGCTGGTATAGGATGGCCATTAATTATCCCTTATGCCGACAGTTTAGTAAATTGATTTATTTTAATTGAATTGGTCTGCATCTATTAGGAATTATTCGTTAAACTAGGACAATTGTATTGCCCCTATCTAGTATTACCATTAATTCTGATATAAGCAGATAGGTTTGATACATTGTCTTTATCCTTTATTTAATCAATGTTTGATCAGTTATACCATCAGAAATTATAACAAGCATATTAGTTTAGGATCTTTTGCTCAAAGTAAAACTCGTATGCACAGCGGAATAGATAAAAATATACTAATCAACACAGCAAAAATTAAAACCTTCATGTAATTTAAATAAATAAATACATGTCCAATAATGTCCATTACATTACAGTCAACATATATCAGGATATGCGAAGTACCCGTCCATAGGAAGTTAAGAGACAACAATCCTGTCACTCAGACCCCTTCACAAATTTCAAAGATGGATCGGTCCTTCAGATATCCCATGTCTACTGCCAAAAGAATAACCTTAGTTCTAAACTAAACATATTTGAACTAGGACCTAAAATAGGGTTACAAAAATATCCTTAAATAAAAATGGGATAGCTACCTCCTGCTCTGGCTATGCGTCTGCATCTGATACATATTAGCAAAGTAATGAGAAACACAAGTTTCCTAGTAGCTTAACAATTTGATTTTAAAATAACCAATATATACTAGGGTGCAAGCACCAAAATATTTCATTCTACATTCTTGACATTAAAAACATAATGCTATTCATAACTACAATCAAGCATGCATTGTATGATAATTTAAATGTCAACATAAAGATCAGGCATCCTCTTCTAAATGAAACATATCCAAATAAAATTATAACTGTTATCGTGTAATTACACAAATTACGTATGTATTAACTTTTACATTTATCAATCTAGATTAATTAAGCGTTCTGGGATGTTATGTGGTCACTAGACCACCTTTATGAAATCATCGTGAGCCCTAGGTCATGGATATGGAACGCTTATGGCCATACCTCACTAGGTCACCTGTGTGGAGCACCTTCGACTACACCTCATAATTCGTGGACACTCAGCCACGTATATAGCGTAATCGCAAGCACTAGGTTATGGGTATGGAGCACCTTCGGCCACACCTCACTAGGTCGCCTATGTGGAGCACCTTTGGCCACACCTCATAATCCGTGGACACTAGGCCACCTTCCTAGGGTCATCTTGCACACTTGGGCACTACGTGTACACTGGGCTACCACCTAGGGTAATTGTGCGCACTTAGGCACTCTGTGGATACTCGGCCACCTTTATAAAAAAAATCTTTAACAAATCTCAGGGGAAATTTTCCTCTTATTGAGAAATAATACTAGTGTACATCCTTTTTTTTTTCTTAAAATTCTAAATAATTTAAGAATAATTGTTCCTTTATGGAAAATCTGAAATTAATGTACACTTCTCATAGGAATTCTATTATTTTCATGATTGATTTCCCCTTTCTTTGAAAATTACTAGAAATGTACACTTCTTGTGAAAATACGAATATTTTCGAGAATACTTTTCCTTTTCTTGAAATTTAACTCTAGTGTGCAATTCTTATAAAAATTCTAGTATTTTCAAAAATGATTTCCCCTTTCTTGAGAATAAATTTTAACGTGCATTTCTTATAGAGTGTTAAATACTCAAGAATAAATTTCTCTTTTCTTAAAATTACATTTATGTGCATCTTTTATAACTTCAAGAATAAATTTTAACGTGCATTTCTTATTTTTTTTTCAAAAATGATTTCCCCTTTCTTGAGAATAAATTTTAACATGCATTTCTTATTTTTTTTTGAAAAATAATATTAAGGTGCATTGCTTGTAAATCACAAGAATAAATTCTATGGACTCGGCCTAGGGAGATTTATTAGATTGGCAATTCAATTTCCTTTCTTTAGCTGGAATTTAAAACCATGAAACACTATTCTTTTTCCAACAACATGCTCATGCTATCTCATTTATCAACATTTCAACAAACCACACAAGCCAGCCAACAGACATACATTTCAGTCAAGAATGTAGAGGCAACTTAAGTTCCATGGAAGTCTCGAATATAAACATTAGATTGCATAACCAGAACATGGAACAAAAGTTAAATTGTTAACCTACCTTGCTTCCTTTGCTTCTTCTTTCTTGGTGCATTTCTAGGCCCCTTTTTCTCAGCAATTGCTCTTAATTAATTCCCTGGGCAAATAATTAAATTTTAGACGAGTTTTTCTTTGAATTTGGCTTTCCTACGTCAATATATCAATTTCCTAATCCGGTTTAATATTTAAACTTTTTTGGGGTCAATTTCGATAGGAAAATAATCAAATTGGAGGATTTTAAATTGTACCAGGGTTTCAGAAGCTTGAAATTTGATTCTGGCAGCTTTCGGTAACTCCAGCGATGGCGCACGGCGACAGACAGTGGCGTATAGCGACTAGGGTTGAAAGATACACCAAAATGTAGCTAGAAACTCGAGGAGGTCGGATCCGGTTTCCGTTCGACGAAACACGATTGTTTCAACGGTGTTTTTCAGTGAAGAAGGTGACGAATGAAAGAAACTATTTTGCCCCATTTCAGACGCGTGGTGGCGGTGTTCCACTGGCTGGAAGCTACTGAAGGAAGATGGCAGCTCAAGCTACACAATGGTGGTGGCGGTGTGGTCAGACGACATCAGACAACGGAGAGCACGACAGGGAAAGAAATTTGCGACGGAGGGAGATCGAGCTATTTTTGGCCACTATGGCGTCTGTCGGTGGTCGGGGATGGTGGCTACAGGTCAGTGGTGTCGAGCTACACTGGCTGATGGGTCCAGTGGTGGTGCAGGGCGGCATTTCTAATGATGCATAGTGGCACGAAAATGAGAGAGAGAAGAGAGAGAGAATATAGGGAAGAGAGAAAGGAAAGGAAAAATGAGAGGGAAAATAGAGGTTTTGGAATTTTAAGCCCTTCAGGGGCATCTTGGTCTTTTTCCACTTTGCTCGGGATAATTTCTGGATGTATTCTCTGATATGAGTAAGAATACAGGCCCACATGGAAGAAATTCGGAGGTCTTTTAAGGATTTAAAGCCTTCTAATTTACCTGCTAATTCCTTGAAGCTGGACTGAGTTTTTCTCCATCAGATCAGATTTTGACTCTAAAAAATTCCCAAATTTTAATCGCAGCCTAAGAAAAATACTCTGAATTCAATTCTAACAAAATATAAATTTATTTTACCCAATTAGTTTTATTTAAAAAATTGGGTTGTTACAACAACCCTATGAAAGGTTCAAGGAGTAAAAGGGTGGAAAACCTATAAGGGGTGACGTTTTGGTTTAAGTATGATATCCTATAACCCTGAGTATTATTCTTATGTGTATGTAGTGATATATAGATTGTATGAGGATGAGAATTAGAATTTGTGTACATGCTAGGGGATGCCCTAGATGTTGGTTCTTAGCCAGTCCTTGAGTGGGTGATTGGTGTTACGGATCACACTCACAATATAGGCATTTTTTTCAGGTGATTGGTGTTACAGATCACACCCAACCAAAAACCATGTTTTTAGTTAAAACGGCATGCAACTTGAAATAAACAATGAATGATCACATGAGATGTGTGACTGATAAATATATAAGAATTTTCAGGCATGATTTTAAGTATGATTTTCAGTATGATTTTTCATATTAAAGATAATATGCTCATTATATTATTTTGCATCAATTTCCCATACTTATTCTAAATTTAAAAGTATTTAGTAATTCACATGTATTTAAACCGATTTGGGGAGAAATTTTCTGTGCCTCGGCACAACTGAGTATGCAACTATTTTGTAAATATTAAATTGTAAATTGCTCTACTAGGATCTAATCATCTCATTAAGTTGTTTGCTCAGATGACCAAGAACAGGAAATGCCTAGGAGATAGCTGGGTAGAAGAAGGATGTCAGGATAATTCTATGTTGGGATGTAGATTTTAGGCTTGAATTTATATATGTATCTGTATTGTTGTCTTTTGAATTTATTGGTGAATTTGATGGATTTTATTGTATTGATTGGGCTATTTTATAAAAAGGGAAAATTTTGATTTTTAGGGGAAACTCTGCCAAATCTTCGGTAGGAAATTTTTTGGGAAGAATAGATTTGTGTGATGAATTTGATAAATTGGGATTTTATTTGCTGACGTATGAATGGATTTAGTACCCTGATATAGTATATCTCAATTGTATTTGTATGGTTTTTAGAATTTATATTCTAGAGTATGATATGGTTTATAATGTGATAATAGAAATGTTACACAGGATTTAGGGTTGAGTGAAATTTGAATGAATTGTGAGAAAAGTCTATTTGGGTTACACTCAACCAGTAGCGACCCCCTGATGTTCCTTGACATGGGAAAGGTGAAAATTTATTCAAAACTTTGTATGCTTCTGCTACTTTGATAGATGAATGTATAGTATGAGTAAGGGGGTCGTTATAGCACGGGAATGGGAAAGTCTAGAGTTACTACTTAATCCTTGTTATCTAGCCTAAGAAAAATGGTGACGGATTTTATCTAACTAAGGTTAACTAACTACAAAGGGAACCGAAGACACTTGATTACGAAAGGGAATTACCAAGTCAAGAAAAGCAAACCCATTGGGGTCTTAAACTAGATGATGTATTCACAAAGGATCTTGAATTGTTAAATTGACTATACTACCTGTGAGTGAATTCTAAGTTAAATCCAAATTCTCTATCGGTCTCAATGGATTTATAAAACCTATGATCTCCCATTGGCTAGTTCTTCCTAATGGTTGATTCTAGATTAGCATTAGTGTTCTAATTCACTACTATTAAGAATTGCTCTTAATCTGACAATCAATTGTCTTTAGTTCTAAGCGAGGATTGATCGTTCTTTTCAGTTAGTTTTGAATTCCAAACATCATCTATCGAGTTTTTGATAGGAATATAGCTAGTTTTCCCTATGACGTCTCGTAATGAAGACTTAAATAATTCTTAACTGAAATAAGATCACATAGTCTAATTTGTAATTCAAGCAAGTTAATATCAAAAAATCAACATAGTTCAAGAACCCCAATGGGTTTTACCAATCTAGTTTCTCGTGTTTATGACTAGAACAACAAGAAAAATAATTGTAAGAAAGAAGAGAATAATGGGAATAGGTACACCCTCATCTGTCGAGTTTTGGGTGAACAGTCTTGGCTCTGATCTTCTCCTTTATTACACTCCTAGTTGCCTCTTGATGCTTCTAAATCTCTTCCTCCAATTCTTTGTTGAATCTCCACGGCTTTCAACTTTTGTAGAGAAACAAGAAGATTGGATTGCCAAGGTCCATGGATGGAAGGGAGTATCACTCTCCGAATCACACTTACGCTCACGGATCCACTCTTTATGTTTTTCTCTTCATCTGCCTCCCTATTCATAGACAAGGGTGGCATGAAAAGAAATATGGCCATGTGGTTGTGTGAAAAATGGCAAGGGCGTGTTAGAGGCTAGGCCATGCTCTTGGATGTGTTGTTAGCCATGTTCTAGATTCTTGGAGGTGGCATGGTCGTGGTGAGGTATGGTAAAGGGCAAGGGCGTGGTAGAGGGCGTGTTATGGAAGCTTCCATGCTTGGCCAACTTTAAGGTGTGTTCTAGAAACCTTGCTTTAACATGGGCATGCTTTAGGGTGTGTTTAGCCTTTAAACGTCTATTTTTGCTCCTAAAACTATTTTACAACTGATTGAAACTTAGATAACCTGAAAACAAGGTGAAAACTTGGGTAATTCTCAATAAAACACATAGAAAATGCTCTTGATGTGAACATAAATCATCAAATAAAAATTTATAATTATGTGCTTATAAAAAATTAAACTAATTTCAAACTCAAATTACTAAGAAAAATAAAAAACAAAACATATGCTCATGAACCCAATCTTCCAAACATAAATTTTGAATCTTGCTCCTTGGAGAAACCAACCTAGTATAAATGAAAAAACTAAAATATTAGTTGTATTCATTAAGTTGGTTCAGTTTCCTAGCACAATAAAAATATTTATTGAATAATTCTTGTGTATATATAATGTACATATAGTGAAAGTTAAACATAAAATCCTGAAATATATATACATTGTATGTAGGGTAAAACTATTTTTAGAAGATTGGGTTTAAATGCTTGAAGAGACATTGTAGTACAATTTTATATTATATATATATAAGTGAAAAATAATATTAGTTTAGTCATTACTTAGATACTCCATTAGTTATAATATAATAATATATTATATATATGCAGTGTGGCTAAGTTTAGTGAGGAGATATTGATTTTAATCGGTTTTGAAAATTTCAAATATATATTGTATAAAATATTAACTTTATTGATAAAATTTATATTAAATTTTTTTTTATAATATTGTATACCATCTCAGGGTCTCGAATATAAGCATTAAAATAAGAGGAGTATTAGGTGTAATTTTACCATGTAACACCTGTTATTAAGCAATCTATAAACTTTAGTCTCTACTAAAATGCTTGTATTAGATGGAGGGACTAAATTAAAAAGCAGAGAGAGTCAAGGGGAAATTTGAAAATTTGGTCAAGGAAGGCTACTGTAGCTAATTGAATTTTGAAAACTCCCCATCAATGTTGCAAGGGCAAATTGGTAAATTCCACACTTGGCTCATTGAAGTGTGAGCATAGGGACTAAAATGTAGTAATTTATTTCTTTCCTTAATTTATGTCATATTTTCCCAATTAATTACCTACCACCTTTATAAATAGCGTGGAAAGGAGAAAGAAAGATCCAAAAATGAAAACGTAGCCAAGTTCATATGAGGAGAGGGCGAAAGTCAAGGTTTAGAGAGAGAAGAATTTGAAGCTTGAGGTTATAAGTTAAGGCTAGGAAAATACCTTAGGATCATCTTGCAACACCTCTGGGCGAGCTCATTAGCACTTATTCCATCTCACAAGGTAGCTAGATCTCTTATTTTCTCTGATGTTTAAAAGTTACTATTTATAACTACTATTCACAAAATGGAAAGATAAGTAAATATCAGGGAACAAAACTTACATTCTCTAATTTATTGACTTCTATAGGGTGTTGTATGCTAGTTTATTGTACTAGTGGATGCTTGTATGGTAGATAAAAAATTTGTGGAATTGTTCATGCTAGAAAAAGAGAGAATAGGGGTTTAAGGGAGTTTAAGTTGAGAAATTCATTGTTTTCCATGTTAAGTGATTTTGGGACTATTCTGGTGAGCTCCAGCACTGGGCGAACTCATTAGGTGCAACCCATTAGGAAGCTTGAACGGTTCAACCGAGGGGCGAACCATAGAGTGAACCCCATTGACAAACCAATAAGGGTGAGCCCATGGATTAGTCTTTATAATGCCAACCTTATGACGACCCTTTTTAAGAATAATCCATCTTGACATACCTTAACGGACGATCCTTGAGGGCTAACCTCTATGGGTAAAACTAAAGGTAAGTTTATGGGTGATCCTTGTGGGCAAATTGTAACATCAGCTCCTAATATGATTAAGAGATATCTGTTAATTGCAAATTAAATTCTTGTGTATGTTGCATTAGTTGCATTAGTGTAGGGACTTAGTTACAATAAATGAAAGTTTAGTTAAAGTATGACTAAGGACCAAATTGAAAAGGGACAAAGTATTAAGGCTAAGGTTGTAAAATAACTCTCAAGGACCAAAATGCAATAAACTAAACTACACTAAAACCGTAGCTAAACCCTAAACACCCTTACATCACTCAAAATTCATCAAACTTAGAGAGGGAAGAAGAAAGGTGAGTAGAGAGAGAGAGGGTGACTTAGGGCAAGAGGGAAAGGCATTTGGCTTGAAGGAAGGCCAGATTTGAAGCTAGGGGTTTGTTCTGCAACTAGGAAAACATCATTTAAGCATCACATACACGTCCAGTTGCAAGAAAATCCAAGGTAGCAGCAAAACCTAAACCCCATTTTCATGAAATATTTGCTCTTAACTGAAAATGATGTTTATGAATGTTTTAAGTTGTATTAGGGTTTAAACTTGAACTTTCTATGTTTTAAATGTCGATTAGGTATTGCTTGCTGAATGGGTGTGCTTGTTATTCTTGTAAATGATTTCTGAAAGTTGAGTTTTGCCTAAAGTGCAAAAATGAGATTTAATCTTGGTGTTAGGAGAAATATAATGGAAATGCGGGCTTTTTATTGATGTTAAATGATGCCTAGATGTTAACATTCAGTTCATTAATCTTTTATATAAGTTGTATTCACGTTTTGGGGCTAAAAATCTGGGTTTATAAGAATTTTTTATGCAAAAAAGAGCACTGGCAGCCAACTACTAGCCCTGGAAGTCGATTACTGTGTTCTTTGTTCATACTCAGAGTGCATTAGCTGACTGCCAGACCTTAGCAATTGACTGTCGGGCTCATAGTGTGCTAGCAGTCGACTGCCAAGCCCAAAATAGTCGCTAGTTGCTCTCGGGTTAGCTTCCCATTTTAGACTGAGAGTTAGCACCACCTAATCAAGCTCAAGCGAGGCGATCAATCACAAGTAGAAAATGATAGAAAATGAACTCTATACCTTGATTTTGATGAAGAATTGGCCTAAAACCTCACCCAAACACAAGATTGAAACTGAGGATGTATTGGTAACATGAAATATTCAATATACGACTTACTAAGACATGGTGGTCCTTGTAAGAATCACATTGGATATGGTGATCCTTGTGATAGTAAAAGAAAAAGAAAGGAATCGATGAAAGATCAAAAGGCAGGGAGTATTCCTAGGGTATGTATTAGGATAGATAAACTTATGATTGAGTGATCGATGGTTGGTATGGGACAGCCTTAGGAGTTTTACGGTTGTACCCTGTGCTTGGTGGGTAACCATCCATTTGAACTTATATAATTTTGAAAATGCCGTGATGGTTGCAAATTCTAAGTTAGTGCAATTTTCAAGGCCATTAAAGTAGACACGTACCTAGAGTTAGGCATAACCATAGCATGAGCTAAATCATCCTAGTATATACATTAGTGAATAGAGTACTAGGATATAATCCCATGAGTTAAATGAGTAGTCCCTCACGGGGTAGAAAGGGAAATAAATTCTTGCTGTACACAGAGTGATCTGTAGAAAGGCAGTGACCACATCATGAGCAGTCCCTTATGGGGTAGAAAGGGAAGTTTAAATCCCGTTGTATTGGAATGATCTATGAGAGGACAGTGACTTCACAGTACTTGGATCCATTGGGGGACGCTCCAGATAGTATAAAGAAAAATGTATGGTGGCTGAATAGTCACAAAGTTATGTATGAATGTATGAAGTGGTACGTGGAGGTAGTCGTTGGGTGGCACTCCCGATAACTCATAATATATAGGTATGATTCCTATTACATTTTAAAGAGGAATATGTTGATGTTACCATATGAAATGTATGAGATGAAAGTTTTTAAGATAAAGCATGATATTGAGATGACATCCTATGATGATTTAATTTCACATGTTTCAAAATACATGCATACACCTAAGCATAAACCATGAAAGTATGATTCATGCATTGCATCCCAATAGCACATGTTATAGCTTGAATTTGAGATGAGAAATGTAGAGTATTTTCGTATAATTACAGTGGTACAAGTTAGCAGATTTTAACACAGGTTTGATTGCTACTGAGATTCAATTCTCACATAAATGCTGGTGTGTATCAAATGTGTAGGTATCGGCTGAAGATGGAGGTAACCTGAGGAGAGGTACCCTCCATGGGTATTTTAACAAAATTATTTTGGATATTATAGGCTTTTAATTTATCAAGCTAGCCTTTATGATTTTTGAGAAAGTGCTAGCATAATTTACCTTATGTATAGCCTATATTGATTAGATGTATACGGATTAGCTAGAATTTATGCATAGACATGTTTGATGGGTACGAGTGGTAGGGTTGTTGCCTCCATACCTCGATAGTTATTCTATGTTAATTATAGAAGTAAATATGCATGATGTTTGTATATCTAGCTAGAGTAACTAATGTATCACATTATTTCATTTTTTCTGTGAGGTTGAATGTAAACCTGAGAGTAGAGATCCAACCCAAATATCACTCTGATAATTAACTTGTAAAACGTTTTAAATTTACTCAGGTAGATGTAATAGTAACACATTACTATTATAATATTTATGTAATATATCTTCTAAAGAACTAAAATGAACCATAGGCTAAGGGGGGAGGGGTGTTACGGGTGTTACAGAGAGTTAGTATCAGAGCACGGCTACCGCAATTGGCACATAGCTAACTCGGTAGTGATAGATGCTAATTAGGTAGTAAGGGTAGATTCCTCAGGATAGAGACTAATCCATGTTAGTGGCTAAACTTAAGCGGTTGACTGACTTGTATTGTGTCTTGACTTAAGGAAAGAAGTGCTAGGTTGGGGTGTATAATATTTCCTGTTGGAGCCATATATTCTCTTATAAATGTTTTGTTATTGAGACTGATCACCTCAATAATATCTATTTTGTAGAGTAAAGTATGGCGCCTCCTAAGAGAAATGGTACACTGAACAAGGATGGTGAGGTGGATTTGAACGGGGTTATACAAGGCCTAATAGGAATGGTAGAGGTTATGAAAGAATAGGCAGCCACTACGGTTGAGGCCCTTAGGCAGATGCAGGAGGATCATAATGTAGGCCGTCTCCCTCACCCTGAGGATAAACATAAGGATGATTAACCCAAAAAGCGGTGGTCTAAATTCCAGAAAGCCAGGCCTCCTTCCTTTAGGGGCGAGTTTAAGCCAAAATTAGCAAAAGAGTGGCTACAAAATGTGGAGGAACTGTTTGAGGTTTTGAGGAGTACCGATGTTCAGAAGGTTTCATTTGCAACCTATCAGATGGAAGGAGAGGCCAAATATTGGTGGACAAAGGAAAGACAACTAATGGAGTCTCAGGGAGTTTATATTTATTGGGAAGTGTTTAAGGAGGCAATTTTTAAAAAGTATTTTCCTCAAAGTGTGAGGAATGAAAGGGAAGTAAAATTCATGCAGATAAAATAGGGGAATAGGTCTTTTGATAAGCACTTAGCTAGGTTTGAGGAGTTATCCAAATTCTCCTCCTATATAAAGTGGAAGCCCGATGAAGCATGGAAGGCAATGCATTTAGAGGACATTATGAGCCCTGAGTTATAGGACGAAGTTGCTTCTAAAGAAATTCGAGATTTTGCTACACTAGTTAATAAGTGTTGGATTGCCTCGAGAACTTTGGTAGTAGTAAAGAAGGGGAAGCAGGAGTTCAACTTCCTTAAGAGAAAATCCTAACCAGGGTTTACCACAAGGAGGAGAGCAAGTTTTGGTCAGACCCAGATGGAAAGGAAGCCCATAGGTGGGCAAGCTGCCTTAAATACTTGTTCCAAATGTAGGAAGAACCATGAGGGTAGGCCATGTATGTTAGGTTAGAATGTTTGCTACAAGTGCGGTAAGTTGGGACACTTCATCAAGGATTTACACTAGGGAAGAAGCCAAATGAGGCCTCGAAGCCTCTAACCAGAGGAAGGGCCTATACCCTCAAAGGTAAGGAAGTAGTTGACACCAATGATTTGGTTAAGGGTGAGTGTTTTTATAACGACCCCTTAATCCACAATACACTATCCTTTATCTGCGTAGCAGAAGCATATGGGTTTTTAAATTAATTTTTTAATTTTCCCTTTCAGGGAAAGTCAGGGGATTGCTACTAGTTGAACATAACCCAAATAGACTTTTCCATTGTCCATTCGAATTCCGTTCAACCATAAATCAACTGCAGCTATACTAAATCAAAACTCATAATTTTAGACATTAATCCCTACCAAAAATCCAGCAGAGTTTCTCCTATATTCTGAATATCTCCCAAATACAAACAGTTAACAATTCAGTGATACATCTAACAGAATCAAGTCCAAAAATAGATAAAATCATCAACAACCAATTCAATTAATTAGATATTACAATTCAAGCCTAGAAACTAAGCTGCTTGTCTGTTTGTCTATCAAGTCTCTGCCCAGCTATCTTCTAGGCCCCTGTCCCTGTTCATCTGAGCAAAAAACCTCATGAGATAGTTAAATCCCAGTAGAGTAATTTATAGTAAGTAAATAAATCAAAACTAGCTGAATGCTCAGCGGTGCAAGCACCGAAAACAACTCCCATGTTTATTTCAAAAAATCAATGGAATACCTTATCTTCTAAAATCATTAAAATGGCACAGAAAATGAGGTAATCATTCAATGAATATAAAATTTATTTATCTGAAAATATGTGATCAAAATCTAATCAAATCTGATGCCCGGTGGTTCTCACATTCACATCCATCACAAGTCTCATGTGACTATATCTGAATCCGTCCAATTGCATGTCATATTTCGAGAAATCAATCTCTTATCATTGGGTGTGATCCATAACACAAATCACTCGAAATCAAGCCTATATTGTGAGTGTGATCCGTGATACCAATCACTCACTCAAGGATCGGGTGAGAATCAACATCTAAGGCATCCCCTAGCATGTGCACATATGCCAATCCTCATCCTCATATAGTCTATTCAGAATCACATGCACATAGTCGACTAGTTCCTAGGGTTATAGGATATTATGCCTAAATCACAATGTTTCCTCGTATAGGTTATCCCCCCTTATACTCCTTAAACCTTTCTTAGGGTCATCCTAGTTTACCGTATAATCCCTAACGAATGCAGGCTAAGTCTGATGAAAAACAATACATTTATAAAGTCCTCTGCACTCGGGATACTCAACAGCTGTCCCATACCGACTATTAAGTACCCTACCCTAGGTCAACTCACTCCTATGGCATCTAAATCTGATAGCTAAGTCGTTCTAACATGCAACAGGCATCTACATCACATAGGCATGCAATTATACTCATTAAAGGCAGCACACATTTCTATGCAATCAAATTAAATCATCTAGGTATTCACAGAATCAATCTAAAATTAAGGGAGTGTAAATTACCCTACCTGGTTTCTGTTTGCTCCTAGTTAAGTCTGGGGCTTCCTGTATCCTCGGGATTCAAGTCTAGTTAACTTCTTGGGTAATTAAGTCAATGTTTTAGTCTATTACTTATTAAATTTCACTTTTCTACGTCAAATTACACGTTTTACTAGGCTGATAGGTTTCCTATACAGGTTCGGCATCCAATTCAGTTAGAATACATTAAATTAGGGTAATTTAGATCATACCGAGGGTTCCAAAAGGTGGAAATTTGCTTTTAGAGTCTTTCTGGCTTCTCCGGCGGCAGCGCACGGCGGCTCATAGTGGCGCACGGTGGAGAGGTGCGACTGAGGTTGAAATTTACACCAGAGTGAAGCTCTCAAGATGAGGAGTCCAAATCTGGGGTTGGCGTGGCGGTTCTAGGCCGTTAAGGTGGCATTTTTCGGTGACTAATTTTTATGCACGGCAGATGGAAAATTCCTCGATCTGGGCACGTGAGGCTCCGTTCGGTGGCTACGAGCTGTGGGAGAAAGCTGGCAGCTCGGCCTTCCCAATGTCGTGGGCTTGAAGGAAAAAGTTTCTAATGACTAAGATCACAGCAGCGCAAGGTTTCACGATGAAGGAAGAAAATGAGCTTTTTCGGTGACGGTGGCAATCGTTGGTGGCTGTGGGTGGTTGCTAGAAGTCGGGGGTGGTGAGGTGCGTCGGTTGCTAGGTTGGATAGCGGCCCAGGGTAGCGGTGGTGGCCGCGCACGGTGGTGAAGAGAGAAGAGAGAAGAGAGAGAAAGTAGAGGGAAGAGAGAGAAGGAAATGGTGGAAAAGTGTGGGATTTAGGAAGTTTAAAGCCTCTAGGGGTAGTTCTGTCTTTTGCCACATCACCCAGGGGAACTTCTGGGTGCCGTCTTCAATCCGAGCTAGGGCACGATTTCCCATGTAACGGTTTCACCCTCCGTTTAAAGAACTGAAGTCTGAGACTTTATTTGTCAGTTCCTTATCGCCGGATTGCGTTTTCTTTCATCGGATTAGGTTTTTGACTCTGAAAAATTCCTTTGTTTCAACCATTAACTCCGAAAATCATGCCAAATTTAATTTTTACAAAATCATGATCAAATTCACTCATTTTAATTATTTTCAGAATTCTAATTGTAGAATTAGGAAATTTTTTCAGGGATCTTTGTTGCAAGTGCTTGAGAGTTGAAGATCTTGAAAAATTGGAGGCCCAAATGGCGATAACGTTATGTAAAATGGAAACCATATTTCCACCAGTATTTTTTGATGTCATGGTCCACTTGCCCATTCACTTGGCTAGAGAGGAAAAGTTTGGTGGACTCGTGCAATATTTGTGGATGTATCCTATTGAGAGGTAATGCATTGTAGGAACTGGATAATTAATAATGTATTCCTTTAGTAACAGTTATTATATTCACTTTACTTTGTGAACGCAGGTATCTACGAACTCTTAAGTTATATGTTCGTAATAAGGCTTGGCCCAAAGGATCAATTTCAGAAGGATACTTAGCAGAAGAATGTCTAACATTTTGCTTGCAGTACTTGAAGAACATCCCAACCAAGTTTAATAAACTAGCTAAGAATGATGATGGACCCCAGAAGAATTGTGAGATATCTATCTTTGAAGAAGATGGTCAACCAATGGGGGGTTACAAAATAATCACTCTATCACGTTCAGAGTTTATCCAAGCCTGTATATATGTCCTTCAAAATTGTGAGGAGGTTTGGCCATTTATGGAGTAAGCTCAACTACTTCTCTAATATAAAAAATTTTCAAGAAATGTGTATGGAGTAAGTTCAATCTCTTTGCTTCCAATATGTAGGGAGTATCAAAATGATCTTGAGTTGCAGATATCAATGAAAGATGAGAGAGGAAGCATGGAATTTCCATACTGGTTTCGTACACATGTATTGTTTTATACAAACTTATGGCCTAATGCATTACATTTCAGAGGATAATTTCGTTTTTTAGAAATGATCAAAGATTCTTTGTTTGTACAAGTTTTAGAGCTATTTACACAACAATGTGTAAGTGAAGAGATCATAAGCTTAGCTATAAGCCCTCTTCAATAGGTTTATAGATATTCCATGTTTATAGTCAATGGATATAGATTTCACATGAAGGATTATGCTTCACAAAGAAAAATGCAAAATAATGGAGTTCTTGTAAAGGGTGATCATTCAATCCCTGACAAGGAGTACTATGGTGTGCTAGAGGATGTTTATGAATTTTCCTAAGTCGAAGATAAGAAGGTCTACTTATTTAAGTGTCATTGGTGAGACGTTGCTCATTTAGGAAGAGGGTATAAAGTAGATAAATATGGATTCTTAAGTGTTAATACTCGATGTCAGTTGAATATAAATGAGCCATTTGTCTTGGAATCTCAAGTAGAACAAGTAGATATGATTGATCAAGGTTGGTTAGTTGTTGTGAAGACAAATCCTCGAGACCTATTCAATATGCCTTAGGATGATGATGATGATGATGACTTTGTGTTGCTCGATAAAGAAGCGTACCAGTAAATTGAGGTTGAGCAATTAAATATGTCACTAGAAGATGAAGTGCAAAATGAGATTATAGTTACTTTTGAACGGGTAGATGTTAAACCACAGTCCATTAATCAAGCAAGCAGTGAAGCATGAAACAAAGATGCGTACCTCTACTGACCTAGATTTCATTGATGACAATTCTGTTGACTCAAGTGTGAGTTAAGTAAGTGAGGAAGAAGAGTTAGTAGATGACATTGACACACAAGAAACAGAGGACTCCGTAGACTAACAAAATGTTGTTATGACAAATGTGGTAATATAGATAAGAATTTGTTATGTTTTACATTCTTATGTCTAATCCAATAATAGCTATATTTCATTGCTTTAACTTTATTTTTTAAATGCAACCTTGCAGAAGATGTCTAGTCTTATCCGAGGTCGAGGTGGAAGGATTGTAAAAGTTGGTGCACGTCGAGGAAGACTTCAGAACCAATTAGAAGTGAGTTCAAGCCTGCGACTGTCGCCACCATGTGATGATAGAATTCCATAGCACATCCCTCAACTAAATGAAGATTCTTCAATGGTTCAGGCAGGCCCAAGTCAGCAGCTAGATGAGGAATCTCCACCGGTCCAAGGATCAAGAAATATGAGTAGTTCAGGTTAAATTGGGTCTTTATGCACATTGTCTAATGATATCTAGAAGCAAGATTAATTATTTTTCTTTTTATTTACAGCTTCTTGCACTGCCAAGATTGGCAGAGGGAAATATAAGTCAATCACAGTGGATATGAAGATAAAATTTGGCAACAAGATTAAAATTGACATCCCTGATGATATTGAGAGAGTTGTGGGCCTCGAGGATAGAGATATAGCTAACTACTGCAAATTTATAATCAGGCAGACTATCTCCTTCAGAGTTGGTAGATGGCAGAACATTTTTGCCATGTACGGGCAAGTCATGTGGCTGAAAGTGAAGGCAATAAGTTTCAAAGAGAAATATAACTCTATACTTTTTTACTTTCTTTATAAGAAAAATATTTGTCTATATGTCAGGAGAAGTTTGAGATTGGTGATGACAGAAGGCAAATGACAATGGAAAAGTTTTTCATCACCACTATGCAACGACTATTCAGAGCATGGAAGACCTGTTTGCATCAACATTACCTCCACTTCAACAACGATGAAGAGAGATTGGCTAATCGGCCAACTAATGTTACGCGAGAAGATTGGGAGTGGTTGGTAGAACATTACGGTTTAATCGAATTCAAGGTAATGTCAATTTATATGTTGTTTAAATGATCTAAATTATAAGAGTGTTCATTTAGTTATCTAAGCTATGGGAGGTTCGTTCTTGTAAGCTGTTAGTGAAAGAAAGAAAAAAAATAGGGCACAACAAATAACATGCCATACATGTGTCCCTTGATCATTTGTTGAGATAGAGGAATCTACGGTGAGTGACTTTAATTTTTTTATTACTTAGCCATGATCACAATACATACATGTTGTTTTTTATTGTAGAGGAATCTTGAGATTGGAGAAAAGGCCATGGCTGATCGAGTATGGGAGCTCCAGCACACGCGTAGAACAAAAGAAGGAGAAGTTGTGTGGTCTGACCCAAAATCATAGGAAATTCATGTATATTAAAAATTTTAATATACATTTAAAGTTTAAGTGTCATTTCTTGTGCCTATTATAATTGGTTGCATTAATGTAGGCACGTATTCAAGAGGTTATGTCTTAGCAAAAAGAAGCTGAGAACCCACTGACTGGAGATGAAATTTTAGCATCTGTGCTTAGAGAGAGGTCAGGATTTGTTCATGGAAAAGGCTATGGAAAAAAGCTATCCACTAGGAAATCTTAGCAACAGATAAGTATGGAAGCTAGCATGTCATCTGCAATTGAAAGTGTACGTGAGCAGATGCAAGCTGAGCTTGACAGGAAGCTCCAGGAGGAGCGTGCTGAGATGCAATTTGAGCTTGATAGGAAGTTTCAAGAGGAGTAAGTTGAGCTTCAATGTTAGATGCAAGCTGAGCTTGAACGTAAAATGTAAGCTGAGATTGACCAGAGGATCCAAGCACAGTTAGATGTAATAATGTCAAGATTTCAACAGGTAACCATGACTTTTAGTTCTTCTGTTCCCCTTTTACATTGATTTGTTGATAATAATGGGCTACGATTTAATCGTAGTGTGATGCAATTTTGGTCTTGAACGATTATCTTGGTTTTGGGATTGCTGATGTTGGTAGTATCTTCTCCAAACCTTTGCTTCCTGTACAAATTTTGGTTGCTAGATTTATCATATGAATTTGTGATGATAGGCATTTCTTGTCATCATATGAATGTGGGTCTTATCTTGTTGCTGATGTTATTTAAGCATTACACCATGCGTAGAAGGCATTTTTTGCTCTTGACATCGTTTTGGCTCAACTTTTTTTGTGTATTTGGTCTTGCCATTGTTTTGGCTTAGATTTGCCATTTTGTGGCCTTGCTATTGTTTTGGTTGTTATCTCACTAATTTTAGAATGAATTTGGTTTGTCATATGCCATAATTAGTTGCTATCATATTTCAATGTCTGTAATTGATTCTCTTGAGTTGCTGACATGGTGTCTTATCCTTAATGTCTCTATTTTAAAATAGGGGCAAACTTCAGGAAGGCGGAACTAGTGATGCACAAAATGTCTTACTTTTGTACCTATTCTAAATTATGTAATTATTGTAAATTATTGTAATGTGACGATAATGTAATACTATTTATATGTAATGGTATTTTTTTTTTTTGCCTTTTCATTATGGAAATCTGTGTGACAAGAAATTTAGAAATTAAAAAAAAAAATTCAACAAAATGATTAATAATTGCCACCATAACTAGCTTCAGTGGCAACATTTGCCGCTGCAGAAGGCTTTCTGTAGTGACAATAACTTCAGTGGTGACAAATGGTCGCCACAGATGCCATAACTATACCGAATAACCAAAGTCATAGGCCTCAGTGGCGAATACATGTCACCACAGAAGGGTCTTTCTGTGGCGACAGAAAATGTCACCACAGAAAAGGCCATCTGTGGTGACGACCCTTTTTGCCACAGAAGGAGGTTTTTGTGGCAACATTTTTCTATCACCACAGAAGGTGTTTCTATGACAACATTTTCTGTTTCCACAAAAGGTTTTAACTGTGGCGACATTCTTTGTTGCCACAGAAAAATCTTTATGTGGCGACATTTTTTGTTGCCACAGAAACCTCTTTCTGTGGCGACATTTTTTTTGTGTATCTTAATATTAGTGTCGATTTTTTCCATTTTTCTGTGGCAATTTTTGTCACCATTATTGTCGATTTCAGTGACGACGTGATTTTGTCGCCACTAAAGCTCTTCAGTTGCAATTTTTTCAATAGTGACATGTGACGAATTTTGTCACCACTGAAACTCGTCAGTGGTGATTTTTTAACTTTTAGTGGCGACTTTTGTCGCCACTGAAGATGAGATTTTTCGTAGTGAAAGGAGCTAAGCAATTGATGGTGGCAAAAGGAATTTTGATTGCTTGGGAATCTTTCAAGGAAATATTTCTAGAAAAGTACTTCTCATAGAATATAAGAAATGCAAAGGAAATTGAATTCATGCAGATTAAGCAAGGAGATTTACCTTTTGAAGGGCATCTAGTGAGATTTGAGGAATTGTCAAAATTTTATTCTTACCTAAAATACATACTAGATGAGGATTGGAAGGCTATTCATTTAGAGGCTAGCCTGATCCCTGAATTGCAGAATGCTATAGCAACCCAAGAAATCTGAGAGTATTATACTATGGTGAAAAAATGTAGAATTACTTCTAAGGGATGGAAACAAAGAAGCAGGAGTCTAGTTTTCTAAAAAGAAAAGTGCCACTAGGATATGCTAATAGGAGAGGAAGTAAATTGACTAGAAATGAAAAAGGGAATTAGCCGATGCTAGGGAATTCCAATAATTGTTCAAAGTGTGGAAAGAATCATGGAAATTAGCCATGTCTACAGGGTCAAAATGTTTGCTATAAGTGTGGAAAATAGGGACATTTCCTTAAAGATTTCCTAATGTGGAAGAAGACACCAAAGACCCCTAAACCAACTACTAAGGGAAGAGTCTTCACTCTTAAAGGAAAGGAAGTGGCCCAGTCTGATGACTTGATCAAAGGTAATTATTTAATTAATGATACCATTTTAACTATATTGTATGACTCTGGTGCTACCCATTCCTTTATTTCCCTGGATTGTGTGAAACAATTTGAATTACCTGTATCCCACTTACCATATGATTTGTCTACGTCTACTCCAAATGGAGAACAAGTTTTGAGTTCCTTAATTTGTATGAGTTGTTTAGTTGTGATTGAGAATAGACCTTTTGTGATAGACCTTATCTACTTACCTTTAGTGAACCTTGATATAATTTTGAGAATGGACTGGCTCTCTAAGAACAATGTAATCTTGGACTATTCCAAAAGATCTGTTAATGGTATAATTGAGGAGAATAATAAAAGAATGAGTTTCCTATGTTCTTCTGAAATTGAAAGACAACATAAACTCTTAAATATCCCAGTTGTCTGTGAATTTCCTGAAGAAATGTCTAGCCTTCCACCTAAAAGAGAAGTAGAATTTTCTATAGAATTGATCCCTGGGATGGAATAGCTTTCTATAGCCCCTTATAGGATGTCCCCAGTAAAATTAAAGGAACTGAAGGTGCAAATAGAAGATCTTTTAGAAAAATAATTTATTAGACCTAGTTCTTCATCGTAGGGAGCACATGTACTTTTTATGAAAAAGAAGGATGGAAGTATGAGATTTTTTATAGATTATAGACAATTAAATAAGGTTATTGTAAAGAATAAGTATCCCCTCCCTAGAATTGATGATTTACTAGACCAATTAAGAGGAGCTTCCATGTTTTCAAAAATTGATTTAAGGTTGGGTTATCATTAAATTAGAGTTAAAATAGAAGATGTCCTTAAGATAGCTTTTTGAACTAGATATGGACATTATGAATTCTTAGTAATGCCATTTGGATTGACTAATGCTCTGGCTATCTTTATGGATTACATGAATTGCATCTTTAGACCCTACCTTGACCAACTCGTGGTAGTGTTTATTAATGCTATTCTTGTATATTCTAGAGATAGAAAAGAGCATGTCCAACATCTAAGAATTGTGCTACAATTACTAACAGAGAAGCAGTTGTATGCCAAATTATCAAAATGTGAATTATGGCTGGAAGAAGTAAAATTCTTGGGACATGTAATTACTAAAGATGGAGTATTTGTAGATCCCAATAAGATAGAAGCAGTAGTGAACTGGGAGAGACCTACTACAGTAATAGAAATTCATAGTTTCCTTGGATTGGCAGGGTATTATAGGTGATTTATGCAGGGATTTTTACAAATTGCTTTGCCTTTAACTAAGTTAACCAAGAAGAATGTTCCATTTAAATGGGATTCTAAATGTGAACATAGCTTATAAACCTTGAAGGAAAAGCTAACTACTACACTTGTACTAAGAATTCCTAATCCTTTAGGATCCTTTCAACTATATTGTGATGCCTCTAAGAAAGGTTTAGGTTGCGTACTGATGCAGGAAGGAAAAGTGATAGCCTATACCTATAGACAACGAAGGCCTCATGAAGAAAACTATCCTACCTATGATTTAAAACTGGTTGCAATTGTCTTTGCTTTAAAAATTTAGTGGCATTATTTGTATTGGGTCTAAATTTGAGTTATTTAGTGACCATAAGAGTCTAAAGTACCTCTTTGATTAAAAGGAACTAAACATGAGGCAAAGAAGGTAGATGGAATTATTGAAAGATTATGAGTTTGAATTAAAATACCACTCTGGGAAGGCAAATGTTGTAATGGATGCATTAAGTTGAAAATCTCCCCATATGGCTCAAATGATGGAAAGAGGAATGAGTTTAATAGAGAAATTTAGAAATTTAAGCCTATCCACTATAGTGTTACCAAATAAAATTTATTTGAGTGAATTAAAAATTGAGAGCAACCTTAGAACTCAGATACTAGAGGCCTAGAGAAATGATACATTTTTAAAGAATCTAAAGGATTCTACAAAATTTAAAAAGGAAAATGATGGCCTAGTAACCTTTTACAATAGAATCTATGTCCCTGAGTTAAAAGGGGTAAGGAACATAATATTAGAGGAAGCACATAAGAGCAATTATAAAATTCACCCTAAAGCCACAAAGATGTATCAAGATTTAAAAGAAAAATTTTGGTAGCCTAATATGAAGAAACAAATTGTCGAATATGTTGCTAAATTTTTAACATGTCATCAGGTAAAAATAGAACATCAGAAACCTGAGGGACTATTACAACATATAGATGTTCCTAAATGGAAATGGGATAAAATTTCAATGAATTTGTGGTCGGGTTACCAAGAACCTGAGCAGGAAATGATGCAATATGGGTTATAGTAGATAGATTAACAAAATTTGCACATTTCCTTCTTTCTTTAGATAAATTAGCTTAAATCTATATTCAAGACATAGTAAGACTTCATGGGGTTCCTACATATATGTAGTGCATGTAATAGAGGTTCCTCCTATATAGAGGAGCCAGACTGTCTATCTTTTAACAATAGATGTAAAAAGCTAGAATATAGCCCTCTCGACTTGATTTCATATAGGTTTTGAGAGAGTCAGGATGAGTCATTTTTGGTTGTACATAATAATGAGGGCATATATATCTAGATATGTGAAAGTAATGGTAGGTGATGAATATTTTGTAAGGGGTTTGAGTGGCAGGTTTATTGGCTCCTTACCTTGGAATATTGTAAACACTTAACATATCCAGGAATATATGTATGATGTTATATCTATTGTATGAAAATATATGAATGACATTTCTAGCATATAAATGTTTTTAATATTCAATTTTCGTTGTGATAAAAATAAGTAAGAAACCTGAGTACCGAGTCCCAAACCTAATGCAATATAAATTACAAAGTTAATAATTTTACTTAGGTTATAAGTAAGGATAAAGATAAATATAATGTCTCAGTCTTTTGGAAAATGATTTATTGAGTAAGCATTCATATAAAAAGCTATAAGATTAGGGTGTTATAAACTGTCAGCCCTAGAAGTCGATTACCATGTTCTTCATTACCTAGAAAATGTACCCAGAATGCATTAGCCGACTGCCAGGCCCGAAATAGTCGATTTATTGATCTTAAGTTGGCTTTCCATTTTAGACAGAGAGGTAACAGTTGACTAACAGCTCAAGGACAGTCGATTGCCAGCCCAAAATGACTGAAAATGAACTATATACCTTGATTTTGATGGAGAATTGGCCCAAAACCTCACGCAAACACAAGATTGAAATTGGGGATGTATTGGTAACATGAAATATTCGAGATACGACTTACTTGGACATGGTGGTCCTTGTAAGAATCACATTGGACATGGTGATCCTTGTGACAATGAAAGAAAAAGAAAGGAATCCAAGAAAGATCAAAAGGAGGGGAGTATGCCTAGGGTATGTATTAGGATAGATAGGCACATGATTGAGTGACCAATGGTTGGTATGGGACGGCTTTGGGAGTTCCACAGTTGTACCCTGCGTTGGATGGGTAACCATCCATTTGAACGTAGATAATTTTGAAAATGACGTGATAGTTGCAAACTTTAAGTTAATGTAATTTTCAAGGCCATTAAAGTAGACACGTACCTAGAGTTAGGTATAACCATGGCATGAGCCAAATCATCCTAGTATATACATTAGTGAATATCGTATTGGGATATGATGCCATGAGTTAAACGAGCAGTCCCTCACGGGGTAGAAAGGGAAATAAATTCCCGTTGTACAAAAAGTGATCTGTGAAAGGGTAGTGACCACATCATGAGCAGTCCTTATGGGGTAGATAGGGAACTTTAAATCCTACTGTATTGGAATGATTTGTGAGACAAAAGTGATCACACGGTACTTGGATCCACTGGGGGATGCTCCAGATAGTAAAAATAAAAATGTATGGTGGCTAAATTGTCACAAAGGTATGTATGAATGTATGAAGTGGTATGTGGAGGTAGTCACTGGGTGGCATTCCCATAACTCTCAATTTTTAGGTATGATTCCTATTACAATTTAAAAAGGAATATGTTAATGTTACCATATGAAATGCATGAGACGAAAGTTTTTATGATAAAGCATGATATTGAGATGACATCCCATGATGATTTAATTTCACATGTTTCAAAGGATATGCATACACCTAAGCATAAACCATAAAAGTATAATTCATGCATTGCATCCCGATAGCATATGTTATATTTTGAATTTGAGATGAGAAATGCAAAGTATTTCTGTATAATTACAGTTGTACAAGTCAGTAAATTTTAACATAGGTTTGCTTGCTACTGAGATTCAATTCTCACATAAATGCTGGCATGTATTAGATGTGTAGGTACTAGCTGGAGATGGAGGTAACCTGAGGAGAGGTACCCTCTATAGGTATTTTAAGAAAGTTATTTTGGATATTATAGTCTTTTAATTTATCGGCCTAGCCTTCACGATTTTTGAGGAAGTGCTAGCATAATTTACCTCATGTATAGCCTATATTAATTAGATGTATACGAATTAGCTAGAATTTATGAATAGACATGTTTGATAGGGTTCGAGTGGCAGGGTTGTTGCCTCTATGCCCCGATAGTTATTCTATGTTAATTATAGAAGTAAATATGCATGATGTTTGTATATCTAGCTAGAGTAATTGATGTATCACATTATTTCATTCCGCTGTGAGGTTAAATGTAAACCCAAGAATAGAGACCCTGTAACATCCATCTCTAATACTTTGAGATTTATCATGACATTATTGTTATCATTGAATGAACATTTTCATCAAGATGGAACCACTTTTGTCATAAAAGGGCAAAATTGGAAATTTGGTAAAGAAGGGAAAAATAGTAATTTTACTATAAAAGAGAAAATAAATTTTATTTTCTTATTTCATGGAATCTCATTTAAGGAGTTTTATCATTTTCATTCAAGAGAGAAGAAGAATTTAGTTTGTGAAGAGATTATGTCCACTTTGATGGCAAAATGGTAATTTCCCTAAGAAAGGCAAAGTTGTAATTTTACCCCAAGGGAATATTAGCAATTTTTCATAAGATATAAAAATTTAATTTTTACCTAAATACTTCATAGAAATAGAATTGGAGAGTCTTTACCCTATTATTTTAGAAAGAAGAAAGAATAAGGGTGAACATAATAGTATTGGCATAAGGGGCAAAATGGTAATTTTTTCAAATAAGGGTAAATTAGTAATTTCATAAAAATAGGATTTATGAAACTTTATTTAAGGAGGTTTTGCCCATTAAACTCGAAAAGGGTGAAAAATGGGGTTAAATTGGCCATTTGGACATAAAGGGTAAAATGGTAATTTTCTTAGGGACATAATGGTAATTTCAAAAAAAGATGAAGGAAAAATCTAGAGTTTTGAAAATTATAAGGGCAGAATTGTCCTAGCTTATGGAAGTTTGAAAAAATTACAATTCTAAGGAAAGTGGATGCCATTCTTGAAAAAGAGAAGTAGTAAAGGTAAATTGGTGATTTTACACTAAGGGCATTTTGATAATTTTACTAAAACCTTAATTTAAGTCATCTTCTACCTTGAGAAGGGAAGGAAGTCATGCAGAGGGCAAGGAGAAAGGGTTAGTGGAGACTTCATCAAGCTTGAAGGAAGAAGAAAATAAGACAAACCAACTAGGAAATCTCACTCTTTTTACATTTTCAAGGTAGCTAAACATGCCTAAACCCTTATTTTCTTGTTTTATGGTTTGATTAAAGTGTTCTTAAACTTGCAAGAAGGTTAGGTTTTCTCTCTCTAAATTCTTATGGTATATCTCCTTGAATGGGTTTTGCATATGATGAAATCTTTTGTTTATGAATATGGACATGTTAAAATGCTTGAAAACATAAGAGAATGAAATTTTCCATGATTGGAACCTAACTCTTGAAAAACCCTAATTTTTAACATGGCTGAAATGGTATGGAAAAGAGTGAGAAAATGGTGGTTTTGCATGAGATTTACTTAAATATGAATGTCTTGTAAGCAAAATGGTGAAATAACTTCATTTCCATGCCTTTCTCCCTTTGGCCGAGAGCTTGTCCTTGTGAGGGTGCTGAAATTGGTTTGAAAATGTGTCTAAAAATGGTGGAAGAACTTGTTATAAATTGGTAAGAGAGAGAAAATTATGTTAGGTTAATGCTTTGGCACCATTCCCATTTTCTAACTTGCCCATTAACCATAAAAGTGTACCTTACCCTTCTTGGCCGAGAACACCCATGGCAAATGGTGCTGAATCCACTTGAAAAATGACTAGAAAAACTTATATGTTGGTCATAAGAAAGGAGGAGAGAGAAATTATGGTATTTTCATGTTTTTGGCAAATGTACCATTTTAAAGTTTTACCATTTCACCTTGAAAGTGTGCTTAAAAATGTGAAGTTGTAAGATTATGTGCATTGTCATGTTTGGCATGAAAAATGAGCAAGAAAAGTGTGGAAAAGAAAGGCTAAATGTACACTTACCCATTTTAAGGTGTAAGAAAGTGTTATGCATAATTATGAAAATTTTTGCCATAATGTCTAAATGGTAAAAAGGTAAAAAGAATGCTAGGAATGAACCAAATAGCTTGGAAATACCAATCTTTCATATTTTTCTTGCCTTGGTCAAATTCTATATACCTTTTTCCCTTGAATGGCTAAATTTATGTGTTAATGGAAAGTAACCTAATGTGCATTTTAAAATGGCATATGCTAAGTGAAATGGGGAAAAATGATGAAATGATTAAATGTGAATAACAAATTGCATGCATTATGCCATTGATGAGAATATGTTCAAAGTTATGTGAATGAGATTGAATGGCTTGAAATGCTCCTTGCAATTGTGAAAAGAAAGGCATGAAAAGTCACCAATAGAGGGTAGAGCATGGCACTTTTATATCCCCCTTGAGGTGAACATGTCAAAGTATGAATGTTATCCTAGGGGTAAGAGCATGACACTTTTATATCTTCCCTTAGAGACAATGAAAAAGGCAGTGAATGTTACCTGAAGGAAAGGACCATGGTACTTTTTATGTCCTCATAAAGGTCACCAATAAAGGGTGGAGTTGGCACTTTTAAATCCCATTGAGGTGTATGTGTTGACACCATATGATACCCTAGTGGTAGAACTCCATGGCACTGTAATGAGTCATCCGAGTGGTCATGACTTGTTGACATTATATGATACCCTAGTGGTAGAACTCCATGGAACTGTTATGAGTCACCCTAGTGATAATAATTGATGAACACATGATTATACATATTTAATGGCTAAATTCCACTCACTTTAGGAGTACATTTTATGTGTTTTATGTATAATTACCCATGTTTTCACTTGAATGCATGTTATCAAGGCTTTTCCCAGGTATAAAGTAGTTTTGAAGAGGAATGGACTAAAACCAAGCATCTAAGGGCTCAAGGCACCTCAAAACGCACCTTTTCGCATGGGCGCTCATGAATTCATCTAGAACACACCCTGCCACACACCCATGTTGCCTTAAATATTCTAGAACACACCTCTCCACATGACAAAGACATTTTATACACCTTCTTACATGGCTAGAGCAACAATTTTCAACCAAGCAACGACCAAAAAATCGTCACAGATGGATGTCTTCTAGAATATAGCCTACAACAAGGCCATGTAACCCACTTAGGATACCACATGACCATGCCCCTTTCTAGGCTGCCACACGGACGTGTGGATGCCTAAGGAGGCACCTTTCTTGCCTATAAATAGGAGAAGGCATAAGTGAGGAGAGGCGTCACTTCTAGGCATCTAAGGAGAAGGAAACTAGGAGCACTTGGAGAAGGTTGGAGTGTGACAATCCTTGCCAGTCTTTGGAGCCTGATACTTCAATGCCCTTGCCTCCTTACAAAGGTCATAAGCCGTGGAGAGTCAATCAAGAGTTGAAGGTAGAGATTGGGAAGCATTAAGAGGCAATTTGAAGCATAATCAAGAAAGGAGTTCAGAATCCAAACTAGTCATCCAAAACTCGATAGATGAGGATGTTTTTGTTTCCATTTTATTCTTCTTCCCTTGATTTAATGCTTGTTATCTTATTCATAAACATGAGTAGCTAGATTGGTAGAACCCGATTGGGATTTTTAGACCATGTTGATACTTTGATTTAAATATGATTGGGTTATAAATGGAATTGTATGATCTTCCTCTAGTTAATGATTAATCAAGTTTTATTATGAGACGTCGTAAGAAAACTATTTAGATTCCTCTCAAATACTCTACCCGATGATGTTTGGAATTGGAAAACTAACTAGAGAGAACAGTTGATCTTCTCACAGAGCAAGAGGTTGACAACAACTGAACCAAGAGGAACTCTTAAAGCATTAATGATGATCTAAGCTTGACCATTGGACATAAATAGCCAATGGAAGGTTTAGGTTTAAGAAATTCATTGAAACCAACTAGAAATCTAGATTTATTTTACACAGGTAGCACAATCAATTTCATAACTCATTATCTTTTGTTTACATATCATCTGGTTTAAGATCCCAATGGGTTTTCTTTTCTAGAACTTGATAATTCACTGTCTTAACACTTGCCTTACTTTCCCTCAAAAGTCAAGAGAGTGATAATTAGATTTAATCATTATTCTTCTTAAGCTAAATAACAAAGATTAAGTAGTAACTCTGGGCTTTTCCGTTCCCGTGGGATACAACCTTGGTACTCACCATTGCGCTAGGCTACAAAAATAGGTGTACTGCCTTAAGTTGTGGCTACATATAGTTCATTGGTAGCACATCAAGTTTTTGGCCCCATTTTAGGGGATTTTTGTGTGAAAACTATAGCGAAATTGGGAATTGTTAATTTAGTTAATTTAATTTGTTTTGTTATTTTTATTTTGGCATTTAATTTGTTTAGTTATTTTTGCTTAAGTTTGTTTCTTTCAGTGTTTAAATTGTCAATTGTCTCTAACAGTTTATGACCAAGAGTACAAACCCTGAACCAATTAATCCTCTTTCTGAGCCTGAATGATATCTTAGCTCAAGATCACGCTCCCAACACATTGAGAAGGAACTAGTTCAAAATCATATTCATACCTCACAAGCAATGGCTAATAATAACCATAATGATGGTAACCAGACAATGTATGATTTTGCTAGACCTTCATTAGAAGGGACGCAAAAATGCATTAGTCAGCCTACCGTAGCAGGCAATAATTTTAAAATAAAGCCAAACATCATCCAAATGGTGCAAAAAATAGTACAGTTTGGAGGTTTGCCCAATGAGGACCCCAATTCGCATATCGCCAGCTTTTTGGAGATATGTGACACCTTTAAGATAAATGGAACCACTAATTACGCCATTAGGCTTAGGTTGTTTCCATTTTCCTTAAGGGATAGGGCTAAAAGATGGTTGCAATCCTTGCCCCCTAATTCTATCACCACTTGGGATGAATTGGAAGAAAATTTTTTATATAAGTACTTCCCTCCTACCAAAACAACACAGATGCGCAATAATATTTCTTCTTTTATGCAAATGCATGATGAAAGCATGTACAATGCATGAGAGAGGTATAAAGATCTGCTCAGATGTTGCCCACATCCTGGACTGCCCTTGTGGATGCAAGTATAGACATTCTATAGTGCACTGAACCCAGCCACTAGCCAGATGGTAGATGCAACAGCAGGGGGAGCTCTTAACAACAAGACCCCTGAGCAGGCCCAAAATCTGTAAAGGAAATAGCCATGAATAACCACCAATGGCAATCCTCTAGAGAAAGAACAGTACGACAAGGAGTAGCCCATTAATCAGATACCACAGTGCTTCTAGAAGCTTAAGTAGAGCTTCTGACCAAGAAAATAGACCAACTCCAAATGCCAGTATAAGCAGCACAGCTAAGCTGTGAATTTTGTGGTGGTCCACACTACAGTCCAAATTGCAATACAGGTAGTATGTTTGTAAATACTTCAACTGCTTATTCATCTAACTATGGGTCTAATGAATTAGAACAGGTAAATTACATAGGGACTAGCCCAAGACATTAAAATAACCCATACAGCAATATATACAACCCCAGGTGGAGGAACCCTCCAAACTTTGGATGGAAAAACAACAATAGCTAGGGACCACCAGGATTTCAGAAACTGCATCAGTAGCAATCTCAGAAAAATCCTCCAGCCCAATTCTCTCAAGGACGAGAAAAGAAGCCTAACCTTAAGGAGTTATTAATTCAATTTATAGCCTCTTCAAAGGATAAGCAACAACAAACAGAGAGAGATATTAGAAATCAACGGGCCTCAATCTAAAATTTAGAAAAATAGGTAGGCCAAATGTCTAAAATGTTGATAGAAAGACAGCCAGGCATGCTCCCGAGGACCATTGAATCTAATCCAAGAAAGCAATGCAAGGCTATCACTCTAAGGTCAGGTAAAGAACTAGTCAAGCTAGTACCCTCACCAAAGGAAAATGAAAAAATGTCGACTGAATAGGAGCAAGAAGTAGCTAGAAAAGAACTAGTTCATGGTGAAAAGCAGAGAAGCTTTGTGGCAAAATACTAGCCACCCATTCTATATTCTGCTACAGTTAAGCAGGAAAAGGTTGATCAACAGTTCGGTAAGTTTTTAGATTTGTTTAAACAACTGATGATCAATATACCTTTTGTTGAAGCCATTTCACAGATGCCTCAGTATGCGAAGTTTTTGAAGGAAATTTTGAGCAATAAAAGGAAATTAGAAGATCTTGGGTTAGTAACCCTGAACGAGGAATGCTTAACCATCTTACAAAACAAGCTTCCTATAAAGAAATGTGATCAAGGAAGTTTTATTATGCCCTGTGTAATTGGTGAACTCCCGATCAAGGATGCTTTAGCCGACTTAGGAGCTAGCATCAACTTAATCCCTACCAGCTTGTTTGATAAACTTGGGCTGAGTGAACCAAAACCCACTAGGATGAGCATACAATTGGTAGATAGAACAGTCAAGTATCTTAGGGGTATTGTAGAGGATGTGCTTGTGAGAGTCGAAAAGTTTATATTTCCCATGGATTTCATGGTGATGGATATGACAGGTGAAACCAATATACCACTGATCTTAGGAAGACCATTCCTTGTGACATCTAGAGCTCTTATTGATGTCTATAACGGAAGGTTGCAATTTAGAGTGGGAGATGAAACAGTCACCTTCAATCTAGCTGACTCTATTTGACAATCCATAGATCATTATGATACAATATACTTAATGGATGTCCTAGATGATGAAATAGAAGCATACTTGCAGGAATTCCTATTGAACAACTCTTCCCTAAAGACTCTACCAGAAGATGATGGTTTGACAAACGAACAGGTGTTGCAATAATTGAGAAGTTTGTTAGATACAAAACCCAACAACCCTGCTCTAGCTGAATCAGATGAAATTACAAACCATATCCTTTCCATAGATGGGCTAAAAGAGAAAGAGGTAACACTTTCGATTGAGAACCCCTTAGCCTTAGACTTAAAAGAGTTACCTAAACATCTGAACTATGCCTACTTGAACTAGGAAGAGAAGCTGCCAGTGATTATAGTAGCATATCTAACTCCTAAAGAGAGAGAAATGACCCTAGCCTCTCTTAGAAAGTACCCTCGAGCCTTTGCATATAAAATATCAGATATCCCTAGGATAAATCCCAGCTACTGCTCTCACAAGATTCTAATGGAAGATAACTATAAGCCAATGGTACAGCCATAGAGATGTCTGAACCTAAATATGAAGAAGGTAGTGAAGAAGGAAGTGATTAAGCTTCTAGATGCAGGTTTAATCTACCCCATTTCTGATATCTCCTGGGTTAGTCCTGTACAGGTAGTGCTAAAGAAAGGGGGCACTACAGTGATAAAGAATGAGAAGGATAAGCTTATACCAACAAGAATGGTAACTGGTTATTGGGTCTGTATAGACTATCACAAATTAAATAATGTAACCCGAAAAAACCATTTTCCCCTTCCATTCATTGATCAGATGCTTGAGAGATTGGCAGGTAACATGTTTTACTATTTTCTTGATGGTTTTTAGGATATTTCAAATACCTATTGCTCCTGAGGACCAAGAAAAGACCACCTTCAATGGAAGTATTCATGGATGACTTTTCTATTTTTTGCAGTTCCTTCACACATTGTCTAGCCAATTTGGAACGGATGTTAGCTCGTTGTGTAAAGGCAAACTTGGTTCTGAATTGGGAAAAATGCCATTTCATGGTTAAGAAAGGGATTGTGAAAGCCATAAGAAGTTTCCTAAGACATGCCAGATTTTATAGGAGATTCATCAAGGACTTCTCCAAGATTGCCAGACCATTGACTTAGCTGCTTACCAAAGACACAGCCTTTGAATTTGATAGTAACTGTGTGTAGGCATTTAAGTTGTTAAAAGAGAGATTGACCACAACCCCCATTATGATATCTCCTAACTGGGGATTACCTTTTGAGCTAATGTGTGATGCCAGTTACGAATTCTAGGTTAGTGTACCCTAAGTGAAATGACCAAAAACGATTATGTGCCTAGAATTAGGCCTAATCATGGCTTGGGCCAAATCACGTTGGTGTATATACTTGGGATAACATACTAGGAATGTGACCTATCGATAGGGGGTGGTGATTCCATAGCCTCATGATCAGTCTAGTGTGGAGCGAATGTGATCTACACTTAGGGTAATGATCTTAGGAGTAGGACATAATCTACTGGTAAGGGGTGGTGATCCATATGTTTATGTACTTGGATCCACTGTGGGATGCCTTAGAATGTACAATGGTCAGATACCACCAGGGCTAGGGCCATAGATTTACTCATTCATGTAGAGCTCAGAGGTATGTAAGGTGTTCGCTGAGCAATGCCTTCGATAGAAAAGTTTCTCTCTATTTTATTTTTATGTGATGAGAAAGAAGGCTTTAAGGCTCAAATTTTTTTTCCTTATTGTATGAATGAGAATTATTCATGTTACTAGATTTATGCTAAATTTCTTTACGGTGATGATGATATTGTATGAGTAAATTTAAACTTGTTACCAAGTGGATTAATTGAGTGCTATTTGGTAGGGTTTTACACTTAGGTTCTCACTTGAGACTATCAGTAGAATATCACATCATATTTATATACATAATTTACTCTAAATAGATATACACGACCATGCATAATTAGTCATTAAAACTTTAATTTAGCTATTAGGGTATAGAGGCAACATCCCTGCCACTCCACCCCATCAATGCATCTACTAACAACCTCAGGTAAATCTATGTCCATGCTTATAATATAGGTTGTACATGAGATAATCTATACTAGCCTTCTTAAAAAATAATAAAAACTAGCACAAAATAAATATACACCTATACAATCCAAAATAAATCTTTCAGTGTACCCTATGAAGGGCCTCTCTCCAAGTTACCTTCATCTTCAGCCAAGGACCTACACATCTGGTACATGCTAACATTTATGTGAGAATTTAATCTCAGTAGTAATGCAACCTATCTTTAAAACTATTAACTTGTACCACCATACTTATTCAAAAAAATCTCTACATTCTTTTCATCAATAAAATGTAATACATACTATTGGGATGTAGTGCATGGAGCATACTTTCATGTCATGTGCTCATATCTATGCATGTATATTTAAAACATATAAACTTTACAATATGAGATGTCCATTCATCATCATTCTCATCATAACTTTCATATAAAACATTCCATGGAGGTAACAAGCATACATTTACATGTGTCATATAAGCAAGAGAAACAAACATATCATATTAGTTATTGGGAGCGCCGCCCAGCAAATAACTCCACGTACCACTACATACATGCATGTGCATGACTATTCAGTCATACATTAATTTTTGTACTATCTAGAGTGTACCCCATTGAATCCAAGTACTTAATAGTCCTTGCCAACTCTAACAGATCAATCCTAACTAGTGGGATCGATATCTACTCTGATATTTCACGTCCCTTTCATCCTAATTGGGACTGGTAGAACTCACTTAATGGGATCACTATCCGACTATGGACAGGTCCCATCCACTCTACTTTTGCAGATCATGGGGTATGGAATCACCATCCCTTTTCAATAGATCACACTATCGGTACGCTATTTTCTAACATATATTCTAGGGTGATTTAACTCATGTCCATGGTTATGCTTAACTCAAGTATGTGTTTCTTAAATGGCCTTTAGAAGATTAAACTAACTTAGAGTTTGAAACCATCACGAAATTTTTGAAATAATCTATATTTAAGTGGATGTTACCCATCCTAATTCATGGAACAACCGTGAAATGTCCAACGACCATCCCATATCGACAATCAGCCACTTGATCATGAGCCTATCTACCACTAATGAATATACTTAGAATGCATTTCTCTTTCCTTTATTATGTTATTTGCTCTCTTTAATTCACTATCATAAGGATTCTCTAATCTTAGTGACACATGACCTTAGATCTTATATGTTACTCGTTACATCACAGGTTTAGATCCCTAGTTTAAGTGAGATTTTAGGATAATTACCTCTCAAAACAGGTCATTGAGGCTTTTATTTGAAATAGTAGGCTGCCAGTTGACTACTAGCTTTTTGAAAAAATTTTTGGAAAATGAAGAACATGATAGTCAACTTCTAGGGGCTGACAGTCAGTTGCTAGGGTTTTGTAATTCTTTCTGGGTAGACAAAGAGCACGACAATCGACTTCTAGGGGTTGGAAGGTGACTTCTAGTGTTCTGTCTACTCTAAAACTTACTGCTACATCTAGAGTTTAATCCTAAAAATATACTTTCAAACCATTTTCACAAGCTGTGAACTCAACACCAGCAGTTAAACATCATATAGCACTTATAAACAACCTAAAACTCAACTTAACATCACTCAACACTGAGATCAAACCATATTTTCGCACTTAGGGCATATGCCCACTTTCAAAATTAGTTAAAAGCATAAATGAGCATAACCATTCAGCATGTGAAGCCTAATAGATTTCAAAAACATAGAGAATGTGGGTTTAACCCCAAACATAGATCAAAACATTCATAACAACATTTTCTAGCAAAGAGCTGAACATTTCAGAAAATAGGGTTAGGTTGAGTTGCTACCTTGATTTTTTGAGGAATGTGCATGTATAATGTGTTAAAGTAGTCCTTCCATTATTGTAAGACTAATCTCTAGCCTCAAATCCATTATTCCTTCACAAAATCTCTTCCCTTTTGCCCTAACTCACCACTTTCTCTCTCTACTCATCCTTTACTTTCTCTCTCTAAAAAGTGCTGAAGTTTGAGTTGTGTGTTAAGATTTAGGGTTTTCTAAATTTTTAAGTCTAACTAATTGCACTCTTACCCTTGGGCCATTTTGTGACTTTAGCCTAACTAAGCTTTCCCTTTTAACTTAGCTTTTATTTCTTTCAACTAAGTCCCTACACTAATGCAATTATATGCAATTAATGTAACTATATGCAATTAATGCAACATACATAGACAGTAAACTTAAATTAATAACTAACAAGTATCTCTTATTCATATTAAGAGTGAATGTTACAGTGGCTAAGGGTTTAGTAGAACTATAGAAGGAAAAACATTAGATGAAGGGCTTAGTAGAACTATAGAAGGAAAAGCATTAGATGAATCAATTCAAGAGGAAATCAGTGGTATTTTCCAAAGGTAAATATGGTAAGCTTTGAAGGACATAGGGAGGTAAGAAGCCAATTGGAGGGTAGATAGGTCGAGCAATTGCTCTAAGTGCAGGAGGAACCACATAGCAAGCCATGTTTATACGACCAAGGTGTGTACTATACATGTGGCAAGCCAGGACACATCTCTAGGGATTGTCCTTAGATTAAAAATCTAGTCGAGATAGTTTAAGCCTGAAAGGAAAAGAAGTAGCCCAATTTGATGATTTGATCAAAGGTAAAGGGGTGATAGGTAACACTACTTTAATTGTACTATTTGATTATGGCGCTACTCATTCATTTATTACATGTGAATGTGTGAAGAAGTTGAACTTACCTACATCTATTTTACTTGATGACTTAATTGTTTCTACTACCACTGGAGAGGATGTTGTGACCTTCTCAGTTTATTTGAATTGCTCCATCATTATTGAAAATTAACCTTTTATAGTTGACATTATTTGTTTACCTCTTGTTGACCTTGATGTGATTTTGGGGATGAACTAACTTTCAATGAATAATATGGTCCTAAACCATTTTGAGAAAACTGTGACTTTTGTAGATACCATACTAATACTATTAATAAGTGCATGATTATACATTTTCATTTAATAAATTCTATTCACATCATGAGCATTTTATTTGTCTTTGATTGAGAATTAACCGAGTTTTCACCCTGTTTCATGTTATCTAAGTTCCAATTAGTCATAAAAAATTTTTGGAGCAAGCATCTAAAGGTTCAATATGGCTTCAAACATGCCCTTGTTGAAGAAAAGAATCTAGAACACACCTTGGACCATGGACAAACAAGAAGATACTGTGACAAACCCTTCAACACGGCCATACAATACCAAGAAGTCTAGAACATGCCCTCTAACATGACCTTGCCACCTTGTGCACCCTCTAACTTGGTCATGGTTCTAGAACACAACCACCAACACGTCCAAGAGCACGTCCTAGCCTCTAACAAACCCTCTACCAAGCCCTTGTCATTTTCCACACTAGACCATAACCATGTTAACCCTCACACCATCTTTGTCTATAAATAGAGAGGCAGAGGAATTTGAAAGAGAGAGTAGAGCCATGAGTACATGTGGTTTGGAGAGTATTACTCCCTTACGTTCGTGGACCTTAACAATCCAATATCCTTGTATCTCTGCAAAAGGTGACAACCGTGGAGATTTAACAAAGAATTGGAGGAATATATTGAGAAGAATCAAGAGGAAACTACGAGTATAATCAAGGAGAAAATCAGAACCAAGGTTGTTCATCCAAAACTTGACAGATGAGGGTGTACCTGTTCCCATTTTGTTCTTTCTTTACAATTATCTTTCTTGTTGTTCTAATCATAAACATGAGTAACTAGATTGGTAAAACCCATTAGGGTTCCTAAATTATGTTGATAATTTGATATTAAATTTCTTGAATTATAAATTAGATTATGTGATCATCTTTTAGTTAAGAATAATTGTTTAGTTTTTATTATGAGACGTCATAGGGAAGACTATCTAGATTCCTTTCAAATACTCGACTGATGATGACTGGAATTCAAAACTAACTAAAAATAACAGTCAATCCTCGCTTAGAACAAAGGTTGATTAACTATTGCATTAAGCGCAATTCTAAGTAGTAGTGAATTAGAACACTATTGCTGATCTAGAATCAACCATTAGGAAGAACTAGTCAATGGAAGCTTATAGGTTTTAGAAATCTATTGAGACTGACAGAGAATTTGGATTTAATTTAGAATTCACTCATAGGTAGCTTTTTTAGTTTAATAATTCATGATTCATTGTGTATCTATCATCTAGTTTAGGACCCCAGTGGGTTTGTTTTTCTTAACTTGGTAACTCCCTTTCTTGATCAAGAGTCGCTGGTTCCTTTTTTAGTTATTATAGTTATTTTAGATAAAATCAACCACCATTTGTTTTAGGCTAGATAACAAGGAGTAAGTAGTAACTCTGGGCTTTCTCGTTCCTGTGGGATATAACCTTGATACTCACCATTGCAGTAGGCTACATTGATAGGTACACTGCCTTAGGTGTAGCTACACATGGAGCATTGGCAGCCCATCAAGTTTTTGGCATCGTTGTCATGGAATCTTATTGAGAAAACTAGAGTGAATTTAGGAATTGTTACTTTAGACGTTTTTGTTTTGTTTGTTTTGTTTCTAATCCTTTTCTCTCAATTCAGTAATTGGTGTTTATTTGTCTTGTTTTAGTTAATCTTTGTTTTCCTTTTATTTAGTTACTAGCTTTAAATTTTCATTTTCTACTTATTTCATTACTATATTGTTTGGTTTTGAGCTGCATGTTATTTTTATATATCTCACGTAGTGTATGACCAGAAGTTTTGGTCTTTCTCCCATAGAACCTTTTCCTGAAGCTAAACGTTCCCTAAGACATTTAAGGTCTTGTTTACTTAAGGGAGAGCCAGTTCAGATTCCTGTTCATACACCACAAGAGCTGGCTAATAATGACAATAATGATGAGGGTAACTGAACAATGTATGATTTTTCTAGACCTTCATTGGAAGGAACACAAACGTTCATTAGTCAGCCTACTGTAGCTGCCAAAAACTTTAAAATAAGGCCAAACATAATCCAAATGGTATAACAATCAGTAAAATTTGTAGGATTGGCTAGTGAGGACCCAAACGCATATATCGCCAATTTCTTGGAGATATGTGACACCTTTAAGATCAATGTAACTACCGATGACGCCATTAGGCCTAGGTTGTTCCCATTCTCTTTAAGGGACAAGGCCAAGAGATGTTTTCAATACCTCCCTCCTAATTCCATCACCACTTGGGAAGCTTTGGCAAAAGAATTTTATGTAAATACTTTCCTCCTACTAAGACTGCACAGATGTGTAATAATATTTCTTCTTTTGTGCGGCTGCATGGTGAAAGCATGTATGATGTTTGGGAAAGATATAAGGACCTGCTAAGGTGTTACCCACACCATCGATTGCCAATATAGATGTAGGTGTAGACCTTTTACAGTGGTCTGAACCTAGCCACTAGGCAAATGGTAGACGCAGTAGAAGGGGGTGATCTAAATAATAAGACCCCTGAGTAGGCATAAAATCTAATAGAGGAAATGGTCATGAATAATTATCAATGGCAATCCTTTAGGGATAGATAAGGATGGCAAGGAGCAGTTAACTAAGCAGACTTAATGTCAGTCATGACAACTCAGATGGAGCTTCTGGCTAAAAATATTGACCAACACCAAATGCCAACCCAAGCAGTATAGCTCAGTTGTGAATTTTGAGGTGGCCTATATTGTGGTGCTAATTGCAATGTGTGAGGTATGTTTGCTAACATTGTTTCATTTTCTTTTAACAATAGTTTTGCTAATTTTGAACAGGTATACTAGTTGGGAAATGCCAAAAGGTAGCAGAACAACCCCTATAACAACACATACAGCCGTAGATGGATGAACCATCCAAATTTTGGATGGAGAAACAATAACTAGGGACTACCAAGTTTTCAGTGCTCCATCTGAGATAACATTTACCTCTTGGATGAACCCCAGTAGCAACTCCAATCATAAACAACATCAAATCATTTTCCTCAAGGATAAGAGAAGAAGCCTAACCTTGAGGAATTATTAATAAAATTTATGTCCACTTCTGAGAACAGGCTATAGTAAATAGACACAGCTTTTAAAAATCATCAGGCCTCAATTTAGAATCTAGAAAATCAAATAGGTCAGATTTCTAAGATATTTACTAAAAGGTAGCCAAGCACGCTCCCCAGTACCACCAAATCCAATCCAAGGAAGCACTACAAAGCCATTACTTTGAGATTTGGCAAGCAATTAACTGGACCTTTACCCTTGACTGGGGACAATGAGATTGTGCTGATTGAACCAATCAATAAAGAACTAGAATCTGCTAAAAGAGAGCTAGTACATGGTAAGAAACAGAAAAGCTTGGTGGCAGAATACCAGCCACCCATTCCATACCCTACTAGAATAAAGTAGGAAAAGGTTGATCAACAGTTCGGTAAGTTCCTTGATTTGTTTAAACAACTAATGATCAACCTTCCTTTTGTTGAAGCTATTTAGCAGATACCTCGATATGCAAAGTTCTTAAAGGAAATATTGAGTAAAAAAAGGAAACTAAAAGATTTTGGACTAGTAACTCTGAACGAGGCATGCTCAGCGATCCTACAAAATAAGCTACCAATAAAGAAATGTGATTTAGAAAGTTTCACCCTACCTTGTGTCATTGGCGAACTTCCAATAAAGGATGCCTTAGCTGACTTAGGGGCTATTATCAATTTGATACCCACCAGCTTGTTTGATAAATTGGGATTGAGTGAGCTAAAACCCACTAGGATGAGTATACAGCTGGCTGACAGTACCTTAAGTATCCTAGGGGTATAATGGAAGATGTACTTGTGTAAGTCGACAAATTTATCTTTCCTGTGGATTTCATTTTGGTGGATATAGTAGGTGAGAGTAGCATACGATTGATCTTAGGAAGACCATTCCTTGCAACCTCTAGAGCTCTTATAAATGTTTGTGATGAAAGATTATAACTCAGAGTGTGGGATGAAATTACCACCTTTAACCTAGTTGAGTCCATAAGACAATCCGTAGATCATGATGATGTTGTTTATTTGATAGATGTCCTAAATGATGCAATCAAATCCTATTTGTAGTAATTTATCTTGAATGACACTTTACAAGATGCTTCACAAGAAGAGGAAGATGGGTTGACCAACAAGCAAGTGTTGGAGCAGCTTGCTTGTTTATTAGCTACTAAGCCCAACAACCCTGCTAATACTAATCTTGATAAATTGACTAATCATATCTTCTCTATAGACAGGCAAGAGATGGAAATGATAAAACCTTTAATTGAGGATCCTTTAGTCCTACGAGTAAAGGAGTTACCTATAATGCCCTTATCTAGTATTACAACTTCTCTAATGTAAACAGATAAGGTTTATACATTATTCTTAACCTTAATTATTTATTAATGATGTCTGAGCATTCACACTATCATAACATTATTAAAGTTGGTTAGGTTCAGGTTCTTTTGCTCAGATCAAAACTCATAAGCACAGCGAAATAAAATGTAATGCACTAAAGATAAAATCATAAAACATTACATATACTTTCATAAGTGTTACAACATTGTGTTTATAGGAGAATTGTCAAAAATCATCCTAGGGTCAAGAGACAACATCTCTGTCACTCAAACCCTTAGGCTACAAAAATACTCTTAATAAAAGGACTTTCTCTAATGCCACTTCTATCTTTCCCTGAAATTGCTAAATATCTGCATCTGATACATATTAATGCACAAATAAGTAAACTAGTTTCTCAGTAGCTTAACAATTTCATATTTTAAAATCTACTAATATATACTAGTGTGCAAGCACAAAAACATTTTCATCTACATTCCCATCATCTAAAGTATACTTTCTTTCTTATATACACATTAGGAAGCATTGTGCGATTCATTAGTGTGTGCCAATGTGACAATAGTGGATATACTTAATTCAAACATATTTTTATGGGAAACACACACATTAAAAATTAAAGTAGATACTTCTTATCCATAATTTTTATTCTTAAAACTTACCTTACCTTAAAGTGTGAAGCACCTTTGGTTACACTTTCAAAAATCTGTGGACACTTGGCCACCCTTGTAAGGATTGTGAACACTTGGTCACATTATGGACTCTTGGCCACTTTTATAGAAACTAGTTTCTCAGTAGCTTAACAATTCCATATTTTAAAATCTACTAATATGTACCAAAGTGCAAGCACAAAAACATTTTCATCTACATTCCCATCATCTAAAGTATACTTTCTTTCTTATATACACATTGGGAAGCATCAATTGGTGTGTGCCAATGTGACAATAGTGGACATACTTAATTCAAACATATTTTTATGGGAAACACACACATTAAAAATTAAAGTAGATACTTCTTATCCATAAATTTCATTCTTAAAACTTACCTTACCTTAAAGTGTTAAGGTGTGAAGCACCTTTGGTCACACTTTCAAAAATCTGTGGACACTTGGCTACCCTTGTAAGGACTGTGAACACTTGGTCACATTGTGGACTCTTGGCCACTTTTATAGAAGAGGTGAAAACTTGGTCACCTTGTGGACTCTTGGCCATTTTTATAAAGATAGTGAACACTTGGTCACTTATACATACACATAGCAGCTACACTTCCTCTCATGTCTTATTATTTCCATTTCCTTTACATTTTGCCATTATGAGGTATGTCCTAATACCTTCACACTTAGTGTAATGATTCGGCCACCAAAATTAAAAGGAAGCATTGGTTTCGGCCAACATGCAAAGGTAATCAAACTTAGAATTTTTCATGTTACATTATCATATCTTCCCATCCTTTCCTTAATTTAAGCTAAATGGTAACATACATCAATGTATAAGGCATTTTCTCCTGCATTCAAATTATGTAATCATGGCCATTAACAATTTATTCTACTTACTTTCTTAGTTCATGTTACATACCAAATTTAAGGTTACCCATAATTTGCCATTCTTGTATCTATGAAAAAGGGTAAACAATTTACCATATATTAAGTAGTTGTGTAACAAGATAACCATTTGCCATATGTTATTTTATTACTATATATTCTCTTTTCCATTTTTACCAAAACCAAAATGGAGTCCTTTCCTATACATTTATCATTCTTGACTTTCTTCCCTTACTAACGCCAAAAGGTAACTTCTCCTCATATGTTTTTCAGCAGCACTTTTACATATCAAAGGAAATGTTGTCGGTCTAAGTAGGTAAAAAAAAAAAAGCCATATCATGGTTTCATGCCAAATTTTAGCTAACATTATTCCTTTGGGTACTTTTAACATAACACATACATGGACCCTTTAAGAACGTGGAATTCCCACACTTTATAATTCTAAGGTTTCTCAATATGCATGCTGAAATTTTCCATTAACCATTCCCTCATGAAATTAGCTACATCTACTAGCACACATCAACAACCACAACCAATTCCATTTATCATACAAGCTTAGCCAATGGAAACATTACATCTTATGGAATGTAGAACTAGAGAATTTTATTACATGAAGACTTTAAAATCATACTACATAATTTAAATCATGAAATCAAATCATAGAATTGCTAAGCTACCTCAAGGGTGCAAGAATGATGAAGGTATGTTGGTGTTTCTCTTGAATTTTATCTTTCTCGCTTGATTCTCCCCTTCTCGACTAAGCTAGCCTTCCTTCCTCTCTCACCGAAGGCTTGTGTGTTTTTCTAAAATTTTAATTTACTCTCCCTCTTACCAAATGCTATTGCCATATGCACATTTAATTCAATCCCCCTCTTGTATATTGTCTATTCGGTTAAATGGAATTCTACACTCCCTTTTTTTTAATTCTTAATTGTCATTATTTATGGCTACATGTGTGCTTAAGTACAATCCACCTTACTTGAAATCTTGTGTATATAGATTAACCACTTGGTTATGTCAAAGGGAAGGAAGAAGAGGGATTCAAACAAGCTACCACTTCAAGTGAGAGACACCCTTCACGCAAGGTACACGGTTTAGCATTATACATGGATATAATTTAATTCCCTATATCTAGTTCCTATTTGGTGAACTCAAAAGGAATTGCCTTCACCATACACATACATATATTTAACTACTTTTCTTTTGTTTATTTTATTTATTTGATTTGGCAAAACCATTTTGTTTGGCAAAGAGAAGGAAAAGAGAAAGTTATTCCAGCAACTTACTCACTCTTCTTGGTTACTATGAAATAAAAACTAAAAGGGAAGAAAGAAGGGAAGCTAATGTTACACACCTCTCCTTCTCCCTTCCACTCTTTCATTGTTTCCACCTACATATATGTATATTAATTTAACTAAATTCTGCACTCTCCTTCCTCTTACCACTTACTATTACTGTAGGTTTATATAGGTTTAATTAAAAATTCCAATTCTCTTACCCATTCTTAATAGCATTCAAAGTTGGCTAGTAAGAATAAGAAGCCAAGTTCCCTTTTTCTTCCTATATGTCACAATTCTCTCTTACTTTCATTTCCTTCACCAAATGCATATATATATTTAATTTATATACTCTTCTTTCCTTTCCCAATTATCCTTGCCGTGGGTTTATATAGCTTTGATTAAAGTCCAAGTTCTCTCACTCACTTTTACTTACTTAATTTGCCATTCGGTTGACTAAGGTATTCAAGGAAGGAAACTAAGCACCTCAAGCACCTCATTCTTTATGTAAGCACCTTAAGTACCTCACTACTATTTCTTCCATCATATAGATCCTTTTCTCTAATTACTATGGAAATTGACCTCATTCATCCTTATGTACATTTACATGGCCAAGGAGAAACAAAAAGAATGGAAGGAACTTAAGAATAAGAAGTGCCACACGTCTTTTCTATTTTCTTCTTTCCACCTTTTCATATATATATATATATGTATGCACTTGATTACCACACTTTTTTCCTGTTTCTTTCATTTTTTGTTGCCGTATGTATCTATATACTTTAATACAGGCACCTAAATTTTTATGTGGTGTTTCCTCCTAGTCACATTATAATTTGGTTGAAAAAGGAAGAAGGTGTTCTCCCTTAACTTATTTATTCTAAACATTAAATTTCACAAGAAAGTTCATAACATTTTATGGAAAACTCATCTAATTAATTAAAAGGATATTCATTTAGAAATAATCATGGAAATAAGGGGTGTTACATTACCTAAGCATTTGAGTTATGCTTATTTGGACAAGGCGAAAAAGCTGGCAGTGATTATAGCAGTAGATCTAACCCCTGAAGAGAGAGAAATGACTTTAGCCTCTCTCAGGAAGTACTCCAGAGCCTTCGCTTATAAAATTTTAAATATCCCTGGGATAAATCCCAATTATTGTTCACATAAAATCTTAATAGAGGATAGTTGTAAGCCAATAGTACAACCATAGAGATGATTGAACCCCAATATAAAAGAGGTGGTAATGAAGGAGGTGATTAAACTTCTTAATGTATGTTTAATCTACCTATTTTTGATAGCTCTTGGGTAAGTCCTCTACAGGTAGTGCCCAAGAAAGGAGGCATGGCCGTTATAAAAAATGAGAGGTTTTCGGGTTTGTATAGATTACCAGAGATTGAATGATGTAACCCAAAAAGATCATTTCCCCCTTCTATTTATCGATCAGATGCTTGAACATTTGGTAGGTCACATGTTTTTTTGTTTCCTTGATGGTTTTTCAAGATACTTTCAAATTCCTATTGCTCTTGAGGACCAAGAAAAGACAACTTTTACTTGCCCCTATGGAAAGTTTGTGTATAGGAGGATGCCTTTTGGACTATGCAATGCATTAGCCACTTTTCAGTGGTGCATGATGGCAATCCTCCATGATATGATTGAAGAGTCAACAGAAGTGTTTATGGATGACTTCTCAATTTTTGGTAATTCCTTCACCCATTGTCTGAATAATTTGGAACGAATTCTGGCACAATGAGTAGAGTCGAACCTAGTGCTTAACTTGGAGAAATGCCATTTTATAGTAAGAGAAGGAATTGTTCTAGGACATAAGATATCACATACTGGAATGGAGGTAAATAGAGCAAAAGTTTAGGTCATAACAAAACTGCCACCTCCTAGTTCTGTTAAGGCCATAAGGAGTTTCCTTGGACACACTGGTTTTTATAGGAGATTTATTAAAGACATCTCCAAGATTGCTAGACCCTTAACTTAGTTTCTTGTCAAAGATACACCTTTTTGTGTTTGATGCTAATTTGTTTGCAAGCATTTGAGTTACTAAAGGAAAGACTGACCACAACCCTTATTATGATCTCACCAAATTGGGCTTTGCCTTTCAAGCTAATGTGTGATGCCAGTGACTATGCAGTTGGAGTTGTTTTGGGATAAAGGAATGATAAGAAGTTCTAACTAATATATTATGCTAGCAAGATACTAACTGATGCCCAGGAAAACTACACCACTACTGAAAAGGAGTTACTTGCAGTAGTTTATGCATTCGATAAATTTTGAAGCTACTTAGTATTATCCAAGACCGTGGTCTACATGAATCATTCAGCTCTAAGGTATTTATTTGGAAAGCATAATGTAAAACCTAGACTTATAAGATTGATTTTACTATTGCAAGAATTTGACATAGAGGTCAAGGACAAAAAAGGTGCAGAAAGTTTAGCTTCAAACGACCTCTCAAGGTTAGAAAACCTAAACCTCGAAGCTTTAGACGAAAGGGCTATTAATGATAACTTTTCAAAGGAGCATTTAGAGGAAATGCAAGTATACACTAATTGCCCTTGGTTTTCTGATTATACTAACTACTTGGTTGTTAGAGTTCTACTGAAGGGTATGACAACTTAGCAAAAGAAGAGATTCTTTGCTAAATTGAAATACTATATTTGGGAAGACCCTTTCTTATTTTGAATTTATGCAGACCAGGTAATCAGGCAATGTGTGCATAGGGAAGAGATCTGCCAGATCTTAAAAAACTGCCACAAAGGAGTAACGGGAGGACATCAAGCAACAAACCATACTGCGAGGAAGGTGTTAGAGACAGGATTATATTGGCTAACAATATTCCAAGATGCAAGAAAATATGTCCAGGTTTGTGATGCATGTCAATGGTCAGGTAATATCTTCACCTAGAATGGGATGCCCCAAACTAGCATACAAGTTGTCAAAATTTTTGATGTATGGGGTGTTAACTTCATGGGCCCTTTTCCTTCTTCAAATGGTAATAAATATATATAACAACCCAATTTTTTAAAATAAATCAAATTGGGTAAAATAAATTTAGATTTTGTTGAAATTGAATTAAGCGCATTTTTCTGAGCTTGCAGTTAAAATTTGAGAATTTTTCAAAGTAAAAATCTTATATGATAGAGAAAACTCGATCTGGTTTCAGGAATTTAACAGATAATTTAGAAGGCTTAAAATCTTCAAAAGATTTCAAAATTCCTTCCATATGGGTCTATATTCTTGCCTAGATCAGAAAATGCATTTGAAATTTACCTCGGGAAAAGTGGGAAAAGACTAAAATGCCCTTAGATGTCCTAAATATTCAAATTCCCCTTATTTCCTCCCATTTTCCCTCTCTCACGCACCATTTCTCTCTCTTTCCTATCACCACACGCTTCACCCTCGTCTGCCACCTTTACCATGCTCATTTGTCATTCAATCAAGTTACCGTCACCCGTCACTACCAGAAGGTTCAGTAGCTCAGCCCGATGCCATAGTAAGCCACTGCAGCAACCGACGGCTACCACAGTAGCCAAAAATAGCCGCATGCCCTCTTCCGTCATGATTTCAAAGCCTCGTCATGATATCTAATGTCTAACCATACCGTCGCCTCCACTGGGTAGCCTAAGCTACCAACTTCCTCCGCCAGCTTCCAGCTGGTGGAACACCGTTGCCACGCGCCGTGAACAAAGGAAAATAGCTTCATTCGATCGCCGCCTTCTTCGCCAGAAAAATGTGGTCAAACTGTAGTGTTTTGTCAAACGGACCCCGGATCTGGCATCCTCAAGTTACGAGCTACATTTTGGAGTATTTTTTGACCCCAGTCGTCACCCGCCACCGTGTGCCACCATGAGTGGCCGTGTGCCATCTCTAGAGTAGCTAAAAAGAAGCAGAAATTAATTTTCAACCTTTCGAAACGTTTGGTACAATTTAAAATACCCTAATTTGATGTTTTCCTATAGATTTTGTTTCTGAATGTGCCTTAATGATTAGACCAAAGTGGAAATTAGTTATTTAATTGTAGGAAAGTAAGAATTGAAAGGAACTAGCATAAGATTTGAATTATTTTTATCAAGAAACTATCGTGAGAATAACCTCTCGAAACTTTCTATCTCTCCACTTGGGCGAGAGCATGCCATGCAATTGGTGTTGAAAAAAGGGTCTGGAAATGTATCAAGAAGAAGAGGGAGAGTTAGTCAAAGAGAAAGGAAGCAAGGTAGGTTAACAATTTAAACTTTGGTTCCATGTTCTGGTTATGCAATCTAATGTTTATATTCAAGCTTTCCATGGAACTTAAGTTGTCTCTACATTCTTGACCAAAATGTATGTATGTTGGCTAGCATGTATGGTTTATTGAAATGTTGATGGGTGAGATAGCATGAATATGTTGTTAGCAAAATGATTAGGGTTGAATGGTGTTAACACCATGGTGACCACAAAGAAAGAACTCTACCTTTTAATTGTATTAAGTAAAGAACAACAAAGAATATGTTGTCAGAAAAAAGGATTGGGGTTGAATGGTGTTAACTTCATGGTGACCACAAAGAAAGAACCCTACCTTTTAAGTGTATTAAGTAAAGAACAACAAGAAAGGAAATGGAATTGCTAAGTGAATAAAACTCCCTTGGGCGAGTCCATGAATTTTTTCTTGAAATCTATAAGCTATGCACCAACATATATTTTTTCAAAAAAAAATATGGGAATTTATTATTGGAAGAAAGGAAATTGTTTTTGAATTAGTAGAATTTTATAAGAAAGGATATTATTATTATTTTCAACGAAGGAAATTATTCTTGAAATTGATAAAATTATATAAGAAAATTAATTTTCAAGAGAGGAGAAATTATCCTTGAAAATATTAAAGTTCTTTGTAAGAAATGTACATTGGAATTAATTTCCAAGAAAGGAGAAATTATTCTTGAAAATACTAGAATTTTTATAAGAATTGTACATTAGAGTTAAATTCCAAGAAAAGAGAAAGTATTCTTGAAAATATTAGTATTTTCACAAGATGTACATTTATAGTAATTTCCAAAGAAAGGGGAAATCATTCATGAAATTAATAGAATTTTATGAGAAGTGTACATTAATATTAATCTCCAAGAAAGGGACATTTATTCTTAAATTATTTAGAATTTTAAAGAGATGTACACTAGTATTATTTTTCAATAAAAGGAAAATTTTCCTTGAGAATGGTTAAAGAGATTTTTATAAAGGTGGTCAAGTGTCCACGTAGTGCCCAAGTGTGCACAATGACCCTAAGAGGTGCCCAAGTGTCCAAGTAGTGCCCAAGTGTGCACAATGACCCTAGGAAGGTGGCCAAGTGTCCACGTAGTGCCCAAGTGTGCACAATGACCCTAGAAAGGTGGTCAAGTGTCCACAAGTGCTTAAGTGTGCACAAGATATTTTTATAAAGGTGGCCAAGTGTCCACAAGTGCCCAAGTGTGCACAAGAGATTTTTATAAAGGTGACCAAGTGTCCACAAGTGCCCAAGTGTCCACAAGATATTTTTATAAGTGCTCAAGGGTGCACAACTATTATATAAAAGTAAATTTTAAGAATGATAAGCTGAAATGGTTTTGCTAATTTTATGATAATGTGTTTAATAGCATGCAAAGACGTTTCATTTGAAAATAATATTATCACATTGACATTTAAATTAATCATATATTGCTTGCCAATTTTATTTATGAATGATGCTATTTTATTTTATTTTCAAGAATGTAGAATTAGATGTTTTGGTGCTTGCACCCTAATACATATTAGTTGTTTTTAAACATTCAAACTGTTAAGCTACTAGATAACTTGCGTTTCTCATTATATGCTAATATGTATCAGATACGAACGCGTAGCAGGTCGAGAGATCAAGTTTTTTTAGGTTTAAGAAATTTTGTAACCTATATTTTTGGGACTTAGTCTAGACATACTTCATTTAGAGCTAGGATTATCCCTTTGGCAGTAGACCTGAGATGTAATTGGGAAAGAAACGGGGAAGGGATATATGAAGGACCAGTCCACCTTGGAAATTTGAAAAGGGGTCTGAGTGACAAGATTGTTGTCTCTTAACTTCCTAGGGACAGGTACGTCATATATCCTAATATATGTGGACTATAATGTAATGGACATTATTGGACTCTTATTATTTGAATTGTATGGAAGTTTAATCTTCCGCTGTGTAGTATAGAATTTTTTGTTATTCTGCTGTGCATGTAAGTTTTTAATCTGAGCAAAAGATCCCGAACCTAATCCGCTTAATATAATTTTAATGGTATAACTGTTCAGACATTAATTAAATAAAAGATAAAGATAATGTACCGAACCTATCAGTTTATATTAGAATTAATGGTAATACTAGATAGGGGCGTTACAATATATCCTGGTAGCTATTGAGTACTTCTCTAAGTGGTTGAAAGTTTAAGCCTTCCCCACTAATGATGTTAGGGTACTGACTAGGTTCCTAAAGAAAAATTTGCTAGGTTTGGCACACCTAGGGCACTAATTAGTGATAGAGGAACCCATTTTTGTAACTCCAAAATTGACAAGGTGCTTAAGCTTTATGGGGTATCTCACAAATTCTCAACACTATATCACCTGTAGACCAATGGGCAAGTAGAGGTAACTAATAGGGGTTTAAAAAGAATATTAGAGAAAACTGTAGGGGTAAGCAAGAAGGATTGGGCAGCCAAGCTAGATGACACATTGTGGGATTTTAGGACAGCTTATAGGACATCCATTGGGTTTACACCATATAGACTTGTGTATGGAAAAACTTGTACTTATTGAATTAGAACATAGGGCACTATGGACCCTTAAACATGTAATCTGGATGTTATTTCTACAGGTAAAGAGAGATTATGGCAACTGAATAAGTTGGAAGAATGGCACCACCAAGCTTATGAAAATTCTTCCATTTATAAGGCTCAAACAAAGAAATGGCATGATAAAAGGATGTGTGAGTCTAAGAATTTTTAGGTAGGAGACAAAGTACTGCTTTACAACTCATGTCTCCATCTCTTTCCAAGGAAGCTTAGGAGCAGATGGTCGGGACCTTACATGATCAACCAAGTATTTCCCTATAATGCAGTTGAGATTTATCACCTTGACCAAGGCAAATTCAAGGTAAATGAGCACTGTCTTAAGCACTATTATGTAGACACATTAGAGGTTGAGGTAATCTTACTTCAAGAAGAAAGAAATAAATGAGTCCATCTAAGGGACTCAGAAAAAAAAAAACATTTTTTCCTTTTTGTCATTGTAATTTAGTCTTTACAAATTAGTTCATGTTATAATAAATTATTCAGTTGCCTAAAGGCATAAATGTTCCTCTTGATCAAGGTATGGTGTTTGATAACACGCATTGGAGAAGTGAAAGGCTATGATAAAAGATAACTCAAGTGATAAGATATCATTGTTGGATTCAAGTGATAACTTATCATTAAAAAGATCAACTCAAGCGTTAACTATCACTACGTTGAATCATGATAAGCTATGAGTAGAAAACCTAACTCACATGATAACCTATCACTAGGCTAATTTGATCATGATAGCTTGTCATAAGAGATAACCTTTTTTCTAAAAAAATTCTTTAAGTTCATGAAAGAAATTTTGAAATTTAAAAATTTTGAGTCATCATAATCTTTCAAAACATTTAAAAATTTTTAAACAAATTGAGTTATCCTTAGTTTTCAAAAATCAAGTAGTATGATCATAGATTTTCAAACATTTTGAAAAACCTTCTTAAAAGAGCATGATACTTTTCAAAAATATGTTTAACTTATCCTAATATCTTTTAAAACATTTTGAAAATTCATGATTATTTTCAAAGAATTTTAAAAAGATATGGCTTATCCTAAATTCAAAAATATTCTAGCCAATACTCTCCTTCTCTTCAAGTGTGGATCTCCATGAATCAAGGACTCCTCCTTGAACATGGCTACTTTGCCTATTTAAACACTCTTAGCCATGGCATTTTCCATCTTCAAAAGCTCTAGTTCTTATTCAATATTATCTTGAGCAAATCGACCACCCCTTGAGCAATTACTAAGAATATGATCAAATCCATTAAGTAAGTCTCCCTACTCGTGTTTGATAGTTCATATTTTCTAAGTGATTTCTTTGAAGATATAAAAAGAAACATCATATACATAGATTTCGTAAGGGCTAGGAACCTTCTGCATGCTAATTGATATAATAATCTCTCATCCCATGCTATTGATTAAATTATCTTCATTCATGGGCGGTAACTTCAACATAAGTAAATTATGCTATCTTAGATTATCTTCCTTCCTTGTTCCCATGCTAACATATTTTTATTAGGAAAAATGTCACATCTTTCATTATCTAGTTGTACCTTAAAGAGGAGAAGGACACCTGAGGTTAATTCTTCTCTCTCTTTTAGACATAGACTGCTGACATTCCAGGAGGCTGAATAGGAGAAGAGGTATTGAGCCCTTCGCTTCAAGATAATAGGAGCTAGATGTTGCATCAATTTGAGTGTCATCTAGATAGTTGGCCTGGATACAAACCTTTATAAGCTCCTAGCCACACTCCTATTCCCAAAGTGCTTCAGTATTAATGAACCTACCTATAGGGAGTTAACCTTGTAGTTTAGCAGCACATTCTCCTTAAAGAGTCAAATCACTGACTGTTCTGAGCTCGACACCATATCCTTCATATTAGGGGGTACAGATTTCTCCTTGTCCATACCTCGCTTCGGATGGCATTTGGGCCTTTGGACAATGAAGGAAATTAATGGAAAGGAGTATAAAGGATGCCTTTACTCTCTATTAACTACCTTAAACACTATGTGGCATCATATAATGATCAGACCTCATTAGTACAACCCAAGTATTGCTAAGGCTAACAACCCCACTGATGGCTTAAGGTACCTCTATTCCATACTGGTATATACACTTACAAGCAAAGGTGACAATTTTAGAGTGGTGACACAGACTAACCTTTTTCTCTTTTAGACTATGCACCAATATAGCAAAGTGGACCTCTGTTTCTTCTTAGCAAACTAGATCTCCACTTTCGTCACAGATAGTAAGAAGACTTCACTATGTTTTAGCCCATATATCACTCAACTAGTAAGGAAGGTAGGAGTCCTAGATGGCTTAAGGTACCTCTATTCCATACTGGTATATACACTTACAAGCAAAGGTGACAATTTTAGAGTGGTGACACAGACTAACCTTTTTCTCTTTTAGACTATGCACCAATATAGCAAAGTGGACCTCTGTTTCGTCTTAGCAAACTAGATCTCCACTTTCGTCACAGATAGTAAGAAGACTTCACTATGTTTTAGCCCATATATCACTCAACTAGTAAGGAAGGTAGGAGTCCTAGATGATTACATTAGTGATCTCCCACAATTAAATCACATATTACTTATAGGTCTAAGGCAGATGATGAACATACAGATGATCTATGTATCCCATCGCCACACTAGTCCAGTCTACAAATTGGTAAGTTAGAGGTAGGTTAGATAGCCTAGGGATGCCAAAACCTTGGAAAATTGTAAGGGACTAACTGAACCCATAAGAGTAGTTGATCGACCATCTCCTGCAGCAGCGCAAGTTCATAGTCCCAACAAACCACATTAGTGCCTCAACCAACCAACTAGCTAGGTAGCGAACATTCATCAACAACATTTCACTGAGTTTAGAGCCTTTCAATAAGAGATCAAATAATGCCAAGATATACTCTTAGCCACATCTCAACAGGATTAGAGAGACATATCCACCAATCAGATCAGATGGCTGCACAGATCCATAGGTTAGTTGATAGGTTACCTCCTTCATCACCTTTTGTTGACTTAAACAACCCAGACATTTACTTCGAGGACCTTCTGCCACCACCTTCTCAGAATCCACCCACACAGTAAATGAGTAACATTTTCCTTAACATTATTGCTTTATCAGTTAATTCCTTATTGATGAGTTCTCCCTATTTTGTTATACACTAAGGACAATGTCTCTTTTAGGTGTGGGGTGACTTCTTTTAGTTTTTAGTTTATATTTTGAATCTTTGTTTCAATTAGTTGTGTTTCAGTTTAACTTTATTTTAGTATACAAAAAATAACTACTTTTTCAAATATTTTAATTTATATCTTTAGTTCATTTCAAACAATTCATTTTTTTTCAAATAACTACTTTACACTGATTCATAAGATGAATAGAATATAGTCAAAAATTTTGTTAGAATTCATGATAAGACAATAATTGCATCTTATAGTTCATGTAAAAAAAATAGCTCTATAACACTTATTGCTCCAATGTGCTTAATTATGTACTATATTGCATAAACTCTTAATTAATAATATTAATAAAAAGAATTGCGTGCATTACTTGATTGATAATTCAGTTGAAAATTTTAGGAACCCTATCCAACTCTTATACTTCAAATGAAAAGATTTGAGCCTAATTGAGCATTCATTACAAACATGCTCTGAATTTTGTTGTTGAGTGTGCATTTTATTTGATATGTCTCTAAAACTTGATTTGCAATGCTTGCCAAAGTTACATGAACTTTTGAATATCAAAAATGATTTGGGCAACTTAGGATACACTGCTGATGGCCAAAA